>JAUMJJ010000059.1:2491250-3736875 GCA_033556795.1 Tapera naevia
CATATGTACTCTTCTAAGTAGTTGCTTTTTATATATTGTATAAACCTTTCAAGCTTTTATCCAGTATGTTATATACACCATGCTGCTGTGTATGTATATTTCTAGTTTATGTTATTAAATTCTATGATTAAACCTAATGAATATTGTAAATAAAACTTTTCATTTGAAGATTTTGACTGTAAATATATACATGCCAAAGTAGTATTTAAAAGGAATACCTTTTAGCTGCCCCTTGTGAATGAATCTAAGTCACGCTGCTTGCTCTAAGAAAGTATGCTGTAGAGGTTTGGGGTTTTATTTTATTTCCTTTTGAAAAACTGAAGAATGAAAGAGATTCACTTTTATCTCATACAGTTTAAAATACATACTTAAATACTTCAAATCAAGGATTTTTTTATTCTAGATGATGCACCTTATAATATATTTATATATTATATATATAATGCATAGTTTTATGTATATAATATATTTAATTCTCTTTATGTACTTCTAAATGGAGTTAATGGGATGCAAAAATTTAAAGGGATAGAGGAATTCCATGATACTGTTCCTTTCCAGGGTGAAATTATACCTGAGAATCTAAGGTGATTTCCTCACCCCAGCACCTCCCAGACCTTTGTGTTAAGTTAAATTGTCAGCTACGTGTGGGACAGCTATGATGGCTTTGCAAGTTTTTTTTAAGGTGCATGTTTGTTTTTAGGTTCACCAAAAATCTGTCACCTGACAAGATCAACCTGAGCACATTGAAGGGGGAAGGTCAGCTGACCAATTTAGAGCTGGATCAAGAGGTGCTTCAGAACATGCTGGATCTTCCAACATGGCTTGCCATAAACAAGGTCTTTTGCAATAAAGCATCCATTAGGGTGAGTGTTTCATTGTGCTGGAATGATAATTAGGCAAATCAATCTTTTTTTCCTCTTCCGTCTCTGTGAACTTTCAAGCAATTTTGTATTAATAGAAAATTGTGATGAGTACTGATAAAATTTTAGAGAAAACCCAAAGGTGTTACCAGGAATAATTTCTTACTATTTTTTTGTTTCTCATGTGATATCATTTCCATACATATTTCATATCAAAAATAAGCAGTGATTTTTTTATTATTATTTTTTCTTTCTGAGTGGAGTCTTTTTTGCACATTCTGAAATAGAGGTAGAGATAAAAGCTTGTACTTGCCCTTGGTAATTAGTTTGCTATAATTATTCATTGTTCTCTTTTCTAAGTTTTTATATGTGATTTCATCTATTGAAATTCAGGAGTTAAAATTTAATTTGTATAAATAAACCTCATTATAAACACTATTTTACTATATTTTTAGTATTTATTTTGCTTTAGAAGACTGTTTTCCCTTGCAGATACCATGGACAAAATTGAAAACACATCCCATCTGTTTGGTGAGTTCTGCAGTCATATCCTAAATATGCTTTGTGTAGCAGAATTTATCTCAATGAGTTGACCCTAGAAATCACTGAAAAATAACTGAAAATGAGACAGGGCTTTACTCTGAGTAGTGGAAGACCAAAACAAAACATCTTAATGTTTTTGTTGGTAGGTTAGGTTTTTTAATCTATGGCTTTGAGTTTCATCACTATTATGTTTGACTGTTAGCTAATTAGTGTAAAGTTCTTCAGTCGTTACGTCTTAATTTGAGTTCACCTGAAGATCCAGCTAACTCTTTTAAAAATTCCTTCCTGTCTTTTTGAGCTATCTTTTCTAAGGACTTTTCAGTTCTCAGTGATCTCAGTTGTACCAGGGTTGATACATATTGCATCACGGTGTTTCTGTAACACTGTAGGATTCAGCCTGGATATATACAGGATGCAAAATACATAAATAGGACTCAACAACAATTAGAATTCATGGTAATTCTTGCATTCATTTAATTTTGTTCTATATTTTCAAGTATACTAAGAAATTGGGTAGCACCAGAAGCGATTTGCTTCATGATGGCTGAATATTCCTTTAACTGTCATGTTTCCTAGTCTTCCAGTCAATTCCTGAATGTGCTTGTGATTCCTTAGTTCTGAATCAGACTTGGAAAAGACATCTAGTGACCCGGTTGTAATGTACTAATGCCTGTGCCACTTCATCCTGACAGCAGAGCTTGTAAGTCTGGTAATGCTGAAGTGGGATGATTCAATCTCTTGACTGCAGGATGCAACTGCTGAATTAGAAAATCAGTTTAAGCCATGCTATTCTTGAAGATTACATACCTTGACCTATGGTACCACGGCCTGATTGTTTGCTTTGCTCCTGTTAAACTTACTTTAGCAATCTTTAAGGCTAAGATAACTTTCAAGGTCACCTTTTTTACATAAAGCTTTCCCTGAACAAGTGCATTAAAAGGAAATTGGTAACAAAAGTTCACTCTGCAATTGCAGACTGTACAACAGTCTTTAGACTTCTAAATGAAGGTGAATTCAATGGCCTAAATATCCAACTTGAGCCCTTTATTAAATCACTGAACTTCCACTGTTTTGGTGAGGATGTTTATTTTTGCTTCTGAGAGTTCAATTAAATTGGAACAGCATCCTTGCATAGCTTAGGAGGTAACTAGAACCCACTTGTCTCATCGAAGGTGCTTTATTTGACCTGAATTGCCCTTTGTGAAAATCCATCTGTCAACATAATGGTAAATGCTAAGCTATCTTTCCTCATAATCAATTTCTTTTTCTATATGATAACCTATCATTTTGAGGAGTGCTTTGGGGACCAAAGCATGCTATGCAGAAGTTTTTCCACTATCAAAGCGTAGTAGTTGCTGGTGAGACGAGGATAGACAGATATCTACATCCAGGTGTTCTTTGTAAACTCCTATTTGTGTTAAACTCCTTAAATCATTGCTCTACTGTTCATTGCACTACTCATGTAGTGAAGGAAATTGTTCCAAAGGTATTAGTGTAAGAAACCTTAAAAGAGTGTTTAAATGTTCTTGACTTTCCTCCACCCCCCCACCATCTTCAAAATTAGTAATTTTTTTTTTCTTATTGTTGTGGTTTTGCAAGACAAGCTATTCACTGAGACAGCTGAGAAAATCATTTTAAAATGTCCAAATTTACTGTTAACAGCTAACATTTCCCTTTAAGCATCAAAATATAGTGAATCCTTCAAGTACAAAGAACCCCATGATAGTATACAATTTTACCATAATGTGTTGCAAATTACACTAAAATATATCTTTTTAGAAATTACTTGTTTTTACTTGTTGAATATACTGAAAATTTATACACACACACAGAGTGTATACACATAACTGTGTATTATATATATTCAGATTTTGTTTTAAAGATGCAGCACAAAATTCATCTACTGCCACAAATTTAGAAAATTCAGGAGGTATTAAGTAATTCACTGGAAGAACAACCATCTGGGAAGAAAACCCACATGAGTATGTTAAATCATGCCCTCTTGAAATGCCATTTTTTAAAATGTGTTTCATGGATAAATAATACTAAGAGATCAAGAATTCTCTAGTCCAACAGTTGACCAGCTAAGTCTAAATTCACAGAATTTAAAAATGTATATGAACTAATTAAAAAAAAAATGTAATTCTGGTACATTACAAAAGTTTATGGGAATATTGACATGGTAAGAAGCCTTTTATATATATTTCAGAAGAAGTTCTCAAGTGTGAGTTTTTTTTGTTTGGTTGTGTTTTTGTTCTTCATATGCAATCTACTTAATCTGTAACCATTTTGGTCTCCAATGTTTTGTTTTATTTTGCTTTTCAAGTCCTTAGATAAAGTTGTAATGGAAATGAGCACATGTGAAGAGCCACGTACCCCTAACGGACCATCTCCTATAGCAACTGCATCTGGACAGAGGTCAGTGATGATACTTACATGTAATTGACCCAAAAAAGTTTAGTTATCTCTTTTAAAATATTGCGAAACAGGTAGACTCCCTGTATATTTTCTGAAGTTTATTGGGTTGCAGCTTGCCATTTCCATATCTGCAAAATATTATTTTTTTTACTTGTGGCTGCAGTTACAGATGTATAGTGATAAAGGAACTATCCAGAACTAACCCTGGAAAGAACATCTGAACTATGTATAGAGCTTCCTAGGCATCTTTAGTATGAGTACAACTACTGCATCAAAAATTCACCGTAATTTTTTTTTTTTGAAAAGTGGAGATATCTTGCCTTCAACCTATTTGAAAAATATATGTAATGTTGGGGTAGGTTTTTTGAAATTTTTATTTTTCCTTTGTTTGGTTTAAAAACAGTATTAAGGGCTATTTGTTAGTGCGGTGTTTTAAAGTTCTGTTTATTGTATCAGCCAAGTCTTGCTGAAAGATTTCACATACAGCTGTGCAGGCCCCAAAGTCAAGTAATTTGGTCAAGTAATGTAGCTTCATATCAGTGATTTCCACATGCACCTCCCTAATAATTTCCTTTTTATGGTCCCAAAATATTTTTCAGTAAGCATAGGGACCCATATACAGAGAAATTAATTTGATGATGCAATTGCTTTTCTTATTTTGACTTCTGCATGTAGATGTCCATAGAGCTCTATGTCTTCTTAGGGTACAGCTTGAAAATCATTGCCGTAGAGATTCTGTGTTGGATGAAAATTATAAAAAAGAAAAGGAATGACAAACCACATAAACTGTACTTCTAAAAAACAGCAGAAAAAAAAAACCCAAAGTAAAAAAATTGAGATGTTAAAAAAATATTTAAAATACGATTTTCCATTTGCTAAACTAAAAAATTCAGAACACGTAGGTTTTTTTTGTTAAAAAATTAATAGTAGTGGCTTTTTTAATACTAAAATGCATGTTACTTTCATGTAGAATTGCAACCACCATTTAGGATGCCTTTTTTTATAAAATGAAACAAAGCAAATACTTTACAATTTTGTATACATGGAAGATACTAGTTTTAATGGGTGGAATAACTTAGCTTACAGAGATAAATACTAACCAGGCTGGAATTGTCAAATAGTTCCTTTGATGTGAATTATTCTTTATGTGTACATAAAGAAGAGTAAGATTTCTGTGTAACGCTGTAGACTGTTACTCTTATGTATGTATAGTATATATTTTAATTTTATACATTTTATATATATGTATAAAATATTTATCAGGGAGAAATTGCGTTAATTGTCATACTTCATGGCGATTGATCTTGGTCCAAAGTGTGTTCCTTAATGACTGCTTGGAGATTAGGACCATAGGGTGGAAATTATTGTAAAATAGATCAAGTATATTTAACAAGAATTCTTAACTGGTGAATGTATTAGGAACTTATTTTATGTTTTGTTTCATGTATTTCAACTGTTTAATAGGTTTTATTTTTTGCCCTTTCATTAGGTGAGTATTTAATATGTTGACGTTTCACTTTTTAGTGAATATGGCTTTGCTGAAAAAGTGGTAGAAGGCATTTCAGTTTCTGTGAACTCCATTGTAATAAGGATTGGTGCAAAAGCCTTTAATGCTTCGTTTGAACTTTCCCAGCTGAGAATTTATAGTGTAAATGCAAACTGGGAACATGCTGACCTCAGATTTACCAGAATACAGGAAGCTCAGCGCGGAGAGGTAAGTACTGTATTTTGTTAACTCTATTTTTCTTTGTTTTTGTGGGTAAACGAGGAGGAGGTTGAATTGCGACCTCATATAGTTTAAGAAACATGCTGTTACTGGGAATGGAGACATTCTGGGCTCAGTAATTTCAGCTGTTCTCTAGGAGCACAAGGATGTAAAAATTGTGGATTTGAGTCAGATCAAATGTCATATCTCTAGCAGTGACCAAAGTGGATGTTTAGGGAAGACTGAAGACCAGGGCAAGCATATGTACTGTTCCCCCTTATATTCTCCAAGGTTGTGACCATTTTAAAATGCCAAATAGACCAGACGAGTACTAAAAGAAAAAAAGAATGGTGTTTTTAATGTGGCAGGATAAGGCATTGTGCTGTATTTTTATTATTATTGTTATTATTACTATTATTATTATTGCTTTATCTGGTTATTTATATAGTAGTTTAAACTGAATTATAATGAAGTTCCTTTGCAAGAATTAAATATTTTTCTTGGACTAACTAAATTGTATGTCAACAAAAAAAAATAAATAGATCAAGCGTGAAGTCCTAATTTGGTACACACCATTCTTTACTTTCTCCTATGTATCCACGGTTAAATGTATACTGAGTGCAAGGTTGATTCTAAATGTTGTAGTTGTAGTATGAAAGACTTACTCTAGCATGCATCTGGCCTTGGATAAATAAGTGTTTCAAATTTTGCCCATTTAGAGATGATTATTCTGGAACAAGCAGAGTTTACTCGGAGTTAAGAAGTCAAGTAGTTGCTTTTTATGTAGGAAAAGAAACCCTAAGAGAACGTTAGTTAAAAATACCACAAAAACAATAAGTTGAAAATTATTTTTCTAACAGTTTGTCTTTCCTGCAGCTTATCTGTATGCTAGTGATATGTTAGTGAAGTTGAAAGAGGAAAAACTATAGTTTGACTAGATAGAATTTTGTATTGCCATATTTTTGATTTTTTTCTGGGTTTTTTGGGAAGAATTTGATTCTGAATAGTTATGCAATACACAACAGAACTTTTTTTGGGGAATGTTGCTTTTAGTGCAATGAATTCTGCAAACACAAATTTCTAGAAACTGTAGTGAATGATTTCTAGCAGTAAATTGCACAGAAAGGTGAAAAAACCAAAACTGACGCTGTACTATAAACTTAACTCGTGCTAAACTACATGTTAAGGGAGTAAGCTTTTAGCTTTGCACTGTAGCTGCGTCCTTAGCATGATAAGGAATCTCCTTAGAATTTTTTTAGAAGTTTCAATTCACCCTGTATCTCCTGGATGAGGAGGGTAGGTACACTGCATTTCTGCAAATAGTATTTTTAAGGCTGCTTTGCGCTGTGCCTTTCCATCTTGCTCACTTTCTTGAACGTGCCTCCTTCTCAAACACATTTGGCATTTTTTACTAAAGTCTCTGCTTGTATTTGCAGGACATAGGCTGTAGAGTTCTCAAATTGACAAGAAGAGAATGGCAGCTGAAAAATAGGGCACACGCTAAACAAACTCTTCCCTCTTCCACTTTTCCCATGGATGATATGTTTTTCTTCAGAGGGTGATGTAGGAAGAAATTTTTGGGAGCAAGAATTAATGTTTTTTTTCCTCTTGATTACCTGGTCATTTGATGTTCTCCATTATGTTGCTGCTGGAAAATCACTACTTTTCCCATATTTGATTTTCAACATGCAGCTGTGCTTGCTGCTCTTGTATTGTTATTCTAACATTTACTTGCTTTGTCTTTTAAAAATCCATGCCATGGAATCAAAGTTTGTGGAGTCTATACGGCATAAAATGTGCTCAGTGTTTAACTTTCTCTTTTAATTGAGATAGAACACTTCAAAAACCTCTCCCGTCCCGTAGCTTTGCTTCCCTCATGGCTCTGTTCTTATGTACTAGGATTTAGTGTTTTGAAGCTAAACTACACAATCTTCTTTTTGTTCCCTCTACCAAAAGCAACTTAGTGTGCAATAATTGTGACCTTTATTTTCTTATAAATATTTTAAATGCTGTTTGTTACCTCCACCTGTTTGGACTGAGCTTAATGTTTCTGTGACATTCTGGAGGTAGAGAAGGATCAGGGCTTTACTTCCTGACACCTGTAAGAGGAATAACAAGTGACTTCCATTTGTTCTGTTCATATAGCTCTGCATGGAGGATACATTTGATTGTGTGTGTGTATATATGTACAGATATATATGTACACATGCACATTCTTAGGCACAAATAAACTGTCATATTGCATGAAGGTGTTTTTCTCATCTCTCTTCAAAGGTTCTGACTTTTAAAGAAATTAACTGGCAGATGATCAGAATAGAAGCAGATGCAATCCAGAGTTCTCAGCATGAAATCATGAGTGCTCCAGTTCGACTGATAACTAACCAATCAAAAATTAGGGTCACACTTAAAAGAAGGGTAAGCCTGAAGTCTTTTATTATGAATTAATTTTTAATTCACACTCTTAATGCATACATACACACATAGTAAATGTTTTAAATTTAGGACATATAAAATGTAGAATTCCATGAACTAAAGTTTTAATAACATAATTGGTAAGACTGTAGAGTTTGCAAGAAATATTGTGGGCAGAATTGGAAGATGAAGACCTTGTACAGGTCCCACTAATGAAATCATTAGTAGAGTAGAGCTTTCAGAGAATAATTGAATCATTAAGGTTGTTAAAGACCTATATGATCATTAAGTCCAACCGTCAGTCCAACACCACCATGCCTGCTAACCCATGTCCTGAAGTGTCACTTCTATACGTTTTCTAGATACCTCCAGAGCTGGTGACTCAACCACTTCCCTGGGCAGCCTGTGTCAGTGTTTGATAGCCCTTTCAGTGAAGACATTTTTCTTAATTGCCAATCTAAACCTCTCCTGATGCAACTTGAGGTCATTTCCTCTCATCCTGCCGCTAGTTACTTGGGAGAAAAAATCAACACCCACCTCATTACAATCTCCTCAAGCGTTGATCTCTTGTCTCAAGTGACAGGTGATAGGACAGGAGGAAATGACTGTAAGCTGTGCCAGGAGATGTTCAGACTAGGTATTAGGAAGAATTTCTTTACTGAAAGGGTGGTCAGGCACTAGAACAGGCTGCCTAGGGAGGTCGTCAAGTCACCGTCCCTGGAGGCATTTGAAAAATGGGTAGATGAGTTTTTGAAGAACATGGTTTAGCACAAGATGGGAACGGTTGGAATTGATGATCTCAAAGGTCTTTTCCAACTGGAAGATTCTAGGTTTCTGTGATTCCTTTCAGTTAGTTGTAGAGAGTGATATGATCTCCCCTTGGCCTCCTCTTCTCTAGACTAAACAATCCCAGTTGCCAAAGCCACTCCTCATAAGACTCGAGACCCTTCACCAGCTCTGTTGTTGTTCTTTGGACGTATTCCAGCACCTCAAGGTCTTCCTGTAGTGAGCGACTGCACACGGTATTTGAGAAGCAGTCTCACCACTGCTGAATACAAAGGGACGATCACTTCCCTAGTCCTGCTGGCCACTCTGCTTCTGATACAAGCCAGGATGCTCTTGACCACCTGGGCAGACTACCAGCTCATGTTCAGCCAGCTGTCAACCAGCACCCCCAGTTCCTTCTCTGCTAGGCAGCTTTCCAGCCGCTTTTCCCCAGGCCTGTAGCGCTGCATGGTCTTGTTGTGACCCAAGTGCAGGACCTGACACCTGGCCTTGTTAAACGTCATAAAATTTACCTCAGCCCATTCATTCAGCATGTCCAGATCCCTCTGAAGAGCCTTCCTGCCGTCAAGCAGATCAACACTCCTGCTCAGTTTGATGTCATCTGCAGATTTACTGAGGAAGCACTCAGTCCCCTTGTCCAAATCATTGAAAAAGACTTGCCCCAAAACTGAGCCCTGGGGAATACCACTTTTGACTGGCTGCCAACTGTATTTAGTTCTGTTCACCACAAGAGTACTCTCAGTACTCTGAGGTGGATCCCATCTGGCCCCATAGACATGTGAGTGTCTAGGTGATGTATCAGGTCATTAATTGCTCTCTCCTGGATTATGGGCAGTTTATCCTGCTCTCCTTCCCTGTCTTCCAGTTCAGGGGGCTGAATATCCTGAGGATAACTGGTCTAACTATTAAAGACTGGGGAAAAGAAGACATTAAGTACCTCATCCTTTTCCTCCTCCTTGGTGGCAATGCTCACCTCTGCATCCAGTAAAGGATGGAGATTCTCCTTGCCTCTCTTTTTGTTTCTCTTTTTTTTGACGATGAATACTGTCTTCCCTCTCTAGATTGAGGCAATATTTCCATGACTTACATTTAGAGAAATGCATCAGTTTAATATCCAGTGCGTGCCAAACAAATAAAAAATGAGGCATAAATATACTGTTGCTTAGATACTTTTTAGTTAATGAGAGGAATACTATTTAAAATAAAAAATGTTTGTTATTTGTGTGGAAGAAATTTGCTTTTTGGAAGATATGGGTTTGCATTCAGCTTTTTTTTTTAATGTATTCCATATAAGAAATTAAGTATTTAATGGACCCATTTGACTGACTTGTTTACATTTTTGTTCTACAGTTAAAGGATTGTAATGTAGTGGCATCAAAACTGGTTCTGATTCTGGATGATTTGCTGTGGGTTTTGACTGATTCTCAGTTGAAAGCCATGGTGCAGTATGCCAAGTCTCTTAGTGAAGCCATAGAAAAATCAACAGAACAGAGAAAAAGCTTGGCTTCTGAAACAACACAGGTAAGAACATTGTCTCACTATATCATTATCAGGTGTTCTAAAATACAATACAGTGTGATTAGTTGTGTTAATTCATTTTAGCGAATGTTTAGTAATTAATTTCCATTCAACTGTGTATCTTAAATTACATTGGGAATTAATCTCAGTAGTGTAAAATAGACTATTGTACAAGATTTTGTTTATTGATGTTAATTGCGGGAAAGAAAAAAGTATTTCTTTATCCACGTAAAGAGTATTTAGACTTCTGTGTTTACTTGACAGTTGATGAAATGTTCAGTAAATTTGCTCTCCAAATATTTTCTAGTTATTATTTCAAAAGAATTAAGGCCCAGTAAGGTAATCTCAAATGTGTCATTAGATATGCTTACTATAATGATTTAAAGTGCTTGTCTAGTTTGTTTTCATAGTACTGAAAAATTAGCTTTTAGTAAGAGCTTTCTTTCATCCAGCTGTCTTGTTGGAATATATAGTAAAAAATAATTCTACTTTTAACATATTACTACTGGCATAGATGCAATACATATGCTACATGTAAGATAGTCTTAAGTAAATCTTGGCTGTCTTTCAGCAATATACGGCAGACTAGAACAACTGGGCTTTGTGAGTGCTAGGTGGAGGGACATCTAATCTGTGAAGAAGCAGCACGAATACACTGATAAAAATATCCTATAAAAATAAAATTTAATTTGTAACTAAGAATTATTGAGTGAAGTCACTTGTGTAGATACTGTTGGAATAAAGGTAGTGCACTGTGATGGAGGCCATCAGTTCTTTTGGTGGTTCTGATCTCATAGAATCATACAATCACTTGGTTGGAAAAGACCTTTGAGATCACCAAGTCCAACCATACCTGTCCCCTATTAAACCAGATGCCTGAGTGCCTTATCTACCCATCTTTTAAACACCTCCAGGGATGGTGGCTCAACAACTTCCCTGGACATTTCTTAGATTGTGATTTGATGGTTTAGCTACAGTGATCTAATGGTTAGCTGTTACTGAGCAGGGAGATTGCGATTCTTCAGTTCCCAGTACCTGCATCTCATCAATTCCCTGATACTACTACTGGCTCTCATTTGACCCTATTGTGATGTAGTTTGGGGAACTAAACTAGCAGAAATAAGCCTAACAAAAAACTGATAGTTTTCTGCTTGTTTAGTTGCCCAAACACCTTGCCACAGTAGTTAGAAAAATACCAGTGCTGCAAGTGACAGGGATGTAAAGAAGTGGGGGGGAAGGGGAGAATTGGAGATGAACTGACGTTGCCTCTTTGTGACAGCTAGCCATTAGCTTAATTTAGCTTTGTTGTAAAATAACATGCTTAAATCTCAGTAATATCCAAGGTGAATGTGTATGGTGAAGATTTTTCCTTATTTCAAAGGCCTGTTTCGAGTAAGTAAAAGGATACTTACACTTGAAAGGAAGAATAAACTTTTTAAATCAATATGACTAAATATTTTTTTCAGAGCTCTGCCCCTGTGCCCAGTTCTCAACAGGTGAAAGCGCACCAGGCAACAACAGCACCTGATCAAAATGATGCAATAGTAAAATTGTTTAATGATTTTGATGTTAAGGAAACTTCTCATCACTTAGTAATTTCCCATTTGGACCTACATATATGTGATGATATCCATTCTAAAGAAAAAGGTAACTTTTTAAAAAAGTAGCATGCCTGTGTCTATCAGGAAAACCTTTTTATATTAAATATAATTATTTTAGAATATATACAATAAAAACTGCTAATAGTTGCTAGTAGCTTCAGTGCTTTTCCTGTCTTCTAGCAACTAATTCTTCTCAGTCTGAGTGGTACTGCTTTTATATAAGTTAACTGGGTTATCAAGAATGCAGTGGCAACGTTACTGTGGCTTGAAAAGGTCACTGTACAGTCAGCTTCTGTAATACTCCTCATAAAATACAGACCAATGAAAGAGCAATCCTCTTTGTGTTACTGATTTAGAGAATTTGGTATGCTCTGCAGCAAACTGCAAGAATGGAACAAGTGTACTGAGGTCTTGAAATACTGTGTTATATTTGTACTTTTTAAAATGAAAAGTTATTGCAGCTATTTCTAGTCAGAACAAAAGACAAATGGCACTACTGTCATGCCTTTTAAAAGTGATCAGACAAGAATGACATATCAGTGTATATGCTGGGTAGCCATAAATATGTAGAGGCATACAAGGTCTGCTGTATAAAAGAGTGTGGAAGAACTTAGGTTTTAGTGAATGTATTTCCCTGATGAGGGAAGATAATGCAGAGCAGCAGAGCGTAAGCTTGACTGACTAGAGATGTATTTTCTTAAGTGCAGTGTATCCACTGCAGATGGCATTTATCATTCTAAGTTAGATCTATTTATTAGTCCTTTATTTTTGCCATGAAGTTTAAGCTTTAGCAGTGAAGAAATCAGAACAGAGATTCTCAGAAACCTTTTCACTGCAATAATATTTGTCAAATAAAATAAGAAAACCAATTGTATCTACAATTTTCTTGAAAATAAACATCAACTTTGAATCAGTGATAATAATCATATATTCAGTGTACGAAAAGTTTTGTTTCAGAAAAACTTCAGTGGTGTGTATAAAAAGTTGTCTTGCTTCTTAATAGAATGGAAAACAATATGCTGTTTGTTAGTAATGACAAAGTGCAGAACAGTGACAGAGTACAGAGTACTACAAGCTGGTCTTTAGAAACCAGTGAAGACCAGCTGAATGAAAATGTTGAGGGAGGTTAAGGAGGTTGTAAGCAGAGCCAGTAAAGTGGAGAAAGAAGTAGCTGTTAGATGCTTCAAGGAATGCAACAACATGAGAACTAACATGCTAAATACAATGGCTGTGGTGCTGAGCATTGTTTTATTTTACAGACTCAAATAGACGTGTTACAGGAGGGGCCATGCAGCTTTCCTTCAGCTATTTAACAGTGGACTATTACCCATTTCACAAAGCAGGTATGAAAGGAGCTTTTGTGAATTACCTGTGAGTGTAACTATCTTGCTTAAATACTAAAAAATCTGTTTGTGTATGTATATGGCTTGGATAATGATATTTTAAGTGTTTGAAATACACACCTTTTTAATTTCCTTCTTCTGCAAAAGCAAGCAACAAAAGCAGCAACCTGGAAACAAATTTGATTTCTTTGAATGAGCTCTTTTAGGTCAAACACTTTTCTGATCTGTCAAGAATTTGATGTTAATAGGGGGAGGCAGTACAGCAGATAGAGAATTCACTAACTGGGTATCTGTAAGAGTCACATGCAGTTGTTTAGCAGAGTTTTCTCCATTCAGAAGTCTAGTTTTATGGCCATTTCTAAGCAATGTTTTGTTTCTATTTGGTTTTGCTAAGCAAGATTTCCAGTGTATAGAGATTCAGTTGTGTAGCCTTTTGTAGGGAATTATTATTAAACAGATGTTAGCAATTTCCAAACAAGCATTTATTACAATTAATTCCTAGTAATTATGTTTTTCTAAAATCTAAAAAAATTAAGAGACCATATAAATTTGCTCTTGAACTTGAGATCAAAGGCAGTCCAGTACAGTGGTGGGACCTTCAGTTGGTAGTAGGGGTTGACTGTGTTTTGCTTTGCTTTTTACTAACACAAACCAGTTATTTTGGAGTAGTTATCCACATACATTAAAGATGTGAATTAGCGGTAGCTTGCCTCACATCTTCCTTGTCACTCGTGGTTGCAGATGGAATCCTGTAATGTCAATCTATTTCATTCATAAGTAGCAGGTATAGTTTTTGCACCTTAAAAAGTGTAATTCAGCTTAAGTCAAATAAACATATACTGCCACAGAAGAGAGTAGCCTTAAGAACAGCTATTCACCTAATATGGTTTGAAATTTGTGATTTTGTTTTCCTTTCTTATAAAAGTGAATTGTGAAGTTATAACACATTTCTGTATTGTAAACCAACCATGTTATCTTCTCACTGTTTTAGAAGAGTGACAATTCTGTAGGCAAACTATTGTCACAGGATGGGAGGAGTCCCTTAACTCAAAGTAAAATGAGCACATATTGATCTTTAAAGTTCAAAAGAATTTCTCTAGCCACATAGATATCATGCCTCTACATACTGCTGTACAAGGCGTATATATATATACACATATATACATACATGTATACATTCCAGGCGTCTATATACTACTGATACACAGAGCATGCCTACTCTGAAGGCAAGATTCTGCAATATTGTGTACATAAGACCAATACTGTATTAATACTTTGTAACAGTGGGCAAGAAGGTAACATCTCTATACTTCTGCGACTGTTACCTGATTGTTTTCTGTTTTTGTACCTCTCTGGTCTATGGAATATTTAGAAATAGCTGTTTTGGTATAGTCTTGTTGGAAATTGTGTTTAATCCTTCAAGAAAAATCTCTTGACAATTTATTATCTTTGCAGATTGGGTTCTTGTGGCTTGTTGTTGTTTTTTTTTTTTTTTTTTTGTAACAGACTCCACTGAAAAACACTAAAGGGTGTCTCAGGTATAGTTGCTGTGGGGTAAATTTCTAACTTGTTAAAAACATCAGGCCTTCCCACAATAGCCTTTCATAGTACCTAAGAAAAATGAAGCAGGCTGTGTGTCCATTGACTGCGATATCTCTAACATAAGCCAAACTGTTGCTGGATGTTGTGAACCTATCTATTCAGTGATCTGTTGCTTTATTAGTCCTCTCAGACCTGCTTTCTCAGAAGGTCTTACCCAGATCCATTATCTGCTTTGCCATATTACAGGACATTTTTGCAGCAGAGAAAATTCTTGATCAAGTTGATATATTGTGGCAATATGAGAAAATGGAAATTATTTTCTTCCTGGGCAACCAGCAATAAATTCACATCATAGAAACATCAGTGCTAACTACATGAAAATATTGTTTTCTTACCATCTGGCCCATCTCTTCACTTTGCACCGATAAATGTGGCAATGACATCTCCATATATAGAAATGTAGAATAGTTGAGGATGGAAGCTACCTCTGGAGATTGTCTAGTCCAGCCCCTCTGATTAAAGTGATATCAATTAATATAAGCTTTGCAGAATTGTGTCCTGGTAGGTTTTGAACAGCTTCAAGGGTGGAGACAGTACAACCTCCCTGGGCAACTAATCCAGTGTTTAACCACCCTCACAGTAGAAAAGCTTTCTTTTTAGTGTTGAAAGTGGAATTTCTTGTATTTCAGTTTTTGCTTAATGCCTCTTGTCCTGTCACTTTGTGCCACTGAGAAGGATCTGGCTCCCTTGTCTTTACTTACCCCATGAGGCATTTATATACTTTGGTAAGATCCCTCTAAGCCTTCTCTTTTCCAGGCTAAATGATCCCAGCTACTTCAGCCTTTCCTTTGACAACGGATGTTCCAGTCCCTTAAGTATCTTTGCAACCCTTTGCTGAACTGTCTTCAGTAAGTCCATGCCTTCTTTTACTGGGGGGCCCAGAACTTGACCCAGAAGACCAGACGTGTTCTCATTCAGATTGAGCCTTGACCTGCTGACAATGCATTTCCTAAGCATCCCAAAGTGCTTTTGGCCCATCATGGGTTATTATGCACTTTTTGCCCTTTTGTTTAACCTCGAAATCCTGAACTCCACCACGCCATGTTCACTGCATCCAAGGCTGCCATTGACCTTCACATCCCTTCACTTTAAGAATCCAGTCCAGCAGACCATGTCGTCTCTTTATTTTCTTGATTGCCTTTCTTAGGAGGTGATCTTCGATACAGTTTCCAAAACCAAGTGGATTGCTTGCGTCCTGCTGTGTTGTCCCTCCATTAGATAGTGAGGTGGTTTAAGTTCCTAATGAGGATCAGCATCTGTGAACATGATACTTCTTCCAGTTGTTTAAAGAGGGCCTCATCATCTTCCTGACCAGATGATCTGTAGCAGGCGTAAGCACAACATCATCCATGTTGGTCTGCCTGGCAATCCCAACCTGTAAGCACTCAGCAGGCTGATCATCCATCCCAAGGCAGAGCTCCGTGCATTCTCATGGAAGGGGTAACTCACCTTCCTTGTCTTCTTGGCCTGCGCTTCCCAAAGAGCCTGTATCCATCCTTTGCAGCATTTCAGTTGTGTGTACTGTCATGCTATGTCTCTGTGATCCAAATGAGATCATAGGCCCTGCAACTACATACAGACCTCTGATTCTTTCTACTCCCACCTGATCCTCATGTTTCAGGTGTTAGCGCCCTTACTGACTTGCCAGAAGGGACAGGAGTGTTCTCTCTGTAATGCTGCTGTCCTGTAGATATTTCAGAGTTTATGTGCATATGCTTGGGGTGACTCCACTTCAGCCCTGTTTTGGAGAATACCAGCTTCATGGATTTCAATTTAGTGTGTCTTTGCTCTCTTTCTGTTTTCTTCCCTGTTCCTTTCTCTTCTCCCGTAGCCAGAAGGATGCGAGTAACCAGCAAGAGGTTGTGGTTCAGGAGAGTGGGGAAGAAATGTCATCTCTTGTCATAGGCCTCTCCCTTAAAGTTTCTTCCATGCTAAAATCTTTGCGTTTAGACTTGAAATCACATTTTTTCCCAAAGCATTTTCCTATTTTAGTGGTAACTGTATCTGCTCATCCTCATGTAAGTATCCAAAGCCTCATTAAGTCTCAAATAAAGTAAGCTTTCACTTGCTGATATTTAAAGAGTGATGTACTGCTTCAAAGAAGTTATTTGTATTGCATCCTTGTTATTGAACAGGGTAGGCTGTCTTTACAGGGACTGTTTGAAGAGATTTCAGTTCTTTGAAGTTTAAATACTTGACTAACTAAAACATGTTAGGAATAAAAGAATTTACTCTGGGCTTGATTTTAAAGCCCATGTGCTGTAACACTGATTGAACTTGTTTCTGTCCTATAGAGGTGCTAGAGAGCCAAGACAAAAAGAATACATTTCTGAAAAGTGACCAGGAACTTCTTAGAACGTGATTCTGGCAGGAAAGGAATGTTTGGAAAAAATGAGCATGAGAACATTGTTCTGTTACTTGCTATTGTGGGGTTTTTTTCAGTGAAAGATTTCCTTGCATCTTCTTATATAGGAAATTAATGTCATCAGATTTCTCTAAGCTGCAAATATCCAATGATGTTTTGAGCATTAGTTAGCAATGTTAAAAGGCAGGTGGCAATATTATGTTGTTGTCTTAATGGATTTGTGAAGCAGTGGGACTTGTTTTTATGTAGTATATAACTTCTTTTTAACATCTGTTATAACTTCTGTTGTTCTGTAATTACAGCACAAAATGAGATTAGAATTTGAAGAATTGTGAAATAGTGGAAATTGGTATCCAACTAGAAGGAAACTTCCAAATGAGTTAATATTTTCCCCATTCCCATTACTTGCAGGAGACAGCTGCGATCACTGGATGCATTATAGCGATGCCACTAAAACCAGAAGTGGATGGGCCAAAGAATTATTAAATGAGTTCAAAGGCAATGTTGAATTGCTTAAGCAGGCTGTGAAGGACCAAGTCATAGATTCTCCTCCCAAATCTCCACCTGCTGTATCTCCTCAAAATTTACAAACAGGTGCTTCATTTGCATCGTTAACGCTCTAATTCCTTAAAATGTTAAAACTGTTCTGAAAAAGACTGTTCTTTTCAATTATTTCATCACTATTCTTTCCTACAGGCAAGGAACAGATACCGAAAGGAACATCTAGGGCTTCCTCTGTATCTTCCCAACCACCAAAGGGCAAACTGATGTCTAGTCCTATTGTGGTTAGACTTGCAGATTTCAATATATATCAGGTACATATCATCTTCAAGTTAGTAAAACTGGGGCTACTTCGCCCTTAACTGTTACATATCTATTTTTTTATGGAACAATTCCAAAGCCCATTGAAATTAATGGAAGTCTTTCCATTTATTATTGGATTAGACCTTTATGGGCCTGCTTCTGCTTTGTCAAAATCAGTGGATATTTTCCTACCAACTTTATATTAGATGATACGCTATCACACTTATATTTTGGATCCAAGTTTTACTGTTCCCCAAATCGTGACATTTGGAATTTCATCTTTTCATTGTCCTGTATTAGGCACCCAGTTTTTTAATATGTGGGTTTGTATTTCATGCTTTTATTATTGCCATCTTTTTCAAAGTACATAGATTTAAAAAAAAAATTGTTAACTTGAAGGGGTTTAAAATTTTTCTCCATCCCCTTCCTCCCCCAGTGGTATTTTGAGTAGACACTTTAACCGCTTCCCCCTACTCTGATTTGTTTCAGTGAGTCATTTTAGTTACTGGCTGTGGTCCAAATTCAGTCTTTGGGGCAGATAGGAGGCAACTGGAATAGAGAAGAAGCATATGTCTAAGGCAGGATTATAGTGGTACAGGAAGATCTACTCTAAATTTCACATTCTAACAGTAATACTTAAGTGTGTTCCAATTTTCCATACTTTTTTGCCATGTCACTTCGGATAGAGTGGGAGGCTGGAGCTTGCTGCCAGGAGCTTTCATCTGGGTTTGAAGTGGTTTTATATCTTTTTGTACTGTTTGTGTTTTCACTTGCCTTCTGCTCTTCAGATGCTGATCTCATCCTCCCTATACAAATTTCATTTTTTTAAATTATCATTATTTCTTTACAATTCACAACAAGCTGTTTTCTTAAATCAATCTGTTATTACTTCAGTTTTTGTGTATATTAATACAGAGATGATTGCAGCTTGAAAACAGCTACCCAGAGTGAAGCAGGCTTATAAAGGTTATATATTTGTTATTTCCAGTGAAACTAATACATCGTCATATATTCAGTATTAATGAGTTGGCTAAAACTAGCATTCTGACCTACTAAGTGTTGGATGAAAGAGCTTTGTTTTGACGACATACTTCTTAAACTAGACTACATTCCAGGAATTTAAGGTCAAATATATATCAAAAGTTGATCTCTTTTCTTGTTTCATAATTTACATTGAAAGGAAACAAATGGAGGATTACTGTTTTACAGTGTTGTGATGCTTCTGTGCTTTAGGCATTGACCAGTGCACATATATCTGCCAGGTGCATGCTGAATGCTTTGCTTAACAGTACACAGCTGAGAGCTGCTCCATACACTGGAATTTGTCCTACAAGGACTTCCTAATGCTTGTGTAGTAAATTTATCTAGCTTATCTTTTTCTTTTGTTCTCTACATATGAGATCTTTTTGGACAGACGCTATGCAGCTATGCCGTGCCCGAGCATGATTGGTTATACAGGAGCTGTAGTGTTTGCAGTAAAGGTAATTGATCATTCTAGGCTTCTACTGAATGCCTTTGAAAGCGATCTGCTGCCTCCTGCCTCCCATGAAGGAAGGGAATCTGGTACTGTTAATATTATATAGCTTTCTTGTGAAACTCTTTTATGCAGATTGCTTCTACTACAAGGGAACTAGGTTTTTGTCATTGCGCTGTGTGTAGTCAGGGTTCTATATCTGAAAGCACTGGAATGCCTTGCTACTACAAATACTTAATGATTCATAAAAATGTAATGTGTTAATCCAGTTAATATTTTGTTTTACAGGTTTCAACAGCAGACCAGTGTCGTTCTTCCCCTAAAGCTCTGATCTCTTGCAATAAAAAGTCACTGTATCTTCCTCCAGAAATGCCAGCTATTCATATTGAATTCACTGAATATTACTACCCAGATGGAAAGGATTTTCCTAGTAAGACTTTTTTTTTTGTACCAAAGAATAGATTTTGAGTGTTATCTTCACCTTTATGAATCTTAATACTGATTCCAGGTTTATGATTGGAAATAGGTAATTGCTTTCTAAAACATAAACACCCACAATCCTGCTCCAATTCCACAGTGCCTGCTCTTGGCAAACTCCTATAACTACTGCTTTTATAAACATGGTTTCTAATCTGGAAACACAGCATTCTTACTGAGACTTGAATTCTTCATTCTCCAACATACATGTATAATTTCAGCAATTGAGCTATCTGGCTGCATAAGAGAACTCAGACTATTGCAGTAGTATCTAAGATGCAATGAACATCTGTTGGAGTTATTTTTATTAATGTGTTATAGGGCTGGCCCTGTTTTATATACGGAAGTGTCAGTGGATTTCTTTGGGATGGGACTTGAGGACAGCAAATCTCCTTGGTTCTGTGCTTCCTCTGTAATGAGGGCATTCTCCCTCTCTCCTCAGTCTTCGTTCTGTTTTAATGTTAGCTTTTATGTTCAAAAATTGAGTCACTTGCTTGGAGTGAGAGAAAGAAGCATCGCTGTAGGTATCCACTAACAATTCATTCTTCCTTGGGACCGAGGCAGTGGGTTTCCATTCCAAATAAACAAAAAACAAAGGATAAATGTTTTACTTGTTCTCATGATTTTGTTTTGTTTTCTCTTTTAGTTCCATGCCCAAATTTGTATGGCCAACTGAACGCGTTACAGTTCACCCTGGATGAGAGAAGTATTCTTTGGCTAAATCAGTTTGTGTTGGATTTGAAACAGAGCCTTATACAGTTCATGGCAATGTACAAGTTAAACGACAATTCAAAATCAGATGAACATGTTGATGTTAGAGTTGATGGATTAATGTTAAAGGTACGCTGTCATTGAGGAGGGGCTCTGTGGTTCTTTGGAAAAAATACTTTCTCTCTTATTCTGAAAAGCTTTTAGCCAAGCAGCTTAAGGAATAAATGAACAGACAGTCCACACAATAAGCAGTGCTGTTTTGGAAAACTGCGAAATATGATGATTTAAACACAACATCTGTCTTACATACTAGTTCATTTGTGTCTTAGGAACATTTTGGTTTTGAATTAAAGACTCCAATAGGAGTATTAACAAATTATTTCACTGTGTTCAATGAAACTGACATAGCAGAAGAAAATTCAGCACTGAAGTAAAAATAACTAGCAAAAATTTCATATTTGCACTCTATATTAATCCTAGGACCCTTCTTTGATCTTATGACTGTGGTATATCAAAACTCTTTTGTCTTGTTGGTGAATACATAGAATAAAGAAAGCAGTTCATCTGAAGTCTTATTTCCTTTTTCAAAAACCCATTCTAACTGTTTTGTTTCACACTGGCCTTGGCTGGGCTCTCTGTACGTTTATTCCAGATGAGCAGTGCTTGTTAATGTGGCTGAACATCAGAGTTTTGCTTCCCTTGTCACCTTCTTTATAGAAGAAGGATTATTGAGCCGACAGATTTCCTCTCCACCCGCCTTGATTTGTATTGGGCATTGGTTTCCAAGGTTCAGAGCTGATCTAAATAATGAGTCTTTTTGGTGATAGTGCCCACAAGAGAGATTTCAGGAGTTCTACAAAATTCAGTACAGGGAGAGATGGTTATCTTTCTAAGGCTCTTGGTGCATATTTAATGGCACTTTAAAAGGACGTGGTTTGTAGTGAATGAAAACAATTAGTGAGAGCAAACAACATGCAACTACAAATACAGACTGATCTAATATTGAATTGCTATATGTGAATAGCCCACTAAACTAGGAGAAGAGAAAAATAAAAGTACTCTGAAATGCTTCAAAACTTAGTTCATGTTATTTCTTTCCTGTCTTAAATGCATTATTTTTATTCTAGAAAATTATGAATCTTTTATTATTAGTTTGCTTGATGTTTCCATATAATTTTGTTGCATATTTGGTTATTTTGTTCTTAAACCTTTTATTTACGTGAAGAATCTTCATCACTGATGTCTTAAGTGTCTTAAGGATTGCTGTTTTACTCTGATCTTTCTCATTTCAGCATGGAAATGTTGTGACAGAAGGCAGTATCCCTGATACTAGCAAAACTAGTGTGGCCAAGGTCCATGTTAACAACATCAGATAAAGAATTTGGCATAAAATACATATTTCTTTCAAACGTTGCACTAAAGATATTCAAGTTCAGCATTCTGAACTATTATGTTTTTTAGGAGTTGTGGTATGTTTTTCTGAAGTAAAAAATTAGTATGGTTATTAGAGGTCACAAGATAACTATTTACAGTAAAATGCTGTACTACAGTAGTGAAGAACCCTATTTCACAAATCAGATTGGAAAATAGAGAATTGTAGTTTGGAGTTCAAAGTTGTAAATGCTTGAAACACTTGAAGAAACTTCCTGCCAAGCTGTTTCTGAGTCACTTCAGCCTGATATAGCTGACCTAAATATCAATCCTTCAGATAAGAAAAGTCTGAGACCATTAATGTTTTTGTAAAAATGTTGTTTCGGATGCCATGGCATCCTTCTTAAAAATGGGAGGAAACACAAATGATAATCTGTGAGCTCTACATCCCTGTGCTGTGTTAGTATACTTGATTATATTCCTTTAACTGTCTTGGCTATCACTTTGTTTCTGTAATTGCATACCTTCTCAATTTATGCTTTTATAATGAGACAAAATATATTTCTGTCTTGCAGTTCATCGTCCCATCTGAAAACAAATCTGAAATTCATAAAGATCAACCCCGTGCACTTTCCATTCAAAGTTCAGAGATGATTGCTACGAATACAAGACACTCGCCAAACTGCAGACACTCTGACCTGGAAGCTTTGTTTCAGAACTTCAAAGATTGTGAATTTTTCAGTAGAACTTTCACCACTTTTCCAAAGTCCCAGAAGAATTTTAATCTTTTGCATCCAATTTTCCAGAGACACGCTCATGAACAAGATACTAAAATGCATGATGTTTATAAAGGTTATATAATCCCAAAATTGAATAAGTGTGCGTTAAAGACATCTGCAGCTACTGATGTTTGGGCCTTGCATTTTTCCCAGTTTTGGATAGATTATGAAGGAACAAAAAGTGGGAAAGGCCGACCAGTAAGCTTTGTGGATTCATTCCCACTTTCACTTTGGATTTGCCAGCCAGTAAGATTTGCAAAGTCACAAAAAGAGCTTTTATCACATAATCAGACAGCTTTGAACATTCCAAAAAGTGAATCTAGTGATTTTTCTAATAGACTGCAACGTAAAAAGCTTTTAAAGGAATATTACAGCAGTGAGATGGAGCCGCTAACCAATGGCATTCAAATGTCAGACCCTTCAGCAGTGCTTTCTGAAAACTCTTCCTCTGATGCAGATGTACATGTTCTTGTCCATGTTCAAAAACATGTAAGCATGCAGATCAATCATTATCAGTATATTTTTTTGCTGCTTCTCCATGATTCCCTTGTGTTGCTCCTGGAAAACTTAAGGAATGATGTAGAAGCAGTGACAGGAAAACCTGCAAAGCAAACAAATGTCTGCATTGGGATCCTACTGAAAAGTGCAGAACTTGCCTTACTGCTCCATCCAGTGACTCAGGGAAACCCTTGTAAGTCTCCAGTTGTGGAAGAAGAAAGTCCCCTTGCGTCAGAGCCCTCTCCTTTGGGAAATGGGGAAGCTCTTACTCCAGAGGGTAAATTAGTTGACAATGACGTGGTGCAAGCTGATATTACTAATTTTGATGATGTAAATGAGTGCAGGCCACTGAATGCTGATGTTAATAAAGGAATTTTAGTAGATCCTCTTTTGTTTAAGTCAGACAGTAATACGGATTTTCAGAAAGGAATGTCATTTTCAGATGATGCATCGGATAAAGGCGTGGGAGATACAAGTGAAGGAGGAAGCAGTGGACTTTTTAGTAGAAGTGATTCAGAGGAGGTTTATGGACCTCTAAGTGAGAAAAGCAGCTTACATCCTAGGGATTCATCATCCATTTTAAATAAGAGAGAAGATTCTACTGAATTTTTCATTGATAAAGAGGATGACAAAAACATATTCTTAAATAAGTTAAGTGAACAGGACGGTACAACTGAAGGCTATCCTAACCAAGTCACTGACTTGGAACCAGAAACTGCCTTAGAATCTGAAGAGCTTGAAATCAACAAAGAGAAAGTGACTTCCATTAGAATGTTTGCGTCACAGTCAAGGTATAGAAGATTCAATACTAAATCAGTTTTCTTACTGTTTGAAAGTATTTGTCAATCTTGCTGTCCACATGCTTTTTGTAATGGTCAACAGAACATCTAGTAGGTGAAAATTTTAAAATTATATAAAGATACATGATATGCAGTATCCAGCATTCAATGAAAGCTAAAATGAACTCTTAGTTAATTGATTTAAACGATTTGTTTCTAGTTTAAATGTTATTAAATATGTACTGAGAAAAATATTGATACAGATATCCACAGGAATATGTGTTGTTTCTATGCTTATCTCCTTTTCTTGCCAAAGGATTATGGAATAATCAGATTTTTGTCATTTATGTCTTGACTGGTTTAGAGGAATTTTTTAAAGTAACTTCTGTGTAATTCTTTTAATTTAAAATAATAATTTCCTAATGTCTTTATATTTAAAAAGTGCAAAGCCTAAGGAACGCTGCCTGTCCAACCTCCCTACATTCTCTGTTTCTTACAAGAATATGAAGAGAAGTCCATCACAAGTCTCTCTGGATACTGTCTCTATTGATAGTATGATGCTAGAGGATCATTTGATAGAGAGTGATGGAAGTGACAGCCAGAGCTTTCTGGAGAAAGGTAAGTAGGTTTAACAAAACATTTTTAAGCAATACATGAAAATGTTTCTTACTAGAATAATACTCAGAGGATTGTAGTGCAGCAAATCCTGGATAGTTTACAGCACTATTTCTGTTACATTCTCCAGTTAGTAATATCAGGTATTTTCACTTCTCATCGTTTCAAGGGAAAGCAATAAGTTATGCCACTTAAGTAGTGCTACTTAATTAAACAATACTTAATTTTCCTCTTTTGAGGAGAATAAAAGCACTGCAGTGCTGTGTTCCAACGCCGAATTAAGCAGAAATGTTCCCTGCTTTGCTTAAAAGCTGTTGCTTTGGCTGTAAGTGTTTATAGGTTCATGCTCTGAATCAGTGTTATGCTTGAAGTGGTAAATCTTCTTTAATTTCACGAGCAGATGACAAAGAAATGACTTTTCACTAATACTCACCATGCTAATTTACTGGGCAGGTAGACTTGGTAGTCTCCTTGCAGCTGGTTCCTTAAGGAGCAGTTTCTATTTATTGACTGTCTAACAGCAGGTACTTGTCCAGTTTTCGCTTGCCTGTGTGTGGGTGTTTGCTCCTGATCTGAGAGAGTTCAGGCATATGGTAGTTGTGCCTAAATAGCCTGTAGTGTTGAGGACTTACGAAATTGTAGTGATCAAGGTAGCTCTCTGGCAAAACCAATTAAATATTTTCCTAATCTCAGTAAATACAATAAGACGACTTTATTGATATCTCTTTTCTGATAAATTTGGCTTTGAATGAAGAATGACAGTATTTTTTCCGTAGGATTTCTTTTCCATCTAGAGCAATAGTGAGAAGAATGTCTCACTTGTGTGTTCTATATTTGGATTGTAGGAGTATTCCTGCATGTGCTTATGTGGGGGTAGGCCATAAAATACGTTTTCCATTTTAAAGAATATTTATATGTCTTTCTAGCTTGTTAAACAATATTTAACTGCAGATTAAGTCTGCATGCTTTCTAATCGTCAAGGAAACACTACCATGATCGCTTTAACAAAAATATGTATAGCTTATTTCTCTAAACATAAAACCACAAACATTTGCTCTAAAGGCACTGTGAAGTATTTTAGATACATAGCTTGAAATCTTTATTCTTTTCTTGGCAGGATCTTTTTATATTTGATTTGGAAGACTAAAAAAAGCCCTTCACAATTTTTTAAACATTGCATGTAGAATGCCATTTTGGTTTTGTCACTATATCCTGCCTTTCTGGCATAGCACCTAGAACTTTGAACTGTCTGTGAGAGGAATGGATTTGGCAGTTCAGTCATAAATATTTGTTTAATAAGCCATTCAACTCATCTTAAAAAATGAGTTAATGTATGCATACACTAACATGCATTGACTTTATTCTTAATGCAGGGTGATTCAGGTTATGCTGTGCTAACTTTGCATTTTTTCTGATGTATATATGGAAGGTATTACAGCCACACACTATCAAAGTCCATCAGAAAATGCCCATGAAGGAGGCACAGTGATTGAAAATTGTGATGGATCATCTCCAGATGCTATGAGTGCTGCTTCAGAGAATGCCCATGAGACTAGTGAAGAAATGGTAATATTACTGAATTACATTAGAATATATGCTTCAGTAAATTAAACCGTAAAATAGAGATAGAATGAATGTTTTTAGAGGTGGTTTTCCAAGTAATTTTGGGAGCTTTTGTTAGTGCATTGTATAAGTCTATAGATCTAGTACACTTTTATTAAGTACATGTGAAGATTATAATCCAAGTTATACTAAATGTTCTCTGTGCTTGTTACCTTCTCTGTAACCACTGTTGATAAATGACAGTAGCCACTTAAAAATGTCAGAAAGTACTTTTGCTTTAGTGCATAGCAATATTTTGTAGTATTATCATGTTGTAATATCATCATGCTCTGTTGGATATTTAAAATAAGCATTTTAACATCATCAAGTATAGATAAAAGAAAGCACCATAACTCTGACATCTCTTATATGGAGATGTTTCCTTAGCACTGGTAGCATTTGGTAGTATTTGCAAGCAAGAGCATAACTGCCCTACTGGGTCAGATCAGTGGTGCCTCTTGCCCAGGGTTATGTCAGGACAATGCCTAGTATTTAGAGAAGATTATAAGAACAGAGCATGTAGAGAGAGATTCCCTCTCTGAGACACCATGCGGGGTTCAGCAGTTTCCATCTGCCTACCTACTTGTTCCTTGCTGATCTTTGTCCTAAACAATGCTTCTTAAATTATATTGTTTTATCAATTAAGGTCATGAACTGGAAACCTAAAAATACATGGACCCAAAGATAATGAATTTACTGAAATCTGTTGTGTGCTTGCTGACGTATTTTCCTTTTTAGTAATGTTAGTTGTGTAATCCTACATTTGCTTTAAAATACTTGTGGATCACTTTCATTAAAAAAAAAAGGCAGTGCACTTAAGTTATTGATTCCTTTTAATTAAATTTTCAGTCATTTGTGCATATAGGTAAAATGAAAAAAAAACAGAGTTCATTCAGATTGTTATGCAAATGCATGTTGGCATATTTTTTTCTACTTGTAGCTTATAAACAAAAAGTCATTAGAAAAAGGAGTCCAGAGTAGTAGTAAGGATGATAGACATATGTCTTCTGATACTAGAGCTGACTTTTGAAACTGGCTGCTACATTTTTTTTTGAGAGAGATTCTGCAGTAAATAGAGAAAAAGGGCTGACTGCTCAGCACATAGCCAAAGTTTAGCAGAGTGTCCTAGTTATTTAACCTAGACTGATTTGGCACCGCAGATGCTTGGTCGTCCTTGTGATGTGCATGAAGTTCAATAGCAGCCTTAGAAAATTTCAGGTGTTGCGTAGGTCACATGCTTCTTTGTCAGAGTTGGGGTAATCTGTCTCATTTTCATGACTCTGCTGGCCAATTCTGAATTGGTATTAGTGGGCTATAAGTACAGATCTCTGTCTTTGGACAGACAGTGGAGCAACCTGTTGTTAAGCCAATCGGTACAAAAAGAAAAGAAGTAGTAATGAGGAAACTTGTGGTTTTCTGTGAGCAAGGGTTATAGATACAAAGATTCTTTTTTGTTTTGTGAGGGAAAAGGTTTAGACAAAAAAATAACTGCTGTGAATTCAATTTATAATTTCATATTGTTTTTTCTTGATTTTGTTGACAGATGTCTGTTGTGGTTTTTCAAATATTTGGTGTAAATGGTGAAATTGACATCAGAGGTGAAGACACAGAAATATGCCTGCAGGTCAACCAAGTGATACCACATCAGTTGGGAAATATCAGTGTTCGACACTATCTTTGCAACAGAACTATTGGTAAGAGCTAACAATGACATCTTAGTGTTGTGAAATTGGAGTTGGAAACATTTGTTTTAAGTAAAAAAGCACTGTATTAGCCTTAAAGCATGAATACTGGTGTTACGCTAGTACAATAGAATTCTTCTAATACTTGTTTAGAATATCTACTCTGATTTCTTTCCTAATTGCCATACATTGAAAGGGAACGAAATAAAAACGGAACCATATCTGATAGTGTGGGTAAAAAAGGGTGTTGCATTGAATTCTGGTCATTAGTTTGCTTTTTTTAAATCAAATAAGTTGCATTTTACTATGTTATTGTTTTATGAAGATGGAATTCCTTTACTGCTCTTGATGATACTTTGCTTAAATCTACCTTGCTTTGCAGGGCTTTTCTTTCATTCAAGATCTATTCTCTAGATTAACATCCACATTTTATTATCATTGTCATATTACTACTACTAGTAGTACTACTAATACATTGATAATCTATGGTTTAAGAAAAGTTAAAAATTGAGACTGTATCTGGAAAGACGAGCTGCGAGCTTGATAGGAAAACGGATTGTGCTTCCATGCCAGATACTTGCAAAATTAGATCAACCAATGTATTGTCAGAGATGTTCTTGGCCATGAGTGCCTATTAATTCTCTGCCAGAAAACCTAGTTCTCATACTGGGAAGTTTATTTTCTTGGCATGATATATTGGCATGCCACTTCATGTCACAGTTTGCCTTACTCCCCTCTGTCAGCCTTCCACACAGATTGCTGGGTGCTCTATTACATTGTAGGGTTTTGGGGTCAGATCCATGATGCAGCTGCTTCCTGTTTCTGGTTCTTCTCTTTTCCCAAGAAACAGCTATAGCAGCTGTTGGATGCCATATTTCCAGCCTTACAGGAGCATGGATTTTCTTTAGAAAGTTGTGCTTGGTGACACAGCCTCTGCTTCCCTAGCTTAAAATCCCATTTATTGGTAAACTTGAGCAGTTGCCAGCAGCAACTGCCTGAGCAGCTGTTGGATGATGTTGTGATTGTGTTCAGGAATATGAAGGCAAGAGGGAGGTCCAGGTGGGAAGACCTCAGGGCTGACCTTCAGTTCATACAAGCAAGCAAACTGATTTCTTGTTATCTGTAGTATTGTCTGTAAAAGCAAGAGGGAGTAAATAGTAAGAACATGCCACCTTCCTGCTCTCATGTGGTTCTAAAATTAGAACCTGCTTCCTGTGGTTCAGCTGCTTATGAGAGGCTCGTGCACTGGCTGATTATTTTATGGACGAAAGGTTATAATGTGATTGGAATCTCCAAATACTGCTACTTCAGTATTTCTTCCTTTCTCTTTTTGGTGGGTATCTGAATGTATGGGCCAACAACACTTCTTTTGTACGTTGCTCGTTACTGCCATTCTGTAATGTACATCTTTTCTTCCTTCCTAAGATCTTTTCTTCCTTCCTCAGATCTTCTCTCCGCTGTAAGGCTGTGCCTTCTGTGCCAAGTCAGAAATCATCTGCTGCTCCCTGTCTCCTACATTTATTCTAATAGTAGAACTATGGGAGAAAACAGATGGGTAGAAAAGCAATTCCACAGGATCAAGGTTGGGAAAAAGCTTGAGAATTAGATCAAAAGAAACAAGTTAATGAGTTAATGATAACAAAACACAACCAGAAGAACCAGAGCAAAATTGTAAGAAAATATCCCAATACAAGCAATCTCCACATGAGTTTTAATAAAACTTAGTCAAGTGCTGAATTAACAACTGTAACCAGTAAACTGAGAAACCACGCAAAGCAATGAGTAATCAAGTCATAGCTATGGTCTATAAAGTGTTCTGGTTAAAAATAACCATTTAAAACCTACTATACTTTTAATACGGTAGGTCTAAAAAGAGAAAAGTGTGCCTAACAGCTGGAATAAGTTTGAGGGTAGTGTGACAACCATGCATGTCCCTGCAGGGCTGGTTGCTGGATGATGGCTTTATTGAATCTCATTTTGGCAGCAATAACAAAAGAAGGAGGGGTGGAGTATGGCAGTGGTATTCTGGGAAGGACAGTGCTTTTGCTGAGACCTTGTCATGCTTGGAGCAGGAGGCAACAGCAGTTTATAGGAGCTTCCAGATTGTTCAGTGCAGTTTTTATTCCATGCTCTCTTAGCTATGCTGCTTTCAGTTATCTGGAAGATAACCAAGGTTGAGTTTGTGACTGAAGTGGAATGTGTGGTCTTCTGCATTTAATTTACACTTTGGTGGACTCTTCTGGAAATGATGCAGACACTTTTCTCTGATCTGGAAATACTTAGGGCACGTACTGCTTATTTCTTCTCTGTGTTTGTGGGAGGAGTATGGATCTTTGAGGGAAACAAAGTTTGCCAAAGCAAGTGCAGACACTCATTGGACAGAGTGGTCATTGTTCTCCCATCTTGATGCTTGTCCTTCCTCTCAAGGACTGCTAGTAGCTAATTCTCTTCTGTCTGGACTAGAGCTACAAAAGGCATCTGATACTTCAAGTGTGCTTTTTTTGGTTTGTTTTGGTTTTGGCGGTGTATATGTGAGATCTAACTGTTCTTAAAATTGGAAGGATTGAAGGATGGAGTTACAACTATTGGTATTGTGGAAACCTATATTTACAGAGGTAGCAAAGGGAGAGGTTCTGATTTACAGCAGAGGCTGAAGATTCTTATGTTCATTTGCAGTTGTTCCCACTTTGTCAGCCCAGATCAATGATACATTCATCTGCCCTAATTGTAGTGCTAATAGATACGTGTGTATACCCCGGTAGTGCTGCGCTAGGCTACCCATGAGAACTGGGCACCATACAGCGAAAGGAACACAATCTACAGATAGGAAAGCAAATTAATAACTCTGATTGGCTGCCATAGATCCAAACAATGTCTGTTACATACTGTGCTGAAACTTGAAATTACGGTTTTTGGACCTGTACCATGTTCAGGCTGGGGCAGTATTAGTTAATCACATCACATTGCTTAAGAGAAGCCCTATTACTGCTTCCTAAGAGCAAATAGGAATTCTTCCTAGGTCCTGCAGAGAAAATGCTGTGACTTGCTGCGACTCTGGGTCTGTCTCTGGCCAATGATTGGTGGTGCATGTGGTACCTCTGCAACTTTGCAACTGCAGAAAATCTGTATCCATAAAGAAAGCTTACACTCTGATCCTACCTTGAAAAGGCTTTGAGGATCTAGAGATGCTGATCTTGGGGACAAGAACTAGGGTCAATGCAAAAGAGATTGTTGTGAAGAACTGTGGGATACCAATAGGAGACTGCTGTGGACATATTGCCCAATATGCATCTTTTATTCTGTCAGTAGCCTCCTGTTCTTTTGAATTAATCTGGCCCAGCATAATGTCAGTGTGACTTACTGAATTGTTATCTGGATTCTACATTTATAATCTGTGCTTTATCTTGTTTAGCATATCAAGAACCTGAATCCTAAATGCTAATACTGTGAACGGTTGTTAGAACACGGCAGTAGCAATTAACAATATACTAATGATACCTTTTACAAATAACGTTCACATACTGCAAATGTCTTTTCTACAACTATAGAGACTTGATATATTGAAAAGCTTGTGTCTCACAAGTGTAATGTAATCAGCAGTGATACCTTGGAATTTTAGCCCACTGCCTTGTAAACCAGATGCATAATTTCAGAAGTAACACTCCTCCTCCGTGGATGTCACGTGTGCTGTTAACTGCAGAGAGCACAATGCTCTAAGATGTGTATGAGCCTCTTAACAAGAAGCAATGTGACTTGCAGCCCGCAAGATGACTGTGTTTTGGTTTTGTAGTGTGTGTTAGATAATTGAGAGTAGGTTATCTCTAAAATGGAGGGGTAAAGTATGCTGCATTCATTCCAGTATGCATTATTGCTTAATGTTAGGTAAGTACACAGCAAAGAAACCATCAACAGAGGAAACCTGTGCTTCATGGGATCACAGGATAACTGATGGTAGAGGAGTGGAGGCAATGGCAAGATGTCTCTAGTCCAATCCTGTTCTCAAAGCAGGGTCAGCTTTGAGATCAAGCCAGGTTTGCTCAGGGATTTATCACATCAGCCCTTGGAAAGGACCTCCAAGGGCAGAGACTGCACAACCTCTCTAGGAAGCCTGCACCACTGCTTTACTTTCCTTATTCCTTACATTCAGATTGAACCTCTCGTTGCAATTTGAGCTGTTGTCTTTCAACCTTCTGATGAGCACCACTGTGAGGAGCCAGGCTCTGTCTTTGTAACCTCATTGTAGGTATTGGAAGGCTGCTAGTAGATTTCCTGTATGTCTCCCCTTCAGCTTTCTGGAAATTGCTCATGTATGCAAAGCAGAAATCAGGAAGGGGAGATTGCAATAAACTGCATGTCAGGGAGAGGAGAAAGAATAGTTTTAAAGAAACAAAAGTAGAAAAAAGAAGTCTTGCTTCATGTTTAAATTTAACTTTGTCCACTTCTTTTTCCAATTTCTACATGTGTAAATATTGGACTTTCCTGATGGAACCAGAGTTTAAACAAAGAAGCATTTTTTTTGGTTTTCATTGTCTCAAATTTGTTTAACGGTTAGATGCTCTACTAATATAAATTGACATAATTAATTTGATTTTACTTGAGTTACTTTGATTTCAGCTATCTTCAAGTTTTAGTGTTTGCTGCTTAATAGAATTACCATGAATATGCTTTTTGTCATTGTCACAGTTTTGCCTTGGCCTTGCCGATTTCGGTAGCTAGCAGGGACAGCTGGGCTCCTAGTTACCTTCCCCCACCCAGGGAAAGGGGGAAGGGAAATGAGAGGAAAAGATTTGTGGGTTGGAAACTAAACTAAAACAGCTGTAATGAAATAATAATAACAATAACAACAACGACAATAATAGAAATACTAAAAAACTACTATTAATAAGAAAATAATAAAATATATACAAATATGAAATTGTGCTCCCACCTCTTGATCACTGTACATCACCACAGATGCTGCAGGGCAGGTAAGGTGAGTGGCAGGAGGGAGGCTGGACCCAGGAACTGGTTTCAGGAACACATAGATCTGGGACCAGGGGCAAACAGCCAGATGAGGTCCTTACTGGATGTCAGCCATCGAAGGAGAGAGTGAGACCATCATGATCTCTCAGTTTTGTATTGAATATGACGTATATGGGCTGGAATACTCTGTGGGTCAGTTTGGGGTCACCTGTCCTGTCTGCACCTCCCTGAAGGTATGGCCTTTTTCACATCTTTGACTTACGGCACTTCACCAGCTTGGGGATGGCCTTGGTTTACTATAGGAATAAGTATATGCAATTGGCCTTTCTGCATCCCAGTGTCCCATGTTATCATTTCTAGAGAGAAACACTGTCTGAAAAACATGCAGTTAGCTTTCAGAAAATGGAGTTACATAGATGAGACTGAGCTGAAGTTAGAAAACTGATTCTACTTTAAGTTAAACCAGAATGATCATACAGATATTTTTTGTAGGTCAGCCATCGTAGTGAACAAATGACTTGATAATTGCATTGGTAATTATTTCTGGTTATGAACCCACATTTTTGTACAACAAACAGATAAAGGGCACACACTCCCCTCCCAGCTCCCCACCCCAATGTCTGGTTACCTTAGATATAGTTGAATGTTGCAGTGTTCTTTACTGGGTAAAGATTCTGAAACTTAACAAGAAACTCCTAGGGATTTTGTGCACGGTATTACTTCTGTATTGTCCTCTTCTATTGTGATTTACTAGTACTTGTATGTACTGTTTATTTCTCTTCAATGCTTTAAAAGGATATACTTCATAATTTGCTCTGAAGTTCTATATCTGCAACACTAATTTGTGGATAATAAAATAACCTTTCTGAAATTCTTTTAAAGTACTTTTATAAAATCAGTAGGAAAATGGAAGACTAAATGGTTGCATTATAATTGTTTTTTTCTACAGTGCAAAATTTTAATGCAAATTTCTTTTCCTTTTACAACAGGTTCTGACTGTAAATCTGTGGCTGGACCAGTTAATTCCTCACCTGAGATTAGTTTAAGATGGGAGAGTGGGCCTAGTGCTGTCATACATTCTCTGCTGGCTATAAAAAATGGTTTTCTTCAGTGTCACGTAGAGAACTTCAGTGCTGAATTTCTAACATCTTCCCTCACAAACATTCAGCATTTTCTAGAAGATGAAACTGTTGCAGAAGTGATGCCAATGAAGATAAAAATTTCTAATGCAAGGATTAATTTAAAAGTACGTTAACAGTGAGCTATTTGGCTGCTCTAAAGAAATTGTGTTCTTGTTTCTTTGATGATAAACTATTAATATGGATACAGTTAACTTCAAAGAAACTGCTGTCAAACACTGGAAGGTCTTTAGATAACATTAAACCAACTTAAAAATCCATGGATTTGGTTAGGTCTGTGGTATGCCTAGAAGGGAATTCTCTGCATGATTGAGCTATTTATACTAGTTAATACACTTTTGTCCTCCTCTCCCATTCTCTTTTGTAGAGTGACATTGTCTGGGAGTTTTATAGGTAAAGTATACTATGTTCCTAAGGACATGATGTTTTTTTTTTTCTGGCTGAGCTTTTTTGCTTAGTGTAGTAATAGTTTTCTATACAAAACAGAGATTCTAGAAGTTAATTCTCGCTTCTACTTAGAGGATAGTTCTTCCAATGAAAGTTCAGTACCTAGAAGGAAAAAGGTGAATAGTGTTTCCCAGAACCCAGATTTCATGTTCTGCCCTACCTAGAAACAGATACTAAATAGTGCAAGCTTTTCTCACAGCCATAGCTTGGAATAGTAACATTAAGAGGACACTCCTGCTCGAGTCTCCTAGGGGATTTTCTTTCGGACATTTAAAGGAGATGCTGAGTTTCCTGCCGCACAACCACTGAATATAAAGATAAGGACACTTTTCTGGGGGTTGGCAGGGAACAATGTTCAACACAAAACCAAGCAAACATAAAGATAAGGTAAGCATAACACTGCTTTGGAAATTACCGCCCATATAAACTTTGAACAAAGTAAAGTGAGTAATGGAATAGAAGCTCCAATCCTGTATCTGGGGCTAAAGGCCTTGATTCTGCTAAGATCATTCTTGACTGGAGGGGCAAATGTTATCTCTACCGTGTTCTGCTCGGAGTGCATCAGTATTCCCTCTGTGATGCAGCCTGTCCATCCCCTGAGGATCCTTAGGCATTCCTTTAGGGCTGTTTCTACTACAGGAGCAGCACTTTATTTAAGAGCTGTGGATCTGTTCCTCTGATACAGTGTATCACAAATCCGAATGCCCAAATGCAAAAAGGGAAGTCTATATATAGCCATTTAAATTTAAAAAAACAGAGTTGTGCTGGTTTATTGGCAAGAAGGCAGACCTAAGCAAAATGAGAAAGCAGCTGCTAGAGGTGGAGAATATACATTAATGAACGGGCAAAAAGAATCTACTTGGCCGCGAAACCACTGAAGTGCTCACTCGGGAGAACACACAAGTTGCAGGGAAGTTACTCATGAGGGATGGCAAACTTCAGATTTTGAAATATAAATTATTAATTTCTATAGAGTTGGGGAATAAAGAGAGAGAGGATATGGTTCAAATTTATGCTGTATTGCCTATTCGATGCAGTATATTCTTCTGTTTCTTCTGCATGAGACCTGATGCAGAGTGTTTCATGTGGTGGGAAGAATTTAAGAAAGGTTATTTTACTTTTTTTGCATTTTCTACTGCAATCTCAGTGCTATTTCAATAAACTTTGGCAGTTATATCTCAACAGCTTTCTTGCTACTTGCTTAGTGCAGGTATGTATGGTTTATGATTATGCTGGCTGCTTTATTCTGCTTGAGAGGAACAACAAACTATAAAGACTTCCTGGGAAGACCCCAAAAGAAGTAATTTGTGAAGTTCATCTTCTGTTCGGTACAGTAATATAACTGAACAGCAACTGTTGTCATCCCAATCTAAATTCTAAAAAGACAAAATCCTCTCAGAAATGAGAGCAGCACCTATTGAATCTTTAAATAGTTCAAGGGAAAATCAGATACTATATAATGCAGGCTTTTTATCTCTGAGAGCTCCTGAGCTAAAGAAATGTCTTGAGTTGGGATATAATCTTATTGAGATGTCTGTAGAAATACTTTGAAGTCAGACCATATATATATTGAGTAAAGCAGACTTCCTCCAGAGATAAATTTAATATTATCCCTGGAAAAAAAAAGGGAGCAGAAGTTTAGTGGGGATCCCATCAGAAAATTCTACTCTGAAATGTTCCCTTTCAAATTTCATTAAATCCACTTAAGTTTAATTATTATGTTTAATTCCTGCTAAACTAATCTTTGAATACTTGTATTTTTTAGGATGACAGTCCACGTGAAAATCTCAAGGCATCTGAGCTGGTACCCATAAAATTACATATTGATGTACTCTGGATAGAAAGAGATGATGATGGCTCTTTTCTCATTAAAGGTTTGTATGTTTCTACACCTTGCTGTATCAATATTATAACTTAGTTATTACTAACACTGTATTTTTTCATTTGTGCAGATGTGTGGCTAATAATGAAAACATAACTGATGATAATTTGTGTAAGTTGTGTTGCCATGTACCTTAATTCTAAGTGTACTCACATAGAGGAATGGTACCTTTTTGAATAGTGTATTGGCTGTGATAGCAACCCACAGCTGAATCAGTCAGAGAGAGAGGAAAAATAAGCATGTAACTTCATCAAGATATGCTTTTATCAGTGCATATCACTTTGACATAATAAGTCTAGGGTGCCTTTGACTACAAGTCAAAGAACAAAATTGCCTTTATTTACAGATTACCAAGGTGGTTAGTTGTTTTTTGTGGTTTTGTGTTGTGGGTAGTAATACAGTATATTGTAAAACAGAAGACTAATTGAGAAGTGCAAGTAGCAGTTTTCAATTCTGTATATTATGGTGGTGTCCTTGCAGCTCATGGCTGCGCTTGCCCTGAAACTTATATTTTGAACAGCAACTTAACAACAACATACTTTTCATAAAACATGCATATACTTACAGGGTGTTTTTCTACATTTATGGGCAAATCCTAAATACTTGCAACAAGGCAATACTTTTAAACCTGGAACTTTACTGTTGTCTTTCATAGGTATATCAAAGAACCATAGAATAATCTAAGTTGGAAGAAGCCTCTAGAGGTCATTCACTCCTACTCCTTGCTCAGAGCAGGGGCAGATTAGATCGGGTTGCTGAATGCCCTTTGCAGTCAAGTTCTGTGCATCAGAAGCACAGCCTTACATAAATAATCTGTCCCAGTGTTTGACCACCCTTATGGTTATTTCTCTTTGTAATGTCTAATTGGAATTTCCTTTATTCCAACTCGTGTCTGTGCTTGAGCACTTGTCCAGCACCTCAGGGAATTCTGGTCCATCTTCTCTGTACCCTACTACTAGATAGGCAAAAGTGGCATTAAGATCACCCCATAGCCTTCTCATCTCTAGATTTGATAAATGCTCTCTCCCAGTCCCTCATTTGTACATCATGTGCTCCTGGCCACGATTATCTTGGTGATCCTCTGCTGTCAGTACCTTTCTCACACTAGGGAATCCTAAACTGGATCTGGTATTCCAGATGTGGTCTCACTGGTGCCAAATATAGGGGAATTATTACTTTCTTCATCTTGCTAGTACGGTTTGTAAGTGCCTGGTCTTTGCTGTGAGAGATCACTGCTGACTATCGATAAGTCTTCTTGTTGACCTTGTCCTACAGGTCATTTCCTGCAGTGTTGCTTTCTGTCTAGTTGATCCCCAGCCTGTAGTGGTGCAAGAGGTTATTATTCCTCGCAAGTGCAGGATTTCACACTGGCTTCAGTTGAACTTCACAAGGCTCCGATCAACGTATTTTTCCAGCCTGTCCAGATTCCTGTGAAAACCAGCCTTGCCCCTCAGTGTGTCAGTTGCTTACTCTTCAGTTTGATTCAGAAAATTGCAGAGGGTGCACCCACCCTTTCCTCCAGGTCCTGAATACAATAATCCAACCAGATGCAATGTATTATATGACTTGAGGAAGAGGAGAGGCTGCAGAGTGATCTTAATGCCCCCTTCACCTGCCTGGGAGGTTATAGCAAAGGTGGACCAGACTTCTCCGGGGTATGCTGTGGTATGATTTGCTTGTATTTTAATTTCTCCACATTATTGAATACATTGTTTGAATGTTTAAAGATGTTCAATGCATTTTGGTCATTTTTTTATCCTAAATGTTGGAAGAAAAAGTAATTTAGTAAGGAAATAAATATTTTTAAGGTTTATTTCATCTCTTACTTTTCCCCTGTTCTGCTGAAGTGCTTTGATCTATCCTCTTGTCACGGACTTATCAGGTACAGGGGTTTCAAAGGCATAGGTCAAATGCTCTGCACTGCGGTGATTTATGTATCTGCAGTGCTACATTTTTGAGTCTTCAGGTGTGTGTGATGGAAACAAAGGAGTGATGCACAGAAAACTCAGGTTTAGGAGGAAATATTTAAAAAAGAAAACCAGAATATTTTTTAGACTACTAAGAAGCACAACCCTTATTTTCCCCTTGGTCTTCAGCAGTATATTTTAGTAGACATAACTGAAGTGCATTGTAATAAATGCTGGAAAGTGTCTTTAGTGCCAAGTCATTTAAGTTATTTTCAAACTGAAAAACTTGATCCTGCAGATTTGTCTCACTGTCTTCAAATATAAATGCAATCTTTAGATCTCATTTGTACCTGGAGGCAGTATATTAGTAGCAACTTCTAATTATTCAGAATGTATATTCTGTAGTAATGTTTTTGGTCAGTATAAAAATGTGATAATTTGCTTCAACCTGAAAGATACATATTGCTTCTTCTCATGACTCATTTCCTTTCCTCCGAAAGGGTATATGAATTTTCATTATTTCTTTTGGTTTTAAATTTAATTTTGGGAGGTAAATATAAATGTACTTAATATTACGAGAATATTCTTTTTAGGTTGTTTTGATTTTGTACTGATGAGAATCAAATTTTAAAAAAAATAAGATGACGAGACCCTCTAAGTACTACTCTTACATCTTTCTGTGATATAGACAATCAAAGAGTAAATGATGCGTCAAAGATGAAGAATACAAGTAGTGCATTGCAGCAAACAGCCGGACCTGTTGGATGTAAAACACGGGACCAAGCCACACAGACTGCTTGTGAAATTCCCAGACCTTCTAAATCAAGCAGCGATTTAGATGACCTAAATAAAAATGAGGTATTAAGAATTCCTTTTGACTTTCTCATTCCCTCCCACCCCCATTCCCTGAAAAAAAATATGATATGAGCATTAGTCATAATTGTTAGATTATCTAGAGGTGGGCCTGGGAGTTACTTCTAGTTAGAAATCTGTTTGAGATGGAAAATATGAATTATGGATATTATAGTATGGATCAGCACTTGGGCATGGAAAATAGATTTAACACCTCTTTCTAAATAGGATAATAATACACTGCAGAGTAGGTCTTCTCCTTTACATAAGAGGGGTATTTATGAGGGAGTAAGTCTGTTCTTTCCCCATCTCCCTCATCTCTGTATAACACAACTGCCAAAGACAAAGGACTAGACCGTTAAGTCAGATCCTTACTAATCTGTCAGTCATACCTGAATTTTGAATTGATGGTGACAGAACTCGCACATCAATTTGGCTGTTTTTTCCCATTGTGTAAGAATCCATTCCTATTGCTCAGAACCCGGTGTCGTTTCCACTCCACTCCAGAATGGAAATGGCACAGCTAAAACATTGGCTGTCTTGCATTTCAAGCTCACTGCACCAACTCTGTCCATGTCCTACGCTCATTGACTGGGAATCAGCTGCAACTGACTCAGCCCCGACAGACCTGCACTCAGCAATTAATACAGTATTTTAAGTTACAGTAATGGAAAAAGTTGACAGTATGCAGGAATACTAATAACATTCTTTTCTGACCCAGTCATTTCAGCTTATTGAAGAAAATGAATGTCTCAAACAGGAACTAGCCAAAGCCAAAATGGCTCTTGCTGAGGTCCAAATGGAAAAAGATGACCTGCTTCATCGTATAAAGAAGATGAATGTTGATCATCAGTAGGACAGTGTTCTGTTAGTGCAAGGCATCATCAACAGATCTTCAGGGGACGGTGGCTTCTAAAATACTGTTTGTAAATTACTGGAAGACACGGTTATGTTTTTTTGTCACAGACAAAGTTTTCTCATTACGAACAAGATGTTTGTGAACTAGTTACTGTTCCAAAATTGTCATTAACTGTTGTAACTTTTTTTAGCCCATTTTAAACTGAAATGACTTTGGAAAAAAATGAGTTTATACTGTACTTTATTAATTTGCTAAAGGAAAAGATCATATCATCTACTTTTAATGTTATCAAAGGAGATGTTATTTTTAAAATGTTTTCTGAATACTGAATGGCTCAGCAATTAAAGGTGCCTAGGTGCATAACTGAGTAAAATGTACCACGCCTCATTAACAAACTGTACCTCTGTTGGTTAAGATTATGTTGTTTTATTACTACCGGAAGGGATTTATACAGGAGGTTACATTTGCACTATGTTGATATGGGCTAGATCCTCTAGACTATTATAGCTACTGAAAATTAAAATGCCAGCCCTAAACTGGCCCTAAATTCAGTGTAATTTGCCCAGAGAGGATTTTAAGAGTAGTCCTCTGGTGCTATAGAGTTCCGTATACCCTTTCCATGTGCACTCCTAAAATACCACAGTAAATGCTGGAGAGCTTAAGTAAGAGAGCATACTACTGGGCTTTCATTCTGCCTGAAGGCCCACTGCATCTGTACAGTTGATGTAATTTAGACATTCACAATTCTTTCCTCTCTCTCTGTGATGAGGATGTAGCCCTGCAATAGGATCCAGCCCTTTGTAAAAGATGAGCTTTGAGCCATTTTGCCTGCAGTGTCTGATTTCTGCACAACTCATCAGACTTGCCCAAGGATTTGGGCCGATATATTTAATATGTCAATGCTTGGGGAGGGGTGTGGGGGGGAATCCTGCAGGGATTCATTAATTGTATATTGCTTTTTTGATTTAAAAAAGCTGTAGAGAATCACTTAATTACCCAATGAAATTGTGAGATTACATACAATGTAATTCTACAGTTGAAATAATGGGTGATTTGTATAGGTTGAACAACAATTTTCAACTGAAAACTGGTACAGATGAATGAATTAAAAAGCACAACGCTGTAAAGTAGAAAATATGAGTGTGCTTTCAAACGATTTGGGAAACAACATACAAATCATACATGCCTGTAAGAGATTGTTTTTGCTAGAAGTAAAAATGGATGAATAATTTAAATAGTGACCTTGAATCTGACAACTGAAAATCTTTCAATTGCTACCATAATGGTTTCTGCTCCATGGGATGTTTGAAGGAAGTTTTGTTTGTAGTTATGCAGACAAATCTCAAAAAGTATTTAGTTATCCTGTGATTTGACTTTGCATGTTCAAGCTGTCAAACTAGTTTTAATTAAAATGGTTTTCATTAAAAGTTTTTGGAGGACACATAATTTACAGTGCTTAAAATAGTTATTGAAAGCATGGAGATTTTAATCAAGAACTCTGTGCAAGAACTGGTTCAGGCTCTATTTTAAAGCCTGGCTTACAAAACCCTCATTGAAACTCCCTTCAATGCCCATGGAAATGTTTATCTTATTATTCTGAATAAGATGAAAAAAAATTACACACAGCTGTTTCTAAGAGAGAAACTAAATATTTATACTTTAAAATGTATTTAAGACAACAACAGTATTAAATATGAGTAGTCCAATATCACACAAGTATCCTGTCAGATTCAGGGTAGGAGTTCTTCTCAATCGGTTTAATTCCTATTGGTACTATTAAAGTCAGTAATTCTAACTCAGTTTATACCTGCCAAGATCTAGTTGGAATTATTCTGAAGAAAGGGATGTATAGAGTGCTTAGTAGCATGTTGACGGAATAATATATTAATAATTGTTCAATTTTTAAGAAGGAAATAAACAGCAATATCAAATACCTGTCCTTATTACTGCACAAGGTAGCACACACTTCTTTTGACAAAAAAACCCACCAAACCCAAACTAAACCCAAATCAACAACCCAAACCAGCTCTTCTTAGTACAGGTGTTGAAATTCAGGGTATCACTTTCTTACAGTTTGTTACAACTGAATGCATTTCTGCTTCATAGCAATTTTGCAGTTCTGAGCGTCCTCTGTGGACAGTTCAGAGTTGATGGGTGGGCTTGGTTGTGGACTGAGAGTGATAGTGATGTGTCACTCTGAAATGAGTTTTACTATTGAAAAAATGCAGAGGCAGGGTTGCTTTATTAATCTTTGAAGGTAGAAAGTTTAACAGTGTTGATAGGTTATACTAAAAATAGCAATTTAAGGCCTTGAATTAAACAAAAAGGCTTAATTCATTCATTATTGTTAATAACCTCCTTAAATCCTAGATAGGAAATGTGTATCATCAGTGGAGCCTCTTGAATGAATCACAGCTTTTATTCTGCAAAGAACGAAACAGAACAGAGTCTGGACAACTTCAGTGTACACAGACAACTGACTCCAGAAGTTTTGCAGGCAAACTTTTACCAAGCTTTATTTTATATTTTCTGTGGAAATTTAAACTGGTTTACAGATTAGCTTAGCACTCATTCAGCTTGTTTAGAAATATTGTTTTGATGTCAAATAAAGCTTTCAAGTTAGCTGACCTTGAAGAATCCGTGCCCTTTCCCAGGCTCGGTCATTGAATTATTCTGGCACGTACTGCTTCAGATCTCACAGTAACTCTTGACACTGTTGGTAAGTACCCATTTTAAATCAAAATTGTATGGTCTTAGAGAATGGCTTATAAAAGGACTCCTGGAGAGACAGATTTGTAGAGATAATGCATGTTCTCTGATGCCACTGCTCCAGCTTCATGACATTAGCTATTCCAGTCCTTTGCTGATGCCACAGGAGACCACAATGTCAGCTGGGAGAGAACTTTCTTTTTTTTTTTGTTTTTTTTTTATTTGCCTAAGTTCATTATTTCCTGGTCCCATTAGCCACATCTGTTTGTACCCTGTCTCCCCTAGGAATTGACTTCGAGTCTTAAACTGGGATCATAATTATCTCTAAAGGATAAAAGGTATCTTCAGAACACTTCCTAAATCTGTCATGATAATAGTTGCCTTTATTCATAATAAATGTAAAGGGAATATGAGAATCATAGAATCATAGAATGGTTTGGGTTGGAAGAGACCTTAAAGATAATCCAGTTCCAACCCCTGCCATAGGCAGGGACACCTGCTAGACCTGGTTGCTCATAGCCTAATCCAGCCTGGCCTTGAACACCTCCAGCGATGGGGCATCCACAACTTCCCTGGATAACCTGGTCCAGTGCCTCACTGCCCTCATAATAATACAGATAAATACTTTATCAAACATCTACAACTCTAAGAGAACAAAATGTGTGCAGTGACCAGATTTCAGGAAAGTGACAATGGAGAAAATTATTTCTTTATAAAGAGGTGCTTGTATTGTTCCACTTCTTAAAACATTCATCACAAAATGCTTGAAGTATATTTCAGCTCACTGTTGCTTTCCGGAATTTTTAGAGAATATTTGAGTTTCTGATTCAGCTGTTGATAAAAATCAATGTCTTTTTATCTATTGTAGAAACTGAAAACGGCCTTGCTAATACATTAAGTAGCAATGGAGTTGTGGGTACCTGATGTGAAACCCAGTAATTCATCCTTCCCAGTAGGGAACTGTGTTTTTTGGCAGCCCTGCAACACAACCTTATAGATTTTTTTTTTTCTCTCCAACCTGTGCCACTTTTGCCAACTGTCTTTTGAATAACAGCCTCATTTCCTCTGCCTCAGTGAAGAAAACCTGTCCTTGTGAACCTAGTAGCAGGCTTTGTAGTGCTGAAGTACATCTTGAATGTATTGCGGCAGACACATGGCTTCGAATCTGCACTAAGCTGCACTCAATTTTTGGTAGTATACCTCCTGATCTTGTATTACTTATTAATGGCATGGAATCTGAAAGCATGAAAGGCATAAACATCGTGTTAATCAGTATTAAGGGATTCAAAAAATGTGTAGTGAAAGGCTAGGAACAGCAGCCTTGTGCTGGAGGAACAAAGCTCTGTTAATCAAAATAAGAAAGCATAAATCTTAATAATAAACAAGCTACACACAATTTTATGTACTTTTTTAGCAGTCCTATAAAAACTTAAACATTAAAAGCTCACATTTCCAAAAGTATTTTCTCTGAAATAAATTTTAGTGAATTATTTAAATGAGATGGTCTTACTGGATGTAGAGGGCTCAACCTGCTGTCACTTCAGTGAAGTAATTCTGGACTTACACAAGTTTCAAGCAACTTAAGCTGCAAAGGTTAGACATTGTATCTGAAATATCTGGTTACTAATTATTGGCTATTGTATAATGTATATAATGCATATTGGCTATTGTATATTTTGGATATAAAAATCAGAACAATTTTAATTGCAAAAGTATTTTTGAAATACTTTAAAGTTAATATTTAAAAAAGATTTTTGCAACTTCCAGCTTCTTAAATACTTTCAAGTATGTGTGACTACTTGCTAGCTGAAACAAGTTGCAGGAAGTGAATCTTTAAAAGACAGCTAAACTCTTGACAAGCCTGTGCTCTCCCCAAATAAGGGGAAGGGTTACATCCCAAAAAGATGAATCTCTCACATTGTCAGCTGGATAAATGGGTAAATGTTTACTTTGTTAAAAGGTCATTTTGGTTTAGTTTGTCATTGCCAATACATACCTAACCCATTACGTTAAAATATCTGTATTTTGTTATTTCTTTGCTCTCTCCTCCCTTTCTTTTTGTTGCCATCACTTATTTTAATACAAGCAGAAGTGGAGCATATGCATTTCCTAAAGTTTTCCCCATGTAATCTCAGTATGAAATCTTATGTTTAAGAAATTCGGAGGGCATCGTTTTGGAAGTAAAAATAAGATGTATCACAACTAGGTAAGAAACCATTGAAAATGCTGATTGCTTTATAAGGTGCATGAGATAAGGACTACTGCTGTATTTTCTGTGAGAGTAAGTAAGTAGTGTGGGGAGCGTAATGCGTGAACTGGTTAATGCATCTATCCTAGTTTAGCGAAAGTTTAAAATCATGAATTGATTTGAGTTAGATAATTGGTAAGTATTTTAAACGTTTGACAGAGGCACATACACAAATGAGCACTGCAGAGGTGGTAGTCTGAGTCAGTAGGTGTGGAATAAAGAATAAGGCTCTAAACAGCTTATCCGTGGAACAAATCTGGATGTCTTCACATTGACTGCAAACCTCAATGCACCATTACCATGGAAGGTACAACTGTCAGGAATACTTTTATCACAGTATAATTATATTGTACTAGTGACTGTTGAGGTCTTTGTGCACTGGAAAATTCTTCTGCAGTGAGAATTCTCATATTGAAGTCTATGATGGTTAATGTTTTACTAACTAGAAAAACAGCACTTAACCAGTTCTCAGAATTATGGATTGTATTTTGAGTTGTTCTCCTTTTGAACACGGATGAAGCGTGCTGAGCAGGCCTGCCCTCGCCGAGCCACCGCTAGATGGCAATCCAAGAAGTCACTTGGGACTTCGTTTCCCTCTTGGGTACCAGTGTGTCTTTCTCTTTGACTCATGAACACTAGAAAACGTCAAGATACCATTTGGAGTTTTTATAAATTTTCGATGACCAATTTCAATTTTAAATCAGGTGCTTTTTTTTCACTTTGAATTTAGATAGCTTGTCTTTGTTTCTACTGCCTTTAAGGCATATTAATTTTTTCTTCTTTAAATAAAGCATATGAACTGCCTGAACATTGTTAGAAGAAATACTTTCTTCCCAATTTAATGTTAAAATAGATTCTAAAAACTTATTTTCACTTTTATAGTAAAATATTTATCATATTTGTAATACTTCATTATCTGTTAAAATAAAAAGGTTAGGAATTCTTCTGGTTTTCATATCTTTGCATAGATGAACAATTCCACCTTGATATCATCAATTTATTTGTTCAATTTCCTTGCTAGCTAGAAAAAAAAAAGATTTTTTTTTTCTTTGGGAATAGCCAAATGCAATCCTTTACAAATGCTTACCTTGCCAACCTTCACCAAATAGAAATCTAACAAGACAGCTTATATTAACACTATAATGTGTGGTAAGTGATCTGGAGTCATTTCTTTTTATATTCTGTTCTGCTTTTCAAAAACTTACAGGCAGAATGACTAAGCAGAGTGAAAAGCAATCTATATAAAATTTACTGTAGGAATGAGGTTGCTTTATTTTTGTCAAATAGTTAGAAAAAAATAGCATAGAAAGCAGATGTCTTTTCATTCCTCTGGAATCTTAATGTAGTTTGTTCCTTCCATGTATTTTAAAATTTTATTTCTAATTGGAGACTGCAATTCAGAATAGGTATGATGGAGAGGTTTTCAAGATGTCATCCTGCAATGCCACATACTAGAAAATGTTGCAGAATTTGACAATATACCGGCCACCAACACAATCAGAGCCACTTACCTGGATTGAATTTGGTGTAGAAATGAGGCTTCTCTGGTCAAACCTAGCAGGAAAAATCCTGAAAAACCATTTGCATCTGAAACATGGGAGTCAATATTTCTGCATACTAGAAAACATTCACGCAAAGAAAAAAACTAATTGCAGACTTCTTGGGTACTTGAAAATACTCATACAAGAGCTGTCTTAAAAATTATAAAAAAAATTATCATCTCCAGCATCTCACTTCTTATCCAGGAGTGATGCAAGAAACATGGAAAGTCACAATCATTGAGAAATTCTTTAAAGCAGTATCAGAGCTCTTTGCTTTAACTGGATCCTAAATCCTTCCAAGTATCTAACAGCTGGTGATGTGTAACTCTCATGGAAAACTGCAAGTTAAGTTTCCAACACACATTTGCCTGAAGATATCTGGGACTGGTCATGACCTGAATGGTGAGGTTCTTAAACCTTCCTTTGCAATTATTAGAAGAATTTTCAGCTTACGCAACAACAAAGTATTCCTTCAAAGTCATAACGTTAAGAAGATTTTAAAAGACTCTTTGAAATGAGACTTGACAAAATATTCCAACGGGTAAAGATGATGTAGAGTTAATCTCTTCTGCCTTTCCATTATGCAAAACATGTCCCTTATTTAGCTACTGTAAGCCACTGCTGTCAGGAAAAAGGAAAAATGGAGGGTATTTGAAACAAGTGCAGGGGAAAAAATGCACTGCAACAAATTCTGGGCACCTGACTCACAAAAGTTTGTTCCTATCTGGCTGAGTAGTTGTCATCATTAATGTCATTGTGGCAGCGTTTAAATCTACAGCTGCTGGAGTCAAAACCAAGATCCTTTTACCTAGCGGCAATTAGTGATTTATAGGTTGTAATAGATTATTTTTCCCTTCCTTGGTTTGTGATACAAACTTGTACGTGAAGGAACGCGGTACTGTGTTTAGTAGCTGGCTACTAACTGACAAACGCTGCCATTTCAGTACCACTGCCTTAACTGTGATGATGACCTCTCACTTCAAGGACACTTGGCAACTTTTTATGCCAATCAGAAAAACCTACATGAAGTAAGATTCAAGAACAACAGGAGAGTTATATTGGATACTGTGAGATCTGACCCACAGTTCGTTCCTGAGATCCATTGGAAATGGGCCTGCCAGAAGAATCTGGAACTCAGAAGCACTGGAGGTGAAGTTACTGGGTGAGCTTAACTGAAACCGCACATACTTAAAAAAGGATGAGGCAGAGCTGTAATGATGTACATTTTCACCAACACCATCCTAACAGAGCAATCTTCCCTGAAAAAATACAGAGTGATATTAAAGAAGGGGAAGAAGCAGAAATGAGAAAGAAAGAGAATTTTTATAAAAGGAAGTTTAGAAATTGTAGCGAGAGAAAAATACACAATAAATTAAGACATGCCGAATATTAAATCAGGTGACACAAATGTTTAGATATTACAAAGACAAGTATATTGAGCATACATTAGATCAGGTACATTACAAAATATACCAGAAGATTCAAAATGACTGAAAAGATGATCTGATGTAAAAAAAATCCTGTTTGAAACAAAAGAAATTTAATTGGCTTCTAGAACATACCTGAGTTGTTTCCTGGTGGTGGTAAAAAAACCCCAGATCATAAAAAGGTAGTAGGCTAATGCAAGGTAGAGTATTCACTGGGTTATCAGCCAGAGAAGCAATAGTTTGAAGAAATGCTAACTTCAAAATAAAACTGGGCAGTTCCATATTTTGCTGTTTCATTTTTTAAAAGGTTTTATGATATCTTCACTGTAATGAAGAATGATGTAATAAAATAGCAGTGTCACAGCAGCTCACTAATTTGCCCTTACAAAACCTATTTTCGAGAAATTGTTTAGTGCTTGGCAAGTTCAGAGGTGTGAAAGAAGAAACAATTGTAAGACAAATTCATCACAGCAGTTATCAGATTCATGTGACTAAAGAATTTTCCTACTCAAATTACGTGTCCTACTTTATTCACCTTACTTTAATATAATTTCATGCATCTCTTTAGTGGAAGGGTATATTTTTTAGCTAAAATTTCTGGTATGCTTAATCATGTTATTAGAGATTACATTGTATTAATTAGTGTATATTTTTCCAGGATGATGCTAACCTATTTGCATATCCGTAGCAAAGTTTGTCTCTGTGCTCTCTATCCTCTTAACAGAATATGGAAATAGAGCATCTATCATGAACAGGCATACGAGTTTTCCTCCAATGTAACAGAATCCAAAGATTAATTCCTGAAGTGTTTTGCTGAATCAGCTCCAGTTAGAAGAGCGTCATGGATGTGGTGTTATTCCTCTAATCCTTTGTGCTACCTTTGCTTCTGATGCTCTGATGTAGGTCAAGATGCTATTGTGTTCTTAAAACATTCGTCATACGTTTAATATTTTTTGTGTATGTTTCTGCCTCTAAGATCTTAGCCTTAACTTAGCTGCTGAATTAAAATTAGTAGGGCTTTTTGCCTGGGGATGATAGTCACCTTCAGTTCAGATAAGTAATAAGCCTAAATCAAATGAATTGGCTGGTTTAGCCATAGACTTTACTAATTGTTATTTTTGACTGAACTCTATTGAATTGTCTGAAGGCTGAAAATGAGAGAGATGTCACATTAGCAAACAAATACTCATGCTAATATTTTCCTCCGTAATCCATTTACAGAAAAGATAAATGAGATTTAGAAATTCACTACAAAACCTCATTCTCTCATGCAAAAAGCAATGACTTTCTTCCCTAGGCAGCACAGGACTAGCTTTCAAATTTTAATAGACACTCTAGAGTGTTGTTTTTTGGGGCTTGGAGTAGTAATTGAGAATGAGGAACATTTTTACTCTTGGGCTAACTAAATAAAATTTATCAGTGGCCCTACTCTTGTGCTACGAGCAAAATGTTACCTTCATAAAATCACTCCCTCTGACAAAATTGGTATTAATTGTTCCTTTTGGCAGACAGCAGAAGTATGCTTAATATCACAATCACTGTGTTTGTACATACACTGTACAAAAACATAGTAATACTCCATGTATTTAAATTTACATATGAAGACTAAATTAAACTAAACTACACTCTTACACAAGGCAGTATCCTGAGTCAAGATAGCTTAGCAAGATGGTAGGCAAAGCTTACAGACCTATTGCTTGTGCTGTGTTGCTCTCAGGGTGCATGCACAGATAGTAGTCTATCAGAATAAGAACGCACACAACCAGGTGTAATACAAAGCAAACCTAAGCCTATTCTGAATTTAAAAGTTTGAAAAAAATACATAAATGTGTTTTAAGCCTGTCCCTTGACAGTTTCATTTTTCTTCCCTAGTTCTTGTTTATGAAAAAAATAATGGATAATGGTTTTATATTTACTTTTTCCATACCACTTATGATTTTATATGCTTCTATGGTATTTCTTATGGTTATTATTTTAAAGCTAACGTGGCCTAGTCTGTTCAGGTTGTACAAAGGCTGTACTATACATCTGATTATGCCTCTCCCCCTTTATTGTATTTTGCTAGTTATGCAGTAATCTTTTAAAGACAGGACAAGCACAATGGTTTTATACATTGACATAATGATGCTGATTTCTTATCCTAATATTTCCCAATGAAACAAACTTTGTTACTTCACTTTATGTTCTCCTCAGAGACCCTTTATGAATTCACAGGACAGTGCAGGTCCTAGGAAAGACCTCTACACAGCTGTCCTGACAACCTCTCATCATTGTGAAAACTGGACCATTCTTAAATTTTACTTTCCCTCCTTTAACCAATTGTCCATTCACAAGAGAATCGTGCCTCTTTTTTTTTTTTGATGACAGTTTAGTTTCTTCAAAAGTGTTCAGTAAGGACCTTGTCAAAAGCTTTTTGAAAGCTAGATACAATCTATGGATTGACAGTTTTCCATATGCTCTCTGACTCCTTTGAGGAACTCTAATAGATAGATGAGACATGACTTCCTTCTCCCAAAACTGTACTGAATCTTCACTATTGTGTATTACCAGATGTCTGCCAATTTGCCAGGCATGGAAATCAGACTCAGTAGTTCTCCAAATCCCCCTTCAATCCCCTTAAAAGTTATTAGCATCACATTTGCTACCTTCCACTCATCCAGTACCAAGACCAATTGAAACACTAGCTCGCACCTTAGCATTTTACTTTCATGAGTGCTAGATTTGAGGTTACTTCAGTCTTCAAGGAATTTAATCTGGTCCAGGTAAGTTGGTTTTATTTATTGATTTGTTTCAGAAAAACCTTATCCTATGAGACTGTAATTTGAATGAACCCTTTGGACCTAGCATGTAAAGAAAGGCCCTAGTAGCTGAAATGACAACCGCCTTCTCACTGCAAATATTTATGTTCACTCAAAAAGAACTGGCCAGAACCAAGAATCCAGTACAATGTTAGCCAGCTGCATCACTTTTGTTAAGAATAACTTATCAAAATAAGAAATTGCAAAGATTGGTAAATTACAGCCAGTAAGAGAATCAGTGGGTCACTGTTCTTCATTGTTTATCTGACAGCACTACATCCATTTGTTTTTTGAGAAAAAAAAGCAGTGCTATGTTCATTTCATTCCATGTTAATTCCGACTGCAACATTAATCATAAATTTCTGTTTGTCATACATTCCTCCTTTCAAATGTCTTGCTATTATTCCTAGTTGTATTGACCTCTTACCGCCCAGCTCTCCATCTGAGATTTATACCTTTTAAATATATATAGACAGCTCTGAACCTTCCCAGATGATTACCTAAATATATTCTATTTGCTTCTGTGTGTACGATTCATTTCCAGTAACCACTCTCTCTTTTGGACCCAATGAGGTCTGAATCTATGAGTCGCAGAGCAGCACAGCTGGAATTTCAAATACATTCTGCCTTACTGGTCATCATAATGTGTATCCACGAGCATGAACATACCTGAGGACATATAGTGCTCAAGTGTTCCCTCAACCATTTCTGTTAATCCTGAGGAGTGATTTACCACTGTGTATTACTATATAATAGTTGCTGCTAGTACAGACACAAACTAAATGGAAATCATTGGCAGAAAACCCCTAGCTATGCTACTGCCTTATAGTGCACCAGTTCCCCGGTGGTGGCATTCCTGTTTGCTGCTGTTCAAGAGCCAAGGACAACATTTTTACACAATTTTAACAGCTGTCTGTACTTTCAGTTGCAGTTCCTCATCATTAACATGTTTTGGCTGAGATTTCTCTAGGATCCCTCTTTCAGGCAGTCAGAACTGATGCTTAGGCAACTTCGTATCTTAAGAAGGCAATCGGGAAAATATTTTAGAGTGGGAAAGAGGTTGCAGTGTATCAAAGGCAGCAAAAAGTTATTTTTATTGCAACAAACCATGCATTGAGCAGCACAGGCAAAGCTTTAATACTGTATGGTACCTGCCAGTACACATGGAAGTGAGACATCTAATCAGCATGCTGCTCTTACCAACTTATATTCACATTTGATTCTGCATTTCTCTCTAACGCATGAAAAAGAGTCTTAGGCATATTTTGATAGCAAATTGATGTAAACCTATGGCAAAGCAGGAAGATTGGATGAATAATTATACTTCTAATCCCACCTGCTGTCACATAAGAAATACATGCAAAGAAATGTATAGATATACCAGTTAATCTTAGCATCTGCCATCAGGGCAAAATTGCAATTGCACTGGAAATGACAGAGCAGACAGATTTGACTGTCAGTACTATCCCATCACTGTCTTCTGGAGGCTCTCAGCTCTCCACTGTAGACACAACCTGAAGCCTGTATGTACTTGAAACTTTCCCAGAGCAGCCCTCTGGGAAATGCAACACGCTTCCCACGGTACAGTCAGATGACTCTATAGGTCAGTGTCTGGCTGACAGAATAATAGTTTAATTTCTTACTCTTCTTCAGTGTGTTCGGAGTCCCATGAGAATGATGTAGGAGCGTTAGTCAGTGCAAATGCTGAGACAGTGTCTTGCTGCTTTGCAACATCACTAAGCGGCCATTTCCTCGCATGTTCTTTTCCATTACAAATTTACACCATGACAACATGCCTGAAAGCAAGAAAGTGTTTACAGAAAACATGAAACAGGCAGAATTGTATAGTCAGCAATAGGATTGTTGTGAATAAGTCATCAAACATGGCTTTTTCCTTACATATTACTTCAGCCTCTACTTCATCTGATGAGTCCGAGCATTCACGCACTCTTTTGAAACCACAGCACTCTTGGTGTTTTTATGTTGCTGAAGAGTTAGGTTTAGGACCTTCATTTTCTATTATTTTCTTCTACAGTGGAGGAAGATGTAAGTTCCTTTGCATATTTCTCCGAGAGCTAAACTAAACAGCACGAGTATTATGATGTGTTCCAGTTATCTGAACTGAGGGCCTGTCCACTGCATCCATCTGCCTCCTGAGCCTGTCACTGAGGAATGCCTTTAGAGGAAGGCTGATGTGCACCTGGGTTTCACCCTGCCAGGGAACCAGGACATGAAGTGTATTCAGCCCTGACCTCAAGAGCTCAGACATGCTCCTGGCACCTCCACTTTGGACTTGGCCCTGAGCCTGATGTTCAGATATCTCCTAGATGAGCAGTGCAAATACAAAACTAGTCATGACTGTTTGAAGATCACTGTGTATTTTTCACACTGTGTATATACTGTAGCGAACAAAAGACAACATCAAGCCTGAAAAACACTTGCCAGCTAGGTGCACTTTCTCTAGGGCACTTTTCAGCCTTTGTCTGTGACTTACCATGGGTGTACAACAGTGAAATAATAATTATAGGCCTATTTAATGCTAATTTATTTTCTACTGCCAAACTGATCTGATGGTTCATTCCAGCATTTTGAGCTGTCTCTCAGAATATCCCTCAGAATTTGTAATATGGTATTAGACCTTCCTTATATCTTTACATGAGAGAATTGATAATAGACAGTCCTGAAATATGATGTTAATATGTTTGCTATTCTGCACTATTTTTAATGCCACAGATTTTTGATTTTTTTTCCAATACTTGCAACTTTCATATCCCTTCCATGCTCCTTCTTGAAAATAGAGAGGGGAAAGTCACAGAATGTTAGAAAGAGCCTGTTTAATTTATCTTTAAGTATGGCAGGCTGCAGGAGGAGGAAATGAAGAAGTTGTTACCTTGAAAGGAGAACAAAGTCAAGTGATAGCTGCATTGTAAAAGCATTAAGGGAAATCCCTGCTTATTACAGTCAATTCCAGTCCTTTCAAATGAGAAACCAGTTAAAGAATTTCTAGGTAGGCTAACTGCTTTCTCTGGTATTTTAGAAAATGGAAGAAAACAGAAGGTAAGGCATATGTTGTGTTAAGAGAAATTTTGAGATTGAAGGTGTGATGCCACTTAGACACTGACAGCTGCAGTGGTCATAACTTAAAATGTCTTTGCAAATTATTTTTCTCATCTGTAACTGCTGCAAATTATAGCGCTATGTTTCTACTTCCTGTGTCTAGTTAACGTATTTATCTTTCATACAACTCTTAACACTCCATAGTGCTGTCCTGATATTACCAGGAACAAAGAATGCAAGACATCTTAAAACACAAAGGAGTCCACCTGATCTAATAGGTTTGACTATTTACATTCAACTCAATCTTGGTATGTTTTCTTTCTTACTACAGTCTACTATCGATTTCATCTCTGGAAACAGACCAACCCATGTTCTGAATTGTTCGCTTCAGTAGCTCTTATAATTTATGTTTAACCCCTCCATTAAATAGTGCTGCTTAAATTCCTTTTTACTTTTCAAATTGATAGAATAACTGTTTTCTGCTCTATTTACTAATGAAACTAAATGCTCTCGGCTTTGTAGTTTTGTTGGGCACTAGGCTGATCAGTTTACTGGGGTATGTTTTGAGCCCTGCTACATTCATAAAATCTTCCTGAATTTGCTGGCTACTGCGTGCATCTGCTTCACTGATATTTCTGTCTCCATGCTGTTCTTCAACAGCTTTCTGGATGATCTTTTCAATTAGACCACAGTCTTGAGATTTCATTTTCCCAAGAAGAATTATGTAACGTTTATACTGAGTCATATTTGCCATCTGCTGATCCAACCACATAAACAATCCAAATTCTTAAAACCCTGAGTTTTCCTTAGTATCTGCTTCTAATCTAATTTTTCACAAATACACAAGTTTATGCAAATACCCCTGCCTTACAACTGGCTCTTTACAAAATAGTGGCACCTCTTCAGAGGCTCTCAGCAAACTTGAAGAAATCTATTAATACGGAGCATGCAGAGGATACATGTGAGAAGATATTTATCAGGCAACGCATACGATCGCATGCAAAATGAGATGTAAGGCAGAAACAAAGGGAAATTATGGCAACCTTAACAGAAGACATCAAGAAGCTTCTGAACGCAGGGGTATTCTTAGCTTATAGCTAACTTCTTCAGAACTCGTTAATGCTTAAGTGGTTGGTAACAAGATACATAAGTTCTTACTCCAGCTTCAAATTACTGTTTTCCACTGTGACCCTGCTGTGACTAAGGACTAAAACTGTAAATCCCAATTCAAGTGATTATACATTTATTTATTTAAACTATAATGAAGCAGTTGTGACCACAGAACCAGATTTTAAAATTGCTATTTATATTGGACTCTCTCAATCAGAAAGGCTGCAGTTACAGAGCATCTCTACCTAATAATTTTATGCCAGTGCTCAATTTCTTGCATGTCCTGTTGGCAACAGTGGAGAAGACATTATTTCACATCCTGAAACTACCAAACTAGGTAAACTATGTTTTCTAGCTAAAAAATAGATACTGTTTTGTTGCTGTGGACAACTATATTGGAGCAATAGGTCTCCATGATGATATCTTTTTCATTTGTAACAGAAATCTGATCCCAGAAAGTAATTTCTATTGATTTTTAAGAGATTACAATTGTTTAATTAGCTAATAAAAATAAGAAAACACCTGTAAAAATCTTTCTAAAATCAATCTTTTCAATCTTTTGTGAAATCAACAAGGATCGTTCCATTGACTGAATGTACCGTAGGTCTGGAATAATTAACAGTCTTTCTGAAAACACAACATTAAAATCCTGATTACTATGTTATTTTGCCAGTGCTGTGCTTTACATCTTGGGAGCACAGTTCATGGCAGAATGCCACTGACTGCAGGGAGGGAACAGTAAGGGGTCTTAATTTATTTGCCTATTGTACCTATAGATCTACCTGTGTAAATTACTAGACTACAACACGGACATGGGGCTGTAATTTGGCTTTTCATGCATTTCAAATGGTGCATTAAGCAACGATGCGCCTATGAATTGGCCAGCACTGAATATTTTCAACATAAGAACCCAAATGCCATAAGGAATGATTACTTCTGTTGCAAGGAAAAGTCATACAATTGAAAAGGCTACATGTTTGAAACCCGTGACAGAACCAGGAGCACCAGGACAAGGGATGACCGGATCTGACACATAATATATGCAGTTTTACCTCCAAAACATTAAAAAGACACAATCCTGCTGGCGCGTGAGCACCATAGCTTGATTCGCCAAGTCAGCAACTCAGTTTTGCTCCCAGCCTCAGCAGGGCCCGGATTTTGCTTTTTGTTGAGTTCCTTTTTGTCTACGCGAGGCTGCTCAATGAAGCCTGCTGGTGTCCTGCCACGTCCCCGAATGAGCTTATATCCCCGCTCGCAGCATCTCCTCCCGGTTCCAGGGATACAGATAAAACACCGCCTCGACCCCACCCTACCCGCACCTGCCACGAATTCTCCTCAGGGCGAGGGTGCCTCAGCTCCCACCTCCCACCTGCCCGCGCCCCGAGAAGCCCACCCTCTGGTCCCAGGGCTCCCCTCCCTCCGTGGGGGCACCGTAGCCTCTCCCCTTGCCGCGGCCGCCGGGAGCAATACCCTCCGATCCCCGCCTCCCCCTGGCGCCCCGGCCCCGGTCCCCAGGTCCCTCCCTTCCCATTCCGCAGCGCGAGGAGGCGCCACCACCCGGTGCGGTCCCGGAGCGCTCCCAGCGCCGCCGGGGGGGGCTCGGGCGCCGCACCTGGCGCGGGGGCAGGGCGAGCGGCGCTCCCTGCACGGGCGCCCCCGGCCCGCAGCTCCGCAGTGGAGGGAGCGGCGAGCGCTGTCGCTGGAGAGGGGCGGGCGGGGAAGGCGAAGGGCGGAGGCACGAAGGGGCTGGGGCAGGCGGAGATTGGAACGGGGGGACACCCATCCCGGGCAGCCACTAAGAGCGCGCCAGCCGCGTCTCCCCAGCAACGGGCTTGGCAAGTCAGGGATGCGCCTCCTCCCTCCGCCCCTCCCTCCTGCCGTCCCTCCGTGAGGGTCGTTATCCCCCTTCCCTCCCAGCCTGGCCGGCCACGGGGGCTGAGGCTGGCCGCTTCCCCCGCGCCGTCCTGCGGGCTCGGGGTGTGCATGGCAGTGAGGGGGGGGGGAGGCTCTTTATTGGCCTCGTCCTCCTCCCCCTTTCGTTCTTTTCCACACTCCACCCAGAAATGATCCAGTGAAAGTAGGGAGGAGGTGATTCTCCTCCTCCCTCCTGCTGCTGCTCCTGCTGGTCTGGAAGGGACTGCAGGAATCTCTGCTCCGAGGCAGGGTCTGGGCAGGGGAGCTCTTTCCGCGCCCGCCGTGGCCCCGGGTGCAGCGCTCCCGGTGCGTGCGGGGCTGCTGGCTTGCTGACCATGGGGAAGGACCAGGAGCTGCTGGAAGCTGCTCGCACTGGGAATGTGGCTCTGGTGGAGAAACTCCTCTCTGGGAGGAAAGGAGGTATCCTGGGCAGTGGATCTGGAGCTATTCCCTTATCCAGCTTACTGAGGTAGGGACATCGTTCCCCATCAGATGCGGGGGATATTAACCTGTTCCCTGTCATCACCATCATCGCCCGTCTCATCTTCATTTCCGTTCCTGCATCCTTCATAGTAACAATAAATCGTTCACTCTCTAGCCAAGTACAAGTGTGCCTGTGTTTAAAGTCACAGGCAGTCATTTTACTTACACAGGGATTCTGAATTTCTTGCCTTCAATGCGTCTGTAAGGTACTTGTTCATTCTGGTACTAGCTGTGGTGCAGAACTTGTGTTTTCATTGCTGGGCTGATATGCACAATATTCTAATTACCCTTCCTTTGATAGTTCATCTTCAAATTGCTCCTTTTAATCACAAATGAAGTGTTAATTACAGGCAAGGCACTGCATGTTGGAATTCTGTGTACAAAGACCTATGTCACCCCATACCCTCTTCACCCTCACTTGCAGAAGAAATTAGGCATTCTGTAGTAACAAGCATACAAAACAAAGCAAGGGAATCTTTTCTATGAGATCATTGAGGCAGAGGAGGTGTAAAACTTATGGAGCAGGTTGGGTAAGAGCAGCCTTACTTTCAAGGTAACTGGATTTGGTGGTGTGAAACTGGATTACTGGCCATGTTGCATGAAAGGACTTAACTTTAGTCATTAGTCATATCTCAGACGATCTACAGCATGGCTTTGATGCTAAGTTTCATCATGCTCTTGAGTAAGAGTGTCATCAGAAGCATTTATGACATTTGACAGTATTCAAAGAAGTGAAGGTCTGCAGCACTCAGCCCAGTGCGAATGTTCAATACTACACTAGGCATAGCAATAGAAGACCAAATGAACTGAAGAACCATTGACTTAGAACCTGAATAAACCGGGGATTTGTTTGTTTTTTTTTTTTTGTTTTTTTTTTTTCCTGGAAAGAAAGAAAAAGGCTTGAGAAATGGAAATTCCTTAAATGAAGATATATTTGTGATTCTATTGCCAGTACCTTCTCGTCAATATACTTACACTGTTTCAATATTCTCTACCAGAGGAAATTTAGTGTAACTGTCCAAATGATACCTGTATAAATTCTGTTATGAAATCTTGCTATTTTAAAGCTGTTTTTATCGCTCTAAACAACAATAGTTCAGATATTCATAGTTTACCAAAGTTCTGTGATGCCCGAGTTCAATTAGTTATTGCACCATTGTTTAATTACCAGCCCATTGACCAAAATCAAAACACACCATGTGATTGCTTTTTGTGCTGTGCTTGAATAGGCTGCTTAGTAAGGAGTACGTCAGATAACTGGGTGGATTTAAAATGTGAGTCTTAAAAATGTGCTACCCATTTTGTGTAAGTACAGAACTAAGTTCACTTCAGTACAATGACTCGCCATTTATAATCCGGTTCTGCTGCACAATTTGTTGTTGACTTTCTTCAGGGGTAGTGCCTGTGCTGTATTCTTGCACTGTTACTTTCATGTTGTGTATTGTAAAATTCTGTATATCCAGAGGGAGTGTTATTTGCTTGTGTTGTTCTTTTTTATTAAAGACTGGTGTTTCAGTTTGTCTATACAGAACACATTAACCATGTGTTGTATATATGCAGATGGGTCATGACAGTCATTGTTTGTTTACTTAGAGTACAAGTATTTTAGGTTGTAAACTCAACTGTATTCTTTTTTATTATTATTTTTCTGGAAATGCACTTAGCTTAAAGAAAAGTAAAGCAAAGTAAAAAATGTACTGCCTTATTTTTGATATTTCTTAGTGATGTTACAAAAAATTTCAATGGCTTCTGTAAATGTAACTTCAAAAAGTAAAAGTAAAAATTTAGCATAAAGCTGCTAAAATGCTTGTACTTTTAAAGAAGTTTTTGAATGTATTTAAAAATAATTCAGTTTGGTTGATGCATAACCAGTTCACATTCTAATACATTGCTGAACATAGTGCTTTTTTAGAGGGAATCTGAATAATTTCACTCAATGAAATTCTCAACCCACCTCTCTGGTGTGTTCAATACTCAAAGTGGAAATTACTACGCATTATAGAAAGTGTTTTCAAGAAAGTATTATATGTGCTAGGTATCATATCTTTTTTTTGGAGATGTTCCATGATCTAACTGATGCCAGTAATTATGGATTAAGTCCAGAATGACATGTAAGATTAATGTTGGATCAATCTTGTACAGAACACATGGAAACAAAAGAAGGTGCTGAAAGGGATTCATATTAAAATCTTGATCCTGTTTAGGAAATCAACACTTACAGAAAACAGCAAAGTTGAAGAGCCATAATTGTAGGGTATAAAAGTTTGAATTTGATGTTGGGAATATTTTTTTAACAGAAAACCAATTGAAGAAGTTTACTGGTAGAGATATAGTAGTATTTTTTTGCATATGGTTTATTAGACTAAAAACTGGCTTTGAAAGTTATAATAAAGATAAAGCTACAGAAGAAATATATAGACATAGTTTTATTCTTTTTATGGAATCTTTAGGTGACATTGTGTTTGACAGTAGCTACTGGTGTTTCATTGATCATAATTATTGTTCAGTTCCTAAAAGTGAGCCCCAGAACTGTACCTGTCCCGTTGCAGTGAGAAAGGTCCATGTTGCTTTTTCTTTTTCCTTTTATTGCAGTGCTGTTCCTAGCATTAGGTTCAAAAAGTCCAAGTCTTTCAGCACACAAATGGACTAGTACTGTGTCTGGTGTTTTGGTCTAAGTAGCAGTACAATTTCCCTTTGGATTTCTTCTAAGTGCTGAAGGCAACTCAGTGTATGTGTCTCCATGGCTTGATGCCTTTTTTTTGGTCGAAATTTGCTTTGCAGTGATTATGTACCGTGTGAATGAAATTCAATATTCATGAATTGACAAATACACATCGATTGTTGTCTGAATCAAGGAGCAAACTCTCTAAGCTCTGATCTCCTATTTACATTTTATAACTTTCTTTTCTGACTCAGTGTATTTTATGATACTTAGGGGAAAAATAGGGCAAGCTTTTGTATGGTTGTTTTATAGTTGAACTTAGTCATTGACGTTAATTGCAAAGTAAATTATCTATTTTTTAAGGGCTGTCTTCTAATTTATAAGTCATTATATTAAATTATGACAACAGTTCAGGAACACAACACTCTACCAGAAGGGTATTTAAGCACACATATAAATATATGTATGAATTCCTGTGAGAATTTAAACACATGCTTAAATCAGAGTATGTTTGAAGTGCGTAAAAATATATGCTTAATTAAGAGGTCATATGCACCCCAATATCCGTAATAGATACTATGTAAGACCTCATTGATTTATTTAAAGCAATGACAGCAGATCAGTGATGACTGTATGTGTGGACTATATAACTTGTTTCAGTTTAGGAGAAGCACTGAAAGGCTCTGGATTCATTCATGGTCCCCTACCTCGATCTCCATACTTTGCTCTGGAATACATTTATATAAAGATTGTGGGTGAACATACTGAAGGTGAAACCTTCAGATGCAAAAGTGAGCATAAGGTATTGCAACATACTAGAACAAGTATAATCCTCAGTAAATACCAGGCATAGAGTAATTTAGTTGCTTAAACCCTGGGTATTTGTTGGCCTTTGAGGTGACCATGAGTTTCTTAGGCATCTGCATGGGCTGATGGACTTTAACATAAAGAACCATGCCCTGTGGAGATACAGATAAATTCCAGGCCCCTAGAACATCTGAAGGTTTGGTACGTGTGTGTATAGGCTACAGTCTCCAACCCAAAACAGTAGAGCAGGGCTGGGGTCTGTGCTTTTACTATGAAATGAGGATATTGTGAGATACTTAAGAAAACATTCACAATTTAGAAGACGAGCCTTTTTTTTCTCTATTTCTTCTGGTGTTCCGCTCCCTTGAATCATCACACATTGGTATATTAGCAATGTTTCATTTTGTTTTCAAAAATCATTTTTAGCTCTTTAGTACATTGCAAAGAGAATTTTCAGACTTTTAGAGTATTTCATTGGCTTTTATATTATTCCAGTATAAACATGAAAACTGGAGAGTGAAATCCCACTGTCCCTCTAGCAGAATGTACAATTCAATTCTCATGTCCCAGATCCTTAAATGACTTAACACATAAAAAGAGTCAAGTGTTTCTAACAAAACCAGTATTTTTAATTTGCTTAATTTGATTATCTGCACATACAGAACATGTTTTTATTGACTAACCAGTTTTTCATCATTGGATAGAGACAAGCTTCATTTCTTTCAAAGCATTTTAGAAAAAATCACTTTGAAGGGTTTTCCTGTATCTTAGAGACTTTATATCATTTTGCCAAATGCAGTCACGTACATGCCTTTTTGCCCTACTAATATGTTACAACCTAAAGAAAATTGGATAGTTCTGGATTAAATGCTGATTTTTAAGTCTTTTTAAACTTTACATGTTAAAAGAGCTTTGGATTTTTAACAAGAATAGGGGATAGAATATGAATTATTGTGAACTGGCAGAGAGTGGTAGAGTAGGGTGAGTTGGCCCCTTTTTGCTCTTTGTTGGCTACTGTCACTACACAGCATGGGAGGGTGGAGCAGGCTGCATGGAGCTGGTTTTTTTCCCCTTTTACGCTTGGCAGACTGTGGCAGGGAATGGCTCTGTTCTTTGCTTATCCTTACTTAGCGCAGCTACACCATGCATAGTCCTGGCCCAAGATTTTTCTCCTCTAAAGTATAAGAAACCCAGCAAGCAGATTGTCAGTCTGCGAGTTGCAATCTGTTTCCTCATCTGTTTTTCAAAGCAGTGTCTTGCTCACAGCAAAGCCACAGTTTAGCTGGATGGCCTCGGTGCGTGCCGAGAACCACATAAATCTACTTCCGTCCTTGTGCAGAGCCCTGCAATTATATTCAGCTTCCTGTGCAAAACCAGATCACACTTACATAGGGTTTGCAGGACAGAAAGTATGTAAAATATTGAAATATTTTATGAAGCCTTAGTTAAAACTTTAACAAATTTATTTTCATGTTACAATTTAAATAACCTTAAAAAATAAGGCACTGGTTCTGTTTTTCATTGTAGTGTTGGTTCAAGTAAGAGAAACTTTCTTAGATTGATATTATAGAGACATTGTATTACATGAGGCTTGCAGTAGCAGGGTTCTGGGCTCACATACTTCTGAGGTCACTTGTTTCTGTGCTAGACGGTATTTATTTCTGAAAACCAGCATAGATAACAAAATGGCAAGTGTTTGTTCCTTAGCGGTCAATTTGGAATCCAGTTAATCTATGTTTATTTCTAATTTTAGTTACACTACTTTTAATTAATTCATGGAGGCTTTTGTTCTGATGTCCCAAGCAGAGACTAGCATTCCCATATTCTCTAATTACCTTCTTTATCCTGTTAGAGTAGGAGACTTCAGTCTTTTGGGGACATATACGATTTTTCTTACTTTTGTCTTTCAGTATGAAATGCAAACTAATGATAACTACGACTCTTAATTTATGTTGTTCAGTATTGATTACTGCCCTGATTCTGCATGTTTGTTCTTTCAAATCTATGAGCCTCGTTTAAAACTTAACTTTAATGTTATTATTTTCTATCTTTCTTATGCTTTTTATTCTTATTTCCATTCAATGCTTTCAATCAAAGTTTAGACAAAATTTTTTTCTTGGAATTCCTTAGATTTCTTCGCAAGTTTGAAACATTTATAGCATGTAGAAGTAGCAGTATGTGCAGTACCCAGGATGTCTGGTATAATCTCATTGTTAAAGGCAAGACAATTCACAAAGTTTCTGTGGTAAATCTTCCCTTGGAGCTCGGCATTCTCCTGGATTCACAGCTCTATGGATAAAATTCTCAGTTCTCCTTGTTCAGACCTTGTTTTCTGAGTATTGTTTGAGTGTACGTTCTATTGATTTTTTTAAAATGATGGACCAAATGTAAAAAATGACCAACAGGAACTGTAGATCTAGTGTAAAATCTACCGAGGTCGTATTATCTGCCCATAGATAGGATCAAGATATGGGATGTAGCTGGACTGGGAGGACTGATAGAGTTTATGATGGAGCCAGGAAGACTAATAAGAGATATTTTACAAATATATTAATAAGGTAAGGAAAAACCCCAGAAAGTTAAATTGTCTGTAACTTTAAAGAATTCTTCTAGAATTCTTATGGAATTCTAAGCTGTTGGATGGTCACTGTCTGTCTCTGCAGAGAACCATATAAATGCATTCTGATCACCATCCTGTTTTCCCTCTTGTCTCACAGTGATGATTCCAGTAGTTTGATAGTTCAATAGAATTAATGTTGCTTTATATTTTTTTTAAATAGATAGATGACACTGCTGCTTTAAAGTGGTAGTGTTATAGCAGAACTGAGAAGGGAAATAAATGAAAAAAAAGAAGAACAATGTAATCTGGAAGGTCTGCTGTCTTGTCACTTGTCAAGTTTGGAAATATTATGATGAGCAAATACAGATGCTTTTAAGAAAAGGATTTTCACAGTCACTGCACTAGTGATCAAGAAAAACATAACCATATTTCTAAAAATCTGCAGGTAGATGCTTTTATTTGTCTCTGTTTCAGTTTGTATGGGTATTCATGGATGAGCCATTAACAAATTGCTTATAGCTCTAGGGCATTTTTTTGTTGCTCTGACATAGGCACTATGACACTAGCTGAAGCATCCTATAAACTGCTTCAATTTATGCTACTGGTATATAACCTCTATGGGACAATACAGCATAGAGTGCACTTATACTTCCTTTCCTTCAGCAAGCTTTGCATGCTTGCCTGAGGAGGCATCATATACAAGAGTTTCACAGTTGGAATTCCCTTCTGCCATGGAATTTTTCTGCTGGCCACTTCCAATCACAGTATGCATCCTAATGCTTTGTTCACTTCAAGGCAAAATATTTTGACAGCTTTTAATGTTAAATGTGTAAAGCATAATAAGCAGTGTTAATTCCTGCATTCCAATATGACACTTTCATGTACATGGATCCTTTTGAGAAGCAGGGAATATATTTTCTTTGACCTTTATAGCCTTTATGGGAAGACTTTTATTACTTTTTAATTACTTTTTCCTGACAACAGTATTTTCAGTATGTTCATTTTGCGTTTAAGAAGTGATATAACAACTCTTCTGTTCCTAATTTAACATGTATGAATTTCTAATAATGTTCACGTATCTAATATAAGGAAGGTTCTATGAGATTTAATTCTATGAGGTTGTGCTTTTATTGAAATAATTTTACACAGTTTCTCGTTTATTGCATGTGTTTTCTAAAGAAAGAAGAAATGCTAAAAATGACATATTGAGTAAAATTTAGTTCCAATTTAAGATGCCCAGTGGTAGCTATATTTCTATAGGTGTTGATATCTGTGCTAGGTGTCTAAGTTCTCATTATAGCCAATGGAGGTGTAATCATAGAATCATAGAATCGCAGCGCATTCAGAGGGATTCAACTCACTCCAAACCAGATATTGAATTATTTTATTTCAAACCGAACCACATCCCTAATTTAAATATTTTTTTAGGTAAAAATAGTTCAGTTAAGAGAAGTTCCAATTGAAGGCGTACATATAGAATTTATATATATGTTAAAAAAACCACTTTAATAGATAGATTCAAACAACATTTAGGTAGAATTTCTCTCCTTTTGTATTTTATAGCTGATTTGGATGAATTCAAAAGTAGTACTGACTAGATGATTATCTGGTTGAGAGACAGAATCAAGTGCTAGATAGCTGAAGTTGGAGATACATGAAAAATAAATAAAATGTGTGATGCTATATCCATGATGTTTATTACAAATGCTCCAAGTCTGCAAGAATGGAATTAGAAAAACCTTAGATAGAGTTGAAACTAGAGGGGAATGGGAGCAGCAAAACTAAATATATTGACAGCAAATGAAAATGTGAACCCACTGCCCAGTGAGGCAGCAGAACTAGTGAAAAAGCACATGGAAAAGGCAAGGCACTCAATGCCTTTTCTGCCTTGTTTTTTGGTAGTAAAGTTTGACTTCCCAGGTTCCTGAGCCTCCTAGCAAAATTTGTGTGGCAGTGAAACATTACCCACAGTAGAGGAAGATCAGGGGAACACTTAAATTCAAGGGATCAATGCTACTGTGAGGCCATGGTTATCTTTGGAAGGTCATGTCAAGCATGGGAAGTTTGTGATGACTGGAAAAGGAAAATGACACATCTGTCTTTGGAAAGGGCAGGAGGAAGGTTCTGGGTTCAGTCTAGCCTGAGTCCTAGGGAAAGTTACAGAACATATCCTTATGGAAGTAATTTCCAGGCATGTGAACGACAAGAAGGTCATTGAAAACAGCCAGCATGGATTTACCAAGCTCAAATCGTACCTGATCAACTGTCTCTGTGGACAAAGAGAGAACTCTGAATGCTGTGTTCTTTAGAGCAGTCATGGGCTGATTGAAGCCTCATGAAATTCAGCCAAAGCTAGTGTGAAATCCTGCAATTAGTAGTGAATAACCTCTTACATCACTACAGGCTCTTGAGCTGGAGTTGGACAATTTTTTGTGGTTTTCTTTTTCTGTCATATTTGTCATTATATTTGTCAATAATCAAATTTAGTCTTTGAGTTTACACATTAGTAACGTCTTTCTTCTGTAAGAATCATGTGATTGGCATGTAGATTTTTCTCCTTACCCTTCATAGCCCATACAAGTGCTGAAATAGGGTAAGGGGTTAAGTATTCATGTTGTCACAGTATGATAAGTGTCCAGGAAATAGATACCTCTTAGACAGGCTTCATTCCTTTCAAAGAAGAGTTTTATAAATTAGATTTGGGGACATCTTCTGGAATAGTTATTTTCCCTCTGTACATTGCCTGAATTTCAAACCTTTGTGATGTATTTTTCTAGTGTTTGTTACTGATAGTTCTGAGAGTTAACTGTGAGTTTAATGTCTTTCATGTTTACTTGCTGACTTTCCAGGGAAATTGTTTTCTATTTTTAAATGAGTTTTGAGTCTGTGTATGTATCTAAAATATTTTTGCAGATTAAACCCCCCAACACATTAATATTAGCAGTTTGACCCCTGAATCTTAATTAAGTAATTGATAAGGTTTCCTAAAAAACATAATTTACATTTATTTTTAGTTTTAAGTCTTCTTGCGTAATTATTTATCCACTTCCATATCTTCCTTGTCATCTGTATAGCTAATTTGTCAGATTATGCTTGTAAGTAGTTAGCAATCACTCTGCTTCCTGTTTTGTGCACATTTATTGCAGAGCTGTATCTTGCATAACCGAGGTCTAATGATCTGCAGGGATCTTTTCACATAATGTACACAGGTAACATTTCAGCAAACCAAATATACTAAATGTAGAAATAAAGCTTATATTATATAGTATATGTATATGTTACAAATCCATTGTTTTCCTGTCACAATAGTTAAATCTGTCCCCTCTATTTTCACTTTCGTGTAGACTATGTAAGTTTTGAGTTCAGAAGGATAGAAGTTATTATGTAAGCAGAAAACTGAAAGAATGGAATAGGCAGTCTGGGTGAGGAAATGTGACTAGAAGACATGTGGAGGGAGAGTGACTTGAATAGGGGCATTTGTAGTGTTTTGGCCTGCAGGCTTTGTGCAAAAATCTGGAAAAAAACTACACTGCTATAAATTGCTGGTAAAGGAAATGGGTATAATAACTGAAACTAGAAATAAGAACTGAGACCATGGACGTTAGCACTGGTGAGGATTGGAAGAGACAAGATACAAGGAACAAGGAATTGCATTCAGCAGAATGAAGAGAGAATGTATATCCACTGACATGTAGTTTTCATTCAAAGCCTGACTTTCCATATTTCCTTGCTGTAGCAAATATTTGTGAAATGTATTTGCAAACTGTCTCATATTCTTTTAGTGCTAACATAGACAAAGGTTAAGAAAGTGCCATCAGTCATTCCATTAGTTTAAGTGAAACAGGTTGTTGTGATGGATATAGAGATCCTAAATCATCTGATAAAATTTTGCTAAGATGACACCCCATGGTGCAATCTTAGGGGTTTTAGTTTGCTTTTTTATTAAAGGTACAAGTAAGGTTACTGGGGTAGTTTTTATTTATTGTAGAATCTTCCGGTTGGAAAAGACCTTTGAGATCATCAAGTCCAACCGTACCCATCTTCTGCTAAACCATGTCCTTCAAAAACTCATCTACCTGTTTTTAAAACACCTCCAGAGATGGCTGCGCAACCACCTCCCTGAGCAGCCTGTTCCAGTGCCTGACCACCCTTTCGGTAGAGAAATTCTTCCTAATATCCAGTCTGAACCTCCCCTGGCGCAACTTACGGCCATTTCTCCTTGTCCTATCACCTGTCACTTGAGAGAAGAGATCAACACTCGCTCTGCCACAGCCTCCTTTCAGGCAGCCGTAGACAGCGATGAGGTCTCCCCTCAGCCTCCTCTTCTCCAAGCTAAACAACCCTAGTTCCCTCAGCCATTCCTCACAGGACTTGATCTCCATCCCCTTCACCAGCCTCGTTGCCCTTCTCTGGATGTGCTCCAACACCTCAATGTGCTTCTTGTACTGAGGGGCCCAGAACTGCACACAGTACTTGAGGTGCGGCCTCACCAGTGCTGAGAGCAGGGGTACAATCACCTCCCTGGTCCTGCTGGCCACACTGTTTTTGATACAGGCCGGAATGTGTGCATTAGATTTTTTTAATGACACAATCTTGTAGTCTTTTCTTTCGCAAGGTCCTTACCTCAGTTACAGCCTAGGATAGACAGTGCTTATTTAATAAGCAGTTATTCAATATTTTTTCGCCTTACTATTCAATGCTTAGCCCTGAGTTTTTTTTACTATGCACTCATCTCTAGAAAAAGAATGGTTAATTTTTCTGCGGGACTTTTCAGTGGTGTTTGACACTGCAGTATCTGGCTGCTTCACAACATTAATGAGTTTACTGTCGCAGTACTCCTAGGACTGAGTAAGGGTGTTAATAACTGCAGTTCACAAATGCTACCTGAAGCACAGTTAGATTATGGTGAGAAGTGTCCGCTGACTTGGTGTGTCTAACTGTTGACTACAATGAGCTCATTCTTCACACTTTTAATACAGTGTGAAAACTTAGGAATGGCTCTTCTGGTCAGAATCAAGGTCCCTCTAGCCAAGTACTCTCCTCCAGTAGTGACTGGGAGTTAAGAGGCTGGTCTTAGAGGAGTATAATAGCAAAGCAAGCATATAATAAGTAATACTTCCTCCAATGTACTCTCACAGCTTCCAATGATTTACGACAGCTTTCTGAGACAGTTGTATTGTCTTTGTATTTAATAGCCTCAGAGAATTTTTCTTCAATGCATTTATTCAATCGGTCTTTGAAGCAATGCAAATTTTTAGCATTCATAGCATCTCACAGCAAGGGTTTCACATCTTAATGAAGTATTATGTGAAGAAAATTCTCTATAAATCAAGAAGCATTTTATGTGTTTAAATGTGTAAAGATGTGTTCAGATATTCAGACTTGTTTTTCTAGAATACAGAAATGGATAGAATCCATGTGATACAGCATCAAACTGCAGTTCCTGTCCTAAACTTATTTTAGTGAATACTTGATTTAGTAAATACCAACATGCCTTTTTAATACCTTTGATTTTCAAGAAACCAGGAGTTTTTATTCAGTCATCCCCATTACAGGGGACAGACCGTCAGTTGTTTCAAGATCATCATTCATTGCTGAGGGAAAAAGAATATGGAATCATGTAATTATTAAGGCTAATACTTATGTGTAAGTGGGATGACTTAGCAACAGTACTTTAATCCTTGCCTTTAAAACCTCAATAATTTTTAATGAAATTTTCTATATATGTGTCTATACATATTTCAGTGGAAAAAAATGTCTGTTTTTCAACAGAAAAGTGTATTTCTTTTGAGGTGCAGATATGGACTACCAGTGTGGTGGTGAATTGAATATAGTGAATTTGGAGGAGCCTCTGTTAATTTACAAAAAATAAATTTCCTTGTATGTATCCCATATTCTTTTAAAAGTCTTGTGGGATTAGGGACATTGGAGGATATTTTTTTTTTTTTTTTTTTTTTTTTTGTGAAGTAATGATATGCATTTGAACAATATTCCCATTATATTTCCTGAAATAGAAAAGGTGAGACAAGAAAAATCAGACTTTAATTGTTAAAAGTAGTTTGTGAAGATCAAGATAAAACAGCTACCTGTAGGGGAAGGATGTTATGTTCCTCTCTTCTTTTGTGGAAAACAGTTATTGAGGAAAGAGCAAGGTCATTCCCCAGTGATGAAATGTTTCCTCTTGTATGTCATGCCCTGGAAAGATAGTGTGAGGCATAAATGGGATTTATATTATTTCCCCACTTAAACTGGCAAATGAGATTTAATGAATTACTTCAGGAGAAAGTTTTACAGTAGATGAAGACAGTCCTGGTCACTGATACTTACCACGTTGGTCTTGCTTAACCAGAAAAAGAGAGGAACTTTAGTGTTTAGCCTCCATATCTGTCATTTAGTCAAGACTAAGTGAAAGAAAGGTGAAATGAAAAGTTCACTATAAGCTTGCAGGCCAAGGAATTTTGACATAAACGTAGACTAATAGAAGACTTTGTGTTGGAAGGAACCCTTAAAGGTCATCAAGTTATTGTGGTTTGAGCAGGGACATCTTCAGCTCGCTCAGGCTGCTTAGAGCCCCATCCAAACATTTCTTCCTCATATCTCGTCTAAATCCATTCTCTTTTAGTTTAAAACCGTTACTTCTTGTCCTACAGCAACAGATCTTGCTGAAGTGTTTGTCCTCATCTTTCTTACAAGCCCCCTTTAAATACTGAAAGGCTGCAATAAGGTCTCCTGGGAGCCTTCTCTTCTTCAGGCTGAAACCCCCCAAGTTTCTCAGCCTGTCTTCATAGGATGGGTGCTCCATTCCTCTGATCATCTTTGTGGCCCTCCTCTGGACTCACTCAAACAGGTCCATGTCTTTCCTGTGCTGAGGGTTCCAAAGCCAGATGTAGTACTCCAGGTGGGGTCTCATGAAAGCAGAGTAGAGAGGCAGAATCACCTCCCTCAACTTGTTGGCTGTGCTTCTTTTGATGCAGCCCAGGTTACAGTTGGCGTTCTGGGATGTGAGTGCACATTGCTGGTTCATGTACAACTTTTCATCCACCAGTAGCCCCAAGTCCTTCTTGACAGGTCTGCTGTCAATGCCTTCATCCTCCAGCCTGTATTGATGCAGGTTGCCAAACCCAGGTGCAGGACTTAGGACTTGGCCTTGTTGAACTTCATGAGTTTCACATGGCCAGTTCTCAAGCTTGTCCATATCAGGACATAATACCAGTGTTTGAGGGAACACTCATCCCGTGTGACCTGAAGGACAATATATGGGATTGATTTGGAGCTGCCTGTAACTGTCTAAAAATATTCGTACTTGATTGTGACATTATTGTGATACCATTTTTGTGCACTTAGTGATTATAAAAAATGCAACCAAGAAAGAGGATTTAGATCCAGATGCAGATTTTGCAGAAAATCCTTGGGAAACAATGAGAGACATTCAGTTTGATCTCTTCTAAATCCCAAGAAACTTATCTTGGGGATCAAGTTCAGGCTTGGGCATCAGCTGGGTTTAGAGGTAGACTATTGAGCTAGAGGGACTGGAGTCTTGAGAAATGCAGTGAGATCCAGAACATCACAGCTTAGGGCTCCTTTACTTGTCACTCATTATGATCTAGATCACGTATATCTATAATTTAAAAAAATACGAGGCAAGTTTACTTCAAAGAGATAGAAGCTGTGCTTAAAAAGAACCCACCTTAATGCTCCCTTCAGTTCAAGTATTAAAGTGGCAAATTTTTCATAGGGTTAAAATTCCAGATCTTTGTCAGGTGCTTTGTTTGTGTATTTTGCACCAGCTTTTACATCTATCAAGCCACTGCTTAATGAGTTCCCCCTAAAGAATAGTAGTTTATTTTGGAGTATTTGCTTCTCCACTCTAAGTGTGGGGAGTCCCAAAATCTTCATATCAAGATGGAAATACGTTGCACTAGTTTTGAAAATACTGCAATCTTCTTTCTTTGAAAATATTACTTATATCTTTTAAATAAAGATAATAGTTTGAAACAAGTAAATTTTTGCTGAAAGGAAAGATCTGGGAATTTATATAATTAAAGGGCTGTCATCAACAAAACACAAAAATTTAGATTTCATTAATACTTCTAAGGCATTAACTTGTGAAAAAAAAGACTCAAGCATGCTGAAATGAGAACATTTTTCTTCTCCTCCTGTAATTTTCCTTGCTTCATGTGTCTCGTATTATCAGGAGAAGAATCTTCAGCCTGTGTTGCTCACTGATTTAAACTAGACCACTGACTTCAGTCAGTGTTCAGAAATAAATTTTATTTAGTTGAAGTTTTTAGTACTGTTTATCACAAAATACTGGACACTCATCTTCTGACTAAACAAAATTGAGCCACTTTATGATATGACTATTTTAACAATGACAGATACTCAAACAATTTTTCTGTTGATGAGGGTTTTACAATGGAAAAAAATGCTTTTTGTCAGTTTTCAAAACATACTTGGAGTTGGCTTTAATCACATGGTCTCTTCACTCTTGTGATCAAACTGGAGGGTATATAAGAACTCCAAGACCCTTCTAAAAGTCATAAAAGGTATAGAAGTCAGAAAAGGAGTAATGGCAATAGAAATCTTTTGATGTCTTTCCCATGCATAAATAGTTTTGTCATTCAATGAACTGTTGCAGCATTTGCCTCTCCTACTCTTTCATTAAAGCTCACCTGGTAGTAACAGAGCACAGACTCAGGAAATAAATTTTGAAAAAGCAAATGAGGTTGCTAAGAAATGTCTCATTTTCAAGCAGTCAAGGAAGCATCCTTTCTGTTAGGAGGCCTACCTCAGTAGACAATCTCCAGGGAGTAAATTGGCTAATTATGATAGCTGTAAGAGGCAAACAGAGCATTCTCTCCCTCAGTAACTAAGTATTGTCTTCATAGATTTTTTTTTCTCCTCATCATCCCTCCTTTTCCAGTATAACCTTTTTTTCTTGTCTTCCTTTCTCTCACTGTGACACCCAGCTTGAAAAGGGGTGTCACATTGTTGGAAAGCTTGAAAGAACAGACACAATGCTGGGAAGAAGTGCTAAGATCAGGGATACAGAGTTGGCTGGGGTAGTGGGACATGATAAGTTCCTGGAGAGAGGGGAAGACATCCATTTTCAGAACCTTTCTCAAAGACTGATGAAAGTTGAGAAGTGGCAAATGCATGTATTTAGAGAGTGACAATAAAATACAATTGAGGGGCTGGGTGTTGTCTGGTCTTTGTCCAACAGGTCTGTAGCATACGTGAATAAATCTGCCTAGGTACTTGGGAAAGTGCCAAAGCCAAAGCCACCAGCTCTGAAAAAAAGGCAGAAGAAAGGAACTGAGTTCCTTTGTGGTATTTCTGTTTAAGTGTGTTCTTGGGTTTAAAAAACAAGATCTTCATGAGAGAATGAGATGGCAGGCCTCAGAATTGCTCTTTAAAGGATGGAGCCAGTACGTCTAGACCTCTCTGGGAGGAAGCATACTCCTTTGGCTAGTCTTCAATACATAGTAATTCAAATCTCCTTCAAAAATATGACTCTCACAGAATCACACAAGATGCCACTATTTCTGGATAAGTTTCCTATAAACTCTGAAGAGAAATTAAGAGCGATTATTCCTGAAGGTCACCTTATAGTATACATCTTTCTCCAAGTTTCACTTGTGAGAAGCTGTGGCATTGTCAGTAGTTTCAGCAACCTTCATGCAGCATGCATCATTACAGTCTTCTGAGATTCCGGGAGAAGTCCAGAATACAGCTTAGATCTTCCTGGGAAGAACAAATCTTTTGGTAAAACTGGCAATTCGTTATGTTCCTGAAAAGTGTCTTCAGTTATTTTTAGGTCTTTGGGGATTTCTTTTTTCAGCTCCATAGAAAGCAACCTATATACCAGATTCATTTCAGACTATTGCACTACTACACTCAGGGCGCATCAGATGAGGGTCCTATAACGCATATGAAACTCTGGAAAATATTGCTTTATTTTCACTATAAATAAAAACCAGATGCCATCAAAGCAATTTGATTGACACTCACAGAGGGAGTTGTCTGGAAACTTTTGAATGAGTGCAGATTCATCAGAGCACTGAAAAGGGCTTGTCCTGTATGTGTTAGAACTGCTCTAATATACAGTTTTAGTCACATGGCCTAACATTCAAATCATCACAAGCAGACACACTGGAGTTTTGATGACAGATCTCTTTCCCATTGCAACTCTGTTAGGGCTCATTATTATACTACTATCTAAGCGTATAGAACTTGGCAATAATATTAATGATTAAAATACTTGTTTATAATTTAAAGTTGATAGTTAAAATGTTTTTGGTTAACTTATGAAGAATTATTTTCTAACAGTATATTTCAGTTTACTTTTGATGAGTGCCATGCAAAGATATTCGGCTAGTTTTGAAAATGCTGGAAAATCTGTAAACAAACACAGTGAACTAAAATTAGTGGTTTGTGACCCACTTTAAAAATTGTCAGGAAAAGAAATAATGGCCTGGCTTTAACTTCTTATTTGAAACATAATTTGTCTCTTAATTTGGTAGTATGTTCATGGGCTGAAGTTGACCATTTGTAATACAGTATCTGATTTTTTCCCATTGTATTGAAGTGATTGTTTGATTTTTGAACAGATTTTTTGGTCAGTAAGCATATGCTCTCAGTAGCAACTACTGTACTCAATGAGAAGTTTGCCACACATCCCTTAAAACATTCTCAGGCTTAAGCTGTGATAGTTTATATTTAGCATGACAGCTGAAGACTTGCACACCTAAACATTAATTTACATTCTAAGTGAATAAAATGTATTTTGGCTAACAGCAATGTGTTCTGTCACTAGACACTGATCATATTAATGATACTGTGTAACTGAGTGTTACTACTTCCATTTATGCCAAAAAATACATATCTAAAATTCTGTTAGTACTATGATTATTAGATTATCTTTTCCAACTGAAACACTATCAAGTTGTATTTATGTGTTTCGCTGTTAATCAATAGTGAGCTAGCCTAACAGTTTCTCAGTAGGTCAGTGTTTTCCAACACAGCTTAAAAACTTAGATATAAAAAATAGTACACATTATCTTCACACTTCTTTCTGTTTAGGGATGTTACTTAAATGCTAATGAGCCAGGACTTGGTATTACCATCCTCCAGAAAATATGAGAAGTATAATAAATCATACTGAAGAAATTTTGCAAACAAATTTGGGTGGTGTCTTGCCTATAAAGGAAACCCTGAAAAATCTGGAGATGAGCACATTCACAGTAAGGTAGCTATGTGTCCATTTTGCAGATCTGTGCTTCAGTGAAAGAGCAGGTTCCCTTCCCTACAGGCAGGTATTCCTCAAATGATTGAAGGTACCTGTTCTTTCCCCCCACCTCTATCTGTTTTCAAGAAAGTAGAGGTGATAGTCTGTAGATATGCATAAATGTGTGACATACTGATGAAAGGCAGTTAATCCTACTGAAACAGGCTGTAAAATTAAAGTGGATAAAGATTTCTCTTTTTTTCTAAAGCCAGTTTTAATACTTGTAGTGGTATAAGTTTCTCAGCACAGAAATGACATGGAATGTAAGAGAATCCAAAATGGTAGTAACATAAAAATGTTGAAATAGTTTCAAAAGGACTTGAAAACAAAACTTACAAGCATTATTGATCAGGTCACTTGCTTGGAAAACAGAACAGTATTAAAGGGGGTCTTTAATATTCTCATCATAATCCATAAGTCTTGAGTTTCACAGTCTGTTATTTTCTTTTTTGAAAAGGTAAACACCCCTGCACCCCTTCACTTCAGAATGAATTTTGGTTTAAGTTTCACGTTGAAAAGTGAAATTACAAAAAATGAAAAACTTAGAGGCCAAACACTTCACTGAATTATAAAGGCAAAAGTAAGTGTGTTCTGTTTGTATTATACTGAATTGTCTCTGAACTATGCTTCTCAACCCCATTATTTTTGTGTAATTACTTTTTTTGAATGAGTAAGAAATACGTTACTGCTTTGATGGTAGCTTTAGAAATGTTAGCACTGTTTGAAACGGACTTGCAATATTCTCTATGGTATGGACTTCAAAGAAGTACAGGACTGAACTTTTCAAAGTATTATGACTATATTTTTTCAGACTTAGCAAGACCTATACAATTAGGCTTGTATCAGTCATAGGTTTGATTTGTTTAGGCACTTGAACAAGATTTAAAACTGTTCCCTTTTCAGATGGGTACCAAAAGCCCATTCTTGTCTATGGTAAAGTTTTATGTTTGTACAATAATTTTCATTTTCTGAAGTAATTCCTGCTCATATATGACTTGTAGCTGAACTGATTGGGGAAAAATACTTTCACTAAATCATTACATTACTGGAATGCGTCAATTTAGAGCATAGAGGTCTCTCTTAGATGTCTCCTTTTCTTTCTTTCCCCTTCCCCTCATATTTATCTGTTTCTCTGTCCACCTCTCTTTTCCCTTCCTGGCCCTCTCTTCCTGCCTTTCTTTCCCCATCCCTCTCTCTCTCCATTAACCTGTTTTTCCATCTGCCATCTCTCTCTCCACCTCTCTCCTCCCCCGTTTCTGTCTCCACCTCCCTATCTATCTATTTATTCCTCCCTCCCACCCTTTCTCTTCCTCTACCAGCTTACATCATAAAGAGAATCATCTGAAACAAAATAATACAAGAACACAAATCAGGAAGCATTACCTATTGAGCTGGAAATAGATGGAAGGATATAGCAACAAAACAAAGTAGCTTGAAATGAGAGAAGTCAATGTCTTTCTTTAGGAAAAAAATAGGGGTCCTTCCTGAGGATGAGCCACTGACATGTTTGCTTAGGCTAAAGCAGGACAAGTCGCCCATAATCTCATCAAATATTAATAAGGAAAAGAGTGAAAATAGAGGAGAAGATATGTTTTAGTTAGAATATAGAAAGCTTGGGTTGTATACTCTTTTCTATTGAACTGAAACTTACCATATAAGAATAGCAAATATCCTAAACAATTGCTGGAGTATTTGACTGATGATACTTAAGTTCCTGAAGGAATAAAAGCCTGTGGAGAAACACCTGATAGGAACATGAAGAACTTAAGCTCTTTCCTTAAATGTCTTAAGATATGAATGCCTGATATAGTTTCAGAGATAATTTAGATGACACCTACAAGTGAAAAGAAAAAAAACCTGTGATTAGGGATTACTGGCAGTAAAGAAAGAAAATTTTAGATTCACAAGGGTTTGATTGACTTTGGTGATATTACCAGATTGTGTTGAATGGTTATCACATATTCAGAAATGCCTTTTTAACTTGTTATAAACAGAAGAATTTAACACTCAGATGCTTCAGATTTACAATGCAGCTGCTTTGAAATAAGAATGAAGAATATGATAACTGAAGTAATCATTTGTATAGAAAAGCAAAAAGTGGGGAAAAGTATAATGACTGGCCAATTTAGTGGTTCGTAACAAACCTGAGGAGATGCTTTCGTTAGTTAAAATGTAACTATGGATGAGCATATTCTATTAGAAATGATATAAAGAGAAAATATGGAAGGGAAGTTCTTTACAGTTTGCAATTGTCTCAAGGAAGAGGTAATTCATGTAATGGGAAAAGCTGTCTTGCAAAGATCAAGGTCATATACTTCTGCCCTGCACTTTCTCAGCCTCTCTCTTTCTGAAACATCCTAAGCCTAGGCACAGAGGAGCACATTTAGGGTCTCTCAGACCCACAAGCGCTTGGAGGCATGGTGATGTAACAGTCACCTATATTATCTACGGATAGCGTTATCTGTGCCAGAGTCAACAGAGCCAGCTAATAATCTATGGCTCTGCTGAGATTCGCATACACAGAAGAACGACACCCAACCTAAACATACACAGAGCATTGGGCGTAGCAGGACTACTTAGCTCAGATTCAGCAGCATGCAAACGTGCCTTCAGTTCTTCCAGATCTTTGGTAGGTTTGGAAGCATTATAACTGTATGTGGTTGGCTAAGAAGTGCTTTTAGATCCAAACTGGCTTTATGCAGATAGTTCCAATGTCTCTGTATCCACGTTTGCCTGCAGATAGTCAGCGCATGACCTGTGGCCTATGGATTGTATGTTGACAGCCTGTTGTATGCACTGCTGGATGTTGTACATTATCAAGTGTTATTCTCCAAATAAAATTTACTCCCCTTTCGTAGTAAAAGATGGATAGCGCTCTCTTAGTTAATTGCTATTTAGTATATTATTTTGTCATTGTTAGTGGGGACTTATGCCTTTAGTGAACATTATGCAGGTGTTTCTATTAAGATAATTATTTTCCTCACATGCTTCTCATTAGAGTTTTGCAAACAAAGCATTTATTTTCAAAACAACCTTATTTGATGACAGGGTATTATTACTCCATTTTGCAAATGGATCTGTGAAGTCCTGGGACATTAAGGACGCTATTGGGTAGTTTTAGATGTGCAGTTCAAAACACCTAAAACCAGATTTCAGGTTTTGCAGAATATTTGTCATCATATACTGTTTAAAAGTGCAAAGGACCATTTCCTCTTACTACCAGGGAAACCACAAATAGTGCTTTTACAATCAAAACTGAGTATATGAAGTTGGGCACCATGAAAGTTACATGCTTAATGATAATTCTTTCAAAGTTTTATATAAGAGACTTTCCTGCAGTCAAAAAAGATCTCTGTGGTAGAAAGTTTACATCTTTAAAGTAACATTGCACTACCCTGCATACAAATTTGTTCCTTATTGTCTTACAGTCCTCTAGTTAATTCAGAATATATTCCCCTTTCTGTTTAAATTTCTGTTTAACAGGTTCTGTTGCTACAGAATCATGACCTGCCTGTAGAGTAGGTTATATAGACAGGCTGAAGCAAATTTACTGAGGTAAAATGCAGTGTGCAACTAATAGATCATGGAATCAAAGATTATGCATGCATAAGTAGGAATTTAATTAAGATCAGAAAGTTTTATTTGTGCTATTTCTTGACTTTTCAGTGCAACTTGTTATAGTATTTTGACATAATTTTATCTATGTGATTTCCTTTTGTCTTTTTGTAAAACAAACTGATAAATTAGAAATTCTGTTATGTTTGTGGCATCAACGCATTAGATACATGCAATCTTTGCATCACTGCTGACCAGTAATAACTCACAGCGCTAAGAACCTGAGCATTCGTGGCCGAAGAAGTAATCTTTTAGGCCTGATCAAGCTTGCAAGCCACTAACCAGGTGAACCTGGCGTAGGTCAATAACAGAGTTGGTACCTTAGGATGTGACGCGCAGAACTCTGTGTCCTTTAGTGGAGTGCTTGGTAGGAGTAGCCAGTGATCATGTGCATTATTATTTTGCAGAAACTGTTGCTGACATTTGCCCAGTTACCATGCGATTCAGTTTAGGAAAATGTGTTCTAGCAGGGCTCTAAAAAATGTTTCTGCTCACTTCTGGAACTTCAACTCTTCTAATCTGTCCGTCTTACTAGCTTTAGCCTTTACTCCAAATACCTTGTGTGTCATTGTATCCTTTTACAGCTCTTAGTTTTACCCTGAAGGCTGATGCTTCCAGTATTTTTACTCAGCTATTTTCATTCTTTCAACTCCCCCGCTCCAAATTTCTGCCCTTGCCTGTACAAGTCTGGTGCTCTTTTCTGCCTTCTCGTTTAATTTTATTTTAATATCCTGTGAATTTCCCTTCATCTGCTCACACACATTTCCTGCCCTCAGAAATCCTGTATTTCTTTCTGTGACTCTAGATCTCCTTTCTTAGAACTCTTTAGTCTGAGGTAGGTGTCTGGAATATGAAATTCCAACTCAAATAAAGGAGTTGTAGTCATAAGTAAAGTAAAATGTGATTTTACACTGGGGAGTGGAGGTAATGCTTAAGAATAGGCAGCGTTGCTAGGGCACTTTCTAAATTTATCATCCACATAGAAGAAAAAATTAGCTGGAGAAAGAACATCCCTGGGTCTTTATTTTACTGATGGACAGTAACTTTTTAGTACAGTTTGTACGGGAGACCATGATTTATTTAATTCTGCATGGTAGGATGAACAGATTTGTAGAATGCATTAATGTGTGAATAGCGCACTCAACAATCTGATTATTATCATAGAATGAAGGGATTGCTGTAGTATGGGGCAATACAGAAACAGTTTGAGAAATACTAGAATAATATTAAGATTTTAGAGATTTTTTTTCAAAAAATCGTACATGAAAGTGTATAAAAATTTGTGGATGGAAAAAAACCTGCTGGTTGAAAGGGTAAGAAAGGGCATTTCTTTTTATTTGTGTGTGTATATATATGGAGGAATTAAATCTTTCAGTAAATTGAGTTAATTTTATTGGTTTAACAGGTTACTCTAGAGAGTGAATGGGAGAAGTGCTTTGTGCCAGTTAAAGCACTGTTTTGCTCACATCCATCATATATGCATGTTTTTTTGGTATTACGCTAGTACTGCTGTACTGGTAACATATTCCAAGTGTTGAACTAGCTTCAGAATGCCAGTACATTGAACACCTCTATAAATCAGTCTTAACTGTGGAGAATACATTCTCAAGGTATTTGACTGATAAGTAAAGTGAGAAGACCTTGTAAAATTTCTCCAAAATACATGCAGATATCAGAATACATGATACTTAATTACTTTTTTTGTTATATTGGCTGGATGTATTATTTTATTAAGGATATTAGCTTGAAGATGTACTCCACATCTGAGAAATATTTTTTAAAGAAAATTATGAAGAATTGAAATCATCCCAGACTATGTTTTATAGTTGTCAAAAAGGAAAATATGATGATAAATATTGCTTTCCATAAGTCTAATATAATATTTTACTTTGAATATGAAGGAAAAGCGCATTAATTATCTAGAACCTGGACAGAAAGCATTAATGTTTCATGAATAATAATTTATGAAAAACTCAGTTCCATTTAAAAATAAAATTATAAAATTAGATAATGAAAAGACTATAGAATATGCAATATTTTTATTTTTAATATATAATTGGATTTAAGTAAACCAAATGATACTCTGATTCTTGAAACCTTAATTATGAAAAAAACCCATTGCATTATCTTGAATATGAATGATGTATTGGGTTAAAGCTTTACTAGATAAGAGATAGCTTATTCTATCAAATTTTAAAGTCAGTAAGTAGAAAGTTACTGTAACAGTAAAACAAAAAGGAAAATGCATTTAAATGTGGCTGACTCCCAAGCTAATCTCAAAAACTCTGGTATGAAAGCTGTCATGTTCCTTCAACCTGTTTGTTTCCTTTGTTCAGTGTCTTGAAACAAAGTTGTCACCTGGGGATGTGCCAAAGTTTAATTCTGCTGAGTGTTTTCATTTTGGAGGAATAAACCAAAATTACATTAGTCAAATTGACAGATGCTGAAAAACTGGAAACCATTGCAAAATGGCTTATAGGACAGGATTAGACTATAGTAAAACCTTGATATTCTGCAGTAATCACTTGAACTCAGTGAAACATTGATAATTAAAGATAATTTATAAGTATGCAAATAAAATTATAAAGATAGATTAGATAAAGAATACTGCGTACGCAGAATTTGATACCGGATCCTTTAGATAGATACATCTCTTTATATTATAAAAGGCATCAAGAGATCCTAAGAAAGCTAAGTATCTAAATTCTCTAGCCACATATAGTAAAAAGACTCCTAATTCCAAACATCTTACAAAACAAAAACATAGGCAAAAAAACCCCTAGAAATCCCCCCCCAACACTATATCTAATTTTTTCCTCAAGGCTCCAAAAGAAGTTCTGTATCTGAACTGTGATTTTTTCTGCATCTTCTCATCCTTTAGTATGGGCAAGTGGTCCTTGTCTTTTTAAAAACTGTACAGACTTCCTCAGATGTCTGCATTTTGGTATTCAGTTCCTTTCAACTGAATACTTTCAGTCTTTTTTTTTTTCTTTTTTTCCCAGCTCCGCAGTAGGAGTTGTTGCATCTTAGTACTTGTTTTCCTTTTCTTTGATGTCTGCAATGAAAATAGTGTCACTTATACAGTTGGTGCCTGTGAGACATTCTGGTCCCTAGTTCATTTTGTGTTGAAACACTCAGAGGAATTCATATCTGGAAGTACCTGCAGGTAGCTGGGAAAAAAATCTGTTCTGTAACCATGTAGCTGATGTAGCACAATACACTAGGATATATTCTTGGCATTTCAAATAATGAACATTTTTTTACTTAAATAGTGTATTAAGACTAGCATATTAATGCCAGCAATAAGCTGTGACAAATTTCAGTAATTTCTTAAATAATTTAAGGTTAAAGCAAACCCTCAGACTGGTGAAAATTTTCTCATGGTAGTAGACTGCTAATCTAGTCTGTGTCACTTTCACTTGATAAAATTAAGCCCTGCATCTACAGGTTTTCAATTTAATTTTCAGATGCTGTATCAAAACTAACGGTAGTCTGACTTTCAATATAAAGAAGATTAATGAATATAGGCAGCAACTAGCATGTTTATTTATAACGTACACTTGATATCTAGGTGCCCATGTTTTGAAATAGATCCTTATGTTTTATACTGGATCTGTGACAACTGTCCTCCCTCTCCTTCCGCACTGAAGATGCAATTTTCAGTGAAGTTAGAAAACCACCCTCAGCTGGTACTGTTTGAATCTGAATCTGAGAACTGAAATGCTTCTATGAACCTCAAGAGAGATAAATGTCACTGTCACTGAGTTACTATTGAAACCAGCAGAGTCTTAAGCACATCTTCAGTGTTTTGCACTGACATTCTGAGAAGAGTATTGTGTTTAAACTATTGGAATGGGTGCATCATGTACTAGTCTTGTATTACATTACTCCATTTCAGGTGTATTAGATTATTTCCTATTCAGATGTTTATGAATATGTTTAGTGAACTGCATGATTGAAAATTCATGGAAAGCATAATAGACAGTGAATTAGAAATGACAAGGAGGAATGTTAGATTAATCAAATACATTAAGGCTTAATTTAAACAGATCTAGCATTACCCATCCCCCCAAAATCTCCAGGAATGTAGATGGCCTTCTAAAGTGATTTTGTGGCAGTTTTGGTCCAAGTAAAACAAATGTCTCATTCTTCGTCAGGTTTAAACTAGACCAAAATTTGGAAGGCAGTTTGAAATTATAATTAATTTATTTTTTCTAAATACATCAACTATTCAGATAGTTTTGTTTAGGAATACATCTTAATAAGATTTGAGTAGTTCCTATAAGGATAAGTATTGTTAATGTTTGGCTTCTAGTTTTTATTTTTAATGTAATATCTTACCAAGTTTTATTATCAAATTATTCTCTACTTATCTTTATAATTTGCCCTAAGATCACATTTTTAATGGCAGTTTTCAACTCAATATTAGTTTCAGTCAGTTTTAAAGACAAATATCCATTAGTTTACGAGCACAGAATTAAAAATTTTTTAGTTGATTTGCAGTTGCAGAATTCAAGATAAACTAGGAAAGCAAGAAGTTAATTACACCTGAACAAATTTCATATTTCTATAGGAATCTGAAGTCACAGAATTAAGTGTATGCATAAACATCTGGAAAATGGAAGCCTCTATAAAAACTGATCTATCCGGGGTGAAATGAAGTAGGAGGAAGACAGTAAACATGGAATTGTCTTCTTGGAAGTCGTAGTTGCTCTTTAGGAGTAATTGTACAGTGTCAGATAGTAAAAGCAGGGAGCTTGTGTTAGTGTGTTTGTATGTGGATAAGTGGATGTCTTACTTGGCAATGATACACCCTGTCTTTTGCAAATCATTTTAATTTAGTAAGATAACATTTTCTCAAGACTATTAAATTTAGAATGGAATAGTAGGGACATCTGGCTTCAGGATAATTGGTAAATTTGAACTCTGACAGACCAGGCTGACAGCAATGAGAATATCTGTTGCTTTAACCCTTTAATCCCATAAGAGAGGTGTCTCAGTCCTTAGAATTCTAAGCTGCTGTAGCTCCCATACCTTTTCTTGGCTTTATCTTGTATGCTCTCACAGCATAATCTTACTCTTTGCCTCTTTCCTTCTGAGAGGTGCCTACTACTCTTTTCTCAGAAAAAAATCTATACAACTAAATGAAGTTCACCTCCATTTGCTTTTCTAATTACTTGGTAAGCAACCACCCTAATGGTGAACTCTTTGATCCTTTGGCTGTTCTCTCATCCCTTTTGAGATGGTTCAGAGAAATGTGCATCCTTTCTTGCTTCCTGCAAGGAGGGCCAGCAGTAGTACAACCTTGAATTGTTATTTGTACCTGAAAGGATTTCAGATCATATGGAGTATAGGATAATATGGATTTTATCCTTTCTGATATGTAGTAATTTATCAGTCTTAAATCCAGGAAACAAATCAATCATGAAAGTATGGTTCATTTCAGGAATAACTTCTGACAGCTTGTACAGCCAAAACTGAGATGTTCTAATTTCCCTTTGGTGTGACTCCATATTTTTTTAAAGAGATAGCTTACCACAATGTGCCTATTTGTTATTTCCATTTGACTGATTTTAATGAAACTATCTGTCATTAAAAACACAAACCATTTACTGCATCATCTGCAAGATATTAGTCTACATTCAGGTATTGTATGTAGGCTTTCTCATAGAGTCTAGTCATAGTTACTGAGAGAAAATCCTTTATCTTCTTTATGCTTGGAATGTTCTGTTGCAAAGCTAGGGTAAACTGATCTATTATTCTTATGATTGTTTCTGTATTGTGTCTAGAACCACCCAAAGATAAAATATAGAGCCATTCATAGAGTCATCTTGTTGGAAAAGACCTTTGAGATCATCAAGTCCAACCGTATCTGTCCCCTTCCTAAACCATGTCCCTAAGAAACTCATCTACCCACATTTTAAACACCTCCAGGGATGGTGACTCAGCCACCCCCCTGGGGATCTGTGCCAGTGGCTGACCACCCTTTCACTAGTTGAGAGTCTGGAGGCTAGGATACTTCCCAGGTGAATGCTCTAATATCCCTTTTTAAGGATTTACCACTGTCACTGAGCACCTTGGAAAAAAAGAAGTCATCTTTTTCAGTTCTTTGGAAAGACGAGATGGCTACTTCTATTTATGAAAGGCCTTCTGAACTAAGAGTCTTAGATATTCTTTAGTCTTGAGATGTCTCATCCTTGAAACGAGGGGTTTTATGAAACATGCATCTCTCCGGTGTTTCCTTCTGACTAGTTTTAAAAACTACATACTGAGTATTCTCATTTTAGATGGTTCTTTGCTGAAGTGTTAGCTGAGATCCCCAATTCTGGCAGTGCAGTATACATGTAGGTAATATAGGTATGTACCTCAGGGGTCATCTTATGGAGACAGATATCTAAAACCTACATTTTTCTTATCTCGTATGTCCTGTCCTTTTCGTAATTTCAGGCCTTAGGAAGAAGCAAAACCACACTTTAAAATGAATGAAAAATAATTTCAGGTCATGGGAACCTACATAAAAAAGCACAGAACATAGAAGCCTTTCAGCGTCAGCCAGATAATATTTTCTTACTATTTGGTGTACCCTTCTTTTAAGAAAAGATCTGGGAAGATAAAATGGCTTTGCGATAGTAAATTGAGGGACAATATCTAGGCTTCAGTCTATCAATAAAGAAATAAGATCAAGATTTGAAAGCAAATAATTATAATAATGGACTTCTATTAAACCATGTATAGAATAAAAATGTGAAATTATTTTTCCTGTCTTGAATTATCCTCAGTCTTTTAATGTCTTGCCTGTATCAAGGTATCTGTATGTCCTCAGGATGCCATGTCCAAGTACAGAGAGGACAAGAGGGTGAATGTAGGAATCAGCATGGATTTACCAGGACTAAATTGTATTTGGCTAACCTGACTGCCATCTGTGATTAGAGCAATGAATCAGCAGTGTGTTCTCACAAAAGAGAAGGCCAACAGTATAGATGGATGGCAAGCTGAGGGAAGTACTCATTCATCTCTCTTCAGAGAGGTGTACAGTTTTGGACTCCAAAATAAAATGCCCAAACAAACTGGAGAAAATCTAGCAGAGAGAAACACCAAGGTTGTTAGGAGGCTGGAGCACTGACACACAAGAAGCTGAAAGAGGCATTTGTTTACTCTAAAGAAAAGAGGACTAAACAGGATCTCATAAATGTGTCCTCAACTACTTGTTTTGGTGCTGGGTAAAGCCAGACTCTTATCTCGTGTACACAGAAAAAAAAAAGGGGGGGGACAGACACAAACTGCACCAAAGAAAATTATGTTTAGCTATTAAGGATAAAAATCACAGTGAGGGTAATCAAGCACTGGAAAAGATTGGCAAGAGAGGCAGTGAAATCTCCATGACTGAAGATATTTAAAACGTGACTGCACAATTTCTGAAGAAAACTGATTAGCTCCAACTTTGAAGTTTTTCCATCTCAGAGAAAGTGGTTAAATCAGATGATTCCACAGATCCATTTCACAGTAACATTCTATGCATGTTATTTCCAAAATGTGCTTTCTGACCATGACGATTCTGTCTTTTCTGGCGATAATATCTGCAGCTGCCAAGTTCTTTTGGTGCTCCTGCTTGGGCATAGAACTGATCATGATCAATCACGTCCACTACTTGCTACTCCTACTCAGCTTCTTAAGCAGTGAGATTCTTGGACAAGAGTGCTGTTCTCCTCTTTAACTATGTTTTTGATAGCCTTTTTTTATTGAATAATTTAGGGTGCTATAATTTAGGAATTTTCCTTATCTGTTACCTTCTTCTTTAGGAGCTGATATAGATGATTCCATGGTGGTGAATGGGGCTGCGTCCACTGGCGGCCGGCCACCAGTGGTGTCCCCCAGGGATCAATATTGGGTCCAGTTCTGTTTAACATCTTCATTGATGATTTAGATGAGGGGATTGAGTCCATCATGAGTAAATTTGCGGATGACACCAAGTTGGGAGGGAATGTTGACCTACTGGAAGGCAGGAGGGCTCTGCAGAGGGACCTTGATAGGCTGGAGAGATGGGCTGAGTCCAACAGGATGAAGTTCAACAAGGCCAAGTGCCGGGTCCTGCACTTTGGCCACAACAACCCCATGCAGTGCTGCAGGCTGGGGAGAGAGTGGCTGGAGACCAGTCAGGTGGAAAGGGACCTGGGAGTACTGATTGACAGGAGGCTAAACATGAGCCAGCAGTGTGCCCAGGTGGCCAAGAAGGCCAATGGCATCCTGGTCTGTATGAAGAATAGTGTGGCTAGCAGGACGAGGGAAGTGATCCTTCCTCTGTACTCGGCGTTGGTGAGGCTACACCTTGAGTATTGTGTTGAGTTCTGGGCCCCTCAGTTCAAGAAAGATATTGAGGTGCTGGAGCGGGTCCAGAGAAGAGCAACAAAACTGGTGAAGGGACTTGAGCACAAGTCCTATGAAGAGAGGCTGAGGGAGCTGGCGTTGTTTAGCCTGGAGGAGGCTCAGGGATGACCTCATCGCTCTCTACAACTGTCTGAAAGAGGTTGTAGACAGGTGGGGGTTGGTCTCTTCTCCCAGGCAGCCAGCAACAGAACAAGAGGGCACGAGCTTAGACTCTGCCAGGGAAGGTTTAGGCTGGATATCAGAAAAAAGTTCTTCACAGAGCGAGTAATCAGGCATTGGAATGGCCTGCCCAGAGAGGTGGTGGATTCACCATCCCTGGAGGTTTTTAAAATAAGACTGGATATGGCACTTAGTGCCATGATCTAGTAATCATGATAGTGTTGGATTAAGGGCTGGACTTGATGATCTTGGAGGTCTCTTCCAAACCATATGATTCTATGATTCTATGTTCCCTTTGTTTTTTTTGCTGCAAAGCCTATCATCGCTAAATATGTCATTGTCCACAAATAATTTCACAGCTGAGGAGTTTTGATACCTAGAAGTTCCTTCAGCCCCTGAAAACTAGAGAGTTAGCTTTTAGTGGGGCTGAGCTTCTGTTCTCCCCATCAACCCATTACCTACATTGTCAGACACTCTGAAAAGATGCAATTGGTCACATTGGCCTGCTATCCAGACTACAAATATTTAGATTTTCAGGAGAAAAGAAATAAGCAAGTTTGTCAGTTTGCTTGGATACTGTCATGTATTGTGGTCTTTTTTTTGATACAAGTCTTTTGACTACCCTTTGACCAGTCTCATAATTCTTATCCCAGTGATTAATGCGAAGACTTTATGACCAGTCAGGGTTTTTTTTTATGTCCAGTGAGATTTTGTGTATTTCCAAGGAAGGAGAATCTACAGCCTCTTGGGGCATCTCACTCAAATGTTCAACCACACTTACAGTAAAAAAAGTGTTTTCTTGTTTTCAGATAGAGTTTTATGTGTTGAAATTTGTGCTTGTTACCTCTTGTCTTGTTGCTGGGCATCACTGAGACGAGTCTGGCTTTGTCTTCTTTACACCTTCCCATCAGATACTTACTGATAAGACTGTCCCCAAGTCTTCTCCAGTCTAAAAAGTCCCAACAGTCTCAGCACCTACTCTTATGAAAGATACACCAGTCTCTTAGTTTTGGAAGTAAAATATTTTTTTTTTTTCTCAGTAACAACTGGAAAGTAACTCTGCTGGTGTTTTAGACTTAAATTTGTAAAATATTTGTATTTGATTTTTTTATCCTGAAAAGATGACTTCATGTTAAGAAACCTTATCCCTTCACATATGAAGGAATTATCAGGAAAAAAAGAAGACTTTTTTTATTTATCTATTACACAGCTATAACTTAGCCTCTTTTTATGTTTTCACCTTAAGTACCAGAAAAAAGAAACAACAATAGAACTAATAAAAATAGAACCAAATGCTAGTGGAAGCACAGATACATGGAAGATTGCTGTTCTTGTATTGCTTGAATTATTGACAAATCAACTTTTGCTCATTCAACTTCAATTTTTTTTTTCAGAATTTGTTTGATAGGATAGTACCAAATCTTGTAGTAAAAAGTAATATTCTATTGCTGTCTTTACATTGCTGAAATGTTTTTAATGATTTGTATAGTAACTATGTTGAGTTTTGTGTAATATCTATTAATTCAAAGCTTAGGTTAAGTGGAGTTCAGTACAGTATGACGTTAAATGGGCACCTTTATAAGGATAAAATCCTTTGTCTTTTGGAGAATATGAAATATTTTTTCTCAGAAAAGTTACAAATATAAGTTCTCCTTGATTTAGCTTGAGATTTTAAGTATGAAAATTATATTAAAAGAAGGAAAATGGTCTTGGGAACACGTGAATAGTCATACTATACGCATATACTTCTTATTTACAAAACCCTCCACAGTATGTAGTATTTAGAAGATTATTTTATGCTGTGTTTGCAGATGTCTCACTTTGCTTATAGCAATAACTATATTTAAAATGATTTCAATTTCAAATAAGGTTACATTGTACAGTGTGCCAAGAGATGTGTAATTTCTAACTGTGGATTGTACACTGTTCTTTTATATTCCATTTGAGATTCATGAGTTGGGTTCTAAGTTTAAAACTGTACTTTTATTTCACAGTGAACCACATCACTATAAAGTGAAAACAGAGTAACAAAAGAATATGACTTTTACATTATATCTAACTTTAGTTATTGTTATTTGAAATCTTGTGGTTGACCAATATTCTATGTAACTGAGTAGGAGCAGTGCTATTTTTTTATCTTCTTTCCCTTTCCTTCTTTCGTATCATTACTCTTATTGGCATCCATTCTCTTTTCTCCTTACACAGATAATACCCAATCTCATCTATGAGGGCTTGACTTCCATTCCATTGTTTCAGCCCTTAAGCCATTTAAAATTTTATTCTACCTAAATTTTGCTCCTTGATTGACTTCTGCATATCTGTCTCCATGCAGCTGAAATCAGGATTTTCTGACCAGCAGTGTCTGTAATTTATTATATCCACCATGTACAGTGTAAAGATGGTACAGTCAGCTCAGAAGTCTTAGTGTTCTTTTAATACTTGTAATTACAGAATTGAACTAGTAGGGTCTCAGTTCAAAAAATTTGATATTCTAGTTTCTTTCTTCCTTTCTCTTTCTTGTATTGCATTCAGTTTCTTTCTAACACACGGTATTAAATGCATTTAGTTTTTATAGGTGTTTTAGTTTCTAACTGCTATGTATTTTTTAAGACTTCAAGTCATCAGAAGAGAAGGGGGAACTGTAAAAGTTCTCTCTGCTAGATCTCTTTCATTGTAACCAAGTAGTGACAGCACTTCTGTGAATTCTTTACAGTCTTGTAATAAGAAACCAGGAGTCTTTAGCAACATATTTCCAGTGCGCATGGCGGTCAGGACAGTGATCTCCTCTTATCAGATACCCATGAATTGTTGCAGCATGTACCTCTACTGAAGAAAAACAGTAAGAATCCTGGATTTTCCATGATCATTTTTAATGCTAGGACTGAGGATTTTGTCACTGTACTCATCTTCAGTTTCTTGTTACTGATGCCAGAAATGGTAAAATTGGCATTTTTCAGGTAATTACAATATTAAAGGGATGATCCCTTAGATTATATGAGTGATAACGTGTCTTGTTAATTACAAAACTCACAAACTAAAGGGTATCGGCACAAGGAAAACAGCATTTCAATGAGATCTCATATGTCTGTAAAGTTGCTATTTGGTGCATGAGATAAGGATTCTGTCTTAGCTTTCCAGGAAAATGCCGTTCTGTACTGCTCTGTCCTACAAACTTTACTGGCAGTTTAGCTACATGAGGAAGCACACTGCAGAATAAGATTCACTTGTAGTTCTGTGCCTGGTCAAGCTGCCAACAAAGTTTGAAGCATAAAATACTGATATATGTCTAATATACTAAGAGACCATCCTACTTTTTTTTTCAGAAACAAGGGGAAATGCGAATATAATTCACTTTGAATTCATCAAAGTTTAGAACAGAGGAACTCCAGGTCTGTTGTCTGCTATCCACAGTAGACTCCTAGGGAAGCTGGCAGCCCGTGGCCTAGATGGGAGCACTTTGTGCTGGGTTAGGAATTGGCTGGATGGCCGAGCCCAAAGAGTGATGGTGAATGGTGTTTCATCCAGTTCGCGGCCGGTCACCAGTGGTGTCCCCCAGAGATCGGTATTGGGTCCCGTCCTGTTTAATATCTTTATTGACGATTTGGATGAGGGGATTGAGTCCATCATCAGCAAATTTGCAGATGATACCAAGCTGGGAGGAAGGGTTGATCTGTTAGAGGGTAGGATGGCCCTACAGAGGGACCTGGACAGATTGGAGAGCTGGGCCGATTCTAATGGGATGATGTTTAATAAGTCCAAATGTTAGGTACTTCATTTTGGACACAACAATCCCATGCAGAGCTACAGACTGGGGACAGAGTGGCTAGAGAGTAGTCAGGCAGAAAAGGACCTGGGAGTGCTGGTGGACAGGAAGCTCAACATGAGCCAGCAGTGTGCCCAGGTGGCCAAGAAGGCCAATGGCATCCTGGCCTGCATCAGGAATAGTGTAGTAAGCAGGACCAGAGAAGTTATCGTCCCCCTGTACTCGGCAATGGTCAGGCCTCACCTTGAGTACTGTGTCCAGTTCTGGGCCCCCCAATTTGGGAAAGATGTTAGGATACTGGAATGTATTCAGAGGAGGGCAACGAAGATGGTGAGAGGGCTGGAGCACAAGCCCTATGAGGAGCGACTGAGGGAATTGGGGCTGTTTAGCCAGGAGAAGAGGAGGCTCAGGGGAGACCTCATTGCTCTTTACAACTACCTAAAAGGAGGTTGTAGTTGGGCAGGGATTGGTCTCTTCTCTCAGGTGACCAGTGGCAGAACCAGAGGGCATGGACTTAAGCTTCGTCAGGGAAAGTTTAGACTTGATATGAGGAAAAAATTCTTCACTGAAAGGGTGATTGGCCATTGGAATGGGCTGCCCAGGGAGGTGGTGGAGTCACCGACCCTGGAGGTGTTTAAAGGGAGACTGGATGAGGCACTGAGTGCCATGGTTTAGATGATGGTTGGTGTTAGTGTTGGTGTTAGTGTTAGGTTATAGGTTGGACTTGATGATCTCAGAGGTCCTTTCCAACCTTGTGATACTGTGATACTGTGATACTGTGGTATTTTCATATAGGACATCACTGACAGATTACTTAAGACATCCAATACATTCTTCTAGCCCCATTATTGTACAGAGCCATTCCCATTTTCTTTCAGCTTTGGGTGAAAGTGACCAAGAAATCAGTTCCGTTTTGTTGCATAGGAAACCAATGGTAAACCAGCTACTTTCAAGTTGGAAAGAAAAGAAAATGGAGATCTACCTTGAAATTAAAGAAGAGTTCAAATGCTAAAATACAACGCTATTTTTTTGTTTACATCAACAGGATTCATTTATCTATCTTGGTTTCTAAGATCTTTTTATTCTATAGTGTGATTTTTCTGTGGGAAATATCTTACTTAAAATTGATTATGATAAATTCCACTGAAGATTCCTGCAGTTTGGAATCTCTGTGATTCCGTGTCCTCAGTGAATTTCCCATTCACAGGTGGACTGGAGTGTCTTTTTATCCTTACTGTGATGATTAGGTGTGGAAATGTAGATCTCTTGAATCGATGTTAAGTTTTCATTTTCATCTCCTTTATTGAGTAGAGTTGACTAGAGTTGCTACGCAGAAATCTTGTAAGAGTTTCTAAAAATTACATTCCTCATAATTCCTAAGAATGAGGACGCTTCCAGCAGCTCTTCAAATTTCTGTCAGGTTGTGCTGGACTACCTGTTGTCATTTAATGACCTTTCCTGTCAGAATCCAGAGACATTATGAACTTGTCTTTTTGGTTGCTTGTGGCACTGCAAAGCACTTCAAAACTATTTTCATAATGGCAGCACATCCCATTTTGTGGCTCTAAAAGGATGTTCTTTGATTCCAAATTCCTGTCCATGTCTCTTTCCTTCTCTGGAGATGCCACTAAGTCTTGCAGCAAAGACTGTCCGGTATTGTTGGCAAACTCATCTCTATACAAATATCCTGTTAAAAATTTTTCTTTTCCAAATCAAAAGATATGGGAGCTTGCACATGGTACTGCCACAATGTGATATATAAACAAGGAGATATGAAATCCTTTCTTCTGTATTGGGAGCTCGTCAGTCTTTCGGATCGTTAAATCCAGTGTAAGATTTGAATTCCTAGAAGCTCTGAATACACTGTCAGATATTCTGACCTGGTTTTGGCTTGTGAACTATGAGTGGGTGAATTAGGACAAGATTCTAAAATTTAATCTTATGACTTGAGCCTTCCAGAAGCTGATATTTTTGTCTCAGAGATCAATAGAAAGTGTCCCCTGCCCTGCTTCAGACCTTGGAATCTCTGTTATTGATTCCTTCTCTGGTTAAATTCCCCGATGTATACTTCCCTTTAATTTCCATTTCTTCCAGGGGTTCTCAGAGAAAGTATAACAGGCTGGCACCATGGAAGTGTCTAGTTCTAGGACATCCTTCATCATTGGTGTGAATATCTAACTCTCAATTTCATCCTTGACCTGTTCTCACAACACACAGACTTGCTCTTCTTTTCGGAGAGATCACCTAATTAATTATAGGAAATGCTATCTCTGATAAGTAGGCCAAAATTCCAGTGTTAAGTAGGTTCCTCTCAGCTAAGAAGGCTTCTTTCTCCTTGATTTGTAATGATTGGGAAATTAGAAGTGAGAAATCTTTCAGTTTAGTAAGGGCTTTGGCTGTCCTTAGTTTCAGCTTGTTTCCTGCTTGTGAGAGTAATTATTTTTTTCCCCACCCAGTCATTTCTGGGCTCCTCCATGTAATTTGGATTGGAGGTTTTTTTTTCCCCAGGAGCTCCTGTTCTTCTATAGAAAAATTTGGGTATTTGTGAGAATTTTCAGGTCTGTGCCTACCTTGTCTTTTCTAATCCATGTTCTAAAGACTGCTTTTTTTGATAAATATTCTTTCTGCTAAGAAGTTGGGGAGATTCATGCTGCTGTTGCCATTAACAGTCCTTTCCTGGAATAGGGTTTACTCAGAGTCAATTGTGCATTCCTTTCTTAGCTTGATAACAGAATGACACTCCTAGACTACCTTGCAGGTAAACTGTAATTATCGATGCACTTCTAGGAATGTCTTTCCATACGAGTGTGCGTGTGAAGAAGGAGAAAAGAAGTAAAGAAGTTAACTTACTAACAACAGTGTACTGTTTGGGATATTCACATATTCAACTTTCCTTCCCCTTCCTCTCTATTCTGGAGTCAGGCAAAGGGCAAATAAAGGAGGTGAAGTCAGTTTACAGCTCCTCACTTATATGCCCTCTGCTGGGATTATCTAAGGCATAAAGCACAAACATGAGCCAGGGGCAGATGCTTATATCAGATCTATCTGGATCCAAACTCAAGACAGTGTTGCTCCTGTATCCTCTAAGCTGAGAAACCTATGAGAGGAGTATGAGGTCACATCTGACTTTACCATGCCATGGAACATTTCTGGGTACTGGAATGTGCCACGTGGCCTTCTCCCACAGACTGAGCTACCAGGCACAGCTGAAGAATTAGTATGGGTCTAGGGCCTGATAGACAGTCTGGACGCAGCTACCCTGTTTGCAAGGTTTGAGTTGTGTAGGTATGAAGCACTCTATGCCAGTATGACCTCAGTGCCAGAAAATAGTTCCAAAGATGATTAATTTACTATTGCTGATGCAGTCTCACTTCCTAGATGGTTCAGACTGGAAGTGACAAGTGAACTGACATGACTTTCAGAGCGTGGCAGTGTGCAGAGTGCTAACATGCATATAATCCATGACATAACTTCTGGGAGATAAGCAGAGCCAGACAGTTTTAATGATCCAGATTATACTTCAAACTCAAGAATATATAAACATTCTAGATCCCAGGTTGCCTATTGCCATTTTGTAAATCAAAATGTGCAGTGAAAACTGAAACAGTTGTGCCTCTGTTACATGGAAGACAAGTACACAAAACTGCACTACCTGAATGTGATTGTCTGCAAAATTTGCCTTTTGCATTTATTTAAGGTTGTTAGAGGGAACGAAGGTTTTAGGGTATCCTATCAGAAAAAAAGTTTCTGTTTGTAAACTTAAAAAAGACAGTCCAATATCAGTTTACCTTCAGGTGAAGATTTTTGTAACTGTAATGGCCACAAAACTGAAGCTGTAAAATTCATCTAGGCATTTATAAAAACCTCCAAAGTCATTCTGAAATTATGTCATGTCCTGGTTTTATTACTAAATTTTTTTTCTCCTATGTGGCTGAACTAGGTTAAAATTTGTATTTCACTGTAACAAGTTTGTATTCCTCCATTGGCTACTGAACTGTTACATTTTTTCTGTTTCACAAAAAAGTCAGAAGTTTTGTTTCTGTTTTTGTTTGCTATAGATTTGGTATAGATTTAAAATTTCTGCAACCTTAAACCACATTCTGGTATTCTGTTTCTGTGCCCAAGAAGATATTAGCCTTTCAGCTTTTTTTGACTACTCTTTTACTAAAAATGTTTACAGGTTGTGCATTCAGACTACTCTAAACTGGCATAATCAAAGTCTGTAAGGAATTATTTTGATCATGTCTGGCAATTCTTTATGCTAGTAATGTCCACCTAATTAATTCTGTGTCTCAGTTATCAATATTAAAGGAGTACGGCTGTGGTCCAATCTTCTTTCAAATCCTAAGTACATTATCAATGCAGATATTCCATGTAAATTAGCAATGAACTCTCATGGCCTGTAAGATGCTAAATTCCTTCAGATCACTTTGTATTCTTTTCAGTTGGCTTCTTGAAAATCCAGAAGAGATGGATACTGTAGTGACTAAGTAGTTTTTAAACATTTGCCTTTTACTACAAAACCCCCACTGGCACAGAATTGGTTCTGGAATTGCTCTAATTTAAACTGTCAGACACACAATAAGTTCTTTGCCTGCATAGTAGGGCCAAGAGAGAGCAGTCGTGAACCAGCATGCAGTCAGGCAATTTAAGGAAGAAATCTTTTTTTCTATAGTTCTTGTTGGGTGCTGGGTATCCAGCTACTCAGAAAAGCTGATCTAAACAAACTCTTACTTCAATTTAATACTTTCCTGAATGAAGCCTCAGCCACTTCTTAAATTTAATTCCACTGGCAAGATATATATTTTTCTTTTCTGGTATGACTCCAAATATAACAAGTATTTTTTTTAATGAGGCTTCAGGACTTGCAGGAAAACATCCTCTTAAAATCAGATTGTACACCCTCTGGTAAAATAATAGTTTCTTTATTTGTCAGAGTAATTATACTGTCAGGATTGAAATAACAATCAAATCTAGTTATTGAAAGTGCCCTTAAAATGAGATGTATAAAAAGATCTTTCTCTCTAAGGTTAAAGATAATGAAAATTCAAAGTTATTTCTGTATAAGTTAAATTCAAGGGGGGGCCTGTTTTTCAGGAGACATTGAGTCTGCATTCTTTTAACTACTACTATTAAGTAGCTTCCATCTTCATTGTTCTCTAAAAATCTACACCTTTCTAGACATTTCACAAACAAGGACCCCTTCTTCTGTGCAAATAATCTAAGTTTAATGATCTTTAATGTAAAATAACAAAATAATTATGATGTATACATATCATAAAGGAAAGCAAGATGGAATCTGCCATCTCTCAAGTGCATTTCATATAATTTTTGGTTTATCACTTCCCCTTTTTATGTTGTAAGCCAGTCTATACTTACATGTTACTTACATGTTATTTAGTTTAATACCCAAGATATTTAGTCAGGGATTTTTCTTTTATTGCTATATTATATAAAGAGCTAGGAACACTATTTGTATTAAACACAGCTAGGCAAATCATAGTAATTGTTTTATGAGTCCTGCACGCACCATTGTGCTAAGAGTAGATTATAGGGAGAGTTGAGATGAATCATTGTGTGTGGTATCTGATTGTGGAACTGGGATCTCTTCTCAGTGTCTCTCAAAATCTGTGGTATTGGGAGGAATATTTACACCCAAATTTGTATTCTCCAGATATCTCTTGCCAAAGAGACAGTTGAGAAAGAACATTAAATTATTACTGTAATGGCTGAGTCTTGTAATATATTTTACATATAGTTATCTGCCAAAACAAATTTTTGTGGAGTATGCTATCAGTTCTATCTTAAGGAGCAGAAACATGAAAAGATTATTCCGTTAACATTCTCAAAATATTTTCCCTCAAATTTAGCATTTTTATTTAAAGATGTTGAAAAGTTCATGAACTGTGCGGCTGCAATTGAACACAGAGCTACTTATAGAGTAGATGGCTGCTTCATTTTCTAAAAAACGTGCCCAGTAGAACTATTTAGGATGCAAAGAACATTTAGTTCTATGTTGGTATTTTATTGCTTTTGTAGAATTAAGAAACATCACTTTAGATACATCTAGAAATAAATGTGTTTTTTTTGGTCTTTTTAAGCTGTTCAAAACTCTACATCAGCCAGATCTTTCTTTATAGTAGAAACTTCTGCGTCATTTAAATCTTTTAGTCTTGGATTTCATTTCTACATTTGATAAGGCTTTTAAATAAAAACGTGAACTCCTAATGGACTTGTATAGGGAATTCTAACATAAATAGACTGCAGATTTAGTGAATATTTTTACTGTAATTACATTCTGCCTTCTAAACTATGTGTCAGAAATGATTTTGTTCAATAAAATGTATCATGCTGCATGAATTTATTTTTTCTGAGTGATTAAAGTGACTACTAGCACATCTTACCAAATACTTTGTTGGTGATCTGATAGATATGGCATTTGTAATTATTTCAGTAACAGTGTTCATGAAATTTTAAAGTGGTGGTGTTCTTGTCACATACCCAAAAAAGCTCTGGAAGATCTTTGTAATATGTAAAGTTGTGAAGCTTTAGCCTATCTAGTTAAAGTATGTTATTTGTCTTTGTGAAAGTAATTTTGTGGTGATTAAGTAATTCCAATCATGATCATAGTAAGTCTTTGGATGCTTTTGAGGTAATTCTGACCTCTGTTGGCAAAGCACAGCAAATGAAATGTGTGGTCCATAGCACACTTCTGTTTTGATATTATTTCAGATACGATGTGTTACTGAGAGGAGAAATTAAGGTATTAGCTGTGTTTTTATTTTTGGGAAGCTCTTCTCATCCTACCATTCTGATTAACTTGAGCATAGGATAGAGGATTTATGCTCAAATTATCCTTAGTTAATAATGTTTCCTGGTTTAGTAATTATTGTCCCAGAGAACACAGTTTCATTCAATGTCTTTCTTATACAGATTTTCTATACCATGCCAACAACATTTAAACATATCATATTATAATTACTCTACGTGTTAAAGACTGGATGTTACAAAGATTCCGTTTTAGGTTATGCTGTATGTCTGATATAGCCACTGCTCTGTAACACAGTATTTAAGCCTCTAAAAAAAAAAATGGGATCAGTGGATTGGTTTTGCTCTGTTATTGCAAGAGCTAATTTTACACAAATCAGCTTTCTTATTTATTATGTTAATCCAGTTAAAAGAAAAGGAGAAATACTGATGAAATTTGAACTGGTGCTAATTTTTTTTCTAGGCAGTAACTATAATTTCTACTTCATATTGTCATATCTATCTTTGTCTTTGAGATGTCTTTCATAGGTTGTGTTCTTGCTAACCAAGTTAATATAGTACTGATGGAAAGAATGAGAGTTAGCACTTTGATGGAGCCAGGTAACATGCCGATACTCTATGTTAGCATTCCAGCAAAGTCATTAAGATCAACTCTGGTTTGAATCTATATTACTCCAGAGAACATACTCAAATTCTTTAATGTTTTATGTTATGGATAAGAAGGGGTTTTAGTACTACTTAAATTAATTTTGATCAAGGTCGCTTTCAATTACCAAAACGTGCTGTTGGAGGCTTTTGATATTCTCTGCCTTCCTCATTGTCTGCTGAGGGCTATGGAGACTGAGTAACTGAGGGAGTATTCTACCAGAAAACACAAATGTTGTCTATATGTTGTATGTATGTCATAGGCAATTGGTAGATTTCAAGAGTCTTAATTTCTCAGAATTCCTATTTTGGAAGTTAGTTGTTGGAGCTGCATTCTTTCACTGTTCTGAGTTTAAGTTAAATTTGTGGTAGGTTGTCCAAAAGGGCTGGACATCATTGCTGCTGTTATGAGATGAATATATGAAAGCTTTCACTGAGAATATGTGAAACCGTGTGAACAGTTGATTGTAATATCATGTGGATGTAAACACAACATAGGGCGCTCTTCTGTTATGTTCTCATATGTCAAGATTAAGACTACTATAGGTTAATTTCTGAATCTCCTTTTCAAGTCTCAACATAAATCGAGAATGAAGTGTGGGATGGCCTTCAAGAATAAGGGGTAATGCAATCACATTTTTTTTCCTGGTGTCTATTTTGCTAGGATCTTATAGAATTACTCTGCTTTTGAGGAAATACAGATTAGGAAGGACAAGGTATTAAAGCCAGATGAATTTCAGACTCTGTAGACAAGTTCTGTTCTGTGTGTCCTAGAGCTGCAACAAAGAGTCTCATCCAGGTTGGTTTCTAGGATGAACAGTCTTTGAGTCTAGATGAGATCACAGTTCTCAGAGCATCCATATTTCAAAAAATTGTGGTATATATTGTTAATCTTCCCAGTACTGCTTCCAGTTGCCAGAGCTTCAGGAATGTCAGTGTGCATTCCAGGATGCATAATTAATAATTTAAAGGTTTTAAAATGTCCTTTTATAATAAATATTTACTTTACTTGTCTGAAATAAGAACATGTTTAGAATTGCAAACACCATGGATTTATGACAGGTGGGAATACTGTCTTGGACCTCCAAAAATGTATTCTGGAACAACCCTTAATAACTTTTCTTACTAAAGATTCAAGGTCAGTTGCTTTAGGTAAAAGAATGGCTAAAGGAGTATCTCTTATAACAAAATATGTCATCATATGTGTATTCTTGAGAGAAAGAGAAATAAGATTTGCTTTGGTTTGGTTCTGATATGAGAAATACTGGATTTTTTGTTTGTTTGGTTTTTTGTTTGTTTGTTTTAATTTTAGTGTCTTCTAATGTTTACAGAAGAAGAAGTCAGAGTGGTCTGTTTGGGAACATGTTCTGTTCTTCCAACGAAAATACTGATGTTATATATTATGCTTCAGTGTTCGTAGGTGTAGTCATGTAAGTGTCTCTTACAATCATGAGATATGCAAGGACTTTCACAAGCCTTTCAGAAGATCCAGTTTTATTGCTGTGCTTACAGAAAAATAATTATTACTTATGTAATTTCAATAACTAGCAGTCATCTGGGAAGACCTGAAAAAGCCTAGTGTTTATTTTATTAATTATATATATACACTGAATAAAAGATATGGTTAAGCGTGTCTGAGTGTTATTCTCTCTCTATTGTATGGCCTGATATACAATCCTAACATAGCAGAGCTCCGTTCCTGGTTGATCTTGATCAATCTGTAGCATATAAGTCTGTCTCATAACAAATGTGTATAATCCACCTATATCATATACGTAGGGAGTCCAAACTCATGACACAGGGATTTGCCCTCCATAGGAATAATTAATCTGATGCATTGATCTTCAGCGTTAGCCAAATGGCATCCTTGCAGATCATATGCTCCCAAACCAGATTCAGCGTGATCGGCGGCAGGAACCGTAAGTACTGCAGCCGGGTGCTCAATCTGGGCGGGTGGAGAGTTCCTGGGAGAGGCAAAAGCTCAGGAGAGGACCCCGGCAGGGCGACTCTCTCTGAACTTCAGAAGCGGCAACTGTCACGTGGGCCGACCGCGTGGTAGGGGGGCGGTCCCGGAAGAAGCCGCGGGGTATTTAAACGAGACCAAATCAGCTCCCAAACCAGATTCAGCGTGATCGGCGGCAGGAACCGTAAGTACTGCAGCCGGGTGCTCAATCTGGGCGGGTGGAGAGTTCCTGGGAGAGGCAAAAGCTCAGGAGAGGACCCCGGCAGGGCGACTCTCTCTGAACTTCAGAAGCGGCAACTGTCACGTGGGCCGACCGCGTGGTAGGGGGGCGGTCCCGGAAGAAGCCGCGGGGTATTTAAGCATTGCCCTGGGAGCGCCAGCGACCGGAGCGCGGCGAACAGGAGCGGGCAAACAGGGTCACAGGACAGGGTCACAGCATAGGCAGTTTGCGCGGCAGTTCGCGCAAGCAGGCACTCTCTTGACAAGTGGTTGGCTTCCCACTCCCCTGTAGCAATGGTGACCAGGCGTGGTAAGGCCTCTGCCACCAGGAGCGTGGGCATCCAAACGGAGGCAGTATTACGAGACACAGCTACCCAGACTCGAGACTGTAGGGAGTGTCTCAGCCTACTTGTGGCTCCTGAGGACCATAACAAAAATAACAAAAATGCTTGTCTGAGATGTGAACAGATTCAGGATCTGCTCCTTATGGTTGCAGATCTCAAGGATCAGGTGGAAAGATTGAGAAGTATTCGCGAAAGTGAAAGGGAGATTGACTGGTGGAGTAGAACCCTCTCTCCTCCCAGTAATCCTCCCCAGGAGGCTGAGGAATGCCATATTCCTCAGCAACAGGGTAAGGAGAGTGACCTGACTGGTGAGGAGGACTGGGAGCAGGTCTGCTCTCGTGGGGGTTATAGACCTCCCTTTCAAATGCCAACTTTCCAGCTCCCCCTTCAAAACAGGTTTGGGGAGTTGGAATTTGATGTTCCGGTGGAGGATAGTCTGACAGAGAGCTCACCTGAAGAGGCTGACCTCACATTGCCCATCAGACGGGTCAGGACCTCAAATAAGAAAAAGAAAAGGAGGGTCATTGTGGTGGGAGACTCCCTTCTGAAAGGGACGGAGGGCCCTATTTGTAGGATGGACCCAACTCATCGGGAAGTCTGCTGCCTTCCCCAAGCCCGGGTACACGACATCACCAAGAGACTGCCGGACCTAATTAAACCCTCAGATTATTACCCGCTTCTGGTGATCCAGGCTGGCGGTGATGAGCTAGTGAAAAGAGGGTCAAGGGTGGTTAAAAAGGAACTCCAGGAGCTGGGACGGTCGATAGATAAGGCAGGAGCACAGGTGGTGTTCTGTTCAGTTCCCCCGGTGGCAGGGATGGATACAGACAGGAATAAGAGAATATATGCAGTTAATAGATGGCTTAGGGGCTGGTGCCGGCAGAGGAATTTTGGGTTCTTTGATCATGGGGAAACCTTTATGGCACCTGGCCTGTTTGACCCCGATGGGTCTCGTCTAACTCCGAAGGGTAGGAGAATTCTAGCTCAGGAGCTGGCAGGGCTTGTTGAGAGGGCTTTAAACTAGGCATGACGGGGGTGGGGGGAGTTACTAGGCTCGCCAAAGATGTCCCCGTGGAGGATGAGCCATCCCAAAGGGGGTTGTCAGTAACCCAACTGAAGTGCATGTACACAAATGCACGCAGTATGGGAAACAAGCAGGAGGAGCTAGAAGTCCTGGTCCAGCGGGAGAGATATGATATAGTTGCCATCACGGAAACGTGGTGGAACGACTGTCATAACTGGAGTGCTGCCATGGAAGGCTACAGGCTCTTCAGGAGAGACAGGCGTGAAAAGAGGGGTGGAGGGGTGGCCCTCTACGCTAGGGAAACCCTGGATACTGTTGAAGTTGAGATCGGTGATGACCAGGTTGAGTGCCTATGGGTAAGAGTCAGAGGGGCAGTCAGGTCGGACCTCCTGGTTGGAGTGTGCTACAGACCGCCTGACCAGGAGGAGGATTTGGATCTTCTGTTGTTTAAACAGCTGGAGGCTGCCTCTAGATCGGCTGCCCTTATTCTTTTAGGAGACTTTAACCTTCCAGATATCTGCTGGAAACTTAATACTGCTGAGAGGAGGCAGTCCAGGAGGTTTTTAGAGTGTATTGAGGACTGCTTTTTGTCACAGCTGGTGAGTGAGCCCACCAGGGGTGAGGCTCTACTTGACTTGCTGTTTACAAACAAAGATGGGTTGGTGAGTGATGTTGTTGTCGGAGGATGTCTAGGGTCTAGTGATCATGAAATAATTGAGTTCTCTCTGAACAATGTAATAGGAAAAGCCAGGAACAGAACATCAATGCTGGACTTCCGGCGGGCAGATTTTGGATTATTTAAGGAACTGGTCAGGAAAGTACCCTGGGAAATAGCTCTTAGTGGCAAGGGGGTCCAGGAAGCTTGGATATACTTCAAGAATGAAGTTTTGCAGGCGCAGGAGCGGGCTGTCCCTGTGTGTTGTAAGAAGAGTCGTAGGGGCAGACGGCCGGCCTGGATGAGTAGGGAACTTCTGAAGGAACTAAGTAAGAAAAAGAGGATGTATCATCGTTGGAAGGAAGGGGAGGTATGTCAGGTCATGTTCAAGGATGTTGTTAAGTCGTGTAGGAGAAAAATCAGGGAAGCAAAAGCCCAGCTGGAGCTCAAATTGGCCACTTCTGTTAAGGACAATAAGAAGAGTTTTTATAAATATATCAATGGCAGAAAGAAGGGCGGAAGCGACCTCCACTCCTTGTTGGATGTGGAGGGAAATATAGTAACCAGAGATGCAGAGAAGGCTGAGGTACTTAATGCCTTCTTTGCTTCAGTTTTTAACAACAAGGATGTCAGCTCGCTTGACAGTTGGCCCTCTGAAGTGGTTGATGGGGGCAGGGTGAAATATGGCCCTCCTGCAATCCATGAGGAGGAGGTTAGAGACCTGCTGAGCCGCTTGGACCCTCATAAGTCTATGGGGCCGGATGGGATCCATCCTAGGGTGCTGAGAGAGCTGGCGGATGAGCTTGCTAAGCCGCTCTCCATCATCTTTCAGCAGTCCTGGCTCACTGGAGAGGTCCCGGAAGACTGGAAGTTGGCCAATGTGACGCCCATCCACAAGAAGGGCCGTAAGGATGATCCAGGTAATTACAGACCTGTCAGCCTGACCTCGGTCCCAGGTAAAATCATGGAGAAGATAATCCTGGGTGAAATCATGCACCACCTGCAGAACGGTCAAGAAATCAGGCCCAGCCAGCATGGGTTTAGGAGGGGTAGGTCCTGCCTGACCAACCTGATCTCCTTTTACGATCATGTGACTCGCCTGGTGGATGAGAGGAAGGCTGTGGATGTGGTATACTTGGATTTCAGTAAGGCCTTTGACACGGTCCCCCACAGTAGACTCCTAGGGAAGCTGGCAGCTCGTGGCCTAGATGGGAGCACTTTGTGCTGGGTTAGGAATTGGCTGGATGGCCGAGCCCAAAGAGTGATGGTAAATGGTGTTTCATCCAGTTGGCGGCTGGTCACCAGTGGTGTCCCCCAGGGATCGGTATTGGGTCCCGTCCTGTTTAATATCTTTATTGACGATTTGGATGAGGGGATTGAGTCCATCATCAGCAAATTTGCAGATGATACCAAGCTGGGAGGAAGAGTTGATCTGCTAGAGAGTAGGATGGCCCTGCAGAGGGACCTGGACAGATTGGAGAGCTGGGCCGATTCTAATGGGATGATGTTTAATAAGTCCAAATGTCGGGTACTTCATTTTGGACACAACAATCCCATGCAGAGATACAGACTGGGGACAGAGTGGCTAGAGAGTAGTCAGGTAGAAAAGGACCTGGGAGTGCTGGTGGACAGGAAGCTCAACATGAGCCAGCAGTGTGCCCAGGTGGCCAAGAAGGCTAATGGAATCCTGGCCTGCATCAGGAATAGTGTAGTAAGCAGGACCAGAGAAGTTATTGTCCCCCTGTACTCGGCACTGGTCAGGCCTCACCTTGAATATTGTGTCCAGTTCTGGGCCCCTCAGTATGGGAAAGATGTTAGGATACTGGAATGTGTTCAGAGGAGGGCAACGAAGATGGTGAGGGGGCTGGAGCACAAGCCCTATGAGGAGCGACTGAGGGAATTGGGGCTGTTTAGCCTGGAGAAGAGGAGGCTCAGGGGAGACCTCATTGCTCTCTACAACTACCTAAAAGGAGGTTGTAGTCGGGCAGGGGTTGGTCTCTTCTCTCAGGTGACCAGTGGCAGAACCAGAGGGCATGGACTTAAGCTTCGTCAGGGAAAGTTTAGACTTGATGTGAGGAAAAAATTCTTCACTGAAAGGGTGATTGGCCATTGGAATGGGCTGCCCAGGGAGGTGGTGGAGTCACCTACCCTGGAGGTGTTTAAAGGGAGACTGGATGAGGCACTGAGTGCCATGGTCTAGATGATGGTTGGTGTTAGTGTTAGGTTATAGGTTGGACTTGATGATCTCAGAGGTCCTTTCCAACCTTATGATACTGTGATACTGTGATACTGTGATATGAGATCATACATGTAGACATCACGGACAACAATTTTAAAATATGGTTCAGATAAATTATTTTACTTATTAAATATACTGTTTGTTGATCTGCTTCTGGACTGAGTATTTTCGTAATTTAGTTAGGAGCCGTGCTCACAGTACTATTCTCACAGTGCAGGAGGATGCCAAATGAGAGTTAACATTTTTCCTGTCAGGATGACTGGATTCTCAAGGACAGAACTCTGGAGTGGATCCAAGGATCTGTCTGACTCATCATTGACAAACTGAAATTACTAAGGTTCGCTATGAACTATGCAAAACCCCAGCTTGTCCCTATAGACAAGTGGAATACAGAGTAGCCCTGCTGTCATAAATGATGAAAGCTTTCTCTCTTTTAGCTGCTACAGGCAAATTGGTCTTGACTGTAAGGATAAGGCAGAGCTAACCAGTATTAGTGAAGAACATATTGCTTTCTGAATATAGGCATAGTATTATGTGATGTACCCAGTCAGTGTGCCTCCAGATGAGTAGTCTGTAGAGAATGATGAAGCCAAGCTGGTTAGATAATGGTCAGATGCAAACTGACCTTATATATGACAGATTCTTTAATAAAGCATAACTAATTTATTGTATATGCCTTTGTGTGACATCATCAAGAAGTCAAAGTGTTTCACCTTTACTTTTTTGCTTATTGACTGATTTTTGTAACATTTAAATGATATAACTGCTAACTGATATAACTATTAGCTCTATCAAAATAAAATCACATACCTTCAAATGACGTTGATTCCAACTTCAATTGTGCTGAGTTCTAGTTTGGTTGAACTGGGTCACATGAGTTTTGTTCCGGTTTAGTCTATTGAATAAATTTATTAATTTTAGAAATTTATTTATTTATTAAATTAAAATTGCTATTGTCTCTTTATGCTCCTTTATAGATGTAGACAGGAGCTGTTTATCACATAACCTAACACTATTTTTATATAGTTTATGTTTATGCCAGTACTGTTCTAGCCTGTTCTTTGGATACTTCACAATTGTCATGTCCTCATACACAAGTTTTGTAGTTTCTTGCCTCAGAAGTTCTTTTAGAGTTTCTTGAATCCTGACACTATCAAAATATGCTTTTATAAGACCTCTTCTGTTTCTTTCAATTGCAATTCTTTTGTTCTAATGAGATAAGGCCACATTGACTCTGTGAGACTCACCATAGCTAAGAGTATTCTGGATATCCAGGACCGCTGTGTCTCTCAAAGTCTAGGATTCAGTTTGTCCTCAGCACACACTAAACTTCTGTATTTTATAATCAGCTTTTTCTTAGTTATTTCCACTGGAGAAAGTGTGAATGGCAGATTGGATTAATGACTGTACAAGCCTCGTACTTCTCCAATCAAAAATATAGTTAGTATCAGCAAGAATGGCAATGGACAAGGACAATAGGTTATCTCTTTGGCATTAAGGTTATTTGTATTCTTTTAAATGCTGCCACCCTGCTACAAATTTCAGTTTGGGCAGATGTAGTCTGTTAAATCTGTGAGTGTTTATTTAGCAGTGATACTTCACAAAACTTGAAAAACGATAATTACAAGTAAGATACTGCTTTTTGAGTCTTATGTGGTTGGACATGATGCCTTTCTTCTACATGCACATTTAAATTACCCTTTTCCATGTTTGTGTTATCACTTTAAATGCTGATCCTGCTTTTTGTATATTTTGAAAAAAGACTTTTTCTAAACAGCTGTTGTTGTACCTTTTTACCTGGAGGAGAGAAGCATGATTCATAGAAGAGAAACATAGCAGCAGTGCTAAATTCATAGTGTGAGTTGATGAATTTTTTCTCTTTTTATACTGCTCAATATCCATCTTTATGGATATTACTACTACTACAAGTGTCATTCCTTCACAGGTTTCAAAAGTAAAACCAAATTCTGAATTCAATCACAACAGCTGTATCAGGAATGCTCTGTGACGATGAGCATTATTAGGTAGCTGTTGATGCTTGTGCCTTAGATAGACTAGATGGTAGTGAATGACTCTTTTTCTAAAATGTCTTCACTTTTATGTTCCCTTTTAATATTCAAAAGGGATTATAAGTATACTGGGGGCTTCTACAACAGCTGAGAGGAAGAAACCATTCCCTGCCTATCAGAGAGGCATAGAATAACAGACACTCTGGAGGAATCCCAGTAGTATTTCTTGTGAATGTCTGCTGTATGCCCCTAATGAGGAATCAAATGGCTTTCTGTATGCTTCTGTCTTAGCTTATCCCAGCTTACTCTTCAAGTGTCCAAGTTGAAGTGCATAACTCCTTGACAGGAAGGGAATGGAGATATCTGATCAGACTCTTCGTATCTTACACGTATGCTGCACGGGAGAATTTCCTTTACCTCTGGAAATCTTGATTGCCAAAAAAGGTGGAGGCTGAATTTACCTTTAATAATTGTCTGGCCTCTGTTCTGAGAGTAATTTCATGTTACCATGATAAATCTTGAAATTATACAATATAGGCCATACTTGTAGACCTTGTAAAGGTAATGATCTTATAAAACCCTGGCCTTTTACTGAAATAAGATTTGTTAGATGAACTTGATAATACACCTACAAAGAGGAAGAACACCTAAGGTTTGTCAGCTTCTCTGTTTTGATGACAGGAAATGCATACTTGCAATTAAATTAATTAATGGTTTCCAGCTATTAGGAGATTTCAAGGTGACAGTCCCTTAATACATGGACTCAGTTTCTCACTGAGAGATAAAATTTTGCATAAGCTATTGAAGGACAAAGTAGCTTATTGTATGTAATTCTACCTCATTTCATACCACTGTGTAGGATCGAGACCTACTTGGATAGGAGCTGCTCTAGCAACAAGTAAATGTTGTATAATAAATGATCAAACTCATGATATTTACTGCATTCTATATTTCATATTAAGTAGAGATCGCCAATTGAACAGAAATAAAATCCCAGTGTGGTGAAGTTGCTCAGTTTTAAAGACTTAAACTAGTTTTGCCCAAGAATGTAAACAGATCAAGGTTGAAGAAAACAAGTGGAATAAGCTGCTTTGGAGCATGAACTTGAATAACATACTTCATCCCATGAATTAGTGGACCATAATTCTTGTTGCATTATTAAGAGACTGCTAAGCAGCAAGAATCAAAATGAGATAAGCACATGCCACACATTAAAAAATGAAATGTTTTGAAGTCATGTTTCACACTGGTACAAAAAAGACACTTAAATAGACAATTGAAATTATATTTAAAAATACAGTTAAAGGTAATTGAATTTATAATCCCTCTGCCTTCTTTTTAGTTTTTAAATTTAAATGCTACTAATACAAAATGATTATTTCAATTTTTAACACTCACTTGTTAGATGCAACAGCTGCTTTTAATACTGTAAAGATAATCTTAGACAGCCTTATTTAAGACATTTGACTTTTGTCAATTTAAGATTTACAGATGCATTTGCTCAAAAAGAATCCTGAAATGTGTTTTTCATTTTGTTTTTAGCTTGTGCAACTTTTGACTACCTTATTATTATTTATTAGCTATTTATTATGATTTAAAATGTGACTTGCTAAGAGTTCTTCCCTGCTGCCACTAAAGGTAAATATTTAAATTTACTTTCCTTGATGTAATTTGAAAATGTTCCTCAAATTCAGCAAAACAGTGTAAATAATGGGTAAAAACATACATGAAAAAGACATACATTCTTTTTACAGGATAATATATCTTACATAACAATGAATTCCATCAAAAAGGAATCTGTAGAAAGAAAAGAAAATCACATTTACTAAAATGAAACACTTCTATATTTGATCAGTAACATTAATTTATATATGTTAGAGCAACATCGTTGTCAGTTTGATTTATTAGGTAACATTATTCTGTGTCTGAGTAACTAATGATACATATTATTGTGGATAAATTTGCATTTTCAAAAATGCTGTGTAAAATTGTCCGTATATTTTATATAAGTTTACTTGACTGAAAATGTGTATGACTGTAGGCAGAGCACTAATGAATATAGAAGCCTGGCTGTGTGCTCTGATAACTTTATGCAATGTGTTTCTGTCAGATTAACAATAAACATGGATATTTCAGAAGATTTTGGCTCAGAACACCACAAATTCCTATAATATGTATTTATTCTATGGAACACATGCACAATAAGGAAACTACATTTACCTGAGCCAAGGTTTGCTAAGGATGAAGTTTAGGATTTCCCACTATTGACACTGACCTGGCAAGATGAAATTCACCACTTCTATAGTCCTGAAGAGCCAGGGTGTCTATAGGAAGAACTTGCAAGGACATCTGAAGACCTGGGAAAGAAGTTGGGAAAAGGAGAGGGAGGGATGAGGACTAGGCATATGCTAAGCCTCTCTCAGTCCTCAATGGGGTTTAGAACCTAAAATATTCAGGCATGAACACCACTGTAAAAGAAATTTTTTTCTCAGTTCTGGGTTTCCCAGGGCAGAGTCTCAGACACTGATTACTTCAGGGTAATGTATAGCTGGTACAGCATCAGGCTACAACTTTAGCTGGGTTCCTCCAGAGAGAGACCCCAAATGAAAAAATTCTTAGGCAGTTATACCCTTACAATCCAAGTTCCCAGCCCGCGTGTGCTCTTCAGGTGTTATCTATGCAATAGTTGGTGAATTGATGTTTTAGGGGCTGTGCTCTTTTTGTTCTCAATTGCGTTCTTCCCTTGTTTCTAAGTAGGCCATCTCTTTTCTTATCTTCAAGGTTTACAGCTGATTGTAGGTCCCTTATCTTCTGGCTTGAACCAGCTCTGAGGTCTTCTTTTGTGTAACTCAGTAATAAGTTTAGCATAAGTTCATTGTATCTAGGTGAAAGGTCACCTAGGATTCACTTAGGATTGCAGTTTAAGGCTTCACAAATTCAGCTATGAATACTAAGCAAGTTCTGCTGAGTCATGTTGCAGTTTTGGGAGGCTTCATCTATCTTTCATTTTTAGAGCTTGATGCTAAGCTGCTGGCTCTAAAAGGTTGGATTGATTATATTTCAGACTAAACTGATTAATATTCTTTAACAACTATGCTCTGTCCATCTCCTCTGGAGAAACTGTTTCCATCCAGACAGTGTCATCCTCTTCCTTACCGCTTCATTTCTGAGAAGAAATAAAGTCCAAAGGGAGCTACCAGTCAGTTGTCAGATAAGTTTTGAGTGAAAACAATGGGCAAACAGACACTGACATCATCAAGCAGCTTTCAAAGATTTTTATCATTGTTTTATCAAAATATTTTCACCTTGGCAAAGATGCCACATATAGAGCATATTAGTGCACAGATAGTAAAATAATAATGAAATAATAATGATAAATAATAATGAAATAATATAATGAAAGTATATGTAGAGAAGGGAAAATATGATGGAAATATTTAAAGTTGTGATGAATGTTCTGTGCATGTGTGTATGGTTCTTGTAGAGTTGTTAGGGAGTGTATCTCTGTGATGAATATCAGCTGAATTAACCTCTGATTTCCTTGCTTTTGTGTTTGTATGTCTGTAACAACAGCCACTTCACAATTATTTTTTTTTGCATGTAGCAAACCCCAGCAAAATAACAAATCAATCAACTAACCAGCCTTTTCTTTAGTCTGTCATTTTCACATCACTTCTGAAATGCTGCTCTTTGTATGTAATTATCTTCAGCTTATGAAAAAGAAAAAAAATGTTAATTTTCTTACCAAGAATATTTCCAATTAGTACTTGATGTGAGTTGAAAAGGTCGATGTTCTTTGTCCACAGTGAGAGCAAACTATAATAAGAAGGTCTTTTTGCTTTTGGCAATAGTGTAAGTGTAACAGACTTCACTTTTTTTTGTGCCTCAATTTGGCAAGATATAATGAAATAAACTAATTAATTGTCATGTTTTACTTCAGAGTTTTATTGCTTTCTTAAAATTCCCTAAGTGACAGAAACATTTTACTAGTTTAAAGATGTACATAGGAAATAAAATTCCTAACTTAGCAATGTATATAAAAATAAGAAAATTGATTATTGACTGCGTCAAAAAATCAGGAGAAACACATTTCTAGGAACATTCAGTACTAAAGGTAATCTGAAAAGCTACTAATCTTCTGTCAAAGTCTTCCTTTGGGAAGTTCAGTGTTAATTTGATTTGCTCCAGAGTGTTGCTTTCACAGTAACTATTGCAGTGTTTTAATACACAGATAAATCAATGTTTGATAATTCCTCGTACATTGCATGTGTTTATAATGAAGTGCTCTCTAAGCTTTTTCTTCACCACGATTTTCTCTGAAATTAAATGATTTTTTACAGAGCTAGTACATTACTATACTTTTGCCTTGCTGTGTTCTGATTACAAGAGAAGAGCTTTAGAGAAATGCTCACTAGAACTGGGAGTTTTCAGAAATAAGGGTATCTATTTGCAGGCTGTCCAATTTGAATTTAATTGTCAGCTGTTAAGGCATAAATATCTAGTGTATATGCTGAACCTGCTTTAAGTTTGCGGGAAATTATGGTGCAATACTGTAGCAATGCCAGATCTCCTAGGAGAGGATTTCTGTGCTGTCCCAAGGGAAAAGAAATGCCTGCAACTGAGTCCTGCTCATGTCTACTTTGATCTTTAGTTTGATAACCAACTTCTGATTTTGAGCGTGTCTTTCTAGACTGTTTGGGAGCTGACAGTGATTATTCTGTCCATCCTGTCTGAATCATCAGGATTTACTTGCTGTCCTTTGTCTCCTAACCTGAATGTTCAGAGAAGCTTCATATAGGTGCATTTGTATACTCATTGATAAAGTTTCAGTTTTAGAAAGAAAAATCAGTATAGTTTCAGTTGAAATATGTTTCCTAAGTCTGGAGTCAGGAAGTACAATGTATTAAAGAGTGCCTAGATTAAAGAAGAAAATTAGGAGAGAAAAGAACTAGGTTTTGGTTGGTTGTTTTGTTTATTTTTTTTAAATAATTCTTTTAAAAGGCCTAATGCATGATGAATAATATATGAACTCATGGGTCCCTTGCGTTTTGAAAAAACAACAGACAGGCAAATCTGAACAACTGTAAACCAAAGCAAGCAAGTAAGACCAAGTAAATTAATATTCTATTCATTTGTGTATTTATTTTAATATTTAAAATTTGACTCTCTACACCATTTTCAGTTTTCTGCGTCATTTTCCTGTAAGCTGGTACAATTCAAAGGAAGAAAGTAGAATCCAATCCGTAAGAAAATAAGGTATTATGCAAAAATATATGAAGTTGTAGAATATTCATAGATAAGAGCTTCTTCCAATAAATAAGGACAGCCTGTCTTTACCCTATAAGTAACATCTTGGAAAGATTAGAGTGACTTTCATAGCTGGAAGTTGTCTGCTTTAAGAAAGAACATCTGTAGACTTCTGAGAAGATTAAAAATATTACTTCATTTTTTCCTTTTTTCACCTAAGAAAGTATTTCAGTCTTGTTTTTCCAAGAAATTAAATTGCAAGGAGAGGTGAGGTACCCACCACTATGCAGAATTATGCTCACTGTGAACACAATTTGTGTCGCACAGATAATTCTGTATGCATGCAGTATTACTTATGGGAACACAAGTGTTTAAATTTATGAGCTAATTAATCATTCAGACAATGAAAAGGAGACCAGTCTCTGACACCAATATTACATTGGTAACAGAATATAGATTCAGTAGTAAAGAATTCTTGAAAAGCATATGATAAGCATAATATAATTTTATTGATGTAAATAATGAAAAATGTCTGTATGAAACCTCTTTTTAACTGTTAGCTTCAGATTAAAAAAAAACCATGTAGACAAGGCTCTTCAGGACATGATTTAGTAGGCATGGTGGTGTTAGGCTGACAGTTGGACTTGATGATCTTAGAGGTCTTTTCCAAACTTAATGATTCTGTGATTCTGTGATTATTTTCTTAGATTCTTAGATATGAAGTGAAGGGAGGATATTCCTTGCTAATGACTATTTAACATTGTATTAGAAGCAAACAGACTGTAATTCAGGACTCTTTTACCCTAGAAGTTTAATACTAATGATTGAAATCTGTGCTACAGAATAAAAATTAGGTAGCAAATTGCTTCCACAAAGGATAGAGTCACATTCAAATGTAGTCAGATAGCAAAAACCCTGCAGGTGCTCAACATGCCTCAGGTATCCAGATTCCAGGCTTTGGTGTTTGATTTTTGTTTGAGAGTTATTTTGGTAGATTAGTGGTCATATCTTTCTTCTTTGAAACAAAAAAATTCTCCTTTACTTTTTCTGTGTACAGTCCATAACAGATCACAGAACCGGTTACACAGGACTTGTAATGAAACTGACTAAAATAAATGCTGTAAAATACAGAATAACAAACCCCCCCATATGCATATGTTTATATGTGTTGTATATTTAAAGATAGAATTGGTTTAAATGGGAGCTAAAAATATCAGGCAAGTAAAAGGAATAAATTTATTGTCTCTTTAATGATATGTATGATTGGATCTCACCAATCCTATGTTTGTATGAATCTAGAATAAGTGCACTAACGTCAGTGAATATATATGTGTGAAAAAGTAGTGCAAAATCAGATTTTACCCTCAGTGTAATTACAACAGTGATACTGGGAAAACAGATCTAATTGGAATGACAGAACAGTTATTAGTCTTTTAGACTGCCCTACATGAAGTTAATGACTGCTGTAAAAATGAATGTGTAAAATTATTTTTATAAATAAATGATATTGATGTCGGTTTCATGTTTTAAGTTCTTTTCAAGATGATTTCTGTCTTAAATTTTAATCACACTTATTGCAGTGATTTTTAGATTACTTATGCGTCAAATTTTTGGTATTTCTGTACTTGGCAAGACAAAAAAAAAACTTTATAATTGTGCTTTATTTGCAGCATCTGGCGAGGACCAAATATAAACTGCACAGACAGCTCAGGTTATACTGCTTTACATCATGCGGCTTTAAATGGACACAAGTAAGTGCCTCACATTTAGTTTTTTATGTAGAATCATTTTGAACTGTGTAACATAAAAATATTAGCATAACGCTGAGATTTTCACAGAAAGTTGACAAACCCTGTCTTACTAAAATAATCTTATTTCCCATGGTATATGTTAATATAACATTTTTTGACAATGCCATTGAAATCATCATGTAATAAAAAATGGGATTTACAGTTTAGAAGTTATTGCTTCTATACCAGTTCTTCCAAATTCCTGCTTGATTTTGAATGAATTTGTTATTGGTATTGCTAGTGGTGGCTCTAGTGCTTTATAACTGCTGGAAAATTGCAACAGAATATTTTGTAGCGTACTTGTGTGTGTATGTACAAATATATAGTATGTTGAATGTTTAAGGAAAGAATATTGTGGAACAAAAGAACAGTATAGATTAATCATTATTAAAGTAAAAGTAGCATGATAAGAGTATTTAGAAGTTATACACTGGAAAGCAAAAAAAAAAAAAAGAATGTTACTTTTTAATGGGCATTGTAGTTTTCCCCTTGCATCCAAGTTACCATGCGTTTGTCTCAACAAGCTTGGGAAAGCCTGAAAAACTTTCTCTGAGTGGTGGTGCACATGCATAACAGTGCAGGTGAACTCTCTAAGGCTTTAACGTGCCGGTAAAATAATGGAAACTTGCTGCATATTTTGTCATTACACTTTGTAATTTGCTCTGTGTTACCTCTGTCATTAAAGTTGCCCCTTGCTACACGTTACCTCCATTGTATTATGCTGCCAATTTCCTGTTGTTGTTAAGACAGGACAAGAAATATAGATTTTAGTGAGGTCTATAAAGTTGTAGTAGGATGGACCTCACTGTAAGCAAGGTAAGAGCTGCCCACTTAATACAGTCCAGCGGTCTTTTTTGTGAACTGATGGCGTTAATGCTGTCTGTATTTTCACCGAGGAAAATTTTGATGTAAGGCTTTAGATACTCCTCTGTGGGAGATAAAGAACTGATCAAAACCCAGCTGGAACACAGACTGATTTGCACTAACTTTAGTCTGATTTTGGGCTATCCATATGGTAATGTATGAACCCATAATAGTTATATGTTTAGTTTACTCGTTTTTGTGTATTTTGCATTTTTACTTGGAAAAATTAAAACTTTAGGACGTATTTTTAATTGTATTCTAGAAACATGCACATTTTCTTTAGAACAGATGAATCTTTTGGTGAATATATGACGTTCTTTTTTCTGAATAAATAAATAAAGTTAAAGTACTGTTAAACTCAATATTGTGCATTTTCCAAAATTTCAGTTCTGTAGCAAGATTCAGAATCATGACATGAATATATTTAAATTCCATCACATTAGGGAAGTTCTTAATATGATCTATTAAACTCAGCCTTTTTTAAAAGGGAGAAAATCACATTTCTCTTGTTTACACTTTTTGCACGTTTTTGACTGACAGTAGCCCAAGCCTTAGCTTGCAATGATTGCTGGGTTTCAATAGACAAAATCTGGTTTTCAATGTTTAATACTGACTGTAAACCTAAAAATATTCCTGTATAAACAATGAATCTATCAGAGATTTCAAGTGAATCCTAGCAATACAAACTGTAAAATCCCAAAACATACAAAAGGGAAACAGTATTTTCAGACACGTCATTGGCCCCAAATGCTGCTGAAGTCAGAGAGGTTGTCAAGGTGTAGACTTATGTACAACAGCAGATGTAACTACAGCTGTTGAAAATGTCACAATATCCTCTGGCATTATGTGATGTGATGACACTTTACCCTCACAGCAGGGTAAGTAGCATTGACTGACATCACATTTATAGCTTGTTATAGTAAAGTAAACTGCAATACATCAGGAGGTATTTATTGATAAATCGTAATGGTTCAGGACCTGCTGTCCAAACCATAATACTGATCCTGCTACAATGGTAGCACTGTCAGCAAGAGAATTGGACAGACAGACACCTGCTGGTTGTAATTTTGTTAGTCCCCACAAATAACAAATAAATAGCTTTGTACTCTGTTTCAGATTTGAAACCTGATATTCGAAAACAATATTGGGTACAATCTGTTGACATTAGAGCTTTCCCAATTAGGAGAGGTTCTCATTCTTTAAAAACTTGTAGAGTCTTAATTTTTCACACTTTACATTAGGATGAACTTGAGAGATTTCAAAGTATTTCAGGAAACATGAGAACTTAATTACCCAACTGTTAATTTGTGACTGGGACACTGTTGAACACCAGTGTTCAAGTCCCTGAGTGGTCATTGTATGTGATGAATTGCCTCCTTGATTATTCTGGGATAGTTATCTTTCTTTTTGAAACTATTTTGTTTTATGTAAGTAATTAAATCATATCTGGGCCAAGGACTCGTATCTCGGTCTCCCTAAGTAATTTTACTTAGCCCAGTAACGTTACTGGGCTAAGGTCTCTTGGACTTCTCCTATCTGAAATTTATTTCTACAAAATGAAAAAGTTCTGACAGAGCACTAAAACCAGCTTGCCCTAGAGAAGTGTGATGGGTCAGGGCATTTTCAATGGATGAAAGAGAACCTAGTTTCTATTTTGTATCTTGAATCTTGCAACAGACTCTTCCCAATGTTGCTGCATATCATTATCTTTAGATTTCAGTTGTGGAGGGGTTTTTTTTGCTGTTTGCCCCCCAAACATATTTAAATTTTTGTTTCCTTTTATTTGTATCCCTTTCAGACTACTCTGTATTTCTAACCTTCATTAAACCTTCTACTATAAGACTGACTATTATGACACGAGAAGTTTTTCAAACCTTATCTGTATTAAAAAGTCTAGGGAGTCACTTTTCTGGAATTTTTGGTGTACTAAAAGTCATTCTGTAGGGAAGTTGCTCTTGGTTGATTTTGTATTATTCGGCCTTGTCAGGACTGAGTGAAATCCAGCTCAAACAATCCCTCAAAGTGTATGTGGAATGACTCCAAGATCTCTATGATTTCTTTTGGAGACAGTTGTGAGTTTCTTTTGACCTGGATATATTCACTCTTGCCACATTTTTCTCTCAATAGGCAATTAAATAAGGTTCCATGAAGGTTGGGAGAACAGCTACCTTGGGATTTTCCTTCTGTCTTAATTTGTAGTCAAGGTCTTTGTTTATAGTCATAACACAGGCAGAACTGACCTCCTTCCACTACACTCCAACCACCTCCTCCCCTCGTTTTTTTGAGCAAAATTGGTAAGATCCAGAGTTTTCATATTCAGCAAAAATATGAATAGAACTGCCCACACTGGATCATAGACACTATTAACTTAGTAACTAATGAGGTCTGACTGTGTGAAACTATGAGAAGACAAATGGAGAGATAAGACAGAATTGATTTACTTTTTGACATACTTGATAACCAATGATCATAGCCATGCAGTTGATTTTTAAGTTTAACCTTTGAAGTTAAGTACAGGCGATTGCTTAAAAATCAGGGATGCAATATACCAGCTTATACTAATCTTTCATTTAATGTATGATAAACCAGACTGAAAATACTGAAAGTAATATAATAAGAATTAAAATAATGAAAATCACTTTTTTTTCCCTCATTGCTTTCAGGAAGCTGGACGTGGGAAATGAAAATAGAAGCAGTTATCCCATAGAAGATAGCATTTATCTAACTAGACCATCATAAAATTGTTTCCTCCAAAAGAACCCTTTGAGATAATGCCTTAAAGAAGAAGAAAATCTGTTACATTTAAGCCTTGCTTGCAAGAACCATGTCCATAAAGCTACTGTCTTGTTTCCCTGTCTCCAGAACTCAGCAATGATGGAGACAGGAGTGCTTCTCTGCCTTTTGTGCTTGAGAGGTTTGTCTTGAGGGTCAGAACACCTGTCCTTAAAAGATTCTATGTCCAGGTGATCCTGTTGAAATAAACAGATTCGGAGAACTGATGATAACATTATTGATCAGTATTCATAAGAAGTAAGAATCATTGGAAGGAATAACATTTTGACTGAGTTTTACTATCTAGTTCATTCTTAGTTCATTCTTATAAATGGTTGGCCTTTGTTTTTGTAGTATTTTCACTTCAAATATGCTTTTTTTCTGTTATTCGGGGTAAAAATTTTGGTAGTATGTATATTCATGCAAAAACTTAATAAAATACATTTCTTGTCAATTTTTAGATTTTCTTCCTGTTTTTCAGGGATATAGTTCTCAAATTACTTCAGTATGAAGCATCAACTAATGTGGCAGATAATAAAGGTTATTTTCCTATTCACTTGGCTGCTTGGAGAGGAGATGTAGACATTGTGAAGATTCTCATCCATCATGGACCATCACATTCCAGAGTCAATGAACAGGTGAAGTGATAAAAAATATTTGTATACGTCACCAGAAAAGATACAGGACATATTCTGTAAGTCTGGCAAAGTTATAGCCGAATTAAAAAAAAAAGTATATATATATATTTTCCATTGTTTAATTTCTTCTCCAAGACTGATGAAATCTTTTGGTAAAAGCATACCAGATATCTTTCTTCTGGAGAGACACAGACATAAAGAATTCTAGATTTAAAAAATATGAAAAAAACCTTCTATTTGTTTCTGAAGAATCTCTAACTATGCGTCTTATATATATTTTACATTTTGATTTGCATTAACTGTGTCTTTTAAAGTTTGTTAGATATTAAATTCCTGAAAAAATATTGAGATAAAATTAATATTACTGGTAAATTTTGAGTGAAGGCATACTCTGACTATGAATCTTATATATATTAATGGTGAATTGCATTAACTCTGTCTTTTAAAGTTTATTAGATATTAAATTCCTGAAAAAACATTGAGATAAAATTAATATTACTGGTAAATTTTGAGTGTATTGTAAATGAACTGATACTCAGAGATAAATGACAAACCAGATGGACTGCGTGCATTCATGTGAGGCAGAAAAGACACATAAATACTAGGAAAAAATGATGAGAGTATCACAGTGCAAGGGCAAGGATGAATATCTTGCATTCTCTTGTCAAACATATGGCACACCTTCTGTTCTCATTCTGTATATTCTTATATGGTCCATGTAAGTGTTAGTATTTAGAAAGAGAAAAAAAGAAGACCATTAAGATCTGACACCATCTATAGTCAGCTGAATTGCTTAAGGATTGGAAGTAGACAGTGAAATACAAGTAGTGACCATAAGCTATTGAATTTGACAGGATAATCAGGAGATTCTTGGAATGTAAATGTGGGAGTCAACTCCAGATTCAGTTCTTAATTTTAGTGTCTCCATTGACTGTATATGCACCATTTTGTTCCACAGAGGTATAGTCAGCGTAATCACTGGAGCCAATAGGGTTATTCAAATAACAAAGAGTAAGGAAGGACTCATTTTCCCCAAGCACAGAAATCCAGTACTTTCTAAGGCCCTGCAGTAACTAAGATATCTGTGTGGGCCTGAAAGTATGACAGAGGATGCTCAGAATTTCCTTTTCCTTGTGGAGCATCTGATGGACTCCAGGTAGAGTACCTTACAGCACCTCAAATGGCAAAGCATAATAAAATTTAATGAGTGAATTACACTCATTGTCTACATTAGCATGGCCAGAAGGCAAACTGTGAGAAGATAAGAAATGTTAGACCTGAATTGCAAATGCTTAGCCAGGGTGAAATGCTATTCATTGAATAATCTATTTTATATTTGAGGCTATACACTTAGCAATTGGAATCCATACAATAACTATTATATGAATATCAAGCATTAGTGCTGGAAATATAGGAAAATAAAGTAATAAAATACACTGTGGTTTGTGTTGCAGATTTGGAATTTCTCTGAGTTTCTCATTCTCATCAATTGTTGCATGTTTCAAGGACAAAGGGATTTTTTTTGTTTTATTTCTGCAACAAAATTATAAAATAAACCCTTTCTGATTGCATACTATCTGTTTACTTGAAGAGATGCTTTGTACTCTACTGTCAGAAAACTGGAACCTATGCGGGAAATTCAGAGAGAGAGACAGTGAAAAAGCTATTTCAGTAAGATGAGAAAGAGAAGTGTAAAGCTTCTAGAATATTCTTGAGCTTGATTAGGTGTGCCGTCCAGACTCTCTGGTTCAATCACTGGAGAAAATAAACAGGAATGCACTCGATTCTATACCCCACTGATTCAAAAAAGTGTTTTTGTTAGATGATCTGCCGTTTATGCCTTTTACTCAAAAACTTGATAATGGAAAATGTGTGAACAATCCTCACAAGAAAAATTGGACCTTAACTCTCTTAAGGGAGTCTTGATCATATTAAACTTTGAAGTTCAACTCATACATACACAGTTCTCCTGACCTTGTAAATCCCTTGTGTTCTATTCTAGGCAGCGGCCAGTTTTATTAGGTGAACCTCTTTGCCGGCACTAAAATTCCTGTGATAATTAGCATTCTACACAAGAGAATCTTATCTATATCTCCGAATGAGGGAAATACTATATTGATATAAAGCCATCCCCACCTAAAAATCCTCAAATAATCCTCACCCTAATATCTATTGAACTTACCTATAAGTCTATAGGTTTCTGAGGCTTTTGCTTATTTGCTGACATGCTCCATAAAGCAGGTGGCTCCCCAGAGCTCTCACAGCTTCTCTCTGTTCTGTGGAGCTGAAGCTATAGCTTGTAAGAAATAGTGGGCTATTTTCTTCCTTCTTTTTTCTTCTCAGAGCTGGGGAGGATAGCCAGGTTTCCTGACCCTTTCTCACTACAGCAAAAAGTTAGACTTTTTTTTCCTGTTTTCATTTGTTTGTTTGTTTTTGTATGGATCACATTAAGAATGTATATGCTTTAAGTTTAAGAATAAAATTTTGTCCATTGTTTAAAAATTAATGCAACTAATTAGTAATATATCTTTGCTTTTCATCTATTTTATTAAAATTCTATGTAAAAGGAATGCTTCTAAAACTTAAGTGAACATAATCAACAAGACAACAAAGATGTAAATGAGACACATAAATGTATATTACTGGAATTAATGGATTTAATATGATATACTGGAAATTAATTGAGCAGAATTCTACATGTTTAAAATGCAGTTATCTAGCATCATAGGATCATATCCAGCCATAACCAGCAGCTAAAGCTCTCAATGCCCCCTACTGTTTCTATTACATAAAATAAAAAAATCCCAAACTAACAAAACAGTAAAGAAGCAAACAGTTAAATCACAATTGTTTCATAAGGGTAGTGGAAAGCAGAATGGCAGCTCCACATAGAAAATTTTTACAGCGTAACAATTATGTAAGAATAATTCTATCAGTTTTTAACACAGGTGTCTTAGTTGACATTCATAATACATGTTTTGCATGAAAAAAATACAGTGAAATTGCATTGATGGTGATGATATTAATTGTATGAGTTACAGTACTGACCCTAGGGGGACACTGTTTGTCACTAGGATGTTGATTAGGGATTAGAATCCAGAGGTTTAAACTTCACTGAGAATTTGAAAATAGAAATGTAACAGAGTAACATGCAGTAAAAAATAAAGTCAAGCAGGATTGGTAGGTTTTAAAAAACAGAACAAAATTAGAGAAACTCATCTAGGGACGTACAACTTCTTTTAAATATGTAATAGGTATAAATTGTCAGTTTTCTAAATTTTCTAATGAAATCAAAGTTATGAATAATTTTTAATTTGTGTACAGTTATAGTTGTAGCAGAATTAAAAAGGAAAACATTTAATTTTGTCTTAAATATTTTGATTATTAAATTTCTTTTGAAAATTTATCTGGAAATACTAGGGATGCCTACATTCTAATGCTTCGTTTTATGTTTAAGAGAGTACTTGATAAAGAGATTTTGGGGCTTTTTATTTCTTTCATGACTTTCAAATTAGATTTATTGATTGTGTGTGATAAGAAGAATATCATTAGCTATTTTTCCACGTAACCTGTGAAACTCTATGCACCATGTAAAAATCCATTCAATTCCTCAGGAAAATGAGCAATAAAATCACAATGTTGTTCCCAAGAGCTCTCCTCGTTCTTGACTGTGTTTAGAGTTTCTCTTCAGCCTTTGCACTAGACATTCAGGAAAGCACTTAAATTCCCATTGTAATTAAATAATGACATAGCTTAATCGATCAGGCAGACTTTCTTATTTTTTTGAGAATGATTAACTTATATTGGTGGAACTTCTCTGGAAACTACCTTATATTAAAAGATGAAATAAGACCATCTTAGGGTCATTAATTTCTGTCTTGAACATATCGTCTTGGTTAGTTACTTGACATTGGCATTACGTGATAAAGAAATGCCTCAGTGATTTAGGAAGTCTCCCTTTTCAGATTCATCCTAAAAATGCTTACATAATAAAGGAGTTGAGCATTCTTTGGAAAGGTCTATAAAATCCCTGTGTGACAATCATTATTACTTGTATAGTTCTTGCATGGACTTTGGTAATTTAAACTACATGCGATAAAGTCCTAAATACACTCACTGTTTATTAGTGGCTTTACAAGCACATATGTAATATTCATGAGAGCCATTCATTCTCTTGTACCTCTTTTCAAGCTACAATAGTTGTGTCTGGAACATATTTGCTAATCTGTCCTTTAATGAATAGACTTTAAGAGGTGTTCTAGATTTTGTAGTGACATGCATTCTCAGTAACTAAATTATATAGTACACCCTGCAGTCCTGACCAGATGCAGTGCTGTGAAGGCACGATTTCGTTTGCAGCAACAGATGTCTGACTTCTGGCTGTACATGTTAGAGAACAGATTCAAAGAAAGGCTAGAGAATATCAGGACCATGCTCGTGAGGAGACCCATGTAACAACTAATGAATGAGAAAATTACAGAAAGTTAAAAACTGCAACATAAGATGCCTTCCTTATTTCTGAAAGAGGTCCATCGGGCCACGTGAATAACTACTTTGAAATATTATTAATAATTAATATTAGAGATTTCTGTTTAATACTATTTTTGCATAATATTAGTCTGCTCTTTTTGTCTTATATTTTTATGTCTGTCTTGGTTGTGGTTTCAAGGTCTTTCTTTTTCTTGACTCATTCAGTCCTGGGATCAGCTTGTAGTTTCTAACATGTAACAAAGTATCTGAAATTTATAATAGTCTGTTTCTTCAGTAGTTTAGTCCTTGGACATGAGATTCAGAGAGCTAACCACTCAATGGTAACTTGCATGCAGACATTTGTATTTTAATAGCAGGTTAACGGCTCACAGCATCAACTTTCTGTACTCCAGAAACAGCTGTTTACATTTGGGACTGAAAATGTTGTCAGTAGTACTGAATAATTATTAATTTGTTCATGAATAATTTTTCATGTTTTTCAATTAATTCTTACAGATAATAAGCTATTTTAGAGGTATGAGGACAAACAGTACCTTAAAATCAAGAGTTACACCTAAGTTAGTTTTATCTGCGTGAAAGATGAGTCAAAAGTAACATCATTTTTGGGAACAAGAAAATAACATAACTTCAATTCTTGAAATATCACACTTTTTTTGATTTTTTTTTATTCTTACTGTATGTATGTCTTCTGTAAACAAATGCCTTGAGGAGGAAACTTGTAACATTGAGTGAGACATCCGTGTCTGTCTTTCCATGAGGGATAAGAAGAGGAAGATAATGTTTCTTCCAGTCCAGGAAATAACCTCCTCCATCTTAGGGAGTCTCTTGGGGAATGCTAAACCAACTATGTCTGTCTGGTAGGCATTCCCTCCTTTCCTAAATCTGAAGATGGCAGGGTCTATCAAAATCTACTTAAAAACTCAGTCCTCTCTCCTCAATAAAAATACCTTGCTTCCAAGGTGCTTTATTTTATGTAAGCACTACCAAATTGTCAAAGCGGGTAAATTTAGAGGGCAGTTAAACAGGTTGTAACTCTCTATTTCAAAGTTAAAAATAATTCTGTCTTTTATACCTCAATTGAGTTGATTAATTTACATTTTTAAGAGGGACGGATTTTGTATTATTAGATTTTAATTAGGTAGTAACTTTCAGGTCTGATAACACAATATATATAATGCCTGTTCTGACTGCATATGTGTAGGTAATTTAATTATCATGTTTATCCAGGTCCAGGTTGGATTATTCTATTTAATTTAGTAACACCTATTTCTTTTTACTTTTGAATCAATTTGATTTGTCATTAACAGAAATGTAGCTTTAATTTGGCAAATGTAAAGAAACAAGCCATACAAAAATGTTCAACTGTGTTAATTTGAAAACAATAATATTTTGTTCAGATATACAGATGCTTTTATGCATCATATGGTTTTAAAATATACTTTTCAGTAAATAGGACCTTGTATGAAAATTCAGCTGGATATTCTCTATTTAGAGGGACCAAATTTCTGTTTACTGCACAGAAACAGTGATTTGGAATGGTTGTTCTCTATGTGTCTGTATCTGTGGCTGAAATTTTGGCCAGTAACCACATTTTGATAAAAAGGCCATAGCCATTTTAATTTTTACATCTCTTTGAAAATTTAATCAGAATACGTTTAAACTACAATATTAGACTGTTGGCACGAGATTCCAGGTACTTTCCCTATCACCCAGAAAAGCTTGAAAAAATTTCACACATAAGCAGATATTGGATAGATATATGTGTTTGACAATGGTATAGCAAATCTGTATTTTGCTATTTACCTCACAGAATATGGATATAGTTATGCATCAAATTTCTTTGTGTAACTATTTCCATTGGATATGTAAATACAGTAACTGTAGGCAAAAATTACCATAATTGACCATTTTATGTACAATTATTTGATCTTCATATTTAATTGTGGTAATTGTATGCAAAATTAGACTGCAATTGCCTGTTCTGTCCATGAAATGTTGCAATTCTAAAAATAAATTCTAATAAATTGTGCTTGTGGTTTGTGAGTATAACACTGTACATAAAAAAAATTGCTTTGCCCAGTCTTGTACAAAGGATGCATTTGAAGTCACTGGAGCACAAAAAGCACATCACAGGTAGTTGATAGATCATTGCAGCTGTGTAGTATTGTGATAGTACATATTTTAACCTGAATTTCTGGTCTATGTAATAGAGAAAGACCATATGGTGGTTTGAATAAGAAAAAATGACTCAATTTTTTATTAGTCATCAAGAGATGTCTGCCAATGGAAACTTCTCAATTTCTACCTGACGCTTCCTGCTTTGCAGCTTCTGTCTTGCACTTTAGTACATTCCAGTCTCTGGGATCTTGTGTGGTGTTGCAGCCACTTAAAGTGTTTATCTGCAACATTAATTTATCTAAATATATTGATCTATCTATTCTGTCTCTCAGGATCATCTGAGTCGTTTTGATTTATGAGATGAAAATGATGGCAATGTTAAAAGCACAAAGCTGAGATTTAAGTTCTTGAATATGGAATTTAAAACACTGCTACCAAAAAAAAGGAAAAAAAAAGTTTCCCCCTTTCCAGCTTTCTACATGTTACTGTGCAACATGGATTTTCTTATCCTAGCTAGCTTTTCAGTAAGGGGCCAAAGCTTCATTTCTGATTTTCTCATACTTTGTCTTTCAAAAGAAGAGTTTTTTGTTTCTATTTTCAGTTCTCTGTTCCCAAGTCTTTCTTCAGTTGTTTCCTTGATAAATACAGCCTAGAGATTCAGATTTGTTTCTTCTCCATTCTTTAGAACTCTGTTTCTGCCCTTCTCCAGTATCTTTTCTGAATTGGCATTAATTTTTTATTTCTTTGTATTATGCATTATCTTATTGGCCTTCTACTTTTACATTTTCAAAACTATCACAAAATTTTTCAAATCATACAACAGAAGAGGCATTCAATATACATACCTGTAAAATTTATAGTGTGTAGTGTATTTTAAAGCTTCATAGAGACTACACAAGGTATATTAATAACATAGGTGGCGTATAGAATTCAGAGAGCTCTATAAATTATTTCATTTCTCTCTGCTTGAAGTTATTTGTCTGTTTGGGATTGCAAGTATACGGACAGAGCTAGAAGAAAACAATTAAAGAAGATAGTCCATATCCTCAATGTTTACTTTTTATTAAGAGTATTAAATAGTGTTTGGGGAAAGACTTGGTGGACATCACTGCTTCATAAAGAAAAATTTATTCAATCCACACCATAAAATTACATTTATGCCTTAAAATGCACATGCACATCTTCCCAGAGCCCTGAGAAACTAGCTGCTTATCTGATGTGTTGTCTTTCTAATATTTACAGTTGCTATTTTGTCTTCTTCCAAGGTTTGATTATTGTCTTGATAGTAACTTTTATAGTGCTATATGAAACTAGCCTTGTCCCTGATACATTTTAATTACACGGTTTTTCTCTTTAATTTCACTACTCTGTTAACAAACTGCTATGATTTTAAACCAGTTACACTGAGAAGAGAGAATTAAGGTGTGTCAGAGTACTTCTAAGAGAAGAACTCAACTTTGATTTCAAGAAGAGCTGAATCAAGAAGGGCTGCATATTTTAGCATAACATGAACAACAAGGTTTTTTTGGAGCATGTTGGTGGAAATGTATTTGGAATAATGTGGATACATAGGGACCTGATCTGCTTGAGAGCCACAAAGCTGAAGCACTGATGTGTTATTAGTAAAATTTTAGTGGAGTCATTCTGAAACATTAAACATACATTACTGTACATTATATTGCAAATCCTGCCTGTATGGTGAACTCATGGAGGCAATTTATAGAAGCGGAGCAGTCCTATTGTGTAATTAAAAATGATTTTCTGAAGCTTTTGTTTTCTTTTAACAGAACAATGAAAATGAAACAGCACTGCATTGTGCAGCTCAATACGGTCATTCAGAAGTAGTTGCTGTTCTATTAGAAGAGCTAACAGATCCTACAATAAGGAACAACAAACTAGAAACACCTCTGGATCTGGCAGCACTTTATGGACGTCTGCGTGTTGTAAAAATGATCATCAAAGCATATCCAAACCTGATGAACTGTAATACAAGAAAACACACTCCTTTGCATCTTGCTGCCCGTAATGGCCACAAAGCTGTTGTGCAGGTGCTTCTGGAGGCTGGAATGGATGTCAGCTGCCAAGTTAGTGTGTAATTTCTTCTCTTCTTACTTTCTTCCTTTCTTTCCTTCCTTTCCTTTCTCATTAGAATATGGTTCAAATGAAATAATTTCTTCTATTTTTTTCTTTTAAAATACATTTGAATTACTTTGTTAGAAATGCTGCAAGGTGATATATAATAAGGATTGATTTTTATGACCCAAATAATGTATTCAAAGGGATAACTCAAGAAAGGTAATGTTGTCCTGAGACACATAGATACACAAGTTATATCAACTGTTAATGTAGTTGTGTATGTATATTTTTTTACAACATAGACATTAATGATACTAAGCTGACTTTAATGGTTATAGCATTTGCAACAATGCTTGGCTGAGAACTTATTTTCCAAGAGTTATCCCATTCTAAACCCAAAGTTACTAAGTAATAATACCTTTGATTTTCTGCTTTTCTAAACACTTACTGTATAAATGTAAAAGAAAATTCTGTAGCAATACACTCCTGCAGGTACTGACTCCATCCTGTTAACTGTTTTGTGCATCTAGTTCTATGCACAGTAAATTATAATGGTGTAAAAGAGGTATCTTTAAACAAAAGAAGCATATATGGGAACAGATACCAGGTAAAGCAACAATAAATTTTATGTCCATTTTGTAATTTTTGTAGTGGAAAGTGTCCCAGCCTTTTTAACTACAGAGGACCTGATTCTATTATTTGTGAAGTATTGCCTGAGTTGTATGATTTCTCTTGATGTAGTTGACAGCACCGTATTTAAGTAAAAAATGTATTTTTATCTTCATGTTTAAAATAACCTTCTTGCTGTCTGAGTATATATACTATGCTTTGAATTAAGGTTGTTACGACTTTATAACTACTTTTAGATAAACCAAGCAACAAAAATTACATCCTAGAGTCACATTGAAGCATTATTTACCAATAGATTAATAAATCTTGTGAACTTTGCCTAAATTTTATAACTTATAAAATGTAAGTTTTTATATTTTAAGTTTTAAGTGTATTTAATCAAACACCTTTGTACACATAATTCCCTTTTGTATCGAAAGATTGCACCTGGGTTTGGTACACTTTTGATATCTCTGGATTCTTACATCAAGGTCATATTTTTCAACTTTTGAGGAAAAGAACGTGAAATGGGAAAGAAAACACAGATTACAAAAACCCAGAAAAGCACACCAGAAAATATTAACATATTTTATAACTAAAAATAGGTATTTTCAAATGCCTTAAAAATGGAAATGTGGTAAAATTGTTTGGCTGCTTTTATTAACTCTAGTATCTTTTTTTGAGTTAGCATTGCTACTTGCTTTGAACTAACTGAAACACTTTTTTTTCCTGTGGTTTCCTCATTTATGTATTTGCCTACAATTGTACTTCCAATTTAATTCCTGTTCAGTAATTTAGAAAAGTTTAGTGCTAAAGCAAGGTATAGTGGAACCCTCAAATACGAGTTTCTGAATTTATAATTTTTTTCTACTTGAGCAAATCAATGAGGAAAAAGTCTGAACTGATGTCTGCATTGATGCCTAAGAAATAGGATAATTGAAGACAAATAGTTTCAGTCATGGTAACTTACAAACTGATGGTTACATGAGGGTTGAATATTACACAATGCTTTTATGAAATGTGTTCCTCCTCTTATGTAATAGAGATAATTTTAGCACTACTGTGAATTCTCCTAAGCCATTTCTATCTATAGTTATACCAAAAGTATTTTGCCAGTCTTTGAAAAATACAGTGACTGCAAATTTTTTACAATCTTCTTTTAATAAATGAGAGATTATTTTAGTATTGCTGATCTGTTTACCATCTAAGCTAAAATTCTAGGACTTGATCAGAACATACAATATCAGCCTGTTATTTAAAACAGAATTCGGGTCTTTTAATATTAATTAAATTGCTTTGCATCACTGGTTGGAAAAAACAATATACAAAGAATAATCCTATGTGGTAAACAAAATTGTACAAATTCATACACGTTAAATTCAGCTTATCAGCAGTAAAGAGCTTTCAGAATGTTGAGAGACAATTACAGAAGAAGCCTATCTGCTGTCACTCTGTAACTGCAAATATTTATTTGTTTAAGTGGGAATTTCACATTAGCCATGTTATCTTTCTCTTCTGTACTCCCTGAGCACTTTTAATCATAGCAAATATTTGGAATAATAACAGATAGCATTTAATTTTTGATGGAATTAATCACACATTTTATTCATTTCCCAGGTCTATCCAATATCCTTCAATCTGAAATTATTTAGAAGTGGGCAATACAAATCTGCTTCATCTCTTTATGCTTTGAAGTTTTCATTTAAATTGAAACATATGAAAAATACACAGGTTTTGGGTGAGTGATAGATTTTGGGCCCTCAGTAAAACCAGATACCACACAGTTCAGTGTATTTCATGTAAACAGTAATTTAATAATTGTAAATACCTTAAAAATTTTGCCCCTTCTACTTATCCAACTTTTATCTACCCCAATTTACCTTCCTTGTCTGTTCCAGTAACGATGGCAATTTCTATTGCTTATCATTTTAATTCTTCTGCAAAGAGCTGTGCCCCTTCCTTTATTGCTGTTGCTATGTATAAAGGATAATACCATGAATCAATTTGCAAAGCTACCATTACATCCTTCAGATTATGTCTGAAATCCATATGAAAACTATAGTAAATTGCCTATGAATAAGGGCTAGACAAGTGACCTAATTACAAGCTCTTGCATATTTATATGGTCAAAAAAAATTTCTAATTAATAAAAGCTTTGATGTTCTTATGGGAGCCTGCAAATTGTACGTAAGTTAATTTGTGTATCCCAATGTTCCTTCTGACAATGCCCTTCTAACCTTGCTTGCTTTGTGTATCCAGCTGTGACATTATACTTATATTTAGCTGTAAACTACTTGGGGCAAAGACTGCTTTATCATACGTTTAGCACAATTTGTGCTATAGTTCTTTATATTTAATATACAGAAAACTTACGCCAGAGAATCAATATATAATACATTGATACAATCAAGTACACTTTAGCTCACTCTATTAATAAAAAATACCAGATTTTTTTGCATTAAGTATCACTGTGGAAAAATTTCCCTATACAATGGTAGTATTCTCTTTACCAGGAACATACAATCCAAGGAAATGAAAACTTCAGGAAGTAAAGCAGTGAAAATTGTCTATAAATCCTAAGTTTGCTTGTTGTAGTATAGTCAACAAGGGTATATTAGCACATAGGTACACCAATGTAAGTGAAAAAGATTTACCTAAAAACACTAGCACATCTTAAATAATACATAGAAATTATTTGCAAGTACATTTTTTAATCCTTCCAGTTTGTGTAACTTGTTCTATTGTACCAGAAAATAAAACTCTACATTATTTCTATCGTAGTCCACATGTACATTTACGAAGAGATATACATCTACTCAGCCAGTACTCTGAGTTTCTCTTGTCCCTGTTCATCCTGAGGCTCTGTATTTTCCCTGTGTTAAAATGGAGTTTGGTAACTGAACTCTAATAACAAGGACATCTCTGCCTTCTGGACAGCTTTTGGGTCGAGGGATCTGCTTCACTCGTTAGTTATTCACTATTACCGTGAAATCATGCCTAGAGCTTTTAAGATTTACGTCAGCATGGCATCTCATGCAGGATTACACATCTGTGTCTTGCAAGTGTGCTTTCAGTCTCCGTATTTCCAGAGAGATTTTCTTTCGTTTTCATAGTAATATTTCTCCTTTTGCTCAGAAAATCACTTATGCAGTGGACAGATCAGTCCAGTTTATGTGGTGTGCCTTTCAAATTCCCCTTTTGAACAGGCTGTAATATATACCTCATTTCTGAGAAGTGCCATTCATTAGCATTTTCTCATGTCTTGGCATTGTAAAGTAAAGACTTCCCCAGAATTCAGGGCAGTGCAGCAAGCCTGTAAAGCATTTCAGAATCATGTTCAACTGTGGCAGGAAATATCAGAGTAGAACCGGCCAAGAATTGAGACGGCATAAAATGAAGAAGGTAGCATTTGATTTTTGATTCCACTCCCAACACTATGAATTACGTATTTAGCTGGTTTAAGTTTCTCTACTCCCTTTATGCATAGCAAAGCTTTGGTTCATTTTTACACAACTATCTTCTGGCTTTCGGACTGCCCCCAGATACATTTGTTTGCCTTAGATACCTACAGGGAATTGCCTCTTCTCGTCTTAGTTTTCATTCCATTTCATCAAGAAAAATATTATTTGCCTTTCCTCCAGGGAGGAACTTTGATTGTTAGGAAGGAATTCTGCCAGTTCTGACAATTATCATGTCAGAATCTTTTTCACACCTTATCTGAGGAAACTGAGGACAGATCCTCTTCTTTTTCTTCAAAGCCATTTATTCAGTGTGCTGGAACATTAATCCCTCTTTAGATCACTAAAATATATCCAATTTTTTTCATTAGAAAAAGTTCATTATTAATATTAGTACAGAATGATATCTATAATTTTAGTAAAGGTGCAGTTGGTTCCCATCTCTGCAATTCATTCTCAGGTCACCTGGTCCGACCTACCTGATCAAGTAGAGTCACCTAGAACAGGTTGCCCAGGACCATGTCCATATAGATTTTGAGTATCTCCAAGGACTGAGGAAATATAACCCTCCTGGTCAACCTGTACCAGAGCTCAGTCACCTGCACAGCAAAAAATGTTTCCTTATGCTCACATAGAACCTTGTTTGTTTCAGGTTTTCCCCATTACTTCTTCTGCCACTTGACACCACCAAGCCTGGTTCAGTTTTCTTTACATCATCCCTTCAGATATTTGTGTGCACTGATGAAATCCCCTGTGAGTCTTCTTTTGTCTTGGGTAAACAGTCCGAGCTCTCTCAGCTTTTCCCCATAGGAGAGATGCTCCAGTCTCTGAATCTTCTTAGTGACTCTCTCCAGTAGCTTGGTACCTATCTTCTACTGAGGAGCCCAGAACTGGACAGACATCTCCAGAAGTGGCCTCACCAGTGGTGAATAGAAGGAAAGGTCACCTCCCTTGACCTGCAGGACACTCCTCCTACTGCAGCCTAGGATACATTTAAATTTTTTCGCTGCAAGGACATATTATTGGCGCATGTTCAAGTATGACAGAATGTGTTCAGCTGTATTGAATGTTTTGGTTCTTCTCTAGCAGATCGCCATTCCAAACTTAAGCCCATTGTGGTTTTTATTTCACCACCTCTTTTTCCAAAGTGAAATATTTTGAGGGTCAAAGCTGTACTTCAGATCCTTGGTGACAAGGAGCTTTATATTGTCATAGGCCCATCCATTAGTCTTGAAGTTTACTCCTGTCAGTAAGCAACCAATGCAAAGGAAATGCCTTATCCACATAAATACCAAAGAGAATAACAGGTTGTGTCAAATCTTTTTCAAGAGTGCTGATGTCAAGCCTTTCAGTAATCAAACCTGTATCCATCAGTGACTTTTCTGAGAACTGTTTTCATTCCCAGAAATTTCCAAGCTGCACCTTAAACCCTGTGTGTGCCTTTGTGGTTGTACTACATCATTGCAGAGTTATCCAGTGTTAAAGTCAATTGCAATTTCCAGGAAACTCTTGTAGATACTGTTTGAGTAAAGGATTCTGAAACCATCTCTAAGTAAATCTGATTATTTTGTCTTCTTGTTCACAATAAGTCTGTGAATGTTCATCTGGGTTGCTTCTGAAAATGGAAAGATTAGAAACTATTTTGAGTTATATATTTCATATGTACATTCTTCTGCTCGTTTCCTTCTCCTCTCCATTATGCTGGTAATATACCTGATATTTTGGATGTTAATGACATTGGGCATGCTCTACTGTATATATTTGTGTACTAAGTATGGAGAAAGATAAAATCTGAACAAAGAGTTTTCAGGCTCAGTTGGTAGGATGTTTGAACGCTTACTGTGTGCTCTCATCCTGTCTCAGGATCTCTGATTCCTTCTAAGAATCCTGTCATTGCATCACTATAGCACCAGTGCATTCTCATACAGCTAATAAATAATTTATCACTATTTTATGTCAAAGTTAGTTTTTTGTGTGTCTCTAAAGTTTTTCCACCATATCAACCATGACAACAGTGCATTTGGATAAAATGTAGAAAAAACAAATTTAAGCAGTACAGCTTTTAACATTTGCCTATGAATAAAAAACACTCAAAATCTAATTTTCTATAAGGGATAGTAGTGATTTAGCTATTGCTAATGCTATTGTATGGAAAGGCATTCTGTCAGATTTTTCAGTAAAAATCAGCAGTAAAAAAATACTAGGAAAAGTAGCTTGTTAAGAGAGGTTGTTTTTCAGTACTGAAAAATTTATTTTAACAGAAGTTCATTCACAAATAATTTTGTGTCACAGAAATATGTAAAATCAGGTTCACAGGCATCTAAAGTAGAGTTTAAATGATCTAAATATAGACATCTAACATTTTGGTGGTGCCTTAGGATATCCAGGACAACTGTGTGGGGCAGATATGACGCAGATCAAACATGAGCATCAAGTGGAACAACGAGGCCAGGTGGGATGTCCTAGGGCATCTCTCACTGGGTACCTGAATTGACCTTCTAGGGTTTTGATCCAGTTTCACATTAAAACTCTTTAAGTGTAGATATCCACATGTAAACTGACTGATTCTGCTGAACAGCTATGTTCCACTGAGAGTATTGAACTGATTTTCACTGAATATGATAGGAGTTTTGAAATTTAACACAAATGCACGCTTCTTGATAGGGAGTTGTATTGCATCCTCACTATATCGTCTTATATAGTTACTAATTTTTATAGTAGAACTGGTAGCATTTACATTGTTATCTTGAATAATAAAAAAATACAGTAGTATTTGTTTTTGCCTATTCAATGTTCCTATGTGTAGAGGAAATAGAGGAAAAAAAATAAATACCTCTTTTCTAAATGTATTCTTTTCAAAAGGATTCATTCATATTTTAATTTGTGTTTGAAATGTCACAATATTTTTTTTTCTAGACAGAAAAAGGGAGCGCATTACATGAAGCAGCCCTATTTGGAAAGGTGGAGGTAGTACGCCTTTTGCTTGAAACAGGTAAATCTAATTTACAGGAAACAGTGAACAAATATCCTTAATATTCCTAATCTGGGGTATGCCTCCTCAAGTTTTGCTTATACAAAATTACTGTTATCTTTCTCAGTGTACCTCTACTTAAAATGCTGTTCTTTAACAACAGGAAATTACTATACACAGAGAACAAAATGATTGCTTTCACTAAGACCCAGAAATTCCGTATATGACTCAGTGTATGGCACTGTATTCTGAGAATAAATGTATTCTGAGAAGGAAGTGGCTATAAAAAATTTTGTTATTCATTTTGAGAAACAGCCAAGAATATTGTTTGATCTGAAGGCCAGAAGACTAATGTTCACATTTATTTCCTTTACTAGCTACTCCTAACAAACAGACCATCCTGCTTGCTCCTTTATTTCCTGGATAAACTTTGAGTTCCTGTGAAGAAAGAGAAAGGCACTGTGTCTCTTAGAATTGCATTTGTCCCGAGAGACAGGGATATAGAGTCTCAACAAACACACCTACTACATAATAAGAGCTTCAGAATTGTCTGAGCTAAATTACCCATCTAAACAACTATCTTCTCAGGTAAATGAGAAGACAAATGAAAATGAAAATATCTAAAAATTACTTCTCTGAGATACATGAACTTCCATTACACACAGAGATCTCATTGATCTTTATTACCAGAGTTTGTGGAGCTATATCACAGTATGATAGTATCACAGTATCACAAGATTGGAAAGGACCTCTGAGATCATCAAGTCCAACCTATAACCCTACACTAACACCAACACTAACACCAACCCATCATCTAAACTATGGCACTCAGTGCCTCATCCAGTCTCCCCTTAAACACCTCCAGGCTCGGCGACTCCACCACCTCCCTGGGCAGCGCATTCCAATGGCCGATCACCCTTTCAGTGAAGAACTTTTTCCTCACATCAAGCCTAAACTTTCCCTGACGAAGCTTAAGTCCATGCCCTCTAGTTCTGCCACTGGTCACCCAAGAGAAGAGACCAATCCCTGCCCGACTACAACCTCCTTTTAGGTAGTTGTAGAGAGCAATGAGGTCTCCCCTGAGCCTCCTCTTATCCAGACTAAACAGCCCCAACTCCCTCAGTCGCTCCTCATAGGGCTTGTGCTCCAGCCCCTTCACCGTCTTCGTTGCCCTCCTCTGAACACATTCCAGTATCCTAACATCTTTCCGAAACTGGGGGCCCAGAACTGGACACAATATTCAAGATGAGGCCTGACCAGTGCCGAGTACAGTGGGACAATAACTTCTCTCGTCCTGCTCACTACACTATTCCTGATGCAGGCCAGAATGCCATTGGCCTTCTTGGCCACCAGGGCACACTGCTGGCTCATGTTGAGCTTCCTGTCCACCAGCACTCCCAGGTCCTTTTCTGCCTGACTACTCTCTAGCCACTCTGTCCCCAGTCTGTAGCTCTGCATGGGATTGTTGTGTCCAAAATGAAGTACCCGACATTTGGACTTATTAAACATCATCCCATTAGAATCAGCCCATCTCTCCAATCTGTCCAGGTCCCTCTGTAGGGCCATCCTACTCTCTAACAGATCAACCCTTCCTCCCAGCTTGGTATCCTCTGCAAACTTGCTGATGATGGACTCAATTCCCTCATCCAGATCATCAATAAAGATATTAAACAGGACGGGACCCAACACCGATCCCTGGGGGACACCACTGGTGACCGGCCACCAACTGGATGAGACACCATTCACCACCACTCTCTGGGCTCGGCCATCCAGCCAATTCCTAACCCAGCACAGAGTGCTCCCATCTAAGCCACGGGCTGCCAGCTTCCCTAGGAGTCTACTGTGGGAGACAGTGTCAAAGGCCTTGCTAAAGTCGAGGTATACCACATCCACAGCCTTCCTCTCATCCACCAGGCGAGTCACATGGTCATAAAAGGAGATCAGGTTGGTCAGGCAGGACTTACCCCTCCTAAACCCATGCTGGCTGGTCCTGATATATTGCAAAAGAAGGTATATCCTGCTCACAGCTTCTCATCTGAATCTCTGTTAGTGCATACTTGGTCTGAGATCTGTTTTCAGGAAAAACAAAGATCCTTCCAGGGTGATTTGCTGTTTGGATGAACAAGGAGGAAGAAACGGATCTTCACCTGCCCTCAAAAAGGCGTGTCCTTTTTGTAGTAATTCGCCTAAAAGAGGAAGGACTGGACAGCATCACACAAAGACAGGAAGCTCTTAGACCACAGATAGAGTACAATTGTACAAGACAGTGGAGTAGGATCTTCACTGTGAACTTCAACTCCAAATGCTCTGCACTTCTGCAACATGCCCTATCTTCTATCTTTTTTATCTAATAGTTCCCTGTCACGGTTACATCCACAGTTTGAGCCAAACTATTACTTTGTTAACAGTCAGAACAGCCTGTGAGAAAATGTCCTGGTTATTCACACAGCCCTTATACTACATACGGGTATTTCAGTCTACTTAGACCATGAATTTCAAACATGTCGCCATGAGGTACAAAAAAGGTTAATTACTGTTTCAGAAGTACACCCAAAACACATGCTGGTACTATGGACTAGAAAGTCCCCAGTGAATCAGAGCAGTTTAGGGAGAATTAGAATCCAGGAATGTATGAAAAACATTCAGAAAATTCTTGATTTTATAAAATATTATTTTGAGGATGGCTGTTACTTAGGAACAGTCTGCTAAAGTAAATCAATATTTGGTTTAAGAAGCTTACTTTATATCCCTGTTTGTTACAGAAACATAAAAGCAATTCATGTCAGCCTGTGAATTTTAAGGCTACTCAAGCTTTAAAAAGAAATGATGCTGTACTATAACACAGCTGTTTATCTGCTACAGTTGTAAAACTGCTTGCATTCAATTTGCTACATAATTGAGTCTAATATACCACATTTATAATCAGATGTACTTGGGGTTAAAAATTCCACCACAGATATTTTTTTTTTTTCAGGAATTGATACCAACATAAAGGACAGTTTGGGTAGAACAGTTTTAGATATTCTTAAAGAACATCCATCTCAGCAGTCACTCCAAATTGCTGCTCTACTTCAAGGTAAGTCATTTTCAGTGATACATTTGTTAGAAACAAATCATAATAACGTAGAAGAATATTAAGATATATAGTACTTTCTACTCTACAAATATTTTATTATACAAGAGTACTCTTGTTAATTCTTGTTTGCTAGATACATAAAAACGTGTCGTTGAATATCCAAATTTCAGAGTACACCTCTTCTTGACAGTAGACATTACCACAATATGCCACATTCTTCATTAGAAAATAACGTCTTATGATATTTCACTGCAGTTCCATTAAATTGTGATCATAAACTACAAATGAAATGCTTGATTCATTCATAAATAACAACTATGACTAAAAGATGATGATGAATTTTGAAAACATTCTTTTCATTTTTCTTAAATTAAAAAAATAATTAAACCAGGCCGTAACTTTTGTGACTATAGCTGAAATAGTATAATCTTGTTGTACATATGTTTGTTCTTGTCCCTTATATTACTTTTGTGGCATAAGACTGATGGAACTCCATTGTTTACATTAAATTTTTTACTCTAGGAGATGTCAGTAAAGTGATAAAACATGAGCTAGTACATAATTCAGTATAAAAATCATTCTTTCTTTTCTATGGAATATGTTCCCTGCATTTTCAGACTAGTCTTTCATTAGCTGTGTTTCACAAAGGAAGTCCCTGCAGGTATCATTGCTGCATCTCCACCTATGTTGTTTATTCCTATCTTTAAATAAGCCATTTTATTCAGGTCAGTGTTGGTTCTACCTATCAACTAGCTCATGCTTCAGTCTCCAGCATAGTTATATTTCATAAGAACATTTCCCAGAGAAAAAGAGGTCATGTGGCCCCACTATGTCCTTCAACTTTTCTTTCTGAAGAAAGGAACTAACTAACTTCCAAACTTGTTAGCCAGCTTCAGTAAAGTTTTCCAGTGAGGTGATGGACCAAAGATGCAAAGATCCTCTAAGTATAATGAGAATTTTGCAGGCTGGAGAAGAGGCATTCACTTAATGAGCAGTTTCATGTTACAGCTGGACTAAATTAACAGCTTGCCTTACTCTCTCCCTCCTTCCTATTTTCTTTTTTCCTTTCTCCCACTCCCCCCCTCCTTCTCTCCTACTTCCAGCTACAGAGTTCCCTTCCATATTACCTGCTAACAGAAGCTGCAAAGGGATCTGATTCAGTTAATGAATTAGTAGTATATGATATATACTGTATTATATTACTATATTTAATAGTATGTAGCAATAATAAAAAATACAATGTTAAATATATAAATATGTATTCCTTTATTTCAATGAACTTGCGTCCCAGAGTTAGCTCTGTCCCAGATAACTGGCAGAAAAGTGGGGAAGAAGAGATGGGTGATGGAAGTAGCACTTTTCCCTGTCAGTGGCAGGGAGTGCCTAATGTGACTCAAACTGTGTGGTAGAACTTCAGTCTCTATGTCCTCGCTGAGCTGCAGTGAACATACCACTATGTGCAGGAAAAAGCAGTTAAGATTGTACTGAAACTTCTTCAGTGGAAAGAAAAGGATCATTCGGAGCTTCCACTTTCTTAGATATCCAAATCAATCATCCTTCAGATATCAAGATTGATTATAATGTCCCATCCTTTTAATATGTCTGCGTTGTTCCATTTTCTCATAGTGTGATAACCTTGCAGTCTCAACCCCATTGATGAACTAAGTTTCTTGAAAATACCCTTATTCTATGAAAAAAACCCCACCCAAACCCTCTCAAGGGTTTGTCATGTTGATGGATAAGTATCTGCCCTTAGCTTTTACCACAAAAAGAGAAATACAACAGTTTCAAGGCTTTTTTGTTCTTTGACAGGTAATATTTTTTACATGTGTACTTTGAAAATATAAAGAAGACTACTTAGTAGTTTTTAGCTCATGTTAGTGTGATGAAACTGTGCTTGTTACGAGGAGCTGTTTATTTTTGCTCAGTGGGAAGTGATGTGCAAGGATGAAAAATGTTTACAAAGATGCCATTCTGAGTTTTAAGAACACCTGAAGAGCCCCTTCAGAACTTTCTCATCAGCAAAGAGTTCACTGAAGCTTTAATCATCAGTGCTAAACTTTGAACTGTGTGCTGAAGTTGAAAAGTAAAAACAGTTGAGTATACTCTTCACTGAGTTGCGGGCATTTATCCTGTTGTAGCTGAAAAAACAGTGAAACGCTGGGATTTTGGGAAACCTGAATGCAATCCGATTGAGTTCAACTTTGGTGGATTATGAATGCCTTGCAAAGAAAGGGTAATTGTTGAGAGAGAGTTAGTGGCTTCCAAATAAATTCCTGTTAAAGTGCCTGCCTTCATATGATTGACTAGAGAAACTTACATGTCTCCATTTATAGTTGAAAAAGAAATTAAATTAATGGCATCAGACAATTACTGATGAGATTTTTTTAAGTTTCTTCCGATATTTTTCTGTGTACAGACACAACGGCATTGATTGATTCTTTCACCTTGTCGCCAGGGTATAGTAAGGTTTTATCACCTAGCATTCACATTTTCATCATTTCCCCCTTGCATTGTTATGAATGTTATGGTACAGTTTATAGTATTTATGTAGCATAATATCTGTCCCTGCCACAAGACATTAGCTTTCAAAACAAAGGCTGAAAAATCCATATAAACAGACTGGCAGAAAGAGACAAGGAAATAATGTGACTGGGATTACTGGTGGGCCTAGTAGGTAGTTTTCTGTCTTAAATGCAGAGGGGTAACAGAGTTATAAGAAAAGTTTTGAAAGAAAATGAGTTAGGTTTAGATGTATTAATGAGAAATTTCTTTGAAAGAGAAGAAAGTAATTTATGTTTTTAGAAGTTCGTGGAGGCAGTAATACTAAATCTGTTCAACTGATATGAAAACCTACAGGACTGTAAACCTCCTGTGAATGAGGCCTCCAGAATTTGAGAACTGTGGATAGCAAAACAACTCTTTACAGGTTATAGGTTAAAAAGTAACAAATTTTTTTGCCAATGATCCTAGTGTTTTTGTGATCTCTACTTTACATCTTTTCACACTATCCTGAGAAAATAATAATTGAAGTTTCTGCAATTATTTTTTTTATGTTTGAGAAGTCTGCCTTCTTTTTGGACATTTTGGCACATTACCTGGTAGAAGGAAAATAAATAACAAACTGACTTTGAATAGCAACATGAAAAAGGCTGAGTGAATTATTCACCACTTGATTTTTTTTTAACTACCCATTGATTTTGAGTGGAATTATTAGAAATGACAGTTCAAGCTTTAATTTTTTGTCATTCATAGATGTCCCACAATTTTCTGTGTCTTTCTCAGGTCTGAGTTGCACTGAACTTAATTAAAACTACATATTACAGTTTAAATTCTTTATGTGATAATGAAGAAATAGCTGTTTAGGCGTTATATGCTCACAGAGTGGATAATTAGAATACTGTGCCGAGTAAGGCTGGTCTGCTGGATGCCGTGAAACAACAGCATTTGGCTCTGAAGCAGTTAACAGTATTGGCACTTAGGGGTTTATAATTAGGCATTGAAGATAAAAGGGATGTTGCCAAGAGCTAGTAGGCCTAAAATTAAGTCTACCAGCTGTGTTTTAGTTTTAGCACATGTGAACGTGATGCAGGTGCATGCTATACTATCTTTCAAAACTTTCTCAACAGCCCACTATGCCCTCTATTAAAATCTTGCTTTTTTTACTATTTCTGGAAGCAGAATTATTGTTATTATGAAAAAAAAGGAGATAGTGGCTAAACAGATGAAAAATGACATGAGTCCCAGGAAGGCACAATAAACTCTGCACAACCCTTGGGAAGGCACCATAAGCTGCGCTGCGTAGACAGTATGGAGGGAGATTTAATGGAAAGCTGTTTCCTCTCTCATCTGCTGAAGCTGCCTAAGAAACCAACATTGTTTGTACATGTTACCGAATTATTCATAAATGGAAAATGCATAAGCAGCTGCAGAACTAGGACTCCTTTCTTCTGCCCTCTGCTTGAATAGCTTTGGTTTCATTAGCGCGCACTCTCTTTTGTGTATTCTCACTCTCTCTTTCTCTCTCCCTCTTTCTGTGGCCCAGTAGACCTTCCATTCTCTTGGGTGCAGGAGGCCAGCTTCACTGGAAGGACGGAATAAGTTCCCAGTCAAGGATTTAATTACAACTGTGTGGGATGAAAAAAACTAGAATCGCAGTCCCTCAACGTTTTTCTTCTGGGGACTTCTCAGCTCCTTTTATAGGCTATTTTGCAGATGTTGTAGAGTATTAACTATGTTTATGAATTAATTTAACTGCTATTGTTTTGGGAACTGAAAGTTTAGTTGCACCCTGACTTATCTCAGGATGATAGCAGTACTTCAGTTCTTGTTTCTGTTTGTCTTCCTTGAACATGTGCACAAAAGTCTCTCTTTGTGCCTGTAACTTAAACATCTACTGATTTCAGGTTTCTCTGGGGTTAAGTCAAATTTGATTTATTTAGAATTGTCCTCTGAATTTTAGGAATCTGAAGTCAGCCCAGCCTCCATCTCAGTTCAAGTCTGTCAGCTTAGCACACCTGAAGACAGCAGCTGTCAGTCAGTTTTCTGTAATTGTTGCTGCTGTAGAGAAGAGGAATTGGGTCATGATGCCTCAGGAAGGCTCCTTCACAAGGGAGCAAGTGAGTTGCTTTAGGAGGAGCTTTTGGAGAGATCATGGGCTAGGGTGGGACTCAATGGAGCTGTAGCATCTTCATCCAGATGCTGGGAGAGCCCTGGGAGGCAGGGCAGAGGATGCTCTGAAGATGGGTGACTTTCAGCAAGAAATGGAGCAAAGGAGGACTCAGGATCCCCCTGCAGGGCCATGGGAGGTAGTGATTTCTAAACCAGTTTTATTCCTCCAACCTAGTAACTTGGAGAATCTTGTTTGGAAAGGTGAGTGTTCAGATTTTTATTCTAATAAAAATTGACTTTTTTTAAAGTTTAAAAAGCCTTTTGGTCTCTTTAGGGGAAATCATTCTAAGGAGGTACTCTATGCAAATCCACTTCATGGCATGGCAGAAGTAGGCTCTCAAAACAGAAGGCAAAGGATCTCATACTTCATTAAAAGGGTTTTGAGTTTTGGTTTTTTTTCCATTAAAAGAAAAAGTAAAAGGTTCTCTGAGCCTAGTGTAGCTGTTGTTTTAAAAGCCAAGGTTTATAAAGCAATAATCTTGACCCTCTGACCTCATTTAGGAATTAGAACATAGAGGAGCTAAAGTTAGAACAAGCTGTGCTGTACAGCCTGGGCTTTTACTGCCCCTGAATGTTAAACATCAGCTCCAGCTGAGCTGGGCCGTGTTCTCTGCATGGCTGACCTTCCCAGCCCTGGCCACTCTGCAAAGAGGCAGCTCTCTTTCCTTTCTGCTTGGCTTTGGCTTAGCCAGCGTAACAGATGCTGAGAAAGCTGGAGTTCCAACAATTTGAACTCTCCTGTTCATGTTCCCCATTTCTCTTACTTCCACCGCTTTGTGATCACTTCTGTGCTATTACTATTTGTGCATATGGCCCTAGCTACTAAGCAGGCAAAGTTTTTGAGATTCCTAATATTAATCCTTATTGGACTTCAATCTGGTTCAGTTAACAGAAGTGAAATATTCTGTTCTTCCCAAAGCAGTATAGTGAGGAAACATCTCTGAAGTGTCTGTTAGCATGTGCCTCACCCCTTACGGGCTAGTCCTGCTGCCTATCTTTGAAATATGCAACAGAATGACAGTAAGTTGGTGAAGGAAGTGTTATGAATCTGACAGGTCATGTTGCAAACAGCCTTTACTCTCCTCTATCATAAGAACAACAGGCATTTCTCTAAACTCTGCGAGACCACAGCTGGGGAAATTGTTATGGTCATTAAGTGGTATAAATGGCTAAGCTTGGCTTTGTTCTGAATTCTCTTTATATTTTTTTTGAGAAAAGTAATAAAATCCAGAGGACTATATCAACTACGCTATAGTCAGAGCCGGTGATGCTAACATTATAACCTTTTTTGATAAGTCTAGGTAGGCTTTGAAGATTAATTTCTAGCCAGCTGCAGGCAAATAGAATTTGATTGCTGGTGAAAGAATCCACTTCTTTTGTTTACTTTGTCTTTGGCTCTTGACATAGATGACCTGTTTTGTGTTTGTTTCCTTGATAATACTATGGGTAAGCACTCATTTATCTAGACTATAAGCTTCTCACAACTGACTCTGTATCTTTGTCTCATACATATCCGGTAGAATTTTTAAGAGTATAAAACCGAGTTAGAAGTTCCATAGAAGTCCGAAGTTTTAAGGGTTTTGCTCTTACAAGGATATTGTCTTGTTCTAAACTTCTACAATGTGCCTGTGCTGAGCCTTTTGTAGAAGTTTTCTGGAAGGAGCTCTGTAGTATTTAAGAGTCTTATGTTGAACTTGGGTTTCCTCATCAGAGCTACCCTTCAGCAGGTAAATGTATTGGTCTGAAAGTGGGGCCTGACAAAGAATAAAAATAGAATATTATTTTAAAACCACAGTCTTATATGAATATTGGACAATAAGATTAAAATCTTTCACAATCTCCTTTATGTTTCTTCCTAATAATGACTATATTAATCCAATAATTTTAACACTCCCAGCTGGCAGAACTTCATTTTAGGTTTGCTTTTGGACAGTTGCACAATTATCAAGCAAATATTTTCAGCCATGAATTCCTTTTTTCCTTTTATTTTTTCTTCTGTCTAGCTTCCTTTTTGTTTCTCCTCCATCTTGCACATTAACTTGACAAATAATATAGCTGACAGAGCTGGAAAACATTCCAGAGCGTTTTGTCATATTGCTGGTTTTCTCATGGTCTCTTACACCTCTTGTGTGTGTTGCAACATGTGCTGTTGTGATTACTGTCTGGTGTCAGAAAGAATTTCCTTAAGCAACTTAAGAAAATTCAGGCGTAGAATAGCTGCTGTAACTGAGAACCAGTTACTCTGATGGGGAAAAAAAGCATCATTATTGCATAAATTAATTTTTAATTTATTATTTAATATTTGTCCTACAATAACATGCATTAAGGCTTGATGCCCAATTGAGGTAGCCTTGTAGAAAAGCACTTTGAAAGTAATGTATATATTTACTCAAAAATGATAGTTATGAAATTGCAGTTTAGCATATTTGTCATACTGCTTTTTTTTCTCTCATTATAAAAATCATCCTGAAGTTGGGACAAGGAAAGTTTTTAAGAAGAAAAAGCATGAAAGTTTCAGAACACTTTTTCAGGCTGCTACTTTTAACTAATTTTTATATTGTATTTTTCCTCATTTACTATCTCTATGCTGTAAGCAGAATATTTGATTTTTAACAGTGTCTATATTTATTGTGAACATCCTAAATATCTTGACTTAAAACTCTTAACAAATTTAAAACAAGAGAAGTGTATTTCAAAAATAATGATAGAATGGAACAGTTACATAGATATTTCAAGGAGACAAGAAGAACACAGGGGCAGTCACAACTCGTTACTCCTACAATGAGAATTCTGTAACAGTGTCAGTAGATTGACTGGCCTTTATAGTGTTTTATAATACTTTTGATAAATTATTGCCTTGCAGCAGTGTTTATGAAAAACTACAAGGTTTGTCATATGAAAAATGGGAAAGGCTTTAATGAAAAATGAAGTAGCAAATATACTTTTGATTGGAATAAATCCCCTTCACTCAGGAGTTTAAATGTATGTATATCTTTAAATTGCAGAATATATGGAAACAGGAAGTGCAAGTATTTCAGAGGAACACCCACTGGAATGTGCAGAACATCAGTCTTGCATTTTGTCCCCAGAAGTTCCTGCGTCTCCAAAGGCTAAAAGTAAATACTTGTACGCTGTGAATACAGAAGCTGTACTGAACTTCTCTTTAATACTAAAATTATATTGCTAACACATCCATACAAACATACAAAATTAAAAAGAGAGATTAAGAAAGTTACTGATTTTGAGAAGGTTTTTTCCATCATGAATTACCTGTATTGACCTCATACCTTGTAATCTATGTCATACAGGAAAGCAAAGAACTGTATTCTGAGAAAAGATGAGTCACTGATGGATTAAAATCTATTACAGTGTTAGATCTTAAATATTTTTTAATTTATCTGATCTTACACATTTCATAATCAAGTAAAACAAAAGGATACTAAGTATGTCAAAATACTCTGCAGGTATTGTTCACATTCAAGTTAAAAAATTAATTTATTATCTTTCCCAGTCAGTACATGTTCTGGTTGTGTTACATTTGGATGCCTCTTTCAAAGATCATGTGCGTACTGCTCTTCCATTTATCTCCTAACATATCATCCATACTATCAGTGTTATTTGTGTGCGGGTGCTCTTGACTTATGTTCTGCTTTGTCCTTTAAACATCACAGCACTTAAATAAGGCATTTCTTGAGTGTAGTGTTCTCTTGCTCTTCCATGAAAATCATCTTCCTGTAGAATCTAATCATCCAAAGGAAATGTATTTGACTGCTGGCAAATAACTAAGCCTCTCTTCTTTGTTTTTGTTGTGTGGGTAGTTTTTTTTCTTTGTTTGTTTTGAGTTTTGGTGTGGGTTTTTTCTTTTAAAACAAAACAAAAGAAATAAACACCTTAAAGGGAGAGCTGTCAGTCATGAGAAAACTGAGTTTACTGCTGCATGCCAGATTATGATCTTCGTAGTTACAGTAAACAAATGCTCTACTTCCATTTGTGTTTCCCATTGGGGTACTTAACAGATATACAGTATATGAAGACAAATAGTTCCTTTGAGAACAGTAGAAACATGAAGTCAACTACCCTATGCAATAGAAATGTCTATCCTGAAATTAAGTAGTAAACATTTTAAAAATATGTTTTACTTCTTAACAATAAGGGCTTGATCTCACATTCCTTGTTTCCACTTTCAAGGTATAAATACTGTAAAACGTGCTAGCTGGCTTTTGCTTGTCTGTTGTGTAATCTGATTCTAAAGGAAAGAAATTGTACTCGATTGTGCTTCCCATCCATCTGTCTGCCATTCTCTGATAATCTAATTTCAAATAATTTAAACCAAATTTATAAGAGGGATAGCGGTATCAATTACCTTTCTGTGACTTTCATGAAAATAGACAGCTATTATAGATAAAGGAGAGAGCCCTTAATTAGTACCTGCACTGAAAGAAATGGTCGAGATGTGTCTTCTATGTATTTCTTCTGGCAGCAACCAGTCAGCCAGTAAGTGTATGCTTACTCACACCCTTGCAGTTCCAGTTTTGTGGCACAGCATTCGTTCTTGCCCAGTAAGAAACTACAAGCTGTAGGTGGGAGAACATGGAATTGGGGACATGAACATAATTCTATAGGAAACAGTAGTCCTGTTTCTTTTTGGGGCACTGTATCATGATTTTAGAATAGTTCCTAGTATTGAGGTATTTTACTTCCAAGTTTTATTTATTATAATATTAATTAAAATAGATTCAATTTTCTAATTAAAAAGCAGAATATAAATATACCTATTTATATTTTTGTTTAATTTACAGGTTTTGTGCAAAGTTGCTGTTGAAAAAGTGTAACAAGAATTTTGAGTACAAAATTTCCATTACATAGATATTAAAATGCAATTAGATGCTTTTAATTAACAACTTTTATTCTGGATTCTGAAATTTTCAGTCATAACTGACTATAGTTGTAATGTTAAAAATATTTTAGAGTATTTACATTTACCTACCATGACAAACAGAGACTATGAAGAAAAATTACAGAAAAAGAGCTCTAGATCAAGCAGATATAATCTTATCCGGGGTTTCTTTAGTTACATGAACGTACATATGTGTGTTGTATGTATGCTGAGCTTAATATACTCTGTTTTTCCTTTTTAGCATTTTATTCTCAAAGATGGAGTAAGATGGAATTATCTCTATATTTTATCACGTCTAAGGATTGTAGTTCCCAGCAAATAACTCTTGTAAAACTAGTAAAGGAAAGAGGTTGCTTATTTGCCCCTGGAAAACTTGATTATCACTCATATTTTCATTGTTGTTACTGAAGTCAGCTGTGTAATATATATACAGTAGATTATCAGAACCTAATGTAGTTGTTTGTAACAAGTAGCTTTTTTACTCTATGGAAATCTTGCAGCTGACAGTGGGCTATTTGCAGAAAATTTAGTACTCAATGTGATTCTGATACTTGCTACCATTAACATTTCTACTAGTGGTCCTCAGTTAGTATAGATGTGTACAGTTCATTGTCTTACTATTTTGGTAGACTTCTTAACTAAAGATATCTGATAAATTAAGGAGAAAACATGAAAGACAATGCAGAATGCGCTATGCATGGTTTTCTGGTAGACTCTGTAGGGCAACACATTTTAAACTTGTGAATTCTGCCCTGTTTAACTTTCCACCATTCCATTTAAACCTGGGAAAGTGAGCAAGAACAGTTTATAAAACATAGTTACTTTAGTAAGACAGATTTGCATTAGAAACTCAGTTCCAACCTGCTTATAATTTATGGAACCGATGTAGTGTATTAATTGTTCACAGCAACACCATGAACCTAGTGCAGAGTATGGGACATCTGGTTTTGTATGTTTATAGAAACTTTCATTTCCTATATTAATTTTATTTTCTTGATAGCTGCTATTTCTAGCTGGTTTTCAGGATTAGAAAACACAGAACGGGTAAGTATATCTTGAACATCATAATTAAATGCAAGGTGTAGGGAATGAAAAAGTATGTAGATTACGTCCAGCAATTCCCATTCTGGGATGAGATACCATTATTTTTGAGGGGAAAATTATGCATGAAGATGAGGTGTGGAATATAACAGATACTCAAAAATTTTAAAGAATGTGCAATTCTTTTTAGGCATAATTTACCCCTGATATTCTAATTATTGACTAATGGTGTGTCTGTTTTTAAAGGTGAAGCTGTGACTGGAGAATTATCAAAGCTCTTAGATGAAATCAAATTGTGCCAAGAAAAGGATTACTCTTTTGAAGATCTGTCTCATACAGTATCAGACCATTATCTGGACAATTTTAGTAAAGTATCAGAGGAAGAACATATGACCAGTGGAAGCCAAACCAAGCTTAATGTAGTAAGTAAGATGGGCTACAAAGACAATACATTCAGTTATATCTGCTTTATTTGGGGCACATTCAAGAAAGCAATAGCAAAAAAGAGAATAGTACAACTCTAACATTATAATAGATGTGCTCCTCATATGTTCAGAATTTAATGTTTCCTTTATTTTACAAATATATTTCTTATAAAACCTCAGAATGGCTTTTTATGGCACCACTAATACAAACATAAGTTCAGCTTAGTTGTTCTTTTGAGCATAGTGAGTGCAAGGAAGGGTTTTTTTTTTTTTGAGAAATCACTTGATATCAGTATGCTGTATTATATATTGAAGAATTAATGCTTGCAGAATCTGTTCAGAAGTGCCATCCAAAAGAGAAGCTAAGCTTCTTCAGTTATGATTCTCATATCTTTTATCACTATACAGCTTTCCCAGTAGCCTAATGGTGTTAAAGGCTGAGTCTGTAATGCTGAAAATTGTTGTTGTGATATTTTGGTGATTTCCATCTACAGCTGAAAATATGACTTCATTACTACTAATCCTCTGAATAAAATGCTCTAGGATTCATTTTTCTTTACAGTGTAACAATGCTTTTTTTTTGGTTTTCAATTGAATTCTATTTCTCAGTACGTAAGTAAATGGGATTGCCCAGGGAATAAAGCACATAACAGAGGGAAAATGCTAAGTGTTAAATTTCAATTAATGTTACGCATAAGTTAAGAAAAATTATGTTCTCATATGTGTTGGAAAAACATGATGAGTTAAGGGCTTCTATGTTCTAAAGGATTTATTGCAATATATATGCAGACAAAGTGAGATTTACGAAAGCAGTTAGCTGCCCTGAAATATAGGAAATGTTTTTATAAAGCCCTTCTAGATTTTTGAATGATTAGATACATAACCCATATTGAAGTCAGTCTCAACAAGGTACTGATTCCTTTTAAGATTTTTTTTATACATTTTTCTAGTGTCTCTCTGTATGTAGGTGCTAACTGCTATTTAAATCTGCTCAGCTGCTGTTTTGCAGGAAATGTAATCCATGTAATTCTGTCTACTCAGATTGAAATTCTTACAGATCTAAATGAAATGCAATGTGAATATTAACTATTCAGACACTAAATCTTTGTGTAAGATTCATAGAATGGTTTGGGTTGGAAGGAACCTCAAACATCATACAGTTCTAACCGCCCTGCAATGGGCAGGGACACCTTCCATTAGACCAGGTTGCTCATAGCCTCATACAACCTGCTCTTGAACACCTCCAGGGATGTGGCATCCATGACTTCCCTGGGCAACTCGTACCAGTGCCTCAACATGCTTATAGTAAAAAATTTCTTCTTAATATCTAACCTAAATCTAGCTTCTTTCAGTTTAAAGCCATTGCCCCTTATCCTATCACTACTTGGCTGTGTAAAAAGTCCCTCTCCAGCTTTCTTTTAAGCCCTCTTCAGATACTGGAAGGCTGCTATAAGGTCTCCACGGAACTTTCTTTTCTCCAGGCTGAAAACCCCCCACTCTCTCAGCCTGTCTTTGTAGGATAAGTGTTCTATCCCTCTAATCATCTTTGTGGCCCTCCTCTGGACCCACTTCTACATGTCCATGTCCTTCCTGTGCAGAGGTCTCACCAGAGCAGAGCAGAGGTGCAGAATCACCTCCCTCAACCTGCTAGCTATGCTTTTTTTGATGCAGCCCAGTATATGGCTGGCCTTCTTGTCTGCAAGTGCACTTTGCCACATCATGTCTAGCTTCTCATCCACCAGTACGCCCAAGTGCTCAACAGGGCTGCTTTCAATCTCTGCCCAGCCTGTAATTGTGCTTGAGATTGCCCCAACTCAAATGCAGGACCTTGCAACTGGGCTTGTTGAAATTCATGAGGTTTTCATGGGCCCACCTCTCAAGACTATCAAGGTCCCTCTGGATGGCATTCCTTCCCTCCAGTGTGTTGACTGCACTGCACAGCTTGATGTCATCAGCAAACTTGCTGAAAGTGCAGTTAATCCCCACTGACCATGTGAACAACAATGACATTAAACTGCTGGTCTCAGTACTGACTCCTGAGGAACACCACTGGTCTCCACTTGGACATTGACTGCAACACTTTGAGTGCAAACAATCAGCCAATTCCTTATCCACCCAGTAGTCCACCTATCAAATTCATGTCTCTCCAACTTATAGACAAGAATGTGATGTGGGACAGTGTTGATGTTTTGCACAAGTCCAGGTAAAGCATATCAGTTTCTCTTCCCTTATTAACCAATGCTGTAGCCCCATCACTGAAGGCCACTAAATTCAGCAGGCACAATTTGCCCTTTGTGAAGCCAGGCTGACTGTCACCAATCACCTCTTTATTTTCCATGTGCCTCAGCAGAGTTTCCAGGAGCATCTGCTCCAAGGTCTCACTGGGCACAGAGGTGAGACTGACTGGCCTGTAGTTCTCCAGTCTTCTTTTTATTCCCTTTTTAAAAAATGGGAGTTACGTTTCCCCTTTTCCATTCAAAGGCAACTGGACATGGCTGGACTGCCATGACTTCTCAAAAATGATGGATAATGGTTTAGCAACTTCATCCACTAGTGCTCTCAGGACCCATGGATGTATATCATCGGTCCTGCAGAGCTGTGCACCTTCAGGTTCGTTAGATAGTCTGGAACCTGGTTACCTGATCTTCAAATTGGGCAGTTCTTCATTCTCCCAATCCCTGTCTTTGCCTTCTGTGCCTTGGGCAGTGTGGCCAGATCACTTGTCTGTGATGACTGAGGCAAAAAAGTCATTGGGTACCTCAGCCGTCTCCATATCCCATGTAACTAGGCCTCCCACTTCCTTTTATGATCAACCTACCTAAAGAAGCTTTTCTTGTTGCCCTTGATATTCCGCGCTAGATTTAATTCTGTTGTGACTTTAGTTTTCCTGCTTTCCTCCCTGCCTGCTCAGACAATTTCTCCGTATTCTTCCCAGGCTACCTGTCTTTGCTTCCACCCTCTTCAGGCTTCTTCTTTGTGTCTGAGTTGGTCACAGAGCAACTTGTTGATCCGTGCAGGCCTTCTGATGTTTTTTTCCCCGACTCCTTCTTTGTTGGGATGCATAACTCCTGAGCTTCATGGAAATGATCCTTGAATATCAACTAGTTTTTTTTGGGTCCCTCTTCCCTCCAGGGCTTCATCCCTTGGTACTCTACAAAGCAGATCCCTGAAGAGACCAAAGTCTGTTCTCCTGAAGTCCAGGGTATTGAGCTTGCTACGTGTGCTCCTGGCTACCCAAAGAATCTTGAACTCCACCATTTCATGGTCATTGTAGCCAAGGCTTCCTTTGAGCTTCACGTTTCCTACCAGCCCCTCCTTGTTTGCGAGAACAAAGTCTAACGTAGCAACTCTCCTCTGTCCCGTGGAGAATGAAGTTATCGTCAGTGCATTCCTAGATTGCTTATGCCCTGCTCTATTGCCCTCCAACAGATATCAGGGTGATTGAAATCTCCCATGAGGACTATGGTCCCTCAATAGACCAGGTTTCTAAAGCGCATCTCATTGTCTAGGTAGCCAAATCCTTGGCTGTGGTACCAGTCCTGCAACTGTTTGTTGGTTTGCCATGTTAGACTGGACTTCTCAACCCCCTTCCCTTTGACTGGGTGGTTTGATGAAAAAGCTGCCTGCACTCCAGAGTCCTTTACTGCCACTTTCAGGGTGCTGTAATCCTTCTTCACGCACTTGTTACGAGCCCCTAGTAAACAGCCCACCTTTCTAGAGAGTGGGTCAGGTCATTAAAATAGATGCCTCTGTGCCTCTGAGTCTCCTACTAATGTCATCTGTGCAGCAAGCAAATACAAAGATAAATTAGACAATACATTTTTTTGAGGTTTCATCCATTTGTTTATTGAGTTAGGTGTGAAAACAAATCTTCAAAAATCAGAGTAGTTTAAAGTGTGTTGGGGATCTCTCCTACTAGTATACCCAGCCTTTCTTTCAAAGAAAATTAGAATCAGGGTGATGGGTATGCACTCCCAATATGAACTCAGGGCAGAACATGTTTTCCCCTGGAGTAAACCCAATTATACAAGCTTATATGTGGGATATTCCTATTTGATCTAGAGCATCCATTTAATTTATTCAAGTATTTTAAGGTCACTCAGTCTGTTCAGTTGCTACCTGACTGTCTTACATCCAAAAAAGGACTTGCTCCCAGTTTTGACACACTGTATTTTAGTTTTGGGGAAATTCTGCCTTCTCTTGGTGTGCAGACTCCCTGTATAGTGCATGAATGATATGAAAACACACACACACTGAAAGGAGCTATCAAAGACTAATTAGGAAGAAGTACTAAAATTAAAAGGCATGTTTAGCTCTGGAAATGGGTGCAAAGGTGAATGTTGCCAAACTACTCTGGGGTCAGGACTGGCCAAGTATGGTGGTGGAAGAAGTGTGATAGTAGGGTGATGACTGAAGATTCTTGAATTAATTTTTATATATAAGAATGGAGAGGTAGAGAAAGAAAGAAAAGAGTGGAGACACATATATGGAGAGTCAGAAATAGATTCCTTTGATATATGTTAAAGAGGAGAAAGATTCTTACAGCTTTTTCTGACTTTAATTTTCTCCTCCTTGGGAAGCTTCCATAAAAATCTCAGTAGAGTAACTGTGGTCTTTGCTGTTAATTGCTGTCTGTGCTAGCATCAGCTCTGAAGAGGTATAAAAGTCAGATCTCTGGTAATCCATCAGATGATGCCATTTCCTGGACAAATGTTTTCAGAGATGATGGCTGGTGCATGCTTTTCAGCTTCTCCTGTAGTTCAGTGATCTGAAAAGGTTTCAAACCCAAGTCATGACACTTTATGACCCTTGGAGACATTCCACGAATGAACTGACTGCTAAGATACCTCTGCATTTTTTTGCATTATGCTATTGTTCAGAAACATAGGAGGCCAAGATTCCGGAATTTCTGTTTGGAATAGCAGCTTGTGGGGTAAAAAATTAATAAATTGGAGCAAGGAGCAACAGGAGCCACCTCCTGAGGCTGACATGGGCAAGTGAAAGAGAAAACATTAGGAAACAGAGTGTGTTACAAAGCTTTTTTGTTAACAAATGTCTCTTCAAAAGAGTGTCAAATCACCTATGGTACCGCTCTGGCTAAATAAGATTTAGATTGATTCTGGGCTGCAGAAAGAAGTGTCTGTCTATCTAAGATCCTCAGTCCTGAATCTAAGTGCCAGCCTCTTTTATTTGAAAGAGCAGGTCTCCCTGGTTTTCTTTAGTGTAAGGTTAGTCGGGATGACTGCTTTTTAATGCAGTAAATTAACAGTAAAGGGCTTCATCTGGAAAGTGGAAGAGTGGGGTTCAATTCTCTCTGTGTCATAATGGTGGATTTTAACGTTGCGTTAGTAGTCTCCCAAATAAAAGGACTGAGCAGCAGCCTGTTGGTCCCCTCCAGTATTCTTTCTGAATTTTATAACCACTGAGACCAAGACCTAGGACTTCCTATTCACTAGCAAATTCTGTTCCTTTTCTGGCCTCAGACATCTTGCATTGTTTGTTGCTCAGTGATACAGCACCTGTAGAATACTATATTTTCTTTTGAAAAAGTTGTGGATTGGAATTCCCTTAGGCCAAGGGCAGAATTTAATCCATTCTTCCATTTGCTGAGTTATTGGACAGTTAGTCATCCAACCACTTAGCAAGTTGCACTGGTTATTTAGAGTAGTAGACTTCCTTCTTTTCATCAAATTTTGCATTGAAAACACTACACATCACTTAATATGCTTCTGTTGACCAGGTGTGTGTTGTAAGCTATTAATAAAACCAGGGGTTTATGTGCTTACAGTATTTTAAAGTCAAATAAGAAACAAAGTTCACACAAATCTGTGCATAGATGAAACTGAAAAAGAGCATTCTGGATGAAAGTTTTGGGTTTAGTCACCTTAATTCCAAATTACTATTCAGCTTTACATTGATTCTTTAGTTTTCTCAGGACGTGGAAGAACTGAATAGGAAGATTGAAGGGTGGGATCTTGAGGACTGAAAGGCATGAACATCTGGGAGAGGGAGGGTACAAGGAAGCAGCAAGCAAATAAAATAAGCAATTAAGGAACATAAGAATAGACACCACAATACAGGTATGAATAAGAAGAGATTTGGCAATGAGTAAAGACTCCCTACAGCACACATCTATTCCAAAAGCTTAAAGGGAAACTGGAAAAACTTTGGGGTTCTGAAAAAGCAGAAATGTGTTAGCTTGCTGAATGAAGGTAGCACTTAATGAAGAGGATGAAAACTGCGAATGCCTGTTTGCTGAATAGCAAAAAGCCAGATGAGAATAAGTTAATGTGATCTTTTGTTTGAAGAGTACATTACAATAAAATAAAGTCATGTTAGAGCTCATTGGAAACTTCATAATTTCAGTGTTTGAAACACACTCTGGCTGTGTTTCAATGTACTTTTGATGTGCTGTCCTGTAAAGTATTAATTCTATATTTCTTTCTCTATCTTCACCAGTCATTAAAACATGTATATTATATCAGACAACCCCCCTGTTCATTGTCTCCACAAAATTAAAGTCCAGATTGAACATAATTTTGCAACTGGAAATGTGAGTTATCAGGCCATTTCAGAGAGAGCTACAAAAAGGTATTTATATACCTAAGCATCACTTCAGTTGGAGTTGATAATTTTTCTCAAAGGCTGGTACACTGGATGGGGTTGATGACGATTCAGAGACTTTTTTACTCCCAAGTCCTTTCTGCCTTTTTTTCCCGTTTTGGTCATTGAGACTTGAGTACACTCTTTAGTTCCTCTGTGTATGCAAAGACATGGAAAGACATAGTTGCTGCACAGGTGACCTGGGAAAGCTTTTTACTTGTGTATTGTTCAGTGCTGACATACTAGTTTTTCTCTATTTGCTAAATACAAAACTTTGATTGCAGATGATAAGGATTTGATTGTTCAGCAAGTCAGAAAAGGAGCTGTGCTTTAGGACATGTTCCAGAAAACATGAGGCAGAAAAATAATGTAGGAAAAAACTAAGCTGTGATACAATTAAGGAAACATAGGTGTTTCTTTGTTTCTTTTTTTTTAAAAATTGAACTGTCTCAAGTGTGAATACTGTCAAAAATCAGCTTTTCAAAATATCTTACAGTACTTTCAGTTTTCAAAAAAATTAAAGTATAATTTTAAAAATATTTATTTTCCAATAGATGGCAGTCTGGCTCAGTAATTTCAAGAACAAAAGCAGCCATCTTATATAAAAGTTTTCCAACTTTTTTTCATTGCTATGTTAAAATGATGCATTTTTAACATGGTTGATTGTACAAACTGCTTAAAAACAACACCTGAAATTCATACAAGAGGAAAACTTATTGAACATCCTTGTATATATTTAAAGTACAAACTAAAAAATCAGGGCTAATTTTACAGCTGTATCACAGTGCAGAGGTTACATATCGAGTATTTATTCAAACAATCTGTATGAATTCAAAAGCAAGTAAGAAAATTTAAACAGGTATAACTTGCACAGCAGGGGTCCAGAAAGATTAGGAGTGTTAGGAAAAGGAACAGAGGAATGTCAAAGTGTATCCCGTGAGGAATCTTCCTGACTTTCTGCAAGTAAATTGCCTTAATTTTGATTCCTCTGTCCTTAGAGTACTAACTAACATGATTTATTACTGGTCTCTTGCCAAGTTTGAGGTTCCTATGTATGTATTCATGCGAGAACACATTTTCCTAGATGTGATATTAAAACTGGAAATATTCTGTATTTATTGCAATGTATTTTCTCATTGTGTTTATTAATTTATAAAAATAACACAACAGAAAAGAGAAGTATGAGCTTTATAGTTTTGTAAGAAAAAACTGCTGGGGATACCAGAGAATGAGATGTTATTTTTGATTTGCTTTGGGCTACCTGTGGCTGCAAAAAAACCAAACAAAACATAGGGCATGAAGAACTTCTGCTTTTCCATATTTATGTATATGAGTATACAAGTCTTTGCAAGAGGCTGGATGCAATAGATCTCAATCTATTCCTTTCATAAATTTGATATTTTAAATTTTTTTTCTTAAAATTGACTCTTAAAAAGAGGTTCTTCTTATTCTGTGTTCAGAATTTTATTATATATTTCCAGTCCTTACTTAGAATGAACTTGAAAAGTATTATTTCCTTTTAACTCAATAACAATAACTATTTTTCATATTTTTGAGGTCATGAGAATTTCTGAACTAAAACTTTTTTTAAAGTAATAAAAATCTGCCATATACACACACTTAATAAAGCTGAAGCTTCAAATTGAAGTTTTTTTTCTTCAGATAGATCCCTATAATCTGGCATGGTAGGCGGTTGCTTGCAATGTTTGCTTTTATATTTGTACTGTTTTGTTCAGAAGCATAACGCATAAACTGTAGTTTTCCAAGGGGAAACGCAATATCTTGCTGTCTTTCGATATGTGGCATGAAGTTAGATTAGAGAAGACATAGTCCAGAAAGTGCGTTATACTGTTAACAGCAGAGTGTATATTAAAGGATTTTACATAATTATCTCGAATAAATACTGAGAAACTTAAGTTATAAGTTGCCCCTATTTGTTTTTTTAGCTTATAGAATAAAACTGAAGATGCTAAAAACATGTAGGATTATAGCGACTGAACCACAGAAAGATTTCACAGAAGTGGCAGCAGTATATCTGATGAAATTTAATGTGGTTATATAATAGATAATAAAGGCTGGCAGCAGTAATTTAAATTTAAACATGAAGAAAGGTTCTGTGTAGTCTCAGGAAAAGATTTGGATTTCATCACAAGTATATAAATGTCAAATTCTGCTTATTCTGTCATCCAGAAAGGGAAGTTGGTACTTTTGTACATTAAGAGAGAGTGAAAAAAATATATATAAAAAAGCATCTTATATTGACATTGTTGAAATCAGTCATGGTGCATATTCAAAGACATGATTTGCTTTTTGCTCTCTTATGTCAGAAAATCAAGAAGATGAGAGTATATAAAAGCAATAAATCTATGAACGTGTTTGGTTTGTGTCTAAGGGGAGATTTCAAAGGATATTATTGTGTGTTTTTGAAAGAAGATGGCTAAGAATGAATGTACTAGAGGTGAATAAAATTTATACATGATCCTTTAAAAGTCAGTTATTCCTTTTTTTCCCCTAAGGTAAAGAACAATTATTTTTATAAAAAATGCACATATTAAAAATATTATGTAAAAATATTTTTTATTTTACAAGGTAATAATCACTGGAATTTGTTGAAGAATATTGATCTAAACAATTTAGTAACATTATTCAATAATACTGATTTTTTTTTTTTTAGTATGATAAATGATAACATGACAAATAAATTGCCACACACATACATAATTGGACAGACTGGTTAAATATTCTGGAAAATTTAACATGGTAAATAAATAATGGCTGGGCTGAAATATTATAATGTGACCAAAAATACTGGAATAAAATGATTACCGTCTGGTAGCCTTTAAAAATATCAGACACTTGCACAGAGGAGTTATTGAGAGAATGAGACAAAATTCCACGTGGTAATAACAATAAGTGTGCCAGAAGAATATACAATGACTGACTAATGAGGATGCATTAAAAACACATTCAAGAACAATTTTGGTTACTAATTCGCTAGGGAATAGTAAGACAATCAGGCCTGATTGTTTGGAAATACATGGAGAGACGCAGATAAATTTTAAATTATTTAATATTGTACTATTTATTGAATTCAATAATACAACTTCACTCTATTTTGCAAGTATTTATGGTGTTAAAAATAAAGAATTGTACTGATGGTTGGTCTTTGGAATATGGTTGCTTAATCCCCTTTTTAGAAGAATGATAGATAATTTATGTGTCGCCAAAGTTTGACATTGAATTTTGTATTGAATTTCTCTTTAACTCTTAGACCTAGTTCAGTTATGACTCTCATTTTACAAACATATACTGACTCTTGTTTCTGTGGGAAATACAAATATGAAGGCCATCTCGCTCAGGATATATAAACCTTACTTTTTAAGACTTCCTTATTATGAAGGTCTGCCCACTCTCTGAAGATAAGGTTACACAACTTTAAAAAATGTTTTTAAAAGCTACCACCCAGCTAAAAACCATCTGTTAGTTCTGGTTTCTAATGCACACAGTGGTATTTCCCACTGAGAACTGTTATTGCTGTTATTTTTTTCTTTAGACTTTTATAATGTGGCAACCAGTAACAAGTATCCAATTGGTCAGTATAGAATTACATACTTGCTATAAGCTACTTTACAAAATTATTTATAAATTCTATCTAAATATGAGCTGGTCACTACGAAGAAGCAGAGGCAATTTTTTTTTGTCCCTTCTGTTAGGTAGTTTACCTAGCCAAGTGAAGCTCAGATATTTTTAATATATTCTTTCCTAACCAACCTTCTGTAATTATTAAGATGGACTGTTTTTTGTGTGTCTGTAAGTTATGCTATGCTAGTATTGTGAAGATTTCTGTGTTAGAGGGATCCTAACTGCAGCCATGTGGAAGTCTATGCAGAATAATTCACCCAGTGGCATGCTTCATAGTCAACTAAATTGGACTGCAGCTCCCTGCTGCTGCAGATTTCTGGTAGAGGTATTGATAGACAATACTCCAGCATGCTGCATCGAGGCACCCTGTGAGATAGTCAGTGCTTATTTAAGAGTATAAAATCCTGAAACATGACAACACTTAATATAGTTTAAACCAGATGGAATAAAGTATAACTAGGTGAAGGTACTGGCCAAGCCACCAGTTCATCTAATGTGCATCAAAAAGTACCTAATCGTTTTTCCAGTAGAATGATTTCCTGGAATATTTAACCAGTCTGTTCAATTATGTATGTGTGTGGCAAATTCCTTGACTATCATATACTTGCAGGAAAATAGCTTACAGACAAATGAACATCTCTGAATGCTGTTATGTGTTTTGCTTGCACTGGTGAATCCTAAACGTATCTAATCCTTTTGTTCCAATCCATCATATTGTTTACCACAATGACCCTGTATTACTGTGTGTGGCAGAACATGCACTGTGTGTAGAGGCATTCTTTTATTTCCTGAGTGTATGCTTTCATTTATTCTTTGGTAAAATCTGACAGAGCAGAAAAGAACAAATAGTTTGTAGAGGACCTCCATAACTTGCAGTACTCCAGGCTTGTTCTTTCCTAAAGCTTTCTTTTTCCCAACTAAGTAATCCTGGCATTTTCAAGTTTATTTCATATGTAAATCTTGCCATGCACTTGCCCTGCTGAAGACTCTTTCATCTTAGCTTAAATCTCTTTTACATAAGAATCTCAGATATGGGTGTAGCTCTTTTTCCATATAACGTAATTATAAGAAAGCTTTTCAGATCAAAGAACTCATTTGTCTTTATAACTATAAAGCTGTATGTAAATTTGAGGTGCTCTGGAAATGAGTAGTTATATTTTATCTACTCAAGAACCCAAAACAGCTATGTTTTATTAAATTAACCACAATAGATTTTTGCATTTTTTTCACAAGGACCGTTTTAGTTCCGAGACTGTCATATGTTGTAGTACTGAGCACATAACCTCTGTTTTATTATACTTAGATAAATATTTAAATAAATCTAGTAATCTCAACAGGATTAGCCAGCATCCGAGGACTCTATCAGAACTGATCTTGAGATCATCTTCCCAATATGCAATATATTTGCTTTAATTAAATATCTTTTTGTGTGTGTTATTCAGTGCTTTAGAGAACAGTGCTTTCTTTTTTTTTTTTTTGACATTCCTGAGCTGCTTGCATAGCAGAACACTTGTCTTTTCCATTTCTCCCATACCCTCAGTATCCCTCCCTCCTGTGAATATGCAATAGTGTACAACACAATGTCCATTTTAATCTACAGTCTCTGACTTCATTTCAGATCTTATAAGAGAATTTCAGTCACTTCTGAAGACCAGAAAGAGAAGGTAATACCATGAGATTTCTACTCAGATAGGTGATTTTACAGTATTAACATCAACTCTCTCTTTGTCATATTATTACAAAATCAAATCATCAGAAAGACTGATGCCTTTTGCTCTTACTAGGATATCAGTCACCAAAGATGTTCCCCTTAAGGTGTGACCTTCCCTAGCAGTCTACCAAAAATCTGTCACAGGCTCCTGCCTTGCGTTTCCCTTGCATTTTTCCTCTTTGACTTTTTTCCAGTGTTCTAGACAGAATCCGGTTCTCAGCTTTTCCCTCACAAGAGAACAAAACACTCTTTTCATCATGATCTTCCTTGGTTCTCATAAAATTCATTTGCTCCCTCTTTGATCAGAGTAGCATCAGTACAGATACTGAAATTCCAAAGGTAGGATCCAGCTGCCTTAACAGTATGTATCTCTTGTCACTGTGGATGCCCAGGATGTCTTTTGTTTGGGGCTAACATGGACTAAGTTGTGCCTTCAGGAACAGCAATTTAGGGTCAACACCTATCCTGTAGTATCTAAAATGACACTGGATGCTTATACTTAGTGGCTGAATTCCACCTCAAGCCCTCAAGTCAGTTGCATAAACATAGCCATCTAATAATGTTCTGGTCAGCAGCTGAGACATCTGCATGGGACTGGACAAAGGACTTGGAAAGCCACAGTGTTTTGGAGTGGCAGGTAGAGGATAGACAGGGTGCCCAAAGAGGAAGCTGAATCAAGACCAAAGTGGCCTTCCAGTAGATTTGCAGTGTTAACATTAAGGACTGAGAACTGTTTGTGAAATTCTAGTAATCTATTTGGTTTACCACGTTTGAGCAAAATAGTATGTAATAACACATAAGATCTATAAGAAATATGAAGGATATTTAAGTTCTATTAGATTTTAATTTCTGCAGACACATTTTTGTTTTGTTGAAAAAATATTTTTGAAAGTCTGTAAAAACCTGAGCTTGCATATGCAGGAGATTTGTTTTGCACAGTCATGCCTAGATATTTAGCCTAAGGGAAAGATACCTTAGTTAATAAGGCAAGAAGAAGAAAACGTGCTTTAAAATATACTCTTTTCTAACCTGCAATCTTAAGCAAGGAATGCATAATTGTAGAACTTTTTAGCTTTTGTTTTTTCTGCATGTTACAGAGATAGGTATTTCTGTAATTCAATTTCTAGAACTCTATCACTGTTGCCAGCAGGTACTAAAGCAGATTTGATTGTTTTTTTTACTACATAGTGGCCTTAGAATAAATGAGGGTTTAATAAAGCCAACAGGATAGAAAGAATAGAGGAAAAAAAAATCTTAAATATCTTTTTTAGATATACCTAAAGTCAACACTGATTTCATGTCTGCTCTGTTAGTGTAAGAATAAAGTCATTAGTCTTGGAACTGACTGTACAGCCTGATAAACATCATCCGACAGGAAATGCACAAGAAGAGTGAGAAACATATGGATATGTCTTTCAGTTGGTTTCTGTAGTGAGGGGAACAGCATAGCTTTATCCCTATGGTATAAACAGAAGATGGAGCCTACTAATTCATCAGAGCTATGTGAATCCCTACAGCATCCATTAAGGGGTGGAGATAAGTGTTAATGTCTGGTTTCACTGTAACGTATTCTGATTTTTTCTGAAGTTGAGTAAGTAGGTACACTCACAGCAGCAGCAATCCTAGTTTCCCTTCTTCAGTGTTTCTTAATAGGAGGTACACAGGTAATGTTAATGGTAATAATTCAGCCATATTTCAAAGGCATTGCATTCGGTTGGCAGATTTTTTCAGTCCCTTTGAATGAGCTCAGCAAGTAGAAAAATGATTAGCAGGAAAACATATTGGACCATATTCTTATACCTCTGTAAAATATAAGATCAGGTGTAATTCACAGCTAAGGGGCAACTACCTAATATTTAATAAGCATTAGAAATATCTGCCCTGCCATTAATACAGATCAACAGTGAACTATAAATGCACTTCTTAGCTTTTCTGTAACTTCACTACATACTGAAAGTCTTGCCTGAGTTCAGTGTTAAAAGTTTTTAAATTGAGATTAGAAGCAGAAACCAGGATCACTTGACCATGCATGCATCTGTTTTTATACTAGTTTATTTTTTCAGAGGGATGCAAGAGTTGAATAATTTGCAAAATTTTTCATCATCTATTTTCTTTCTCTTGGTATCTGCCCTCCCTAAACTTGTTATAAGCGTCAGTTTAGTGCCATGAGGGAACGTTTCAGAAGAGGCTCTTCAATTTTATTTGCTTCAGTAGTTATTTAAGATTAAGCAGTTTCTATTAATACTAATCCTTTTATTTCTTTTGATATTAGTGCTCTGCCCAGTATCTCTGGAATATGAACTCTTCACAGCCTGTAAAGAAGCAGCCTTAGCACTGACTATCAGTCTTAGACAAAAATAATACTAAAATGTAAAAATGTTTTATACCTATGCTGTTCTTTCTTTTAATTATTAATAGTTTATATCTTATGGGTGTTGGAATATTTGCTACCTTGCCCTTGTCTCTGTCCAAAATGGTGCTTCCTTTACTGAATCTCAATAACTTTAACAGATCACTTATTTAGCCATAGGTACTTCTTAAATAATATAGTGTTGCTCAGGTGTTGTAGATTAAGGCATGCTACTGACTGACTTGTTTATCTGTATTTTACAGGACATTTAAGACTGTATACGATGACTGGCTGAAGAAAGGATTTTAAGTATTAGCTCTTCAGCTACCTAGGAGTATGTCTGGAAAATAACATAAAGGTGTGCTTGTATTGTGGTAGATCTGTACATAATATGTTGAATCTACCACAGGCAAAAAGAACAGTACAGGTGTGCTAACACAGGAAGCTCAACCAATGTCCTAAATATTCTGGTAGTACTGGTTATTGAGATGACTGCAGTGAAATCACTGTTATATAAGACAAGAAACAGCAGCAACTTGCACTATGTGAGCTTCACGCTGGCAGGTTTTCATACCAACCATAGAAAACCTTTGCCTTACAAGTGAAGATGATCTTGAATTCTATCTGCCACTTAAATCAGGCTACATTGAGAGTTATTGACCAGTTGATAGTATTCCACATCTCTTGTGGTGTGTGTGATCCTTTTTCTAATAATTCTAGAAGAGTCTGAGCTCTTGCATGTTTATTGAGATCAAAAGGTAGACTGCTATTTCACTGATCTTTTCCAGTTAGACGTTCAGTTTCTAGAGCACACTGATTTGCCTGTTAAGACATTTCAACTGATTGTCAGCTATTCTACTCCACTCTTTTTACATGATATTTAGTACTTAGGTGACAATATGGCAAACTACTAGTGATTTAGTGAGTTAGCGTTGCATCTGTAGAGTATCTAGTACAAACATTCTTCAAGGCGTTTTTGATTATCCACTCTTAACCAGCATTCATCTTTAGCTGACTAACTCACTGCTATATATAGTTCTTTTTTGGCTTGAATTTGTGTATTCAGATATGATTTTATCTTATGACCTTCATTAAGCTAACAGCAATTTAATGGAATAATAACTGCATTTTCAGTAACACTCTTTTATTGAGATATGTGTGCTAAATAAAAACCTGTGCACTGGAGGAGTAATAAAGTGGTGACTTCTGCCTACTTCCTTACCACCTGCTTTTTCCCCTCCTTTAAATTCTTTTCCTTCTGCTCTATTTCATGACAAATAATTTATTTTCTATAAGTTTCATCATTCTGCCACCCACTTATCCACCCTCTCTTTCACAACTTCAAAAAGGAAAAATACATGTTTTACAGCTGAATTACTTTGCAATTGCATTGCACTGAATTTTTCAAATCTTATATGTTAACATTCAGATGGTACAGGGATATTAAATACAGATGCCTCTGTAGTTATTCTCCAAGCAGCATTCTCCAAAATGCTGATTGCTACTCTGAATTATTTTTTTTTCCTTTATGCAAAGGTAAATATAGTTAAGCTTTTAATTCTCTTTAATATTTCTAAAAATATTAACACTTTATTTTGCTTTTCTGCAGGCTCCTATACCCTTTATTATCAGTCTGTTATTTTTCCAATGGTACATGAGTTTTTCACAGTGAGTCACATTTTGGAATGAGTCATGTGCATATTGATTCAGGGAGACACATAAGCCTGTCATTAACATAAGAAATCCCATTAACTTAATTGGAACTATTCATGTGGTTAAACTTGAAGAGTCAAAAAAAGAATTACCAAATTCCTGCATTCTTGTGCAGCCTGCATTTGTGTATACCCTTCCTACATACTGACTTAGGTCAAGTCTATAATGCCTGTGGGGTGTAAAGGCATGCCTAGAAATATGCATCTGTACCATAGGGTGTCCTTGCAGTCTGTATGGCTTGCTGGGTTAAATTCTGTCATGGGGCTTTATGCTTCAATGTGCTATTTTCGTTTTCCTTGGTCAAGCAAAGCATTTTAAATGCTTTGATGTAAAGTGTTTGAAATCTGTAGTAAGCATGCAAATAGTCTGATTTAGGAGTATTGTGTACACGCTGAAATTTAGACAAGTGCTTAAAAGAAAGGTTCACTTTATTTTACCTTTTGTTAAGAAGGAGAAATTAATTTGGAAGGTAATTCAGTCCTGTCCCAAACACAGATACTAGGATGGAGTAAATAAGTTGTGGCAGTGCCTATATTCTCATCCGTTAAGGACAACTAGTTTAATCCATAGATTAAAAAAACACCTCAGATTAAATGCTTAGATTTTGAACAGTTCAAACTAGTTTCAAAGAATGATGTTCTAAGTGTTTTTTTGAATCAGGACAGCGCATATTGCAGCTTCAGCTAATACTTTATCCCTTTAATTTCACACTGAAAAACAAAGCGTATTCTTCCCAAGATATCTAAAACCGAAACTTCTGTAGACTCCATCTACTACATGATTTTTAACAAACACCTTCTTATTATTGTTGAATTACTGAAAGCACTCACTGTTCAATTCTATGCAGCTTTTGGATTTATTCAATTCTTGAATTTTCTGCAGTTGAAAATCTTCACCCACGTGGCAAAATTGAGCAGGATTTAGAAGATAGTGAAGATTGTTACTATAATACATTGAGTTGTCTGTTGGGTTCCACTCAAGATATACACACAAAATATCAGTAAATATGAAAGTTCTAATATTGGCTTTTATATATAGATGAAATTCTCTTCATATGAAGATTACCACTTTCAGTTCAAAAGTGCAGTTCAGCTTTTATGTTTAGTGAAAAATAAATTAACCAGATCAGCATTTTTATTAATATATGACACTCTGTAGATGGGCTGTTTTTTTCTTTTATTATTTTTTTTTTATTTAGGAAACGAAAAGCTATTGTAAGCCTTGAAAAATGCTAATCATTTCATCGATAGAAAAAAGAAAATGTATCCATTTCAGTTTATGCCTGGTATTTCTTGATTACTTAATAACTTGTTAGGTTTTTGAGACCTAAAACTTGTCACATCGTATGTAGGTATGCATCCTTTTATGGGAGTAGTGCAAAGACTCAGATCTGTTGCAATTGTCCTTATTTATGTTACATGCAAGGGTGAATTAAAAAAAATATGATGCTGCTTTGAACACACATTTTAATCTACTTATTCATTTTATAATCTCATTTTTATCTATAATTTGGGCCTTGTTCAGTGTACATTGTACTTGCCATCTAGTTCCAGGGCGCATAATGTCAGATCATGCTCTGAAGAGAGAATGCCTGATATGTGGGGTACTCATCGTGATAGATTTCAATAGCACTTACCCACTGAGGGGCAGTAACTACACATTCATCATTTTTCATCACGTGTGTGAATTAATCATGTTTACCTGAAGTTAATGCATTTTACTGTTGTTACATATTATTGATTACCATGATGCTTACCTTTTGGTGACTTCAAGTTACAGTAATTTTTTCCCAAGTTCAGACATTACTCTGCTTGAGTTCAAAGCATTTGACTACTTCAGACAAAATTGTTTTATTTTATTTTATTTTTTATTACGGAGCCCAGTGAGAAAATACTGTCATGTGCAGCTTGGCTGATGTGCAGTGACGTAGAGGTCAAGGTTCTCCCTGTCTGGGACAGCTGAAACTTGGATTTTTAGGGCATTTAATCTCCCATACTATTGACAACGGTCACAGTGTCTCGTGCTGGTTCCTAATGTAACCTGGCACTTTTGCAAACTTGCCTTCATAATTTCAGTTATAGTCAGGAAAAAAGGAACACAAAGTTTGTGACTATATTGAAGGAGTTTAAATGACATGTCCAGCATCCCACAGAGATTATGGCAGAGGCAGGTACACAGTACGCTTCTCTAGTGTTCAGCTGCTTTAGGTACAGGACCATCCCTGTTCTCCTGATATTCCCTTGCTGAACACAGGAGGTGCAGTCAAACTCTAACCAGACTCACAGCAAATGAAATGATGAATAAATGTATACTAAGAACATATTTGTGAAAGAATAGCTGCAGATGTGCAGTGTATGGTGGACAACAAAATAATAAGGATGGAAAATGTGAAAAAAAAACAAGCAGGGAGAAGGTTGCCGCTGGGGATTTGGGAGAGGTGTGCCCAGCCCTTGAAAATGTTCACTGTTGTTCATCTGTAAAACATGAATTGTGTCTTGTAAATGAGGCTGCTCCTTGTCAGGATTCTTACTGCATCCCACAAGGGTACATTCAGTTAAAGTACGGATCCTGCTGTGGAAAAATAGTACCTGAAGGTGTCACATTTCATGTCTACATCCTACTCTTCTGCATTCATCGGGCGTTTTCCCCTGGGAGCAGCCTGGGCAGCAGCAGGGGGAGCACTGGAAGCACAAGAACACTATCACAGCTCTGCTGTCTTTGGCTTTGCTGCTGCAGCTGCTGAGAACAGCCGCAGCAGCGAACAACCCTCTCGGACTAATTTATACAGGATAAGCAGGAACAGTTTTTCTCTTTATTAGTTCTTAGTATAACATAAAATTAAAACATTAGACTATAGAACTACATTTTTTACACTTGTATTTTTGACATAATTACATAGTCTTTGGGCCAGGCAAAGGAAGGGTAATGCCTCTGTAATCCAGCAGTTGAGATCGTATGAAATATTTGCATAGTCCTCTGTCTGATAAACTCTTTCTTCAACAGAAACCTCCTACTGACTTCATTGTTCCAGACTGAGTGGTAGCATTTAGCTTATCAAATGTCTAGTTGCTTTCTACATCCCATGAGCAGTGGGAGGTTGCCTTCTGGATTTTGCCTTTTCTGTTCAATTTCAAAAAGCTTATTTTCTTAATAGGTGACAAATAAATAGTTAACATTGGTGTCCAGAACTATGATGCAATAGTGAACAGTAAAGTTACTATTATTTTATATCTTTTACAGTTTCACTGATGCTATCTTTCTCTAGTGGATTTGCAAGGGTATTTACAATACTTCTGCAAATGGATGGTAGTTATTCACGAACAGAGATATAACAAGTAAAGAAAAATTTTTGTGTTTAGTTTTAAATTTCACTGGACCACTACAGGAAACTCTCTGTATCATGAAATGAAGGAATTAAATCACAGTTTACTTAGCAATGGCTTCTTACAAATGTCAAGGCAGAAAGCAGACCAGTTTTCATTAAAAACTGAGAAAAAAGAGAGAATAAAAGGAAATAAGAGGTTTTATATGCCTTACTGTATTTATAGAGAAAACTCGTCTAGAAAATGAGGTCACAAGGTAGCCAGGAAATAATTGGCATCTACAAAAAAAGAAGCCCAAAATTTTACATGTGTTTTATACACGCCATAAAGCTTCTTGAGCTATGAACTTAGTAGCTTTAAGTAATAATTAAGATTAAAGATACCTTTTTTTTTGTTTTCTGCTTTTAAGAGTGGAACAGACTTCTGCTATTTTTGTCTATACTTATCATTCTTTCTGTTACTAAATATTGGATTATTTTCTTAGTTCAGGAGAGAGATTTCTAGTTATTGTGATAACCAATCTAATGTACATACGTATACTAAGAGAACAAATAGCCTGTTTACAGAATAAAGTATCCTTCAGTCTAACATATCCTACCAGGCAAATTTTGCCTTTTATATGGATAGAGACATGAAGAGGAAGGCTTCCATACATAAATTTTCAAAGGCATAATCAAAATGTTCATCAGATATGAAAATCAGAGGTGGTACGTCAGGCCCAGTAGAGTCTGAGGAGACCTTGCCACTAATTGCAATGATTAAATGTCCTTATGCTACATCCTACTACTCCTTTACTGCTATATTATTATCATTTTTCACTTAAAGAGAAATTATGTTTGTCTCTTACTGCTATAAGCAATTAATTCGGTGTTCCACTTAAAACCAGAACTTAAATTAATCTTTTATTCTGTATCAATGTCTTGTGGTTTCCCTCCAAATTTTTCCTTTTTATATTTTATATCTAATATCTGTCTGTTTTGTTTGAGGATATATGATGCTTATACTCACGTCTCTTCTAACTTAGGCAAAGTTGGCCTTTTTGAAGCTTAATATTATGGTTTATGTTGACTTCACCATTTCATAATGTCAAATTCAATTAACTCAGCAACTATGACCTAGGTGGCATTTTCTAACTACATTTAGCTTTTCTTTTTGGAATTGAAACAGGCATGAATAAAAGGTTCTCAATTGTGTTTATTTTTCTTTAGGTGACAGAAATATCTTCCTCACTTTTTTTTTTTTTTTTCTGAGAAGTGGGCATAAATAACTCTAATTTCACTACAGCTTTCCTCACAGGGCTATTTCAAGGCTTCCCAGCAGCACAAGCAGAATTAGATTTTCATGTCCATGGGATCTCCAAGGAGGCAAAATTAAATTATATAATGAACAGAAAAATGAGGGAGTTCTGGGAAATGAATTAAAGCGAGGAGAAAATAGCAGGAAACTAGGTGGTCTGGATTGGAAATTTTATAGATTTATGTGTCTTAGATCTTTGGATTGACTGTAAATCTTTCTCTCTCTCTCCTGTCTCATCCAGATGCATCCCTTTCCCCAGGCAGTGCAAACCTAGTTTACGTTAGGTGGTGAACTTCTCACTCTCCTTTCTCTCACGCAACTCCTTCACTCCTCTTTGCAAATGCATCTCTCCCTGCAGCAACTCCCACTTATAACTTTGCACCTGTTGCCTGGGGAGAACGTGTTTTCTGGCAGCAGGGATGGATGAGAAAGGTGACAGAGATCACTATTTCTTGACCCTTCACATGCATTTCTCCTAATGCTTCTTTTTTAGTACTTTATCAGTAGCAGAAATCTGGGCAAGAAGAGACAAATCAGTTAACTATAAAAAGAGCCAATGCTACTCTGCAGTAATCTGTAAATTAGACTGCAGTATGTAATTCATACCTGGAGTGTCTGATTGCATAAGAGTACTAGTCAATTTATTCCAGTAGTGTGTCTAATGAACTCTGACATCAATTGGTCGTTTTTGGAATGATCAGGAGATTTGCCTTAATAATATGCCACACTTCTCGTTCATGTTGACAGCATTAATCTAATTTTGTGTGATCTCCACTCTTTTAGACTATTTATAGAAAATAAATCTTAATGAAATAATACAACTCCATCTCATTCTACTTTATTTTTTTCTGTTGTTCATGGGTATTTGCTTTGATTTTTCTACTCTGTTCCTGTAATGGCTAAATACACATATGCTCTCTCTTGAATGATTCAGATGTATTGAATCTCATTGTCTTCCTTTAGTTGCATTAAAAAATTCTCTCTGATGTTATGTGTGTGTACTGTGTACTTTATACCTTTAGAAGGAGTATTGAGTGGTTTTTTTTTTTTTACTTTTGTCTTCATTCCCTTACACTGGCTTGTAAGGTCGCTCAGCTAATGTGTGTTACCTGCTTTCCTGTACCTAGCACTGCTGCAGTTCTCTGATTTTTGCTCCAGGGGGCAAGAAGCACTTTGTTCTCTGATACAACAACACTGAGATTTAAAATATAAACACAGGGCAACCACCATGGAATATGGCATCATAAATAGAAAGGAAAGACCTGTAGTCTGCTTCCTTTTTTCTATGCAAATGCACAGCAGTAATAGTCCTTCCCAACCCACAATCTGCAGTGTTAACCCAATCCTTTATTAATAATCTGTGTAAGAATACTGGTTGCTATGGCAACACATTCTGTGGTGCCACTTGACTGTCAAAATAACCTCATGAAGTATCGTGCTAAGAATGTTTTAGAAATTGACTTTTAAAATAAGAAGTAAATAAATCCACCTAACTTTAGATGATATGGCTAGGTTCCTGAAGTCTGCAACAAGGGAACAACCGTTTTTCTGACTAAGGGGAATCAGACTGGTAGCAATGGTTATATCATGTTTCTCATCTTTGGTGAGTGACCTGAAAAAGAATTTAGAAATTATTTTCTGCTTAAGTTAGTGATATGCAAAATACATCTGTGTATATGAAGGTAGCAGAACAGTCCAAGGTTAAATGGTCCTCAGATGTTGCGCAATTTGAGTTAGTATCCATCTGTGCAGTGCCATTGCTTCTCTTGTGGTTTCCATCAGCTTGTGTTCATCTTCAGAACTGCTGCTGCTTCTCCACTTCTTTTGCTCCCTACATTTCCTTCACCTCTGCTTTCCCTGTCTTGCAGCAGATGCCAAACATCTTTATTCTATTGACTGAAATAATCTGCAGTTAAGTGGGGGTTTTAAATTTTTATATGGGCTTCATAGCAGTGTTTTAGAGCTAATGTTACCTCCAGATTAATAGATGTGGTCAGGCATTGCCTTGAACAGCATCGTGTTGGTCAGGCAAAAATCCAACCACTTCTGAAAAATTGTTTAATGTAAAAAAATCATTCCTAAAGACAGCATTTAGTATCTGAATATCAGGTAGACTGCACAAAAAAAAAAAAGTCAAACAGGCTATAACAGCTATTATATATTCCAATTTAAATATGGACAAAGAATTAAGATGTGAGTAAAATTTACTTTTTTGTTGTTATTGCTCTTATAGATTTTTTTTTTAAAAGGAGTTTAAAAACTCATTTGTTACTGGCTAAATTTCCTCCTCCTGAAATCAATACAAATTTTCCCTGTAATTCATTCAGTTGTAGTAGACTGTCCTATATAGAAAATAACATAAATATAATAGGTTATATTAAATATAGTATCATTATAACTATTAATAACTCTTCTGTTATACTGGTTCAGGCAAAAACCAGCAATATGGAGGCCTTAATACTCTAAACTGAATGACTTTCCCCTGTATTTTTCATCCCTCCTAGTTGATGAAACAAAATAAGTCGGGTCAATTTTAAACACAATTTTTACGTACAAAAAGGTAAAATAAAAATAAAGACCTATTGTTGATGTATATTATTATGGTCACTTATATTTAAAGTATCATTGCAGGTAGATCAATATGCACCTTCCTTAGGAAGTGGGATTTTCATGCAACAGCATGACAGTTGAGTAATTACTTTGCATTAAAATAGCAGTTTATATTTTGAGATTTATAAACAGGAATATTTTAAGTTCTTTTTATTAAGTAAAAGGTTTCTTTACCATATGTAACTGTATTTAACTTGAAAGTACTCTTTCTTTGTACACAGAGACCTACTTCAACATGTTTATCAACAAGAGAGGAAGATGATGATGATGCAGGTGAAAATACTTGTGGTCCTTCAGGTTTATGGGAGGCTTTGACACCTTGTAATGGATGCAGGAACCTTGGATTTCCAATGCTGGCACAGGTATACTTTTACCCATAAATCATTAACTATAGAATAGCTACTTAATCTCTTCTCTGTCTTACTATAGTAATTTCTAGTCCTGCCTTATTCTCTTTGTAATTGTTACCATTAGTCTTTGTTTTAACCTTGAAATCAGGTTTTAAAATTAAATGTCAGTTTTCGTGATCCTCCTGAAATACTTGTCCAGATGAGTTTAATATTGAGACTGATGTTTATTGCCCCCATTTTAGACAGATAGCTTTTATGTTGTATAGTTTTCTCTTCTGATTCAGTCTGGAAAGAAATTCTGAAGTGATATAGTTTCCTTTGGGATAAGTACTCTATTTTTTGACCAGCTTCTAATTAATATAATGTCATCTGAGCTACTTTCTTTATAGTATTAATTGAGGACATCATGCAAAAGTCAACTGATGTAAGAATATAGCATAAGACTTCTCTTTGAAGATTATGTAAGTTAAAGAAAGGTCCCCAAACATTTACAAAAGCTTTTGATAATACGAAGGAGAGTAAATAAAAATGGGTAATATACTTGGGTCTAAGTCCCAACAATTCTCAGAGCACACCAGTCTGCAGTATCCACCAAGGCACATGAACAGCTGTGTCCTGAACAAGTGAACAAGTGGTACTATATTTCTGCAGAACAAGATGATGCTTATTGCTGCTTCTGTGTCTCCCTTGTTCTCTCCCTCTGCTGTAGTTCAGCACTCTCGTTTCTGTTACTTTTTTCCTGTGTTTTTCTTGTGGCACTGAACTGAGGCCAGCCAAATTTCTAAGTGTCTGGGTTTTTCAGTTGCATCCTTACTTGGCACTGTATTTAAATAGCTTTTTCAGATTCTTGTGTACCAGATTGGAGTTACATATCCTGTCTCGCCACACTTGGTACACTGTTGCTTTCATGCCATGACTGTACTTTTTATTCCCTTTGGTCTCATGGGACTTGCACCTGTTTGAAGTCGATGCTAAATCTTCCACTGCAGTCAATGGAAACAGGATATGGCAACTAATGTGCTTGAATAACAATGAGCACTAACCTATCTTTTTATAAGGAGCTTTTATATTCCTTTCAGTAGCTGTTCTCTACTTCATATTATTTATGATCTTAGACATTTGGCAAGGTGCAGAGCTGTCAGAATTATCCTGATTTACAATAGGAGTGCCATAGTTACTAATTCCTCATTTTTAAGGATTTATTTCCAAAAATTATTTCTTACATAGAACTTTTCTTACATAACTATATATCCCATATGGTTTAATTATTGTTATGCTTCCTTATGATGAACATATATGCCATTTTGGAATGATTTCCTAATTTTAAAAACCATTTTTTTCCTTATTTATTTTTAATGTAAGGAATATATAAAGTGTGTTATAAAATTGAGGAATGCATTTGAAAAATAGAATCAAGTTAGCTTTGTTGGTTAGTATGTCTTTCCATTTTAAAGATATTGATTTCAAGAATGATGTAAATTTTAAGATAGTGACTCTTAAAATAGCTTTATTCATTACACTTAAATGTGAAACTTAGCCTTTAAATATCTTATCTGTCTTGTTTTGACAACCATTATTTTTTAAATTATCAGTGTAAAAAAATATATATTTATTGCATGTTCATTCATGAAATTACAGATTTCATTTCTAGATTGTTTTTCTCCATAAAAACTGAAGACAGAGATAGTTTGGGGCTCTTGCTTTTCTTTTTTATGGAAGAAAGGGAAGAAGTTAAGTAGTGAATAATCTCCAAACTACAAACCTTTGAATTCAGTTTGTGAATATTGCCGTTTTGACCTAATGAGCTAACAGTTTTCAATATGCCAAATATAAGTGCAATTATCTCATTGGCAAACTTGATTTCTTTATTACAGCTATGGAAACTGAAGGTACTTCTGACATGCAGTATGTAATTTCTGTCTGTACTGTGATGTGTCATTTTAGAAATTACTGTTACAAAAAGTTCTGTGTTAATTATTCTGCAGGCAATATTTAAAAAACCCAACATAGCAGTAACACAGGTATTCTGAAAATAAGAAATTCCCTTTTACTGTCTCACGATTGGTGAAATCCTTGAAGAACTTTAGGGAAAATCTTTAAGTCATAAAACTGTCAAGGTTTTAGAAAGTCCCCACTTCTAGATCAGAATGGAGCCAACAACCAGCTTCCTGCACCTCAAAAATAAAAATAAAAAGTCACAGATCAAGGATACACAGCTGGATTTTGGAGACTGAAATTTACATGCCTCTTCTTATTTTAACAAAAATTGAATTCTGTTTGTAGGTTATGATCTGTGGTTAATGTGGGGCTGTTGATGTTTTCTGAAATTGGTCTTTCTTTTGGGGCAGAAATTCCATCCTTGGTAAAATTGATGCATATTTTTGTAAAAAATATTGACTTCCACAAATGAGTATTTTATATCTGAAAAAAGCACCCTTTTTTAGAAAACACTAGATTCTGTATTTTCTGGCTATCAGTCAGTACAAAAGAAAAATCTTTTTTCTCTCCTGTGTAACTATCTTGTACAGATTCCAGAATTTCTAATCATCTTAAATATCAGCACAGTAAATACAGCTTTGAAAACTTTGAACAATGTAAAACCTCAAAAGCACTTCTACAGTAGTCTCAAATTCGAACATTGCAGGCTTCATTAGAAACAGTTTACTCTGCAATGAGATGTGTGTTAAGCTGAAACAAAGCTTTTATAAGTGGTACGATAGTACTAGACCCTGTTCCATGGATCCCTACTTCTTATAAAATCTTCCTACAGTAACTACTAAGATTTTTAATGCTTTAATGGTTGTATTTCTAGCCATCATAAAAATATAATACCAATGAACATTTTTCCTGTCCAAGAGCTGGAATAAGAGAATATTCTATTTCATATAGAATTTTCTCCCAGAGTAGCTACAAAATAGGAATAGTGTGACAAAGTATAACATTTAGCTGGAGAGATTTTGCTGTGCTGTAGGTAAGTACTGGAAAGAAAACTGAGATATGAACATTAAAATTTTGTGCGATGCCTTCTAAAGATAAGAAAAAGAAAACTGGAAGCATTATAGAGTCATTATTATTGACCATCTTAAATGAAGAATTGCTGATATTTCTGCTAAATAGAGAATGGGAAAGTTTAGACATAGAAATAGCATAGTCAGTTTCATAAGTATATGGGTAGTTATAGGAGGATTTTAAAGGAGGTGTAAGGATTTCCAAAGAAACGCAGGCTGCAGGTGGTTGTGTTCACACTACAGCTTTGTTTATGCTCGTCTTGAAGGAGTCACAGCACAGATAATGATAGCAGTGAAGTGTGAGTCAGAGCCCAGATCGCTGGGGTCGCTGGCCTGAATGTGCCAAGGGGCACACATGTGGCGAAGTTAGATATGAGCACTTCTGCAGCCTGTCTTAGGCAGTAACTGAGGGCTCAAGGCTGAGCTGTAAAGGGGCTTCTGTGTGGGTAGGGGCCCCAGATGAGGATGATAAGGGACAGTAAGACTTATTGCTGCCCTCAGAACTCTGACAGATACTAATGAAAGTGGTAATATACATAAACTGGAAGCTGAATTGGATATGGAAGTTTTTTTGCGTGCTATTGCAGAAAAGAAGAGTAAGGCCAAGAAGGAATACTTACTGCTGTACTAGATTGGTTTGCATGCAATTCATATACAGGTTATCCATAAATGTGTGTGGACAGATTTAATCTGGTTTTATAGCTGCACGTCTTGGCTGGCATTTGTATAGACAGATTATTCCACCACAGGATCCTTTCCTGAATATTCCCAGTACTGCATGCTGCAAAATCAGACAGGATTGGTAAAAAAACATGTTTGCATGTCTTACAATGTTCTAGCTATGCAGTACAAAAGTACAGGGACAACACTGGTAGCAGTAGGGCTTGGACTATACAGAATGTTGTGCCTGTAAGTCTACTCCTGGCTCTTTCTCCTGCCTTACAGAGAAGACAGAACCTTAACTTCTCCAATCTCATTATATTTAAATGTGAAATAGGCGTTAAGCAGCTCAGGTAAAGATACTGAAATACTTCAGCCATTTTCCCCATGAAGTCCACTTATTGCAGAAACTTAGAAGACAAGAAAGAATAGCTCCTTGTTCTCCTAGATTGTCTAAACACAGGTTTTGTTAAAGTAGTAGGAAGTAATTTGAATAAAGATGAGTTTGGCAAGGGCATTTGTTTACTTTATCAATTTATTAAAGGGCCCACAGTAAGGAAGGGGTAAGAAATATGGTAAGTAATGGTACAGCACTTTTGTGTGCCAGTAATAGAATTATTTCTTGATCTTAATCTTCTGTTATGCAGTGTGGTTTAATTTACTATTTAGCTCATAATTTATTTATTTTTCAGAGTTTATTGGTACGGATATATGAGGTCTGACACAAAAAATACAAGGTTAATGTATAGCTCAGGAATCAGGATTGGGAGGGAAGAGACAAAGAGAGGGTTATAGAACCTGTTCTAACCTGTCGCAGTGAGACAAGGCTCAACTCAATGGCCTCACTCAGAACATGTGGATGTGTGTTAAAATTGATATGTTTTCTTACCCTTAGTCAGAAAAAGTCAGTGTGCAAGAATGAACAGACAGTTAATACAAGTTTCTTTTGAAACTGAAGAAATCCGCAATGGAAAGTATTCAATTATTGACTGAGGCTTAAAGTGAAGAGATTCAAAAGATCAATTCAGTACTCATAGTAACCCATTTTTTGTCTGTAGAAAATATGGAAGAAAAAGTTATGGAGGTCCTCAACAGCCTATCAGAAAATGATCTGTGGAATTGCTTTGACTGTTGGCAGCATTGTATGTGACCGTGTGTCAACTCAGAGATGAACTATTTTGGAGATGATCATAGCTGATTATATTAATTTGTAAAAAAAAAAAGTTAAAGGCACAGTCTTGGTTTTGTTGTGTTGGACCTCATGTGTACGTAGTCACATTTTCTTTGGAATAAAACACTATACTCTAAATGTAGGAAACACTGTACTTTTCATTCCGTTTTCTTTTTCATGTGTAGCATGCTTTGAATAGTTCTCTGCTAAGGTGCAAACAGGGCAGGGTCTGATGTACAAAGATAAATATGGGGCTGGCTGCAATGTCAGAGACATAGATGGTGCAGAGTTCTGTGTGATGGTAGCAATATTATCGGTTTAAAGCAAGCAGTCTGCACACCTCGATATTGACAGCCATGCCAGCATTTTCCTGATTGTAATGTAAAGTAACAGTGAGATAAGGTAGGTTTGGCTACGTCCCCTTCAGGAAGCTACTGAATCAGCTTGACTGCACTGTCTCTTGAATTAAGTGTTATATGTATAACTTGAAATTCCTGACAGCTATTCCCTACGTTTGTCAACCAGGAACACCACATTTGTCTAACTATTTCAAAATGAAAGCAATATCTGTAAAGAGAACTGTACAGTTGCTATGGAAAAAATGATCTTTGATTTAAAGCCAGAATTCTAACTCTGCATGTTGCCAGTTGCTTACTTTTAAGACTGATCTGTATTCTGTTTGTACAACCCCGGGATTCCTAGAGGTAGGAGCTCTAGAAACTTTGTCACAGATTCTCCTGTGGAAGAGAAATTTCCCCAAAAAAGGTCTTTTATTTAGAGGGAGAGAAGAGAAAGTGGACTCTGAACTACAGTTTTAGGAGATGACCTGTATGTAATATGGTTTCTTAATCAATGTAGGCTGTTACAGGGATATTTACAGTTTGGAGTTTGATGCATCCGTTAATAGGGGTCTGTATTTCATGACTGACTTCCAGAAGATCATCATGTCTGTACTTTTTTTTACATAATTGTAAAAAGCAATTTTAAATGATAAGGAATTTGGTATTGTGTTTGTATTGTAGAATTGGGTTAAGGTTATTCTATAGAAACCCTGACATTGAAATTATGTTGGTATTATGTTTACAGTTGCAAAGACATTTCTGGATACATGAGAGATGAATGAGGAAATTAAGGAAGGATCTAACTCAGTTTTCACATAGAAATCAAGTCTATTCCTAAAAAATCTCTTTACTGATACTCTCTGGAGAGGGACAATGTGAGCCTATGTTGTCTCTTTCTGGCAAATTTTAATATTAGGAAATTTACGAGATATTATTTATTTTCATTTTAACATATTCTTCCAGTTTGAAATCCTTTTCTTAGATTTTAAGCTTACTGCAAGTGTTGTAATAACTTTTTGAACTGCTGATATTCGCAAGAGGGAGTATAAAACAGGAAGTATTTCTTATTTGCTCTTTAAAAAGATAGAACCAAAGAGTATATTTTTAACTAAACACTTGGCTAAAGTACTTTAACAATTTGAACCCAAGAAATGGTATCATCATCCTTCATTTTACAAACAACTTTACCTCTCAATGCATTTAGTGGAAATGTATTTCAAAATAGACTGGTAAGGAAACAGATTTGGTGAACATTAGTTGGTGTTGAAGTTCTTCAAAATTAGAAAGAGGAGGCCTTGCAGCATCATCTCATCTGTATGTTACAGAGGATGAAATGTTATCTTGTTTGATGATGCATTAATTTGATGGATGATTATATAGTTGTGGTAAAGACAGAGTTCTTTTCCAGGGAAGATGGCCAGTAGCCAGGAAAACTTTGGTGTATATTATACCTGGAACATGGACAGCCAGAGCAAGATTGTATCTAACCTCCAATGAAAAACACGATTTTTTTTTTTCTCTCCTAACTTCAGTAGATTAAATAGTGGTTTACTTTAATGGGGTGACCGGGAGAGCTATATTACTGTTAAACTCTTGATTTGCAGTGTTGCCTTTTCTGCAGTAAGCTGAAGTCCTTGGTAGTTTCAGGAACACACCACCCACACACTAAAGCAGCTACTGAAAAGTGCAATATGCATTCTGCCTAGAAAGAATCAGCAGGTGTTGATTATACCCTGCTAAACAGTGATGGGAAATAAGTAGATTGAAAAGAAAAATGTGGCTTATTTTAGTACTATGCTACATTTTCTGATTGTGTTTTAAGGAATGAAGCTGAGTGTTTTGTTCTTGTATATAGTATGGAGCTTCTTCATTTCCGATGTAAAATTCCAGTTGCTCATGAGTTCAGATATCTTATGGCAGATGCATTTTTACTGTAGTAGTTGTACAATCTGGATAGCACTATGCAGGTATGTAATGTAGCCAGAGATGTTGTAATCTATTTATTTTTGAGCATTTTCAGAATTGACTGAGACCCAGAGCAACCTAATGGTTAAGATAGCTCTGCTTTGAATGAAAGTTTAGATATAATGACTTCCAGAGATCCCTTTCAAATAATTATATATAAACATCTACATTCTATTATTCTCTGAAAATTTGAGATATGTAACCTTGGATGAGCTCATTTCTTTAAAAATTTAGGACTATAAATTAAGTCTGTGAATTACTGTTTGTGAAAGTATGGCTATCCCTGTCCAGCACTGTGTGAATCTGAGCACCATTGGTCTATGTTGTCTCTTAATATGATCATGAAACAGCAAAATAAAATATGATGAGACAGAGAAAGAAGTGAGTCATGAAATGATACTGAAATTGTTGATATATGTCAGAAATAATCTGAAGTATTGATGACCAAACTGGTTTTCAAGCTGGATTATAATTAGTATTAAAGATATTTAAATTCTGTAGAAATTAATGTTGAATCGAACACTATCACATTCTTAACTGAAATATGATACAGTGAACAACGGGGAGGATCTTAAAGATGTAAGATCTTAAACATAATTATGTTACATTTTATTGTTTTGTGGTTTGCAGTTCAGTGGTAAACAGAAGAGACTTTTAGGGAATCTTATTCCTTTTAGTACTACCTGTCAAACTATTGGAAAAAAAGATATAATTGAATTACACAATGAATGGATAACAATAACGCATCACAAATACTTTTATAAATGACTGAAGTTCAGCATTTTACTAAAAACTTCATGTTTGAACTTCAGCTTCATAATAGAAATATCAAAACAGTGTGCCTAAACTTGAAAACTTTTGTAGAAGTTTCTGACCAAATTAGTCTGACCAAATTGGTTTTCCTGTTCCAGTATTGCATTTATGGGTAAACAAGCAATTGCAGATACTTCATATTTGATGTTTGAGTTACAGTAATAGGAGGAAAAGAGTTTATGGACAAAAAGGCTGGTATTTGGGATAAATGGAGTTAAGAGATCAGTTAGGCAGTGATACCTGGGTACTTACTACATGGATTTATTTCACAGATTAGCGCTTGGTATTTTGGGACTTTCTTGGTTTGGGTTTGTTGTGTTTCGTTTGTTTGGGTTTTTTTTGACAGTGGTACAAATACTGTGAATTCTGAGGGCTGGGTTTTTTTTTTCTTCAGTTTTTAGAGGTAGAGAAATTCATGGCTTCATATAGTAATTCCCTGGAGAAGTCTGTAAAATTGATAGAACGTGATTTCTTTCTGAAAAAAAGACCTGGCTGACAGCTGAGCATTTAAAAAAAAAAAACCTTGTGGTCTCTAACTGTGAATCCTCTCTTGCTGTACAAAAGAAATTGTGTGCTTTGGGTTTGATGTTGTGTCTGGCTGTTGTATTTCACTAAAAACTTTTATTATCAGTATCCATTTTACTGAGTCTGAAAATAAGATAAGCCCTGATTCAACAAATTACTTAAGCCTATTTAAGCATAAGCATTAATGTGCTTAATCCCGTTTGGGCTTCCATACATACAATTTTATCAGGAGATATGTTCAAAACCCAAACCCAGTCCACGGGTGACTTTCTTAAAAGCTAAAACTGCCTGTTATGATTTTTCCACTTTCATAATTAAGATGAACTCATGAATTGGAGGTCAAATAAAATGAAACTGGAGTTAAGAAGAGTCCATATTTGAGGTATCAAAGGGAAATATGTAATACTACTCTGTTGCATGTTTTCATTGTAAGGTATTTTGGTTTTGGTTTTTGATATAAAGTATGGTCTGCCAATTCCAAATACATATTTTCCCTTCAAGGCCTCTCAGAAAGGCATTTCAGCTAGGAAATGAGGAATGTTGTGTTTTATGGTTTTTTTACCTAGAATGCTGTTAATCATTTGTATTACTGTAGAATGCAAATGCTCTATTCATTTTCCAGAAGCAATAAGCTGTCCTGATGCATAGAATCTTACTATAATAAACAGAAATAACAGAAATACTACTAATAATACAGGAAATAGTTGTGTTACTTTGGAAAAAGAAGGAGATAGCTTTTTAAAATAAATGTTATAGATGTGTCTTTGTGCAATCTGATCAGTCCACCAGGCATTTTGACGAGTTTTTTAATGGAAAGGATATAAGTGTGAAGACATTGAAGTAAATTAAAAAATTGTCAGTATGAAGTTGAGTATGTTAATTTTGGAGGTGCTATAATTTTATAGCATTCCAATTTTCAATTCACAACATTTTATGTTGTTAAAAAGAAGAGAGAAAGTAAAATCTTTATGCTAAGGTAAGTCCTGTTTAATTCTGCTTGGTTTTGAATTTAGCATAATTGAGTCTGTAACTCTCAGACGGTGTTTAAACCTACCTCATTGTCCAAGTACTTACAGCCCACTAGCTTCTTCTCTAATCAGCAGGTACTTAAGTTCTATATCCTTATAAAGCTTTTTGAGTAAACTATTGTAATCTGATTCAGACAGGTGCCTAAATTCTGCCATATTCTGATTTAGTTTATAGAGTTATTTGTTTTGAATTGTGATGAATAAATTTTGTCAGCAGAAAGTTCATTCAGAAACCCATCTGGGCGCTTGTGCTTCTTGTATCAATGAGAAAGTGTGGGTATCTCTGAAGATGTTTGACTGATTACTTTTTTGTATTGAACAAGAAGCCACTGGAAGCCAGCCAGCATGAGACATGAAGCTGAGGAATGCGTTTGATTACATGCTTATCTTTTGACCTGAATTTTTGTGCAAATTGAACACCAGGGCACTTACAGACGTTACACAGCTGACAAAGCAGAATGCCTTCCTTTGCTCCCCTCTGTCCACTTCCACAGTGGACAAATTGAGTGTACCTTTTTGTTTGTTTGTTTCTTTCAAATGTAATAATATTCTGTTTTAAAGTGCAAGAACAATTTTTGAGCAGCCTCTTAAGGATAGCTATCTTAACATCTTTCTCCTAAAGACAATTATTCCTCATGAGGACTGTAGGACCAGAGAAGAACTGCAGACGCTCCATCATTTGGATTGTAAGTGCCTAGAATCTCATTTTTGACTCAGAAAGAAAGATCCACTGTGAAGTGTTTCCTGTTGTCTGTCTGTAGGTTGTTCCATATGACATTCAGGCTTTCTGAGTAACAGATTTCTTTTTCTAACCAATTCTCTTTCCTCATCATGAAATTATGAAAGGATCAGAGTTTACAAATTAATTTAATGTATATTGACTTAAAGTATTCACATTGCTATTTTGAAGTTGAGTTTCTCATTTGCTGAAATATGATATTATTTGAATTAGAACCTAGAACAATAGAATCAGTAGGCAAAGAGTTTTTGTACTTTTTATCTTGTTTGTGTGAAATACTGGCATGGTAATTTTCTCATATATGAAGGAAGGTCACAAAGCATTAATAGAGAATATCTGTAATAGAAACGTTACATACAGCTAGTGTAACTGCAAATCTGGAGCAAGATTTCTGAATTTTGGGCAAATAGACATATGACTGCGGTAGTGAACCTGTAGAAAGCTCTAAGTTCAAATTTCATTAAAAGGTGACATTGGTTCACCTATAATCCTTATTCACTTCATTTTATATAGTCTCTACATTCTCAGTTTCCATTATGCAATAACTAAGGCTCACTGTGTGCAATAAGAAGTGGATTATGATACCACAGAAGTCACTATAGTAACAAAGCAGTAGAGCTTTGACACAGAACAGAGGGGTTCCATATTTGAAGAGCCATAAGGAAGTAGTGTGCTTGTTAGCTGAATGTTTCTCCTTCAGTGATGAGTAGTGAATGAGGTAACTATGATGATACATTGTCCTTATATTTCAGTCTTAGATAATTGAGTTCAACATAGCCAAGTCAGTCCGTATAAAATTGCTTAGATTGTAGGCAGTATGATAAGATAGCACTGGATGATGGAACTTTTAGTATCCATAAAGCTAAATATCCATGTTATGAATGTTCGTCTATTTTGGCATATTTTTTTGGCCAGGAAAAAACAGAGTTCATGAGGTCCCATTCAGAAACATGGTTCTGAACTGTGGTTCAACATAGGAAGCTACTGGGCTTTTTTGCAACATAGGAGATGTAGACAATATTAACATTTGTCTACTACTGTTGTGCATAGAATAAGTTGTCAAAAGAATAAGTTGTCAAAGAATAAGTTATTTTACAATTCTTGAATACTGATTCTAACTTACAGTGTGAATTTACTTCCCCTCTGATTGTCTTTTACTATTGGGTTCAGTTTTAAGACTGCTGAAATACCAGAAAAAGTCTATATGTTCCTATTTAATTAGTTGGTAATAAGATTTACAAACTCAGTGTGCACCCTGGGACATTTAAAGCACAATTTCGTAATGTTCTGTTGATTTTGTATCTCATTTTCTCTTCAGTTGTATACCAGATAAATGTATGATTCACAACAAAGTTGTTAATTTTTTATAATGTGAGTTTCAATAACTTTAATATTTGAAAAAACATTTTCTTGTTCATCCTGTTTTACTGTGGGAGCATGTGTAGGAGGGATTTCTTTTATGAGAATCTTGGCTTAGACTGTTGCAATAATAACTTCTATACCAAACATAATTAAAATTTTATTTCTTCAATATCAGTCTGGAAAACTTTTAAATATGAGAGATTCCCTTTTCTGAAATAGCAAAAGTTTACCTGTATCTTCTATTAAATCCGTCATGTATGGCATCAAGCAATTGATTTCTATCATGCAAATTTCTGAAAGTATTTACAAGACTTCAGAACAAAATACATGGGCAAATACAGAATGTTTTCTAAAAATGGACAGATTATTTGTAACAGATAATGGATTAACACACTTTAGTGGTAAAGCTTTTTTTTAAAAGAAAATGTCTTCTGTAACATCTCATTTTAATGATATTATCTGCCATCCAATCAACGGTTCATTTCCGCTTTATCTTAGTAGTGAAAATTACTGTTGGCACAGATGATATGTTTTTCTTCCAGATTTAGCTACCTCTATTCCTCTCTCCCCTCAGTAGAAACCTGTATATTTTTCTTTTACTGGTACAATAATTTATAAGAATGGAGCTATAAAATATGGTAAAATTTCAGCCTGATTAACATAGAGTAGCGTGTTGAATTTTTTCTGCATTTGCTCTCTAGTAAGTACTGAGTCCACTTCAGGGTTTCTCAATATCTAACGTTTACTATGGCTTTGGATTTTATAATATAATGGTTTATTTTTACTTCTATTGGAAACAGAAGACTGGTAAGTTTTAGAAGAGTAGGAGACAAAACTTGTTTAAGAGCCGGACCAAGCCTCTGGGTCTTTCAGCTGGGGAGAAGCAGCATGAATGGTTCACTGCCTTGTGGTCCAAAGGCAGAACTATAAATCTGCACTCACTCTTTCTGGGCGTATTTCACACCCACTTACAGACACTATAAAAAATGTTAATCCAAAGTGGAAAATATTTCTTTTATTGACTTAGGGGAAAGTGTTTTGATAGTGACTTATATATTTTTTTTTTGTGATGCTGAAGTGAATCTGTCAGTAATTAGTCACATTCTATTGAGATCCTTATAGGTCAGGAGATCTACCACTCTTTCTACAAAAGTGCTGTGATCCTTTTCTTACAATAAGAAACTCCCCTTTTTTTTAGTGAAGAGGTCTGATTGTGTAACAAATTGATACAGTATAAAATGTCCCTTTGTAACCACCTTCAATTCTTCAGGCTGTTACAAATGAAGTGCAGAGCCTGACAAAGTACACATGTATTCAGCAGTGGAAAGCAATTTATTTCTTATATTCTATCTGGTAGATACCGGAATAACCTTCATTCTGTGGTTCTGTGTGTTTTGAACTTTGAAGCTGTCACTCTTGAAACTAGGACACTCTTCTGAGCCTCTTCATTCATTTTCTGAGATATCTTCTGGCCTGAACTTCTCACTTTCCTATGAGCTTTTTATATTTTATTAGAGAAAGTGTTCTATGAAAGTAAATGTTTGGATGGACCCTCCTTCATATGTGAAGTTCTAGCTATGAACTAGAACTATGAAATAATGAAACTATGAAACTAGCTATGAAATAATAACTGAATACTTTGACAAAGATTAATTAGCAGCCCTATTATCATACTTAGTAATGCATAGTAGTCTACCCTTATTTTTTTCATCCTGATTTTTTTATCTTGCAAAATTTTCCCTAGGTATTGAGCTATGTGGGCATGTGTTTAAAATCTAGGCATTAGAGCATAAGCAGCTTGCAGAGAAGTATTGTTTTCACGGAGCTGAGGTTCCAGATCATTTTATCTTTTTTATACACTAGCCTTTCTTTTAAATAGGCATTTTCCTATAGCTTGATATTCAAACAAGACACCATTTTGTTAAATGTTCATGAAAACAGTGGAAAAAAAATTGGAGGATATTTAGCCTGGAAATTACTTTCTTGTTTGTAATTGCATTTTGTTCTGCTAAACTAAGAATCGTTTATTAAACCAGTTATTGTATTATGCTACATTGCCGCACACAACATAAACCAGATTATGTAGACTTGCAGTATATTCTTTGTCACAATGAGTTATTTATCTGCTCTTTTTGATGACCTGGATGTTGTATGGATGGGAAAGCATGTTACATGACTACAACAATATAACTTCATTTGAAATTCTGAATATCTGCCAGATAGAATTATGAAAACTCTGCAAAAATACAGTGATATGTTTCTGCTACTGAGGTCAACGTTGCATTCATTATACTCACAATTTACCCATGTTTTCAGACATTTATAGTTTAGGCTACATTAGTGAGTTTTGAATAGTAAATCTTTATAGGAATCTTTAGCTTTCAGGGGTTGACATCTGTAGAGTTTTCAGATGCATTTTTAGATTTTAAACAAGGTACAGTAAAACATGTATTTAGAAAAGAGAGGATAAATATACATTTCAGATGCTGCATAAATAATGTTATTTTTTCCTCAAATTTAATATTTTTGAATGGTTTCAGAAAAATTACACATCATATTTACATTTTTAATAATACAAATTTAAAAGACAACAAATCATGCATGTTTTTTAAAATGAGCGTTTTTCTCAGCTCTGTGAAAGGCTTACTGAAACTTACTCATAAAGACTGTTTCAGGTGCTGGAGGAAAGAGTTATTTCAGATGACTCTCTATGTCTGTCAGTCCTACAACAGCAGATACAGTGTTTCAAATGGTTAGTAAGAGGGCAAAAGAAAATACCCTTTTAAGATCTATATTACAAATACTTTGTGCAGACCAGAATAGATTTTTCAGTGTCATTACCCTTAAATGAGATTATTGGCAATTTTCCAGATTCTACAATATATTGTGAAGTGAACCCTATTATCTGTTCTATGACAAATTACATATTCAGGTGTTTCTAGCTGTCATAACAATGAACATTTATCATAGTTCGACTCATGAAAAATTATTCTAATTACAAGATATTGTAAAAACTACTTTGTTTAAATTATTAGTACTAGATGAAATGTTTATACTAGCCATAAAATGGTAGTAATGTTACTGATTTCTTTCAAAGTAGAGACAGTCAAAATAAGTATTTCACCTTTTAATTCTGGTTTTAAGTTATGATGATAAAGGAAATACTTTCAGTTGGTTTTACTCAGTGCATTACTGTGACAAAATTGCACAACACTCTTCAGGTTTGAGCATTCTTCCCAACACCTTGCTGCACATCAGAAAACTGTTCTAATTATCTTCAGTCAAGGGTCAGGAATTCTTTCTTTCTTGAATTCTTGATTCCTCTCAGCAATATTTGGTTACTTCTCATAAATATTTTAGTGTGAAGTGTCCCATTCCAACACTGTTTTACATCAGTCTGCGTACAAATGTCAGGAAGCATGTTTGATGCAAATACATTCAGACTAGATATGAGGAAGAAATTTTTTATGATGCAGGTGGTGAAACACTAAACAGGTTTCCCAGAGAGGTGGCAGATGTCCCATCCATGGAAACATTCAAGGTCAGATTGGACAAGGTTCTGAGCAACCTGTCCTAGTTGAAGATGTCCCTGCTTATTATGGGCATATTGGTCTATATGACCTTTAAAGGTCCCTTCCAACCTATACTATTCTATGATTCTATGACATAAATGAGATAAATTCAATAGTCATTGCTCACTTCTTTGTAATAATCAGTTTTGGGTTGACAGAGCACTTAGGATCAATGCCTCTCCAAAGTTTTATTTAAAAAAGTATTAAAGTACTCTCCCAAAGAACAAACTGGACAGACTATATTCTGCTGTGATGGAGGAAGAGCTATGCCGGTCCTCTGGCATGCAGCAAGCCTGGGGAGAAGATATACTGCCCTGTTGTATATCCGAATTTGATAGCACTTCTACATTATCTATATAAATGAAAAATAAATTTTCTAAAAATTGCAGATATGTTGCATTCTTCCTTTCTACATTTATGAGACTATTTCCTCTTTAAGATTAATTATTCAGAAGAAAGAAACCCCTGGGTATCTTACTTCCACTTCTTGCTCTTACATAAGAGCCCAATAATTAGAACCGTAAAGTTTTCTTTTAAAGCCTGAATTGTCTGAAAATGTAGTTTGAGACCATTGAAACTGCCCTCTAATCATTCTCTTTCTAAACCATTTTCCTGAACTTATATTTTCAGGTATAAGCATGCATAGAGGCAGTCTTACTTCCTATACTTTCTAAGATAACTATTTCTTCTAACATTTGTGACTCTTATTAGATGTCTTGCGTAAATTGTGAGGTCATATAGTGTTTAATGTCAAGGAAGTCGTGTATCAAAAGAAAGACTTGAGCAAATCCAGACCTGATAAGTTTTCAAATGACAGGATATGGTGTGGCCTTTAGTTGTGAAGAGCCTAGACTCTAGGAGGTCAAAACAACTGTTCATAAATTTAGAATTTGTAAGTTATAAATAAGTTAAAATTGCATGGTAAGACACAACATACCTATATGAATTATCACTGTGACGATGATGAATGAAATTTAACAGTACATCTTTAAAGAGCAATTTTTATGGTGTTGTTCATCTAGCAGTCTTGTCTGTCTCTGATGTGCTGTCCCATGTTCCAGGGAAGTAATAAAATTTTAACTTGCCTGATTTCTAAAGGAAAGGACATGGATGGTATGAAATATTTTCAGTTAAATAAAAAATCTATCTTCTTGTCAGAATGCCGGTTCAGATTAGATACCTGCTGAGTCTCTGTAATTTTTTTCTTAGGTCATATGAACACGGATCTGTACTTACTGGTTATGTCTCACTCCTTGAACACACATCATTCAGATTGATTCTTATAAGGAATGCAAGAGTATCTAGAAGGCAGAAGCAGGGGTAGCTAGAGGCTTGGCAGAAGTATGGCAAAAAGTCCTAATTCAAAATCATGTAGTTTTTGAAGATTTACCCATGTCATGGAATATTATTACACACTTGTATATAACCATTTGCAATTGCCATGTATATATTTTAGAAGCAACTTCATTCCCACTGATCAACAATCACATTATCCACACTCCCTCTCCCCTTTCTATTCTCTAGTCCTGTTTAGGTTTCAGATTACCAATAGCAGGTGTTACACCATCAAGAATATGCTCAGAAGAGACTCAGATCATAGAATCATAGAATTATCTGAGTTGGAAGAGACCTCTAAGATCATCAAGTCCAACCCTTAATCCAACACTATCATGATTACTAGATCATGGCACTAAGTGCCATATCCAGTCTTATTTTAAAAACCTCCAGGGATGGTGAATCCACCACCTCTCTGGGCAGGCCATTCCAATGCCTGATTACTCGCTCTGTGAAGAACTTTTTTCTGATATCCAGCCTAAACCTTCCCTGGCAGAGTCTAAGCTTGTGCCCTCTTGTTCTGTTGCTGGCTGCCTGGGAGAAGAGACCAACCCCCACCTGTCTACAGCCTCCTTTCAGATAGTTGTAGAGACCGATGAGGTCACCCCTGAGCCTCCTCTTCTCCAGGCTAAACAACCCCAGCTCCCTCAGCCTCTCTTCACAGGACTTGTGCTCAAGTCCCTTCACCAGTTTTGTTGCTCTTCTCTGGACCCGCTCCAGCACCTCAATATCTTTCTTGAACTGAGGGGCGCAGAACTGAACACAATACTCAAGGTGTGGCCTCACCAACGCCGAGTACAGAGGAAGGATCACTTCCCTCGTCCTGCTGGCCACACTATTCTTGATACAGACCAGGATGCCACTGGCCTTCTTGGCCACCTGGGCACACTGCTGGCTCATGTTTAGCCTCCTGTCAATCAGTACCCCCAGGTCCCTTTCCACCTGACTGCTTTCCAGCCACTCTGTCCCCAGCCTGTAGCGCTGCATGGGGTTGTTGTAGCCAAAGTGCAGGACCAGGCACTTGGCATTTTTGGACTTCATCACATTGGATTCAGCCCATCTCTCCAGCCTATCAATGTCCCTCTGTAGAGCCCTCCTGCCTTCTGGCAGGTGGACACTCCCTCCCAACTTGGTGTCATCTGCAAATTTACTTATGATGGACGCAATCCCCTCATCTAAATCATCGATGAAGATGGCTGAAGGCCTCTGAGTAAGGGCCAAGTTGTGCCCCTGGCATGTGCTCTGCAACTTCAATCTCATATTGCTGTTTGTTTCTACAAGACAAAAATCTAATTTATATTTTATCAGTATGGACAACTGTTCTCTGATACTTTCCCAGTGATTCAAAGACTCTCACTCTTCTCTCACTTCTATTGTGTATGTATTTTTATTCTTTCTACAAAAATACTTACTTTAATGTACTGGCAACCCAGCACGTTAACTTTATAAACTTGTAATTTCAAATAAGAACTAATTCTGACTTGATAGTGGTGGTCACTTATATGTGTCATCTTGAACTTTTTGGAATAATTTACAGAAATTTAAGATTCAATAATCTCTAATTAATAAAAAATTAAACTCAAATTATTTTGATTACATGACTAAAGATTATTCAACTCTAAAGAGTATCTTTAGAAGGTTTTATCATGCAGATGAAAATATCTAGGACATGTATTATTACTGTAGATTTACCGATCATTGCAGTGGGTGAGGTGAGACAACAAAAATTATGTTGTTGAAAAGAACGCTGAAGCGCTTTTAATCTGAAAAAAAATCCCCAGAATCACATTGCTTGATGCCTCGTACTTGAAAACTATTTTATCATCTGGTAATACCTAGCCTGCATAAGTTTACAGCTTTAAAATTTCTAGAATATGCTCAGTACCTGCAAAATGGAGAACACATTGCAGCATCCAGAAGGCTTTACATTGCTTTTCTCCAGCAATGAGAAACTTGTCTTCATTTGCTACATATGCACTTTTTAATTAAGGCTTATCGTCTTTACTTAATCAGTTTATAGAATTCCAAACTTTTTAAAGTATATAACAATTCTTTTTGACTCTAACTTATTTAAGTTCTGCTTGGCATACTATTATAATATTTGCTTTATTTGGAAGAGATTTAGGAGGAATTTACTTGTCCATAATTTACATTCCAACCATTTTCTCAGTCACCCCATCATTTTTGTTTATTCTTTTCTGACACTTATATTCTTGCAATGTTAATTACAGAATGTTGAATAACATTCAGAAAATCAAATTGAGTATTAAGAGCAATTAGGAAGGGACTGGAGTACAAAAGAGGGAACATGGTTATGTCAGTATGAATACTTGGTGAGTCCTTATCGTGAATGCCATGTGAAAATCTTATTCTTGTCACCTCACTGAAGGCTGAGAGGGTGAGGGGTGACAACAACTGGGTGAGCAGATTAGAATTTCTGATGTCCTAAAGGAGAGGAAGTTGTGATATCAAAAGGAGAGGATAAGTAAAGAACTATTTGTTGCTAGGGATGTCAAACTTGGTGAGATAGATAAAGCAAAACGAGGGGCATGCAAACTGTAAACAATGATGTGCTCTAAAGGCAACTTGAAAAGGTAATTTTAGCAGGATTGATTAATGAGCATGCAAAACAAAGTCAGCACCTTTTGATTATGAAGTGTGGGAATCTCAAATGTTTACAGGAGAAGTACTCTACATGCTTGTACTGTTCTTGTGCTGGTCTCACTGTTGTCTTTTTAGAGCAGACTTAAATGGACAAGGTAGAAATTCCTTTCTTCCAAAGTAGGAAGGAATTCTCCTTTTGTCTTGCAGATATACTTCAGCCAGCCACTGTGATGCCTTCACATTGCACAGTGCCATCTAGGGAGAGATATTTTCTGTTTATTGTGATAAAAAGGCAAGAATATAATACAAACTTAAAGTGCTGTTATTTATAAATTAAAAGGTTTTTTTAAGATCTTCTCTAATTTAAACCTAAAGTTTCAACTCATGTACATTTATTCCAGTAGTAAAACTCTCTGCTCTTAAATTTCTTCAATTGTGTTCTTCCATGTTCAGGCATGTTTTCTGAACACTGACCACTAATCTTGTATTGTCTACTAGTACATGCTAATTTTTTATTGCAAATGCTTGTTTATATTCTGTGTATTTTATTTTGTTTGATTTTTTCCCTGGTTTCATGTTTCCAGCGCTGATTTTCAAATTCTTTATTCAGTGATCGTTTAACATAGGATTTAAAATTTGATTCTGCTGAAGTCATCAAAATTTTGAAGTTGAGCTCCTGTTGCTACCATTTCAACTCTGTCCTTTGAGACGTCTTGAATTATTACTAGATTATGAACTCATAAAAATCAAGTCAAAAACTGCAAAAAGTTCAGCATTATAATGATCCACTAAAAGTATAAATCGTTTACCTAAATAAGGCACTGTTACCTACAGCCATGGTTTACTTAGGGCGATATGAGTTCTTCTTGTTGAAGAAATTATTCCATATCCTCCTTTGGTCATCACATTCTTCAGTCATTTTCCGAGTAGTATTATGATAATATCTAACTGTCAAGGTGGTTTCTAGCCCTTTGCATCTTATTATATCACAATTGGTTTATGTACAGTGTTTGACTTTCCCAGGAATCTATATGTTCAATGTAAGGAAGATGTGGAAATATGACCTTGCCCATGCAATTTCTTTTTGCTAGGATTAGAAGGAATAAATAATGAATCAAGAAACTCTGGTTACATTCTATGGTATCTTCTCATTCATATTCTAAACCAGAGACAGTCTGGTGATTGGGCACTTGTGTACCAGCAAAGCTTCTAATTCCTTTTTTCAGTCCCTGAACATTTTCTAATGATGTGAATTCACTATGTTTATCACTGCTAAGGGGCCTTCCACCATTATTGTTTTTCACTCAAATACAGAGCAGTAATTCAGATTCATTCACAACCTGTCATTCTTCCATCAAAATGTAGATGGTATGTCTTTACCTTTCTTTAACATAACATAAACATGTTATAAAACCAACCCCAAAGAGAAAGTAATTCCAGTGGTTTAATGTAATTGTCACTTTCATGAGATACAATTTTAAAAATTCAATAAGAGACATCACCTGGATTAGAATGTAGCAAAGCAGGTGTGGCAAGACCTGTTATGTTAGAGCTTTTTCTAAGTAAGAAGTTTGATGAATAAAAGCTTCTCTGTAATTAAACATGACCTATATTACAAAAAAATTAAAAAAAACAAGAAATGTTATTTTCTAACATGCAAATAATTCTTCCAGTCTGTTACAACTTGGATTTCAGTAGAATGTGTTTATTAATTTCCTGAATTTTAAACCCTACTAGCCAAGAGTTATTGAACCTGGTTCTTTCCCTGTGCCATCTGAGAAATATTTATTTTACCTACTTAAATTTTTTGCATTTCAGGAATCTTATTCAAAGAAGAGAGGTTATGCACTGGAAGCAATACCTTCTGTACCTCTGGATGCAGTTCCTTCAGAAAACGACAGCACTCTTTGTGATTCAATAGACATAGCAGTGACCAAAAAACCTTGTTCCCTAGAGATAGCAAGAGTTCCTTCCTCAAGACCAGGTAAATCGCCAAATAATCTTTTACATAGTCTTTGGTTTAAGTGTAATATTATAGAAGGCATAGAATTCTATATAGAAAGTATACGTTTATGTGTTTAATAATGTAGTACTCTCTTTACTTATCACAGCAGCATTACAGTCTTCGACAGCTGCCATAAGAGCTTAATATCAGAATAAAAATAGCGAAATGTTGTAGAAGAGAAAACAAAGAAGAGGTTTAAATAATTTTGTACATAAACATAAGAAGATTGCGAAGAGCCAAATTAGAAATCAAATTTCTTTAAGCCCTTTGTAGTGACCAATTTACCAACCTGTTCCTGTTTTTTAACAAAGAGCTTGACAACAACATTGTACAAGTAATTCAAAATTTAAAGTACTCTGTTTCTCACTTTCTTTAAAGGAAGATCTGCTCCGGTTTTTAAAATGAGAAGTGATTGAGAATTGATAGAAATGACAGTATGGCAGAGTGCTGCTTGTTTTAACAGCACTGAGTTACAATTGGTAAAAACAATAAAAATATGCTGAGTCGGATGAGTGATATCTATAAGGACTCTGTTTATGTTCTCCAAAATTATATGCTCTCTTCCATTACCCTTGTTTAAACTCTTAGTTAATCACCACCTGGTTCAAGAATTTCAGAATAAAATAATTTCACTATAAATAATTGGGCTGAGATTCTGCTTTGACAAATGACTGTTCTCAGCAGCACAGACCTATTTGAAATGGGCAATTGACTTTTCAGCTTGTGCTATCTTGACTATGAATCATGATTTGGGAAGTATACAAAATGACAGATAATTGTTGACTAAAATCATGTTACCGATCTATTCTGTGTAAGGGAAAGGACCTTCTTGATTTCACAACTGAACTAATATTGGAAGAATATTAGAGCTATATCAGGCATAATATATGAGCCAGATATCTAGATACAGCTTTGGAGTATGCAATGTGAGGTAGAGTGGATCATAATTCCCACATCTCAATAAAATATAGGCTAAAGAAGACTTGAAGGAACCTGGATTACGAACAGTGATCTAAGAAGTGGCTCAAGATGAGATAGCATCTTTATAGATTACTTGCACAGAGTGGACCAGAATTTTACTCAAACATCAGCACTACTAGTTACATAAATGAAGGTTTACAATGCTAATATTCTTTTGTCTCTCATAATCTAAAAAATTAGCAGGCTGTGCAGGACAATGTTGTGGGTTGTCATTCAGTGAAGGAAGAAAATGCCAAATTATCTTTGTTTTTCAGAACTCAATCACCATAAACATGCTTATTGCAATGGGAAGGCTGCTATACATCTACCCCATAAATGGGTCAAAGGAGTTCATTATCTGCCTCTGTAGAAATGGGGCTCAACTACAAAGCTTTCCATTGCAATTAGTATTAAAAAAAATAGATAGACTTTTCACTAGCTATAATAGCAGGCTTTGGAAGTGTATTGTCTGCAGAAAACTGGTATTTTTCTTAGGCATAGGAAGTCCATTAAGACCAGTATGAAAAAGGGATCCTAAAAAGGACATTTTTAGGTCTTGATCTGGAAATATGTTTTACGTATAGATAGATATGGTGTGTATCAGAGGCCTAGAGAAAAATCAAGGATGCTGTAGGACTTTCATGAAGGTATCCGTCATCTTTGTAAGATCTAACAAGGTCAAGAAGTTACCAATACAAATGTACCGTAATTTCTTCTGTCTCAGTTCTGTGTACCACTATGGTCATTTCCGTGGTTTTTTTCCGTGGTGCTTATCTATACAGCAAGAGCACTTAGCTGTACGGATAAGCAGATTTAAAAATGTGATTTTATTTTAACTTCTAAATGTAGCAGTTATCTAACTGGCCTGGCTTGTAAGCTGTGTCTGTAATCACGTTGGCTATTATCTTAAACTACAAATGGCCCAAATGAAATCAACCGTGTCACTCACAGTAATAATGTACTTACCACTAAACATAATTGTATCTAAATGTCAGTGTGCCACTTCAGTTATTACAGATTTATTGCTTAAGTTATGTATGATTACAGAGGTTATCTGTGTAAAACAAATATCAAATTTATATCCCCTTTTTTACTGAATTTTCCTGGTTTTGTGTCACTGAGACGTGCTGACTTTGGAATAATGTTTCAAATTGCTGTACTATGTTATGCATAGAGTTCATTGCAGAGCATGATGCAGCACTTTGAGTATAAAATTGCATCTGTCAGTCTCCTTTCCCTAGGTTGCAGGACACTCTAATCAACTTTCCCTGCTGTCTGGGGCATTATTACCTCTTGGCAGCAGAAGTGAGACTGACTGCACTCAGTGAGTGATTGAAAATTCTTCTTTTCTACATTGAGAGGAAAGGTCATGATGGCTGGCCTTTCAAGCTGTAGAGCTACATGTTGTAACTATTATCTGCTTGCCAGTAAACTCCTAACAGCTTGAGAATAGTCACCTTGCTAGTCACTATTCTCTGATCTACTGGGCGAAAAAACAGACTGCTCTATACTTCTCCATAGTATTTTGAATTTCCTGAATCTTATTCTTGATCTGGTAGCGAACAGTAGAGAATAAGAACTCCAAACACTAAATGGTAAAGGATTGTCATAATAGATATATGGGAGAAAAACTGAACAGAAAGGAAAGAACAGTAGTCATAAAGCTTGTTAGTTCCACTTCGGAAATTTGGTGTTGTGTGGTTTTGATGTCTGTTTGCAAGAAATTAGGTTTATATAGGAAGAAGAATGGTTGTATGAGTGCTTTACATTGGCAGTTAAAACAATTTATTCTAATTAGGACCGATCTTGGAGTGAAAATATTGCATGTGTGTCTGAGTTCAAGTTTAGCTGTTCTTTGTGTCTGTGGTAGATTGATAGGACAAGGTTGGCAGAGTGTGTTAGCATCTCTTTCTCAGTATCTCTGCTTTTAAACTAATACTGTACACTTGATTGGAATAGTCTGTAATACTGCACTCTGAGACAAATTTTTCTGCAAAGCAAAATGTAAATTTAGATCTAAAATTTCATAAATTAGTCTCATAAAATTAATTTCAGAAATGAATTGATTCATTAATCAATCTTACTGATTTTCTGTTGGGCTATTCCAGAATAGTATCCTCATTCCTTAAACTAGACATTTCTACTAATCATTTAATTTTAAGAATGCCCTTTCATTAAGAAGAGAAATCACATGATCTATTTAACCTTGAAAAATAACCGTAAAATTTTATGACTTCACAAGGCACACATTAGTATTGCCCTTTTAATCTTAAGGATGTAATTGAATTTTGTGAACTATGGCAACCAATTATCTCAGAGAAGGTGTAAAGTTTTAATAAATGCGTAAACCTCAAGGCATTGGATAGTTCTAATATTCAAGTAAGCATTTTCAAGCACCTTCATGAAGTTAATGTGGTTTTGATCAGTTATCTAGTTTCTATAATACTGCTAGCAGAAATTTAGGTGCAGCACTGTGCTGCATTTGGGCCAGTGCTGTTAAAGGCCGCCTGCTGACTTAACTTGCATTCTTCGTAGTTCAGACATTTTTTACCATACTCCATCCTTGGACCTCATAACGTCCTGCACTTACTTTAGCAGAAATATTGAATGAAATCTGAGGTACATTACAGAAGAAATGTTATTAAATACATTTTTTTTTCATTGGAGTTAAATGTGTGCTCATGCCCAATAAAGAGGTCATACCTCTTTCAGTCTCCAATTACAATTTCTACTGCACAAACTCAGTCTACATGCAAATATACCAATAATACTTGAACTGTTTTTAGGTCTCACTGTGGGTATCGTTAGGAATTAGAGAGGACTTTTCAAACTCTGTTTTTCATTAATGACTTAGTAAAGAAAAAAAAAAATACTCCTTTGGGAAAGTTAATTTGTTCACACAGGTTAACAAAGGTTTTAATACAACATCTCAATAAAGACGAGAGACATTGCTGTCCCTAAACTGCATGAAAATCATGTTTAAGTTCTAGTTCTAGTTTAAGGACATATTTTTTCCTAGTTGTGTTACTTTACTGTGGCTGCAGGTCGAGGACACCGTAGAAAGCCATCTTCAACTCTGGAAACAGCTCAGCTGCGGCAGTGCAGAACTTGTTTTGGGCTGCAAAATCCAGCTGAGAAACAGGGTAAATACTTAGGAGCATCACTTATGCTGAACTTTCAGCCACTGCAGAGTCAGCAATTCCCAACTCAGCAATTTTGAAGATAGCTCTGGTACAACTGCTCTACCCAGTTGTATCTAAGATATGGCTTCTTTCAAGGGGATAAAAATGTCCTTAGATATGTGATGGTTGCCACTAGCCTACAGCAGGCAAACAAAAGTCAAAGAATTAGAAATTAAAAGAATAGATATCTTAACAGTTATTCTGGTCATCTATCTAGCTAAATGTGCTTTGGATAAATCTTGCTCTAGTCAATCATGTTTTTGTTATTTAGAAAAATTACTTAATTTGCAATTAAATCCCAGTGACTTGTAAAGAAGAGCATGCATATTCAAAATCATTACTACCTACCTGCCATGAGTGCTGAAGTCTCATGAGTGCTGTCTCATGTCCGATGTGTCAGGGAGAAGCAAGGGCCAGCTGCTGCTTCAGGGATCGTGAGGCAGAAGCGAAGGGGACTACTACGACTGGCAGGGCAGCAGCCTCACTAGTCAGAGCTGTATCTCACCACTCACGAGCAGGGCAGACTAAGAGATCATGCCCAGGTTGAGACAAGAGCCCAGATCATCAAGCAAGTTTGTGCTAATGAGGTAGATCTAAAGTGAAGCTAGAAAGTCAATGTATAGGTCAGGGTCAGATCCAGTGATATCCAGGAACATTCATGATGACAGGACTAGGTCTAAGGTCCAGCTGGAAAATCAGCCCATGAGTTGAGGTCTGGCTACACATGTCGCAGCCACAGGCACAAGTGCAAGAGAGGCACTACTTCAACCATGCTCAGGCAAGAACTAAAGGCTAGAGCCTGAGCTGAATTGACGTCTCCAAGAAGCAGGGTGTGATTGACTGGAGAACCTCAGAATGCTGGTCAGGGCCTTCGGAGCTTATTACTGCCTCAGGGCCTGACGTGATGTGTGGATGATGATCAATATTCCTTATTCCTCCATTTGTCACTCAAGGAGACAGTATCTCCAAAGAGTGTAATTGATCTGTATGTTGAGTGAGAAGTGAAGAGACACTCAAAGCTTGTCAATAAGGAACACAAAGCATAGGTGTGTATCATAATGTGAGCCACGCATCAGTTTGAAGGAGTAGATAACTGACAAAAGAAATGTGTTTCCATAACAACCTAATAGCTGCAAATAGTTTCTCTTCTAAGTAATTTTTGGCCTTAGAGAAATACTTCTATTATTAAGTAAACTTTCCCAGTTCTCAGGGTGGTTTATACAGTCCAAACCCCCTTTACCTTTAGCACAGAAAAAGATTCATAGGCCGTGAGAAGAATGAATAAAAGAGTTTCACAGAGCCCTGTCATGATGAGGATACTCCCTTTAAAGAGAGAAAACTCAGGTTCTAGCCTTTGTGTAGCTCCTTTAATAAACCTCTCAAGATGCAACTGAGAAATAGCTGGGGTTTTGTGCCTGTTGCTCTGAATAGCACTCCCTTTAAGAATCACTGATTTCTGTGCTAATGATTAAGAAGATTCTCATTTTCCTCCTCAGTGTATTTGTGGGCAACTGAAGTCAAACGAGAAGAACCCTAATATTCTGGTTTTGGCTAAATCAGAGCTCTCCAGCAATTCTTCATGAAGCAGTTCTGGGTAGTCTCTGAATGACTTTGAAAAACTCTTATTGCCCTTATGCATATCTATATACACTGCCTTATCATGGTGGCTAGAGGACTCTAAAGGGTGCTAAAGTATTGCATAGAGGTCTTCCAAATCTATGTAGCCTGTATCACACCATATGTTCAAGTTATTTTTTTCTTATTTATGTATGTATGTATCCATTTAAGGTATTGCTCTCTATAGAAATCTGGATGATATTATCTACATACTGTGCCTTAATATCCTTCCCTTTTTCTGCATAATAAGCGGAGTGTGAAATTATAAGGATTATAAGAAGACCTGAAGTGGATGAATGAAAAAAACAAATTTGTTTTTTCAATTAAATGTTATATTTAATCCAGCTGAAATTATCATCTCGTTTTGCTGTTTATTTACCTGCTTTTTAGTGAAATTTACTTTAAAGTGAAAATTGAAAATTATCAAATAATTTTAATTTTCAGCTGTATTTTTCAGTCAATATCTTATTCATACTGAAATGTAATGCCTAGCCTTACTTATAAGAGCTATACATTTCTCCTTTGCATCTGCTTTTGCCTTTTCCTCCCCTCAGTCTTCCTTTAACCTGTATCTTAGCTGTCCGGAGAAACTTTGGCTATGGTACAGAATTTATCAATTTAATTATTTAAACAGGGTAATTTATAAAGATGTAAGCATCGCATTCAGAACTTCAAGATACAAATCTTTGCCAGAACACAGTGTATTGGAAAGAAAACTAACATTCTGAATGAGTTTCAGTGATGACACATTTTGTATTTTTCATTCCTACTGCCACAGCATAGAGTTCACTCTTCTTATCAGAAGCAATTTTATCTAATGCACTAGCAGTGATTGCAGTTTGGATTTTTTAATTTCATATGGCATGTTAACAAAGCTTAAGGGAGTGCTGATGGAAAAATAAGATACACAATAGCTCTTCTAGCATGCATTTTGTTGTTTTTTTCTTCAGTTAAGCTAGGACTTTTTCTAAACACCTTTCAAAAATGTAAAAGAGATTTCTGAAAATGAGACCTGGAGAGTGTTTCCTGATATAGTTGTTCCTATAGTATAAATTATAAATTCATAATTTATTTTCTATTTTAAAGTATTTTATAGTTCTTTTTATTTTGTCTAGGTACAAATCACCAAAATATGGGCAGCTTGGAAGTTCCATTTTATTATAATGGCATTTTCATATCCATTTTCTTTATTTCTGATTTTATTATATTAATTGGAGTACAGTTAAGTTGCTTTTTATTATTCTTTTTCATACTATATCTCTTAGAGGAGCAGAGTTCAACTCTGTTTCTAGTTCTATGTTTACTATTTTGTTGACAGGTATTGTTAACCTGCAGATTTTGACTTGTAGGTCTTCAAGTGATCTGCGTCTCAGAGGGTGGCATACATGACTAACCTCATTGACGTTAGGGCATGTTTTGCCATTGATTTCAGTTCTGCTAGATTTTCATCATACATTTTTTTCCCAAAAGAAGGATCTTTATTAAAATTGAAAATGAGTCAATTAAGTAGTAATATGAGATCAGGAAAAATATAAGATGGAAAATCAGGTTCTGTCTGTGAGAATATTTCCCTTTTCTTCTCACGTCATCTGAAATCAGGAAGGGATACCTGTTAGGGTATTATAGCTCTGATTGATTGACAGACACTAACTACAAAGCACTGTGTTAAAATTTCATTCTTTGCTGTGTTGGGAATAAAATTAAAGTTATGCTTTGTTGTTTCATTTCTATTCCTACCTTTTGACAAAAGCACAATTTATCCAGCAGAGGAAAAATATGGCATCAAGATCACAAGCTGAGAAGCAAGCCGTGGAAGCATTCAGTGGTTGCTGTTTCTTATGTCATAGTTTCTTGGCTGATTCTTGCCAATTGAACTGTCAGCTTTCAGAACCCCAACAGAGAGCACTGGGAGAAATGAGGTTTATACAGGCTTTTTGAACTTCCTCCCAGTCCCAATGGTATTTGTAAGATGAAGGTGGATAAAACTGGGGTGGTTTTTTGCATTTGGGTACTCTGGAAAGAGCAAATAGTTATGCTTACAGTGGATACTTCTTATGCGCATACATCTGGAACCATTGATTATCGACTTAAAAATTATCTCAATTATAATAGACAACTATAATTTTAATAACAAAAATGTAATATTTACCCAAATGTATTATAAAAGTGAATGGCAAATTAACCCTTTTTACTTGTATTAAACAAACTTATGACTTCATTTTAAAAACAATTAAAATAATGAGACAGTTTCTCTGAAGCAATGCTAATTTGCCTGGCTCCTTTAATTTATTATTTATGGTGATCCATATCAGCTACTACATTATTCCCAATGTGAGGCTGAAAACCTATAAATACTAGGGTTAATCCATTAGCTTCCTTTTAGTCTTTTCAAATCTTATCAATATTCCAAGTGCTATTAAGAAACAGCAGCATTTTTCGAGGTAACTTCTTGCCAGGTCTTTTTAAACTCTTGGATACAAATTAGATACATCTGCTGATTAGAAATCTCTAGCTTTATTAACTCTCATTTAACATTCCCTTTGGATATTTTCATGTGAGCACATTTTCATATGAGTTTGTGTTTTATATTTAGGGGAAATATTTCACATCCCTATTGTTCTATAATATTATTTGTAATGTGCCATAATTTGATTTGTTCCATTGTCCATTGCCCCACTCATTTATTTTCTTGATGCAACAAAGTCTTGTGGAGAAACAGAAATCATAATTAGAGACTTCTTCAGAATGAGTATGCTCAGAAGGATGAGTTGAGGTTGCACAAGCCACGTCAATTCTTACATGCCGCAGCTCTAATGTACTTTCCTTTACAAACTTATCATCCCTCTAAGAGGTTTTTAGTATATGATTAAGATAATTTCACCCCATCATATGCTCCTTTGGATAACTTTTCTAATAACATCATTAACAACGAAATGTTATTCTCTAAAAATACTCTGTCATTTCTGACATTAAATCACAAGCGAATGACTGATACCACATGACCAGTTCATTATTAAAATACACGCAGGTCTCCACCCATCCATTATGTTCCCGGAAATACGTTCATGTTGTTAAAGTGATTCCACTTTCCAAAGGACTAGCTTATGCTTTCTCTGCAAAGTGAGAGAAAAAGGTTGCTGCATGACATACGTTACACATTTTCTGATCATTCATTACTTTTGTTATTATTCATCAAAGTTGAAAAAATAAGCTTTCAAGGGAGTTTGGGACAAGTTTTTCAAATGAGTCCTCATCAAAGTGCATGCATTTTGACCAACACTCAGTTTTATCCACCCTGGTGTGATTACCATCTAGAATGATCTCATTATACGCTTGACTGCATGGTGTCAGACGAAAACGCTTTTTCAAATCAAGACAATAATTCAAAGGAACATAATTATTTTGAGGTATTTTTCATTTTAAAGCCCATGTGCAAATAATATTTAGCAGGATCTGAGATTTTTCTTTTTTTAAATGAGTATTAGTTGCAGCGTCCTTTGCAAGTGCTTTCAAGTCAGGGATGAAATGCGTATAGACCATATATAACATTCTATTCTAGTAAGTAATGCTACACTTCAAAATTCTCCTGAGATTGTTTTATAATTGAGCAGATGTAAATGACAGTACCTCTTATAAGTGGCAATGATTTAATAGATGAGGAACAATATTGCTATATTAATAAAACCCATGTAGATGCTAATATTACCATTAATAGTAAAACTTAATCTTACCATGTATTTGTTTACATTTTACACGCATCTGCTAATACTATGATATGTTCAAACACTGTAAGAAAAGCTAAACTAGCTTTCAGAAACTCTGTAGGTGTAATAGGAAATACAATATAGAAGTGTCTTGAAACACAAAAAGAACTCAACTGTCTTTTGTGGAACATTGATTTCTCGACTGTTTGGTCTCTCAATTTCAGATGCTAAAGCTGCTCAACTCTGAATGATAAATCATTAGATACTGAAATATATGTATCTCGTGACCTGAAATATATGTATCTTGTGATCATTTAGACATTATCAGCTGTTGCAGAAAGTTAGGACATTAACAGAATCACAGAATGATAGGGAGAGCAGCTTAGCAAGAACGTCCGCCCGGTCTCTCAGCATTTGTGGGTACATCTCATTGGGCCCCTGGATTTGTAGGTGTCCAGGTTGCCTAAATGGTCTCTAATTTGATCCTCCTCGACCAAGGGGTAGTCTTCCTTTCTCTGGACTTTCTCTCTTTCCTCTAGGATATGGAATTCCTGTGGACTGGCCTTAGCAGTAAAGACTGAAGCAAAGAAAGCATTCAGTAACTGCCTTCTCTCTATCCTCTGTCACCAGGGCACCCACCTCATTCAGCAGCAGACCTGTATTTTTCCTACTTTTCCCTTTGTGACCGATATACCTGAAGAAGTCCTTCCTGTTGTCTTTAACTTTCCTTGCCAGATTTAATTGCAGGTGGGCCTTAGCCTTCCTTCTTGCATCTTTGCATACTCTTGACAGCGTTCCTATATTCCTCTCAAGTGACCAAATGCGTAGCCTACAGATGCTTTGTAGTACTGTTATTATTGTATTATTATATTATTATATGATTGCCTTCAATTTAGGTATTAAATTTGATGACTTGGACAACCCCTTCTATTTCTATGTTCTGTATCAGGACTCTTATCTGGGATGTGGGGGGTTAAGCTGAGAACCCTAAGTACCAGGCTATGGTGTGAGTGACTGTATCTGTATTACAGGATACGAGCATGCTGTTCAGTGCTGGGCTCGTATTTCACATCCTATCTGCATCCTAGCTCCATGTCAGACCAAGATATATCAACTCAATCCCTACCAACACTGTTAGAATAAGGTTGACCTCCAACAGGACCTATGAACTGAATTATCAAAAGATCAGCTTTCTGGGATACTTGCCCTGCAGTATTTGTCTTTTTTTTTCACATTAGTCTTTCTTGCAAAAAAACACCAATACTTTGATCCTCCTCCAAGAATTGTTTCTAATGACAATATCCTGAAAAGGACACATTTCCCCAAGAAAATCAGTTTTAATTAGAATTTGTATGGTGAAAATCATTTGTCAAAAGATTCACGACCAGCTTTCCGCTACATGATGGCTCTTCTGACAGACAGATGCTGATGTCTCGGGATTGCAGCTCTGCCTGTCCCCCTCTCCCTGCTTCCCACCATTTCTTCTCTGTAGGGATCATCTACTGCCACACAGTTACTGTGTTTTTTTCAGATATCATAGTGAAGAGTCACTGGCTTTTATATGAATGCAATTAGTAACTTTGCTTTCTTTTCTACAGTTGTGGTATACCTAGCATAGCAATAAATCCTCCCTCTGCCCACTACCAAATGAACAGAAAAAGTTTTTACTAGTCCTTCTGACTGGCAGTCTATAGGAGATTTTTTTTTCTGTGACTGACTACATCAAAATTGGGCTATGATTGTAGCTTATATCATACGATCAACTGAATATGCATACTAAAAATTAAATTTCAGCATTGCCCTGAATCAGATCTGAAATACTGTTAGGATTAAAAAACATGCTGTTTCTACTTTCTTTACTTTTCCAGTAAGTAAGAACTTAAATGAGGCAGTTTTGTGAAAAAAAGTAAGTTGTATTTAGTATTTCAATACATTTAATTGTGTTCTGCTGAGCACTCACTTTTTCATGAGAATATGATACGTTTTATGAGTTATTAAAATGAACTTTTCTACTAACTTTAGAACATTTGGAAAATGGAAGTCTTGGCATAGCCTGCTAAATTTTGTTGAAATCAAAATATTTGTGAAAATATTAGGCAATTACTAAAATAAACCATTTTTTGTACATAATGAACAGATTTATTTGTTTTGTTTGATGTCAGAGATGATTAAAAATAGAGAAACATTGATTCTTAGTAAAGGTAATCAGTGTTGCAAACTGTAAAAAAAAAAATCCCTCCTGTTCTATTTTAAGTTAAATAAAAAACACTTTTACTTCCATTTTCTCTGCTTCTGTCTCCGATTCTGCATCTGCTATTCCTGATGGCAGTTATGTAGCTTGCTGCCAAAACATTTCCTTCTATTACTTTATAGAGATTTCATTTTTGTATTTGGTATATCATTCTCATTTTTGTGCCACCTCAAAAGGGAATTTGAAGTATGAAAGATATGTAAGATTTTGCTAAACATCAAAATAGGATGGGAATGAGTTTGTATTGACAGTCGTCCACAAACATATCTTTGCTAGCAGCTAATGATAGAATAATTTTCTGCTGCAACAGGATATCAAACTTGTCTTTTCCTTTTTTTTTTTATGATATGCCTTCAAATACTGCCAATTTGGAAGAACCCTTATGAAAGAATATCTTCATAATCAGTTGCCTTATTGTTTTCAGAAAGCAAGAGAGGTCTCCATTTCATGTTTTCTTCCAGGGCAGGGTGTATTATTTTTTCTATAATAAAATGCTGTAGTATCTGTTCTGGATGAGGGTATTAAAAACAGCTGTTAGTAAAACTATTCCTTCCACTTTAGCTCCAGCTGTTCACTCCATGTCCTTTTTCTTTCAGATATCATTCCCTCCCTGCTGGAAGATACTTAAATAGTATAGCACAATTAAAACCAGTTTCTTACCAGTGGTGCTGGGAGTGAAACTAATATTTCTCTGAAAGCATTTCCATTATTTTGACATCTATTTCTGTCTTAAATTATGATGAAAAGTCCCCAGACTTTCTGTGAATATTGTGTAAGTAATATTTGCAAAACCTATTTTTTTCATCAGTTAATAGGTTGTCTTTCAGAGTTTTTCTCATCCAAGCTGTAATAACTTCAAAAAGGATTTGCCATTGATAAATTTAACTTTAAAAGTATTAAATGCCTTATGAAACCATTGCAAACAGAGAGCAATATATTTTGGAAATTACTTGTCAAGCTGCTAGATCAGCCTCATAAACACAATGTGACTCATATTTGAAGGAATAATGACATTTATAATATGATGTTGTTCTTGGTTAGGAGTTACGGCAGTAAGCGTGACAGGAATTATGTGAATTCTGCCTTTGCTTTGGCTAAATTTCTGTATTCCAGTGTAATTTAATTGTAATTCTTTATTGTAGTTTAACAGTTGAAGTTAAGGAAAATTGAATAGTTTTAAGTAATACTTTTCTCCATAAAATTTGGGATAAAAAAGCATACTTTCACCTAATTATATCCCTGTTTTGGTATTAATGGTTGGATGGGATCAGCTACTTAGTTTCTGCCCCTCTATGCTGGAATATTCCTTTTTGTCTGAATATATTGATTTGTCTCTATGTCAAAAAAATAGGCTAGAGCTGCATGATCAGTAGCAAATACAAACAGCATACCTCTTCAATATATTTGAAATTTTGTGCCATCTTTATCAACTCTCAGAAATTCCAATCATTTATCTAAACTCCGTATCTGTAGTCTCAGTAGGTTGCATTAGTAGGAACACTTAATAGGAAGAATTTTAAGAAATCTACAAAGGTAGCTTGCAGATCTTAGAGAATCTAAAACTAAAATAAGAGAAGAAAACCACCAAGAAGGCAAACTTTACACTGTAGCTAAATAACTAAATTAAATGTACTGAATTGTATAGAATATTCTAAACACTTGAAACAGAAATTATGTCAATCCTGCTTTGTCAGTCAGAAGGTAAACTTAATAATTTTTAAATACATAATACTGTTATAACATAAAATACCATCTAAATTGCAGCAGATAGAAAGTAAATTAATACAAGAATATTAGTAAATATGTTAGAATTTGAGTATTTTTTCAGAAGAAAATGTTGTGTATAAACAAAAATACTTAAAAGTGATATTTGGCAATTTTTTTTTGGCATGTTAGATGTAAAAAGATAATTTGGAAATTAAAAAAATGCAATCAAGTGTTTGGGATTTTTTTTTAGTTATTAAAAACTCTAATGCTGTAGTGCCACAAATTAGTTGTTAATGGTTGGAAACTGGATTGTGTTATTTCAAAATTGTCCACAGTATTTCCTTTATCTTTCTCAAATCATTTGGATGTTATCAGGGCAACATGTTGAACTAGATAGTTGGACAAATTCTTTATGCTTAATGAGTATACTGTTACACTGAATACAATATACATTTCAAGTCTTCACAAAAAACTTTTTTCCCGTTAACATATAATAAATACAAAAATATAAATTTTCAGAGTGAGAGCTGAGCTCTCTGAAGGTGCCCAAAAATTTAGATACTTTAAATAATAATAACTGGATATTGAAACATTTTAACGCATCATGTCTAACCCTCTGGCTTTAAAATATTTTGGTTAGTTTTTTTAGTTCACTGTTCAGGTAAAAAGCTTTATTAACTAATTGATACTTCAGAAAATATGAAGCTCATGAAAATATAGTTTGGTCCATAAATTGCATTTCTTTTAACCTAAAAAAAAAGATACATATTGGAAGATGTATCTTCAAGAGTGCTTAATTTATATATTAACTAAACTTGATCTCTTGGGAGTATGGCTATCATGAGTATTACTTGGATGATTTAAGACACTTACTTAATCGCACTGCCTTTTGCAGTTTATATTCTGAGATAATTTGAAAGTGTAGCCTAATCCACTAATCAACTATTGCATTTGAAATAGTAGAATACTATCTCCGTACAGCAAAGTTCGGTTACTGTCTTTGGATTATGAGAGTAGCCTTGTGAAATACTAAGGCATGCACATAATATCATTCAATGGCCTTTCACTGGTGAGCTTAATTTAAAAATAAGCACAGACATCTCTAGTATGTATCATTGGTTTTTTTGGAGGATGATTTTTTACAAGACTACTAGGCATTCCAGTTTTTAGTGAATGACTGAAATAAACAAAAATATTTTGGCACCTATAACTACACTCTCTGCTTCTCATTGAATATCCAGAAACATGATGACTACCTACTGAGATGAGGAAAATGCAGAAATCGATGAAATCTCTGTCATAGGCAAGTGCAGTTATTTCACTAAAAACATTTTAAACATGAAAAAAAAAAGAAAAAAACATTTCACACACACAAAAAATAAGTATCTGGCAACTGCGTAGCATTGTTTTTGAATGCTCAATTAGACACCAACAGCTTGCAGAGGCAGTCTCAAAAGGTTACTCAGGAAATGGTGCAAATCGCCCATCATATCTCATTAGTACTTAATGAGAGATGTTTTTCCAAACAGTTGCCTGGTATTACAAGGGTTATGCATGCTTGAAGCAGTTCCAAAGTCTGTTTGTACAGGTGGGTGATTAGAGGAATTAAAAAGTTGGTAATAGTCATACCCAACTCTCATGGATGATGCAGAAACAACTAAGCAGACCCCCTGCTGTCCCCTGGAATGCACTTGACTGGTAATTAATTCCAAACACAGTCTTGGAATAGCTGCCACATCCAAGACTGGCCAGTTATAGCTTCAAATGCTTTCAGCAAGACAGTTGCAGATATGTATTTATAATCCTACTCAGAACAATGGTTATTCAGGTTTAAGTGTGTGGGGAAAAAAAACAAATTAAAAGGAGCAAAATCAAGCAGTTTAGTCCAAACATTCTCTTTATGCATCCAGTGTAGTTACCCACTGATTCTCTTATTCAGTATTCCATCTGCTCTTTTGAAATGTCTCTTGTAAGGTTCATTCCTTGTAATCCTGAAATACAAGATTGTCCTCATCTATAGTTTTAGATTTATGCCATGTTGCATAGTCACGTAGGAGAGAACATTTGCCTGGGGGATTAAGTCAAGTTAAAACAACTTTAAAGCTGAGTCATATACTGTGGAAAATTTCTTAGTCCCCCAGTCTGGGCTACTACATAACATGAACGTTCTTGTTATCTGCCTGACAAAATAAGAAATTTTTTATTTTCTTCCTAGATTTCTGTGTGAACTTCAGCCTGGCTTAATTTTCTGTAAGCAATTATTCTGAATCTTTGCAATGGGTCCACCACTTACAGGAGACATCACATTTTTATCACAGATACTATCCAAGAATCTTATATATGTCAGCTGTGCTTCAATTCAGGGCAATTCCTGCTAATTTGCGACCTATTCTGCTCAGTTTTGGGTCTTTCCTCCTACTTGTTGGCTTGAGCTGCTCCTGCCTTGTAGGTTTAGCGCTGGTAGAATCCAGCAGTTAATTAATTGAGCCTAAGTAGTGGTGTCTCCAGACAAAATGTTCGGATACGTTGTTTTAAGACTTTCACTGAAATATGTCTCTGTTTTAGTGTGATGTGGTGATTCTCCTTGCTCTGCCTTATAAAGACAATTTTGTTTTAATGTGCTGTTTGTAAGCTTCAGGAAGGTCACTGTGCCTAAATTCTATTTACCATAAGAAACAGGATTCAGATGATCCTTCACCTGGGCCTGGGTCTCTCTCAAACTTTTGCATAAAGCTCAGCTACAGTAGGAAAGATTCCCTGAGGCGTAATCTGGGCAAATTTCTTGATCTTCTCCTCAGCACAAGGATATCAGCATATCCCTGATAAAACTTCAATATATTTGGTTATCCCTGGAATCAGAAAATACTGATTTATCTATTGCTCCAGTGTGGTTATAAGTGGCAAGTCTACTTCCATTCCAGTTATGGAGATTTTTCAAGGACTAGATGATTGTACTCCCACGATAGAAGAGCAATGAAGTATAGTCTACGTTAATCTGTTCATTTCTTAGCCAGTCAATGAAATTTTCTTTTCTGGTGGCCATGACCTCTGTGAGGAGATATATGTAAATGAAGCCACTGGTGACTGATCCTTTTGTACTCTTGCAAGATTTCTATTGCAGTTATGATTGATTTTTGTCTGAGACAGATGCTTAGCATTGCCATGTACTTTTCAGAGCTTTGTGTCTCCGTATAACACTTTTGATGTTAAGAAGACACATAACATGTACAGACAAAGGCATTCCAACATTTTTTTTCTAAAGACAGATCCAAAACCATAGAAATTGCCAGTCTAGATAAATGTTTTTGTTCAAATAGCCTGGAAAATTGAGTCTGCTATAACTGATGAAACTTAAGCCCATCTTGACACCACACTAAAAAGCATTATGAACCCAGAAAACACCGAGCCATCTGGAGAAGGATCCACATTTTTTGCATTATCCTGATGCTGTGGTGTCCGAAACAGATGCCGGATTTTGTCCTACATTCATGTAGTTTGAAACATTACATGAAATCTTCCGCACTGAGCAGAGCTTGAGGAATAAAAGGAAATTATTTACTCGTGATATGCTGCCTTTGAAGTTGCTTTCTACATATGTACATGAATGTATCTATATATTTATGCATATGTATGTATGTACACACTCATTTTTCCACCCTTTTTCTTTCTGCTGGGGTTGCAATGCACAAATCTACCCAAGCCCTGAGATTGTGGTATAAAGCTCTGCAAGGTCATAAAGATTAAGATTTATGCCTGAAGTATTTTGTTCATGTCTAGTATTATATTTTCAGAGGTTTTAGAATTTAGAATTCAATGTATACATAAATATACACACACTATTAGACATATAGCATATAATCTAGTTCTAGATTACTACTGATCCACACTTCTAAATTTGAATATGTACTTCTTCTGTCCTTACAGCAAATTGTAAATCTCAGCATATAATATTTAATTAACTCCACAAATAAGTAGAACATGGAAATAAAATAGGCAGAGTATATAGTTGCATTTTAGTTCAGAGCACTGGATGTGAATTTGAAATAAATCATAGTTCCCAGTTATTGTTCATTGCTTCAGCTACAGGCTGGTTTGGGGGCAGATAAACCAGATTGTTTTTTGATCTGAAGCTCCATTTCAGGTGGGCACCAAAAGAATGTGGTCCTTCTGGAAACCGTGAGGTGCGTGTGTCGTGGGGGTGTTTGGCAGAATAAATCAAATGTATATTGTCCTAAAAATTCAGACTCACATGTATTCTAAATGGATTGTCATGAGGATCAACTACTTTGATCTGCTAATCCATTGCCATTACACTAAATTGTAGAAATAATTGATGCAATGGGTAATATAAACATAACTATAGAGTTTGAAAAGGCTGCTAGCAGGTTTCTGTAATGAAAGTGGAAAACTACCAATTAACTGTGTGTTCCATTGTGAAGATTTATTTCTGAGGTGAACTCTAATTATAACCATATTTCTGGATTATGAGTTGACTTTTGGCTTTTGATATTTTGCTTTCGGAGATGTGGTAGGAAGTGTTCTGTTTGGTATACTTGGTATCAGCCCAATAGTTAAGACGTGGCATTATACACTTAGAGTGCCTTTTCTTTGAGTATATTATAACAAAAATTATCTATTAGAAGAGTTCCAATGAGCAGTTTGTCGTCATAGTACATGGATATTGGGATGAGTATACTGATGAAACGCTTTCTGAACTGTGGTGACATGGTCTATTACTATATATAAGGCATATTTTTCTCCATGCAGCAAATCTTATGGAAGAAGATAATCATCTACTAACCAACTACTGATTTCACACAGCACAGTAAAAGGCAAAGGTCCCAGTGCATGATTTTTTTCTAGTTTCAGTTAAACAGTTAAGATCTTTTATTTTTTTTGTCTGACATCTTATTAGATGATAGCAGTAAAAGAACACAAGTTTTCCCTTACAATATACTAAAATAAGTCAGTATTCACTTTAATTTTGCTCTCTCTAGACTTAAATTTGAATAATACTTAAAAGTATAAAGCAGTCATTTTGTCCATGAACAGGAACTCCTTGAACTGCACCCTGTTTTTGACCTCCTACTATCCTGTAAATATCAGAAAAAAAGCATAATATGTCCTTGAACCATGGAGATGGCATTACTAAACTGTGCTTTGGCAGTTGAATCTTGCTCTGTTTGTCTACAAATAGGAGTGTCTGAGCTAGCGGTTTAGACTTTGTTTAAAACTATTGTGTAGCTTAATACAATTAATGAAGTTTAGGACTTGTTCCTCTGACCTAATACTTCTCCAGTATAGCACACATAAATATAGAATAGATTCTGAATTCTATTAAATACTACTTTAAGTTTTTTCATTGACTTAAAGAAGGTCTTTGCATGCTTACTGCAATGTAGCTGTATTTCAAGAAATCCCTCCTTGAAAGTCTGAAGATCAATTTTGAATTGCTCAAGACTTTGAGAACATATTAATGCCATTTCTTTGCAAAGAAATTTGTCTACTAGATATAAATATAGAAGTTTAACTTTTAGAACCTGAATTTTGGTTCAAAAAATAATTGTTAATAGATAGACATATATAATAGTCTTTTTGAGGTGTTTGTCTTGCTGCTTTCTCCCTCCCTTAATATTCTCATGAAAAGGTGCTGTGAAAAATAAACATTTCCAATGTGAAATGACTTAAAAACCCTTAAACTCGTAATTTTCAAGAAGCAAGAGTTTGGTGAATCAGTTCTTATTTAATGCTATTCAATTAATTTTTATCAATTTCCTGTAAAAATATATATAAAAATACTGCTGGTGAAATGTGGAATAACTGGAATAGAGCTAATCTGGATTTATGGATTTGGTGGAGGTGATTCGCTATTAATAGGTTTTAGTGTAACTGAAATCAAGCCGCTTGTGCATAATCAAAGAGTGTAGTCCTAACTTAAGTAGTGCTGGTGTGGATTGAGAGTAAAAAGATGTTTTTTAGTGCTGGAAGGAGCAATCTTACCTTCCACTTCCAAGCAAAGATATAATCTTTTATAATTACATTCTTTTGATGCATAAGGAAAAGATAAACACACATAGGCAAGTGTGTCACTAGTGTGACCATCGCTGTAAATACTGAGTCTCCTGTAAGTACTTCAAAAAATGGGAAAAGTGGCAAATAGAATTTTAAGAGGTATTAAGATTTGAAAATTAAGATTAAGATGTGGGAACTTGTCTAATCCTTTAAGAATTACCTTGTTTTGGTATGTCCATTAGGCGGTTAGTATAAATGTGATCGTGATAGAACTATATCACTTTCTATTCTTTAAAACCTTGTCTGTTGAGCCAGTCAACCAATCAATCAACAAACAAAACAAATTAGTAAAATCTGCCAGGATTTAAATCAGCATAGCTATTTTTGTAGTCCACAATAGATGAGCCCAGTTAAACCAAAATCTGAGCTTATCTAACGTTTTAAAAATTATTTTCATTGTTCTGTACATAGAAAATACAGCATAGTGTATTTCCTTTATTCTATCCTATTGCATTTACTTTGCCCTGAAACAAAGGAAATGGAGGGTGCAAAGACCTCAGTAACCAGTTTTAAAAATCAGATAATCTCCAATTACATAATCCTTGTGATGGTTTCTCATGTATGATGGAGGCAGGAAGAAATATTGTTAGAGCATGTTGCAATTCAGTAGTTTTTAGCTGCCAGATGATCTCTGCGGCCTGATGGCATCTGACTTGTACAGAAACATCTCTTAGCTTGTTGCAACTTGAGCCAGGAACTAGAAGGGAATGACGGCCATAAGTACTTCCCTGTTGGGCCCATCTATCGCATCTATCAGAAACTAAGCACTGTAGATACTGTTTCCTAGGTAAATTTGGTCAGTTCTCAAGTTTCCGAGTTCTTCTTGCCATTAAATGTCCTGCTGAAACTTACAGTGTTATCATTATAGGTACACAAAAGTTGGAGGTGTGGAGGAGAAAGTTTTTTTCAGTTGTGTTGCCTGAGAAAGGGAAGAGAAAATGAAAACTTAATTATTGTATAATTGAATTACAAAAGAAAATATATTCAATTCTGTTCTTAATGAAACTATGGGTACTGTATACATAAACAGATGAGTTGTCCAAATTGGTTGCAAAAACTAATTTGATGGGGATATTCTTTCTCTGATGGAGGAGACCTAGGTAGTAAATCATTATTTGTTGCCTGATGGAAAGATCATAAACAGCTGTCCACAATAAAGAGATTGTTTACAAGAAACCATTACATGTCGGACACAATTCCCTTGAGAAAGGAATGAAGGCATGAAATACTGAACCATAGGGTTTTTTTCTGGGATGTTTATTTCAAAGAAAAATATTGGAATTTGTTTTGCAAAGCTCTATTTCTAGATTGTAATAGTATGATCTTTTTTTTTGGTATAATCACTTCAGTTTGCTTGAAAGGAAAGATTGTGACTAATCTTTTTTTGATTTCTGCATATTATGAATGTTCTTGAATACATTATGTTTTACACATACACTGTAGCTGGAGAAGTTAATGGAGCATATAACAGTCCTGCCTCCTCTCGTGAATATCTTTCAATAAATTTTCATTCCAAGAGTTTCACTTCTAGTCAGTTCGATGCTTCTCAGGTGGGACTGTACCTAGGGGCAAAACCTACCCTTCAGTGACTTATCAATGAACAAGGTCAACAAGAAGTTGTGGTCTTTCCTGTAGAAAGACCAAAATCTTGCTCATGCGACTTGACTCTTCTGTAAACATCTTCTGAATATTTGGAGTGTCAGTAAACTAAACTGATGCGGTTGTCATCAAGGGCTAGTAACAGAATGAAACGATGGGCAGCAAACTGTGTTAATTAGCCTCAGCACCAATCTGTATTCCTAACTATCTACATTTGAGTGATGAATCTTTGAGATACTTCCGCATGTGCAAGACATCCCAATTTCACTTGCAAGGCTTTCATGTGCTAAACAGCAAAGGGCAGCTGTGCTTAAGCACAGCCACACAGGCTCTCACAGCAAAAGAACAGTGACAGAAGCTCAGGGACTGCTGAAGTACCAGGGAATTTGTGTTCTTTGTAGGTTTAGCTGTTTGCCAGAGACACACGTTTAATTTTTTTTCTTGCACTAGTAACTAAACAAGTGCACTAAGTACACTTAACTAGACACACATAAAACGTTTCTCACTCTAAATGTTATTTCTTAGCTTACTAGTTGTTGCCTGTATTGCCACATGTCTTGGCAGCAGTGTAGTTCTTTGTTTGGTATCTCCATACTCAGTGCAAGGCTCTCTCAAAGCAAGTCTCTTGATTCCTTAGTCAGTGAGGTTTATCAATAATTATCTATTGATTAGTATGTCCATAGACTGAAAGAAGATGATATTTTATATTCTGAACCAAAAGAGGATAAAATTTTCAGCTCAATTAAGGTTGTCCTAACATTCATATTTAGTCTTCACTCTCACTATGAGATTTCCAAAGACTATGGCAAGGCCTTGGTAGGGTATCTTCTTGGCAAATCCTTGTCACTGTTTTGATGAACAAGGATTTCAAATTGCAGGATACTCATCTGCATTCTGCATGTAAACAGTTTTCCAGGTAGACACCAGGTCAGACAGAAAAGTGTAAGAAAGAAGTGCGGCTTTCTGGAATACCACCCAAGTTCTTCCACGTTGGAGGTGTTATTGTGAGGATTCACCTCAAGTGCCTCTCTAAGTCTGTATAAAAATGTTTGATTCATCATATTAACACACATGTATTACCTTCTGAATAAAATGAATTCAGATCCAAGTTTTCTTTGCACACATGCAATGATTCAGAAAATGCTATTCTGTGTCTTAAGACTGCATGCCTAAAGGACTGACAGTTTTGATGCAGATGCATTTCAACAAAGTTGGAATTGTCTGTGTCTGTGACTCTGTCAGACCTCAGGTAACACCTGAGGTTATGTACAGGATGTTTCTATTTTGGATGTCTGTCAGACTGCCACCTGAACTTTCATGTAACGGTATTTCTGAAACATTCTGGCCTGGCATTTCCTTTAGGACAACAGTTTGTAGGTCTATATTTGACCAGAATCCATAAGACCTCATTCAGACATGTACTGTTTCTACAGGGAGTATTTCTTAGATGATGAAGAATGTAGTCAAGTTATCTGTAAGTTGGAAAGGTCATAAAGTTTACATTCTTGGAAATAATCTTCTTTATCTATTGTTAGCTACATGAATGTAACTGGGTATTTCCGTCCCTTTTAAATCTCTTTTATACTTCCAGGAATTCTTTCAGGTCAGTAGGACTGAAAGGGGGAAGCTTCTCTCATTGCTTTCACAGAGGCATTTGTGACTTGTGCAAATGGAGGAGATTATGTGTGCTCCTGCAGAAGCTCATTAGCAAAAAATTCTCTAGCTTACAGCATTGGTGTTGCTTCTGTTTAATTGGAGTTTGAGTGGATTTGCTCACAAAGTGGAAGCATATATTGGAGATCCACCTTAATTACAAATTAATAGGCTGTCTTCTGTGAAACGTGCAGGCTGTCAGTTGAGGCCCACAGATGTGAGATTTGAATGTAATCATTGTCTTAAGGCAGAACTGCAGGTGTTAAAGCATATTTAGGAACATGGAGCACACATCCCTGTGATCCACAAAGGAAGGTACTCCATAAATTCACAGACACCATAAAGACCACCATGACCATGCACAGGCAATGGCATTTTCCCCAGAATCTAAACTAAAACATTTCTTTAACAGTGCAGTTTTAAAGGCATCGAGTAATGTGGAGTTGGCTTCCTGCTAAGTCATTTTGGTACTTCACAGCTGGGAAGCTGTGCCTTCATTTCATAGCCCTTTCTATCCTCTGACTTGATTTTCACTGACTTAACTTTATATTGTTCATACAGCATTAAGAACACTTAGAGAAGGTAAGAATGACACATTAAGTCCCTTTAATGGTCGTTCAAAGTGCCATAAAAAGGTAACAGCCTCACAAAATATGTACAAACAGCAGTTTTCCATGTACCTGCAGATATGTAGAAATTTTTATGCCAGTTGTTGGTTATCTAGCTGAGATACTGCTAGAAAGGTAGCTACTGCAGTGCACAGCTCTGTGGAGGATGGAGTATTTCGTCAGAGGAGCTGAGTATATTTTTGTGCAATTAATCCCTGCCGATCTGTTATGTTGCTCACAGTGTCCAAGAGAGTTGTCACTGATGGCTATTAGCATGCTCTAAGTTGAGTATGCATTTATATAACTTGATGAAATGAGTCGTATGTGTAAAGATTTTCCAGGATGAGATATGAGTTGCATTAGAAAGGTCCCTTTTTAGTCACTCCTGTTATAATGATAGTACTTGGATTCACAATCAGTAAGACAGGGTAACAAAAGTAGAATGTTTGTGTTTAGTTTGTGCCTTATTTTATATAGGTGTCAAGAGAGTGCTATATCCCACCTTAACATTGAATGAATGTATGCACTGACAAAAGAAGTGTAGAAGTGTGATATATTCCTTAGAAAATACATTTAAATTAGAATAGGTTTTGTAAGTTGAAGTTGTGTTCTGAATAGCATTCTGTTTTCAAAATAATTTTTAATTTAAAATGCATGAAGTATTCGTAAGTTCACGTAAATGCTATTTTTATTCACAGATAATGCACCTCAGGTAGCAATTACTGCACCAGGATCTGGTAACCATAGAAACAGCTCTACAGGCCCAACACCTGACTGCTCTCCTCCATCACCAGACACTGCACTTAAAAACATAGTGAAAGTTATACGTCCTCAGGTAGGTGATCACCATAAGCATCTGTTTATTGTATTTTTCATTTTAAAAGGAGAGTTATGATGCATGTATTCTAAGAGGATGTTATCACTGTACACACATGAATATGTCAAAAACAGGTAAACAGAACTCAAAATATTTTCTGTACTTAGGAAGCAATCTTGTTAGCAGGAGAAGATAGAATATTTTATGAAGGAGCCCAACAACGTACAATGTACAGAAAGATATCAGTATATTAATTTTTGTACTGTTAATGAGTTAAGTCTCTATGTAATATTTTTGTTAGTTTTCTTCCAAGATTACGTTCTGCTTTTATCAATGTTAATTCCCCATTACTCTTTCAATTTTCTTTCTTCTTCCTGTATCTCTGTTTACATGGACCCATAATGTTGCACACATTCTCTACTTTACCTTTTTGTATAGTATTGCATCTTGACTTTCACCCTTCCTAACTACATGTATTTCTAATAGTGTTTGGCAAACAAGATGCTTAATGTGTGGAAAATCTGAACGCCCCTTGTATTTCTTTAAGGACTACAACTTTTTTAAAATAAAATCATTTAAATAAATATAAATCTTAGAACTTGTTTCAGTAGTGCAGATGTAATCAGCACAGGAGAGTTTATTTTAGACTCACAGGATGATAGCACAGCATAGGTCAGAGGGAACCTGAGGGGATTATCTAGTTTCCTGCTTAAATAGTGTGACATTAGGTGTGTCCAATCCAGCTGCAACAACACGTAGGCACTGATTTGACTAATTATGAAAGTTTTTGCTGTGAACTAAAAGAACTTCTGCCAATTACTGCGTTCAAAAGCAGCCATCTGTTCTTCATTGCTGAGCTGATCTCTGCCACTGAGCTACTTTGATGCTAGTGGATGCAGGCTTTGTATCATCAGTATGTTGCTGGCACTTTTTTTACTTGAGAAGTGTGTTACGGTGGTGGAGGTGGATCTTCCTTTCAGTACTCGTTGGAGCATACAGTTCAGAAGATCTTGCAGAGTTAAAGGTAATTACTAGGTGCACCTGCCATTTTCTTCTAGGAGCTGTTGGTTCCGTGTGGCTAACACTGTCAGTGTACAATATTTCTAATTATTGGCTGGTGCAGACCATCCCTCTTTGACACTACAGTAGTTTGGGTTTCACATCCTGGTTTAAATCTAGACTGCAGGGGGTCTAAAATAACAGCTTTTTCTCCTTTCTCTTTTTATAGTTATTTCTCATTTTTCTTGTTCCTGTAGTCTCTCTGTCCCTCCCACCTTACATCAGAACTGAAATGCCTCCTTCCCTCTAAGCTGTTTTTATAGTAGGCGGCAAGCAAACAGAAAGGTATTGGAATATTGTTGGAACAAGCTGTTGTGTGATAGCTTATTGAAAATAGCATTTAAAGCTGTTTCCATCATGATATTGCCAACAGATGGACCCAGAACACTGAATGGTGATGTTCTCCTGCTAGCTAACTCTGAATGGATTCAGCAGATTCTGGGGAGCTATTTTCAAATTTAAATCATACTATTTACTGACTCCCAGAATTCTCATCGTTCTACAGAACAAAGGCTAACGGTGCAATATATATGGTCGGAACTTTAGTTCATTTGCTAAAATGTCTCTCATGTGGCCCTACATGTGGCACACTTTCTATGCAGAAGGCAACAGCAGAAAGGCACATGTAGGCTAGTGTTTAATGTATGTTATAAATCAATGCACTAATACATGAGAAGTAAATACGCTATAACATAAAAATCTCATTATTCTTTTCCTTTCTCCATGCGTCTTATGTACATTATTTCAGTATTCTTCCTTTTCTTTGTTTTTTTATTTTTTCTTAAATCATCACCTCCTTCCCGAGTTCTCAGCCCAAGAATTTAGACAAAGAAGTTGTAGATATTTACAATGTGTTGTTTGCAAACCATTAGTGTTAATTCTGCCTGCATATTCAATTCTTTTATCCCATGCCTGCTGCATTCAATTACATGGCAAACTCTTTGAAGGTTAACACAATGGGATTCTATTCTTGACTGACCTGTCACCACTCAAGCTAATGAATAGTGTTACACAATGCACGCAGAATAATTAATTTTCTGTTGTCTCCCAGGGCCTCTTTGCACTTTTCCAGCAAAATAAAAAGATTTTAAACAGATCTAAAACTGGGATCATAAAAGTTTCCAAAACTGCTATCAGTCCTTTCCCCTTTTTTGCATGTCTTGTGCAGCCAACACAGGAAGGTGCCAATGAAAGGCAGAATGGGAAAATCTTCAGTAGCTAGTTTTGTAGTAGACAGGCTTTGGTAGCTTGGGTGAAGCTGCCAGGGAAATCTGTCCTTTCAATTCATGTTGTTATTTTCATTTATAGGCTTACTTATCTTTCCTGGAGGTTTGTGCATGTAACAGTTTACCCTCAGTGAGGAGAAACACTGTGTTTCTATGTAAGCAGCAGCAGAGGGGACCAAGGATTCCTTCCTCCCACCAGTCTGGTGAGGGCAGGTGGTGGCAGAGAGTGGAAAAAGAGAAACCTGGTGAGCTGAGTTTGAAGGCAGAGGTGGGGGTCATTCTGCCTCGTGTTTTCTTTGGCCTTTTCTTTTTAAGACTGCGTACCAGCTCACACAATGACAGAGCACATGCATATTTCAGCACGTGACAGATTTTCAAGATATTTGTATGAATATGAGCTTTAGCACAGCACAGCAGCCTCTCCTCTCTTCTGTTCCAGACACTCAGGTACCACACACAACTGGTGGGGACCCTGTCAGCTGCGCCTGCTATGTGGGGTCCCTGAAGAGAAGCAAGGCTATGATGCTGCTCTACCAGCCTGAGGGGTGAAAGTACCACAGCTGGGAGGTGTGAGACAGGAACACTCTCACACATAAAGTGTGAATCCAAGGAGTCTGAGTCATGGTCAGTTAAGGGATTCCTCCGAGTGCACTCAAAACTTGTTTTGTATTTTTCCTTCTAGTTGTCTGTTAATCTGGCCCTAATTTCCTTTCTTATATTGAAAACATGCCATCGCAAAACCTTGCTGGGAATTTCTATTTTCCCCCAACCTTTCACTCATTATTTCGAGAATCTATTCTTTCTTTGATTAATTATGATGAGGTGAGAAACCTGCAGTTTGTTTTGACCCTAAGACTCATTCCGTCTGTCTAAAGCTCTCTTTGGATGTGTTTCAATGATTCAATGTGGTGTATTAAAACTGAAGCCTATTTTAACTGAAATGGCGTATCTCCCTGACATAGTACAGCACTCTGGAGAGATACTCACTCAGATCTCAGAAGCAATATTGAGTCCAGTGCCACAGTGCCACCCACCTCTACTCCTTCCAGTCCTGAAGCTAGCACACTTAACAGTAATTCAGGGATTTGTGTGCTCTTTCATCTGTGCACCTTAGCTATGGCTTGTATGTGAGATCTAGCATTTTGCAAATACACGTCTTGTTTTCACATTTTCAGGGTGAGTCCCTGAAAATGAGGATTTGTTGGAAAATTGCACAGAGGCAGATAAGAAACAGAGTTTAGTTCAGATTTTGAATCACATGATCATTTTTTTCCGGATTTTCCAGGCAAGTTTTAGTAATTTTATAACTCATGAATTGCTTATTAGTGATGACTTTGATGAAGTAATACAGTCTCAAGTTGAAGACGTGGGCCTCTGTAAATTATACTAACAGCACATGGGAGAAAAAATGACTTGGTAGGAGATCAAGCAGGTTAATGTGTTAACTGAAGTCCTCTGTAATTTTAGGCTCTCTTCCAAGTTTTAAACTAGTTGCATTAGTACATGCAGTAAAATATAGCTTACATTATCAGACTGGAATTTTAGAAAGTGATAGTAAAATTGAGCTTGTTCTCCCCAATACCTGTAGCTCTCGGTCTGGATGAAGTCTGAACAATATTGGGCTACATGTGACACTTCATGTGTTTTTCATATTAATCACTCAATTTAATAAGATTTTCCTTATTTATTTGTTCACCCTAATTTGAACAAATAAACTGTATACATAGAGAGAGAAAAAGGACCTTTTTTTTTTTTTTTCTCAGATATTCTTTCTTTTGCCAGTGCTGTCCACTTTTGGGTCATTGACCAATTCTCATAAAATTGAGTTCTGACTTCTCACATCCACATTCTTTATTAAACACAATCCAGCATTTGCGCATTCTCTTCTTTTTTTTCTGAGATATATTTCAAATGGCTAACTATACGTACAGATTTTGTTGTCTAAATATGGATTATTTAAAAACTACTTGGATTTTATCAATCATAAATTAGTATTTTCCCCATTTTATGTGAAGAAGCGAATTCCTGAAGAGTATTGTTTCAGTGACGTAAAGAGTGCTTCTGATAGAAAGACAAAGGAGCAGAGAATTTCAGTGTTTCTGAGATCAACAAGATGATCTTGTTCTTCCTGGTTTTATTCCTGAGATCTGCCATAATTATATATGCATTTTGTCTTGTGCGTTTGGATGTGCTGTCTTTACATTAGTCTTTTTTTCTGTCTTTTTTAAGCTCTTTAAACAAAGTTACAGTTCCATCTATAGTTCATCATTTCTCTGACTGAGACATCTAACAATATAATAGAAGGTAATAGTTTGCACATTAGAGGATGAAAGAAATTATCTCATTTTTCTGCAAGAAGTAGTAGAATCCTGCAGGACATCTGTGGCCTCTGATAGACCTATCCCACTTGTTTGGACTACCACGTGTGCCTTTTCTGATGCAAAACTACTTTGTGTATGCACGGTGAGCCTGGCATTACTATGTAGCTGGAGTTCATCTAGACATAGGGAAAGACAGAGACTGTGATGTTCCACACCTTGTAGCAGCCTGGATATGAATGGACCCACCAGCCATAGGAAGAATGTGCTCCAGAGCCTCTCGAGTTGGTGCAGAATGTGATAGCAATTTACATTTAAGGAAACAATACATCATCCTTTTTGCAGTTAGATGCAGGAATTACTTTGAACAAAAAAAATCAAAATCATCTTAGAGACAGCTCTAGAAAAATCACTGTTCCAGAAAATAATTTTTCAGATCTAGTTATTCCATAAACAGGATTTTCAAGAGGATTAGTTTCACTGTTTCCCAATGGTGAAATAATCCTGGTTCCTCCCCTGTGTCAATACACTGCTGCAGTACCCTTAGGTCTTTGCAATTGAAATGCATCCTTTGTCACACTTATCCGGAGTTGGCACATGCCTGTCCCTGCAAGCTTAGGGAACACCAGTCAAATTCGCACTACAGGCTGTTGCACCAGTGCACAAATACGTGAAAACTCTGTGATGCATCAATTGAACTTGTTTTGCAACACAACAAATCTGCTTTGTCGCATTTTATGATAAAAAGGAGGGCTTGGTGCACACAGTTACATAATAAATTCTCACCAGTTTTGTAATGAGATCACAGGACAGCTGGGTTGTAAGCACCTCTTCCTCCTATGAACTGCTTTCTGTGCTCAGCTCAAGTTACAGTGTGCTCAGTCAGGTAGATAATAACCAGGAAAATCACCATGGAGGAATACTGTGCCGGCACGCTTTCTTCCTGTTCGGGTGCACACTTTTTCTGGTATGTTTTGCTACTGAATTTTGTGCAACCATGTGCAGTGTCCATGCTTAGCACCAGAGGCAAATAAGAGTAAGACTTTATGGAGAGTTATAATTCTGTGGGTGATAAAATACATAATCTCTAAGGTAAAAGCCACCCCTGTGCACATGCTATTATGAAGTTCTGAAAGGTGCTGAGTATTCCCAAACCTCGTTAAATTCAAGATGTATTCTATGATTCATGGACAGGCAGATTTTGCTCTCTTCTTTAGTGTGCCTGGTCTGGAGATTTCTTCTGTGTCATGTAGTTTCTCCAAGGTTCCTGCAAGGTATATCCTGCAAGCACTTTAAGGTAGTTGACAGCAGCCAGTGACCTTGATTCTAGATGTGGAGGTACATTTCAGGAAATTACATGTATATATATATATATATATATATTTTGTTTGTAAACCCTTAAAGTGTCAATGCAAATCTGCTGCATGAATTTTTATATCATTCTAATGTTGTTGGAATGAATAAACAAAGAAAGAAATAGATAAATAAAAGTCCTAAACAGCACTTTGAAAAAAGGAAAAGAAATAAGTAAAAGATATACTGTCAATGCCATTAAGATGTGTTTAACAATTCATCTATGTGCGATTGAAAATAGGATAGACATTATGAAATACTCTTACACTGGGTACCAATTACAAAAAAAGCTTAAGGTTGGAATTGTTTCACAGGACTGACATTTTCCCCCTGTATTACTGCAGAATTAATGGGTAGAAGACATGTAACAACTCCAGAGGAGGATATTGTTAAAAAAAAATCCTTAGAGCCTAATGGATACTCTGTGACTATTTAATAACAACATTAACCAAATATCATTAAAGATACGCACTGTAAAAGATCTCTTTTGACAAATAACTATGAAACATAATTCTATTTGGATTATTTTAATTAGAGCTGAGATAATATGAAAACATAAACAAATCTACCCAATACACGATGTTAATGAAAACAGCAAACAGTATGTGTTGAGTGCATTTAATTGCAGTTCAACAGGATACTAAAGTGCAAGTATAAATTAGAGCTGAAGAACACTCTTTATTGTGAGGAGTGTTATATTTTTAGAATATTGCTTCTACATGTAGATGGATTCTTGGCTGAAGCTGGTTTCTTACCTGGAGAGATTCTCTAGTTTGTGTTTCCTGATTCAATATAAACAAAAAACCATACAGAAGAAGAGGATATTTTTCATATCTTTGCTTGTAACAGACCAAATTGTTGAAATAGTGAGCATAAAGATAGTTCAGATATGGAAAGGTAGATACCTACTGAAATAAGTTTATGAGCTTTGGAAGATTGTCAGGAACACTATTGAATTGTTAACACAGTTCTGGGTATATATTTTGTCCTATACAACTCTTTCTCCGGAATTCCCCACTATCTGGCCTGAATAGGGAATTTGGATGGCCAAGGACCATTCCTGGTAGGTGATTCTGCTTTGAAGACCCTGCTCTGAAAGCTAATGAAGTTTAAAGTAGGCATGTGAACCAATCCATGCCAATTGCCCTGCTCTATTACCTAAACTGCTTGGAAATAGTAATACACTCAGAATGTGGAAGATTCAAGCCTTACCTATTTTGCTTAGATGGGCATCTCACCAGATGCATAGTGTTTTCCTTCATTTCTATGTAGTCCTGGGCAGTTTTGTGCACCTTAGTTATGGAGTAATCCTTTGTCTTCATTTGGAAACGTGCCACATTTTCACACACTTATGCTATCTGTAGCATGCAACTTAAAAAACAGCCATCACCTTGAGCTTTCAAAATCTGTGACACACAAATGTAATTATATAAGCAATTTTTATAATCTATGGGTCAAAATTGGATGTTGCCAAGAGCTGGAAGCTAAGGTGGGTTTTTTTTATGAAAACGGTTTACATATATTTTCAAGTTGTTTCAGTGAAGATAACACTTTTATAAAAAAAATTTTGAAAGTTAGAAACTTCTCATAGCTGAGGAATAGGACATTCCTCTTATTTATGAAATTTATCTCTCAGAATTTGGAGCTCATTTCAAGCGATGTTTTCCCGGGATAGGAGTAGTGGTGCGTCTCCACAATCTGGTCACGCCTGTCAAAGAAGGAAACCACTACAAATGTGTTACAGCATTTAGTGTTCAGGATTGCTATACCTCACAACCCACAGCTGCAATATAGTTGCAATTAAAATGAAAGTAGAAGCCAAGGAAAATGGGCACTAGGAAGAGATCCATTCTTTCCCTTGTTTATTCCTAGTCTGATTTGTCATCTCAAATAAGACAGAGGTGGAAGATGGAAAGAGGCAGCAACTTCCTGACCTTGAGTTACATACTCCAGTGGAGGACTTTTAAAGGAGAAGCTTGTATAACATGCAGAGGTGAACAGAAACACAGAAACAGAAAGCACTAGGGATGTTTGGTATCTAGAGTCACATTGCTTGACTTCCTAACCACAGGCTACAGGAAAGAGCTGTGTGTCTGTTTCATCCTTGAGTGTGTTTCACTAATGGTGAAATGATCAAAATATGCCGGTTGGCCATGAGACTACTGTAAAGAAGTACACACTTGCTGCTCATACAGGATGCAAGTGGTGTCTTTCTCGAAATTAGAAATCAGTCAAACAGAAATTCCTAGAACTTTGGCACTATGATGCCATTAAAAATTAATTTAGTTTTAAAATGTATTATACTCATCATAATGAAAAGGATCTACAGTTAAGAAGTTAAAAACAGTGAAATCTTTTATTCTTTTTAATTTGTTTTTTTTTTTTTCAAATTCCCATGATCATCTAAGCTTCCTTTTGTTGCTGCTTGGAATATATTTGTTGCCAACCACTGTGTAATTTCTGTCTTCTGCTCTTAAACTGAATTAAGATGTTGAGAAGTAAAAACAAAAATTTCAAGAAGGGTGCTGAAACTGCCTATATTTTAATTGTAGTCATAATTTCAGATAAGGTTCTACGAAATGAAATAAGAGAAAATTATATCCCCTTATTAAAAAGACAATGTCTTTTCCACTTGTACAACATGGTATTTTGAGGCTTAACAGAATAATTGCTTAAGGAGTCTCATAATAGTTCAGTGCAGTCTTTCACTGCTAGGCGACATAGATGAATCAAACCCAGATCCATTGCAAACTCATGTTTTTTTTCAATTTCAAGGCTACTTGATCATCCTAGTTCAGATCCTATAAATCAAATAACTCTTAACTGATGAGTATGTGTCAGGCCTACTGATTTCTGCAAATCAAAACTGAGGCATTGAGGACAGGAGTAAGTGAAGAAGACTGTTCTCTCACAGGCTTTTACCAAGAAAATTATGAATGTTATGGGATTTTATGTAAATGTACATGAGCAAAAGAGACAAAGATAGAAACAGGGATGGTCTGCTGAGATGTTGAAACAGAGGACAGAGACTAAAAAACAGTAAAAGTGATGTAAAAGTTGTACTTGGAAGGGAGGACAGAGGTTAAAATTGGATGTATTGAAAAACAGGGAGGAGGGATGTAGTGGCTGATAAAGGCAGTGAGAAGTAGGACCATTAGGAGGTCCTTCGAGAGAACTTGATGACAAAACCACAGAGAAAGCAGAGAAGCAAGTTTTGGAAGACCAAGCAGAACTGGAATCAATTAGAATACTGTGTTTTAGAGTAAAATAAGTAGTGATGGATGGAATGTAACAGTAGTCAGGAGAAAACTGGGAAAAGAAAGGAGTGAAAGGGAAGGTGAGTGTGTAGAAAGAGAATGGGATCTTAAGAAAGAAGGAAGGGTGAGAAATTAAAATTTCTGAAGTGGGAGTGAGTCAATCAGAGCATGAGAATCTGGAGAGGTACTGAGTAGTTTATGCTTCCACATGGCTACACTCATGGCTGTATTAAATATGTGAGATGAGCTGAAGGAAGGGGCTACAACATCTTTCTTTGACAAGTCTATATTTTATGTGCTAGATAGAACTAGAGAATGTAAGTTCAGTTCTCTATTCTATCATATATATTCTGCATGGTATAGAACAAGTGAAAACAGTTGTTACATAATATAGAGCAGCTGGAATTTGGCAGGCTTTCCCAAATTCAGAGTTTCCTTGGTCTCATTGGTTCTCCGTGGTTTAATGAGCCAACGACCTGTCCCTTGGGAGAGGTCTAACCCATAGCTGAACATCTGTAAAATGGGGCTAATAGCTCTGCCATAGTGCGGAGGAGTGTTGTGAGAATTTAGAGATGCTGATTGTGCTATGTACATAAATCCCAAACATATAAGAAGGTGGAGTCCCAAGATTTCATTGCAGCGTACTTCAAGACTGGAGAAATATTTTGATGTCAAATTGAGAAGGAAATTTTACCGTACTCTCTCTGCTAAATATGAGAAATATTTGAATGATCCCTTGTATGCTCATAGTGTTACATTCAAGTTATGGTAGCATTACAGAATTTGAATGCAACTTCCATTCATGGAAACATTGTCTTTATTTGTTTTACTCGTACGTGTATTTTGATGCCTTTCCTTGTTCAAAGTGTTGTCTTTCATTGATGTGTTTGCTATTGATTTAACATGAAAATGTTCTCTTTGTTAGACCTGATTGAAAGGTATTTAAATCTTGCTATTGCAATATCTTTAAAGGTTCTTATTTATATATTTTTTATTTGGAATTCATATTAAGGTTTCTTCATCAGCCTGATTTGATGTGCTGTATTATGTAGTCTAGGGTTTTCTAGGTCAGTATTATGACAATTGAATAAACAGTCATGAAGAAATATTTTAAAGCAAACAAAATCAGTCATTAAAGAAATTTACACATATCAAGTAAATTAAAAACATGAATGCAATGAATAAAGAAAATCTACTTAAGGATAAATGTGCATGTAGTTATGTAGCATACATACTGTGTGAAGTTAAGCCGTAAGTATGCTACAATTTCACAAAGGTTATATAAGTGTGTGCAGACCTTCTGAGTATTATGAGGCAGATGTGTAATACAATGACTGACATAGCTGGCTTTGGTATAAAGAATGAAGGAAGCATCATCTCTTTGGGGAAGAGTTTTGTGTTTGTACAGTCTTCACAGCTATAAATCCTTGACCCCTGACTACTTTTCCTGGATATAATGGTATTGCATATAGCAAATAGTCTCCTTAGAATTATTCTGAACCTATCTTGAGAGATCTCAAGGAGAAGCTTTGAAAGATGCAATCCAGGAAACCAAGGTACAAGACTCCAGTAAGTGATTTGTTAATTTCTAGCTACGTGTTTTGCCAGTAAGGCTGGAATTTGACACCAAATACTAACAAATGAAGTAAGGTATCCAGAGTGTCCATACGTGAGTTAGAGTTGGGATTCAGTCTGGGATTAAAACATTTATGCTTTCATCTCTTTATATAAGAATTCTGTGTCATTTATATATCTAATCTCCCATCATGATCAGAAGAGGTGTAAGATTCAATTCAGTTGCCTAAAAATAGGCATCTGCTGTTATTTGAGGGCCATGAAAGTGTCTTTGACATACGCATGGAGGTTATAAGGTGTAATACAGGGCATACATAGGGAAGATCTGTGCTCTTCTGGATGGTAGCTGGAGGCCAGGTGGGATGCCCCAGGGAATCTTCAGTGACAGTGGATGCGCTTGTTAAGGCCAGTGAACTAATATCAAGGTAACTGGATGAGGTGAATGGTTCTCTGGACTCTGTTGATTGTATTGACAGGATCTCAACTGACTGTCATGGGAGCCTAGATACCTAGTGAAGATGTAAATAGCTATGCTATAAATTTATTTATCTAAATCTGGAACTGAATTTAATCCTAAACAGTTTTCTCTACAGTTTTTGTGCAAACTGTACTTTAGAGAGACACAGACAGAGGGATGCAGTAAACACAAACTGGTTTACTGAATCTCTCAGCACGTATTAATAAACAATTAGCATACTTTAACAACATAACATTTTACAGGACTCAGAAAAGGTGCAAAAGGTTCCTCTAGTTAGCTACAGAAATTCAGATGCCAGATTCCTATGTAATTCTGTAGAAAAATTTTGACATATGTAGACAGATGGACCTTGTTAACTCCAAACAACATAGCAGAAGTGTTATGCTGTAGAGCACTAGAGGCTGTGTGAGGTTCTGTACAGAATCCTTAGATTAGAAATACATATATGTTTGTCTGTATTAATAATAATAATGTAAAATCCCAAAATAATATATTGTGTTACCCAGGTCAACAGATGTTTGCATGTTAACATGCATAAACTGCAAACATTTTTCTGGATTCCACAGTCACCTTTGAAAATCTCTCTAGACTTATTTTATAAAATTAACTTATGTCTCCAGAAGAAATCATATCTATTTATTGACGGAAATATTTTCAGAATCTGTGCTAGTTTGCAAACTAAACTGATGTCTAAAAATGTTTCAGAACAGTTTGGAGGTTGGGATTTTTTGTTTCATTTTACCTTGCTCTCTGACCCTTACTAAGACGTTGCAGGTGTTTTTTGTGAAACTTTTAGAAGATATTACAGTAGCTTGTAATGCCACACTAAGGTGTAGAGAAACAGCTGATGGTAAGTTAGTAAAAGGCCATATGTTGCATCAGATGCCGCTGTTCTCACTACAAGAAAGGGGCACACAATTGAAGCAGTGACTGAAAACCTGACTGGACAAAGGCCAGAGCAGTTTTTGAAGAAGCTTAGGAAAACTGATCTGGACCATTCAACTGCCTTTTTCGGTAGGAACTCTCTCAGTTTTGGAATAATCAAAGATCCCGCACATCGTATTACTTGAAGTTTCACCTTTTGAACTGAGAAGCTGAATTTCCGCAAAACAACAAAAACACCATTGTTTGGGAAAGGGCCAGGAACATGTTTCTGAATTGTCAGAGATCTTTTTCACTTCCAGAATAATTAGGTCATTGATAAATTTTTGTCTAGTCAAAGTGTATAATTTAGGTTTAATTAGTACACACGAATATTTCTGGTCTGATCAGAGAGTAATTTTGGATCAGGTCCCAGTCAATGACTTTTAACCAGATTGCTGGATGTTGGAGCCTGTCCCTGTTCATTGAACTCTCCCATGACATTACTAACCCTAGGAGTCAGCCTTTCAAAGCAGAAGATGGTTTTAATTATTAAAGAAAACAAAAACCCTCAATAGACTGTAGATCAGTTCCAGATGCATGCCTAAATTTCCCCTTTACAATTTTTCTCAGTTTTAACAGGACAGAGTTAATTCACGTGATGCCCAACACAACTTTAACAAACAATCAACATAATGCAAACTTGTCTATTTAAGATATTGTCTGACATTCTGATAGAAGGAGAGAAGTTTTAGTGAAAACAATCTAGTTCTGTAACACAAACATCACAGGGCTCATAACCTAAAAATTAAATAGACCACAAACAAACTCAAAAATTGCTCCAATGGGACAGATTGTATTTTAACAGGTAGTTCTAAGGAATTGTGAATGGCTTCATGGTCTGAGAGAGATCTTACAGCTCCCAGGGTAGTATTTTGGTCTTGATGCTAATAAGTTGCAAATTTTTGACCTTTATCAATATTCTGACCTGTTAAGCCTGACATGCTAAAAGAAGGGTTAAGGCAGCCTTTACTCTCTTTCTATATTTATTTTTTCAGCTTTGGCTATCTAAGAAAGTAGTTCCTGAAATGTTTTTTGCTGTTGTGAAATAAATATGCAGACAGATGTGCACCTGGGTGCAGTGCCTCCTGTATTTTGGAGGCAGTGTTTAATGCTTCAGGTCATTGGCCTTGAAGCTACAAGGACCATCATGGGGTCAGTATATTTTGTGTATGTAGCCAGATGAATGCTGCAACAGACTATTTAGCATGGCATTGCAAGCCATCATTGGTCTGTGTCTTGTAGTCCGTGATGTTAACACTAAGGTTATGTCTATATTATTAAGTAGTGCAGTGAAATGGAAGTAGGTCTTTGTAGTGAAAAAGTGATCGCTGACCTGATGATCATACTGAAGAGTTTTCACTGGTTTTGATTTGGGCTATCTTTACTGTGGTCAAAAGGCCGTAAGGAATTGGAGCACATTTTCTATAATTCTGTAAGGTACGTTATGGTTGTAATTCTACCCAAAAGTAATGAGTTTCTCCTGCTCTGAAGCTGCTTTGCAATCCAAAGCACAGCCATTAAAAGGGGTCAGTACAGAGGTTCTCTTCAGAAGTAAATGTTTGGCACTAACTAATGTCAAGTTTTTCACTGTTCTGTGAAAACTGATGAATAAAGTTTGATTTTCATGTATTTTTTTAAGCTGACATTTCCCCCCTGAGCTTTTAGACATTTCAATCTTTGAATATTTAAGGCAGCCCTTCATAAATTAAATAAACAGCAGAGGTTTGCTTTCAAGTGATGAGTGCTTGGTATTATTTTCCAAATTTCATTATACAGCCATCAGTGGTCTAATTGTTTTGCAAGATGTGCCCAGCAATGCAGCTGGTGAGCAGCTCCCCTTTCTAATCAAAAGATGATTGCAATTATTATATGCAAGGCTGTAAGCCATTATTTTATTCTGAATTAAATTGATTAGAATGAAGATATGTTTTTTTGCAATAAAGATTAATCCAAGTTTTGGAAGGAAATTATCTCCATCATCACAATTTGTCATGTGAAGTGATTTTTATTAGTATAACCTTTGAACCAAATAAAAAACAGTAAAAAGAGGGAAACTCTAGGCAAATTTAATAAATATCAAGTAATATAAACTATACAAAAAATCTGTATTTTTCAATCCAAACTTCTTTTTTTCTTGTAGCCCAAGCAGCGCACCTCAATAGTATCTTCTCTGGAATTTCACCGAATGAATCACAGCCACAATTATTTTGAAATCACCTCATCCATTGGGTGTACAAGGTTTAATTCTACTCCTGCAATCAGTCCAGCTAATTATTCCTTTGGATCTCTGGAATACAGTGTTGAAGAGAGAGAAATTCCAGGTAGAGAATAAAAAGCTTACTTTGCGTATCAACAAATGTTTATAAAACTGTAGGTCTGTGGGTTTGAGTTAGAATTGCTGTTGTCTTTGGCAGTGAAATACATTTATCATAAATACACAAAATTATTCCTGGTTTGTTTTTTTTTCGTGCTGCTCAGCAAAAGTTTGTTGTATATCATGACCAATATTATTAAAATATTTTTTTTTCTGAATGTTATATTTTGAATAATCCAAACTTTTTTTTTACATTCTGTAAGTTCTACCTAGAACTTGGATGTTGTAGTTGTTGAAATTACAATGATTCAGGTACACATCTACTTTCATCATTGTGTGGTCAACATACTCTAATATATTTTAAGTTGGAAAAATTTTGGAAATCATTATGTAACCATCAATAAAGATGAGGAAAGGAAGATGTCTAAGTAACCTAACACTGCTTCTATAGTAGTGATGGGATTCATTAAACCAAAACTTTGATGTATTTGCTCTGATTATAGAAATTGAATAGCGTGATAGTGTGATTGTAACTGTGAAGGTTTTACGGGTATATAGAGGTTTACAGGATCAAAATGCTTTAAAAAGGATTAAAATATTTCTTCTTCATAGACCAAAATTTCAGGAGCAAGGAAGGGTCAGTAAATCATGCATTTAGTTACTTCTGTTGCTTCATATTTAATTTATGAGTTGCTAAACTTGTAACAGAAGAGTACAGTGTCTGGGAAAGCTGATGTATTGAAACAAATGTCTTTGATAAGCTAATGTATGAATTCTGCAGGTGCAATTATTTCTTTTAAAGGTATGCTGTATTTAAGATCTAAATAGAAATCGATGGCTATAATATGAAAAATAATATAAATGTTGAGATTCAGTACAAACATCAATTGGCTTCTGTAGCATTGATCTTCAAATGAGATTAAACCTTTACATTTCTGGTTGTTAGGCTTTAGAAATTCTGAAAATTGTTGCTTTTAAATTAATGAAAAAAATTAGTTTCATAGATCAAATGAAAACTGTAGAGTTAAAAAACTGTCATGAAATAAGTTAAAAGTGAGAAATTCTGTTATGATGAAGAAAGAGTTAAAATGATCAGAAAAATATTCATATTGTTTTTCTTGTACTGGCTGTCGCACTATCTTTGACACTAGAAGAATGTGTTCATATTAATGGATATAGGGAATCTTTTCAAGCCTATCTAGAAATAGTGAATGTGAATGGTATCTTTTATTCCTAGGCCTGGAGTAATTTGATTCTTTATTTTGGGGGTGATTTTTTGCTGTTATTGTTTTTTTCTACTGCAAATTCTCTTCAGTGTTCACAATGTTATCCCGGGTAGTTGCATGATACTAAATATGTCTCTAATGTTTAAAAGCAAAACTAAGAAAACAGAAAGAACATTCATTGGATTTAGATAATTAACTCCTACAAATTTCTGCACTCTTCTTCATAATATCTGGGTTTACATTTATCTTCTTTGGTTAAATTTGCAATGGGCTGCACTCAGTATCACTGCATTTAGTTTGGTCTGAAATCGGAACTATAATCTCATGCTTATTAGAAATGTACATTTCTAATTTGAGGATGGTTTGATTTATGGATTGAGCCAAGCTGAGTTTCCTCTTATCTCTGTCTGGAGAGCTAAGGAAAAGTAAGAGAGGCAAAATGACTGGCTCTGAAGTTCTGGGCATCTTTTTACAAGTTTTTCCAGAGTACAGTTTACCATAAATAAATCATTGATTTACTATCAGCAAATGAAATAACTAGAGTAAAAGTGCAAATTCCCCTCCTTCGATGATGACTTCTGTCCTAGACTTATTTAAGTAATACCTAGGGTCACAAATTACACACAGTCTTAGTCTGAATGAAAAAAACAACATTTTTTTGTTCATTAAGGTACTTTTGACTCCTTAATATGATAGATGGTGTACTGTGATTCTGTAAGAAACTAATGAATAAAGAGAATAGCAACACCTGGAAGGAACAGATCAAAATGTTCTCTCAGAAATGTCCCTGCCTCTCTCTTACCCAGATTGTTGAAACCTGAACTTTGAATAATAATGGTCAGCAAGGAGTAACAGAAACTGCGTTCTGCCACAGCTCTTTTTCTGCTTTGGCTAGCTGTTGTTTAACTGCAAGATGCCTTGTTCTTCTTCCAGGTCTACAGTGACAATTGCAATTCATTGTATGTCTTGATTATAATCCTCTGAATTGCCAGCTTGTTATGAAAGTTCCTGGAAGATCTGCACCTTAATAGAATGTTTAGTTTGATAATAATTATTTGTACACATTTGAGTGTTTCCTTCCCTAGCACATTCTTAGTCATTTATGTGTCTCATGTTTTTTGAAAACCATCTTCAGCAAAAAGCAACAAATTATTTTTGCATACTTATCGAGGCCAAGGTCTTCTGGCTTACAATATGCAAAAGGATCCGTTTTCATAGTAACTGCAGTCAGTAGTTTTCTGTCACCTTCTTTGAAACAATGAAAGTCCCTTTTACAGGATTTCTAATTCAGAAACTGCCATCTAAATAAGGCATTAGTATTTCTCTACTCAACTGCAGTGCTTTTTATGTTTTCTTCAGAAAACTTACAATGATTCATTACCATTCAGATAAGAGCGGGAGATGCATACAGCAAAATAATTACTCTAATTCTAAAATCTTCATAATTTTTCCTCTACCTCAATAGCCCCTTCTACTAGAGAAGAATCAATCTCTTGTAACTTTTGGTGAATCAGAGAAAAGTCCTTTTTATATTTTTATATTTAGAAGTTTTGCTCTCAGTGTTGACTATTCCTTACATCCCCTGATTTGAAACAAGGATCCTAATTTTCAAGAAATGTATATCTATCAAGTAGAAAACGACTGAACTCTACCGAATCACTATATTATCCGACTAGCAGCACGTGTCAGCATTTTCAGATTAATTAGCTGGAGAACAATCCGTGTATCATAGAAAGTGTGTGCTTTAGCTTTGGAATCAAATGGCCTTGTAGTACAAAACCATGCGTGGTTTTGCATACACGTCTGGAAGGATGGCACAAGATGTCAGGTTGTCCACAACCAAAATGTACAGATAAGGATTCTGGTATTTTTTTTTAATTTTAACTCATGGAAAAACCTGTAACAAGTTTATAGAAACTCTTCTGCAGCTTTGATGTGGCCCATCTTCACATCTTCATTTGCAGCAAAAACATTGAATTCACAGAATTCAGAGTGAATGATCATCCTTTTATAGCATTTCTTTTAATCTCAAGTTGGAGGGAAATGGATTCAAATAAAGTTAGCTACTACTATTAAACTTTCTGTGATAAAAATGAGTCCACTCCATTGTACAAGGAAGATATTAGTGTATGTAAATATGTCATGGCAAGATGCTAGTTATTGTCTTGACCATCTAAATACATGTTTAGTAGGTGGTTTGTATGACAAAATCAAAGGACAGATAATCAGGCGAGCATTTTGAGCATTTTGTTTGTGAGGTGTTTCTCACAACTTCGACCCTGAACAGACCACTAAATGTGCAAGATCATTCAATCCAGAAGAGGGCAGTCTGGGCTTTCAGGGAGATGCCTCTCTATAAACAAGCTATATGCCTTGTTTTATACATCCGAGAAGTTCTTTTGAAACTGTAAATCTAAAAGATTGAAGGCAGAAAATTGTGGCCAACTTGGTAACATTAGCTTGGCACAATCAACAGTTGCAGCTGAAATTTTCACTCTGGATTATTTTATTTTTCATTTCTGCTTGATCAGTCAGAATAATGATCTTTCACTAACCCATGCTAACTTCATTATGTCTTCTTGTGCTGAATATAATTGGACTGTGAAATTTAAAAAGGAGTTCTGCAGATATTCTTGTTCTATTTCAGATCAAAAAATAGATTTGTACTCAGATGCATGTAGGCAGCAAATATGTCAGCAGTTGTCTGTAGGTAATCTCATTGCAACCTCTATTTTAAGTCCATGAAAATGTTTAAATTTTCAATAAATTCCGTGTACCGGTCATTGTGAAAGAGCATACAGTTTTTCTCTCATCTTCTGTGGTACCAAAAGATATTTACTGAGTTTATCTTTTAGCTACAAAGTCTGTCTTCACTGCAGGACCTTGATGTATCTCTTGCTCTTTTTAAATGTCTTGCTTTCTATCTATGTATAATGTTTTTTTCATTCATCTAAGAAACCTATGTTGTTCCTTAGAACAATCCAGAATGTGCAATTCAGGAATTCAGTCTTTAATATGTGGACTATATATTATTTTCTCTTCTACAGTGAAAAAGTAGTATTTGAGTCACACCTTAGGTTTCTTCTAAAAGTGTCTTCCAATCTTTCTTTGAAGTAAATTTCTGATTAAATTATTTTGTCTGACAAACCTGATTTTTTCTGAAGCAAAACCAGCCCTACAGTTAAAGATAAGTTTGTGGTTTTATCTTTCTCTTTTGAGAGAATCAAGATATACATCATTCTACTGTGGCTGTTAGAAAGTATTCAAAACTTGATTCAGAAGTCTGGTCAAAAATTCCTGACCATGTTATGTTCCTAGATAAAGTCAAAATTTATTCTGCTGCAGAAATGTTCCTTTCTATAGTATTACCAAAGATACTGTTTTAAACATTCAACATTCCTTATTCAAATATCTCATTTATTAAGATTTGATAAGAAAAGATCAGACTATGATGTCTGTATAGGCTCTTCAAACATTGTTTCTTCAGTTATAAAAAGTTTTGGAATGTGAAGTACAAAATGAAAGGAATGCAAAGGAAAAATAAAATATCTTTTATTGCTAGGGTGTATTTTTAGGTGTGCTCTATGTCAGTTCACAGTACGCTCTCTTTGTTAACCATACCTTACAAATTGCCAAAGAACGTATGGTTTTCCAGTGACAGAGAAAGGGGAAAATTTTGGCATATAATGAAATAAGCATAACAATTCCTAGTAAATAAAGCATTCACATCTCCTGTGTGTGGACACCTGCACCTCCTGCAAGAGAACATCTCAAAAAAGCACCAACCTGGTCAAGAAACCTCTTCCAGATAAAATGCCTGAGAAGGCCAAATTCAAACCCTCTTTTCTCTGGTTTTCAATTATTTTCATCAGGTTCTTGATTACCATGCAACAAAATCTGCCAAGGCATTCTTCAAACCAGGTTGATTTGAGCCTTTTTCATCTTTGAAGATTATCTGTTTTGTGGTCAAGTTCAACTGAGTGCAATCACTAAGATGTAGTAGAGCTATTTCAAGAGCTGCTACTGGGGATCGTACTTGGTACTGTCTCAAACAATTTCTTTTTTGGTCTAATTAAGTTGTCCAGCAGATGTAGCATATTAAGGTCTCCTTATGTTGCCCTTCTTCTTGCTACTTAATAATTCCAGCCTTTGCACAGTTATGCAAGGAAAAAATACAGTCTGTCCCACAGGAAGAGGCTGTAGGGTAGGTTTAATTAATTTTATAAACTTCTATTGTCTTTACACCTTCTGCTTTCAAATTAACATAGTTCATGAAGCTCATTGTAATTGTGTTTCACTGTTAACAATATGTCCACATGCGCTCTATGATGTCCAAAAATCTGATAGTAGAAAGATCAAGTGAGGTGATGCCTGGAAACATGTGCATGAAACAAACTGCTCTAGTTCCATTAATAATTTATTGCAAGAAAATGATCTTCTGTACTAGTGCTTTTGTGAAGCATAAGGTACAACAAGCCACTTGTTGGACACACAATAATCTTATCGGAGATATATTTTTCCAACTTAAACTTCATGACAGTGCTGCCTCATTCTTTGGTGATGCCTATACAGTGTCACCGTTTGGTCTTTTCTCAGGCTTAAATGAATCATCTGACTAAAGCCACCTAGTGTCAACTTCCTCTCCAAACATACTGTCTCACTTGTCGCTAAGTTTGTGGATATTCTGATTACCAAGTCAATAGTAAACTACCATAAAAATAAAGCAATTTAAAGCAGGCATATTGAAGGAATAAAACTGCAGATGGGTCTCTAAACCCTGTTGTCAGATATAACATTGGATGTGTTAATAAAACGAGAAATTACATGAACAGCTAATCTCTTTTCAAATTAAATTCTGAACCATCTGACCACATGTGGATAGGCATGTGTTGAGCAATGTGAGTGCCTGTCTTTTATTCAAATGGCTAATCTTCAGAGGATTTGCTTTTTTCCCCCACATCATTTGCATTATTTGAATAAAGCCAATTAGCAATTGTTAATAATAGAGGGGGGGGAAAAATTATTTCATGTAATATGTAGAATACATGTACTAATTATGAAAGCTTAGATTCTTAGGCCTCACTCTGAAAAGCAGGAAGGTAGGAAATAGAGCAATGCTGTGATAATGCTGGAGACTGTCCAGAAATTGGGGAAGATGTCTCTCAGGATCATTAGGAACACTGTGTGTTACACTACAATCAGCTTCAGGTATTAGCTATTTCTTTTATTTTTTGCCTCTAAACTAAGTGTCATGTATGCATGTTTGTGTATATGTCTATTTCTGCTGTTAAAATCTATTGAGCTTCATTTAATTGCACGTGTGCTTTGTGAGATGACAGAACAGACATGTAACCCTGGTTCATTGCATCATAAAATGTTTTGCTGAAGGAACATCAGATATTACAACAATAATCCTATAAATTTTTAAAGAGTTTCTATGGAGGAATAGGCTATGAATGGGATTGTTAGAAGCAATATAATTTACATTTTTAATTACATATATCAGATGTGTGTTTTCCAGTTAAATTAATTACTGACATGTAAGGTCAAAAGGAAAAATATTTTCTGTAATGTTTCATTTCTGTAGGCAATATTCATATTTATCTGGTTGTCATCATAGTCAACTCTTCGTTTTGCTGTTTTGATTTGGTTTGAAATTTGGGGTTTTTTTTTACTAAGCTAGAAGCAAAATAACTCCTTATTTTGTAGTGGGGACACTTGCAGAGAGAGGTAGTTTTAGTCTTTAGCTGTCAGCATGCCTAATCTTTCCTTTGGATATTTTGTAAATAAGACTGACCAAGATCTGGAGAAATGCTCATGAAAACGTAATCAGTCAGAAGAATTGGCTTTGCAAGATGAGAGCTATGAGAAAAGAGCACTGGGATCTTTCAGTCTTCAGTTCCTCATAGTATTGTCTGTAGTGAAATTTTCTTTTGCTCTGTGTACGCATTTAAACTGATTGTAACATTATTTAGAACATTCTATCTTACATTTCAGACTGGCTTTATATTCATGTTATCATGTCCTCATATTCATATTTAATTGCTTGTCTGGTTCTCCTTAGCAGAACGTCTGTATCTTTTAGGAAGCTTTCTGCTCACCAGCTATATTTCTGAGCCATATGTGAGATGATTGGAACTGAAGGAAATGGCCAAAGCACGCCTATTTTTCAAAAACAACTTTTAGTCCTCCAAGCATACTTAGTGACCTCCTTTTTTTAAAAAAAAGAAAATTCTTTGTATTACATAACAGTAACCAAAAAATTTATCTGTTCTCTTTTCTCTTAAGACTATTCTGATAAAAAAAGACAATTTTTATTTCTCGTTCTTTTTCTCTGTGCACATAACTCAACATCTCTTTCTATTTTCAGTTCCTTGCTATCCAATTGAAATGCTACTATCATTTATTGTAATAAATCTCTCTCTTTATATTGTTCCACACTGTATAAAAAGAAAAAGTCTATATTGGCGGGAAAACAGGTCTCCTGTACCTTTGGTGACTATCTGACAACAAAGGCAGAGTCAGGCTTACTCATTAGCTAATTAACTAGGTATTTTATAACCACCTCTAGCTGAACAATGCAAGAGAGACACATATCAGAGTACATTGCAGGTGGTAGTATTTTTGCAGAAAATGAAAGTTTGATGCCATTTAGTGAAAGGAGAAAACTGAACTCAGACTTCACTTATTCTGAAATAACTGCTGTGATTTTGTCTAAAATGGAGAAGACAATATAAGTTCCAGGATTTCGATTTTTGCCTTGAAAACCTTTTTTTTTTTCAGGAGGAATTAGTCAATAAATTTGAGATACTTTCATGAACAGTTTCAGCCTGACTAAATAGATGTTACTATAAATGGAGATGAAATATTAGCTTCTGCTTTTTCCTATTCTATCGAGTAGCTTTTATGCAGTAGCTTGTTTATAGTTTGTAGTCAGATAAAAATTCAAAAAGATATTGGCAAATTTGAAAAAAAATCAAAAATATTCCTTGCTCTCAGGAGCATTTGCACACTTTGGAAGAAATAAATAATTGCACAAATTCAGGATACAAAATTAATATAAATTGAAACTGTCAAGAAATGTCTTTGAAAATATATAAACAGTATATGTTATACCTAATTTTGGACGTGGTCATACAGTCTGTATATAAATGTTCATTTTGTATTTCTAGTTGTAATGTAGCTGTAATTGAAAGTTGTATAAATTCAAAGGGGTTTTTTTTGCATTTCTATTTTTTACATAGTGAGAGACTCATTATCTTTCTGGAGTTGCACAGAGGATTCACTGAGAGTTTGGACTTATTCAGATGAAGAAGACAGGGGCAGATGGCCACGTCTAGGGAAGATACAAAGCTGTACTCTGAAAATATGACAGAATTGTCCGAGACCCAAATGAATAAATTCTCTTAAGTTTAACAAAAACAGAAGAACGTGAAAATCATTAGAAAAAGTTGTCCTGAGTAAGAGTAAAGTTTTATCTACCCTATATCATGGTTGACAATGACCAAATATGAATGCCTTTGGGAAATGCATAATTGAAAAAAAAAAAATAAAATGCATAGTGGCACCTCTTCAGAATGTTGTTACAGGCTTCAACTATTTGCAGCCCAAGGTCCTCCTGGATGTTTCCTGTGTATTACATATCCTTAGTGGTTTTATATTCTGTGAAATTATTTGTTTTCCACTGAAGCCATGTATTATTTTTTTACCCACAAGATATTATTGCAAGGAGTGCCACACTTAACTAAATATCTAATCCCCTTGAGGGAGTTGCACCTTTTGTTTCCAATCGTTTGAAAATTCAGAAGGCTGAAAAGTGGGTGCATAATTTATATCCTAGAGCTTTCATTTGTGTGGCTTACACTTAGCAGTGTAACAAACTGATGCCAATTTTCTGCAACAGCAGCACTGTTCATAGAACTATGATTCTTAATTCCTAAGATATAGGTTCATTCTCTATTGCCTTGTGGCTTTTTTTTTTTCTAGTTATGGATATTTTTCTTCTATCAAGAGAAGCCCTTTGTTAAGTTATTTGAAAGAAAAGACTTATTCCTATTTTTGTTGATCTTTTTAGAGCTCATTAGTGGCTATTTGCTCATATACATTTACAAAAAGGAAAGTATGGAATACTTACTCTGTAGCAGCATTATTTAAGTATGTTATTCCTCAATATTTAAGTCATGCTGAAGTACCCTGTTAAGAGGAACTCTGAGTTGATCTTGTGCAGTTTACAAGGAATAATATTACTTGTCTCATAAGGATTATTTTTTTAAGAAACTATTTAAGAATTGTTGTTTCCAGACATATCCTCCTGCCCCATAATCCATTTTAACAACAGTAGAAGCAACACACATATTATATCATCAATAAAATCAAACATAGACTGCCACATAGTCTTACCAAGGAGTTTGTGTCACACTTCTGATGATCAATAATTTGCAGTGTTATCTGCAGTCTCTTCTTTAATGTATCAGATAGCATGTAACTTTGATAATGACCTCTATACTCCTGGTATCACTCAGGCTTTAATTGGCTGTATAGAAGTATGTACTTACACAATTGTGTGCAAGAAGTTTACTTGTCAAGAAAAAAGAATCTGCATGCAAAACCTCGAGCTACATGCGAAAACACAAACACATAAAGAAATAACTTCATCATAGCTTTTTTAGTACAACTTTAATTAAAAACTGGTTTATTTTATATTCAACTTGGTTGAACTCTCTGGGGCCCAGTATGCTTGCTTTTTAAAATTAAAATTTAGGGTTTTCTTCAAATGTAATTCTCCCCTAGCAGCTTTTCATATATCAAGGTATCGGATATATACATATTCATGCTTGAGAGCTGTCTTGTTACTGTTATGCTTAGCTTATACGAGTTATAGTCAGGAGAAGGGTAGATGCAGATTTATTCAGTTCCAGTGCTCACTGAATTCCTTTGAAGACTATAACTCAATAATAATTCAGTATTTCAATATATATAATTCACTAACAAATTATTAAAACTTAATTTATTTTTTTGTTACTAGTTTTGGTATTTCCCATAGTAGGGCAGTGCGGTTGTTGTTGGGGATTTTTGTTTCTTATAAGTGGGTTTACATTAGGAAAAATCTACATTTACCTATGCAACAGGCCACTAAGAGGTAGTTTATTATTTTTATTACTAAGGCAAAAGAAAAACCAGCTATGCTTCAGATAAATTCTGTATATCAAATACTTGCTGAATCTTAAAATATTGTCTTAGAATGTTTAGTGTAACTTTTAAAATGATGGCAGAACAAATCATGCATTTTCTACAAAAAAAGCCAACAAAGGTATAGCACTCATATTGAAGCCCATCTTCCCACTTAATTCCAGCCAGAAGGAATACACTTCATGCACTCTGAGATTGTTCCAGAATGTGAACAAAAACATAATAATGGGAACCAAGGAGGTTTCCTAACCAAATCAAGACACTAATGTTGATGCAAGTCTTCAGGATAAATTTGCTCCTATTAACCATGGAAGAATCAGAAGAATGAAAAAAATGAGAAAGCAGAGATTCTGAATATTTCATCTATAGAAAAAGCTTAAATTGTCCGTTTTACTGTTGAATATCAGAAAGCCTGACTCTGAGATATAGGTTTTGTAAAAGCAGGCTTATTGTTTTGCTTTTCTAAGATAAAGTCCAGGAAAGCCAATTGTAAAAACTGTAAATATCCAATTATTTGAATCCTTTGCTGTTTAATCAAGTAATTTGGATGACCCTACCTGCTTGCTGTGTCACTTGCATCCCTCTGAAAAAGTGAGGTGATACTCACCCTCTTCTCCCTCCTCCTGCAGAAGGTATCCTATGTCACCTTCACAGGAAAGAGAAAGCCAGTGCTGAAAAAGAAATAAATTGGATAACAAAATAAAAGAGAAAGATCCAGCTAAATTACAGGTTTAGGGAACAGGAAAGGCTTTTTCTCTGTATCACAAGGCATTTTTCACAAAGGTAAAAACATACTTTATTGAGAAACATACACTGCATGGACTATATTACCCCTAGCTTTTTCTAGCTTAGGAGGTAGTTTTGTATCATGACAACAGAATAATAAATATTGATCAGGATTTTTTTCCCCTATTATAAATTGATATAGTCTGTCTATCTTTTCTTTCTCTGAGTGATGTACACCCCTTCAGAGCTCACCATACTCTAATAATCATGGATGATGTCATTCCATGTCAGTGGAACTGACAGCCCATGTCTGACTACGTGGTATTTCTGTGTGTTGTCAGGAGAAATTTTTTTTTTTCACAGTATATTGCTTACTTAGCAATACTCAGAGAATTTAGGCAGGTAGCTATGTTTTCATGGTTTAACAAGTAGCTGGTCCTCACCTCATCTGCTGTGTCTTCCTGCTTTTGCTGTGCAGCAAATGTTGACTTAACCTACTTCACAGTGAAGCACAGCTGGAGCACCATTCCTTACCATCCATATAGGACTGCTAAGAGTATACTCACAGTTACTACAAATGCATTGATGCTCAATTGACAAGTTGTCCCTTATCATGTAACTATTCTTAAAAAAAGGGTGGGAAAACGGAAATATCACTAATCTCAATTAAAGATAAGGTGAACAGCACCAAAGTACTAAGTTCCTTGCTTAATTATGAAGAAAAATTTTGGAGCATATCTTTTTCAAGTTCCACTAAAGTGTCGTAATCACCCTTATGGTTATTTCAGGAAATAATCAATCTTATGGTTATTTCAGAATTTCAGAAAATAATGATCTGATATATTCTTGCTCTTAAGAAAATTATTCCACAGTATAGCAGCAATTGAAACATCACCTATAGCAACAGTAGCCATGGAGGAAACATTTTTTTCTCCAGCAGTGAGAGCAAACCACTATAACAAAATATAGTACATAAAATAATACACAAGATCAAGCAAGAATATCTCATGATGTTGCTTACCTGGAATCTTGATGAAGTATATTCTCCTAATGCATATTTTAGTTTTATAGATTTTTAAATGACACTGGCTTACGTTAGTAATGTCATACATTTTTGTCTAGACTGCTTTGTCTCTTATAACTCCATGTATTTTATTGAGTTGCCTTAAATACTTACATTAACTACGTAAATAACCAGCAAAATTACTTTAGAAAGTACGGTATAGTTGTTTCCTTTCTTCAATTTTTGGGATTTAAAGAATCATAGACTATGTTTGAATAATTTTTTAACTTCTTATTATAATTAGATGGTGAAGGGGCTGGAGCACAAGCCCTGTGAAGAGAGACTGAGGAGTTGGGGTTGTTTAGTGTGAAGAAGAAGAGGAGGCTCAGGGGAGACCTCATTGCTCTCTACAACTACCTAAAAGGAGGTTGTAGTCGGGCAGGGATTGGTCTCTTCTCTCAGGTGACCAGTGACAGAACTAGAGGGCATGGACTCAAGCTTTGTCAGGAAAAGTTTAGACTTGGTGTTAGGAAAAAGTTCTTCACTGAAAGGGTGATTGACCATTGGAATGGGCTGCCCAGGGAGGTGGTGGAGTCGCAGACCCTGGAGGTGTTTAAGGGGAGACTGGATGAGGCACTGAGCGCCATGGTTTAGATGATGGTTGGTGTTAGTGTTGGTGTTAGTGTTGGGTTATAGGTTGGACTTGATGATCTCAGAGGTCCTTTCCAACCTTATGATACTGTGATACTGTGATTGTGTTGTTTTCCTTATGAGAGTTTTATTTCTTTTTATGGGAGCTATATGTACTCCTCTTAGGACTTACAAATCAGTCTTGGTTATTGGACATGCACTTCCTTTCTGTTCTATTCTTTTGCATCGCAGCCAATAAGACCACTCATGCTACTAAACACCATATTCATATACTCATACTGAGCTACAATTATTTTGACCAAAGAAAAACCCACCCATCAGTCTGTGTAATTATGTTCTGCCTCCAAACCTCAGACAACAGATCTTGGCATGACTTACATCCTATCTTTAAGCAAATTAAGCTTAAATAAGCAATTACTAATACTGTCATAAAATTAATAGTACAGAAAAAAAAACCCACAAAATAGTGTAAGGATATTAGCTATATTTCACAGCTCTTAGTCATTTTAGTCCTGAATCTGATAACCGAAAAAATGACAACACTGATGATACAGAAAAACCCCAAAGTTTCTGAGCAAGTAATTTTTCATCTAATAAAAATATATTTCTTAGCATTTATTATACCATCCATTTATTCCCTGAAAATTTCAGAGCTAATCTTGAAATAAACTAAAGATATGGCAGTAGATCCAGTGGTTGCCTTTAGAAAATGTCAATTATATGATTATACTCAATCTAATGAGATATTTAAAAATGTTTTGTATTCTGACTTAGGGATACTGTTAACTCTCAAAACAATGTAGAAAGAGAACAAGAACAACGAGATAGATAGGTGAAAAACAGGAGAGAGAAGATAAAAATAAAGCAAATAGTCAGCAGCTTGATAGTTAGGATACTTATTTATTCTACAAAATCTTTTTTTCAAGTACCCAGGATCAGCAGGGATTTACACCTCTGTTTTCAACATCACCAGTGAATACAGAAAACTCCTGGTCTTTTAGCTTCATATGTTCTCTAGTTTCATCAATATATCCTTTCCTGGAACTGAGAAAGTTTTTGCCAGGAAAGCATTATGGAAACCAACAACTATATCTCATCAATCTTTTGTTAGATGAATTAGTACTTTGCACCAAAAAGAGCCAAAATTATGAGAAAGCCCTAAATAATTCTTTTCTGTAAAATCAAATAAATGAAGTTATATTACCTTACAAGAACAGTAAAATAAATTACTACTGTTTTTTAATGTATATAGCTAATTTTTCTGCATGTTACTCTTCATTCATATCCTGAAAACCAAATTAGACCTTTTATAAATGAATTTTAATTACATGCTGTCATTATACGTTTTATATTTTTCTTTGAAGTCACTGTATAGACCATATGTTTTGTGTACCTATATTTTGCAAATTATAATATTTGATAAGGTATCTCTGGCTACAAACTCTTCAGGAGATGTCATAGAATATTTTAACCTGACAATATATACAATTCAGTGAGATGTGTTTGAAACACTGATTACCATCATCCTAATCCTCTAGGGGCCTGATCCCAAGTTTATTGGTATTAGAGGCAATATTCATACTGAGTTTAGCAGATTTCAGATAGTCTCAGACTCCAACACATTAGAAATTCCTAGTGTGGAAGAGCTGTTTCTTTCTAAAAACACTGGAGGCAATTACATTAGTTCAAAACCAGTGGGATATCATTCTGAACTAAATCTATAATACTAAAGTAGAACACGTGCATGATAGGTCTAAACAGTGATTTAAAAGAGACTTGAATTGGACTGGCACACTTAACTGACAAGACTTGGGATTATTCTGTGCTCTAAAAAAACATTTAAATCTGCATGCTTCCTGTTTTTCTAAGGCTAGAGATCAATTTGGGGCATTTTAACACAGTACATCACTTATTTCTATTTCAGATTCTAAAAATTACTTTGAAGTATATGCCAGAAGCAAAATTATTTCTACCCATAGATGAAATAATTCATTCTCTGTGGCTTCCTTAAACGTGGAGTCAATCTCTGCTCAGGAAAAATACCATTCTTAAAAATAGAATAATATGTAACTCCTAATTTTAAGTTTAGCACTTAGCATTCAGAAAACATTATGGGCTAAATTGTGGCGCATAGTCACAAGCTCTTCTGACGGAGATGCATCAAAGATGATCTGTCTCAGTTGGACACAATCTGCTCTGGGAAATAAGAAAAAGAGAATGGTCTGTTGTTGATTGCACATTGTACCAATGAAGAAGTGTACTTGAATTCTGCTGGACAGGTCTTTACTAGAAAAACATGGGGGTGTCAGAAAAATTTGTTTAATTTCTAGTATTTTTGACTCTTTCTTAAGAGTGCAAGTTCATGCAAAATAATTTGAGCCTGTTACCTCCTTGCCTGGTATTCTCAGCTATGTAATGTATAACGTGCCAAAAGAAAAGAGGATGGGTTTATCTCTTCAGTTCCTAGCATGAAAAGAGTTCAGGGAGAGCTGCTGGCTGCTTTCTTGAACAGCTGTCTTGTTAGCTGGTGTAAAGCCTTATAGCAAGCTTTCACACATACCCAGAAGAGCAGCACACAGTCTGGCCCTGCATAGATTCAGAGCAGTATATAAATAGAAAATGTAGAATTATGTTATATTTGGAAGAGATATCAAGTTCAGACCATCACAGCTCTAGTCACATTACTACTATCTGGTTTGCAGAATAATTTCTTACCAATATTCTGCATAAGTATGAATACTGAAATGTTATTAGATGATTGCAATAAAACATTGCATCATAATCTCTTGCTGAAGTATTCCAGGGTCAATTACATCTTCCTGTATTAGTAAGGATTATAAGGAGATTTCACGCAAAGTGGAGGCAGGGCATGTTATGGCTAAGGAAAGGTTCTGGGAATCGTGCTGTAGACATTTCTAGAGTTGTTCAAGATACCAAAAGCGTTTCATCAGTGGTTGAAGTGGATCTTTAAAGTTATTCATTTTATCACCCTACTATTCTCAGCCTTCCCAGATTCAGTGCAAATCTCACAATCCCTTCCTGGCTTGAGTTTTGGAGGGCAGATTTTCTTTTGATGACCCATCATTGCGGCTTTTGTCTGAGAAAAACATTACTGAATTTAGTTGATGATATTGAATCCAAAGTACAGTTGAGAACAAATATATTAAACATGTGGAAATTAACCTGACATTCATTTCTGAGCTTCCAGATTTCTGGAATGAACAAGCTGTATATACTGCTAAAAGCTCTAGAATACCATGTATGAGGAAGTGTGATAGGACAGAAGATGCTTATCTGCAATTTGAATGGTGCTTGCATTATTAATGGTGTGTGTCATTTTGGGTTTATCTTTTGGTGACTTTGAGCTTCTATCTGGACCCAGAAATGCACAGTAAATGTGAAGACTCTTTTAAGAGTAGTTAACAATAGAAATGTACCTTTCCAGTGAGGTATTTACTAAAGCTGTTTGAAACTCAAAGCCTGAATAAGCAAAACAGACGCAAAAGTTGTCCCAATTATGGTTCAAGTGTGATTCTGCATATTTTTTTTTATAATTAGACAGCATATTGGAATTATAGAATTGTGATAAAGAAAGATTTGTTGAAAACTGTGCTGCCCTGATATTTTGCGAAGAGTTACTGAAAATAAGTTAAGTGTGAAGCATTTCCCAGATGGCAAAAATTCACTCCAAGGAATTTAAATTGATACTCAAAATGTTGCTGTGTTCATGAAGCTCCTTTTACATCTTTAAAAAGAAAATTGCAATGTACTTTAATCACAGCCAATTGTACTGTAATTTATTTCAGGGAAGATTAAATGAACACAAAAATTGCAGGTGGAAATTTGATCTCTCCCTGCATTAAAAACTTGCAGTATAATATTCTCATCCTTCCAGTTTTTGACCTATTTTTACTATATTATCATAAAACTGATATTTCTTCAGGGAAATATCAGTAAATCATCATACCCTTATGAAACAACTGTCAGTATTAATTTAGTTACAGAGACATTTCCGTCACTGTAAGCAAGATTTCTTATTATCTCTTGATGTATATTTTAATTTTAAAAAATATATTTTTAAATAAAAGATCCATTATTGTATCTGAAATATTTGAGTCAGTTTAGGATAACAATCTAATACAAACCTTTCTACAAATTTCTTAAGATTGCAGGAGTCTTACCTGTTTAAATTCTTTTGCTGTCTAAAGTACTCAATTGAGGGTTACCACTGGACTTTTTTTTTCTCCAAATTTTGCATACCATTTTGTTATCTAACATTTGATACATGTTTATGCAAACTGAATCAATGCAAGTAATGTTTACTTGATTAGAAAACAATTAATTATCAGCTTAATAATCAGAATTAATTCATGTAATAAATGACACATTCTTTGTCAAATGTGACATACATTAAAAAAAATCCCAAAATTGAGTACCTCCATAATTAAATCTCTATAAACTCAAAACAGAGAAATATTTTACTAAGACAAGAAATTATATGTGCATGTCCCAGCATACACATGCTCTGTTGTACCACAATTTCCAATATAGAACTTCAGTGTTTTATAAAAAACAATCAAGAGCAAAAGAACTTCAGCTGTGACTGATGCTAATTCCCTCCTTGCACATGCATCATTCAGAAGCTGATCACAGTTTCACCCCTATAGGTCACAATAGTTTCTCTATCTAAAATAATAAGCAAGGAAAGTATATTTTTTAACTTCTATGGCAGAAAAATATGTGATGCTGCTCATAGCCTACTGAATAATTTCCATTGTGCACTTCAGAGGTACCTGCTTGTTAGTGGTAGTTAAAATGTGTTTCATGATATTTTGATCAAAGCAGTTGTATGAATGAGTGTGCTTCTAATTATTCATTTATTTATGTGCATTTTGCAAGGGTAATTATCACATACATTTCTGTGTACAGATAGTGCAGTACAGCATTGTTAAAGCAATATATGCCTTTCAATTCGTGATGCTGAAAAATGAAGGTGCTGTTTAGAGATGATTGTTCTGGTTTGTTTTTCTAAAGCTGAAAGTAAAATACTAGCGGAAAACCTGAAAAAATGGAGCCATCTATCCAATTCATTTTACAACGTAGCCAAAGTTGAAGTTCTCACAGCAATCATATTTTAAAATAAATAAAAAATACAGATGTATTAGTGTTTATTTCTCTTAAAACCTGAAATACAGTTCCAGGCTTCCTGGTAGAATTTATATCAAATAAAGAGAGCAAGAAAGGTGTATATCCAAAAGTTAAGAAATATATCTGACTGTAAGCTAACACGTGATACACCAATAAACCAAAAGTTATTTTATCTGTAAAGAGACATTTAGCGTAACATATGAAATACAGTCACTATAATAGGTGACGTTTATTGTTAGATTTCTTATTAGTAGAAATCATGCATAAAACCCATGTATTTTTAGCATGTAGTTGAGAAACTCAGTTAAATGCTGATTCTTAGAATTATATATTTAAACTAAGTTATGTAAAGAAGAGCTGTTAGCAGCTTCGGTAGCTACTTTATTGCTTGCCTCTTTGCTATGATTTAGATTATTCTTCTCTGTTTGATGTTTTTAAAATTATTTATTCTTAGACATAGTTGCTGAGAATTAATCACTGTTTTCCTGACATCCTTAGCACTGATATTCTGGTCTTTAGATGGAGCCCTCCCTTTCTGATACACAAGGAATGACAGGCCATGCATCTGCTATTTTTCTAGTTCAGTTGAATGTGCTAAATACTGAGCTCTTGACTGTGAACCCATGTTGACTCTTCAGTTGCTCGTATTGTTCCTCTAGCTTAACATACTCTGACTACATTTCCTTCTGCATCAAATGATACTCATTTGTTCAAACGAAATTCGGAATATCTAGGAAGACTACATTCATTTAAGATACTGCAGTAGAATGACTGCTAAAATTAGAGGTAGCTTTATTGTAAATGCTACTTTAAAATACTATGGGGGAAATAAGAGTAATGGTACGATTAATGTTTTTTATTTCATTACTAATGTATATTTAAGTAGTGCAAGTATTTTTTTAAGACATAACCAGAACCACATCAGCAACTTGAACGGTGGTACCAGAACTGTGCTATGACTACCTTGATTTGGCACAATTGTACTAGTTTTTAGATTGCAGTGATTTTATAAAGCTCTTCAGGGCATAAGTGGAGTAATTGAGCACAAGAAGAGCTTATCCATGATGCCTTACTGACATAAAACTTCCTGTGAAATGAACAAGAGAATGGGTTCCTTAGATCTTGCATATATATCACATAAATTAATCTAAAATATTATAATTCTTTGCTTATAATGAAGATGTTGGGGAATGCCAATGAGTATTTTTGACTAAACAGTGAATTTAAAATTCAGCTTCCTTAATGATTCGAAGAATTTTGGAAATAATGTAAGTTGTTGATACCAGTTCTTTTCCAATTTTATTGGCGTGAAATATGAATAATATCCAGACAGTTTTTCTGATCTTATGTAAAAATGTCTTCCTTCATAAACTGGTTACTGATTCTGAATTAAGTGGATTCCCATTCAGTGACATTACTTTTTCCATGTCTTTTTCAAATTAGTGGAGCTGGGTTGCCTAAGCAACCAGTAAAATACCAAGGCGGGTATGTGGCTGCTACTTTCTTCCTCCCTCTCCTAGCCTGAATGCAGTCACAGCTGCGTAGAGCTCCCAATCTTGAGTGCTAATGTAAGGAAAGAGCATTGCACATCACACTCTAAAAAGCATCAAGCGAATACACTCCCCTGGACTAGTCATAACCTGTGCTGTTTCGTGTCGAGGAGAGTCCTAGTAGAAGATACGGAGCTGGAGCTGTTGCATTGGGTGAGGTCAGAGAATCAAGGGCGCACATCTGGAGATGTGAAACTTTGTTAGCTCTTTCCTCTTAGAGCCTATTACCAGAGAGAAAACTGAAGCATCAAGAAATGGTGTGACTTCGTAGGAGACACACATGGAGATGTGAAGACAATCACACGCTCCTGTTAGAACTTCACTTTCTCTGCATACAAAATGAGTCTTGCCCAAAAGATGTTTAGCTCTGTTTAGTTCCCGGGCAGGATATTTTTCAGAAGTCATGTTAGAGGTTTTCATGTTTCAGCTATTGTGAGGTAAAGAGACACGTAACTGCTCCTCCTCTCAGATTCAACAGAAAGTGGACAGTAGGCCCAGTACTTCAACAAAATTTAACAGTCTAAATTATTTTGCTACAAATCGAATATATCAAATTGGAAGTAAATCTTCTACCTCTGTTTAATGTCATTGGTAAAGTATATTGAAATGTGAGGAAGATGAGGAATGACCGTGTTACATTTTTAACTTTTTCTTACATGTCCTAATGAGATTAAGTACTCTTCATATCAGATGCTGTAATATGAAAAAAATATAAACACTATATTAAAAAGATTTGGGGTTTCTGAGTTTATACAGTCTGAAAATTTGAAATGCTTACACTAACATTGCCTTTCTTAGGTTTAATTACTTGATATCTCACATTCACTTTTGAAGTAATTTTTGTCACACAATTTTATTTTTTTTATTTGTTTATACATATTTTCCACAGGGCTGTAATAGCAGGTCTTATTTACTTCATTTTCAGTAAAAATTGAGGCAATAAGAAGGCATTTTAAGAAGAACATGCTTATGCACATTGAAAGGAAAACCAAAAGCTTTTATTAATTTTTTTTACTCCTTTTAGCAGTGAAGAAAATAAAATGTGAATTTAGTGTAAACTAATGGAGTGTAACTTTCCTGCACATGCAGGTAAGGAGCTCTGATGTTTTTAGGTCACTAAAAGTGAGTGAGTAAAAAACAAAACTTTGTACAAGAATTGCACAGTTCTGGTACCTGGAGGGAGAAATAATGGGTTTAAAGGTTCAATTTTTCCTTTCTTTGTTTTCGATCTATTATAAACCCCAATGTTCAGTAGTGTAACAGAGAGCATTTTGCAGTCCCCAAACCATCAAAACACTGTGACAGGGGCTCTCTGCAAGGTTTCCTTACATAACCAGGATGGCTGAAATTATGAAAATCTATATCTCTCTTCAACATGTCTCTGCTACCAAAGAACAGGGTGAAAAGATTATTTATTATTTGAAAACAGCCCTTTTTGTTAAAATAACTGATGATTTTAATCTTTTGCTTGTAGAAATCTCTTATTTAGAGGGGTGGTGGTGTTGTCATCAAAAACACTTAAAACTAAATTGAAATTCCAGACCTGTAACTATTTTAGTTTCAGGAGAACTCTTTAGAGAGGCACCTATCCATGTAACAGTTACATACGTGTATGGGTTTGCTCTCACACACACAAGTTGAAATTAACTGGTCAGCCTGAATGAATGGAATTACTCATATACGTAATTATGTATAGACCTGGTCCTTTCTGTAGGTAAAAATCAAAATACATTGCTTCTCTTGAAAAAAATAATAAAATGTTTCTCCATGGTTTAATTTTTTTTGAAATATCTCTAATTAACATAAGAAAAATACAGCTTATTTAAGAGGTAATTGCCAGGATATAGAATTGACAGCAAAATTAGTGCTCTTAGTTTTTTATCGTATTGTTAGCCCCTTCTACATACAGACTGAACAAATCTGTTTTAAGCTGCTGATAGCTAATGAGAAATATTAATACAGTTACTGCAGGGGAAAACCCTGACTAATCGCTTGCAGACCACATTGAAAAAAGATCTATACTCAAATGTAAATACAAAAAAAAACCCCTGGATTTTATGGCCTTGTTTAGTTCTCAACATTTGAAAGCTCAATAAAATGCATTTAAAGCACATACAGGTATGCATTCTATTTCTAAACTATTTCATTATACGGGTTGATTTTTAGAGGCTGGTGTGTCTTCACAATGTGGCATAAGTAAGTGTAATAACTAATCAGAAGGCTTGCATCCTGTTAAAGTTGAACATATTAGTAGTATGAACAGAATAGAAAAATGTAACTTACTGTTGGGCTTCCAATATAAAAAGGTAACTTGCTACATATCTGTTGCAGAAAAATGCCAGAGAATTCTAGAAGTTATTAGTGTATCACTAGGAAAAAAATGAGTTGCTTCTAAAAATACTTTGACAATTTATTTTATTTACTAGATATCCATTAAAGTCACAAATTTTAATTATAATAAAAAGTATTAACCCTAAAACATTAAAAAAATAGAGCATGGACGTCTTAAGAAATACAGTCCTTAGATTCATTCTGAGGCAGTATCATATATTGATTTCAGTAGGCATTGTGCAAGCCTTCACATGTCAAAGTTAATGGCAATTTATCACCATTTGATGTTTTCTCAGAAGCAGAGTTACTTCAAAATCATTATTTTGTAGTCATTTGTGCTATCTTTGACAAATGTGACACTCTGGAAATAATGAGTATTATATTGAAATTGGCAGATGTTAACTCCATATGGATTAGTCAGGAACAGCTTCATCAACATTACGTATATCAGGGGATCCTCTGGGTATTTTCACCCAAAGAATTCTGTGGGGATGAAAGAACCAAGGACATCTGAAGTATTCTTGATCTCTTCTGCTAAATTTACCACACGTGTAAACTCTGGTTTTCATGCTGTGTGTCTTAAATTGTTTTGAGGAACTGTTTTGGGACCTGTAATTCATGATACCTCTGCTGATGGTGTCTGAATTCTCCAGTACTGATGCTCTGCAACACCCATGCATGCTCTTATGAGGGACTAGATGCAGCGATCCTGTCTCGGGTTCCTATATGCAGCCTTTAATGTGGTATTCCTCCATTGATGTCACATTTTCCTCTTAGAACTGAAGTTAACGGATGGTATCTAATACAAATGACATATTTTGGAACAGCAGAAGCATCTTCTCTGTGAAGTTGTAGCCACTTTTGGAATAAAAAAAAGAAAAAAAGTCCAGGAAACCCCCAAAACAAGACCTGGAAATAAAAAGCAGTTGCTCTGAGTTAGTATAAATGTCCTATTTCCCTCAATACAAAGACAAACAGATGGTGCCCAGTAAAGAAGGGGTTTGTACGATCGTATTATAGTTTTAGTATTGATGATGGTAGTAGTAGAATAACCATATCTGTTTCTTAAACATATATTTGTACTAATTATTTCTTATATCATCTTACAAAGGTCCGAATTGTCCCCACTTTGCAATATTTCTGTATTGTGAAATGGAAATATGAAGATAAACTGACAGTTCAGAAGCTAGGAGTAATTCATCTGTAGACCTGTATGCGGACTAATGAGCCCTGAGAGTGAGCACAAAATAGACCAAAAGTATTTTGACAAGTAAGACTGTATCTCAGTCCTGAACTTCTGTTTCTGTGTGACATTGCATGGTGATATCAGGCTTAGAGTTTTGTTCAGAAGTGGATAAATCACTTTACGTGGCTGTTCGGCATTTGGTACGCTTTCCTTGGTAGTAATTTCAGATAACAAGTGTTAGAAAACATAGGGATTGAGTCATTTTCTGGGAAGATTAAATGTATAGGAGAGGGGAGGAGGCAGATAATATGGATTGGGATGATAATTTGGAGCTGTGAGTGAAGACTGCATGACACAGGGATGATATCCTGTTTGGAAAGTTGGAGCTGTGGAGTGGGAAGGTTAAGAACAGTGTTTTAAATGAAAGTTTCACAGATGCATTGATAGTGTCTTGACTCTTGTATTTTTAAGGTTAGCCCACGTAACTAGGGTGGGTACAAAATCTGAAGTGATGTGACTCTTACCTTAAATTGTATCAGGCTCTAGGCAATAAGCTCAATGACTACATAATTACCTAGACATTTATGTAAGGGATTTATAATTTTGTAAGGTAGTTTCTTCAAAATGTCTTTTCTAAATAAATATTGCTTTGGTTTTTAGAAATCTGTCTTGTCAGTGACCAGCTTTGTCACAGCTCGTTTGCGAGCTGGCCACGGCTTCTGAAGTAAGGTCCTATCTGCTGGGATAATTTAGAGATTTTCAAGGGGATTTGGTTACTAGCATTAAAGAAGATGAATACAGTTTTTACCTCAGAAATCTGAGGGTGAATAGAAGTTGTAAGAGCTAAATGGGTTACCATGGAAGAGATCATGAAAGGATCAGGTATTTAATTGAACTTGGCAGTCATGATAACATTTCAGACTTCTGAAACAATTTTTTCCATATTTTTCTTTGTGTTGAAAACGCAATGAAGAAACTTTTAAATTGAAAACTGCATTTCTAGCTCCCCTTCCAGTAAAAAATGTCTTTCAACAATCGTAGAGACCCTGTTTGCCTTAAACAATAGACTGACATACCAGTCTTCTCAGTAATAATACTAGTTACCCTGTGCCTCTGATTTAAATTCATTGTATCATACTTTGTGAAAAGTCGTCTTGCAAAATAATTTTTAATAATTTAAATATTTTAAAACTTTTCAAATCATTTCATTAGAGTTAAATCATAATCACAAAACTTCACATTTTCTTTTGAAGTTTGTGTGCCTAAAAGTAACATTTCATTATTATAGCCAATGGATTTTAAAAAACATTCTCTAATATTTCAGTTTCCTATATATATAATAACAATTTGTATACTCCTTGGTTGATTTTTTTCCTCATATAGTCAGTTCCATTCATGTTAAAAACGTCTCCTACAGACATTAGTAGAGAAGCATAAAAGCACAGTATAAACATTTAAAAGCACTTCTGAAAAAATCAGAGGTTTGGTGAACTTTGATAAGCATCTTAAAAGATGCTGATAATACTTAGCTCTCATGTAGTGCTTCTTTCATTAGCAGGTCTTAAAGTCCTTTAGAATGATTGGTATTTTCAAAGCTGAGGAAATTCAGGCAAACTAATACTGAACTAACTGATTTTCCAAAGGCACTTGGTAAACTACTGAGAAGGTGAGGAGTAACTCCTCAGGCCAAATAAAGCTGGTTTTACTTCAGACTACAGTGTTCTTTTCTGCGTTATGATTTGCTTTAGTTAAGCAGTCTTCCATTAAGAGAAATAGGCTGCTTTGGTAATTTGTAACATTGTTCTTGTGGAGTTTTAAATTAAAAAATACAATGGTTGATATTTTTAAAGATATCTAAGCAAGCTAGGCAAATAGATGCAAAACCTAACTCCCTTAGACTTCCTTGGCAGCCCCAATATTTTGCTTAAATTGTAGAGAATATTTCTAACAAATTGGCAATTGCGTCAGCTTTGAACTGTCTCTAGCTTGAGAGCTGATGTTAAAATACAGCATAGCATAAGCTAGTTTAGTCTAGGGTTTGGAGCAAGTTTCACAGCACTATGCACTACAATGGTATTGCAAGATATCTGTAACTATGTAGGACTATTTTAAAGCTGGTTTGGATTGTACAGTGCACTGTAGTTCTTGTGAATGCAGTGTGGTCACATCTCATGTCTCTGTAAGTAATTTTGGTTTTGTTTTTTCTTTCTGCTGAAATTTCATATAGCCTGTTATTTTCTTCTTTTAATCATGATTCAGCTTCAGTGATAAATACTAATCAGAAAACTGGATATAAACAAAAGCATTTGGTTTAAATTACAATAGAGTGATTGCTGTGGATTTTCTCTAGGTGTTCAGGTATGTCGCCATTAAACAAGACAGTATTGAAGCACTTATGCCTACTGAGCTTATTTCTAGTGTACGTTTGTATTAATACTTAGAGCAAAGGGACATTGTACAGAATTTCACTACATACTCTTATTTTCAGTCAAATTAGTTTCCATCTCTTACACTTCTTCCATCAACTGGAGTCTTTCAGACAAAAAGTAAATTTGACATTTAATGGCAATGAAAGTAATGAAGCATTGTCTTTGTTTTATAAACAAGGCTCTTCTGTATCTAGAAGGAGTTGTGTAAAACCTTATTTTCCCTTAGTGGAAAATAAGGTAGTTCAGATTTTTCACTGGATACCACAATTTATACTTAGAAGGGGTGATCTCTTAACAGAATACTCTAGTGAACAGCTGGTACACAGTAACATTTTATATCATTACAGCTGTCTTCAAAGTGATTTTATGACTCAGCCTTAGGTTGAGAATAGAATCTTAAATTGTATTCAATTTTTCTCCCTTCATACTTCAAAAAATGTTTTCTTCAGAAAGAAATTTTACATAATGCTTGTCAATGTGTAAAATGCTTATAAATAATGCCCCTCTTTCAAGACAATCTTTTCCTCTCCAGTGTAATATATAAAAAATCAATTTCTTTCTAAACATTCACGTGCTGACTTCGTAGGTTTTGAATGTTCTACTGTGAAAAAAAATCAACTGAACTACATTTTTATTCCAATACAAAATGTCTTCATATTGGTGAATGCAGTTGAATCGTTGTTATTATTCAACTAGTCTTTGTCACTTCTGCTATGATAGATTCCAAGAAAGCACCTTTGCTTTTCCAAATTCTCAAGTAAAAGCAGTTGTTACCTTGAAAACTACTCTTAAATTGGGATAGTGGAAATTTGACATGATGACAGATTTATAAGAGAAATATTTACAATGTACTTACTGACAGATTTGCAGTATTCCCACTGAAATTGTGGGAAGAGAAGTTTTTTCATTGGAAGACAGAAATCTTCAAGCTGGAGACAGGATTATTAGAAGCATACACTTGGAGGCCACTGTAGAACATGACGCCAAATGTGTCATTGGAGTGGGATATGAAAAAAGATGAACAACATCTAAAAAATTGTTATTGGCATCTTTAAGATCCCAGCTGTCACTTAAGTGCCCTTGATACTGTTGAGAGTGCTATGGTAAAGGCTCTACAAAATATTGCTGTGTTAGTATTGTTTAGTCACATGAAGGATGTGCGAGTGATGCTAGCTACCTCTAGCACTTAGTCAGGGCTGATGCTTTCAAACCAATCATGGTGTTTATAAATGAAATTAAGAAAGATGTCTCCCTAGTTCGCCAGATTATTTTAAGAACATGTGGGAGCCTAATTGTATGAGCAGTCTTTGAAGCTGGAGAGGAAGCAGAACAATAACAAGCTCAGGCATAACACTTCCAAACTTTTCTTGTACTCTGTCAAAAAAATGGAACTCGCGTATTGCCAGTGTTTCCATTTTCTGAAGAATGCAGTGGATAGAGTATGCAATTTTGTATCTCATCAAATAACCTTTTTGGCAAAAGGCTGAAGAGCATTGTGAAAAGGCTAAAATTCATCCTTAAATTTTGTAATACTCCCTAGAGTGATACAACATGATGAGTCCTTTACCTGATAAAACTATTTTCCCCTTTTCCCTCCATTCATAGCTGTTTCCTTGGTGTAACCTCCTTGAATGCTTTTGAAGTCATGCAAGAATGTAGGATGAAACTCTAAATTTCAAGGCTGAAATTCTCTCTGTAAAGTTAGTATAAGGAAAAGTAGTTTCTGGAAATGTATGTATCATTATCTTCTAATTCACAAGAAAGGCATAGGTTCATGAAATAGATTAAAAATGCTTTGATGTTCTGTTCCATCTCTCTGACCTTTCTGGCTTCTTTTCAATTGTTGCTTTGTTCAGCTTTGCCTCCATTGCCCTCAGTTTTTTAGGTGTTACTGGAATTCTTGAATATTTCTCTTGAAGACCCTAAAGTGGTCACTTTTCCCTGCATCAGTTCAGAGATTAGCTATGATCTTGGTACTTGCTTCCGGCAAATGATGGAAGCTTAGCTTCCAGGTTTTTACTACCTGAAATTCACACTATTTCTTTGGGTTGGGTTGTTGTTTCTTTCTTTGGTTTTGTATGGTTCTGGACACTTAGAATGACTGAAGAAGAAAGCATTTTAGGACTGAGGATTGTGAGATGAGGTCTATCTTTGTTAAGGGAGTCAAAACATAGACCATACGTAAGTCTACATAGCAAAGGAATTAGTGTATAATGACAGAGAAGGTATCTATGAGTACTTTGGAAAAATTCTTGCTTCATGACTGAAGGTTATCTTGACTTAATACTCAGTTGTCTTTACAACCTGGTTTACAACTCAGAACAGCATGGCTGGGCTTCCAACATGGCATAGCTGAAAGTCTCAGTGAGTGAATATGCAAAATGTTAAGAAAACTCACTGTTGACACAACTAAACATCTGAGAAGATGAAGCTTCAATACAAAAGGACATCTGTCATGTAATTATGATAGCAAAGAAAGACTACCTATCATAGAATGACTAACATGGCAGAAATGGGACAGACACATCTAATATCAGTATCTTGATCACATGAGCTTCCTGACAGGAGGTAACAGATGTAGCAAGAAGACTGAAAGCTCTTGCCAAGCAATCCGGTTCTGGTAACATGGAATTGTTTCCTGGATGTACAATTCAGATTCTCCTTTAACTTCCACCTCCGTGTTTTTCCACTCTCCTTTTCTAATTCACTATTCCTGAATATTTTTTTATTTCTCAGACATTTTAGCTCTTCTTTAAGGTGCTATCTTTTTTTCCCAAATCTTCAACCACTTTATTTTTTTTGGTATATTCCATTTAGAGTGCAGTGTGAAATAGACATTAAGGACATAGGGGCTTTGCCTTTTACACATGCATCAACAAACATTAAATACAATGCCTCAGAACTGGGTTCATCTCCTTTTTTAACTCCATTGTGTTTACTATCAAATGTGCATAATGGTCAGGGGACAAACCTCATTATTCTATGCTCTTTTATGCAGGACTGGTACAAACAGCACTTTCTGACCTTAAGTTTATGAATTTGAGTTACCAACTGCTGTGTCTGTGTTCTTTTTAAAGACATTTTACCATATATATCAGTTCAGGAAAAGACAAGCCAGCATTGCCTTAATCTCTAGACCACTTTAATCAACTGAGAGCCTTTGTCTGATGCCTACCTGTAAAGTTCATAGAATTATGTAATGGTTTGAGTTGGGAGGGACAATTAAACGTCATCTCGTCCAACCCCCTGCAAAAGTTAGGGTATCTTCAACTAGATCAGGTTGCTCAAAGCTCCTTCCAGCCTACTCTTTAACAAAAGGGATGGGACATCTACCACCTCCTGGGCTACTTGTTCCAATGCTTCACCACACTCATTGTAAAAAGCTTTTTCTGTATATCTAGTGTGAATCTACCACTTTTTAGTTTAAAGACATTACCCTTTATCCTATCGCTTCAGGCCCTACTAAAATGTCTATCCTCATCACTCTTATAAGCCCCCTTTAAGTACTGAAAGGCTACAATAAGGTCTTCCTGGAGCCTTCTCCATGCTGAACAACTCCAAGTCTTTCTATCTTTCTCTTAGGAAAGGTGTTCCATTCCTCTTATCATCTTCATGGCCTTCCTCTGCATCTGCTTCAACAGGTCTGTCTCTTTCCTGTAGTGAGAACTCCAGAACTGGATGCAGTACTCCAGCTGGGGTCTCACGAAAGTGGAATAGAGGGTCAAAATCCTCTCCCCACTACACACCTCTCACATTCAAGTTTGTAGTGATACTTCCACACCCACAATGGAGATTAAATATTTTCATTTGCCTTGAGTCAGTCTTTCTAAATGTCAAGAATAAATCAAGGAGAACTCATACCACAAAATGACTTAAAGTTCTTATTTTTCAACAGGAATTTTTATAAGGTTAGCCACGTAGGGGAAAAAAAAAAGTATTGCTCTCCTACTCTTCACCTGAAGACTGCGAAGTAAAATTGTACAAGTGTGATGGTCTTTCTTTTTTAATGGTCTTTATCAATGAATTAAGTTCAAAAAAAGCTGAAAAGTATTGGAACTTGAAAGTGCCTGATTTCTGCTGAATCTTTGTCTTTCATGTGATAAAAGATTGCACTGTTGGCTTTAGTATGAATTATGGTTTAGCTGAAGCAGAAGATGTAAATTTTAAGAAGCAGATAGTTACTTTGATTCAGACTTCTATAATTCTCTGTTGTGATGTCTTGGGCTGCTATCAAATAATCAAAACAAAGTTCAGATTGAGTAGAGAAATTTTGAAGCCACTCTCAAATTACTGATTTTTGTCTTTATGTTGACAGTCAGACTGAGAGGTTAGGGGAACTTAAATCAAATTTCAGTTAAAATTTACTTCTAAACTTCACTGATCAGTTGTCATAACTGTGAAGTTAATTTTGGTTTGGAAATGCATAGCGTATTTCTTCATATATTTATAAATTGTTATTTTTTTAAAGAAGTTTGTCCAAGTTATAATAAACATCCACAGAGAAGAATGGAACAAAGGAAGTTGCTTTCAGAAAAAAAAAAAAGCCTAAATGACTCTTTTCTCTCCACAGATTCAGCCTTTGTTTGCCAGTATCTAGCTATCCCATTTACTTTAAATTTTGGCTCATCCTTTACTCTCTAAGCAGAGAAGATTTTAATAGCTTAATGCCTTGTTTTCCATTAAACCCCCCCAAAAAAACCAAAAACCAAAACACCTTGAAGAAAATTTAATCCTGATAACTGGGCTAGAGAGAGGTCAATGTACAAGTCACAGTTGGCAGTTCACTCCTTGTTCTTTCAAGAACTCCTGTCATTCTTCTCAGAAATAACTAATGCATGTGACTTATTCTCACCACCATCATCAGCCTTCTTTCATTTAAGTTGGTGTAGACAGGCAGAGTAATAACATAAACTGAAGTGCTAGTAATAACACAATTTTCAAGGTAACCTATTCCAGGAGAGACCATCTTGACCTTTTCTGACTGCACTTCTATACCTCAGGTGTTTACCTAAAAATACTACACTTTCAGGATGCAAGTATTGGCTAAATACTTGTCATTTCATCTTTTTATCTTCACAAGATTTTTGAAAACTAAGAAAAAATAAAAACACATTGTACATTAAAAAAGTCCTTTTTAGGAGCATTTGTAATTTGAAAATCTTGTCAGAAGTTTCTGTGTTTAGAATCTTTGGTCTTCAGGATGGTTCCTTTCTTTTCCTCTCTTCTTTCTCCCTTTCTTCTCCCTGTCATTTTTTTGTTTCCTATTAGCTTCAAAAGGAGAGCAATAAGGTGTTTACCTACTTTTAATCAGAAAAACAATTAAAATGTTTTCATTGTCATTTCTCATTATGTTAACAATAAAAGTTTTTTTATAAAAAAATAATGGAAGAAAACATCTGTCAGGTTTTTTTCTCGTATCTGTTACATTGGTGTTTGATATGTGGAGGTGCTAGTGGTGCTTACTTGATTTTAAAGAGAGTAAAAAGTGACTTGTACAAATTTCTCAGAAGACTGTGGTCGTTTGATTTTCAATTTATTCCAGATGAAAAATAAGCTAATTAAAACAATCGTTATATTGTTTCTGCAATTTGTTGATTATGATTGACTTAATGAACTACTTCTTCATACTCAGTTCTCCTGCATGTGTTTGGTAGGTTAGACAATTTGCTGGAGCAGAACTTCATCAAAGAAAACACTGGAAGAATCATTGTTATTTCAAAGTAAGTTGATCCTAAACCTCCACAGATCTGTATAGCAGCAAGAATGGGCTTGAGGCAATGCAAAGAATTATCTTTTTCAGCAACATAATGTATACCAATGTTATTTTTTTCTGAAACTATCAATTTAGTTGAAATATGCAGCTGTTTTACAATCCCATTGAATCATGAAATATTGGAACAATTCAATTTTGCTAGATGACTTCTCAGCAGAAGTAGTACTAGCAAAACAGTAATGATAAGACATTGCCAGCACATGAAAAACAGAAATTGATTATTTGATGACTTTAAAGATCTATTAAGAAAGATTTTTTTTTATGACACAGATTGCTTTAAATGTAAAAGTGAGAACGAAAACATGTAACCTGCTCAGTGAAATGGACCAAGAAGGTGACTTCTGTACTAGTTCCTGCATAAGTCAAGATCAGAGGGCCTGAAGTTTAATAGATATAAGCCAGTGGTTTAGGTGGCAATTTTTAGCTGGGCAGATAGAGGCCACATTTTAGAAATATTCTGCAGGAGGATGTATTAAGGCTTAAATACAGTATGAATGTGTTAATCTATGGAAATAAGAGACAATTTTGCACCCAAGTTACAGAAAAATGCATATGAAAAAACAGTAGGTCTGCTGAGTCCTGATGTAGTTGTACGTCTGACTGATGAAGAACTTAGATTGTCAGTTTTAATAATTTCTCTTTTCTTTGGGGATAAGAAGGTGAGAGTGGAGAAGGAGTGTGTGCAAGAAAGTTCTAACTTTCACGTGATCCTAGCAGAAGATAAATGATAAATATTGTGTAGTAATTATGTTGTGTGAATTTTCCACCAGTTATATAGGTATGGTTTTAATGGAATAAAACTGTGCCTCTCCCTATCAAACTCTGTAGGTTCAGAAACATGGATGGACAGAAAGAGCTGACCTGTATTTGGAATTATCAAAGAAATATCTCTGTAGGATATCTCTGTATGACCAGCAACTTGCTGATGATTCACCTAATTTTTCATAATCATATTTTTTTTATCCACATAAGTATACAAAGAGGCTGGTTTGCAACTTTTGCCTCAGGCGGCTGCAGATTAATAATTTCCCTCTTTTCTGTTGGTCCTTTCAGCTCCTTAGGTGTGTTTTGTTCAGTTTTAGTAAAATTGCTTTGTAAAGCACTGTTTGTGATGGAGCCCAAAAGCTGATAATTGTGCATAGGTTCGTTCACTGCTCTTCCATGTCCAAACAATTGTAGTCTAGTACTTGCTTTTCCTATATCTAAATCTGAAATTTAACTAGGACTTTTCTGCATCCTAGTAGCTTAATAAAACTACATATTGACTCTCCTAGCAGCTTAATAAAACTACACAGTGACTCTCCTAGCAGTCATAGTCAATTCATAGCAGGTCAATTGCGTGTTCCAAATGCACATATGTATCCAAAAATGTCTCCATCTGATATCTGGGGTCAGCTAACTTTTTGTGCTGTGCCACTCAGGTGATCTGGTTTCTTAACTTGATGGCTAGTTTAGTGTAAGTATCCAACAATCATTACTTAAAATGCTGAAAAGTTTTCAGTTCCTGTCAAAGGTAAGTGTATTTGAGTTGTGTAAAGTGGGTTATTCACACAGAATCCCTTCAAGTAATTATTTATTCTACAATATTTATTCTACAATAATGTATTCTTTGAAATGTATTCTCTACATGGTACTACGATCCATGCTCCTCGTCTGCTACCATTTGACCTCTAAGAAACAATTCAAATGTTTAAACAGAGATGTTTAGGCCAATTTGGATAATCAAGATACCCTTTCTGGCCTCTAGCTACTTTCCTGGAAAGACATACATTTCCAGTAAGTTGTATGTCAGCCATTGCAGCCACCTTGGATACGCTGCTCTGTGTTGAAAGGTCATATGTCTGTGTTTAGTCACCTGAATCTCTTCCTTTCTTTTCACAGAAAATGCTTTTAAGCAACCTGCGTATGATGTTACTTTTTAAAGTAAATGCAGGTAGTTGTGAAAAATAAACACCTTTTAGAAACTGTCAATCTACCTAGAAAAATAATATTCATAGCTAAATTCTTTTGGAAGTAATAATTTAGATTTGTAATCTTCCATGACTGCACACATCTACATGTAGAACTGGACTGTAGTTCTGCAGCCAGAGGTATTTTCTAAACATTTTTAATATTTATACACTTATTCTACTTACAGCTTTGTTTCTACCACCTAACAGGAAATTTTGCAAAAATTAAATGAGGCTATTTGAGGGGGACCATGTAGTGTTGTCTTTTTTTTAGGTTATTTCTTATGAAATCACTGACTCCATTCATACTGACTTTGAAACATAAGTATAAAATGAAACACGGCATAGATGAGCTTGTATGTGGAATGAAGAGATGTGAGGCAAACTACTTGTTATCATGTTTCAAGTGCCTTAAAAATACCACTCAGATCAGAAATATTTTCATTTTCAAGGTTAGGAAGGTCAGAAGTGTATGATCAGTGCAAATACCAGAACATGTATTTTGTATTCTTTCTGCTTTTGTCTCATGCTTGGGGAAACTGAATTGTTACTTAGGCAAATTGTTCCTTCTAGATAGAAGTGTTGAAATTGTCGAGCAGCACCTTTTAGAAACAGGATTCTAAAAACTATCCATTGTTTTTCCAGTCTCTTTTGCCTTGGCAATTAGTAAGTTTTGTTCCCAGTTGGCAGAAGACTTTTGTTATTGTTTCTTTGCATTTGATATGTGAAATATCAGAAGTAGAACAATTAACAAGGTTTCATTAGTCTTCAACAAAAGGGTATGGTTTCAAGAGTTGATCTGTCACATTCATATTGCTTTGCACTGATTTTGGTTATTAAGCGTCACAAAAATTTCCTCATTTATTACTCTTCCCTCCTGTACTACATTGTCAAATTAACATGTACTTTCGGAGCACAGCCACAGCCCACTCAACTGCTTGCTTTTTTCTGCAAGAGACTACCACAGAATTTCTCAGTGCAATTATACATGATTTTTCTGCAAAATTACATTTTGCATCAATTTTCGTTCACTTTTTATTATTTCTAATGAACGATTGCTTGAATCTTACAAAGAAATACTGGGGTTTTTTTCTTTTTGCTGCATGAAATATTCTAGTGAATTTTAGTTTGAACATGGGAGTGGAGTTAGTGTTTTAGCTGGGGGATATTGAACTTAATTTTATTTGCCTGAATATTTTAGTCCATAAACATGTTAACATATTAATTTTCTGAAGGATTCTTATTTTTTAAGCAGGATTAAGGCGTATTCTTGTGCTGTAAAATGTGATGGTTCATGAGAGGCTGTCTGTCATTAAGACGTCCAGGAACCATGCCTTATATAGTCACATGCAAAGAAATTCTCATGGAAACAGCACTATGGAGGTGGCAGCTGCAGTTCTGTATTTTTGTCTGGGTTGAAGATTAACCTTTTATGGTGATCTATGTAAAAATTACATTTCTGTTCCCCTGAAATATAGAATATAGTCTATGAATGTCAAAACAATTTCTGAAAATTTACAGGAGAATACATCTCTGTAAGAGTTAAAATTAATTCAATTTGCACCAGATTATGCTCCTGTTGCTGAAATTTGGGGCACGATCTATATTTGGGTATTATAATGTGCTTTAATTTAGCAGTAATTACCAACTAATATCCTTCTTCACTGAAAGCTTTTTTTCTTCATTAGAGGCTAGCAAACAGTGTTCAGAAAACTCAATGTAGAACCATCTTTTCCCCAAAATATTTCTTATCTTTTGCAATTCCTTATGGGTTCTGGTGAAAGAGATGAGTAATCTCGTGGACAGTGAAACTACAAAGAAGATGTAATAGTGAGGCAGTGAAATGCTTCCAGTACACAATCAAGTGAAGACTCTGATGTTAGGGGATTGAATTGGCATTTTTGAAGCTAGTAAGAGGAAAACACATATATTACAGGGGCTTTTACTGTGATTTCTAAGGGTCTATACTGTTTTGAGACGCTAGCAATGTTGGAACCTGGGCACGGAGGCTGGAGATTGCCAACATCAACCTTATAAACAACCTTTTTGTGGTTTCTTTAGATTTAGGAGGAAACAGAAGGTGAAACAGCAGTCTGGCTGGACACTATTGCTCCTTTACTGTGTTGTTGCTGGTGACAGTAGAAGCACACATTCTTCATTAGTTGCTTTGTTGTTGTATCTCCCGCACAGGTCCATGGCACCTTGCTATAACATTTACTAGAATAAGAAAACATTGCACTGCCTCATCAAAGATACTTGCAGGCAACATGTTGCTGTCAAAGAGCTGAAGCTTTTTGGTCAGAGCACCATGTTTTTTGCTGTGTGAAATAATGCCTCCCTGAATATTGCAATGAGATTTTATATACTACGATTTTTCTGTCTTACACCTTTTCTTGCTGATCATACCATTTTATGATATAACTGGGGAAATGCATGCAATATCATCACTACTGAATGTATTCTAGGATGTCCAAAGCAATCATTACCATGCAAATAAGATGACTTCTTTGCTTACCATCTTTCTGTGAGAGGCTGCATTGCAAATATTATTCAGCTGTGACTGTTAGTTTTATCAATCAACTGAGTGAATGGAAAAAGGAGTTGAGAATACATTTAGGGGCTGATATTACACATGTGCAGAATATACTGCAAAACGCCATCTTCCTGGATCGAATGAAAACAGAACTTGACTAGATTAATAGTGCAGATTTCACAATACATTTGTTACCATAGCTATAGAACAAATTTCTAGTAGATTTTTATTTTACATTAGAGACTTATGCCATGGCAACAGCAATGCCTGTTAAAGATGTACCACTGTCATTATAATTTATCTATCACTGCTCTTTTCATTACTAACAACTATTATTCTTCTGAATATACTTTAGTTTTGAACATGGAATCTCTTGAGATACAAATGTGAATAAGCTGATTTCCAACTTCACATGAATGAAAAATTCATATTATTTAGTGTCCTTCTTATTTTCTCAATGTGCTCTGTAGTCTTGGAGTCAGATTCAGAAAATAGGTGTGCGACTTTGATGATGCATATGTAAATTATAACTCTCAAACACTGAAGGTGAGAAATGGTGTTCCACAGAGCTCTGTAGATGTACCATAAGCAACTGTGCTGGGGTGCAGCGTTGTATAAATAAATAGCTGATTGAATTGCAATCTGCTGTCTAAATGCTAGTTTAATTCTATGTAAACTGGTGATAATAGCAATATGTATCTGTAGCTTTGAGATTATGGCAGAACTGAATTTATTTGTAGTTCCAAATGTAAATACTTTCCATGCAACACAGAGATGGCAGTATCACAGTGATTTTCAGAAGTAATCCACTCAGATAGGCAAGCTGTGCATGCACTTGTAATAACACTAAAGATCTGTAGAAATGACTTTGGTATTTAGATACTATTTACAAGTAAAAAGATAAGGTGGTAAGAATAGAAGTATCTGGTGAGGAAGCAAGATTTCTTTCTATTTGTGCTTTTTTAAGATTACAAAAATTAATGTTTATGCAGAAAGAAATCATTAGCAGAAAGCTTCTATCCATTGAGATTCAATCCAAGAGCTTGAACTTCTTCACCTGTTCTCTCTCCTTGGTATCTTTCTTGAAGTCCATTCGTGGAAGACTTGTTCAAAAGCCCATAAGAAATCAGAACTGATATAATTAACTTACTGTTCACTGACTATAGACCTATGCAATATAAGCATATCATATCGGTTTTTACTGCCAGTTAAGTGGCTTGAAACAAATAAAACATTAAATGAAAAGGTTCAAACGCATATGATAAAATCAGGGGATAAAACTCAATAGGAATGGACAGTCTGAATTTCTCGAATATATCAGTAGATTTAAGATTAATTCTAATCACATAGGATGTTGATCATCAGTATAGACAACTTGAAGGATTTTTTCGATGCAGAGCAGTATTCAAAAGAACAAAAATAATTTTGATATGTCTAAAAATAGGTGGAAAATAATACAAAAAATAATACATAAAATATCACATTTTGTGCGTCACTGCTAAGCCTTGGAAGAAATATTGATTTCAGTATCACTTGTCTTAAAATTTATGGCATAATTATGCAACAATAAAAAGGCACCTATATCTGATATGGGTAATTATTAAAAGCTAAGGAAATACATTTTTTTTAAGTAAAGTTTTCTATTTTAGGAAGGACACAGAAGAATCTTTGTGTTACCCTGTTCAGAATTTTTCATACTTTAAGTTCTTGAGACTGAGATCTTCAATGTTAACATAAGCAATGTAGACGTAGTTGTGGTTTTAAATGTGGTGCAATTTGAGGAAGTCTTCAGGTCTTAAGTCAAGAAATAATGACCTGGTGTAAGAAAGAAAAGCATACTCTGTCAAATTATTTTATGACTATCTATTGCATGGACTATTTTTTTCTTTTTCTTTATTTCCTTCGAACATTGCAGTGAGTGGTAAGTTGCTGTAATATTTATAGTGGTATAGTCCATCTCTGTTTATTCTCTGAACATAAAAAGTATTAAGCATTAACTGCATTAGGAAACTGAAATAATAATAATAATACAAATTTGTATTAAAAGAGTACTAGACTTAACAGTTATTAATTCAAAAGATTCAGAATTATAATTGGATTATGAAAGTGTTGGTTGGAAGGGATATCTGGAGGCTATATAGTCCATCCTCCTGTTTGTTGCAGGACTGTCATTGTCAGATCAGATGTGACTTTTCCTAGCCAGGCCTCGAAAACCTCTGAGGATGGAGATACCACGTCTCTGGATAACCTGTTCTAGTACTGCAGTGCTATCATGACCACATACTATTCTTATCTTTCCTTGCCTAACATAGATTCCATTTGCATTGCTCAAAATTATATGATGAAGAAACATAGCTATGAGATCTTTGTGTTCTTTGTCATAAAATTAACAAAGCTTTTCCATTAAATAATGCCTCCTTTTAGAAGCGATATTTTGAGATTTACGGGTTTGCTTTTTTTTACAAGTAGGTATTTTAGCAAATAGAAGGAAACTGTTCAGTTTATGTGTTTATGATATGATATTGTGTTTGATTCCTTCTGGTAGTTAATGCTGTTCACGCTGTCCTGTAGTTACAGTCTAAATATGAAGATACAGCTTCTAGCAGGAATGAGATGAATGCGTTTATCTTTAAAGAAGTAGTTATAGCAATACAACTGATAGTGGGGGCAGAGTTATTATTAGTGGAATATGCAAAATTAATGCCATGTGAACAGAGCAATGTTATCCACACCAACATTTTAAATAAGGCGGAACAGGTAGAAAAAGATATCTTTTTTCTTCTCTTGGTCCTTACAACAACAGGCTTAAAATGAGCTATATAAGTTTTTAATTATCCCATCTGAACTGTGCCAAAAAATGTGGGTTTTTTCTGTAGATCCTTTTGTTGTGCATGTGCTAAATTGCATATAACACTTGTTTCAAAAAGACTTGGTCTCCTATTCTTTCTCCCAGTGCTTACTACTACTCTGAATCTATTCTCGGAAGTTCCCAGAAATAAAAACAACGCTCAGATCTATTCTTTAAAGACTGTCAGTAAAAAGGCATCACAGTGTCAATTCACTTATTACAATGACCATAAAAAGAAAAATCACCAGCAATACTTCTGACAATACTGGTTCTTCATGTATTCTACTACCTATAAAGTAACTAGCTAATTCATGATACTTATGTCTATAATTTGTACATATTTCAGCTCAATAAGACATTGAAAGACACATTATCAAGTTGAATAGAAATTACCTATTTTATTTCATAATTTTTTTTTTCCTGGAATTTACGCGTAGCACTGAATGGTTTTGGCTGTTTTTCAATCATTCAGGCTAATTAGTCAAGCTTAATGAAAGAATTGTTCATAAGATTCTAGTAAATCAATTCACGGAATAAGTATCTTTTCTTTCTGTACATAAGAAAGAACCGAGCAGCATAGAAAAGTAACTTTGAGGAGAGTAAGGTTTTTGCTGTTTGTGGTATTTATCACCTTGTTTCCTTACTAGGTACTCTCTCATTTCAGAGCGTCTTTGCCAGGGAGAAACATCCAATGACAGTGAGCTTCCTGAAGGACACCCCGCTGAACAGTTTGCAGGTTTACTTCATGGATCATCACCTGCATGTGACCCACCTGATAATCCACTCCAGCTGTACAGCAAAGCAATCCAGTGCAGTGGTCCACTAGAGAAAAGCATTTTGAGCAAGAGCACAGTGCAGCAGATACAGTTACGGAAAGAAAGCAACAATGATCCACCTGTTAAGAAAAAAAAGCCACCAGTTGTAAACAGAACCATATTTTATACGAGAAATAAACCAGTAGAAAATCATACATTGGTTGGCACCTCAGCAAGGATAAGTGAACAATGGGTCATTACCACTGGGGGATTTGTGGAGCGAGCATGCACACTTGGGAGAATACGATCTTTACCAAAGACTTTGCTTGAAATGCACTTGTGCAAAAATGTTTCAAAATCTGATTCTAATCTCATCACCCATCCACCAAATGACAAAAAACCAAGAAGCAACTGGAGTGAACCCACACCAAACCAACATTGCTCCAAAGGGAATTCGGAGAGAACACCTTCCTTCACATCAGAATGGGAAGAAGTAAGTGTGTTCACTTTTAACTACCAGTAAGTAGATAATATTGTGAAAATGCTGTTATGATTTTCAGATTTGGAGATGAAATAAAAAGTGAATCTTCCACAGTGCAAATCCTCAGAGAGCAAGTCATAGTGTAATGTAAGGCAGTTTGACACCTGGCACAAAGTGCAATGCATTTCTGTCCAAAATGCTGCACACTTAATAAAGTCTATTGTTTCCTTAGTGAATGAAGTTAATCAGAAGTAGTTCTAAGATTTGTTGTGGCATTGAAATTATTAAGAATCTCTCAGCTCTGGCACCAATAAAACTGGTAAAATTCTTTTTAACTATGCCTATTATTTACATATTTGCTAATTATTTCCCACCATGGCAATGCCTGCCAGCAAGAAACAAGAGATACTGGCCAGAATGGAGAGTTTTAGATTGGTTATATGTTCTACAAACCCTTCCTATATAACATATTCTCTAAGTGGGATGTAGCCTGTGTACAGAATTCTTGGCATATATGTGACTTGTGTGAAGTGAGAATGCACTTATAGCTACAATAAATTTGAGACTATTAAAAGAACTGTCCACACTGGGTTTGTAGTGCACGTTTGCTCATACAAGAGACTTTATTTTAATTTTAGAACTAGATTTAAAATAATATTTAGACACCATATTTTTGATTTGTTTTTGTCCTGTGCTGAATTTCAAAAATGTGAGTGATTCTTCACAGACACAAAAATTCCTGTCTCACTGAGTTAAGAGTGGGAAACATTTGGATCTTTACTGCTATTACAGAGAAACAAACATTTCCCTTTTAAATCATGGATTTGGGGAAAGGTATATACCTCTAGAGTGCCATTTTATTTCTGAAAGAACTCAGAACTTGTTTATTGGTTTGGTTATTTTACTAGAAAAAGCTTTCCAGCTCATCTAAATGCATGATTTGATAGGGCATAAAAATTTGGTAGCATAAAAATTTTGCAAAATAAAAGTAAAGGGTATAAATTAGTTTTCTACCTTTTCATTTTTGCTTTTTGCAATTTTGATTATTGATTTCCTAATGAGAGTAATAACGCTATTAAGTTTATGCATGAAAAACTAAACTAAAATAACGAAGATAGGGCCCATCAATTGTTTTCACTCTTCTCTCTTTTGTAGATTGATAAAATCATGAGTTCAATAGATGCTGGAATTAATACTGGACTGGGGGAGATGAATGATCACACTACAAGTAAGGAAAAACAGCTAACTTGTTTAATTTTGACTTAATGGTCTATAAGGAAACTGTGGATAAGATATTGCTAAGTAACCTACTGCGTGGAAAGCCTTTGAAAGTATTTGATTAACCATGAACAGAATCAATGTTGTTTAGTGTTAGAGGTGCCTTAGGCCCAGCGTCCTGGAGCTCTTACTTTAAATAGCATATTGGAGTCATTAATGTTGTTTTGAAATCTTACCAGAAAAATATTCCATTAGTGTATTTGTACTGAAATCTTTCTACTAGGGGAATATTTTTCCAATCTTTTTCAGCTGAGCTTTTGTTTGGAATGATAGGACCCTGAGTACATATAATCCGATAGCTGCTGACACTTTTTAAAGAATTATATCATCTAATGCTGCTTCAAGCAAATATTTGGCATAGGACTGAAAATGTTGCTGACAGCCAGTGACTGGTGTTAGCAAAGATGGGAAAAATTTGCAAACTTTCACTGCCACAGTGAATTCTAAGAACTCTAAGTCATGACTAGCTTGTTGGTATGTCAACGTAAACCTGTGCAACTGTGGTGATAAGAATTTTGGAAGTATTTTGCTATGTCTTCTTCCTGACACATGGAAAGAAAACTGAGTTTAATGTCTGAATAATTTAGTCTTGAGGCAAAGCTATGTTAATTCACCTGTACTTGTACATCCCTGCTAGCAATTTCATGCAATTACTTGGGTTTGTGTATTGGACAGGAGGCTATGTATTTATCACTTAATTTTTTTAAAAAAAAAAATTTAACAACTGTCCGTTTCACAGAGCCTCATATCTGTAGAGGAGGAAATTATGTCTTCCCAATTAAATAGAATTGACACAGCTATTTTAATGGTAACTGGACAGCAAGAAAGGAATCTAGGGAAAAGAGATAATACCCAATTTGAATACAAATACAATTGTAGGTAAAACAAGCAGATTCAGATCATTTTTTTCTAAAAGAATAAGGGGCAATATAATGAAAAGTGCCAGGCATGTTGTCCTGGCAGGCTGTTTTTTGTTTCTGAAACTTGCAGTGTTGGAAGGGAGAATTATTCATAAAGAAAATTTATGTTAGAAGATAGTTAATAATATCTGAATATATTATAAGAAATTCAGGATTTGCTGCTTATAATTTTTTATCATGGTAGTGCACAAATACCAAATGCAAAATTAGGTGACGATTAAGAAGTTGCACAGCAAGTAACAGCTGCGAAAAGGAGACAAAAGTAACAGTGCACATTGGCAAATTTGCATAAATTAGTGGTGTGTAAGTACTACTCTGTCCATTCCTATGGACGACCACAGCTTTTCTTTTTCTACTTTTTTCTTTTAAGATTAGAAAATGCCTCACAACTCGTCATCAGCTGTTTCATGATTTCTACTGCATGCATTATTTTCTTGGCATTCAAATGTGGCATTTGGTTCTTCAGCTCTTTCATTTGGCAGGAGATCTACTCTTTTCTTTGTTTCTTATTTTCCCAGAGGGGACTCTGAGTCCCAACTTTTTTTTTGTATTCAGTGTGGAGCTTCCCACAAACCAATATTATTTCTTTTCTCTCATCTCCTTAATGGTCTTTAGCTATAACAGTTTAGAACAATAATCTGATCTTACTCTTAATGAAGAAATCAAACTATGTACTATTAATCAAAATACAACCATTTTTCTTTAATTTTATTCAATTTTGCTGTACATGCATACTGCAATAAAGACATTTCTTTCTGCTATAAAGCTGGCAATATGCAGCTTCCCTTATATGATTTCCGCTTTCTATTCCTTTATGGCTTTTCCAGGTACAATTAAACATAGTTTAGGCAGCAAAGTGAAGGGAGTTATTATAATATCAAATGCATTAAATGCATCTTATCAAATACATAATACTTCAAGTACAGTAATTTTTTTTATTAAAGTAATAGGGCTATCTAGCAGAAAATAAGGAATCTTTATTTCTCACAGTTAGCAGACTGGAGTAACAAATCCAATGGAGCCTTATTACAGCAACATTTATATATTTAACAACAGATTTTACTTGACTTAAGATAGCAGCATGTGTTAATTACCTTTTATTACAAGGCCCTACACAGGTTTTTCTTACCAAGAGTACATTCTTAAATATTTTTTTGATAAGTTTTGACCCCAATAAAAGAGTTCCTTTGAAATTTTATGCACCAAATTGACTTTTTGTGTATGTGTTTCTCCTATTTAACTCCTATACTTTATTGGCAAGAAGTGTCTCAGGTACCTCAATGTTCCTCAGAGATGCCTCTCATAGCACCTATTTAATTACTTACAGAAGCTGGTGCTGTCTGGATCCCTATGTCTTTTACGTAGGATTTTGTCTGCCCAAGTGCTTTGCTACTGAAGACATAAATTCCATCTTAGAACTTCTCGTTCACATTCTCTCTTCTTCCTAACTCTGTGCTAAGCATTATTCAGCCAAATATAAAGACCTGGCCTATGCTTAGAAATAAAAAATTAGTATGAGGTATCAGGTAATAGAAATTTGAAATACTTCATCAGTTTATACATAAATATGAGGGGGTTTAGTTTTACTTGAAAGTAAAGTATGTTTAAAAACGTTATTGAGCAGAGACTAAAAATAATGTATTTAATATTCAGACTGTACGAGTCAAGGAGATTTCTCTTGATGTTGAACTAAAACATCTAGATTACTGAGCACTATATTCAGGAAAAGCCAATTTTCTTGTCTAATAACTTTTTAGGAAATAGTAAAATATCTGATAATACTGAAGAGCAAGCATAACTTGATATGGAATCTTTCATTTTAGTATTTATTTCAGCTGGTACTTCATATCATACATCAGTGCTTTTATGAACTGTTGGTAAAAACAATGTTATAGTAAATTCAAGCAAAAATATTCTTAATCTACCTGGCACGAAGAGTTTTTATACTACATAGTATCTCATTTTCAGTGAAAAATATTTTGGAGAAACTATGTGATACACTGATAATTCAGTAGGTATATTTTAAATTAAGCAACGATGACATCTTGTGATTAAATCCTTGAATGAGTTCACAGGAACTTTGGCATATGTTTTCCCGGTGAAATCTGGAAAGATTCCTTTTTAGGTCTCCAGAGGAATCTCTTAAGAAGCAATTGGATGAGCAGTGAAAGGAGAGAATTAAAACTGACTGAGTATGGTCACGAGGACTTCACCCATTTGGAAACATAAAAAAAGCAGAGCTTTCAGTTTGGTAGTAGTACAGGTGCTGGAGGAGTAAACTTGAAACTACTGAGAGGAAGTTGGCTGCCGATGTCCTCTGAGGGCATGCAGCATTCAACATCTGAATAGCTTACCTCTGAAATCAAAAGCAGGAGTGCTGACCAGGGAACCATAAGAAACTTCAGTGATAACAGGCAAAAAAAAAAAAAAAATATTACTCCAAGGAGTACAAAACCTCTGCTACTAAGAGGAACTAAAAGATGGTTCTGGCTAGTAACTTTCTAGTCAAGGTGATCTGGTGACATCTGCACCACCTGGCACTTATATTATGCTGGTGTGTTTTTTCACAAGAGTCCAAATTTACCAAGTTTCAAAGGATTCTACCAATCACTGGCATGTGGTAAAGAATATGAATGATACTGCCAAGAATGATCCTGAGAAAGTCAAAAGTCCTTATGAGGCTCTGTGGCAATGAATAAAGAAGTTGAGCATCCAAGAGATATTATTGCCTCTTCTTTCATGTCTAAGTCAAGTATCAGTCAGATATATCCTAAATGTAACCACATAGCTTCTATTCTAAGAGAAGAGAACTTTAAAGAACCATGAGGCAAGGACAAAAATTTTAATCTTAAACAATGCACATTTGACATAGGTCTATCCCGTGAGAAACAAGATTATTTAAAACAAGATTACAGTCATGGGTCAGTTTGCCAGGTATGTTAGCTGTTTATGTACTAATAGTAGAAGAAAGCAGACCAGAGAAAAATTAACTGAAGAATTAATTGAAGATTTTGACAAAATCGGCATTGTAGAGAATTTATCATATATGTTACACCAGTAGTCTATTCATAGGGTCTATAACTTCTTTGGTAAGAAGGGGAAAGAAGAAGAGAGGAAATGTTGGCTTGTATTTTAAAAATATGATGATTGCTTTAAAATCCCACAAACATGATTAGTTAGAGCTGTTAAATATGTGTTGGTGTCCAAGAAAGCAGAAAAGAACATAGATGTTCTTGCTGTCTGTCCAAAACCATTGGACTTGATGGTAGTGGGAGATTTTGGTTGCCACGGCACTTGTGGGAAATAAAATTATATTGACAGACTGCCCAGGGAAAAAAGAATCAAGAAGGTAGAAGTCAGTAAGTTCAGAGAATTTATTTAAAAAAATCTCTAGGGTGCAAGTTAAAGAGAAATCTGTGCTTTCTTCAACAGAACATTACTGATGACCATAAAATGAGCTTCACCAATGTGAAGAAAAAGTGTAAAAGACCAGCTTGGCTTGACTTTTTATCACACATGTTTACTGAAAAGGTCATCGGTGAGCATACAACATGCACAGCTAATCCTAGGGTTGGAATCTCAATCATAGATAAGGAAAGAACAGGTTACCTAGGTTAGGTATCTTAAAATTGGTTTTATGGCCTTCATAAACTACTTAAAGCAGTGAGAAAATAGCAAAGAAATAAGTAAGAGACTAACACAGATTTGCTCAGAGCAAGCCTGTTAAAACAATCTAATTCCCTGCTAGGAGCGGATATCAGATTTTGTAGATAAAGAAGGACCAGGAGAAGCCCAGTGTTTGGACTTCATTTAACGTCTTGACATTGTCTCACAAGTCTTTCTTGTAAGGGAATTCAGGAAATGCAGGCTTGATGAACATATTGGTAGGTCAGACATGAATCTTATTCTTAATGTCTTAAGTTCAGACAATGTACACTGCAGTAAGTGTGTCCAGGCCACTAATACTGAGTTAGATAAGCAGATACTTCTTTGGTATCATTCTTCATATCTAAATGTCCAAAGCATAGCAAATGGCACAGAAGTATCTACAAAGGAAGTTTAGAGGAACTCCACAGACATAGCTGTCTAAAACTAATAGAAACGAACCTCCTTCTCTTCTCCCTGGGGCAAAATTTTAAGTGAAGCATCCAAATAGATTGTTAGGGAAACTATAACTTCTCTTACATTCAGCAGCATCTTAAAGACTTGTGGATATTTGCCAGAATTAAAAAAAAAAAAAATGGTTGATGTATAATTGACCTTGGCTTTAACGAGTTGACTGGATTAGGTCACTGTTTTAAGTCCCTTTGGGTCAATATTGTAATTATTCTGTTACTATTTTGATAATACGATTAGATGGAAACTGTCTACAAGGTAAAGTTTAATAAATTAAACAGCTGTCTTTTTTTTGGCATAGTATATACTTACACTCATTAGTAACATGCATTTCAGAAATTATTTGAAAAAGCTGGTATGTTTAAATATCAGCCATCTGCACTTCTGTGGTAAAAAGAATAAACATTTCAATTTCATATTTTCTTTACCTAATTACAAACATTTTTTCTATAATAAAAAAGCCTTTCAAGGCACGCATAGCAGTATTTCTGTGTTATTTTGAGCCCAGTAGATGTTCAAAGGTGTGTGATTCAGAGTGTACTAACTCTTGCAAGTCACTTGAAATAGAATAATCATGAAATAATCTACTCTGGAGATAATTTTTTTGAACATGGGTAATGGATATTATATCATCATGATTAAAGCAAGAGTTGTTTCAAGTCAGAGCAGTTAAAATAATGATAAGGAAAATAATTGTGGAAGGACCGACCATGAATATTAAAATAATCTACAATCAGTTTAGGATTGTGCTGGGCTTTTGAGAAAATCGCTTCTGTCAAATACGTTTGAGAACATGGAGCGTGTTTTACAATTTTATGATTCTACTAGTCATGAATTCTGTTTTGGATGTTATCTGCAATTGCACTATCCGATTGCTGTATGTGTGCAATTACCCTATAGTCAGGATGTGTTTGTCAGCCAAGCTTTACCTATCCTCCATTGTTCCATCTAGGCATACAAGGTAGAGTTTCTTGAATTATCCTTCAGTTTCTTGATCTACAGTTTGTGGTTAGGAACATAATTATACTGGTAAGTCTTTTTCTTACAGCTGAAATAATCAAATTTCTTATTACGTTTAGTAAGTTTGGTTTGTACAAATTTTATTTGTTGCACTTTTGTGAGAACAGTGCCTTTCACTGTGCTTGGAGATAATCCTATCATGACATTCAGCATCTATGTCTAAATACCAAGGCTCCAGACTTTGCTCACCGAGGCTACTACCTTTCGAAGATTAATACTGCTTCTTACCAGAAGAGGTGTACACATCAGAATTGCACCACATTAAGAAAACCACTTTCAACAGAGCCAGCAAATCTTCTAAAATATTTACTTGAAAAGTATATATTACCATATTTACAACTTCAGAGAAACCCATGAATTGGGTCTTCCAGAGCTACTTTCAAACCAGAAGGAGTCTGGAATATTGACAGCTATTCCTAGGTGGTCTCTGTGTGAGCCATATCTCATTTGAAAGTAACAGGGCTGCAGTGGATTTTGCCATATCCAGAATAAACCCTATAACTCCAGTTTACATCAATTTTTTTCCACAAGCAAGTCTTCATTGCTTCTGGATACACACGCTACACATGCATGTTTCTATATCATGTAGTACGTATTTAATGCCAAAGACTGACAGTAAGTTATGGAATTAGAATTAGAATATATTTTGTATTGTTCTTTCTCTGATCTTTCATATCAGGAAGAAAGTTGTAGGCAGCCATTGTACAAAAGTAGTTTTCTTTGTTTATTTTGCCCTCTCTACTGACATGACCAAGGCTATTGTTACCAATGACTCCGATACAGTTTGGGGAAAATTGCAAGAAATTTTGCTCCTTAGATTTGTGAGACATGAGTTTGAGCACAAAGGTTGGGTAAGTAAAGCAGACATGACTTCAAAGAACTGGGAAAAGATGAAATCAGCCGGACCACAGACAGAAAATGAACGTGTGAGAATGAGACGAGTAAAAGTTCATGTTAAGCCTTGTACAGCTTAACATGTAATAGAAATTGTGCAAAACTTTAACTGCTGGAAGATACATGCTCACTGCCCTCTCTTTCTTCCATCTGTTCCACTGTCATGAAGTCATCTTCCATAGTATGGTTATGCCTATAGAAGCTAAAACTTCGCTCAAAATTCAAAGTTTCTTTTGACAAATGAAGCCTTGATAGGCTGGCCCTTTTCTGTTTGCTGCCATATGGTTGCAGTTTTGGCAAAGTGGTCTTCCTCCAAAGCTGTTAATATCCTTCCTCCTCTAAGGGCAGAAAACAGATAAAATATAAGTACTTAATTAAGGCAGAATTTTAATTAGATATGTGTAGGCATGTTGACATAAGGCAGTTTTCACAGTGGTAAGTTATATACTTGAAAGTATATACTTTAATTATAATTTAGTGTCTGTTTTGCAGCAGTTACTTCCCCTTTTTAAATCCCTGTGTGGTTAAACTAAGCACTTAATCAAAGTGGATTTGATTCATAAATTTTAATAAAATGAGTCGTGCACCCTATCATAAAATTCAAGACCTTCTAAGCTTACAGTATTGAACTCACAACTCTAATTTTGAAATAGCCAACCGCAACAACCAGACTATAAAATAATGATAACATCAGTTCTCTCCCAACTCCCACTTTCCCACTGAAGTGTTGAGGGTGTGAAAAAAAGAGCAAAATATCTGTAGCATCATAAAGAGAAAAAAAAAAATAAAGGCAGAGGGAAACCTGACTCTTTAGCTGGTAGAAGAAGGACCCGATGAGAGAAGACAGCTCAAGGAGCTGGTCTCTGCTCCTAATGCTGTTTGATGCCTCCTCTATAGGAAATGCATATGGAGTTTGAAATTTTTAAGCTGCAAGTCTATGAGCTCTTTACCATTAATTATGGGAAGGCACTGTAGGGAACTGAGTCACACAATTGGGTTTGATTCTACACTTCCTTGTATCTTATTAACAACTGCAAAGTGAGCATGGAATTTTAAGTCACAACAGCAGAAATACTGGGGTCAATTCATGCAGCTAAAGTCAATATGAAATGTTATGGGAGGTGAAGGTAATTCTTGTTCCAGCCAAAATTGTTTGCAGTCACTCATTTTCTTTTATGAATGATACTCACTCCCACACCCAATGCCTAAGAACACTATAGTATGTGTGTGTGTGATTTGCCTGTCCATGGTCACTTTTGTGTGGTGCAGAAGGCTGACCATGGCATTCTCATTGTATCTGTTGGGTTTCTTTTGATTAGCAATAGCAAACTGGTTTATGGATATATCTTTAGGATTTAGCAGTTGCTATGGTATGGTCCTTTTGATCCAAATTTTGTTGACTTCAGTGATGCTCATTGGTTTTACTTCCTTGTCTCAAATATTTTAGGATTATAGTTTGTCTTTTTTTTGGAATAGCATGAGAATGAATATCACATACAATGTACTGTAATGTTGTTACTGTCCTCCTATGTATTGTAAGGTCTTTTGTCGATAAATCATCTTTGCTGTTGTTTTATCAGAGCACATTCCTCCTTTTCTTGAAAGAAACACATTCCTTTGTGTTTTACTACTGTCAGCGGTGTCCTTGGTTATCAATACAGACCATACCTTTAAATCTTTATAGCACTGTTTCTTCTGGTGCTTTAATCCATGCATTTCTATTCATGCATTTTTCATACCAATCTTCGTATTTCTTTTACAAATCTCTACATTTTGAATGGCAGTTTAAGTGTATACAATTGACTACATTATAAAATAGTGGAGAAGAGAAGCTGTATAGCTGTAAAATACATTGAAGAAATACTTTGGGCATTTATTTAATAGAACATGATAGTCATAATGCATTGCATGCCACTGAACTTACCCAAAGATCATATAAATTCTACAGAAGAAATCACAAATAATTGGATTAATGTTTTGTTAACTTCTACCTTGTAAAAGACTAAATAAGAGATAAAGATGCACTTGTTTTAATTATCCATTGAATTCCCAAACAAACCTTACAGAAGATTAGGCAAACTGAGGATAATTGTAGAGCTTTTAGCTCTGTTTTATAATAAATGCAATGGGAGTTGGATGCAAAAAGCGGCAAGCATTTATTTTATTTTCTATTATTCATGTATTCCTATTATACTGGCAATTTTACCCTGTAGTGTCATAAATTTAATATTCAGCTATATGCTCTTCATACACCAGTTAACCAGAGCTGGTTTTGAAACCGCCTACTACAACAGAAGACACAGTCTAAACTGAATAAAAATATGTCATGAGACCATATAGTTTCTAACAGATGCATTTTCTTTGTACATTTCCCCTCTTTAAGTGCATATCAGCATACACCTTGTATCTCTGTCCATGTTTTTCATGTTCAATGTTAGGCTTCTTTTTCCAAAACCCTTTGCAAAGCGATTCAATCATTATACTCACAGATTTGTAAAAATGATTTCTGGCACAAGTCTTCTAGAAGGACTAGAGAAGATTGACCAAAAATAGAGAAGCTTAAGAAAATGGAAATATAATATCATAAATACTGACATTTGTAAGTGAGTAAATGTAATTATTGTCAATGTTGTTTGTAATCTGCTTGTGACCATCAGATCTTGTCATGACAAATTCAGATACTCTGCAATAGAACTGCTTGAGCACAGGAATCTTCTCCAAAATCTCTTTTGATTGAAGGATTAAAATGTAATTTTGACTGACTTAATATACTGAGATTTTTCAGAGGTATTTCCCCACATCAGATGTAATGTTTTAGTGAAACAGCATAGGAGGTTCAGAACCCCTTCCAGAACTGATATTTTCTCCTTTGGAAAAAATTGAAACCTTGGCAGTCTGGTCGATTGTGCTGTTATTTCTGAGGTACCAAACTATAATTTTTTCTCATAGAATTAATATGAGTTGCATTATTCATTGGAGAGCATGTCATAAAATGTTTATCAGACTTAAACCATTTTTTTAATTATTTTGTAAAAAGCCTTAATCGCAGAAAGAGGAGTAATGCATACGAAATCCCTACCATCTCTCCTTTCATTTTGTTATTAGGCTAATATATGATTCTTACATTCCACTGTTAAATATGATTAGAATAAAAGTTTGTATGACCACAGACATGAACAATTTGAATTTATGAAAATTCAAATAGTGTACTTACCACAGTTACAGGGGCCTTGTTTGTATTTTTAAAACTGTCTCACATTGAGTAATTTCCCTTCAGAAGGAGTGATTTTAAGTTGTAAAGAAGACATGCATGTTAATAAGTACATATGGCATGAGGTAGAACTATACCATATTCATATATACCCATGATAATCATTTTGAGACAGAGAAACACAAAAGTCAGAAAATCAAGTTTTCATTGATTTCCAACGGTGTGAAGCTCAGAAATACTGATAACAGTAAAATGGAGAGTGAAGTAGTATGATGTTTAATCATGTTTGGGGACAATGCTAATAAGAACTCTATACATTACTGTACAGAATATCAAATTAAGTGCCTAAAAATTATTCTCACCTAAAAAGTTTGGATGTACCTGACTGTGGCCTAGGCTTACAAAATCATGCTTGCACAAACTAAACTAGACAGAACTCAAATAAATTGGTTGTGAAAGTTGCTTAAAAATAATATTACTCATATTACCTCCTGGATTCTATTACTAGTGAATGGGTTGCTAACTTTTTAGTGGATTTGAAAGAATTTCTGAGGGTGATGCTATTAATGTTTAATTGACTCTTCCTGGTCAACTTCCTCCTCTATCAGACCTATTCCTGAAGTCACTGAACTGTGCATACTATATCTCTATTTCACAAAGTTAATGCCAGTGTGTTTGTTGGTCTACCTAAAAAGTAGCAAAGAGTGCCCCCATTCTATAATGGTTTCATAATCATCATACTGTGATTCAAGAAGTTAAGGGATTTTATTTTAGCAGTGATTAATGACATGAAAGGAATGATCAGATTACTTGAATATTTTAGAATTCACTTGCTTAGATTCAGCTTTTTCCATGCAGTTTAATCTGAACCTTGCAACTCTCTAATAACTTCCACCCATATATATTAATATTTAATTTACTTGATGTCACTAAATTGATTCCTTAAAGGAAAATCTAGTTCAATACCAGCTTAAAAATGTATGCAGAATAGGAATTAGCACCTCAGTGGAGTAAAAAGTACTTTATGAAAAATGTTTTCAGAACCTATGGCCAGGAAATACTTTAAAGTGAATAGAATATTCCTAACTTCTAAAATAGACAGTATGAAAACCATAAAGTAATTAATAAGAGCAAATCTCTAAATCTTTGTTCAAAATCTTTGATGAGCTTATATGGATATTGCTCTTACAAGTATGTTAGGGTTAGAGATGTAGCAATTGAGGCTGATAAATTTTATCTTTCATAAATTATTTAGAGATCTAAGTTTACTAAAATTGAATTAATAATGGGGTTTTTTTTGAAAATTCAGTTGATTCACTCATATTTCTTTCTTAATCTAGCAGTCTTTAGATTTAAATAGATATGATCCCTTGGAAGTTCACTTTTCTAGTAACTGCAAGAACATCACAAGCTAGTTAAAAATCTTTGGCTTGTTATAGAATTTGCAGCACACAGAATTGTTTCCAGTTTTAGATCCACCTACAGAAAATGAAGTAATTTAAAATATTCAACTAACTAAACTGTATTCATTTGCTCTCTACTCCAGACTGTTAACCTGAGTTCATGATAGTAACACTAGAATGGGTATTTTCTTGTTTCGTTGCCCTATATTCAGGAAGATATTGTATTTGAATGCCTGCAAATCCTTCAAAAATTATTTGCTATTTAGTACTTACCACCTCTACTTCTTAACCCATGATACCAAGAACTTCACAAAATTGTTTTTCTACTTTTACACACTGCTGCCTTTAGCTCTTTATTTTAAGCTATTGCATTATTACGAAATTTAGGTGGTTGGGGTTAAATTATTGATTGCTAATATGAATTTGCATTAAATGCCATTAACATAATTTGGTGTTGTGAATTGCTCTAGTGTCTATTTCAAAACTATATTTATTATTTATGACCTCATGCACGAGTTTAGAGAAATATTTTTTATGAACTCTGCAATTTGACTGTTTTTCAATTATGGAATGTGATGGACCATCTCAGTTGTTACTTTTATTTTCTCGTAGACTGTTTAAAATGTTTTATATAGAATAATTGCAAAGAATAAATTATCTTCTCAGTACACAAATCCTCTATTTGCATATGAATGTGGCATTCATATAGAGACTAGTCATTCTTCTCAAATTCATGCAAGTGAAAATCCTTGCTCGTGAAAGTTTTGAAACAGTGAATGGCAAGGAATGTAGCTAAACAGCTCCAGATCAGAATTTAAGAGAGTAACTGTTCATTAAACCAGCTTTATTTTTTTCTTGTTTGTAGTATAGGAAATAATAGTATGTTAAAAAACATTAGCAAATCAGTCTGATGTGTACGTTTTCAGCTAACCTGTACCTGTAGGACCGCTTGAGTCTTGCTGAGACCCATTAGCCTTGACAAAGCAACGATAAAAGGAGCGATGCCTGGAGTAAAGCCTATTAAACTTGCCTGGAAATTTGCATTTCTATCATTTCAATTTCTAAAACAAAAATCCATGCAGGCCTAAATACAATGCCATAAGAGTTGTTTGCACTGTATTTAGGCATCAACACAGATGCCAGAAACAGGACCCTAGGCTCTGTCTGGGGGAAGGGGAAGCCAGGTCAGAGCTCCTGCTCCAGAGGTGGGAGAGTGAGAGTCAAGCAGTCAGCACAAGGGAGCTCACAGACAGGATGAACAGGGGTTATGTAATCTCATCCATATGCAAAGAGTCCGGTTAGTTGCCAGAGATGTGCCAGCATGCCACCCACTCAAGCAACGTCTTTATTATTCATTGAAAGATGCCGCAGTTTTCTTTCGGTGTTGCAAAGCCTGTGTCAGCATTGGATAAATATTGCAGAAGGTGGTTATACAGTTTTTATGTAATAAAGCAAGGGTCCATTGAGGGAGTCCAGCAAGAAAAAAAAGGAGATTGAGTCAGAGATAGGAACCCAGGCTGTAGCATGCGTTCATGTAGTTCATAATCTATGCAGGAGGCAGCGATCAAGAAGGGATCGAAAGAAAGCTGCAAGGTATGTCTGAGGGGTCCATCCAGCAGATGAACTATTTACAGTGTAGGTCCATCATCCATCCAGCAATTAGGACCAGAGGCAAAACCAGAGGCTGGCACCACTACAGCATTGCTGGGGCAGGGACTGACAACTCCAGGCTGAGATTAAATAGGGTCCTGGGCTGTGGTCAGGGTCAGGGAAGCCTGAGGACATGCTAGGCATGAACAGCAAGGCCCATTGTTGCCCTCAGAGTCCTGACACCTCTGTTCTTTTTATTCATTATTATAATTTTGTCTTACAGTATCATTGAAATGTGGTAAGTTATCTCTGATTTGTATATAACTATTTTCTGAGATTTTGAATATTATAGGAAAGAAATAGGTGAGGGGTAGTTTAGTGTTATTTTTCAGTAAAGAGCTTCAAGGTACTTTTGCTCACATTTAATCATACTTTCTCCAGGACAGGTTTAGAGTATCATCTTTACAATTAGCTGATGGTTAGCACTGAAGAGCTAATATGCGTAGCAGATATTGTCCTGTATCTAAGCATAAAGATGTTGAAGTTAGGTTAGGATTACCTTAAACACTGAAACCCATCCTAGTCTCAACACTAGACAAATCATAGGGGGTAATTTAATCTCAGATAAGTAATTTAATTTTAAAATGAACATTTTTTTCATCTGTTTTAAAAGGCTTGAAAGAGCAACTGGGAGAAAAAACTAAGTAAAAGGAAAATGGCAGTTGTGAAACAAAATGACAGATTGTCGTAGCAGGGAATGAAAGATGACAAAAGTGCAAGTGATCATAACTTACAAGGAGAATAAAGAGAACTGAGATAAATAAGAAATATAGAAAAGGAGTTATGAAATGAAGCTATAAAGAACAGGAAGGAGAGTGGGGAATTCACCTGATCAGATGTTCAAAGGAGAAGATCACTCTAAAATCTGCTACATCAGGGACAAGGGAGCCTCTGAGCCAAACTAAGCAAAAGAAAACAGAACACAAAGTGCCACACTGTCTCAGGTTGAATCTGATTTGTAAAACAACTCCTGGAGAAATCCTTAACCTTCCATCATGTATACTTTCAAGATTCATGTTTCAAAGATATGCCAGTTTATGCTACTTTCAGTGCAGATGTCTCCTTTCCACAGCACTCCACGGGACCTTGCAGCAGTTACCAAATCTATGAAATTACAGTTACTATTTATTCAACAGCTATATTTAACTTCTTGAGATATCTCTGTGCAGTGAGTGTTCTGTTACACCTTTTTTGAACAGTGTCTTCAAATATTTCTCTGTTACCCAGTTCTGCTTGTTTGCTAGTCCAGTGTTGCTTAACACAGAGTTGTACAAACATTTGCTCAAATATGAAATATGCTTTTATGGTGCCAGAAATAAAGAGTTGGGTTTGCATAGTATTTTTAGCAAGACTATGTATTATAAATTTATATACATACATATATACACACACATTTAGTTTACTATTTTTTAACGGTAGTCTGAAATCTTTACTGAATTAAATAAAATATTTTGGCTGGTCATAGTGTCACAGAAATTTTCAAGGTTTTTTTTCTCTTACTAGACAAGAACAGTGAAAATGATTACTCATACATGGTGAGTGTAGTGTTACTATTATTCTATAAAAGTTCCTCAGGCAAGCATAGAAATTGCTCTAAAAAAACTACTTTTTTTCAGAAAATGTTAGTAACTTTCATTGAAGCCAGAATACGGATGTTCTCATATAATGACAGGCTCGGATAGAACATGGTGCCCTGAATCTCAGTCCAGTGGCTCTTCTCTAGAAAATGGGTCTTTTAATTTTCCAGTAAGATCTGTCTCTCATTCACTGAACAGGATGAGTTCCAAAGGAGAGTAAATCAAGGTTGCCAAAGCAATCAACTGAACATGAAAAATATCCTAACTTTCAAGTGTCTGTAATGAATATACGTTTCATGATGGAGTGGGTGCTTCAACTGAGCTGTTCCTGGGTAAATAATACATCAACAGTCAGAAGCACAAACTTGTAGAACGGCAAGTGGGGTTCACAACGTATGGTTCACTGTTGACAGATCATCTGTCAAGTAAAATGAATTATCTTTACTGACTTTGTAGTTATAGTTATTATAGATACAGTTATTGTACTTACATACTGGCAATGCAGTTATAATAAATATTGGCATAGAAGTCAGAAAAGAACTGTGAGCATTATTTTCCCAGTCAAAGAGTGTTGTTCCATTAGCTTGCATTAGCCGTGGTCCATGGATTAATTTTATGCATTGAGCCACACATAAGCAATGGAATGTAACCTTTAGATTATAGATACTAGATAGTGTTAATTAAATTCAAGCTGTTTCTATTGATTTTAGTTCATTCCTGTATATGCTATTAAAAATGTCTCTAAAAGTACTTTCAGGACAGTATTCAGCATCACCAAACATGATCATCCAAAGTGACATCATCATCCAAAGATCTAGGCTGCTGACAGAAGTTAAAGATTTTACGTAAGGTTTAAAAAAGTGTTTTAGAAAAAAGATCATCTAAAACCTAAGCCTTTTGAGTAGCCTAATAATATAACTGAAATGCATAACATAAAGCAAAACTTTGCTTGCACTTCTTGGAACTTATTATACTTCTTCCAAAATAAATTTCCTTTAATTATTGGTCTGCTGGATGCTAGGCATAGTTTGTCTCATACAACATCCTGTTCCTTGCTATTCTTACCTCCTCTCCAGAAGAACTAGATAAGTTTATTAAATAAAACACCCAGTCATGGTGTTGTAGTGCTACTCTGCTGTAGCACAAGTTCTGTCACAATATCTAGAGTTAACATCATTACCCGACTGAAATCATAAACACAAAAAGGAAAATGATATCCCATTTAGTTTTGGACAAGGCTGAAAGCTTTAATTAAAAAAAAAAAAGTTTGCAGTACTTCCCCATCTTAGTTAAACTGGCTGCCAATTTACTTGAAAGATTCATGCTTTCATATTGTGCTATAGACTCAATTCAGAAATTTCTTGGTCGGTATCTACTAAAATTCTCCAGGTTTTAATTCCTTTACACCAGAAGTGCTTAGCAATATTTGACAAGTATTGTGCTGCCTAAAAAAATGGTTTATAATAATCTGAATATGGTGACAGAGGGAGCATCTCATCTACAAATAACCACTGTATTTCTTTATTTCCTGATTGTAAAAATAAAGATAGAAAAATCAAGAAAGAAAAAAATCCACAGTGTTAACAGTAAAGACAATGCAATTAAGGAGACCTTAAATTCCTTTGCATTTAGAGCAAATCTGCCTTACAACATGTTTTAAATCATGTGCTCTCTGATATCACAGATTCAGCCAATTCCAAACCCCACAATAAAGATATTCTGAGTCTTATTGGGAATGAGACATTTTGAAGAAATTATCGTATAACATACCAGATGGCATCGCTCTTGCAGACGTCTCTTCAATGTGCTTCTTCTATTGCCTTGGAGAAGAAAGAATCAAATATTTCTATCCTTGTAAGACACATGCATGAGTTTTCCTATGCAGGAATAGGTACATCTTTTTTGATCATAGCATCACAGAGGGATTATCAGGGAGTTTGTGTTCTTTGAAATCATAGGAAAGCACAGTAGTATGTAAATATGTTACAGGTGAGACCACCTCATACAGTCTGTATATTTTCTAATATCAGGACCAGATTTAGGCACAGGAAAAGTAGGCACTGCCTGCAGCAGCACGCTAGTGGGACTGACACTGAATCATAGACGAAAAATGAAGAGATACCCTTTTAGTCTCAAAGCAATAGAACTTACTCCAAGTTTCACTTGCACTGGCTCAGAAAAACTGTCCATAGATCTCCCCTAAGATAAGCCTCCTGTTCTGGCGAAGAACAAGGAGATTTAAAGAGCTGCAAATGAAAGACTTGATCCCTTATGCCCTAATCCTCTCATTCCTGACTCTGAGCCTTCCTTTGCCTTTACCCTTTGGTGGAAGAAGGAGAGGGAAAAGCATCTCGCAGATGAGAGCATGTCCATGATCAGATGAAGACAAGGCTGCCAGCTGACTTTGTTTCTCATTTTCTTTTCCTTTGCTGGGCAATCTTATGTTGTGTTGATGGGCTCAGACATGTAGTTATACTGACAGGGGCAGAGTTGGAGGACAGTGCACAGTGGGACCAGCAGTGCTATAATCTACCAGTCCTGGGACCATGAACATAGACACAGTACCAACAGCTACATGAGGAACTGGGTCTGGGGAGGCACTCAACAACTGAATTTTGCCTACACTCTTGCTAGGCATTGAGCCAAGAACTTCTCATCATGGGCAACATAGCTTCCATGCTGTTTATAGGAAGGTAAGGAAGAAGCAGTTTGACCATGAAACTGGTATATTGATTATTAGCTGTGCCTCATTGTGTGGCAGAACATTTTTGTTGCTAGGGGATGCAAGATGCAGATGCATTTTTGTCCATGCGTGTATGAGAAATACAGAACTCAATCATGCATGGTCCCTTCCAAAGAGGGGGATTATGCTTCATTAGGTCTCTTTCCAATGCCAATTTTTCTACTTATGGGGAAAAGGGAAAAACGGACTCAGGAATCCTTTTCAAAGGAATTCATGATTTCTGTCACCTAAGAAAAGTTCAACAAGAATTTATTTTTTATCTTTTATGAGATATATTTGGTCTCAGTTTGTTCTCTGAAGAGCTTATCCAGCCCTTCAAATTTGTGTACACAGGGGAAGTCTACTATATTTCAACTCAACATAGCCTCTCCTCCTCCTTACAGCCTTGGTACTGACTGGGCACAACCCTGAAGGGGTTATGCTCCATCTATGTACAAAGATATTGATTCAAAGTAGAAAAACTCTGCAAAACAGGAAAGATTTTTAGACAGTTGTGAACAAATGTTTTTGTGTCTCCATGAGACCTAGATTCCTATCAATTTGTTTTATCTACTTTCTCTGAGGAAAAATGCATTATCCATTAATCTGTTTGAAGCACATTTAACTATTTGTATGCATTGTACTCTTACCAAAAATATGTGCTATATAGTGCATATATTTACATGCCGTTGTTAAGAAGCATTTGAGAAAACTCCTAAAAGTTTTTTTCTGGAATTATATTCACTGGTGCCTGAGAAGCCTTCGGCACTTTTTTGAGAGACATAATGAACCTTTCATACTTCATGTAGTAATGCATCAAAGCAGTAAGAAAACCTGGTGTAATATAATACCTCATTACAGACTTGTTTCTGGCAACTTTTCAACCTCATGAAAGTTATTCTACAGCTGAACTAAAATTATTCTACAAAATCAGTATGGACTTCAGTTTGCATGAGAGGTTCCACAAATCCAAGCAGCAATATCAGAATGAAAGGTCATCCAGTTTTAGTCCAAGGACTAGTCAGGTTGCAGTCAAAACTCTTACAATATTGTTAAATTTAAATATCCAGCTAAGATCAGAGTCTGTTTTGGGTCTGCTAAGGAAGTCTCTGTATGTCACTTGCAGAGATTTTGTATTATAACTTGTCAGTCGGACTGTAGGTCTGGATTTCTATGGAACAGTTTTCTGCCACAGCATCATCAATCCTAAATGATGCTCTTAACAGACATCTATAATTTCCTTATTGCTGAATTAAATTCCTCCTTTAGAGGCAGTCATTGCTTGAGATTCACAATGGACAAGAAAAATAAAAGGGAATAATTAGTGTGTTCAATAAATGAAGTTCTATTGGACACAGTTCTTCTTAGATTTGTACTCTGAATATAACCAGTTTCTGCCTTATTTGCTAAGTACTTTGACCGTTATGAAACACAAAAGTTCAGTAAACATACCTTTCAGAACAAAAGTATAAAATATTTCCATCTTGAGAGAAACTGTCTCAAAAAATGGAGCATTGATGGAGAAAACCCATCATGAAGTGTTTTGCTTCTTTGTACATAAAATTAACTTTGCTTTCATTTTAAATTCATCATTTTTTATTATTATTTCCAGTTATAGCTGATAAACTATACATTGTGCCTAGAAATCATATAAATCTTATATGTGTGCTTGCTATCATTCATGTTTTTATAAGGCAAGGATATAAACTTAAATTTTTATTTAGTAGAAATATTCTTTTAATTATTCATTTGGAATGGTGACCTTTTCAAGTTGAATTATTATATGTTGGCATGAAGGTTTTCTTGTGTCTTATAACATTTTACGGTTGAAGAAATCATGCAGATAATCTAATTACTTTGACTAAAATTGTTGTGCCATTTATGTCTTTTGCTGTACTACAGGAGAGAAACTGTGAAACGTATTCATTATCGAATCATTAAAGGGTTTTTCTATTATATAAGCAGAGATGCAGACCACCACCTCTCTTGTGTTAAAAGGGAAAAAAGGAAAGCATAACGAACTGTTCTATAGTCTATGGTTTATGTATTGCATTTCTTAACGTCTTGTGAAACGTAAAGATCTACAACAAACAGATATGTAAAGTGTAACTGGTATGAAGATTCTATTCAGATTTAAGTGCTCTGGGTTGCTTTTGAATCTTGCTATTTTCTGCATTTGTTTTGACTGCTCTCATCATTCAAGATTGACGCTTGGATGGGTGTGTAGGAGGAAGCAGCAGCAGCAGGCTTACAGCTTGCAGACAAAAAAAAAATCTGCCTTATCTGATGGCTATTATTGAAAATGCGAGGTGTAGCCTAGGCTGGGTAATGAAGGGGAGAGAGCGAGGGGGAGCAAGAAGCATGGAGCTGCATACTGATGAGTGTAGGAGTACTTGATAAAAAGAATTCTTGCTGCTGGCAGTGCATTGCTCATTGTGGAGTATTCCAACAATCACATATAACGGAGAACAGCTTAGCTGACAGTTTGATATGCTTTTTTTTTTTTTTTTTTTCCTACTGTATGACGTACTGGTCTGTAGTAAAGATTAATAACTAAGAAATGTAGAGCTAGGATCAGATCTTACGCTGCATACTGCCCTGTAAACTATGTTTTACTTCTGACTTTTCTGCTTGCTGAAAACATTAATCTATCAAGCTGGCGGGCTCCTTTGATACCAACTTTCCCAGGAACACGATGTGGCAATGCCACCTCTCAGCCCAGGACTACCGCTATTATCCAGTGGATGGTTATTCGTTGCTTAAACGCCTCCCTCTTCACCCTCCTACAGGACCCCGATGCCCTGTCCAGACTGTGGGACAATGGTTGGAAAATATTGGGCTACCTCAGTATGAAAACCACTTGCTGGCTAATGGATTTGACAATGTGCAATTTATGGTAAGAAATCTTCTGTGCATAGCTGTGTATATACACTGTAGCTGCCTTTTTTGTCTGTCTCTTATGTGCTCATAAAAGCCTTAGAGCTATTCTGCATTGCACTAAGAAGATCTGCTTAGTGTTTCATTTTTCTATGTCTAGCTAAATTAATGTATAAACTGTCCTTGTATAAACTTCCAAATTGTACACATTACAAAATATTCTAGCTAGAAATGTAGTAAGGGAAAATCTGAATGTTGAGGTTCTCTGTCCTCCTCATCAATCTTCACATTTAAAATGAAAAATGCACAGTTATTTTAATCCATTGCAGGCTTTCCACAATATGTAAAAGCTGTAAACACTCCTATCTGCAATACATCATGTTATTGCTTATATTTAAACATTAACATCATTGCAGTGATAATTAAATAGCATGCGATGCCATTCTTGCATTGCGAGCTATTTTAATACCAGAAAATTATTTAATGAAGTGTGCTCTCTCTGCAATTGGTTCTGGATGCCTCAGTTAAATGTTTTTGCATCTTAGATAATCAGGCTATGGGATTCACCTGTTGAAACCTATGCCCTGTGTGGAAAAGTAATGCATTCCTTTTAATAGTTACATTGTCATTTTTTAACTCCAGGCATTTATCAGGAATATATGAAGTAAATAAAATTTTATGTACTTCAGAATTTACAGTATTACCATGTGATGCAGAGTAAGTTGTCATGCATAAACTTTCAATTGAAATGAATATTTACAGTGAAGACAGAAGCTTACTTGTAAGGTTGTTATATAATCTCTTTTCTACCTGTTTTAACATTCCCATTACTTGAACCTCTTGCAAAAATCCTGACCCCGTTTCCTATAAAGTATCAGAACTTAAAATGTTAATAATCATCACTTTTTAAAGATATTTTTAGGAACCGTGTATATCCTCGACTAGTTCTAACTTCTCGTAACTTACAGCTGGCATGTAAAAACCAGAAGTGAAACAGCATGAATATTATGACTATAAAATCATCACAAGTTGTGGTTTTCCTGTTTAATTTCTTTTGCCAACTTCATTCTATGCCTATTGATTACTGATCAGAAAATTAAGGCACAGCTCTCTGCTATTTCCACATTATGATAGTGTAGAGCTTTCTTGCATAGCTGCCATGTGATCTTTTGCTTATATCAGTAAAAAGCATTAGAATCTTTACCTTTAAAATAGTCTTGGAAACAAAGCTACATGAGTATGCTGTCAGCCCAGTAATGTAAAAAAAAATCCAGAATGCATTTCAAGCTACAGTTTCCCAAAATGTAACAATATATTCTTATATATGTTGTACCGTTAGTTACATAAGTAGATGATCGTGTCATCCTATAGAGATTACAAAGGAAAATTGTTCACAAGAGATTGGTAGGCAGCATAGCAAATGCAGGGGCTACTCCTACCACAGGTAAATGATGAGCAGCAGAGAAACCAAAGAAACTGCTCTGAAAGGCTTTTCAGTCATCCCCTGTCTCCGAAGGAGCCTGAACCACGTTCTAGGGGAATTTATGAGACTTTCGTTTCCTATGTCTCTTATTAGTATACTTAAGTAAACATACAAGTTGTAGATGAAATTCTGTTATCCAATATGCAAATCAAACTTTCCGGGTATCAGGCAGATTAAGTTATGCCAGCATACTTGTGTGTTAGCTGATGCTTTCCAGTCATTTTAACATAATCCTTTTATGAAGTGGTTTTTTTTTAAATATATATATCAGGTGAAATACATAATTACTCTCAATATCAGTTGTGCTAGCATGTATATATGAATGGAAAATTAGACTTTTAAATCCAATTATTAAGCAAAATGCCAGAAAAGAGGCTAGTGATAAAAAATGTATAATTTCAGTAATTTAATAATTCCTAATTTATTGATTCCACACTGTTCATCATGCTGTTACATATTTCAGGTTTTGTTTGTACCAGAAATTCAATAGTTCCTGTATTTTATTGGAAATAAAAATGATCAGAAAACACCAATTTCTTTATATACAATTTTTGAATGTATCATCATTATGTAAGGAAAGTCTCTCTCTTAAAGAGTATTCATTTAAATTTTTATATCATCAATTGTAGCCAAAATGTTAGTAGGAAATTAATCTTGGAAAGTATATAGGAAAATGGGAGAAGAAGGGTCTGCTATGCTAAGAGAAAAATTCAGATTACTCCAAACTTAAATGTGTTGCAGTTTTCCTTAATATGAGAGAACTGCTTTACCTTTATTAAAGTGGTTTACATATTAAGCTATATTTTACAATCTTATTAAATTAAGTGCTTAAGGTAGCTACTTTACATTGAAGAACTCTAACACTTAAATGCAGTAAAAATCAGTTTGGCATATTTGTTCTTTATTCTGTACCATATTCATGCTTTTGTTTTTCTGGAAGCACATTTTGACCTGCATTTATTCATTCTGTTGCCTAAGCAACAACCATCACACTCCTATTAAGTATGATTTAGTAGTACAGGTCTTACTAGATGTTCAGAACAGGAGAGGGAATATCACAATGATATAATTAATGTCCATGGAATAACATACATCTGAGAACTAATATTTGCTATTTATACTACTCTCAACAGCAAAATTCTACTAATTAATTCTACTAAAAAGGTGGTTTTCAGATAAAAAGATTTCACGGTTAATCATTTATTATATCTTAGAAATTAACTCCTTGTGTTTAGTCTCCCTTGGGCATTAGGAAATTATTCACTAGGCTGTGCTTAGAATTAGGAAGATGCGTTTATGTTACATGAAGTTTATGGACTTTATAGTAAAAAATAGCCTGTTTCCTTTTACTTTACAGTATTGATGTTTTTCCATTGTTTACCAATATATATGTTTTAAAAATATATCGACACATAGTATTAAAAACTTAGTAGTGCTTTTGTGAACTATTTTGTTTCTACTTACAGCGTGTTTGTGCACATAGCAAATGCAATTCCTGTCTACTTAGTGTCATGCAGGAATGACACTTGCATAGTATTTAGTAGGCCCAAGGCAGACTCCGTCCCAAGGCTGGGTCATGTGTGCTTGTAGCAGTAGAATCATCTTTGAATATATGAGTATATATATATGCAATCTAATTTGTTGTATAATAGGCTGCAGTGTCCTTCAGATGTAAAAACTTGTGGTGACTTTGTGCAGATATACTGCACATCTGAACATGCAGATGATGCTACAGTTTCATGATGTGAAGATTATTTTGCAGTGAAACTAATCCTAAAGCACAAAAAACAATTAGATCAGTCATAAATTGGAGTATGTAAACTAGATACAAACAGTAAGGAAAACTAATGAGTAACTGAATATTTTTTTGATGCATAGAGCCCATGGATATCCTTGGGACAAACTATAATCTTTATACAGACTTGCAGGCCTACATAACTTAGTATGCTGAGAAAAAATGTTACATTGCAGAGAAACAGATGAAAAATATACAATCATGAGAGGTCACTAGATCTTTGCACGCAGCTTTCTACAGTTCTGGAACTTCATCAAAGACTCCATTCTGGACTGAAAGAGATAAAAGCAGTTCAATCAAATCACTGCCCAGTGGGGGCTAGTTCTGATTAAGGACTGTGTATGACTATCTATTTATAAGTTTTTATAATCTTTTATCACTTGCTTAATAATGCAATTTGATGAAGATAATCTCTTTTAGAAAGATCTGTAAGAGATCACTGTATGAGAGAAATAGAGGTCAGGTAACAAAAATGAGTTAACAGAAACCTATGAAGCATATTATTATATTTTTTTTCCATAGTAGAATATTTCACTAGTAACAGTTAATAACCTGGATTGACATTAGACACTAGACTTTCATTGCTGCTGTGAACTTGCAGGCACGCACCTCTGTGCTTTCAAGTGCTTAAATGGCTTACATTGCCCGAGGATCTATGTACTGTCCAAGTATTTTTTTAACTTCTCTTTTTCACTGTTGTGAAACTGAGGCATAGAGGGACTACAGGGTGGAATTCAAAAGTGCTTAGACATTTGAGACAACATAAACTTAAAAATAACTGCTAACATAATGTTTAACAGATCAATTCAGTTGCTTAAACATAGGTATCTAGTACCAGTTGAGATACAGCAGGGGATTCAGGAGATCCAGACAGGACTGGCGTGTCACTAAGGACCAGAGACAGCAAAACTCTTTGTGATTAGTAGCTGGAGTCCAGCTGGGATGTTACCAAGCATCTCAGATGGCTCTAGAGTTCTGGTGCATATGTTGTAGGTCACTTAGAGCTTGTGATATGTCTAGGAAGTGAATATAGATGTCTTGAGTTTCCACCTAGTATCTTAGTTGCATATGCATTTCTTTTCCTTCTAATAATTTTCTGTGTTTGTATTCATCCTATGAACTTACTTGCACAAGTATTTACCTTGTTTCATGGTGCTAGGCATGTACTAATGTCTGATTTCCCCTTAGCTGCCTGGTTTGGGTTTAGTTTTGAGTTAAGTTTCAACTTTTCTTTCTCCTTTCCTCTCTTTCTTTTTTTTTTCTTTTCTCTCTTTCTTTGTTTCTTTTCTTCCACTTTTTGAATATGTGTGGAAGTTAAATAGTCAGCTGACGTTTATCTGGAGACTATCGTCTCTCAGGTGCCATTCCTAGGATTTGCTGTCCTGGAATACCCAGTAATTCTTCTTGCCTTTAATTTCTCTAGAGGATCTTAAGCTCTGTATCAACTCTAAAGGACAGAAGTAATTTTATTTCTTTAGAGTGAAATGCTCCTGAAATAAATTCTTTATGTGCATTGGCTCTAAGTCCTGCACTTGCAGAGGGCACCACAGCTTTCAGCCAAAAATACCTGGTGCAGAGATTGATGATTTGGGCATTAGATGAAGTCTTGAAAGAGTGAGTCTGCCAACACCGTTCTTAAGTTAATCGTGCTGCCGATGATAAAAAGGTGCCAGTGTTTGACAAGGGTTCTAGTCTGTAGTGGCTTTAGTGACTTTCAGAAGCCAACTTCTAACATGCTCAGGAGAGCAGATTTAGAGAGCATTGTCTGTGTGTAGTTTACGCAGGAATGAAGGACCTTTTAAGGCAATTTTAAAACTGCCAGTCAGTGATATGCAGCAAGCCACATTTTTAACAGAGTAGAAGGAATTGAAGTCCTGCTGATGCTAGAATAAACTGTGGTCTATACATCTAGTAAAATCTTGGAACACACGCCTGGAGTTTCAATCCCCTCATCTGGACTTCACTTGCCAGCCTCAGGGCTTAAGTTTAGTTTCATGCCAAATCTACAGAACTTGACACTAAAACTGCAGAGCTCTTCTCACTGCCCATGTGGCCCTGGTTTCTTCCCTAAGCAAAGTGGCTCTTTGTCACTCTGCTCTCTTCTGAGTCTTCCTGTCCTTCACCTTGGTAACCCTTCATGACTGCGGCTCCTGAGGTAGGCCAACTCTTCTCTTAGTCCAACGTGTTAGCCAAACAGAGCATTGGGAAGAGCTAAAGTTCAAATATAGGCATCTACATATACACCAGTCAGTATATATTCAGTGCTCAGTTCAGTTGCCCACATGTTGGAATCACTTGAGATGCCTGAGACACCTGTGTAGGACTGAAATATGTGATACAGGATCTATAGAAAACCCATACCTCTTTGGAGCTTCAGCTAAATTCCAGGCAATGTACATTTTAAGCACCTAAGATGACTCTAAATTCCTATCTGTGGGCAACTAGGTGAAGCACGTAATCAGCCATTAAAGCCAATGGAGCACATAAAGCAATTCAGCTGACTGGCTGGCTAACTACTAGGGTACTTATTTTAGGATAAATTAAAGCAGATTTTTCTGGTCAGCTGAATCACTGTCTAGGCTGTATTGATTTTTTTTTACTAAGTCTCCTTTAGCTATCATGTAGACACAAATATTTCAGTGGCTCAGTTTGGGCTAGAATCCATCCAGATCTGACCAAAAAGGAAGCAAAAAGCAATTTTATTAAAGCTTTTTCTCCTCTCAGAACATCCAGTCCTGAGGTCTCAAGACCTTCTTTTTCATCCCTAGCAGGGATTCATATTATAAGACCTGCAAAGTAGAGCTCAGGTGAGTGCCAGAGATAGAAATTGTATCTGACATCCTGCAACAGTAGCAGGTCTAACAAATCACATTCCACATGCGCCAGTTAATGCTTCTGTCATGGTATTCCTCAAATGACTGAGAGTCAGAAGGGCTTATTAATGTACCCCTCAATATCACATGTGTAAATAATGGCTTGCACTGTCTTTCTGTCTTGAGGTTTCAGACCATTCTTCATCATTTTGTGTGAAAGCAGGCAGGTCTAGAGAGGCAGTTCTCATTCTCCAGTGGAAGGGGATTTTAGAGGAATCTGCTTTATGTTTATGTATCTATATACGTAGTGTATGTGTGTGTGCGTGAAAAACACTGGCACTGTGGGCTAGTGACTGATACTGCACTTGACAAAGAACTTCATAAAAATTTTGGCAATAAAGTATTTGTTTAAAGTATTTGCTCAACAGAGAAAAGGAAAACAAGTCAGAATTTTCCTGTATTTCATTTGAACAACTGATTCATAAGGAATCCATCTCTAAACAGACTGTTGCCTTCATGGTGGATTTGTTGAAAGTCAGAGGGAGTATCCTTTCATCTAAACCTGTTCCGACAGTTGTATCTCGAAGGTATAAACAAGGATGTGCCTATCTGTCTGTTTGCTAGGTTCCACTAAGTCAACTTTTCAATGGTTGTGTTTCTGATTGTTCTGGAATATTTGGCCATCTCTGTTTAAATGTTGCTCCATACAGAGCTGTACGTACAAGGCACATAGGCAGAATCCCAGGCTATGCAATCGGTAGACTAGCCAGGTGTCAGTATTTGCAGTGAAATGTCCTTCTGCTCACCTCTGGCATTCAGGTTAGTGACATCCAGTATACATATGCCTCTTTGGGAAGCTCACTCTACAGCAGTCTGAGAGAAAGCAGTTTCTCTTATGTACATGTCAAAGTATTGGGCTCAGTCTTACCCACACTAAGAACAAAAGGCCAAATCCAGACACTGAAAGCCATTGAATGTAAAATCGCCATTAAAAGTGAAATTATTTCATAGTATATATCTGTGAGAATGGTACTTGAGGACTGAGATTAGTCTCATCTGTCCTAACAATATGTTAAATGTTAATGTGAAATGTGCTTGAGCTAAAAGCCTGCCTCGAGTAGAGGCTGGCCTTCATTTCAGTCTATAAACACTGATAAACTGTATTCTGAGACTACCTATGTGAGGAATTGTCTATTGTTCCTAAATACAAGTTTATGAGAAACTAGTAGCAAATATTTCATTTGAAAGTTAAGTTGATAAAGGAAGTGTAAATTCTAATAATAAAATAATAAAGTATGACACTTTAATAACTCTTAAAATAAGAGATGTTGTGCTGATACAATGTTGTTGCTAGGTATTTAAGGCCAAAATCTTCCACCTGATTTTGTTACTAAAAGGACAAGTCTTCAGGACTTAGAAATCTATGCATATAGAATGATGTGCATAACGCTATTCTTCATAACTTATAAAAGATATGGAAAACATGACAATATGTAAAGTTCATTAAAAGTAACAGAAAGTTTAAAGGTTGAGAGGCAGAAATCGGAGTGTTTTAATCTTCAGGGTGAAAAACGAGATTCAAAGGACAATTGGTTTATAATTGTATTCACATTCTAGGTAAAAAATAGAAAACTTTGCAATGGAAGGAAATGGTAGACTTAAAACCAATGGCCTGTATGTAATAGAAAGTTACAACTTATTTTTAGTTGTTTTGTATGGGAATAAATCTTAGTAAAATAAATTAAATTAAATTAAATAACATTTAAAATATTTTTTAAAGGACTACAATATTTAGTTGTGTATATTACAATATTATCCAACATCAAACAATAAAATGGAATCTGGACCAATAGGAAAATTAATCTTATACAATGGTACACTTCCGTAACTAAGTTAAAGATGTTTGAAGGACATAGCAGTACAGAGGAGCTTTGTTACTGATAATTACGTTGTGGGATTCTGAAGGAGTTATCAGGTAAAGATGAATGGGTACAAACAGAAAACTGGAAATAATTCTTGAACCTCTTATCCTGTACGATTGAAGACTGAGTGATGTAAGAAAAGCTCAGGCAGTCATACAAACAAGTGTTAATGCAGACAGAAACAATCATCATGAAAGAACAGGTGACTAACCAAAACACAATAAGGAAAATATTAGGAGAGAAAATGACATTTCATTACCTATGAGTAAAATACGTTCAGAAAAGATTCTATCATTCTGCTGCAGCTAATAGGAATGTTAAAAAAGTTATGACCACCTATAGAAATCAGATAAGAGTAATCTTAATTTTGCTTAAAGAAAAAAACACAAGAATTAGGGAAATACATGTTAACGAAGAACACAGGTGTTACAGAGAGAGGGAGAGAAACAGAGAGATCATACCACAAGCAGATAAAAAAGCGTACTTGGTTAATTAAAATATCTGATAGGTGATATTTGATGAAGAATGTTAAGAAACTGAAGAATAATACTAGATAATTTAGCAATCATCCTCCAGAACTCCTGGAGAATGAATGAATCATTAGAGGGCAAATAAAATATGAGTACCGATATGTATTTCAGGTCATAGGATTCAGCCTCTGTATATTTCCAAACTCCTGACCTCTTTGTCTTCAACCTTTCACCCTACATGACAATCAATGCCTTATTGAAGAAGGAAGTGGATGGTGACATCCTTAGCAAGAGATAGTTACTACCATCAGTACTGAATCTGTTGGGGGGGGAAACTGGGAAGTGAACAGAATGTTGCAATGGGATGTAATGGGAAAAGAACAAAGCTAAATGAAGTAGCTTTGCAGTTGGAAGATGAACAAAATATTTAATGGAAACCAGTGAAGAAACAGACGCATTGTGCAATGCATTGTGCCTCTCAACACATAGATGGGAAGCTTTCCTTCCCTCAAAAATAATTAAAATTTTGAGAAGGGAGACAAGCCTAATTTTTCAATTAAATTATGGCTACCTTTTAAAAGCTGTTCTAGAATACGATGTGCCAGGATTGCCATGCAAGCAAGCTATTCCTGGTATAAAGTTTTCCTGACCGCTTCTAAATTTCCTGGGTAACTAAACTTTCTCTCTTTCAGTTCAGAGATCTTCTGGTTTCCCACACATTGGTGAAAATGCTTCCTTCTAAGGTTCCCCATGTCCATATGTTTTTATGGTACTAACATCCCAACATTTGTTCTAACCTTTTTAATGACAAAAGCAGTTAAAACTGTGAAGTCATTTTCAACATACGGTCCATTCTGCCTGCCCTGCACCATGTGTTGTTTGTTCACACATGCACTCGCACACACATGTGCACACTCACATGCATTCACTATGGTGGAAAATTTCACATGCTCAGAAGTAAAGAGCCGAAGGGTTACAGTGCCTTTGCAACCTCCTTTCATCCCTCACAGTCATATGCTTTATGATAAAGTCTTCAATTACAAGTTTCTCTACTATTTTTTTCCTCGAAATTCCTGCCTCATTCTGTGTACTGAGATTTGAGTATGCAAGAGCACATATTTCAAAGCACTAACAGTTAAAAACAAAACATTATTTTTCTAATGTTGCGTTACTTAATGATTTTACATCTTTAGTCCTATGGCTGTTTAAAACAAATATGAGACTCAAAAACCACCTTCTCTTCTTATTCTGCTGTGATTTACACTTGTCTAGTATTGTTTGTCTGGAACATTAGAATTGTGTTGCCACCGTAAAGTACTTACACATCCAGCCATGCTTCTTGTTTGCACTTACGTTTTAGAAACTAGGTTACGAACAGTTAGGAAAGATAAAAGGATAACACTTCATATTATAACTTCAAACAATTAAAAATTAATATATTCAGTTGGAAAAACTTTTGTCATGATTTTTCACCTGAGCCTTGTACATCAGAGGTCTCCTCCAAAAAGCTTTGCCCAAGTGTTTCACATGGGTATAAACACAGAAAGTCATCAGAAAGTTTGATATTCTTGACTTCCAACAGGAAAAGAGATATAACCTTCAACTTCTGGAAGTAAGGTAAACATCCATTGCAGACAAAGCAAACAGTCTTATTTTAACTATGATTTTATACCACACAAGCATGAGTGACTGAATTAACGATAAGCTTTTGTTCACTGTAAATACAAGGTCACACAATGAAATTTGCACCTGTTCTCCAGTCTTCTTAGTCCGCACCTGACTGAAACATATTTTCAGAAAAACAAGTAATACAATGCCGCTTTACTCTCCAAATAATTTACTTCTGTAGGCTTTAAAACACTACATTAAACATTTCAAACATTTTGTTCACTATGGAACATATTATAGTCTGTATCTTTTGCCATCCCTCATTAAGCTCCAATTACTGTGCATATGGAATAAAATCTCCATACAACAATACCCTGTATTTATTTTACGTTGGTTGGTACTGATGAAACTGACAGTATATACACTTGTACATGCAACCCATGACTTAACTGAAATCTCAAGTTTCAGATGTTTATTAATATTATCTTATGCAGTATTTTTTGAATGATTGGAAACTGAATGATTTAATAGAATTACTGTTGGGAACAACAATGGGTTAAATTGCAAGATGTACCATACCTATTCTAGATTTGTGTTTAAAGTGTTTGGATAATAATTCTTTGAAATTTTTTGATCCAGAGACCAGATCTAGATAGCAGTTTGCAAATACAGATACTAAAGTATTTGCCCAGGTGACAGATGTGGAGGGTTAAACTTACTGTGGATACAAGCACTAGCAGTCAGTTTAAATATTGAAAACTGGAATACCACAAATAAAAGTATAGTGGATAAGCACCTATCAAATGCCTTTTCTGATATAAGTCCCAAACAGTATTTTGTCTTACCGCCTAGTTAGCAGCCATGAATTGGTAAAGATTGGCCCTCTGTCACAATTGCCCTTTGCAATTAGGAAGCAAGGGGGAAAAAAACCCACATCTGATTCACTGGAACCTTACAGCTCACGCTGAAGACAAATACGTGTGCAGCTGGTTGCAGCTCTTAAAATCTCTGAAATGATTGATGGCTTCTGTTCTTCAGGAGCCACACTATTTAATAGTTCTTTCATTGCTTTAGGTGTGCTCTCTCCAAATACTTCCAATTTTAATCACATAGAAAGCCCACTTCTTGAAGTTAAGATGGTGTTTATAAAGAAATAATAGTTCTTGGCTGCTATGCTGCATTAGGATAAAATATTGCACAATTCTGAGTTGGTTTTTAGCCTTAATCCATTTTTAAATATAGTGTGAATATTATACTTCTGTTAGCTTCTCTGAACTCCATAGGCATCCCTCTTTTTTGCCAGAAAGGAGTTATAAATTGACAATGCAAGTTATTTTATTTCATTTTCCATCTCTCTTGGAATTTTGAAATGTGTCTATTCTGTCTGTGAACTTTTCATTTCCTGGCATTCTGAGTTTTTAAGTACTTCTTTTATTGCCTGTAGAAATAGTCGATCTTCACTTTCTGCCCAGAAAAATAACTTTATGCAGCAAGAGTGGAAAATTATGCCAAAGAACCCAGACGCAGACAAATCTTTGGTTCCCTGTAATATCAAATTTTTTGTCAGAAAATTCTACTGTTCCTGCTGTGTAGTTTGATTTCTCCTTGTCTCTTAACTCTGCTATGTATATAATAGCATGTTGCTTCATATATGTATTTGTTTAAAGTGTATGTTGATTTCCTTCCTTCTTGAGCAATAGCAAATGGAGACTCAGCAGAAAAGAGAATAAAGAAAACATTTGCTAGCATATGCAGAAGAAGTCTGGCCTATGGAGAACGCACAGGACAAAATATCTAAGGGTCTTTTTCTGAGGTCAGCCTTCGATTTAGATTATGAATTTGGGGAATACATTTCTCTATTCCCTTAACTATCTTGCTAGGAAATTATGCAGTGTTGCTCACCCCCATAAATGAAAACAAGAGAGAATCCTGGGACAGAAGTGTCTGTATATTGAGAGCTATCTTGTGGCCAATTATCTGCTTGTGTCTGTCCTTTGATAGTACAGGTTTCTAATTGCCTGCTGTTGGAAAGCAGTTTCTCAGGAGGGAGTCAGAGGTAACCAGATTGCCTGAGGAATCTCCTTGAGTACCTTCAGTTAAGTTCTGAATATATTCAGTGGTAATGATTGGACTAAAGCTAAAAATAGTGCAGTAAAATGAAATAAGTATTTAATACTAATGTTTTTAAGCCTCAAACAAAATGAATCAGGAAGATTTTCTCTGTGTGAGCTAGCTCTATGAAATTTGTCATTACTTTAATCCTGAACTCATGCATTTTATTGCTTCTATCAGCCAAACTCATGGCAGAAACAGTTTCTTAGCTTTCCTCTTGTCTCTTCCAGAGCCATCTGGGTACTACTCTTACTATCTTTTTATTTATTGACAAACACTCCCAAAAAGTGTGTCTGTGTTTCTGAGCTGTCTCCCTGCCATGCTGTCCCTGCAGACTGGTCTCTTTTTGTGCTCCGTTTCCTCCTAGTCTCCATTTCTTCTTTCCTCAGATATTATTATATGTCTTTTTTTGAGAAAGGAAGAGAAGGGAAGGGAAGGGAAGGGAAGGGAAGGGAAGGGAAGGGAAGGGAAGGGAAGGGAAGGGAAGGGAAGGGAAGGGAAGGGAAGGGAAGGGAAGGGAAGGGAAGGGAAGGGAAGGGAAGGGAAGGGAAGGGAAGGGAAGGGAAGGGAAGGGAAGGGAAGGGAAGGGATCTGCTTTGCATCTAAGTTCTTTTACTGACAGAACATTTTAGGGAGCCTTGAACAAAAGCAGAGGGACATTTAACTTGATGGTTCTCACAGAGACAGTCTTGTCACTCTTTGGGAGACAGCTCTGGCCCAACAGAGCTGATGCTGAGTGAGAGCTAGTTTGCTTGGCTAGGCTTAAGCTGATCCTTCCAGAAAGCTGCCTGTTTTACCCAATGTGTTTTATAGTACCATATTATTCTGAATTTCCATTTTCCAAGGTGTCTCAGGCTTCTGATTTACCTGAACAGCAGGCTAAAAATTATGACCAGTCTTTCTGAATAAATTGTTGCACTGAAAAGCTTTTGATACACACGTGCAAGGGAAGGAGCTGAATTTGTATTTGCTGAAGTGTGAGTGCTCACAGTTAAAACCAATTAAACGTCAATTGTCCTTTGAATACGTAAGTATATATAGACTGACTACTCATTAAATGGAAGAAAATAATGCCTACATTTAGGTACTGAGAACTAAAAGATTTTTTAAAATTCTGGCCCTTTAATTCTTGGTCTAATACCTATTGTGTATAGGTGTGAAAATGCCATTTTGCCTTGAAGGAATCTTATAAAATCTATTGATTCCTGTTTTGGAGCTGCCTAATATTATTTTAATGAATGTCTAAAAAAAAGTCAGTAGAAAGTGAGTCATTTTTACTGGTGAGGTCTTCAATGGAACACTATATATAAGACATGGACCCACATAGAGAATGATAAAGGCTAAAAAAAGAAATATTAACTCTCTTATTTTATAAGTACCATCCATTCCCCTCCACTGAACTAATGGATTATTGAAAAATATAATCATACTGTGTGTATGGTGCCATGTAGAATATGTAACTTGGGGTCGTTAGCCAGTGTTGAACAGTTACCATTCTGGTATTTTGTGGCTTTGTGACATTGCAATATTCCTTTAATGGATAGTTGGAATCAGCAGCTCTTATTTTTTCTGGTTTATTCATTACAGTAACCTTTCCTTTTAAGAAGCTGTACTGTAATATAGAACTTATATCAAGTGAAGCTAGTCTTCCTCAATCTTGTGTCACTAAATTTGGAGCATCCAGTTTTATTATCTTTTTAACTTGTTGGTAACACTGTTCTGTTTTGGATATTAAGAGGCAGAAGGGGCCAGTGAGACTCACAAGTATTCACCAGGACCATTAGGAGCATTCTTTTATTACAAAGAAAAGTGAAATTAGGAAAAGCTTGCTCACAATGAAATCTGCAAAGCTTCAGTAAAAACAGCTGCCTGAATTTGAACAAATGGTGGCCCCAGAGACACCCTAAATGTTAGTTGAATGGAGTGTTCTTGTATAGGAAAGGGCTCGCTGGAAACGCTCACCACAGTAGCATCAGGAAGAAGGTTGCCAGATGAGGTGGACTGACTTGCATGAAAGTTTCCTTCTGACTGAGGGCAACGAAGTACTAGAGGGTCATATTACTGGACTCTGACAACAGATATCCCAACACATATACTTGGAAAATCATCTGTGTAGCAACACTGTAGCATCCTTCTATAGTGTTTTGGACTGGATCAGTCTGCATATAGGTACTACCCCGTAAGGATATATCAAACTGTCCTCTCATTAATCTCGAACGTGTTAATTCAGGTTTTTTAAGAAAACACAACAAATCTGTGGGAAGAATAAACAGTACCTTCAGATAAATGACAGAACAAGTTTACCTTTACACAGAAGATTCTTGAAATTAAATATTATTTGCTAGGAAGGGGGGTTAGTTCAAAGGGCTAGGATTGTCTGTACGAGACAAATATTTTACTTCAGGTTTCGCGGCTAGCACTTGGTTTGGCTAGAGACAAGTTATATAGTTCAGCTTCTGAGAACAGACTTTACATACATGGATTGTGTTCTTTTATTCACTAGTAATAAAAGATTATTCCTGTCATTATATATCTAAGTAATTTATGGATTAGTGTAAAACGTCATGTTCTGTGAACAATTTCTTAAGTATTTGCAACATCTAACTACTCATTTATGGGTGGCAAAAAAACAGAACTATGGTAGTCACACTAATTACTGCTTTTGTGTTGTATCTGACATAAACAATACAAGAATATTTATAGAAGAGTGAAAAATGTGTAAATAAAGCAGAGAATGGTAACAGAAAGAAATGTCACAATATCTGAATACAATATGTGGATTGGGAATAAGTTACACAGTGATAAAAAACAGACATGAAGGAAGGGAACAGAAATTAGATAGTTTACTACCTGCCTCACACAGCCAGGAACCTGATTTTGCATTTTATTTTATTTATTGAACGTGGGGTTTTTTTTTATTTTTACATTTTGTAATTATAAATGTTATTGTGCTATAGAAAGACAATTAAATATTGTAGGCAAACTATTTTGATGCTTGTGGTAATTAATATTTTATACGGGATCCAGTCAGTAGCTGCACAGGGTTTTCTATAGGTGTTGGTGACATAGCTAAACCATGCTATATGAAATGCTATTGTTTAATGTTAAAAATATGTTGTCATGGGCTGACAAAGAAATGTTAAGAAATGGAGTGGTTGGTGAATCATGCCAGAAACCACCTCTTCCACGTCAGTGGCTACGTAGTTGTTTTCCAAAATGGAACCTTTAATTTTCAGATAACATTAGCATAAATGTCTTTTTCTTATTCTTTGAACTTGTCCGTTTATATCTTGTTGAAGTGTTTCAGGGATTGGTAAAAGTCAGTGAAATACCCCTTTTATGTATAGACAGGCTTGAGAAGTGGGCCCATGTGAGCCTCATGAAGTTCAACAAGGCCAAGTGCAAGGTCCTGCATCTGGGTTGGGGCAAGCCTCAGTATCAGCACAAAATCATTAGGAGCTGAGAATCCCACAGAGAAGGATTTGGTGGTGCTGGTGGAAGAAAAAAATGGATATGTGCCAGCAACATGCGCTTGCAGCCCAGAAAACCAATCCTATCCTGTGCTGCAATAAAAGAAGCCAAGTCAGCAGGTTTAGGGAGGTGACTCTCCCCCTCCATTCTGCTCTCGTGAGACCCTACCTGGAGTACTGCATCCAGATCTGGGGTCTCCTGCTCAAGGAAGACACAGGCCTGTTAGAGCAGATCTAGAGGAGTGCCACAAAAATGATAAGAGGGCTGGAACACATCTCCTATGAGGAAAGAATCGTTAGAGTTAGGGCTGTTCAACCTGGAGAAGACAAAGCTCCATGGAGACCTTATTGTAGCCTTCCAATATATAACAGGGGCATATAGGAAAGACAGAGACAGATTTTCTGTCTAGACCTGTAATGACAGGACAAGGGGTAACTGCTTTAAACTGTAAGGGGGCAGATTCATATTGAACATAGAAAAAAACATTTTTTAATGGTGAAGATGGTGAGACACTGGAACTGGTTGCCCAGAGAAACTGTGGATACCCCATCCCTGGAAGTGTTCAAAGTCAGGTTGAATGTGGTTTCGAGCCAAATGAAAAATGTCCCTGCCTGTGGCAGAGGGAGTGGACTAAGATCCCTTCTGGCCCAAACCATTCTGTGATTCTAGTTCTTTCTTTTTTTTCTTCTGCAAGTTTGGGCCTGTCGTCATAGCACAGTTTTGAAGGGACTGCTCTTATTTTGAGTTTGTGGAGTATATAATCCCAAAGTTAATTTTTAAGAAGGCTAGTCTAGGGCATCTGCCATTTCTGTAACATATTAAAAAAAATAACGTTGCAGTGCAGGCATGATTTGCTGCAATCTAGAAACCGGAGGGTAAATCAGCTTGTTCCAAATGCTAAAAGCAGCTGAGCTTTATGTATCCATTGAAATCTATGGTGGATTTGTATTTAGCAAAATCAGGTCTTTTGCCTGCTCTATATCCAGCACACTCTACTGTAGATAAATGCCCATATGTTTAACTTCAAATTAGCCCATTGATGATGGTGAAAAAATTATATAAGACGAGTTATTTCTATGGGTTTTTTCTTTTCTGTGGAATTTTGGCCACTAGCCAATGAGTTAGAGAGACCATTGATCTTGCCTGGTACGGCCATACTGATGATTCTTGAAGACTACAGCCTCAATTCAGATTTCCTATCATGTTTTCGAGGAGCTGTGTCCACACAGTGCTGAACGCAGGTTTCATGTTGCAAACCAATCTTGAAGCTACTACACATGAAGTGAAATGCACCCTAATATGATGTCCAGGCCTGACACGTGGGATGATTATCGAGCAGAATGATAATTAATACTCCTTTATGAGAATAGGGAAACACATCTCCCAAATTGTTACTGGGGAACAATAGCACCATGTAGTGACTTAAAGTGTATGGGATCACAGCGCAGCAATCTGCTGGTTGCCGTGGTGACAGGAGTGGGCCCGCAATGCGAGCCACCCGGCTGCTGAATTTGAAGGGATAAGAAAAAACACAGCCCACTTCCCATGTGAGATGAATTACAAGAACAAGCAAAGGAAGAAAAGAAAATCATCAACCCCTAATCAAATGTTCTTATATTTTTAGAAAGGGTTTGAAGAAAATGGAGGCCATCTCTGCTTACCTCTTGGGCTTCAAGGACCTGGCTGGTAATATCTCTGCACATACTGTGGAAATAAATCACAACAGTTTGTATAAGAAAAATCACATGTAACAGAAATCTAATCTGTGTGCAGTAGGAGACAGCAATACCTTATTCAATCCTGATATTCGTTGTGCCTGCCTTAGCAAACAAAATCTGTAGGAATACATTAAAGTGGGTCTCAGCATAAGGACTGTGTTTAGCAGGCAAGCGTGACTGCATATTTTCCCTGCACCCTTTTAATTTTCACCTAGAGAAAGTTAGTGTATTCCTGTTCTTTATTAGCTTACAAGCTCTCTTACCTTTTATCCTTGCTTCACCACTACAAATCAAAAGCAGCATGGTGGAATGTGAAATACTTTTAAACATAGCAAATCAGTGATCATTTTCCAGTATTTCTCATTTTTGGGAGCTGCATCATACTTTATCATATTTTATAATATAGTATTAAACGAAACAGCAAGATCAGTTGACCTAACAGCCTCCAATTGTTAGAGGATATATCCTGAAAATGACTGGGCTATCTGCAAGCCAGGCAGTACCTTCATTTGGCAGTGCACAGGGTAGAGTCCAAACATCCAGGTGAGGCCTCCGAGACTGCATAGAAATGCAGTTAGTTGCAGCAATGGTGAGCATTGCCACACTTGATCTTACATTTCCTGCCTCTGGGAGCAGGATCCCTGCGATTGAATTGGGCACACAAGACCCTCCACAACTTAAAAGGAAGAGAAAGAGGTCTGCAGGAAGCCAGTATTCCAAAGCAGGAGTTACACCTGAACGTTTTGCGTGCTTTGGCAGCTCTACTTTAGACACAGTTTGGAAGCTGGATTTCCTATGCTGCTCCTCGGATCCTGAAGTCCAGGTTGTTCCTTTGTATGAGGACAGCTGGCACACTGTTTTCTTTTGAACTACAGTATGCACCAGAAACATGAGTCTGTAGCTCAGAAGTCAGGATACTTGATTGAAAGAAAGAGGAAGTCCTGATTTCTTAGCTTTTTCGCTGCTCTTTATATTTGGCAGTTACTTGATGTAAACCAGAAACATTTCTAGCAAGAGCACAAGAAGATTGATTTACCACAGCCAGCTGTCACTAATCTAAAGGATAGTACTCCTTTCCAGTTTACTGACTAAAATTCATAGCCATTAAGTTTCGGCAGAGCCAGTGAATGATTCCTTCTCAATCTCAGAATGTGCTTTCCTAGCAATTGTTGCATAGCTTCCTCTCTTTGTAGGAAATTTGAGTTTGAGAGAGACACATGAATCTGATCTCCCTCATGCATAAATTCTACAATGGCTGGGCTTTGCTATGAGAAAGAAACATAAAGGAATTATTTCTCTTTCTGTTCCTTCTTTCTTGTAAGAAAAAGCAGCTGCCGATTTATTGCATGCTCCTGTGTTTCTACCTCAGGCATGTTCTGGAACTTCTTACCAGATCACACCCTGATGGCATCTAAGAGGAGGAACAACTTTCTAGACTCACTGATGGGCCTGATATGGTTTCCAAGCTGCTCTCTACTCAGAATGGAGAGATTGAACACCAGGCAGCCCAAAGGGGAGGATGCCAGTGTGAATGGGATTCAGCTGCAGACAGGATATGAACAAGTGCTTCCAAGACCTCAGTTGTAACTCTAGGGAGTGAGTGTGTGAAGGCTGAAGTATTTTCTTGAGCACATTCTCCTTGCTGATATTTCACAGATTATTTCTGTGAAGAACTTATTTTTCAGATATGGATCCTGCCCAGAATTTTACAGTTCAAGTCTTTGTGTTTTGTACTCTCCAGGCTGATTTGGGTGGCTCTGCATTTTAAACAACATGACAAGAATTAATAAAGATGTGAGGAAGGAAGCACTTTTGTGACACATTCTGGGATGTGAACAGAGTTGTTATATTTATTACAAAAACACTAATATTAGCTCCAAGGTTAAACAGAACTCCATGTTACGCGCAGATCAGGGATTCAGCATTTTTGTTATGCCTGATAACAAATGATATTGCATTAAGTCTGTGCATTCCCTGAACTTACACACTTATTGGAGTAAGGAATATTTTTTCTGAGAATTTAGAAGCCTGTTAATTAGCTCACAGTAATATTGATTTCAAAGTGGGTCCTTTGAGAAATTTAGCTAACTAACATTTATCTCAAGTAATCGGAATAATGGTACAATATAGACTCTCTGGAATTTGCACTACTCAAATGAAGTGAAATTATCTTCATAATATGCATTCAAGACATTAAGATGTAATTTAGTTAAGTATTAATAAGTATTTTATTGAATTGTTATGACTAAATAGGCAGACGGAGTTGGGTCAACAGTGTTAGTAATTAAGTGGGCCAAGTATGATATCAGAGGGAAATTTTTCAATTGCTACCTTATCTGTGCAGCTAATTTGCATGTGACAATTTTGTTGGTTGTAATGAATCAGTGCTACAAGGAAGAGGGGATAAAAATAGCAGAAGTTCTTCCTACAAGGATCCTTGTCCCAGCTATCAGTATTGTTTAATTGTCTCTATACTTTAATTAACTATTACTGTTGTGTGAAAGGTCTGTGACTTTATGTTCATTTGAATATCAACATTTGAAAAGCTTTTGATGGCACTGATTACTTCAGGTTCACTTCTGGAAGAACTGAATCTGAAACAGAGAGACCTTTAAAACACAGGTAAAGTGGGAGTAGGGGTCTGTTGGAACTCCTTTTTCAACTGGCCTTACTTACATCTTTGTGCATAGTTTGTAAATTGGGGCTCTGAACTGCTATCACTTTCCTCTTAGCTATGAGTGAAATGGCCTTTTTTAGTTAACATTTCAATAGTAGAATATTATGACTCCCTGACAAAATGACAACAATGTGGAAAAAAAATTCTTCCAGTGTTCTCGTTTTGTGGGGTTTTTAATTGCTAAAAAATCATAAATGTAAAGATTGGCAATAGAACAAAGTGAAGATTGAGAATGAGTATCAGTATCAGTAGAATGGAAGCAAAATAATTTTGGAAGAATGTTACTAAACATTTTGCAACATGCTTGATCCTTTCTTCCTAACATATTTTATAATTAATCTCTTTTCCCCAAGGCAAAATTTCATGCTCTGCAGGGGATTTTTCTAACATAGTCTTGACAGGTTTGTAGGTGAAAGAACAATCTCTGCAATATCTCCAAGAATCTGATAAATCTTTCTGACCTCAAAGTACAAGTTAACCATTTCCCTCAATAATCATTCTTACAGATCTTGTTTTCATGTTAACAGTGACAATACTAGTGAGACACAACCTTTCCACTCATACTGACGCTTGCAAAATTCTGGTCATTTGCCAGTTCTTGTCTGGAAATTAAATGTGTGATATATTGCCTGAATTTTTTGCACTAATAAGAAGTACTTTTCATTATTGAAAACTACATTTCTCTCATAATTTCTTGCAAGTCTTTGTGAAATAAACTCTTTTACCTTGTCGAAAATCTATGTTGTAATGAAATATTATAAACTTTCTGGCATATGATTTAGTCAATGGCAAAGTCCTGGTTATTCTATGTGTCCTTAACCATTTTGTAACTTGTCTTTAATTTGTTCTCAACCAGAGGACACTTCAGATGTCAACTATTTCAGGGGGATGCAGTTTGGAAGATGGGTGAGAAGCAAAGCAATTTGGAATGAAGAAGAGGTTATTTTAAGTGATCCATTCAGGATCTGCTTCATAACAGTTATTGTTCCCATTGGTACCAGATGACAAATCCCTTTCTTCCCAGTTATGCATTTGGGATGGAAGGGGTAAGGAACAGTTGAACTTTTTCATGCTGTTGGCCTCAGTTTTCTGTCACTGACTTCAGTCTCCAAGCATGTGTAATGGAAGAACATTCCCATCTGCCCCTGCCCCTGCTCCCACCTGTCTTATCTGAGCGGCAGGAATGATGGTACTCTCAGATACCCCAGCTAACTGTACCACCTCCCAAACTCTCTTTTTTTTTTTTATGTGCCAAGTCACATGTCCACCAGCTCTGACTACCAAAGTATAAGGCCTGTTGCTCCAACTCCATTCAGATTCCCTCAGCTGTGCTCCTGCATTGTCGTGTCTCTGTCAGCCAGGGTGAGATTCAGTGCAAACTCAAAATGTTGATGGTGCAGCAGACTACTATATGGGCAGCTGGGTGAGAGCAAAGGAAAGCGTATGGTGCTCCCCAAGCAGCAAGAGTGATTCAACCACCAGTGCTACCCCATCAATACTGTATTTACCTTAAAATTCATCCTTCACTTACCCACAACAACCCTGCTCCTGGGCAAATAGATTTCCAATACACCAAGAGCATAAAAAGTTTGCCAGAAGTTGTTGCCACTTCCAGCAGCACTTGGCTTCTCCAGTTGAACTTGATCTCCATAATTGCTGCTCAGCAAATTAATTCAGCTTAGCCTGGTGGGTAGCAGCTCTTTCACAGCTTTAGACACCAAATTCTCTACTTTTCCCTCTCTGGATGACACAGTTGATCACTGTGGTTAGTTGGTATTCCCAGCCTATAGCCAGAATTCTCCCAAATTTTGTACATAACAAAATTTTCTTTTATAAGAGGGGAAAAAAAGCTTCAAATGCAAAGCTATTTTTTTTCTTTCTCTTTTTTCAGCATTTTTTTACTCATTTTACATAGAAATTATGCATATGAAATTACCTCCCCATTGAGGTTTTTTTTCCAGAACGTTGATTGCAATGAAAAATTTGAAACCTCTCTCCAACCTTTATCAGGCTTTGAATCCATTAGCAAAGGTGAAAGGCAAGAATAAGACCAAAAAGCACAGGTAGCTGGATTGTTCCCCACAGCCTTTGTCTTCCAGCTTCAGTGGTTTTCAGATAAGTCTACTGATATATCTTCCAGCTGGTTTAAAGCTTCCGAACCATTTTTATTTTACTTAGATTGCAGAACCAGACACTGGAATTTTCCACCATTGGTCTCATGCACAGAAAACATATGAAGATTGAAATCATAGGTACAAAAAGGAGGAAGGAGAAACAGAGTCATGCCTGCGATCCTCACATATTCTTCTAATCACCATATTTTATTATCTTCAGGGACCAATCTTCAAAGTGTTTTTGTTCCTGTAGGTTGTAGAACGCATGTTGGTCTTTTTTTTTCCTTTAAGAAGGTTGCAAGTTATTCTCTTGATAGTAAATGAAGTCATCTACAAGTTTATGAATCTTTTGCTTTGACTGGATTTTAGAGGTTCTTTGAGCTGTTAAATGTATTGAAATTAGACTTTTTAATAGCTTTTTTGTTGTTAGAAATATGGCATAATCCAGATTAAATTGTTTTCTAAAGAAAATGTATACATATAGCTGTGCATGCATACATTTGAAATTTGGTATTAAGGTCTAACCCAACATTTTTAACTTCAGGCAGAGAGCGAAAGAGATGATTCTGTGTGGAACAACCCAAACAAATTCCAGTAAAATCTTTATCTCATAGGGTACTGTTATGTATTTTGTTCTGAACTTATTTATGGGAAATTTCTCAGATTTTGGAAGAATTTCTGGAGTTTTAAATTGTGTTGGTTTTCGTATGCTATCAGTTTCCCAAATGCAGAGTTGGGTGTTTTTTCTTCCTTCTTGATCCCAACTGTTCTGTGAAACTGCTGCCTTCTTACTCAGGAGACTGTCTTCCAGGGAAAGAGATTATATTTCTGAGAGTTGTGCAGAATCAGAAATCCCAAAGAGGAGCAGCCACACTTTTCTACTGGAACTTCAGAACCAGAGTCTTTCTAAATCATAAGTAAGGCTATTTTTTATGCAGTAGAAAGACAGGAATATCTACAGTGATAACTGAAGTGAATGTGATGTGAATCTGTCCTAGTATAACCAATTTTTTATATATTCTTAATGTTTTAATTTTGAGAAGTATGTTTTCCTTCCAACTAAGATTTCCTTCAGACTTAAGAAACTACAATATCACAAAGCCTCTTATGTGTTTATTACATAATAAAAGCATAATAGCCCCAGAAGATATTGCTGTCCTATATTTCCTGTTACAAGAACATGTTTTGTATATAGGCTTAACAAATCTTTAGACTCAAATTCTCAAGGTGTCTACTAGAACAATTTGTTTTGGATGAATGTTTCAAATAACATAGCTTAGCTAGTTTTAAGATTGAAATAATGTGAAAATGCATTCTTGCATTATTAATTTTAATTACATTTACCGTGTAGTCTCTGTAAAGTTAATTGAGATTAAATTTGTCCCAGCTTGTAATGAATGTATGCAAGACAGCTAAGAGCAGGGACAAAATGTCTCCTCATCTCTGATTTGCTGCAGAATGAAGTGAAGTTTTCCTCACTCTCAGTTTAGCAGCCTGTGGAAGGAGATTTGGAGGAGCACCACAAGAGGAATCAGGTTAAAAAAAGATTAAGGGACTGGGATTAAAGGGAGAATGGGAACAGACACCAAGGAGACAGGAATAAGTGGGACTGTTTCTTTCTGTTCACGTGCATATCTGCAAACCAGACAGCAGCTTTCTACTACTATCAATTCATTCCTCTATGTTAAGCAATAGTGCGTATGTACTGAGTATCTAAAGTTTCCTGGTTTGCTCTTGAGAAAAGATGAAGTGATGGTTTAACTCCATGGCAGGAAACAATGAGGTCTGTTTTATATGACACGAGTTTCTGCTACTGTTGACACTGATGGTAACACAGCAAAAGGTCCAAAACCCGAGCACACTGAAAGACTGGGATGTTGCCTTCTTGGACAGGGAACGAGGAGGCAACAGGCATTATAGGCTTTCCTGAGTTTAACATCTTTCATTTTGTATCCTTGACATACTTTTAAAAATATATATGATACTAAATGCAAAGGAACACAATGCAAAATATATTTTAAGCTGAGAGAGGGTGGATTTAGATTAGATATTAAGAAGACATTTTTTACTGTGGGGTTGGTGATACATTCAAACAGGTTGCCCAGAGAGGTTGTGGTTGCTCCCTCCCTGAAGGTGTTCAAGGCCAGGTTGGATGAGGCTCTGAATAACCTGATTTAGTGAAAGGTGTCCCTGCCCATGGCAAGGGGGCTGGAACCAGATGATTTTTAAGGTGTCTTCTAACTCAAACCATTCTATGATTCTGCAATTTTATGATAAGATATGATAGATAAGGAAAAAAATAGTAAATAATTATTAAAATAGTGCTGTCTCTGCTATATAGAGAATTTGTGCGGACAGGATTTTTCCTGGGCTTAAGTGTTAGTTGAATTGGGTTTTAAAAACTGCGATATTTGAAGCTGGATGCCAAGGTTACGGACATCAGTAAACTGTGTGTGGTAATTCAGTGATGAGTATTCTGTGATTGTGTGTAAACATCATTCAGTGATGAAAAGTGAAATCTGGAAAACGGTGAAATAAAGTGAAAGTAATAGCTACAAGCAAAATAGCTGCATTTATTAAAATGAACAAAAATGTATAGTCATTGTTTTGGACTGGATCTTCAGTTGGCTCAGTTTGCTTAAATCCGTCTATGCTAGCTATTTCCAGAAGCTAGAGAATCCAGCCCAAAATACAGGTTTTTTTTTCCCCCCAGTTCTTCCTCTGAGATTACAGACTCCTTTAGGTTATTTACAGGAGAAGGGCAGAAAGGGGAAATGACATTTTATATGTATTTACCAGGGAGATGAAGGGGGTATTAACCCCTCCTCACCACTATCACTGTTTGCACAGCCTGTGCTGCATACTCTTACCCCATGTGATCTACTTAAACCGGCGTGATTGCACAGCTTGTCCCTTTAGAACACATCTCTGCCTGCCCCTTTTCTGAATATGGAGCACAAATACTTTCAGCATATGATTTGAAGAACTGTAGTCTTAAATCATACCACTTACTGTGAAATATAATTTTGAGTGTAGCAGCTTTGCAAAGTTTCCATGATTGCCTTAAAAAGACCTCTAGATTTTGCAGGATACTCTACAAAGTAGCACTTGAGAGTCCTCAAGATTACATCTGTAAACTAATCAGTCCATCTGAAAAGAGTGAAGATTTAGCAGCTGACAGGGTGAAGCATTGCATATTCCACTGCGCTTTTTGAAAGAAAGTTATTTTGCTGTAGGACAGGAGATTTGGTATTCAGACAGAGTTCATATCCATTATTAAGCCCTGATTCAGCAAGTATTTAAACATGTTATGTTATGCACCTATTAGCTTCTCATTTTACTGCTTCTTAAGAGCTCTACTGAGTCAGAAGCAGCAAGTCAAATGGATAGGTGGAGATGAAGTTTAGCATGGATTTGCTCACATAAATCGTATTTCATTATGATGTTAAATGAGTACAAATAATAAGAATTCTAGCTTCTAGCAAATTAGTGTCATGAGACTCCAAAAGGAGTAGACAGGTCATCTCATTTTTGCAAGTTTTGTTCACAAATATAATAGAAGCTTTTTAAAAACTGGGGTTTTTTTTCTGAAATGAGGCACTGTTAAAAAGCAATACAAGAATGTCAGCCTACTTTGAACTTTCTTGATTTGATCCCTGGCTGCAATTCTATTTTTGAGCTAATGTTGTGCCTCCTGTGATTCTCAATAGTCACTGCCAACTAATAAAGTACCTTAATCTTCAAATACTGAACTTACTGTCTAAATAGTGTCAGACTCCTTGAACTTAGGAGCTGTATTATTGTGTTTGTGGAACTACAGGTCTCCTCCTACTGATAGCAACTCCTAAGAATAGAGGTTTGAAACACAGAGTCTTATGTCATGGACTTATATGGGTACTTATTTTGTATACGGTCTGAACAGATGTTTTTTTTTCCTGCTGTTTGCATGTTAGGAGTTATTTGACCTACCCACAAGCAGGGGGTATGAGCAGTGGTGGGTAAAGTTAGGACTGCACTGGTACCTTAAAGCACAGGGAACTGTGTGGGTTTTGTTGATGCCACTCCCCCTCTTTGACATATTCACCAGTTTAACAAGAAGGAACTAAATAATGTTATCCTCATCCACTATTCTCAGCTTATCCTGTGCTTAGCCTGGAGAAAAAATGAACATCATATAACTGGGTGAGGTAGGAGGGGAAATTAAAAACAAGTTTCTGAAAATGTTTCTGGTCATGTCCTTGGTTTAAGTCAAATGAAAGAAGGTTCAGTTCTGGTATTTGGCTTAGCTGAGAGTTACAGTTTCTCCACTGGCAGTACTTCCAGCAGTATAGTAATTGTCTGTGGGTTCAAGCACCTTCCACCATGTTCTGTCATCATGAAAACTAATGTAATCATCAGTAATTTATGATTCTTGTCAGATACTATAAGTTAAGCAAAATGTTCTCTTTTAAAAACAGCAGAAGGGCTTGTTTCAGGTTATTGAAGACATCTGATTGTTTTTTCATTTTTATTCTACCTTTTTTATCCCCCATTTTTAGGGAAGCAACGTAATGGAGGACCAGGATCTCTTGGAAATAGGAATCCTTAACTCTGGACACAGACAGAGAATACTCCAAGCAATCCAGCTTCTCCCAAAGGTATAGTTTCTGTTATTATCCAAGTGAGAAAACTAAAACCTACGGCTTTTGTGTTATTTAGCACACTTTTTTGAATGAAGATAAGTGTAACTCTCTACTGGTTTTATAGACATGTTTTTTGCATATGCAAATGTGGCATAACGTAATATTGCATTGGACTCACTTTGTATGGATGTAATTGACAAACAAAGCAAAAGAGAGTAAAATATGTAATTTTACATGTTGGCTGTTTAGAATTTATTATAATTATTTTTGGCTTGTCGATCTATTTATAGACTGCTGTACACAGGCTGTCAGCAAAACCTACATGTTTGTCTTTATGTAGCATTTGGCCTGGAAATATATTGCCCTATTCTTAGAAACCTGTATGAAACATTCTTTTCCTAATAACTGCCTTTTATGTAAGATGTAGAGACTTCCTGCAGGCTTCATATTTGATTTGCTGCTGTGTTCATGAATTTTGCTTCTCAGCTGTGGACAGAATAACTTGAAATCATTTTTTCAATCACTTTTGGTGCTAGTTGATTTCAAGTATAGATTTTAAAATCAGTGATAGAAAAGGACTCTTCTTGTATTTTGCATATCCAAATGTATCAGTGAAGGCTTCTACTGGCATTCAAAATGAGACAGGTATAGGGGGCTTAGCATGAAAACATACTATTTGAATTTGAAAGCTGTATAAGCAGAATGAATGAGGAGAAGTAGACACCATCAAGGCTCAGAAGGCAGCAACATGTGATGCAGATACTAGATCAGGAGCAAAACCTACTGTAAAATGCGTGGAGTGTTCTGGGAGCGGCATGAGTAAAATAATTAAGGTAAATAGAGATTTGTCTGCTTGCAGTTTGATAATACTGGAGAATGAGAAGAGTTACTAAAGGACCTTTCAGTCTTGATCATGAGGCTAAAGTTGCTGGAAGAGGCTTTTCTGTGCATCATGGCTTACTGGATGGATCACTTTTGAAAGAGAGCAAGAGTTTCTTTTGAATTATGAATAATTTCTGTATCTGGATGTGTTAGTAAACCTACATATACTACAACATGAGTTTGTACACTGAAACACCAAAGATTAATAAACACGATAGTATTCCAAATAAAATATTAGACCAGTGAAATAAATGGTACAAGCAGTGGGGTATACAAAAATAGCATTTGATGAATTACAATAGATATTTAAGGTTTAACTATGAATTCATGATTTTGTCAGCAATGCGATCATTCAAATATTTTTTTTTAAATCTTAATCCTTGCCATTATCTAAATAAGTATTTTTCCTGGTTTGCATACTTCTTAGAGAGATGAGCTTTCTTTTATTCTTGTTTAATTTTTTTCAAAATTAATGAATGGATTGTTAATATACCATAAAGCTAGTGCTATCTGCACTCAATAATTACTTTTTTTTGTGAAAACATTGTTAATAATGCCTGCTTTTGGAGAGTATATTAATGCTGAGACAAGATTCTGTCATAAAACTCCAAATGAGGTCTTTTTAAAAGGTGCTTAATGTGAGAAAAGAGGACAGAATCAAGATCTAGAGATACTCTCTAAACCTGTTGAGAACAAAATGTTTATGCAGTTATTTGGAAGAATCAGCATCTTCTGAACCAAAGGTAATTAAGTAACACAGAACAGCTTGAAGTATAGGCTGAGTAACAGTGAGGTAGTCTTTACCAGCTTCTCTGTTGAGTTAAAAAAAACAGGCCTTAAGGACCACATTTATAAGGTGTCTTTGAAGCGAGAACGCCACACCGATGCAAAGGTGGTCAAAAACTGAAGCTATGTACTTCTTTCTTCTTAAATGACTTGGTGATGCAGGAGAGCTTATGTAGTAAAAATACGTCATTTCCCATTCAAAATTGAGTTCTCCTGAAGCTATCAGAATCGTTATGTGGCCCAAAAACTGGGATTATGGTAAGACTTATTTAATGTCACCCTTGCTGTTTTCACAAAAACTTGCTGAAGATCTAAAAAACTTTCACATCCTGCAAAGTACTGTGAAACTTTTCTGTAGATCTGTTTGTTTGTTGATAAGTTCAGCTCTGTCATCATGCATTCAAAACAGTGCATGCTGTCTAAGTATTTTAAGATCTCAAACCATAACTGGAGTATCACTAATTTGAATCTCATTAGATAAAAATTCTTTTAGTTGTTTGCTTTGAACATGTACATCTTTTCTGTTTCTCAGTTAATTTAAAACTTGATGACTCCTTGCGTTTTTGTACTTAATAACATTGCTGATGATGTTATTTTTAGTTTTACTATTAATGTTTCCTATCTTGTGATACTTTTTAATTCCGACTTTAAGGTGGAGGTTAAGTGCTTTAAAAAACATCTATGGAACAGCACTTCCTTAGAGCCTTACACTCAGACAGTATTCAATAAGCTTGAGTGTAAAAGTCAAATAACAAATCTATGGTCAAGGTTTTTAAATACTCCTTTTTTTAAATCTCTTTGTTATTCTCATCAATATTCCATTCTGCAGCCTGAAAGTGCAACAGGCATTCAGTGGCTGAAAAGAAAGACTGTCTTTTTTTACTCATAATTGCTGGCTTCCAAAAGAGTGATGAATTTCTATAATTCAAACACTAGTAACCTGTTTAGGAACCACACTCTATGGATTAAAGTAGTTTTAAATAAGAAAAAACCCTACATATCTGTCCAAATGTAGAAGAATTAATCATTGTAGTATCTTATGCAGTGTTTAACCAGTGTAAAAAGGTATGTTTGCCCAGATTTCTCAAAATGTTTTATCCTAATGATTGTGTATTTGACGGGACCATTTCATAGGGGGGTAAACTGCTATGTATTTAAGAGATAAGCAGAGTTGGAATCTTTCAGTTAGATTTCTTCCTTTCAAAATATGCTTTGGTTTTGTTGGTTTAGAGTTAATAGTCCAAATTCTCATCTCTCACTAATGTAATTTAAGTTATTCGAGTTTCACATTAATATTAACAAGAGCACTTTATAGCTTATTATTATTAGATAAGGTTAAGACACTTCAGTAGAAATATAATTTGTAAAGTTGAAATTGAATTATTTTATACACAACATAAGTCTCAGAGCAAATTTGATTGCAGGGTTTGATATTGCATTTAATTTTTTTTTGTGAAAATAATGAAATTAATAAACATTTGGAGAAGGACTTTATATCTTTTATTAAAAGGAAGTTCAGACATGTTGAGTGGTAGAGACAGTATCTAAAAAGATGCTGAAGTTGCAAGTACAAGGACATGAGAAAAAATATACTTAGAAACGAAGTAAAAAAGCTAAAATGCTATTGAAAATAAGAATTATCCTAGCTTATTTGAGAACTTAGATAAGAAAAAGGACTGATTTTGTGTGGGTTGCTCAGTGTATGGCTTCTTCTCCCAGCGCATAATGGGAACACATTCTCTCAGTTGACAGATGGAAGAAAGATGTTAGCTGAAAGCAGCTTTCTCCTGGCTTCAGAGCTATTCTTATAGTACACAGCTTGTTCCTTCCTGCATGGAAAGGTCTCAGCTCAAAGTAAGTTTGGGAATATTTTTGCAGTGATGTGCAGGCAGCCAGCCTCTTTCCTGGGTGCTTTGCAGAACCAGGCAAGAAGTAGAACATGAGCAAGTTACAAGCACATACTCTTAGTGAGTAGTGTTATATGAGCAGTACTTCCAAAAAGTGCTGGCTCTATTACTCATATGTAACACTCTTTCATACAAAAACGGTAAGTCTAGCGTTTAGGAAAACAGAACTACTGTGCATGAGCACGTTAAATATACTATTTGTGTAACAGAGAAAGACCACATCACATATTTGCTATTGCTATTGGCTTAGACATCCCAGAGCTTAGCTAGCTAATTTGAATCCTAGTGTTTAATTCTCTCCCATTCAGCACAGCTAATAGGTAGATTATTACAACTTCCAGCCATAAAGACACTATCCAAACTAGGAGACAATGCAAAATGAGTATCATAACATTTATGACCCTTTCTGGCTATGACTCCTTGGTTCTGGTCTGCTGAAAATGAAGATGAAAAATAAAATAGAACTCAAAGGAAGTGCTTTTTACCCTGCTGTTTTTCTTCCTTCTAATGCCTCTAGGAATTACTTTCCTGACTTGGAAGGAGACCACTCACTTGGTCATTGCACTACTTATAAGACCTTTAACCATAAAGACAGAAAAAAGTGTTAGAATCCAGCATAAAACATGAATTTTCAACTCTGGAACTCAAAGGTGTAGTTTAAATTATTTGAGTAATGCAGCACAATAGGAATGGATCAGTAAAATAAGGCAGTTAGATGCATCCATGCTATAGTTCAGGATGTTTACTTCAGACTAGCCTTAGACTGGTCCCATAGACAAAATTTCCCCTCCATGCATGTGCTTCAAAACTGTCTGATGAAAGCAGTCTCACAAACATTTTCTTTCGTGACTGAGCTTATCAGTGAGACAATCTAGACATGACATGATGTATCGTGTAGATGTCAGTAGCATGTCGCTGAGCCTTCCACCATTGCCCACACAAATAATGCTACGCACCCTCTTCATCACCAGGTCATGATACCATACATATACAGAAATGGAACAAGTACCAAATTTAACTGTAACTTTGTCACATGCTACGTGAAAAGGCATTATGTCTTTCACCACATGCCTGCAAGATAGCAGGCTGCATGACAGGCTGGACATAAACATTTTCCATGTTTCCCAGACTATAGGGCTGTGTTCTGCAGATTAAAGTCATATAAGAAGCAGCTGAAGTCACTTGGTCAGTTCAGCCTGGAGAAGAGGAGACTGAGAGGGAAGCTCATAGCTGTTTAGTGGCTTCTCATTAGGGAGGGAGGTGAAACAGTTGCTGATCTCTTCTCTCTTGCAATCTATGATAGGACTAGAGGTAATGGCAGAAAGATGTGCCAGGGGAGGTTTAGACTGGGCATTAGGAAGAAGTTCTTCACCCAGCAGGTGACAGAGCACTGGAACAGCTCGCCAGGGAAGTAGCTATGGCACTGAGTCTACCAGCATTCAAGAAGCTTTTGGACAATGCCCTCAGTCACATAGTGTGAATGTTGGGGGGTCCTATGTAGAGATAAGAGTTGGACTCAATGATCCTTTTGGGTCCCTTCCAACTCGAGTAATTCTGTGATTCTATGATTACAGAGAAATAGATTTTTGACTCCTTGTGTCATTGAATTTCTACCCCCACTGCCATCTCCACATGAAGGGGCTGGAGATGTGTTCATGGACTCCAAGGCTTACTTGCTTCACCTATTCACTCCTCAATGCTCTGGGTTGATAGATATGTTATTCTGCTTACTGATGTGTGGCTATTAACTTCTGTCTCCAGTGCCATCTGGAAACTATGGAAACTCCGCAGACCATTTCACTATAAATAAAATTTCCAATTGTTGCTGCTAGAAAATGGTTGGTGAGGTGGGAGGAGTGAAAGTTTAAGAAGGCATATGCAAATGACTGTTATGACTTGGGGAAGGAGGAGGAGTAACACTTGAAAATAAATAGAGGTTCAGGGCTGACTAGGTCAGAGGGTACTTTTCTATGTTCTCTCTCACCAAGAAGCTCTTCTCTATGTCCTCCTCCTGCTCCTCCTGAGAGATAAGGTGTTTTGTTCCATCCCCTCCTGCTTTCCATCTATCAAGAGAAATTATTCATCTCCCCTGTACCTATGCCTTTGGTTGAAGCACTTTACTCAGAGAATGTCTCTTCCTTCCAGTTGTATGATGGGCTGGTATTGTATTCAAGATATGGTGCCCCAGAGAGTCCACAGCTGTACATCCTCAGTCTCAGAAACAATCTTTGCCTGCACAGCATGCCCTGGCCCAAGTTAAAGTTTGAACCTCGTGACAGAGGTTCAGAGATTTCCAGAGAGGCAAGGTGGCCTCCTGAGGTACCTTGAACTGCCCATGGCTCGTAATTCCTTCGTCTCAGCCCCAGAGAGTACACTTGCTCATAGCACTAAAAAAAAAATCTGAAAATCGTAGTGACTAACGACACAAAGATTTTCCTGAGGGCTGACATAGCCCACCATGCACAGAAACCGGTCAATATGGCCTAATGAAACAGGCAGCAGCAGCACATGTACTTGTGGGAAGAACAGAAGAGCTTCTATCAGTCTGTTGCAACTTGAACACCTAGAAAGGGTCTGCAGGAATGAGATACAGAAGAGCCCCTATCCATGGAAGTAGTGCTTCTTCCTCAGGATTGACCTTGCCTCCTTCTTCATCTGTTTCTTTTTTTTTCTGCAGCTGGCCCATTGGTTGCTGCACATGAACAGAATTAGACACCTCTGGACTCCCCACAGCAGTCATGAGGCCAGTCTTCTGATAATGACACCAGGTTGTCCTCCTATCAGGAAGCGTTCAACTTTCTTATAGCACAGGTTGATGAACAGCTCTAGTTAGCACTCTGTGGAATCTTCTGTGAAGCTGAGGAGACTGATGGTTTTTGTGACCATCACAAAAAATAGCATTAGTAGAAGGTGGATGATTGTAAAACCTTTATAGAAGCAACAAGAAAGTCAGCAAACAATTCTGAGCTAGGTAATAGGAAGAGAGGCAATTAAATCAGAAAAAGCACCAGGGAAGGAAAGTACATGAAACAGGAAGAGTTAAAGACCATTGGCAGCAAATATAGAGGTGCACGTTCACCTTTTGGTCCATGTGTGCATGTTTTTTTTCTTCCTTTGAAGATGGTAAGGCTGTCAACAACTTGCTTCAGATTTTTGTGTCCTGTTAGGGGTTGTAATATGTTTGGTGCACGACCAATGCTGATCTTCTTGTTTATTTTCCTCCAAAAAGAAATCTGGACATTGTGCACCCAGACTGCTCCGCAAAGCAAACAAAGACAAGTAGGTTACTTTTAAGTGGTATTATAGTTCTGAACCGTAGTACTGTTGGGTCAAAAAGTTCACCACTAGTTCAATGCTTGAGTGGGATAAAAAAAAAACTAAAGGTGCAACTGATAGAACATTGCCTAAAGTAAACCAGGCAGAGCTACTCAGGATCCAGCAAAGTATGGAAGTTTGACTTTGGAATTGTCAGGCCGTGCTAATACCCAGTTTTTTGAAAACATGCCTGTAAAACTGTAGCACCAAAGTACCAACAAATATTCACAGGACTGCTTTTAGAAATTGTAGTCATAGAAACACTTGAGATCAAAGGCCATAGCTTCCACTTAGTACCAAAATCCTATGCTTAGGTCTTCTTATGATTACATTATATGCCATTGAAATGTCCTGAACTGTTGCATACATCATCCTCGGTAGTACTGAAGGAGACCTGTTCTTCCCTTGTTGCAGACGTTGTGTCTGATGAAGAACTAGGAGGTCTTTTCAGTTTCTGGATATGGATCTGTCTATTTTTTTCCCAGGAAAAAAAAGTGCTTGTATGCATCTATTTTCATTTAAATTCAGATGATAGACTCCGACAGCAAAAATCATAGAAAGGGTGCCTGCTGCAGTGCTGGCAATCTTACAGCGGAAACTCTGAACCTAGTTCATGCTGTTTGTATTTATTATACCATCAGAGCAAGATCCTAAATCAGGAAGTAGTGTGAAGTGAATGTGCCTATACTGCCTTCTGATAGTAAGCTCCGTAAGAAGATGGAAGGCTTTTGATTAGAGCAAAGAAAAGTCAAGCCTTGTTAGAACACAGACTTGAAAAATTAACTTTTTAAATATGTGATAAGATAGACAGAAGAGAAAACCAAAAGGTATATATACAGCTTTTCCTCATCTGCTATGTGTTTCCAGGCAGGTCCCTGTTTTCACTCAATGGATTTTTTAACACTAGCAAATGCAAAGTTTTCTCAGGTTCTTAAAGAGCTGTGCCCATCCCCCATGTGGGATGCCTCTCTGCCCCTGACCGCAGGCTGTTTCTGCACAGGTGCTGCAAGCAGCAGCTGCACACGGTGCCCCTGTGCCAGCCAGGCCCTGTGGCCTTCAGAAGTGTCACTCTTCTGAACCTTTTCCTGCTCCAGAAGAAGAATGATCTCCTCTTCTAATAACGTGAGTCCAACTGATAACATTTGTAAAGTACATAATATATAATACATACCTCATAAAAACTGGGAATCATCCAGAATTACTCAGATTGGTAGTTAGTAGTTTAATACAAGTACCATAAAGTGGTGCTTAAACCTCTCAGCTAGGCCAGCAGTTTAAAAGAACACATTCTGTGCTTGCTAAAAAGATTTTTCTTGCAAACCAATGCAGGCATAAATTCTCTGTAATCATAGCCATCACTTAAAAAGGTGTGAAAGCCAAGTCATCTCCTTCTCCTTGTACAGCAGACAAAAAACTTGATTTTAATACACACAGTGTTGAGATCCACTGGGTAGAGATATTAGCATAATATATAGCATTATTTAGCATGTAATAATAGCTTTGGTTCCCCAGCTGTTTGATAATATCAGAGAAAAACTGGTAATAGTCTATGTTACTGAATTCACCTCGATGCTTCTGGTGCGTATGTGATTACTTTGAAGGTCCATGCATGTTTATTTGGCTACCTTTCAGAGCAAAAACTGAAGTACCTTCTATCCTAACATAAAACAATATATAGATATAGCAGAGATGCACCTGTAAAAAGACTGTAAACCGGTTTGTTGTAAATGATTTCTCAACCCACTAGGATGTTACTTGACATTACTATTTTATTATAAGAAAGAGTTCTTTCTATCTTCTGCTTTCTATTCATTTCAAAGGAATAAATACTAGTGATAGATCAATAGAACCTAGGAGAGGAAATCACCTGTACTTTGTGTCTTCTTCCATGCTTTGTTTATATCCTGTTTTCTTAAACATTTCTTTTCCTCTAAATCCTATGGGCTTCATTCCTAGCCTTTGCCATAGTTGGCATACTAAAACAATCTGCAATGAAACAACTCACACAGATTCTGTTATTGAAAGATATCGAATAAACTAGTAGCAATGTCTGTGGAAGAATGATACTGCCCCTATTTATGAGCAATTAATATTTGAAAGACTGTCATGATTTGAAGGTTACAGATTTTATACTGCTCTGAGTCAAAGAGTCTGCACATGGCTGCTGAGGTGTTTGACACTGCTGATGCATGTGTTGTAGCTGGTGCAAAGTGATTGACATATTATACATGGAAGTATAATCAGAATAGGAGGAGGTTTTTTTAAAAAAAATCAATCAGCAAATGGCATCAGCAAGGAAGCATACAAAGTGTAAATGATTTGTGAGAGGAGTCTAAGATTGTGGTGCAGTATAGAAAAATATATATAGTTTGAGAGCCATGACATGCTAATGAGCGATGGGATAAGATGAAAATAAACTGGAGCTCTAATAAAGTAAAGGGGAAGCACTTCCAGACAGATATTTCAAAGCACATTTTTTTGTTGTTTAAAAGCTCCATAATTTTTTATATGAAATGCTGATACTATTAGTGACACTGTAATATCTAAATAACCAATCTGTCTGTCAATAAACATTTGAAAGGAAAACATTTAGCCAGCTATGAATGACAGTTAATAAGCTAGCTGATGTTATTAACAGACAGAACAAAACTTCCCATACAAAAGGACAGATACTGAAAATTTATTAATTTTCATATATTTGACACATTTTAGAAAATCTCTTTTAGATAAGAGGTTGGTTCTTGATTCATGACAAAACAAATTACTGCTTCTGTGCTAAAACTGATGGCAAATATTCTGGTTCTGAGATTAATTTTCTGTGACAGGAGCAGCAGAAGGGGTCTGACCCACCCAGGCAGGTGGGTTGGGAGCTGAGGGGGGGCAGCGAGGTAGGCAGGGAGCACCTGCACAAGGCGAGTGGGGCAGGGACAATTGTATTCACCACGGACAGCCATATCCCAGGGCTAATCCACAGGGGCAATTCAGGAGGGTGAGTTGATGAGTGAGGATCAGCAATGTGCATAGCTGGGCACAGATGTGTCTACGGCATAGCTCAAGTGAATGTCAGGGCATGGAGTTGAGCTCACATGCAGCTCCTGCAGAAGGTGGGTTGGCCCAATCATGCTTCTCACTGCTTTTTCTTACAGGGGTCTGATCCAAGGCTACACAGCTGTACCATCCTGGACATGGCCTTGAACATGGGCAGCCAGATCTCTGGTGCAGGGAGAGAAAATGTTTGCAGAGCCTGTTGCTGCCCACCAACAGACCAGTGAATTTTCATGTAGGCTATTGAGTGACCCAATGACAATTTTGTCTCTTGGTACTAAATCAAGTGCTTATTGGATTGCTCACCTGTGTTTGCTTGCCTTCAGCCCTTTGCAACACACCTTAGCAGAGTGATATCTATTTTAACAACCCTTCTGATGGAGATGTCTGGTGGGAATTGAGAGTTCAGAAACTTCCCTTGCTGTGTTTGCTTTTTATGGAGGCTAATGGGTTACCAGAATTGTGGACCAGACTGTATGAGACTTCTCAGTCAGCAGGTCAAAAAAACAAACATGTTAAAATCAGGATTTATTAAACACAGAGATCAAATAGTAATAAACAAAACAATTAATTTACATAACACAGCCTATCTATATACACTGAAAATCACTTTGAAGTTGTTTCATTTTCTTTGTTAGAGAAAGAAAATAAAAAGCCTCCATATCTTTCAAAAGCCATGTTTTCCCTGTACTACTTCTTCATGTCTTCTCTGTATTTGATTTTTCTTCTTCATTTTTTGGGGTCATTTCTTTTCAAATATCTGTTGTTTAAGCATGCGTCATTTCAAATCTTCTCTTTAAATAAGCTTCACAAGAGTCAGAGCTACCAGAATCATCCAATGTTTTTACAGTCTGCTGGACAGACTACTGTCAGTCTAAGATTTAAAGTAAATCTTGATTAAAATGAAAGAAGAATTTGCAATGATTTTGACATCTAAGAATTTCATTCTAAATTAGGAATAAATTAAATCACAAAATGTCAAGTTCAACAAAAAAACTGAGCTCTCACTTTCTAATATGACTCCATTGTTACAGAAGAGACCTGAAAGGCTATGATTCCTATTGTTAGTTATGTTATTTCTCTTGTCTCTCTTTTATGATCTAGGATAATTGTTTCACTACATCATTTAAATATTTCCATTAGTATTTTATACAGACATCTGCAGCAAAAGACCAAAGAGTGAACTGTCATATCCATGATGTAGTGTGCCTGCATCACTCCTCTCTGATACTGCAGGGAACCAAGATCAAGATCATGACATGCTGACTTGCTCCATTTAAACAGACAGATCAACAAACACTATTGCCACTTTGAAATGCAGACTCTAATCTTTTTCTCTGCTTTGAATTCAAATTGTATTTCAAGTAAACCATGGGAAATAAATCAGTTCAGGCAAGATATTAAGATCAGAATACTCTTCTTTTTAAATTACTTTGTCACTCACTTCAAACTTAAGCTCAAAGCATTATGTTTCTGTCACACTTCCCTTGTTTCTCAGAAAGCAGGAATGTACATAAGCTGGCAGAAATGGAAGGCTGGCTTTCACCATGTGCATTGTAACCCTTGCGCATTCAGGAGATCCTATGCAAATCACAAGCTTTCTAAACATCTAAATATTCTTAATAGTTTACTAGTTCAGTGTATTATCAAGTTAGCAATGGTTAAACTTCTATAGAAAGATAATATGCTTATAATACCGTTGAAAATTAAGGTTATTGCATAGATTTTTCCACATCTTTCTACTTATACTTTTGCCACTACTGCAAATTACTTTAAAATTCATGAAAAGAGTATGGTATGACAAGCTGCACAGGTAGAGGCTTTATGCATTATTATCTTGAATGTCTAGTTTGAAAATCTTCACATTGTGAAAGAGAAATTGCAACTATTTAGTAGCTGTTATGGTTTTACCCTAACCAGCGACTAACCGCACAGCCGCTTGCTCACTCACCCCCAGCAGACTGGGGAAGAGAATCAGAAGAGTAAAAGTGAGAAAACTGGTGCATTGAGATAAAGACAGTTTTATAGGTAAAGCAAAAGCCATGCACATAAGCAAAGCAAAGCAAGGAATTCCTTCACCACTTCCAATCAGCAAACAGGTGTTCAGCCATACCCAGGAAAGCAGGGCTCCGTCATGCATAACACTCACTTGGGAAGATAAATGCCGCCACTCCGAGGGTTCCCCCCATTCCCTATTCTTCCTACAGCTTTATATACTGAGCATACCATCTTATAGTATGGGATATCACTTTGGTCAGCAGGTTTAGCTGTCCCAACTGTATCCTCTCCCAGCTTCTTGTACACACTCATCCTATTCACTGGTGGAGAGGGGTGAGAAGCAGAAAAGGCCTTGCCTTTGTGTAAGCACTGCTAGACAATAAAAAAGCATCCCTGTATTTCGACAATGCTTTCAGCACAAATCCAAAACATATCCCTATGCCAGCTACTATGAAAAAAATTAACTCTGTACCAGCCAAAACCAGTACAGCAGCTTAATAAAATTCTGGAAAAATAAGATTCCAGTGTTATTTCTTAGTTTTTTATGGAAAAAGAAAATTTATGTGATTATGCTTTCTGTGCCTGTGTTGCTATATAAATGCAACAGGTGTGCTTCTGTGTACATCATTCTGTCAATTCCATTCCAGTAATATTTGGTTTAATTGTCCAATCTTAAGTAACTTTACAGACAGACAGCAATCTAAAATATGCTAAATTCCAGTAGTTCCATAAAAAAAGTGAGAAGATTGAGTAACAAGACTTTTTTAACCTCCTTTGGGATGGAAAAATATAGTGAGGATTCAACCATTATAAAACGTCAGATGATCTAGTAGGAGAAATAACTTAGGGGCAATATAACCAAGGCAGCATATTTCATTTGCAGTGTGCTACCAAAACATCCATTCCTTAGTCTCATTACTTTCCCTTCTATGAAATTGTAGGTACAAAGCTGACTTTTTTGTGCAGTCAGGATATTAATAATGCCTCTTTCACCCTTTTTATTTCCCTTACTTATGGTTTCTCTGATGTCTAGTGAGAACTGAACTCCAGCTACAGTCTTACTGTATTCTTGTTTAAAATGCAAGCAGCCATAAGAAAAAGATCGAATGAAAACTAAGTTTCATGAGTGTTTTTCTCACCAAATTTTTTCATGTTGTACTAATTATTAAAAGAATGTAGATCAGAGAACAAGATAACTGACACAAAGAAAATAATACATATAACTACAGTTTTAGAAGGTGGTTAATGAATATTATCAGTAATTCTTACTTGTTCTTGCTTTTCAGATGAAGCAGATTGGTCACGATGGCTACAACCCCACCTCTGTAGCTGAATGGCTGGATTCCATTGAACTGGGTGACTATACCAAATCCTTTCTAATTAATGGCTATACATCGATGGACCTTGTGAAAAAGATCTGGGAGATTGAATTAATTAATGTAAGTTGATCAATTTATAGCAGTAGTTCCTCCTGAATACATTATAGTACTTGTCTTTACATACCAAAGAGAAAACACAAAACCAAATTTCACTACAAATATTGTCATCAAGTACTGTAATGATTACAGCTTTCATGCTTGTATCTGGGTTGACTGAGCTCTTTGCTTCCATTTACTTTGCCATTGTCTTTAGCATAGTATTCAATCAGCATGATTATGTCTGCCTTCAGGATGCTCAATAACATTTGAAAATATATTTTGGTAGTTTATAGCTACAAAGCGTAATTCTTTGCTTTTAAACTGCTTAGCAACAGTACTTTTTGTACAGATACTTACAGTTTACCTTTTCCACATGTTCTGGCTAAATTAAAAAGAAAAGAGAACCTTAACTATAGTTAATAAGTTATGCTAAAGGAACAAAACATTTTATTTAATTATCACATTTGCTTAAAACTTTATCTACATGAAACAGTTAAATTAGATGTCCACATATGGGCAACCATAGAAATTAATGTGGACTGCACTGCACTGCGCTGCACTGTAATTTGGAATGAGATTTAAGTTTGTACTGTTACAGTGAAGATATTGACAGCACAGATTTGCCGATGGAATTTTCATGTAAGTTGTGTGTCTGAAACTGAGTTGTTTCATTTGTAAAATACAGATGATGATAGATTCAGATCTGATGTGGCTTTTGCAATCAACAGTATCGTCAGGTTATCTGAATGTTAGGGGAATCCCTACATGAAGAAAAGCCCAATACCATGTTTTATCGTCTCTTTACAAACAAAGGGCTGTGCTGTTCCTTCCAATATAGGAGGTACTGCATCTTTGCCTCTAATTAGTGCCTAACTCTCAGAACAGTCAAAGGGCCCCGAGTGACCATAAGCAATCAAGCAAAAGATAAAGCAGCTGATATAGCTGTAAACTGGGAAACAGTTTCCAGTGTGTCCCAGGCTGGGGAACTGGAGAACATAATGATCGTGTGAAGCCATGTTTCAACACAATAACTGGTGCATGAAGCACAATTAGGTACAGCACAAGACTATCAAAAAAAAAAAAAACAAAACCAAAACCAAAGACATGTTAACTGGAAGACAAAACCATTGCATGTTAGAATTCCTTTTCTTGCTGTCACATTACACTTAATGTTAACTAGCACAAAAATGCAGAGTAAGAGTAAGGACCAAACTCTGCTGTGTGTGTTATCTCTGTTGTATTCAATGTATGTTGTAGGTGTGCACTTGAAGTCAGGATACAGTTGATGCTCTATATGGGTACTATTTATAACTGATTCTTTTTTCTATAAGTGGCTGGAATTTTAATGAGAATTGGGAATCCTTTGCTGAAAAGCAAATACAGACTAATAACTAGCACTGAGTTGAAAAAAGTGGAAGTGTCTGCTCACATTGCCTTCTGTAACTTAATTTTGCATGCCAAACATTTCGCCATAATCAATTTGGAAACAAATTACCCTTTAGCTCCCCCAAGTGGATCGTTAAAACCTCATTACAGGCTTGTGGTTTTGTTCCAAACTTGCTTAAGCCCGTGAAAAGAGAAATACTTACACTAAAATTAACAAAATACAAATACAAAAAAAATACATAAACCAGACCAGTATATATCCCTCTAATTTTATGACTTAATCTCATGTTCTTTTTGAAGGCATGTGCTTTTGGGGAAGCACACCCTTTTGCCATGGGTTGAAAGAAGAAGCTGTTAAACAATTGTTTATATATATTTGCATAGGTATATATACCTATTGAGATAAATATTTTTCCCGCCTGATATAATATTGGCTTATGTTGTTCAAGAGCAGTCTCAGAATTTCTATTTTAGTCTGGTCAGTACATATTTTATTCCCACCAATCAGTAGTAACTAAATGTAACGGTATGATATTCACCAAGAAAATCTGTAGCTTAAAAAATATTTACTGTTATTTTTCTGTTTCAGTTGAGGGGAGTATTTCAGAAATTGAGAAGAAATTGGTTTGAAGCACTGTGCAGTCCGGCAGAACAAGATACTTATCTGTAACCAACAGGCCTGCCTGTATCAAATCAATTTCAAAGGTCTCACTTTCCATTCAGGTGATGGCAAACAAAAGCTTATTACAGAAAGCTTTTCATAAAAGAATGCATAAAAGTCAAAGCCGCTACCTCTGGAGTAAGACTCTTGACTTGAGTAGGTCAGAATACAGACATGTGAAAACCAGAAAAAAACAGACTCGGCATCCTGAAAAGAATTCTAAGTACGCTTGGTTTGGTGGCTCCTGGTGTTTAAGTTGTAGATGGACTAAGAAGTTTCATTTGCACTTATGTCTAATAAGCAACAAGATGTGTTTGAACAGTTACAGCCATTTCTACTTTGGTACAAGGAATCCCTTAGTCCATATTTGGTGCTTCTTTCTATTAAGCCATTGGGAAATCATCCATGGCTTCTGGAGGAATAGAAAAAGATTTGAAGGTAGAAATGATATCTTCTGTTAGGTAAACTAATAGAAGAATAAACTACATGACAGTGGAAAGAAGGGGATATTTAAATTTTTTACATGCTAATTTTTACATCTTAAAAAAATTGAAATTATTTTTAATCTTCTGTAAAATTTTTGTGATCACCCACTTAAATGTCTGTGGATGAAGTTCATGAAGTTTTAAAATTTTTTTTAATAGATCTAAAGTAGTAATAATGTCATCTTTTATCATAATGCATCTCAATAGACTACAGAATTTTACTTATCACATGCCTCTGAAGTTCAGTGTGCGATACTGACCAAGATACCTTTCCTTTACTTCAGGGCATGAATCTATTCAATTTAGTTATTAAAGTAAACAGTTCATTTTTTTGAAAGAAGAAAGCATATTCTGAAAGTCTCCTTGCAGTCTGCTCCCTAACTTCCCTTCATAAACTATAAAGGATGGTGAAAGAAGGGATCATCCAGAGGATGATTCAGGGTGGTTAAATTATGGTTAATTATCTCAGTTCCTTGTTTGTCTATTCCTACTGATATACAGAGATGCTAAGAACGTTAGCTTTAGCACAAGTGTTGATCTGCATCAGGGTAGAATATCTCTTCAGAGGGATCTGGACCAACTGAGTTAATTGGTTGAGACCAGCTCTATGAGGCCAAGAGTCAGATCCTGCACTTGGGTCACATGCAATCCCATGTAATGCTACAGGTTTGGAGGCAAATGACTGGAAAGCTGCCTGGCAGAAAAGAAGCTTGAGATGTTGGTCAACAGATGCGGAATATGAGCTGGAAGTGTGCCCAGGTGGCCAAGAAGGCCAATAGTATACTGGCTTGTAACAGAAGCAGTGTGGCCAGCAGGAATAAGGAAGTGATTGTCCCTTTGCACTCGGCACTGGTGAGAGAGATCCTCAAATACTGTATTAAGGTTTGGGCCACTCACAACAAGAAAGACCTTGAGGTGCTGGAGTGCAGCCAAAGAAGAGGAACGGAGCTGGTGGAAGGTCTAGAGAACAAGTCCTGTGAGGAGCAGCTGAGGGAACTGGGCTTGTTTAGTCTGGAGTGAAGGGGGCTGAGGGGAAACTCTCTGCAGTTGCCTGGAAGGAGGTTGAAGCAAGGTGGATGTCAGTCTTTTTTCCCAAGTAGCAAGTCATAGGAAAAGAGGAAAAGGCCTCAAGTTGTATCGGGGGAGATTTAGATTAGAGATTAGGAAAAAATCTCTACACTGAAAGGGTTATCAAGCACTGGAACAGGCTGCCCTGGGAAACGGTGGTGCTTAGGGAAATGGTTTAGGTAATGTTAGGTTAAGGACTCAATATCTTAAGGGTCTTTTCCAACCTAAATGATTCTATGATTCCATTGTTAACTTTTTGAGTTACCCATTACTCTCATAGATCTTTTAATCTTCTTATCTTCTTAAAAAAAAACAGTTCTTACTCTTTTTCCAGCTCTGGTTTACCATCCTTGGAAATTCCTACCTAGGCAAGCACACTTTAAAAACCCTGCAAGGACAATGCCAAGCATATGAGAGGGGGAGAAGGTCTGAGACACCGGTGGTAAAGACCACCTTCCCTCAGCCTCTTTGGTCCTCTGGTTACCTCATTGTTATTAAGAAACAAATGTAACATAAAGCTTCTTGCAACTTCTTGCAAATTATTCCAGCAAGGTAATGCTCTAACTTATGTGCTAGTCTCTTTCAGACTTTTATATATACATATATACTGTGTATATACAGTCAAGCAGCAATTACTTAAAGCATTTGAATCAGAAGAATAATTTTTAAAGTTATTAATTTGTGTTTCTTGTGAGGTCCCACCAGCATTCTCATTTCTTTTCCAACAACCAGATTTTGAAATTTAGATTCCATTTCACTAATTCATTTGTCATTTACATCAAGAATTTTTCCAAGTCCATTTGCTCCATTATTTCCTCAGGTGTGTGCTTCCCAGGAAGTGCTGTTCTGATTTTCTTATCCTGGGATTGTAAGCATTCAGAATGCCTTTTCCCAGCACTGGCTTTCCCAGTGCTTCTGGGTTTGTCTCCCAGGTTTCTTGGCTCATTAGAGAGGTCAGATTCTGTACACAGATTCAGATATCATTTATTTAATGTTGTAGGTACATGGAACTTTTCTGAAATATTTATCATCTGCTGAAAAAAAAGTCCACTGTGTTCTGAAATCCACTAACTGTCTGGCTGATGGCAGAGCTCAGAGGGCTGTAGTTGGTGTTGCAGAGTCTAGTTGGAAGCCTGTAGCTGGCAGTGTTCCCCAGGTGTCAGTAGTGAGCCCAGTCCTGTTCAACTTATTTGTCAATGATCTGCATGAGGGGACAAAATGTACCCTCGGCAAGTTTGCTGATGATACAGAACTAAGAGGAGTGGCTGATACACCAGGAGACTGTGCTGCTATTCAGAAAGACCTGGACAGGCTAGAGAAGTAGGCAGAGAGGAATAAAATGAAGTTCAACAAAGGCTAATATGGAGTCCTGTACCTAGAGAGGAATAATCCCATGCGCCAGGTTAGGGGCTGAGCTGCTGGAAAGCAGCTCTGCTGAGAAGGACCTGGGAGTCCTGGTGGTAGACAACAAGGTATTCATGAGCCAGTGATGTGCCCTCATAGCCAAGAAGACCAATGGTATCCTGGAGTGCATCAAGAAGAGTGTGACTAGCAGGTTGAGAGAGGTTATCTTCTCTGCCCTAGTGAGGTCACTTCTGGAGTATTGTATCCAGTTCTGGGCACCCCAGGTCAAGAAAGACAAGGAACTACTGGATAGCAGAGGGCCATGAATATGATTAGGAGACTGGAGTTTCACTTCTATGAGGAAAGACTGAGATATCTGTGTCTGCTTAGCCTGGAGGAGAGAAGACTGACAGGGCATCTTATCAACACTTACAAATATCCAAAGGGTGGGTGTCAAGAGAATGGGGCCAGACTCTTCTCAGTGGTGCCCAGTGACAGGTCAAGGGGCAACAGGCACAAACTGGAGCACAAGAAGGTCCACTTAACATGAGGAAAAACTTCTTTACTTTGAGAATAAGAGAGCACTGGAATAGACTTCCCAGAGAGGTTGTGGAATCTCCTTCTGTGGAGGTATTCAAAACCTACCTCGATACGTTTCTGTGCAACCTGTTCCAGGTGAACCTGCTTTGCGGGGAGCAGGGATGTGGGGGAGATGACTAGATGTTTCCAGAGGTCCCTTCCAGCCACAACCACTCTGTGATTCTGTTACTCTGTAACCCATCTAAATTGTGCACCTGTGCTTTAAAGTATAAATGCTCTTCTACATGACTAATCATATTATTCTTGTCTGTTATTCTGGATTACTTACGTAACCCTCCCCCTCAGGGAGTCACTCTCTTCAGGGATCTTTTACCAAAGATGTTCTTCAGGCAAGATATAAACAGCTTAAAAGCACAAAGCGAGTTATTTATCGTCCAACACAATACACTGTAGGACTAATGATCTAGGTATTAAATCAACCCCCACCAAATGAGTCACCAAGTCTACTGGGCAAGTAGTCATGACCCAGGTAGGAAAGGGCAGGCCTCCATTGCTCCCTGGAACAGGCTGATCTGTAGCTTTGCTGAGTTGCTGTCTTCTGGTTTCTCTTTTTTTCCTTGAAATTTTATATTTTCATTGGAGTATTGTGATCCTTGAATCCCTGAGGTGCCAGCTTTCCCTGCCTCAACAGTCTTACTTATGTCTACAACTATACCTCTCTTATGTCACATGTTTCCAAGCCTGTGCGTTCTCTCACAGCACCTTCTCATGCCCTAGCAATTTTCTCAAAAGAAAACTGAGAATGTTACACAGCTGTGCTGTACAGAATGTAGGACTTGAATCACAGATAACTGAACTCCTAGGAGGAGGGTTACATGTAAGTGGCCTGCTTTACATTTCTTCTCAATTAGTTCATCCTGTACTGTGAGCTACTTCTATTTTTGTACATCCATCTTTCACATGGATGATTCAGTCTTTGTCTTCTGTAAAATGAATGTTTACCAAGAGGTTTCTTTCCGTTACTGTCCAGATTTTGAGCTTTTGGAGAAGTGTTCTCAAGATTGTCTCTCACAGATTGCATTCCTGGTTTACATTACGGTATAATGACTGCAGTTCAGGATTAGATCAAAGATACTAGAGAGAAAATAGCTACCAATGGACTGCCTTCCATTAGTTTATAACTAAATACTTTGGACCCTCCACAACATCATTGACAAGTTTCACAATTTATTTTAATTATATACTGGGTGAAAAATTGATTCTTTAGTAATAGTGAAGGCTTCTGCATGATCGTTTCACTGCAGCCCACTAGGTTTTGTACTGTAGGAGTAAAAGAGCATAAAAAAGGCTATACTGAAAGAGATCAGAGGCTCTGCCTAAACCGTTATGCCATCTATAAAAATGACCTTAAACAGATGACCAGGGAATGTTACAAGGATAAGACAAGTATATTATGGACCATCTGCATTCTTCTAGTTATTAATAATTTTCAGCTCAGAGACTTCTGGAATTCTTCCCAATAGACCAGTTCTTCCCAAGTAGTCCTTGTCTTTCTTAACTCAGTTGACTTATTATCATCATCAAGTTTTGTGATCTTACTGCTAGTCTTCTTATCTATGGAATTTATAAATATATTGACCAGCAGCGGTCCATTCACAGATCTCTTCAGAAATTTGCTAGCATCCTTCTTCCACTCTGAAAACTGCATTTTCTCCTACAGTTTCCTGGCTTAACCAGCTATTTATCCATGAAAGAACTTCTTATGGCTTAATGCTGTGACTCTTTTTGCTTGTTTTTTTTTTTTGTTTAAAAACATGTGAAAAGTATCTTTATCAAACGCCTTAAGAAATCCAAGCAAACAAGTAGACCATCAACTTTCTCCATGTATTTTTTTTTACTTTTTCAAAGAACTCCAATAAGCTTTTCAAATATGAAGTGCCTTTACTACCAGTCACTTTAACTCTTCTTGGTTGTGTTTATCCATGTGTCCATTGCTAATATGCATTATTAAATTCCTACTAATTTGCCTGGGACAGACTTTACGTACGTCCAGTATTTCCATGAATCTTCCATGAAACTGTTTTCAAAAATTAGCATCAGTTTTGTCACACTCCAGTCCTCAGATAACAATAAGGTTTTAAGGGAAAAGTAACACATCGTTGCTAGCAATTCAGCAAGTTCATCCTTTAATTTCTTTTCTGTTTATCTTTTCTGTTCTGTGGTTAATTTACACACTTCTATAATTTCTCCTTTCACCCATGTCATTTGCAGACTGATGAGTTTTATTCCATTTAGCCATTTCATGCTTCCAGAAATCCTTGTTTGATATCTCTCCAGCCCTTCTCTGTACTGCTCCAGTACACGAGGTGCTAGCTACACATGTCTAATTTCAAAGTCAGAATGACTTTATGCATATTTATCTTGAGCCTATAGCTCTAAGCCATAGAAACCACTGTATTGAACTTAGTTCTCACAGCTCTCATGAGGCCTTAGCAAACTAATGCACCTACAATGTCAGTACAACTCTCTGCTTAAAGAACTTAAAAATGGACCATATACTACACTAAAATTCCTTGACCAGATTAGTACTTCAGTGTTTTAGCAGCCTCCTCATCTACTCCAGCAGAGCAGATAGCAACTCCACAGCTTGGTTGTATAATACACACCAAATGGATGGACTGCTCACTTGACAGTTCGATTTTCCATGCTCTATAGCGTGAAAAGATACCCTTTTCTTAGGAGGGCTGTCCTTCAGTTTCTGTTTGACAAATTACTCTGTGACTTTTCTTTTCCTGTTATTACTTAATTTCCCAAGCATGCCACTCTGCAGAGGCAGTTTTTGAGGAGGAATGAAGCATTACATTTCAATAACACGTTCTCAGACGTTGCAACTGCAAATCTACAATTCTTGTTCCTTTTCCTGTCCACCGCAGAGCCCTGTGCTAGACTTCAGATCACAGAAAAGAATTAGGCATGCTTGGAGCCACGGTTCTTTCTGATCTTCCAGAGACACTGCTGACTGATGAAGATGCCCACAGCTCTTGCTGTTGTTATTTTCTAAATGGCTCCAACAATTTTGACAGCTGGAAGAGTCTTCAAGGCTATGCACCTCAATAGGCTGTGAGATCTCATTACGTATTTTGTTTTTAAAAATAACCTGTATTTGTTGAGTTTATAAAATTCTCTGTATTATTTTTTCTGTGCTCACTCTTTCCATACATTCAGGAGCACATTGCTTGTGTACTTGATTAAAAAAGTATTTGAAGTTAATTTATGTGAACAAATACTTTTAAAACACCTACATATATAAATATTTTCACAGGCGCATATGTGTGTATGTATCTATTTATACATAAATGTATATAATTGAAAGTAATGAATTCTCCAGCAAGCTAAATGATGGACTATAACACTTCAAAAACAAGTGCCATTTCTTTAGACACAGCCATGTTTATGTAGTGTGTAAGCAAGCTAAATGATGGACTATAACACTTCAAAAACAGGTGCCATTTCTTTAGACACAGCCATGTTTATGTAGTGTGTAAAACCTCGTATTTTAAAGTTCCTAGGTAGCATAAAAAGCTTGAGAATCTCTCTGACATCTTGCAAAAACAAATGTGCCTCTTGCACTGAACAGATATTTCTAGCCTTTGAAAATTTATGGGGATCTTTAAAGTTGACTGTCAGGCAGACTGAACTTTGGGTCTTCTCATTCAAAATAGTAGTCTATGTGTAAGATGCATAAAGACATTTAAGAAAGTGTGGTAGTTTTTATGTTAAATAACTATGAATTTGAAGTGCTTCATGCACAACCTTGACTGGTTTGAGGAAATGAGAAGGAAACTTCCAATATCCAGTTAAATTCTGTGGCTCATGTTTGCCAAGCGATCCTAATTAACTTAAATAATAGCCCCAAGCAGATTTTTTGACAACAGAATAGTTGCTTATATATTTCAAATCAAATACTCCAAAAATGAGCCTGGAACTGAATAGCTTTCATCATAATGTGTTATTACTTCGTGAGGTAAGACATATATATGGATTTGCTCAGTTGCTCCTTTGTTAGCAGAACACTGCTGCAAATGAGATTACTCTAATATCTTAGCTGCTACAGTTGTAAATACAACTCTCTAAATTACGCTATTTCGCTTTGAAATGGGATCAGTAGGTCCATTGCATCTACAAAAAAAGTTTTGAGATACTATATAAATAGCAATTTTTTTTCCATACACGATAGTTGTGTAGATTTCATTCATTCAGGGCACACACAGAAGTTTCAAAAGAGTTTTAATAATGCACATCTTTGTTTCTTTCGCAGAAATATTTACCAATTGTAACCATATAATACCTTTGATCTATTGGTTCTTGCATTTGAACATTATTCTTTCTGTAGTCAGATTCTGTTTTGATTATTGGTAATATCTCCATCAGTCACTCAGTTCCTAGATGATTGAGAATGAAAATGTTATGATGTAATATTCCAGCGGATGTTTCTAGAAATCTTGGAAGCTCTTTCTCCTCAACAAATCTATGTGCCAGTATTTTAACTTCATGACATGTTTAGCTTACATACAATTTCTACATGTAATATTTTGCATATGTAGTGGTCTCACACCCTTTGAGTGATTTGATGTGGAAACTTCTGTTTGCTCCTCATGGCAATGAAAATACTTTTTAAAGCCACCATCCTCTTTCTTCTGTCCTGTTACTTGGAAAAGATCAGGAGATGACATAAACCGTGGCAATTTCTGCAAGCCATTTCTACTGTTTACTTTTTCCTGCTCCCACCTTGGATCATGGCAGTACTCAGACTCAGAAGAAGTGGGATGAAAAACGCTTCCTTTAGCTCAAATACAGTGCTTTGTTCAGTTTACAATATAACATGGTAAACAAAGAAAGAGAAGGCATTTGCATTGTGGACATTTTCACAGCTTTTGTTTTTGATAATATGATTCTTTTTTAATATATCTGGTGTCATTTTGCAGTAGAGTTTATTTAAATAGAAGAGATTATGTAAGCACTTTGAAATAATTTCCCTAATTCTGTATTCATATTTCTTTATATCATGGTAATTTTTAAAAAATTGTTTTCTGGTTAAAAAGTGAGAGTAAAACAACCATGTTTGATCAGTAAATCTAGCCATAGAAATGAGCAGATTTCTTTTATTGTTTCCCATTTCCTGCATTTATTTTTAAATGTAAGGATTTTGGTCATATCAAAATGATATAATTTTTTAACCATGACTTTTACCTCTTTTCTGAGGTAAACATTCATTCTTATATTAGAATTCTTAAAACTAGATCTTTTTTTCTCTCTTTCTTTTTCTCTTTTTTCCTCCCCTCTGCCCCACGCTCTCTTCAAAACAAATTATAATTAGGTAGTGATTGGCAGCAATTTTTAGCACTAATAATCAAAGCTGAGCAATTTTAGCACCTATTGTGTTCCACCTGCAGGATCATTTTCTTGTCCTGTGACACACTAGGTAGCACAAATGATTGATTTATAATGCAAGATAATTTTTTTATTGCAGCTACTTACTCTGCCTAGTGCCAAAGAGGTTACTGTCTCTGAAGTACCCTAACAAAATCTCCCTCCATTCAAGGAGCAAATAAATTGCCTTATCATCTGATTTTCTGTCTCAAATTTTAGTGTTATATAAGAAGGTTCACGTTTCAAGTTTCAGAATGTGATCTCCTTTCCAGGTTGTACAGCAGAAACAACCCAAGAAGTCTTCTTATTCTCTTTAAACAAGCTAGAAAAATAACCTTTCTACGCATCCCACAAGTTCTCTACAAAAACAGATAAAATAGTCACTAAATATTTTGTTGTCATAGGCAACAACTTCTTTTGCCTTCTGTAGCTTAGAAAAGCCCTGGATAAAAAGATATATTTTACAGCTTAACCTTTTCACTGTTGGTAAGACTGCAAGAAAACTAGATTTTTATTTTAAAATAATATCCTTCTTCAGATCCTTTCATCTAATATTAATTTAGAAATTTTAGACCCATCCTGTTTTGATTTTGGCCTCCTAATGACACAGTCTTTCATTACATTGTAGATTGTAGTAAAAGTAGTTCCTCTAAAATAATTTATTATTAGTATTTATTTTTTGTTTTCTAGACAATATTTATGCTAGTTTTGCAGGAATAGATTGATTGTTTTGAATGTTTGCATTTGCTGTCCCCAAATCCTCTCATAGTTCTAGCCAACAGCATTTTAAAACAGATTATGTTGATTGAAAGTCAAAAATTACTTGAAGTTTGTGGTAGATAAAAGTAAACACAGTGTTGTTAATGATGTAAAGCAATACTTCTGCCTTTTCTTTGAAGAAAATTTAAAGCGATAAAAATTATAAAGTACTCCCTGTTTACAAAGAAATAAAGCTGCAGGATTTATTACATAATGCTTTCAAGCACTGCAGTACTATTTTATTGCGTTTAAAAGAATACTGTGTTTTTCACCTAACTTACATCCAGTGGTTTGCAAAGGAGAAATCCCTCGTCTTTAAAATCTTTTAAAATCTTTTGGGCTTTTTTTGCTTCTTTGTTGCTTCATAGATAATGTGAGGAATTGGTCTTTCCAATAAAAGTTCAGAAGACTGTGTAAAATATTGACTACCATCATTTGTCTTCTGTTCACAACTGGTTTTAATAGTTGAAGAGGACTGAATGGCAGTCGTTTTAGCTGTAAGGATGTTGAAGCTCAGAAAGATTTCCAAAATATTTTCACTTTACAGCAGATTTTGTTAACATTCTCAGGTGTAAGAGCAAATGCAGAGCTGTGCCATATAGACATATCAGAGTGATTAATGTCCTAGAAATAGGACAGCAGCATTATCCTCTGTCTTCTGCCTGATTCTCTCTTCTCACTTTGTTCAAAGGTAGCTTGGATAACCCTGCAATCCACTGCATTTGTATCATACAGACACATTCCTAGACTTCAAAAAAGAACCAAAAGTATTATACCAAGATTATTAATAGAAGTAAGGTCAACAATAAAGTGTTGAACGATGAGGGGAAGGAAAGTATTCACTTAGCTACAAAAGGTTCTCTTGCATCCTACAGGTTTTATTGCAGTCTACAGCCAACAGGGCTTGAGTCCTTAAAGTCACCTTCAAGGACTTGCCCTTCATTGTTTTTAACTTTCAAAAGAATAAGGTTTCAGTCACTCTCCGCAAAGGGCAATTCAAAATTCTAATAGCTGGTGGTGGTAAGAGACCTTTCATATTCAATCTCTATTTTTTCAAAATTAGATATCATTATCTCCAGTTATCAACATTCTACAGATGTAAATAATGCATTGGCACCCAGATGTCTACATCCTTGAAATAGTTATTGACAAGTCCTTGTGATCCCTTTCATAATGATCGTCGTTGCAAGGTTATATACATTTAACTCCTGCTTTATATTCCTACCTCAGTTTGAAATTTTTCTTACTTTAAAAAATGTTCTTCCTACCATGCAGAGATGTAAAAAATGCAGTATTCATCCAAAAGTAGTTTATTACATGGATTTTCATTCACTGCCATAATATGAGAATCTGAGAAAATGCAGTTTCTATGTGCAATAATACTCAAAATTTTATTCAGATAATGAATTACGATATAGCTGTTGTGAATCTGTTACTCCGCTGCTAGAAAATGAGACATCTTTCGAGTTCGGGGGGGTTCAAAACAGAAAGTTAGTTTCAAAATCTCTTACAGTGTTCTACCTGTGTTTTTCCATGGAGCACATGATTCAGATGCAGTAATTACAGAAGCGAATGGAAAAAATATAGTTAGACCTTACTTATACTTTTGTTCAGGTGTTGAAACCTGGAGTAAAAACTGCCCGAGCCACAGTCAGGTTACATGCACAGACTCAACAGAAAAGGACATACATCTATTTTCCAAATACCATTTTTTTATTTTTCTAGATGAGCCAGCCCAAGATCCTGGACTTCCTGGTTTTCCCAGGGTCTGGACTCCATGCTACCATTTCGAATAACAAATTCAATAATAAACATGTTGGGCAGTTGCAGGTTAGCTGCTAATGACTATCTGACCGTCTCTGTCATCAAAAAGGTTTTCTCATCATCTTCTCTTCCATGTGCATGATCTACTTGAAGACAGAAAAAAACATCTTAATACCTTCCTTTAAAACATCACACATCCAGTAAGCCACAAAGAAATGCGTATGCACTCACATGCACACATAAAGCAAAAGAACAAGAATTATGCAGAGCTAAGTATTTTAAACATTTGTGTTCCCACATGCAATATGGTTCTACTGTGTTTTCAGTGAACATAACTCACCACAAGGTAGCTTGTTCTTCCTAACTTACGAGTTAAATTTATGTAAGATTTATATAAGCAGTAGATAAGCATCAAAGCCATAGTTGAGGAGGATGGATAGCAAAACACCAGGCTAGTTCATGAATTTACATTATTAAAGAGTAGTGACAGATCTACATTGCTTCCTTTGTTGAAGCTGAGCAATAGTTGCAAACAGAAATAATTCTTCTTACCTGCTTTTAATAGCAAAGTATACAGTAGCACCAGTACATGACATCCACCAAAGAAGTTCATTATTTTGGGTTATCTGCTCTGATCTGTGAACAGATGTGAACATTTTTTTTTTTTGTTAATTTGTGGCTCCTTGGGAAGCAGAAGCATAAGATGTGACTTCATGTGAGAAAAAAATGACAGAATTTCATATGCCTCTAAGCATATGGAGTGGTTGGCTTTGGAAATTCACTAGAACTAACGCGTGGGAAAGAGGAAACTGAGAACTGAGGAGAGTTAGTAGTAAATGAGGGAGTTATATGCAAGGATGAGATGTCAAGAGTGGGAAGCATCTGCCATTAGATGCTAATGGGCTTATTAGCAAGAAAGGCCAGAACTATATAATGAAATAACATACATAGAGTATATAAACATCATATAAACGAGAAAAAAAATATTAATTTAAAATCCTTGCTTTATGTCTATATGAAATATAAGCAAATTACTACACAGCTATATAGAGAGTTTGGAATATTCAATATTATTTTCACAATTAGGTTTTCTCTCTTTTCCATTAGTCTTCAAATCAGCTTGCTGGCTTCTTATGGTAAGGGAGCATCTTCATGGATTTCTAGAGAGCTCCTACAACACTCTCTAAAGTACAATCTAAAATTATAGTTTCTCTTGGTATTTTTACTACTGTTATTAATAAAAAATTACAGGATATCAAAATGATGATTTACAGAAAATTAAAAACATGACCGTATCTTATATGTTATAGAAGAAATAAACACTGAATAGCGTTTCAGGCAGGAATATTTGTGTGAAGAATACCTTGATGTGAGAGTTTAAGAAGACTCTTTGAAGATGTTTCATTTAAACAAAGTTCTAGACAAAATATTTTCCTGGGGATTTTGGTATAATATACTTCAGCTTTTCACTGTAAGATTTCTAATGGTCTCTGGAATTCTGATAAGGAAGACAAGCAAACTGGCTGCTATCTTCTCTGCATCACCCCAGGGATTTAACACAGTTTATTCCAATCTGTCAAGGATAAAACCCCCTCACTGTTTTTCAGGAGGTGCTGTTAAGCAAAATGGCTGAGATTTTGTGTTTATTGCTGACAATTTGTTATATTTCCAGAAGCAACTGCATTTTAGCATTCCATTTGTTTTTGTTCTCATAAATATTTTTTCTGTGTAAGTACGCAATGAGCTATTCTATTTTTTTTCTGAGAATCAAAGAAGATACTGCTTATAATTCAGCACAGACCCATTTATAGGCCTGTGAATAATTTTATTTGGTCCTGGAGCTCACTTGTTTGGTTTGACTGTACATGTGGCAGTAAATACGCTCAAGTGGTCTGAAATATAAATCTTCTGGTGGGCAAATGTCAAGGTAAGTTTAAATGAAGGAGAAAGCGAGAAGTATGTTTACTGGTACTGCAGAAATCTGTCATCAGAAGCACAAGATAAGTCTGAATATCTGAAATCTTGTACTCAAATTCAATCTTTTTCACATCTTACTGATGTCTTGAAAGTGGCAAGGTTTTTCAAAAGAAAAAACCTTTCCCAATTATCTTTCAAGATCAGTCTAGGACGGTGTGGTAAAGGAAAAGTCTCTGTATAACACATTGCTTTACTGAATTGCAAAAGAGATGAGTGTTACTGGTAATACCATGGTCAGTTTTCACATGCAACTTGTAAAATAATAAGAATGTAGCATGCGTTATTTATTTCAGAAGCTAACTGATGCTTGGCTTTGAAAAATACCATGTGGAATCGATTATTTTTGTTGTTCACTTTGTTTTCTGCTTCATCTTTTCTATCTCTAGGGCAGTTTCCATGAAAATATTTTGGAGCTCTGTTTGTTCTCACTGAGTTTCCCACCTGTGCGTAGGTGATACGTAAAACTGTATACATAGAAACATAAAACCCAGAAACGTTATGCAGTCATCAAATAGGTTAATATAATTTAATATATACATATCCAATCTGCTTCTTGTGTTATGTTTAACTTGCTGATGTTCTCTATCCCTTGACTTTTATTTTTTAAGACTTTTCCTTTTCCAGCCTTCGTATGGTATTACATCACAAGTAATATAAAACAAGATTAATTACATTCTCATTTTGACCTAATTAATCTCTTTCTACTCATGCATAAACAGAAGGAATCTCAGTTAAATTTTTCAGTATTGTAGAGTACATCTAACCAGCTATTCCCAAAATGCTTCAGGTTTCCAAAAAGGGCATTAAGGCACTTCTTTACTAAATCATGCTGAAAAAGGGCAATATTTGGCACAATTCACAACTATGTCTTTTATCTGTGACAACGAATTATAGTGACCAATTATATTAATTAGTCTTTTTACATGTTCCAGGCATTAAATGGGTAGAAGTATACTGACAAGTTGCATTGTTGGAAAAGCCTATGCTTTTCATATGCATGTGTTAATTTTTAAGTTCCTTGCAAAGATTGGTGCTGCAGTACTCAATCATCGATATACTGGAAACTTTCCAGATTATTTTATTTCTGCTAAAGCAAAGGAACAAATGGCTCAAGAAACAGTTTATCTTAACAATATAACAGTTTTGAAAAGAAAATTCTTCTTTTTGTAAAATATTTCTTTCTCAAAATACTATTTTTTTTCAAAAATGTTTCAAATTACATTAGAAATGTAAAGTATACAAACATATAATCTTGAAAATATATTTCCTGCAGCTAGGTGATTGCTTGAAATCTCAGACAACTGAAAGGAAGTAATTAGCGTTTTCTTTGAACTGTATCAAATATGCTCTATCATATTATACTTTAGCAAAAGAAGGGCTTAATGTAGGGATAAAATTTCAATTGGTGGCTATATCAGTGAAATTCATATTTACGACTCAGACATAGTCATAGGAGATACATGTCTAGATACTTGCTCTAATCATTGAGGATATACAGTCATTACTTTGCTATGATTCATCCCGTTCTAAAGCAAATGCTTCAGTTACATGAATTGAGTCATACCTTAAAGATGCCTGTTTGTCTCTGCCAACTGAAAAGGACCCTTATGTGAGTACTGAGATATCCACTGCAGATATTTTACATTCCACAAGATGAATTCTATAACTGAATGTAGCTTCATGCATGAGAAAATTAAATATGAATTCTTGACTAAAAATGTGACATCCAGGAAAAATAATGACTTATAGTTTGGAAGTCAGGGGGAGAAAGAAAGAAGGGAATGAAAAAAGGCCCAGTATTGAAACTTATGAGATGAATGCTGTTTCCCTGCTCCAGGTCTCTGTAGCACAGAAAGGACATGAGAGAACTTGTATGGGTTTGAAGTGTAAAACCAGAAAGGTGTCAGAGTAAAGTATTTAAATTTTTTTTAAAAAAATAAGATTACTTAAGAAGACACTTTGAAATTAATAAAAAAGTGTTCATGACATACAAAAAGTTAGAAAACTATCTCTCAGAATGAGCATTCAAAGTAGGTGAAAAACAATCTGCAGTAAGAGTAATAGCCCTGCATTACAGGAATACTTGTTGGAAACCTATTAGGAATATTCTCTGTCCTATCTTCTGTGATTCAGTGATGATACCACATATTAACTTTCCCTGAAAGCAGCATATATTGTGATACTGCTTACAAGATACCAGTTTAAAGTCATTGTAATAAAAGAAAATACCACTAGGTGGTTCTGGTGCTCTTCTAGCAAGGATCGAGACTGTTAGAGCACAGCAACTCTATGTTCTTTTTTTTGCTACATTGTTTTCCTGACTGTTCTCAGTATGTCAAAATCCAAACATTTAGTAAAATTCTGAATGGTGGTATTAATAATGTATTTCTTTGTTAAGGCTAAGATAGCCTTGGTCAAATAAGATCAAAATATGGCTCTTGAATATTGTGAAATTCCATTGGTGGTTAGTATTTATCAGTTAAACTGCCAGAGTTTTGTTTTACTTTAGCATTGAAAAACCTTCTTGAACTTGTAAACTAGAACTGCAACCACAATGGTCTTGTAATTAGGGCTTTTTGTTTGAGGCATCATCAATCTAGTAGAATTTTAAGTTAGTATGTTTATTGCATTAAAATATTGCTATCATCTAAGGTGGTGTGTGACAACAGACCATGGACAACTTTGCAATTATAGGAACTTTCTTTTTGTATGGGCTGTTTTAACAGCTCTGCTCTAGGGCACTGCTATGGCCCTGTGCAGCCACTCTTGTGTTTTTATTGAAAACAGCTTATACTTATCACCTTTTCTCTTTATAATTCCTCGGTTTCACAAATGCCAAATATTTTGTCTATCAAAGTAGAAGTTTTTTTGTTAAAGGTAATTTTTTTTCAGTGTTTTTTGTCATGTCTGTCGTTACGTAGTTGGTAATTTTTGCTACTCTGATACATGTTTTTAAAGCTAGGTAATCACTCCAAATATTTCCATAAACAGTCTACAGAACTCAGTTTGGTTCAGCTGTGTTTGAATGTTTCTAATATGCTAATTAGTGAGTTTCATAGGAGTGTTCATGGGCATAATTTACAGAATATTACAGAGAATACAACCAAACAGATAGGATAAATTCCACATCCACACACCAGAAAACCAATTCTGATATCTAATTTTTTTAAAACTATTTCAGTGTAAATGCTCTTATATTTTTTTCTGCTGGACACGTAGGCTGGTATGCAGCATATATAAGCTTATTGACAGTAGCTCTGCTCAGCTCTTAGAAATCACCGGCAAACCCAGAGATCTCCACAATGCAACATGAATGCCCATCAGGCCGGAAAGGAAAGCTCATATCATGTACAACAGACAATTACTGTTCATCTGGCATTGGGTTTCCATTTTAAATATTGAGCACTCACAAATAATTTTTTTAAAGACCCTGGATCAAATTACAAAAAAGCAGGAAGAAAGAAGCAAGTCCAGTTCATAAATTCTTCCATTTCTTCTGCTCTTTCTAGTTCTTGGACCTACCTTTTGAAGACATTGTGTATTTTACAAATAGTTTCTATAATATAATCATTGCTAATTTGTGCTTGTGCCATGATTTCTGAGCTCATGTTTGTGCTGGTTTGCGCAGGTTTTAATAGCATTCCTGTAATTAACACGATCATCATTGCCAAAACTTGTAGATACTTTCTACAGGTGATGTTTTTATTTCTTTATACCACTGTTAAGAAAGCTTATAAAATCAAACTGTGCATTTTCTGTTAAATGTGAAGTTATGGAACAACTACTCATCAGCTGTATTCATCAGATGCCTTGCTTCACAACCTTTTCATGGCAGGTGTAATGGAGATCTACTTCAGTCATTGAACAAGACTAGACCTAGAGGTATGTCCCTGTATATAAGGATCCCAGAGATGACAAAAAATATTGCAAACATTGCAAGCATTGCAAACAACAAAAAAAGCTCTTAAACATTCATCATGACGAGTGAACCAGTCTGAAATTCTTTCTGACATATGGTTACAAATGCTCTGATTTGGCTGGCACTCATACCAAGCTCCATGTTTCTTTACAAATTACCTTAGCAAAATGCTTATCAGAAAAAGTGATACGTTGTTTCTAAAAGTCATACTTATTCTTTCATCCTGCTATGGCCAACCATCCATATCAGAAGTATTGTAAATTTGTGATGTAAATACATTCTAGTCTCTAGAAAGCTCAGCGAAAAATGCCACACAAATAGAATATCAAACGTGCAACGGATTGTGATTTATGTTGTTAAAATACCCTTATGACCTCTGTTATTCTAGAAAGACATAAGATCACTTAGACCTAGATATTGCAACACAGAAATGTGTATATGGAAATTAATTTTCTTTGTAGCCAAGCATTTAGTTTACAAAAAACCCACTCCGTCCTTATGATTAAAACCCAGAATCTCATGAGTTAACAACTAGTGGAAGTTTACTTTTCAAATATTTTGACTACTGTTCCTTGACAGATAAAGGGAATATGGTTGTAAGCAATGCTAAGGCATTTGTGGGTGTGAAGAACTAGCAAGAAGCATTTTATTTGCTTTTTTTTCTCCGGAGCAATACAATAGGTGAAGAAAGATAACTGTGCTTCATTTCTGCCCACAAACCCTGCCTTAAACAAAGGAGTAGCACATCCCTTTATTCATGATCTACAAGATTTATGTGTTATGTGAAAACAAAATAATATTCTGCTAACATTTGGACATTTCAAGCTTGTCTTACTCCTTAAGATAAAGAGCACAGAAGGGATTCATGTTGGCATGAACAAATTTCTCGTATGGCTCATAACTGATATCACCAGAATTGACCTCAGACTCAGAAGGCTGAAAGCATATTTCTTTACTCTTAGTATTTCAAAAGAGTATTTCTATTATAACAAGTGTTTGCCATTGTGCACTTTATCTCTAGAGTACCCTCTTATGGTAAGTTATTCCTCTGAATACATAAAATGGCACAGATTAGCCTGGCAGTTTTAAAATTGTCTTGGTGGTTCTTAACACACAAAGGCACCTTAGCACACTGCTAGAGCCAGAAAGCTTTAAAGAATGGGTTTGATTAGGATTCTGATTTCACATGAGTTTTGCAAAGCCATTAGTGTATGTATTTCCATTACGACCACCCAGGATACTAACTCTTAAACTCTGTATAAGCATCTGTTATTCCTGATGGATTTGCACTAGCTGCAATAATAAGAAAGCAACTGACATAGCCTCTCTGGCTTATGGTAGGTTAACAAATTAGTTATGACTTTAAGACAGTGAAATCCCTGACTATGTCTGTATTAGTAAATGAAAGAGTGTTAGAAAGTGTCTCCAGGCACTAGAAAACACATTCAGAAGGACCTGAACACAGTTTTCACAGACACCAACTACCATTCTCCCCAACGGTTCCCAGACACAGATCCGGAGCTAGGATGAATTAGAAGCCATTCCTAACAGCCCCATGATGTCCCTTGGCTTTGCAGAGTCAGAGTTTACTAACATAGATACAGATCATTTCATGCAATTTCACCTTGATGCCAGGAATTTTCTTGGTCGTATTTAATTTTTTGTTATGACTATATATCCACACTTCAGACTCAGAGAGTATCTCAACCTTAACACTGTTATAAACTTACATGGACAACCTCAACCTGAAAAATTATATTTATTTATTTTTTTTTAGAATGTTGTCCTTTTTCAGTTTATTTTACTATAATTTTTGTTTTACATGCTATCTCATTTTTTGTTTGCTAAATGTTCTTAGTCCCACACAGAGAAGCTATAAAATTGCTAACATAAATAAGCATTTAAAAACAATTAAGTACAGTAATTTTTTAAGAAAGGTCAACGATACCTAACAACTACACTTTTCCTTTTTACAGTCCTCTCAAGCTTAGTTCTTGCAATATTTTTAAGAAGAGCTGCTTGAAATAAGTGCAGATTCTTTTTTTTTCTTCTTCCTCTACTTTTCTACTCATTGCATTGCATCCTACTATTCCAGAAAAGACAGGACCATTTGTGTCCTCAGCATGGGTTTTACACCAGTATGATAAGGTATATATGTACATTAATCCAGCTTAAAAATCTCCTGTGCTATCTGCAATGATAAACATGTATGTTTAATTCCCAGACCTTTTTGTCTCAGTTATACCAAAACTCATCTTGATTACTGTCTTGCTACAACAACACTCCATATGAAATTCTGACAACTTGGATCTCAACAGGAACTCTTAATTAGTGCCAAAAGGATTCCATTTCTGTCTTTCTCACAGTACTGTTATACAAGCAGCAGATGAAAGGTTTAAATTTATGTACTCCAGCACACCCTTTTGATTTGTGTTGTATACTATTTGGAAGCCTACTCTTATTGCTGTGTTTAACTTTATTGCTATACATAACTTTAAAGCAATTACTTTAAAAGCTGATATAAAGTATGGACAAGAATGAACTAGGTATTTGTTGTGATACCTCTTCCATTATCATCTTGTTTCTTTCCAACCTTTTTGCTCTGTTTTTCAGCAAGTTCACACTTTACGATATCCAGGGTTTTTTATTGCTTTCTAACTTTGATATCAACTGTAAAGTAAAGCTTGCTACTTATTCCATTGCACACTCTGAAGATGTTACTACATTAATATTATAAACTCCTTAGAGGAGGAATCACCTTATTGTCTGCATAGTGATTTCCTAATTCATGATCTGTGTTTCCGTCCATTCTAGTAGAAGAAAAAAACAGCTATATCTATATTTTGTTATGGGTGATTTTAATTTTATTTCCATTTGTTCAGGTGAAAAGCAAGCGAACCGGACTCTCTCTGCTGGCCTGTGTCAACAGGGTGGCTCTGATTTCCTGCACTGCAATGCGAAATGTGATTTCAGAGGTCTAGCACACCCTGGCTTACCTGGCAGAAACTGGTTTATCCTTTGCAGATGACTTGTTCCATGCTAAGTTTTACCCAGGGAGATGTCTTAAAAACATACCCATTATTGAAATCAGTGGTATCACAGCTGCAATGTTGTCAGTAGCTGTGCTAGCCGGGTATGTCAGCACAGGCTGAGGTCATAGCCATTAGTTGATGCTTGTGTGCGTCTCAACCCATGACTCGCTTCCCTTAGGAATACTCGCACGCCACACAGTACACAGGCACAGGAGGTGCCTGATGCCATGTTGACTGTGCCACAGCTCTTCAACAGTCAAGGGTGGGGCACTTCTAATGCAGCTGCAGCATCTTTCCCTACTACTGGCAGCGTCTGAGGCAGAAATGACTCAACTTTTCTGTGATATCGACTGAAGACTCAAGCACTGTTATTTGGAATTGTAGTATTTCTAAGCTGAACTAAGCCAAAGTATAATACATGTCACAGGGATCCATGTTGTGTTTTATGGAGCCACTTCACAGAAGATTTAAAGCAAAATTTTACCATCAGTAATGAAAAAGAAAGTGTGGATATTGAGAATAGACAAAAGAAGAACAAGATTTAGCAAGAGTCCAGAAGTGCGAGGGTCCCACGAGGCCAGGGACTTGCAGGGGCCAGGGTAGCAGACATCCCCAGGGCAGGGTCTGGAGGCCTAGGTCCATCCCACTGCTCCAGCAGGAGGCAGGGCAGCCAGGGGGGATCTGGGCAGCCTCAGGCATCAGGCACTTCCCTGGGGACAGGGACAAGACCAGGCTGGATTGGGATGTCAGCCCATGGGTGGGTATCAGGATCAGGCATGTAGAGGGACTGGAATCAGACATGGCCCCAGGATGGTTGTGCAGGGCCTCCCCACAGCAGAGCCTGAGAGCCTGCAGGAGCCCATGGACACCAGAGAGGAAGTGCTCTGGGCCCTGACCAGAAGCATAGAGATAGCTTAATGCCATGTGGCAATGAAATGGTGCATAGTGACTCCTTCTCTTGTTTCAGTTTTTAAAATCCTCCAGAATGTAATAACCTTGCTATTTATATAGTTTACAGCTTATTGATAATTTTTTATTGGTGATTTCCACTGGTTTAGATCATCTTTGAAAAAGTTTACAGGTTTGGATGCAGTGGTCTACTCTATATACTTTATGACAAAATTTGAGTATAACAGAGATCACTTTACTGAGTATCACTGGTGCATAGATCTAGCAGTTTACCTTTTTCTATTGAGAAATTCCTTAAAATATAGGTAATGGTATCGGAACTTTTTAAACATTTCTACTCGAGAGTCATTTCTAGGACATCTGACTTTTACTTGTCTTTTCTTTGTATGTGACAATGTAGCTCTTTTAATTCAGATGTATATGGAGTATGGTGACTTTATTCTCATTTGTTTTGTCTACAATTCTGGAAATTAATCTCAAATTTACTCATAGGTTTCTAGATATTAAGTTGATCAGACTATGCTTGCTGATGGAAAGCTGAAGCTTTCTACAAAATGTCACATCCTCACCATTTATTTCTTTTTCAGTTTCAAGGATGAGAAAATAAGCCAAGTTAAACTGAATTTTTATTTACTATTAAAGCAAGATATTTGTTAGTCATTACAATATTTAAATTCATGAAAATATAGATTAATGATTTGGTAATTTTACTCTTTCATACAGGTATATTAATTGCTACTTTGTAGGCAGTCTCTGAGGTCAGTGGAAGGAAATAGATCTTCCTATGAGCACTTACCCTGTGCTAAACTGTTGGTGTATTTTGAGGTGAAGCATTTGACTTCTACTGTTCAAGGGCTACCATATGTTGGGGAATAAAAATTGTGCTAAGAAAATATCCAGAATCCATGTTACTGAGCTCTGTCCTAGTGTAAAATTACCTTGTTACCTCTGGATAGTGATCTTTTCTGCAGTGTTTGAGGATAAAAACATATTTGCATCACAGCAGTGAATGAGTTATGAGTAATACACCAGAAAACTTCTGAGTTTTGTGAGTCACAAAACCTGAGTAGCATTGAGATTCTCTGGGCTGATTTGGAGAGGAGAGAAGGAATCATTTCAGAATGCTTCTGAAAATTTCTCTAATCATCTTGAAGTGACCCAGAAGCTTCTCACAATCAAGTTTCTACTACATCGCATACATCATATATGTTGAGCAAAGAAATGTTCTTACTCAGTGATAGAAGCAGGCAACATCCAGAGGAGACAGAATGTGTGTGCTTTTTGAGGTCGAGGTTACTAAGGACTTTAAATTGGGGGGTAAGTCAGAGCATAGGAAGTTTCTTATAAAGATATTTAAAAACTTATTTCTGAAGCAAAATACTTCCACTCAGGAAATGGTCATGTATACTATAGCGATGGAGATACATCTGAATTTGAAAACAGATACATACTCAAAAAAATGTAGTACTGTTTGATATTTCTAGAACTCACATGCTGATAGTACATAACAACCCTGTAGAAAACCTCTGTCCGACACTTCTTGGTATTTGAAGCTTGAATTTTCTAACTTCCTGTTTTCAGCTGCCTTGAGAACACTGAAAAACTAGAAGAACATATGAGCTTTTTAAGGATTTAAGGAAAGCAGTTAAGTCCTGTGTATGACAAAACAGTGTATAGGTGTTAGTCATCAAGGCCAGTCTCGGCTGGTGGGCTTAGATAGAGCAGGTACTAGTAATGTTAGAGATTATTTAAAGGGTGAATTTTCAGAGGGGTAGGGATACAGAGGATGAGTTAACTTGCTAACTAAATGTGGTTTGGGACTGTTTGTGGGCTCTGAAGCTTAAGTGGCATGAGCTGACTGGTATCTGTTAAGCAAAAATCTCATTCTTACGCCCTAAAAAACATGTGATCATGTCTTAACTAGCTAGTGAGAACAGTCCCTGAAGCAGGCTGTCCTGTGAACTGTCCCTCAGAGAGTGCTAATTGGCCATCCCAGGGAGAAGGCTATCAGTTAATTAATGTGGATGATCAGCAGTGTGGTGCTTGGGCTCATTCCTGGCTCCATTCCACTGAGCAGTTTAGCCATAAACAGAAATATCCATTCTGGAGCGAGCAGCTTTTCTCTGCAGGCTTCAGGCTCACTAATAGGCATTGCTGATTGATCCAAAGACAAGTTGTGACTTAGTCTTGTTCAGTGGATTGTTTGTCTGCTTCTCTTGCTTTGCTTTATAACACAAATTGATGGGAGCCCCCCTGTTAGAGCCTGAGATGGCAGGCAAAAGACCAGGCTTATACCTCATTCTCTTTCATGCGGTCTCACTGTATTTGTGTTATGAGATAAAGACAACTTCTGAGTAATCTAGCCAAGTAATCTGGTTCTATGTGTACAGAAAAAAATGCTCAGGCACATAATCACAAGTCCCATTCTACAGAAACAACAACAACAAAAAAAGAGTATATATACAGCAGCTTATCAAATCCATATCTCTGATCTTTTTCTCTTGGGTGCAATAGGTGACCTAGATTTGCAGCAGTCTGTATTTGTTTTTATGAGAACTATAATTCTTTCTTTCCCTACTTGCATAAAAAGGACTGTTTTCCCAGAAGATCTTAAGAAAAACACCAGGAAAACATGAAGGTGTAGTCTCAAAATTTAGCTTTTGTACAGACTCTACCCCAGTTCACTCTTCTGTGCCTTAGTAGTAGTTCCATGATGATATGACTCTTGCATCTGGATGGTTTACAGCAATTAGTCCTTCCTGAGCTAGGAGAAGTGGAATGATTATTTCTTAAGGCTTAATGAATTTATTGTAATTACTTAGCTGGGTTCTGCAATCTGTATTATCAGTATTTGTAGATGTGATTCTATTGTTCTGACCAAAAGACCTATATATGTGTCAGTAATGTCTATATAAACTTGTTTTACCAAAATCCTCAACCAGCCAGAAGATGCGTTGTCTTGCACATCTTGGAGGAATATTAAGAAACGCTCACAACTTCTCGGTTTGATTATTCCATCAGGTATCATTCAGAAGTTGGTCATAGCAACAAGGAGCAATGCCACCAAACACTAAGCACTGTATTACCAAGTTTGTAAAACAAATGAATCTCTGTGGTAGACTGATACATCAGCTTCTTCTTAAATGATATGGAATAGATTGTGAAGTTTTTTGCATTTGCAGAGCCTACCACATTATTGAACAGCAGCAAAGAACAATCTCCTATATACTGAGGGGAGGGCAGTTATTACAGAAAACATTCAAAAAGGTGATCAAGAAAAAGAGCACACCCATTCTGGAAGGGAAAGCACCTCTCTGGACCTGCAGGAGAGCTTATTATAAGCAATGAGAGCTATCGAAAAAAATGAAGCCACCAGACAAGGTATTTCGCTTTTTAATGTCACAGCTCTTATGGGCGTGTGGGGGTTTTGTGGGAATAGATGCAAATTTTTATAACTTTAGCAAACAGCATCCTGGACATATTTTATATCCAGGATATAGGTTTTCGTTAATGTCTCTACCAACCACCTGCATAATTCAATCACAATATCCTTTATAGACTGTTTCCTAGTTTTACATTTCACTTTAAGAAGCTGCTGGGTTTTTTAAATGCACTTCTAACGTGAGTATGCTGGCCCAGAAAGTGAAAATCTAATCTCATTGTTACTGTAAAAGATGCATGCCTTGCAGAATGTTAATATTAAGGAAGAGAAATAGAAAACATTAAATTCATTTACTAGAAAGTAACTAGTTATTTGTGGCCTACCTGCTATTTACTATTAAGGAATGGACCAACCTGTTTAGATGATGGCACTAATTGTGTAATTGCTTAGTTGATGGCACTAAGTGTGTAATTGCTTAGTTCTCTGCTTCACAATATCAAGATTTCTTCACTGTGCTGGTTTAGTAAGTTTGACTTTTGTTTACTGAATTTACTAATACTGAAAGCTAAAGCTTGCAAGACCAAGAGGTCTTCCTCATCTTCTGTAACTGATGCTAACCACTGCTAACAGAACCTTCAGGATTAGAACTGAGTATGCAGCTTTGCAGTATCTACTTCTGTGCTCTGATTTGGTCCTCTGAAAAGGAATATTTCCATAGAAGTGATTTATCAATGTTAATGTTGAGGTCCTCACATGATCTGAATTAATGTTACTTCACTGCTAACTTACCTTTCACATATTACATATCTGAAACTTGATGGGAAATGGGTTACACGATATCACTGCTGACTCCCTCATACCTTTAATTTTTTTCCAAGATGTTGCAGTTGAAAATGGGAAGACATTACATATGGTCATACAACAACAGAAAGAGGCCAGAGAAGAAGTCAACTGCATAGCAACTGAACTTTTGGAAGAAGAGAAGACTGAAGGACCATATCTTCCTCCTTTTATGCAACAAAATATGAAGATAGTCTGAATTGCAAAAGCCCAGGAGAATAAAGAAGCAAGAATAGGATGTGAACCCCTTTGACTTTCCATTGAGGCTACATGCTCAGATTATCAAAATGATGCTGAAAAGGGAGAACACCAAAAACAGAAATGCTGCAGAAGAAAGTAAGATAGAAAGAGAAAATTATCTCCTAGGATTGTTTTTTTTTGAAAAATGAAGACACGGCAAAATACTTAGCCAAATTGTCAGTTTTCTTATATTGGCAATGTCCCTGGCCGAGTATGTTGTATATCAGATCTGAATTAACAGAGAAACATTTCTGTTTGCTGTAAAAGTGGTAGGAAACAAAAAAAAAAAGGGAAAAAAAAAACAAAAAGAAGGTGAAATCCTCCAAGATCCTGTTATACTTCCTTGTTGGCTTCTCTCATTTGAAACAAAAGTATTGGCAACAAACCTTTTTTCCTTTCTTGCTGTCATGCAAACATAGATGTCTCTATTTTAAGACATTCAAATTGCCGTGATATATCTAGCTTTTTGCTCTTTGTAGTACCCATGTTTGTCTCCACATTGTGCCTTTCTGCCAACATGACAGTCTGAAGTGGCATAGGCCTGCCTGTTTACCACATATCTGACATAGTGTGGTTGGCCTTTCTTCAGGGAATAAAAGGAAGTCTTCTAAGGTAACCTGAGCTTATGATTTTTTGTAACCTCATCCAACTCTGACTATAGGAAAGCTAAGCACAGATTCACTCTTGCTGTCTGAGCTATGCCAGGACTGTAACAAAATATGAATCACAGTTTAGCTGCTAGAGCAAAGACCTGTTTTTCCCTGAAATGATTTATTTATTTAGATAGATTGCTTTTCCTTGATATTATCCTTCTGTCTTCTCTTAGAGAAGTAAAGGTGAATGAGGAGAACTAACCTACTGGCAAATTTTCATGTTATTAATGTCCATTAGTGAATCATGAGACTGAATTACAGGATATCCCGGAATTATGCAAATAATTAGTTTTCACATTTTTCAACAATTAACATTCATTTTAATAATTTAGTCCATTAGTAAGTGCTGTCTTTGCAGTGCATTGCACTGCCCTCTCTGTCTCTCTTTCTTTTATCTTTTGCTGCAAAAAGGTTCCGCTTCTATGAGATACTTGATATCATATCTCCTCTTCTTCCTGCATTACTGTATCTCTCAGGTCATTCTCGTAGTCATCTATTTGAATTATGAACATGAATTTTAAAATTACAAGCACTGAAGTAAAGATTACTCAAATAAATTGTTTTTAAGGACTACTAATCCAGCTGTTCTGCCTTGTATATAACTGTATTTTGTATAATTGAGGGAGAATGGTCTCCCCACAGTTTCTCAGGTAGAAAGAGAAATCATTCAAATGCTGGGGGCCATCATCCCCGAAGTTCAAACCAAGGTCTTGACTCTCAGAACAACTTTCCTTCTTCCTCTGGAGCGCATCTTAAACAGATTTCTTTGGCGAGAAGTCACAGCTCCTTCTCAAAGCACTATCACATTGGCCTTTTGTTATTGATTATGTGTGAAAATATTAACACATCTCCATCAGATTTCTTTCCATCTCCACTGACTACCCAGCAACAGGAAACAGTTTTAGTGATGGTGAAATGATCCATGCCCAGATCACTTCACTGATTGTAGGTCTGAAGCCATACTGCGGGTTGATGGAGTATATCTGTTTGGGTTCACATTATGATTTATGCTTTCATGCTAAATTAACAGTTTTAAAGGTTACAAGTTATTTTTCTTCGTGTTATCAAATTCAACAATTTAAGTTTTTCTTTTGCTGCTTCATGACCTGTTTGCATAGAAGTCTGTGACCCTATTGTTTACCTAGATATAGTGCATATTGATTATGTACAAATAATCAATACTCTGTTCTTTTTTTTACAAGAAATTGCCAGGAAGCTAAAGCAAAAATATTCTTACAATAAATTCATTGGCAAAAAGTTCTTCTTCTATTTGTACTGTAAATCGTGCAACATGCTTCCAACAGATGTAACAATGCTGAGCTGTTCCAAAAATGTTTAATAAAAATGGAAGACTATGTAAAAATGACTGATTGTGTTCTGTCGTACTTAAAAATGTCTGTACATAATATAATCATGAGGGAAGGTGTGAATGGTGGCTATTAAGAATGATACTGTTCTTCCTTCAAAGTATTTTTCTCCTGCTTCACAAGCATGTTGTCTGATATTTGTGATGACTAGAGTTTCAAATAATTCATGGTGAATAATGGATTTAATTAGTTTTAGCTGTTTCTGCATGTGATTTTGTCGTGAACATCTTATAATTTTCTCAAATGTATTCATGAGATAATTTCTCTGAGTAAGTTTTAGCATATATATTGTTCACAACTGCAAATATTTGAAATTCAACATCTGAGAAGTTTTAAAGAGCTTTGATTGGATGTATGAGTCATATAGTATTTTTCCGTTCCAGGACTGGTTAAAAGAAACTTCTAAATTTTTATGACTAGTCACATTTACAAGTTCCAAATTTGCTGTGTTCTAATTCTTTAATATTCATTTTCAAAGGTCCTTTTCTGTGAACTATTCTGCTATTTGACTCCTTTGCCTGAATAGGCAAACAAAATTATACTCAAAATGAGTCCAAACACAGATACGGTACAGTCAACATTTTTCCAAGTAAATATTTCTGGAAATTCTACTCAGGTAGATATATGTCTCCTCAACTGGCCGTTTCAAATGTACTTTGTTTGAAGTGACTTTATGACTGGAGTATTTAGATCTTGAAAACTAGGGGGAGGAGGGAAGATAGAAAAGGTCATCTGTGATTCTTCCGTATTTTGTGCTGATGTTAAGAAAAGGCATTTAGTGTTCCTTAGTGTCTGAGTTCATATAATCAACACCGAGTACTAGCCCAAAATGTCTGTCTGCAACTACATACTCGTTTTCGCATTCACAATTTGCCAACTGTGATACCACTAAAGGAACTAACCCTTGAACTAATACTTGATTCTAGGATAGGGTCAAGAGGTATATATGTTTCTCTTCCTCTAAGTTCTGTAACTAAGTCAAAAGTGTATTTCTGACATATGAGTAATTATATGCAGTGAATAAAAATTAAAGCTCTGAGCCACTAATAGCCCAAGGCAGCTGTGCGGTTTTGCTGATACATCATGCTGAATTGAGCTGGTCACTTTTGACCTGCTCACCTAATTCACATACTCCCTAATGGAACGAAATACTTTGTTACATTTTTGTTGACCTGTCCTTTACCTCTAATAATTTGTGAAAGAGACAGAAACAAACAAAACCTATTGATTATATACTCCACAGTTATGTAGAAGTTAGTATAATTTAAAAAGGAATTATGCATGAGAATTCGTTTATTAGTGTAGACTCTTACCCCGATGTCATTAGGGTCACATCTAGAGTAGCATTTAATATCAGGTACTTCACCTATAAGTAATATAATTTATAAAAGATAATTCAGTGATTCTAATATAAAATTCAGAATATCCTTAAATTCTTTGTAGAATTGAAACTACTCTATGATTTCCACTATGATTCTTCCTGCTCTGTGGTAACTAAAACCAATTATATACTAATCTAACCAGAAGAAATTACATATACTTTACAGCAAGCTTTAAGTGTTCCACAGATTTCGTTCAACCCAATCCAGTATTTGGTGTTTGCTACATCAGCAACATTTGTTCATACATCTTAATTGCCAGTGATCTTAAAGACTCTTATCAAGTAGCATTTCTAGAGCTACTGTTATCTTCAAGCCATTTATTAAAGTGCTATCTTAAATAATATCAGTCAGGTTTATTGAAGCTGGTGTATTTTAACCTCCTCATTCACTTCTATAGTCTTAGCTGGAATTAAACACTGTGTTTCCAAAACATGTAGCAAATACTGCTTTCAGTCATATATTCCTTTTTCAATGTAACTCTTAACTTTCTGAAGAGTTATTTTGGAAATACTGAAAGGTAACAGAGGGTAGAGTACGGCCAGAGTTTCCATAAACTCTCCTATCTTAATTGCCGGGCTTTTATTTCAAGTAGATAGCACATGGTCGTTATGGCAATATTACACAAAACTATGAAGCTGTTCCCAGAAAATAAATTATTGCCTTGAATATCCAACAGATATAATTAAATGCATGTTATTTTCCCAGAGCTATTCCACCACTTAGAACAGGTAATGCTCTTGACAACAAACACTATCTTTAGAACAGGATTTTTCCTAATGTACAGACATGCTTAAAAAATCAAAGCGCTATCTAGCAACCAAAAAGAGTATTTATAGCTTTATCCTTCACTATGAAAATTCCTTTAACAAAATAAACACAAGGATATCCCTTATGCTTTATGATGGCTTGTTCTTCTGCCTTTTTTTTCACGCAGAGGGACAACCATACCTTACGTAGGATCCCAGCAGAAAAAAAAATCTAGAAATTCCTGGAAGCCCTGCCATCTGTTGAAGCAGAGCAGAATGGGAGCTCTCAGATACATAGGAGGTTTTGGTCCGTCACCTCTTCTACATTTTCTGTAAAGAACAGAAGATAACACACAGCCCTCCATTTGAATTTTGGGTAAGCCCCTTTAACGTAATTTTTATACGAGGATGTTGCTGGCTTACCTGAGGCCCTCCAAGATCGCCAGGTTTTGATTATCATTATTTTATTGTATTAAGTAAAAATGAAGTAGTAAAGATGTAGTAAACTAAGTGGCACCAAATGAACAGAGGTTTTGCAATTTCTTTTCAAATACGAGCTTCATACCCTCAAACAATAGCTAAATATCATTTTTGTTTATCAGCATATGAACTTGATATAGCACAAAAGGAATATAAAGGTTATTTCCTCAGTGAATGGGTTTGAAGAGTTAATATCCCACTGACAATTCTTTAATGAATAGAGTAGCCTTATCTAATGTTCCTGGCCTTCCATAAAAATACCCTGTGTCTGTTTCTTTTCTCCTTTTTGAAAACTAAGGTGGAACAGATAGAAGAGGCAGAATTAAATGACATAAAAGTATTTCCTGTGGGGTCCCTTTCATTTTAGTACTTTAAACAGATTATCATAGCTACCAAGATAACTACTCTCTTTTTCAGCCTATATGAAGAGAGAGATAAAGCATATTTGTTATGAAGGAACATACAGATTAAAAATAATATTCTGGCAAACAGCATGGTAAAATAAGAGCAGAAAGGTCACATCAGAAAGCATCTGGGTGGATTGTGACAAGGAAGAAATGGAGATGAATGATTAGTTTTAGATTAAAGGTTCTCAGAAGCGTCTTACAGTAGAGTAATCATCGTTGCAAAGGTGATTAAAATAGCACACTTAGTCATGTTGCATCCACTAATCTGGAGAGAGAACATTATTATACAGCACTTATTCACGTATGTAGTGCATGAAGACAGGATTTTAAAATGGTACATCCCATTCAGCTTGTGAGTCAAGAAAGATTATGGAACACCCATTTAATTGCCTCTGTAATGCACAGCTGTAGTATGTGTATTACTGCATTAAATTACTAGAAGCCATTTTCCTAGCTATTTTGGTTCATTTTACCTTCTTTCTCTTCACTTCCCTGCTAAATCAACTGCCCAAGGCCTACAGGGAAAAATAGCTTTCTGCAGCCTTCCAGAGGAAGGTGCTTCCTGCACCCAGCTGTTCCGCAGTAAACCAAAAATCTCCAACATTTCTTTTCTAGAGGGAAGAAGCTTCCATCTGAAAGAAAGCAAAGCTTTCTTCTGGCTGAAGAAAACATTGCTGACATTCTTAGCAGACTAACAGAGAAAAACCTGCTCATGAATTCTTCCTAAATTATTTTCATCAAATTTTACTTAAGAGTTAAGCTATCTAAGCTATCCAACCATCTCTTATAATTCATAGAACTAATTCCTCTAATTCTTTATCAGATGCATGATCTGAAAATTCATACATGCAGCCTACATGCTGGAAACTTTAGACTACCATACTGTTGCATTAGTTGTGGTTTATATTTTTCCACATCAGTTTTAGAAAAAGATTCTTCATTCATGATAGCTTCCAACCTGAAAGAGAACTTGTACAAGTGTCTCCAATGTGAATAAATTATCACACTTTCACTTTTTTATTCACTTTGTGCTCAAATTCTCATGAGCATGTGGAGATTGATTAGGGAAGACAAGATATTTAACTGACAGTATTATCAACATAAGTAACTTAAAATCTGAGGATGAAAATGTAAAACATAGTGAGATTATCTTATATTTGACACTGTGAATTATCTCAAAAAATAATTGACATAATTATTTGGAAAACATCTATAAAAATAAAAGAATCAGGTAGAAATATATATCTATTTTCCTTAGTTCAATACTTCTGTTTCTTGATTTGTCAAGGTAATAGTTAAACATGGAAGAAATTCTCAATGGGAGCTGCAGTGCCTTGATGTAGATGACTTTCTGAAGCTTAACCTCTAAGGTTAATGAGATAATGGCAACTTACCTAGGAAGAAGCTATATAGGTGCACTATTGCAAACTGCTTGCTTTAATTTGTTCTGCCAAGAAGTTGTGTGTGTTGGACAAGGCACATCCCCACTCTGGTGTGACTATGATGCTGCTGGTCACCAACCTACTGTGTGCTGAATTGTACTGCATAGCCATAATTGAAAAGGTTTCTTCTTGGATAAAAATGCAAATACAAGCAATTATAAAAGATTTTCACTTTCATACATTATTCTGAGTGATATTACCTGTTCTTCATTCTAGTCTCCTTTTTTCCTCACATGTAGGAAATTCTGGTGTAGTGCTTGGGAAACTTATTTGTCAGGTGTCATCACTCTCAAATCTCTCGTGATACCCAGAAGATTTTTCAAGATTTTCTTGCAGAATCTCACTAATAAGAGCCAGCTGCCAACAAAACACAACTATAAAAACAGTCTTAATTTTGTATTTTTTTAAATACATTTCGAAGAGTGTTTTTGTTGCTCCAGTTTGAACAATAGGTATTGAATGATAACAAATTCAAATAATTTATGGGACAGACTCAGATAGACATGTCCTTTTGGCCAAAGAAATAAAACTACTGCTGATATTAGCTAGCCCAGAGATTTCAGCCCACTGTAGGCAGCTATGCCAAACTGCTTTCCTCAGCTGCTAACATCCAGGGTAAATTGGTAAGATCTTTTTTTCTCTTCTTCCTCTTCTCCATCTGTGAAATATATTCAACTCAAAGAAGAGATTGGCCCCTTCCCAGGGGATCCAGAACTTCATATCCCTAGAAGCTAATATTCTTCTCTGTTCTGCAGCAGTATCATGAATATTATTCAAGAGTCAAGATACTGTCTGTTCTGCCAGAGAAAAGAAGGCTTTTGCCAGATCTTAATCATGAACCATGTAACCTAATAGTCTATGTTTAGAAACTTCTCTTCCAGATGGCGCACATTTCCTTTTTTTCATCTTAGGATTTCTTCCACTCAGTTGGACTGTTTATGTTACTCATTCCTGTTTTTCCCTCCGTTTCTCTTCAAATAAGACTCAGACAGTCAATACAGTTACGGTAAAAATTCAAAATAATTCTCAAAGTAAAAGTCTCTCATTTGCAATACATAGGTTACCTCAGGGTAAAAATCAGTGATTTTAGATATCTTAGATATCCTTTTTTCCCAGGTAACTCCTAAAATACATCTGAAATTATTTTTTAAGTACTCTGAGTGTTCTACTATTTCCTTTTATTTGAGGTGGCAATAATTTTGATGGATTGACATTATAGAGTTACATTTTAGACTTCCTTGAACTGATAGAAAACAGCAAAGTTTTGAAAATGAGAAGTTCGAAATAGAGGCTGGACAAGCAAGAAATGATAAATCACTACTGCATAATTGCAGGGGCACTAAAGAAAAGAAAAAAGTTCAATACAACTCCAAGCTTACTAAAAATGTTCATTAGAAAGGAAAGCGAGAGCACCTTTTCCCTTGTTTTCATGGGAGAAATCATACCATTCTCTTTCTTTCAGGGGTGTAGAACTTCACCAAGAAAGAAGTAACCAACAAGCAGTGAAGTGAGCATAATTACTGCTGGGCACATGTAATTTTCTCTTTGGTGAGATAACCCACCTCAGACTTTTAAATATACACTTGATGGCATGGTAGCCATGAGAGCCTTTCTTTATTGCTGTCTCTTTGCCAAAGGAAAAGTGCAGTTGTACAGTAGCACAGCCCAAATAGCTTTAAGTGTCACTCTAGAAGCTGGAGGAAGAATGGTAATACACTGAACAATTCAGAAATAAGAGTGAAAAGTAAAAATAAAATAAAAATAAAAGTAAAAATAGGCATTAGAGATAAGCAAAACAAGATTTCAAGAGAGAGAGAGAGGAGAGGTAGCAGCAGGAATCAGTATGAAGTCCAACAAAACATCCTAAGTAAAACCTCCGTCTATCCCATTGCTTAGGCATCAACACTGTATCAACTTATAAAAGTAAAAGTGTTGCTTAATGTTAGTGTTATCCCTGTTTCCATTCCTTTTTTAATGCTTAAGATTTGTAACATGATATTCTGATACGATACGTAATTGTGGAAAACGTCTCATGGAGCATAGCACAGTAGATAAGCATTAATATCTTAGAAGTGCATCACTAGATTAGTGATGAACTGTATAACTTGATGCTGTTTTGATAAAATGGTAGCCTTAGGTTACCACACTTCTATTAAATCTTTGAACAGAGAGTCACCAAGGCTTCAGGGGCTGTAGGTAGGATTTCTCTCTTTCCCTTTCCACTGCTGTCCAGCCAGTCTGATCTCAGTCAACTGGGGAAACGTCATCATATTGTGAAGGCTATAGTTAGTGACATTTGTGTGCTGTCATATTACTCTCTTTCCAGACTCCATTCCTGGGATATGGGCTCCTACTTCTTTTTCATTCAGTTTCTTCTGGGGCTTTACGACGCTAGCCCACAGCTACTATATGCTTCAGCATTTGTGAGGGAGAGGGGAGAACACTGCAGGCTGTCGGGAATTATATGTTTCAGGCATTTTGCAGCCACTCTGTAGGGTTCAGGGGATATTTTATTAAGAGATCAAGGGAGTAAAAGCTGATGAACAATTGGACCAGAGAGTACTGAACTGCACAAAGAGCAAGATTCTTGTTGTGACCAGGGTGCTACAGTAATATTAGTGTGCAATAGTTCTGGTAGAGTTTAGCATTGCATCCTTTTAAAATCTCAGTGCTGTTAGTTTTGTAGTATGGTAATATATGGTGATATTATCCCTGCACTGGTGAGGATATTGGTTTTTTGAGTAGCAAGGAAGACTGAACTCCTTCCAAGTAATACATACACACTGCAGCTAGATAAGATGAGGAATTAGGAGCATTATACAGAGATTGTTCTTTCATTTTGGATCTGAAATCCTTCAAAGCTAACACAAGCTGTTAAGGCTGAATTGTTAATACTACCATTTGATGACTCTGCGGTGGAGTATGTGAAATGTATTTCATGGCTGCCATTCTAGCTTCTATATTTGTCACAAATTGTCAGTGTTGTTGGTTAAAGACTATGTGTACTCAGAGGCAAAATTATTCGTATATCTGTGAGACTGATGCTTCCAGAAATGGTTTGAGGAGTGCTGGCAGGGCTCTGGGGAAGTCTGCAGTGGGAACTGATACACTTATCCGGTGTGGAAATGTGAGTTGAAAGAATGAACAAAATGACCAAAAAAGGTTTGAAGAAAAACATAGACAATTGGAAGCAGTTAAAAGAGAAAAGTGGAGTTAAGTGTTAATATGACCAAAAAAAGAAAAAGTAAGAATAAACTGAATGATAATTACTACAGGGAAAATTAGAAAGAAAAATTTACAGGGCAATGAATAATGAATAGGATCAAAGGGGAGAAAATCTCAAAATTGCTATATAATTAATTGTTATTTGCATCCCTGAGAGAAATTTTTTTTAACACTATTTTTTTCTCTTTTTTTTCTCTAAGTTAGTTACCAACAGATGCTGGATTTTTTTTTTATTTTTATTGTCTCTGGAGAAATACATTTCAAGTTCTATTTTAACTGTTAAAGGTAGATTTTCACTTTCCACTTATTATTCAACAACCAACTTTTTTTTAAATAAAAAAATGTGTATTTTGTGGCCACAAACCCCTGTTAACATGTTGAAGTTAACGATAAGGTGATAGTGATAATGTGATAGCTAATGATAAGGTCCTAGTACGGGAGATTACTTTTTCCATTATTAATGGTAGCTCCAATTTCATATTATTAAAAAAAAATTCATATGTACATAAACTCACATTTAAAATCAGCAATAATTTATTTAGGGGCTGTCCAGCAATTCTGCCTTTTTTTTTTTTTCTAAATGATCTAGTTTTACCAAGTTTCACCTTTTGTGGGTATTTCTCCACCTCTCACTAGAAATTATGATGTTAGGAAACTGATATCTCTTGAAGATTGCCTTTAAGAGCAATAACATAATATTCTGGACAGATATGGACACTTTAAGGGGTTTTGCCATGGTGAATATTGAGTTATCTACTGAATAATACTCCTGAAATTACAATCAAATTCCAATGATTCCTTCTTTCTTTTCCCCCTTGCAAGCAATATTTTTAAATTATTTCAAAACAGGTTTCAAAACATTGTTTCAAAATGATGTTAAACAGCAGGTGGGAACATTGGTGATTAACAGAGCGATTCAAATGAATAGGTTGCTCTGAACAGATTAGTGATCCTGATGACTAACAACTGGAAAGAACAGAAGATCACCAGAAACTTCGTGCATTAAGGAGAGAATGGAGTTGAGACCAGGCATTACATCTATAGGATTTTTTTCTGAAGTGGTTTCAGGGACAGGGCTACATTTTCACACTTCCAAACATAGAAGGCTGGACATACAACATAGGCCTGGCAAATCCAATGAAGCTGTAGTTTGGACTGTAATAGGAATTCACTTTGTGTCTGAAGTGTGAAAATTGTTAAGCCATTGCTGTCTGGAAACCTGCTTCTTTTCTAGTTGAGTTAGCCTGTAGTCAGCCATTTCAATATTGGTAAATCAATGACTGGAGGTGTTTTAATAAGAGCAAGTACCATAATAAGTCAAAATATGTCTGTACCAATCATAAAACTTGTAGTAAAAAAGATTAATTACAGTTTTAGTCCCAAAATTATGTAGTTATATATAGCTAATATTTGCCCTCTCCCCACTGGGCAAAAGACACTGCGAGTTCCGGTTCATTAGGCATGAGCTATCCATTAACATTAATATATATCTGAAAAAGTGCATTGTACCATGACATTTTGAAATTTCACCCTGCTCCAGACAATAAAAAACTAAAGTCTTGCCTAATACAGGTGTTAATGGTGCTGTAATTCCAGACCTTATGGTAAAAGATCCACCTGGTCTCATGCTTCCCTGTTTCACAAAAATCGTTGGTCTTTGTATGCTGAAAGACATTACTTGTAACCAAATTTCAGGGTGATATTCATTTCGTATGGCAGATGTTTGTAGTGTTTGTGCATCAGAAATTTGTTTACACAGATGTGATGGATGGGGACAAGTAATAAAGAGTCTTTCAGAATGCTCTCAGTAGGCTTCAAAGCTGTTTCTTCAGATGCTGTCTTGGATTTTGGGGTCATGACCAAGTAAATGCTGCACTTTATTTGGGAAGCAGATTTTATATTGTGAATGGTTGATGTTGTGTATGAAATCATTCCGCGCTAGGAAACCTACCTGCATTTTGTTAGCAAAATATGAGGAAGATAGGTAACTATGGCATTTTTCAGTTAAATTAAATTCTAAAAAGTAATAAAGCTATAGCTTTTATGTATAATGACATAGGAGACTGGAAAGCTAAAGCAACATAGAAATAGTCAATATGCAGGATGAATGCATATTTGTACAACTGTGGACCACAACAACTTGTAAGGGGGACCAAAGATGTTCTTGCTGAGATTTTCAATGTGCAGGGGGTCTGTGAGTCCCATGCAACTAGAATGAAGAGGCTTTTGTTGGTCTCTGTTCTCAGGAGCTACAGGAGAGGGTAAGACACTTATGCTTAGTCAATCACTGTTCTTAAGTGAGCTTACCTCTTCTGCGTCACATCCAGCATCCATTCCTGGATATACTTTTTTCTGTCCAGTCTTCCTATTCTTGACTATTTCTGGTGGTTTCTATTTCTCCCTTGTTCTTCTCTTGTAATATATGTCTGCTATTGTTCAGCTGCTGACTTGGAGGCATAGCTAGGTTTTTATTAAAGAAACACAGTTCTCCTCCTTCATGCTCTTTCTCAGCCCTTAGAGATGTAGCAAGGTATTAACTACTGATACCATTTTTCCCTTCATGCTCTACTGTGATTGATGCTAAAATAAACCCCATTTTTCATTCCCTTTCTATGGTATATTTTCCAGGAAGAAGAGTAAGATATTAAGGTTGGCTGTTTTGTCTCTTTTTTTCATTCTATTATGTTTTCCCTAAAACAGTGTCTACAATAGCCTTTCAGTGATTACCACACATCATCCTAAGCAGAGGCAAAGGATTCAAAAGTAGTAAGAATAGTAATTTCAATTTAACCCATACAAAACAGGCTGTTCTTAAACTGAAGATAGTAGTTGCAACCATGCCTCCAGAATGCTCTTAATTAAAAAAGTGAAAATTAGAAAGATGGATTGCATTTGTATAGTTTGACTATCTGGGCACAATAATGACCATGGGATGCACCATCAGAAAATTATACTATTAGTTCCTGTGAATCCTGACGTTCCTCAGTGTCCTTAGAACAAGGATTTAACAAATGCCATATAACTTGAGAGGGACCAGTGAATGTTAAACAACTTTTTTGTGCTTTTTGTTGGTGAGGATAATGACATAGAGAATCAATTCAGCAGGGAACAGCACATATGCATGAATAGGCTCAAAGAGATCTAGTTCAATGAGATATACTTAACCTTTTCTTCAGCCCAGAACTGCAAAAGATAAGCTCCTGTTATCAGATCTTTCTGAACTGGGGAGAAATACATTACACTGGAGAAATAATCTTTCCTTTTAAACACACATGATTAAGATATAACTTCCAGTATTACTAATTGATTCTCTATGAACAAGATAAAGAGGTATGCGAAGTTTCTTAATTCTCCAGCAGTGTTCTGCCAGTGATACCAGATGAGGTTCATAAACAAGACAAGAAAATTTATCACCCAGGCCCTCTTATTATACAGTGGATAAAGGATTTAAATTGTCCTTGAAAAACCTTTCTCTTTGAGATGTACAATTATTAATTTAGGAAGATATCATGGGAGATAAATGTTTAAACTAGACCCTGACCAACACCTTGACCACATCTGAGTGCCAATTCAGTGCATTTTGCATATTTGTGCTATTCAAAGGGCCTAGAAAAATTTCTGTCTTCTGTCAGAATATCACTGAGCAGCTGCAAGCACATTGTATTTCTGCAGACAATAAATTTGCTTTTGGACATGACATAGTTTAAAAATGTATGAAAGGTCTTATGCTCACCAGTAAAAGATTAATTTCTGTCATGGGACCTTAATTTGGCAAGGATGTAGCCTGGATACATTTGAAAACATGGTGAATTATTTTTTATTTCATTTATCTATTTTTCAACAGCTTTTGTAAGAATCATGATGTCTGTAAGGTTAAAGGAATTTGCTAGCTATGGTGGCAGCTGCTCTTTTCTGAAAAGTTAGCCATCCCTAGAATACTTTTGATAAGGCAGGCTCTGACCTGATATTTATTTGCAATTCACATGCATATCAATTTATTTGTGATTTGTCTTCCTAAGACTGCCTATTCATAAAGGAGATTACAAAACACATTTCAGATTAATCAACAGTTAACTTACAATATAAGTGAAGTTTCTAAAATAACTTAGATTTATATGATTTCTTATGATTATGGCTTTTCTCCTATTTTTATGATAACTGTAGAAAGATAGTTTCTCAGTCATTATATGGATGGATTACTCAGGATATAGAAAAGGGATATAGAGCGGTGTCGCTTCTTCCTTGTCTGAGAATTTATATTAAATTGGTGACAGCAGCAGTCGACATGCAGTTGGCTCATCTCTGACATATTCCTGTTCTTGAAGGATCTCTATTCATACTATACAAAGCAGAATTAATTAGATCTGGATTCAAGGTCAGGTGCTTAGTTTGGCACAACAATATTTCAGTACCTGTTCAATATACTGTGACGGGCAGTGTACGGAGAAGACATCTGAGGAAGGAATGGGTGTTACATATTCATGTACTTTCAGGTTCTACTCACATTATCTTTTTTTTTTTTGAGGGGGAGGGAAAGGCATACTGGCGAGAGTGTTAATAAGGTCAAAAGATGTCCACAAGTTGGCAGAGAAAAAATAATTGAGATGTTGGAAATGCCTTGGGCTTTCTTTAGCAGCATGGCTTTCAAGATGGGCGTGAATGCAGAGAGGAGTGCTAAGAGGGGCACAAAAGCCTATTAAAAGGAAGTCTGGGCAACTGCCATTCTCTGGAGTACAAAACTTCAGCCTCTCTCTTAACCTGATTTGACGCTGCAGAAGCAAACTCCATTACCACAAGATGGTGATGAAGTAAGGGAAGGGCTACCTACACGGCATGCAGCCAAGCCTGCGAATATTTTTGCTTGAACTTTTCTTCTATAACCCAAGCTCCAAACCAAAGTGAAGTAGTAATATCTGTAGCACTTCTTTAGTTATCATGATGTATAAATCCTGGCACAAATTTAAGTGTTATTTACAAGTGGATGTTTGTTGAACAAACATTTATAATCCTTGCCATAATAATATGTCACACCATTTATATAATTTTTTTAAAGAGAGCTTAGAATAATTTAACCTCAAGTGTGCAGTTTATTTTCATTTTATGTATAAGAAAATCTTATTATCTCTAAAAGTTCAGGACATCACCAAATTTGTGACCTTATGTTAATTGTCTACTGGTATATTTCTTGGACATTTTCCTTTGGTTTTAATATATGGGCACTGTAATTTCAAGGGCATTAATACTTATTTCTGAATGTGTTACATTGCCAAGTGGAAAAATTAGCATCAGAAGCAGTTATAAGACAGGAAATAGTGAAGCAAATTAGAAAAGGAGGGAGATGTAAGTTTTGATTTAGAATCATAGAATTATCTGGGTTGGAAGAGACCTCCACGATTATCAAGTCCTTAATCCAACACTATCATGATTACTAGGTCATGGCACTAAGTGCCACATCCAGTCTTATTTTAAAAACCTCCAGGGATGGTGAATCCACCAACTCTTTGGGCACGCCATTCCAATGCCTGATTATTCGTTCTGTGAAGAACTTTTTTCTGATATCCAGCCTAAACCTTCCCTGGCAGAGTCTAAGCTCGTGCCTTCTTGTTCTGTTGCTTGTTACCTGAGAGAAGAGTCCGACTCCCACCTGTCTACAACCTCCTTTTAGATAGTTGTAGAGAGTGATGAGGTCACCCCTAAGCCTCCTCTTCTCCAGGCTAAACAACCCCAGCTCCCTCAGCCTCTCTTCATAGGACTTGAGCTCAAGTCCCTTCACCAGTTTTGTTGCTCTTCTCTGGACCCGCTCCAGCACCTCAATATCTTTCTTGAATTGAGGGGCCCAGAACTGAACACAATACTCAAGGTGTGGCCTCACCAATGCCAAGTACAGGGGAAGGATCACTTCCCTCGTCCAAATGGCCACACTATTCTTGATACAGGCCAGGATGCAATTGGCTTTCTTGGCCACCTTATTTATAGATAAGAGATTAAAGTATGTCATGGGGAAAAATGTCGCCATTTTTACTTATCTGTTTTCTTGCTTGAGTAATACTCTGAATGTGCTATAGCATTAGCAAAAAACCCCTAAGCAGCTGGACAACTTAAGGGCAATTTTATTGGATATATCTGTATTCTGTCCTATCATTACTTAAAAAACATGGAGGTAGCACAGAAGTTTTCAAATCCTGTTCAACAAGCACTAATGAGTGACATACTTATTTTAAAGAAGTCCTTTGTACCTAGTGGATTAGAACCTTTCTGCAGTATTTTTACTCGACTTTCTTATAGGCTATCTGATGTTGGGACTCTCACTGGATAGATAACAAGTTGAAGACACCTGAAAGCAGCTGTTTCTCTTGACTGGACTCTCTGATGGCTTATGTGGTCTCAGAGAAATGTCTGATATGTTGCAGGTCAGATCCAAAATACGCAGCACACATCACGGTTCTGTGGTGACTGCCAAGTAAAAATCTGGTCCAGCTTCTCATGCGGTGCATGCGGAAATATACTGGTGCACTGAGAAAGCTATTTTGTGTTTGATGTTTGGTAATCCGCCCTGAGCACTTTAACAAGAAACCTGCCTCATGGAAATAGGATTTCTGTGTTTGCTCCATTACCTGTAATATGCTAGGATATACATGAAAAAGGTGTGCCTCTTCTCAAAGGTGTGAAACACAAGGATCTTGTGTCATAAGCTGTTCAGAAGTAAAGGACTGCATGCAGCTGATCCACCATCGAAGATTTTGTCATGAGGTAGAATTAGCAACTGCCAAGTTTTGAATATGTCTACATTTAAATAAATGGAGTAAGACATAGGGTGAAGGGGATCATAGAACAAAAGAGAATACATAGTTCTCTGAGTAGAGCAGACCAGATGAGGAGCAATGCAGTTTCTGATAATACTGGTGAGAACTACTTGAGGAGGTAATTGAAATAGTTATAACGACCTCACTCAGGATGAAATAGACCAATGTAGGGCAAAATTTTACGTAAGGTGAAAGTGATCACATTGTTTTATGAAAATCTTCAATGTATAGAGAAGACCTGCATTTTGATAGAAAAGACTCCATTTGCCAAAAGGCTTATTTTACACTTTTCAAGAAAAATAACCTATAAGTGTCACATAATAAAATATATAAATTTAATTTTTGTGCAAAATAGACTTTCAGTTTTTGTTAAAAATTCAGATTTTGGTATAATCATTTAGGAGAAACCAGCAAAAGTACTTCCACAACAACTTCAAAAGCTTCTTTCTACATCTGAAGGAGCTGGCTGTCAAAGTTTCAGCCAAAGGACCAATATACTACCGTCAATTCAAATAATGATCCAAATAGAAAATAATGTTTCACTTTATAGCACATTAAAATAGTTACTTCTTCCTTACACTGAATATGCTATCTAATTACTAGAAAACTGTTAACAGTACAGTTCTTTATTCCAGTAGTTAATCAAATAATATGAAAATTTTCAGTAATAAATATCACTGTTGTGGTTTTTGTAATTCAACACGGGCATCATCCAAAGCCCATGGCAACAGGAAAGAAAAATAATGATATCTTCCTGAAACCTATCAGCTCATTAAGGAATTAGTCTCCTTGGAGATGACATCTGAACCCTTTTCTACTGAGTTTTCCATTGCAAGTGTGAAGTGAGGGTGATAATATAGCCATAAAAGAAATTGGTCTGCTTTATCAAATGCAAGTTTGTTTACTTTTAATTAGAAAAGCTTTTCTGAAGAAAAAAAAGGTCTATTTATTCTCTGCACATCATCCATTTTTTTGGTAAATTAGGGTCTGTTAGCATGCTCTGTCTTAGTTTCTTAGCTAACTCTTGTCATGCTAGAAGCTGAATGCTTCTTTTTGAAGACGTTCCTTATTGCTGAAATTTCTGCAAGAAAAGATAGTAGTGTATATTTTTCTATGAAAGGCTGCCATGCCTCTACCTTAAGCTAACAGCTGAAACTACTGAAGTCCTTTCTGGTGACATTTTGCCCAGTATATGCCCTGGAACTGCTTTTGGAATTAGCAAAAGACACACTGAAAAAATGATGTTATTCTGAATCCATAAACCTCATATTTCTGATTAAAAATCAGTATAGAAAAAAATATGATTGTGAACTGAACTAACAATCAAATAAAGAAGAGTTCTTCTGCCTGCTTTAATAACTTTTCTTTTCCTATTATTTTTTAAGTTATTGTTTTCCTGCTTCAGGACAGTTCTCCCCTCCCCTTAATATGCCAGAACCACAGGGCTTAGTCATCCCTTCCTCTCCTCCCTCAGTGATAGAACTTTAATTTATGCTTTCGTTCCTTGAAAAAGCTAAAGTAACATTTGTGTTTTCCTCATGATTTACCCATAATCCCCTGAAGTTCAAGGAAAACTTGAGCAGAGTATCTTTCAAAATATATGGGTAATAAAATGTGCCTCAGAAGAGCTTCTCAGATTCCTAACTTAGAATTCTTGCTTTGATCTTTCTGCTATTGTGGACAAGATCCTAAATAACATTTTCGTGCTGATCACTGACTCCTGGTCTAGGAAAACATGAATCTCTTGAGAACCTATTAACACCACGTAGTTACCTGCAAGAATTACTGCTGGGCCATATGGACACCTCTTCACCTGTAGGGATTAAGCATTTGACATCCACAGGCCCATTTATCTTTAAATTGAGAAACCTGGGTATAAGGTTGATGCTAAATCTTCTTAAAGATAAGACAAAGAAGGTAATTATCAGAGGACCACAGGAGCAACTCTCAACTTTTTTTTTTTAATAATATGTGCATGGTATTCGATAAAAAAAAATAGTAGCTTAGAGATTCCCATTTGTTCAAAAATGTTACTAGACTGAAGCCATTGATCTCACATTTTAGAATGCTGTTGCTCAATTTACACTATTTCAGATGAGCCTTGCTCTTGGGATGTCCAATCCAGGTATGAACAAGTGTCATTAAAACAAAATTAGTCAGAACACTCTGAACACTCTCTTAAAAAGAGTAAATTGATTAAAATAAACTGATTAGAATTTGGTCAAAAAGGGGGAATTCAGGGTCACTGGCTTTTCCACAGACATCAAAGAAGGGGGATTGGCCCTCGTGTTCTGATCTGATGTGAGATGTATACCTTAGGCATTTAAATCACTGGTTTCTCACAAAGATACTCCTGTTTTAATTTGACCACTATGATAGAATAAACATTTCCTATAGTGAAGAGAGAATGTGGCAGAAATTCAAAACCCAGCTACAATAAAAAACAAACGCTCACAACCAGATTGATTTCAACTAAGTATGCCACGTATGACTGTTGGCAGCCCAGATGTACTCTGTAGGGATGATCACCCCTGCTTCACACTGTCAGAGTGCCTGGGAACTGTGTAATGATTTCAGCTCTGCAAAGTGCTAAGCAATTTCTGAAATACCTGTGGCTTGCACTGGCTTGCTCTGGGTCACCACATTCAGAGGTATAAACCCAGAGAGATATTGCGCCCATGCTGAAACTGGGAATGTAAAAGACAGATAATAAAAAAAAAAAGTGGATGCTAAATAGAATATGGAGAGGACCTGATAATGCTTTCTACTCTAGGAAATGATCGTGTTTAATTGGTATGTTTTATATTTAGTATGCATCCTGGTGTTGTGACTGCTTCCCTTTTAAGGAAAGTATTTGGGTTGTAAAGAGCATTGGTTATTCCTTATGCATTTGGAAGCATAAATGACAGATGTTTCTGATTATATGTACGTTATCATTGATTGCTATATTCACTGAAGGATCAAAGAGCAATACTTCATATAGAGTAGATTACGAAATATAGTCATTGTGCCATGCTGGTTCACACATCAGAAATAACTTACATCATCTTTAAATCTGCATTTCATGTAACTTGTCAATTTGTCCTACTGGAAACATGTTTTCAGCTTTATGCTCATTGGCTTAATTAGTATTTCTTCTTAAAAGCTCTTTTCTAGAACTTGAGTTTTATTTAACAAAACCTATAGCCCTAAAAACAGTGTGAAAAAAAAATAGTATGTTAAATAGAAGAAAAATGAGGCAGCAAGTCTACTTATGTATGCATAAAAAATTAAAAGAAATTTTAAGTTGGGGTTTAAGGTGTAAAAGTTCTAAAGAGCAGTTTATCTGTGTATCTAAGTCCATGAAATGAAGAAAAAGGGAAGTGAAGGAGTGCAATCTTAATGACAGCTCAGTCTTGGTACAGGTATTTGGACTTAGGAATTATTTCTGCTATTTGTTGTCACTCTGTAGGAATAAAGTCAAGTCCGGCAAACCATCTGAGCTTCAGTGGGGAAAAGGTACACAAGTGCTGATTGGCAGAGGACAGAGAACATGCATGATAATAATTTAAGTTAGAGTATCTTCTGCTGAAAGTATCACATTACTTTGTTTCCCCATGCATAGAGATTGGAAGAACCAAGGTATGTTTTCCCCAGATTTCTTTATTGTCATGAAAGCATTCTGAATTATAGACACTGGTGGAGTTACAACAGTAAATTTTATATGAGATTCATACATTTCTGAAATGAGAAAAAAGAAATAAAGTGAGTTATCTATTCAGATAGGAGTATTTGGCCTTTAATAATTTATTCTGACATATCCAGGACTTGGCTAAAGGTCATTGGCAAAGTCAAATCCCTTGGCTTTCTAGGGTTTCTCGTGTAAATGTGTGGAGTGTTCATTCTGTAAAAGACCTAAACATGGTCCTTGCTTAGATCCAAATACCCCACCTGCCATTTGGGCATGAGTCCTTCTTTTAATGCCTCTGGCCAAGTAATATATTCAATAGACTTTTTGCAGGATGAAGTATGCTGATTAAAAGTGTGCTGTTCTCAGAGCGATTTATAGTGAAAGAATAACATTTTAAATTCGTTACATTAATTTCTGGTAAATACCATGCAATAACAATTAGATGTGGCAAATATTTTGTCATTAAACTGGAGTAGTTGTTATTGCACATTCCAGTATGCTTGAGATTTTATATAACTCACTGATAGGCAAACCTTCATATGTTCATATAAGAATTATAAGAATACAGTAAACATAAACATTATGTATAATGATCATATCTAATTGCAAAAAATTACAAGGAACAGAAATTTGAGAAAAATATGATTGCTAGTTATCAAATGAGATTTTTCCATTAAGTTGAAAAGAATACTACTTTCTTGAACTATTTTCTTCAAAAAAACTTTTCAAAGTTACCTTCTGACTTTCTTGGTTATTGTGAGATGAGTTTCCTTCTACATGGTAATGTGACTGAGATCCTTCTAAGAGAATCTATCAGTGTCTGACCCCAAATCATTTTCTTACTATAGGGCACTATACAAACCAGAATGAATTATCATGGTGGCAATCCATGTATACCAAATTAAACAAGTTCCAGTGTCTGAGAGACTCAGTGGGAAGGTACCTGGGTAACCAAGGGCAGAACTTGGCTCATATAAATTCATCATTCAAATAGACACATCTATGTAAGTGTCAGCCCTGAACACTGAAGCTACAGTTTATTTTTGATGTATAATTAACAACAGAATATCTGCAGGTTTTATTTGTCTTGACTCCCATGTTGCCCTGTCCCTTTCATAGGATCACAAGTAATTTAAATTGGAAGAGAGTCCCTGAAGTCATCTGGGCCAAATGCCTGTTCAAAGCAGAGCATTAGTTGGATCAGACAGAGTTAGATCAGCTCATTGAGGGCCTTGTCCACTAAAGTGTAAATATCTCCAGGGATGGAGATTTGACAGCTTCTCTGGGTAACCATTCCAGTATTTCTCTACTCTTCTTGTGAACAATTTTTTCTGCTATATAGGATTTCCAGTATTGCAACTTGTGTTTGTTGGCCCCTCATCCTGTTGCTGTGCACCTCCAAGAAGAGGCAGGCAACATCTGCTCTATACGCTCCCATTAGGTTGCTGAAGATACCAATAGCATCCAAACTCGCCCTTCTTTTCCCAGGACTGAACAAGCACAGTTACCCCAGCCTCTGCTCACGTGGAGGGTAGGCATACAAGCATAACTACTTGAAGCTTATACACAGCTTTACTAGTGGCTCATTAAGAGTGGACACTGTCCAACTCCTTCCTTCTCAGTTACACTGGTTGAAAGCCCTGGAAGGAAGCAGGACCAGAAAAACATATTCTCAAACACTGAAGTGCTCAGATACAAGTAGGAACATAGATTAGAAACCGCGGTTTTACATGCCACTGCATCATTTATATTCGATAGTATACTCCTTTTACCATAAAACAACATTTTCACATTCAGAGTTGATTAATTCTTTTATAAATACAAAAAAAGTTTTTTTGATCCTGTGCAAAGTTTCTCAAATACATAAGTTTTTTTTTCTAAGCATTTAAAAAGCACTGCATTACTATGCTATCCCTGCACTAATGTAAAGAGATGTAATCTAATTTAAAAGCTTAAGTCAAGCAGTTTGTGTGCTTCTGTAGTAGCAGTCTTCTCAGCACTGTCTCCTGCAACTGAGCAGCTCTGCTCTCTGGTCAGAAATTCACAGGTTTCTGCTGGTATAGTCTATTCCTGCTCAACTTTCTTTCGTTAGTGGTTCTGTAGCTGCCTAACAGATCACACTACAGCAACAACCCATACTGCATACAGTACAGCAAATGTATTGGAAGAAATTCTGCTCCAAAGATAACAGCTTTTTTTCCCTTTTCTTTTTGCTTCTGTCTTTGCCATGACTTGAACATAGGTTCAATGAAAATATTTTACTTCTAGTGCCTTAATAATTCTCTTCAGAAAGGAGTTAAGTTTTCAGCCAAGATTTGTCCTACAAAAACTCAGAATTTCTTTTACAATTCTCTGACAAGTCAAAATCTAGCAACTTGATAACTACTTCCAGCACTTTTACTTTGTCTGCATCATCTTCAGTTCGGGGAAAATCCCTAACCTCCATATCTTCAATATGATGGGCAGGTGAATACCATCCCTTCCCTTATGTAGTGAGAATAGGGAGTGAAGTGACTTACTCAGATTACATAAAGTCTCTGGCAGAAGTATAAAAACTTCTCAGAAAGAAGTTACAAGACCTGTCAAAAGTAGTTGCTCCATTAGCTGTTGTCAAACAACAGTCTCTGCCATAAGTAGCAGCATGATTCCTCCCTGTTCCGGCAGGAAATAAGCTGGAGGTAGTAATTAAGCACCACAAAGTAGCAAATTGCTGGGTTTGCACTTCCTTCCTCATTTTCTTTTCCTCAACTGTCCACTACATGTCAAAAATGTCACTTTAGGACTAGTCTGTTAAACTTCATTATTACTATTATCATCATTCGAGAGAGCTAATTTGTGCCAATTCTCTTCCATGCCTTCTTTTTCGGAACACAGAAGCACACCCCATTTCACAATGACATAAATTTTCACCCTTTATGCAGCCAGAGTTTACCCTAGGCAAAAAGAATCTCTGCTCACAAGTGAATTGTTTGTGGAGAAATAGAAGGAAAACAGAAGAGAAAATAGGGACAGGGAAAGGGACACATAAATGAGTGTGGGAATTTGAGGAGAGCAGTCATGACAGGGCTCAGAGGAGAGCAGTCATGACAGGGTTCAGCCTTCTGTGTTCAGGAAACCCTCAACAAATAATCAGTGTGCAATGCGATTCTGTTTCAATGTCTGCTTTTTCAACCACAGAGATGAAAATCAAGAACTGATATGATCCTCGTGTGTATAGCATACTTATTAGGGATTATTGTACTTTTTTTTTTTCTTTCTTCCTGCTTCAGATCTAACATAATTTGCATTGGAAGCACCTGGTTATATTCACTTTGTAGTATACCTCCTGACGTAGTTCTTTTGTGATTTCTTCTATGGTAATTCTGGTGCCTGTAGTGGTTGGCCAGCTGTTACGTTTTGTCTTTTGTTCCTGACGTAGCTGTATTTATCAACAAATCTGATAAAACTGTGGTTTCACTCAGCTTTATCAATGTTTTATTTATAGCAAATTGAAAATTTTATTAGATGCTTGAATGTTTTGAACCATCTCTGTAGAAATGGGATGCAAAAATAATATCAAGCTTTATAATGAGAACAAGCTTGTCAGGAAAATAACAAAAACTACAGAGGAGCAAATAAACCTTGGACTTGAGAGATTAATACAAAAATTCTAAAGCTTTAAATAGATTTGGGTTGACTAAGGGTACAGATTTTAGTAATGCTTGTGTAACTTTTCAGTAATATAGCAGTCTGCAAATGACTGAAATACCAAAGGAGAAGAATTTTATTCACAAAAGAATATATGGCAGTGAAGGCATAAGATCCAAAAATGAAAACAAAACAAATCCAAAATCCTGAGAGTTCAGTACCAGTGAGATACAGTATATAAGGCTGTTGTGGAAGCAGCTGAAACTTTCTCATTTGGGATCTTTTAATCTAAACTAGAAAATAAAGGGAATAGCCTTGTATTTGCAGAGAGTTAATTAAATATTAATAAAGATTTTCTCCAGCTCTAACTTCTATGAATCAGCTTAATACAGGAATGTCTAAAATGTTGATGTCAAAGACAGAAAATGACAAATGAGGTTATGCTTCAGATGGTCACAGATATGGACACTGATCATAAAAATTTGAAAGTTGATGTAGGATAGAAACTTAAGTGCATTGATTATATCTCGTACTGGTTAGAAAAGTAAACAAATTATGGGGATGTGTCAGCAGAGCAGAAGTGCAATAACCAGAAAAAACTACTGCACAAAGTTCCAGTAAGACAACCCTAAAGCTCTTCGCTTGGCCAGTAGCACTGTATTATAGAGAGAAATGAGGCTTGTAAAGACAAGCAGTTCCTTTACCTATGAGGATATATTTTATGCTGATGCTCCTTAGGAAAAATAAAAATAATAAGATTCCATGTTATAAATTTTTTTATACTAAAAATGTAAGCAGGTTCAATTGCAGTTTGCAAAATTTGTCTTTTAAATGTCTCAATTTGGAAGTCTAGTCTCCATTTGGGACACTTTTTTATGGACCTCAAATGTCTACTGTTTGGGTTTCCAAGACCACCACCTTTTCAGGGTTCCTGTCATGAAATTTAGGACAGAAAATAACTGTATCTATCTTCGATGCAGAGGCATCTTGGATGCCAGACTTCCTCCCTGTAAACAAATCCTTTTTCACATTTCCAAATCTTGAGATACTGTTTTAAAGGTGATGTTACTGCACCTTTTGTACGTATTTGCCATGAATGCTCATTTGTCCCAGACCCTCTTTTAAAACATTTATTTTGTAATACAAATTGTTTTTCTTATTTCAGATGTTAAAAGGCTGTGTTTTATTTTAATTTTTACTGTAGTCTATCATGTTTTTAATAACATCCAGAAACTGTACATTTATCAGGGGAGTTCTCATTTGGCAGTTAAATTATTTTTATCATAAAGTGGATATTATCAGACTCTTTGAGAGGAAGCATAAGACTGAAATAATGGAACAAACATCAAAGCCAGCATCTACACAGAGTTTCTTGAGAGGATTCCCTGGCTGGAAAAGAGAAGCTGTCTGACTGCATTTTTTTTTACAACTAATGAAGATTTCCCAAGAGGTTAAACCCTTTAATAGTTTGGAAGATGCAATAAAAACTCATTTGAGACTAATACAGAGTTCCCAGCAATTTTTTGTATGCATTCGGTTTGCCCGTTACTGCTGGTACTTTTTCATCACCCTAGGCTTCTGTCCTGCAATGACACACAGAATTAGTCCTGTATATTTCAGTGGTTATTTCCAGAAAAACTGTAGAGTAGGATTTCAATGCTGCTGATTCTTTTCTAACCTGTTGATTGAGAATATCTGATCTTTCTAGCAGTATTTTTATATTTTATCAGCACTGAAATTTAATCTTAAACCCTTTGATTAACATGATAGAATAACTGCCCAAAAGTGTATGTATTTCTTTACTAAAATGCTTCTAGATAACTGTAATAATTAAAGATTTACTAAATTAGTAGAAGCGATAAAATATTAGTACATTTTCACGAAACTGCTTGATATCTCATGAGGAACTTCCATAAATTCTGACTTGTAATTAGAATCAAGAGTTTCATTTGAATATCTGTAATATACCATTTGAATGTCTGGAATAAACTCACTTCTTATGTATTTTAACATTACTGAAAAATGGCTTTTTAAATTAAAATACTTTTCAAAAAATATTTTCAGTGCAGATGAGAAATGCTCGTGTAATATGCTGAAAATAAACGTGGAGAATAGGCAGAAAAAGAAGGGATTATAACTGAAAAAATTATAATGATCAAAGAGTTAGTGATGTATCCAATGGAAAAAAGTATGCGAAACACACAATTTAAGTAATATTTAAATTAAAAAGAAAGAAATTATCCAAAATAAGACTCAGTCAGCAAAATTTATCTATTTTCTGGGAATCTTTTAAAAAGTATTTTTCCCCTTACAACTGCGAGCAATTAGGGATAATGTTTATATAATATGTATTGTGGTTTGTATACTAATTTGTTACTTACTCACAAGGAAGAGCACCATTCATTAAACCACCAGAAGCATTTTGTGCAGTGTTACATGTTTTCTTTGCAGGAGATCCATCACAATAAAGAGGACTGAAATAATTAAGATTCTACAAATACACCATCCAAGTGAGAAATTTAAAAGCTGTTTAACTGTGATTCCAGCAGAGTGTAAACTCCAATAATCTCTAAAAACATAAAACACTTCAACATTTTCATCCTGTATGGTCAGTTTTGAATGCTTGTGGGTTTTCAGAAATTTTTAGAGGCCTATCAGGAAAGTAAATATTACCCAGAAAATATTTCTATTTCTCAATTTCTTGTTTTGTCAGAGGGCAGCAAGGGACAGATGCTCTGTAAGAGAGGCTACCCAAGAGGGAGAAATATTGTATTGAAAAAAAGAAACCTTTTGTTCTGAACATTGAGATCTCCTTACGCATGCTGCACCAGTGCACAGGCTGTCTGCTTGGAGAGTCTTAGCCTTCTTTTCCCTGAGATTCAGATGAAAAGATCCCATAAATTTGAGGGGATTATATTGAAAAGGCTTGTTGTATATCAAGTTGGCATTAGCTGTTTCCTAACTTTTTTGAAACTCATGGTTTTAGTGGGGTTTTGTGTCATTAGATCTAAGTTCCAAGCCATAAGAAACATGTGCCTGTGACCTCAGATTGAGTCTCTATTTCCAGGACCAACCATGTTCAATTACTTACAAGCCAAGTGACATTTTCAGCTTAGATAGGCAAAAGTGTCGAACACCTGACTGGACTGTAAGAAAATGATGCTCAATCAACACTCATTTGTATGTGCTAGGGAGTTCCTTGTCATTTAACACACCCAAAAATGTCTTACAGTAGTATTTAAGCTATTTTACTGATCCAGTCTTTCCATCAGTATCAGGAGCTTCTTTTTCGGGGAAACTTCTTACTTGAAGTTCCTTCTGGTTGGAAGATTTTCTCCCTTTCTTATCTCAAAACTGTCCTTCATTGGAGAACCTTAACAGCAATTAGGTAACTGATGTAATGCATTTTTTCATCAGCAGTCTTGTATGGAGAATAAGAACAAGAAATATTTCTTGTGATTGCCTTCATTTATCCAAATCTGATAAACTAAAACATATCCATGAAAATGAATCATCCAGTTTCTCTCTGTAAATGAATTCTTTTCTTCCCGTAAAGGCAATCTTCTGCTTCATGAAAACCACCCTGGCCCCATCGTGGACTTCTTCTCTTGACAAGTCTTTGCTGAGGTCTTAGGGTCAAGCAATTATTAGCTTTTTGCTGCTGCTGTCATTTCTTAAGACCTAATTTAAAGTACCTTTTGTCAGCCACATATTTTTAAGACAGAATCTTATCCTGATGCTGTCACCCTTTTCTTTATTTCTTTTTAATTCATTACCTTAGATAAGTGTGTAACTGTAAATATGCGTATAATATCACTGAAATCCACAAGGTTACTTATTTGGTTACAGGTTTGGGGTTTTGGGGTTTTTTTTGCGTGTTTGGCAATAGGTTTGGCTTGAGAAATACGTGAAGTCCACCATTAGACAGTTCTGTAATGCAAATGACAAAGCATACAGGGAAAGGTAGAGAAGAAACTTATTTTTGTCCTGGAATATGAAAAATGTGGAGTGGCAGATCAATTTTTCAAGGTTGAAAGATTGCCAGGCTTCGATTCTGCTAAAAGAAGTAAGGAAATATACTTTATTTTATATTTCTAGACTATCAGAAAAGATAGTTTTTCATATTAGAACTGTAACTCTGTAAATTAGCTCTTGTAGTTAGGTCTGAGCTTATTGGTGGCAGACGTTAAAATAAGTTTTCACCCAGTAATAGAGATGATATTTCAACTGCTGCTAACAGAGGAGATGGGTAGAAAATTTAGAGATGTGGATGTATCTGTATCCACTGTTGATTATGCAACAGCAGAGAGCAAAAATTAATTACAGATAATGCAACAGTTTATGTTTTTATAAAATAGTATACAAAAATAGCAAAGCTGAGTTAATTTCTGTGTAAATCCCAAGAGAGCAGTAACTTCCATAAGAAAAGCTTAAAAGAAAATAAGTAGTTTTGCAGGAACAAGTTTTCTTCGCCTTAATTGTCTACAAAAACCAAATTGAGCATATTTACCAAGTTATTAGCATATTTTACCCTCTATTTTTATCCAGGAAGGCTCTGTTCCTCTCTAGGCTCAGGCTTAAGAAAAGTGTTTTTCTTTTGAATAATTTTAAAGTTTGGGTGGGTTGTGCCAGTGGCATGGCCCACTTCCTTTAATCACTATACTACAGTCTGTATTGGTAAAGAGTAATTTTATTCTGTTCTGTATTTCCATTATTCATTATTTGCTGAGATATGTGGTGTGGGTGTGGCAAAAATGTGAGCTATTATCAAAAAAAGAGAAAATATTAGTTAAATTTTGAAAGTACTACAAATGTCATTAGATTTTCTATTTGAACTCAGTATGTTGATTTAAGATTGTCTTCTGTTTCTTCAGGCTATTTTATCAGAAGTAAATATATTGTTAAAATCAGTTTAATGTTATAATTGGCTTTAGTGATTTGGCCTCTAAAAGATGTCACTTAATTGATAAGACACAGTAGTATACTTGAGTAAATACCAGTTGATATGTCTATTATTTAAAAGCTGCAGAAGGTTATAGACATTGTATTTATTTATCAACAACAAAACTGCCTGTATCAATGGTAAACAGAAGCAGCTGGTTTTCATGCTCCAGATTGGAAAACAACTTCAAAATGCTGATTATCCCAGAGCTACCTTTTCTGACACCCTGAAAGCTCTTGTTTCACTATCACCACCTGCCATTGCTGTTATAGATTCACAGATGAAGATGAAAATTTTAACCAGTGAATATTCCCATAATCTAATGAAAAATAACTATCAAAATTATGCAAAATTGAAGAAAAAAGAAATTACACAGGGTTTTTTTTCTGGCATGCTCAAGTTCTGCTGTGCACAACAAAAGCAATATCCATTCTGGAACCAGCTCAAGCTTGCTGATATTTTTGCCCATTCTGCCTGAAACAACATGAAAGTAATAGAATGGCTGAGAAAAACTTGTACATAAAGGAAAGCACTTTAACTGCTGTAGTTGAGGCTATATTGGACCCCAAAGATCCAAGGGCAGATTTCAAGCTGACTAAACTATCTAGAAAGATTACCAGAGTTACATTCCTCTGTGCTTATACTTGGAATTTAAAGTTTGTTATGTACTTTGTCATTAATATGGATACTGGTACAATTCAAAACAAGCATAAATCAGACGAATCAAGCTAAGTCATACAGCCAACTAAACTCCTCTCTATTTTTTTCTAATTTTGGGGAGGATGCTTTATCATCTGGAAGAATTTTGGTAACAAATCTGAATCGGTCTGGCTACCTTGCTTATGTCTCCTCCCAGGCAGTTAAATCCATTTCCTAAAATCTCTACCCTCCATTATGTCCATTCACATAATTATAAACAAATGGATAGGGAATTATGTCACATCATCATCTCTTGGCAGATTTTTCTCTTTGAAACCCTTTCTACATTTCTACTGCCCTGTGCACCATGGACTGCTGATGTAATGCTGGAATCATATTCGTAAGAACTATCAGACATTAAGATTTAATTAACAGCTGTTAATTGCAGCCCTTCTGGCCTTTGTAGTTAATAACATGCCGAACTCAAGAAATAATTTGGATAGGTAATTATGGAAAGCTTTTTAAAAATAATGAGTGAAGCATCTGCAAGATTCTACCTTGACAAAAATGTGATTGCTAAAATTGTCCCTGACTAATCCACATTTGGGAGGAACAGGCAGCATTTAAAAAGAAAAAAAGTGTATTCACATTGTCCAAAAAATGTTCTTTAGAAATGAGAAAGGAATTCATAAGATCTCCACAGAAAAGAACATGAAATGGAAGAGGGAAAAAAATATCTCTTAGAAATCATTTTTTAATGCATGAAAACATGCAACATCCAATGCCAGTTGTCAGGGATTGGGTTTTGCAGCATGCTGGGGGTAATTATTTCACCACAATGCATATCACAAGAGTGGGGACTAGGTAGTCACTGTCATGCATAATTTAATTTATATTTATTTTTAACAGACTTGCAAAGGTTGCTATTTACAAAACCAAATGTATTCTTTCATAATCTGGCTTTTCAGTCTGCTTTTCATTCAGTTATGCCCATAAGTCACCATTTTCTGTTTATATTATAAGCTTACACTAACATCCTTAATGTAACAGCATTTGAAGCAAAGCATGTATGAAAATGGATGGTTTCCATATGTAGTAGTAAAAGTCTAAAGTACCTAGAGGGTGGTTAAAATACAATATAATTGTCTACAATACAAAGATCTAAATCAATCATATTTTTGCTGTCTTTTATCAAAAGCCATAGGTTACTATAGCTACAGGGTTGCTTGGGCTTGAGATGACCTCTAGGGGTCACCTGATACTTTCTCTTACAAAGCTCGGGGTTTATTTAATTATTTCTAAATTCCCCCCAAAAAATAAAAGTCTTCTTGGACAGATTTTCACTTTAAGCTCTGTTTTGCATACGAATTCTTATTTGTTATGTAGTCTTTCCTAATGTGTAACCTAAATTTTCCCTTCTACACATTAAATGAGTTCCTCGGTCTTCTTTGATTAATCCAAAAACTGTCCTACTTTATGACATGCCTTTAATTATTTGTAGACAGTTCCTGTTATGTCATTTTCCTCCAGCTGGAACTTGCTTAAATCTATCATCCCACATAGATCTTTACCAAGAATCTCTGTTCAGCTGCCGTCTATCCAGCTTCCTTGGCCAGATCACATCCTTTTAAATACTGTGTCCCTAGACAATTCTCTGATCTTTAATCACTGTCGAGTACTGCATATCCACCCTGCTCAGTATTTGGGTTGTGCTTTTCCAGACTGAATGGGAAAAAAAACCCAAAACTGAACCTAAAGGGAGTCCTACAAACAAGGAGGTAAATGTCAATTTAATGGGAAAATTGAGAGTGATGTTAAGAGGGGCCGCAGCTGGGAGTGTCCTGAAATACAGTCCCTTGGTTTACTCGTGTCAGTCAGGTGTAACCACAAAACAGCAAGAACTGATGTTTTTCTGATGAGCTCAAGAGGGGTGTGTATGTTATAAGCTTTCTTATGTTCCCATGATCAGAGGCAGGTTCCTTAGATCATCCCCTTTGCTGTAAATTGTCTTACAGTATGGAATTCTAGTATTTTAATAAAGAAAAATAAGACATCCCTCACTTTTGCAGCAGTAGGAAATTTTAACACAGGACCAATTTGCATTTCATTCTGGGGAAAGAACAGAAGGTCATTGCACCTTTGCTTTGCATTTACTATGTAGCAATGTCTTCTGGCCCTAAAATACTGGAAATTTCTGAATCATTAATGTGGTTTTGTATTTTTACAATGTATGTTTTGCCTTTGATTTCTTCCTAAAATCTGAAGAGGTTTTTTTTTTTTTTTCTTAAAGGGATAAAAATAAAGATTTTTCATCCAGTGAATATTCTCTAACTTTAAAATTTGTTTTAGCTCTGATTCATGGCAAGGAACTGAAAGCACAAAATATTTAATGGAGAAACTTTTCTGAAGAGGTTTAATTCACAGATAACCAGATTTTTTTTGAGGTTTAAGTCAAAACAAAATTGTAGCATTGTAGTTTAAAAGCCTACTGCATTTATTTTAATGTGAGATCAGTCTTCATAGACGCATTTCATAATAGTCCGTAGTCTAGTGACTCCTCTGATTCACCATGGTATTGATCAGAAGGAATCTCATACTGTAGTGAAAGACAGACCTTGAGGGACTTTACCCTTCTGGAAAAACATAGAAATCTTAATTATAGATCCCATGAGAAAGTCACTGATTTGGAAAGATAGTAGACTTATTTTGGCTTGGGGGAAAAAAGTTATTTGAGTGGAATACTTTTTTTTGTTGAATCAAAGTCCCAGGACAAAATGTTTCAACTACAGTTTTCAAATGAAAATCCTGTATCTTTAATGGAACATGTTAGTTATGAAGAAATTATATCAGTAAATTAGGATAGTAATGATACTGTGTATCTCTTGAGTCTCTTTTGACTTTTTTCTGATCTCTTCACTTTATAATCTATCTATCAATCTGTTAAGAATACATTGACAAATTTTACACTGGCGGGTCTCAGAAATTTGTATCTAATATTTGACTACTTGTAGCTAATATTTGAATAGTGTATATATATTATGGCCACAGTTACAATACAATAATTATTTGCAGCATGGCATTGGACACCAATAGCAGCATTCAGTATTTTCTAAACATGCATATGCATCTTACAGTGCCAATAAATATATATACTTGAAGTCATATATTTAGTGATCATATACATTCTGCATGCATACACATGCTTTTTGAAAGTCAAGGAAAGTTTCCTTTCTCTTCAAAGCTGATCATCTCACAGTATTTTCAGACTAGCTATACTGTCCAGCTCAAAATTAATTTTCTCAACTAGCCTCTTATCTCTAACTCTCTGTGAACAATCTGTTTCTTTCTCTGTGACTTACAAATCTTAAAAATAGTGCATTTACAGGGAAAAACATAGAACAAAACAGCTTTTTTTTTTTTTTTTCCTACACAAAGACCACCAACTGGCTGAGCTAGGTGTCTCCTTACTTCAGTTCAATACTCCATTATTGCTTCTTTCTCCCAATAAAGACATGTACACTAACATTTACATATATTCACTTCATAAGTCCCTCTTTAGTTATCCAATTACTCGGAAACAAATACTCTGTTCTACAGTTCTGAGGTAATATTCCACTTTATACATTTCTTAGCCAGGATTAACAGCAGATTTTCAGTCTTTTTCATTTCTTTGCTTTCTGATCACATTAGATTGCATATGTTCATTTATCTCTTTATTTTCTTTTTCCTAGAATAATCATTGTGGTCACAAGAATAAAATTTATCTGTGTACTTTTCCTAAATTTTTTTAGTTTCTTTTAAAGATTTCCTAGAATCATCAACCTACTTGAAAATAGATTATACTCATATGGATATTCCATATAGAAAATTAAAGATGATTCAAACTATATTCTCTATGATCTTTTAGAAACTATTTTTTAATCTTTTTTTTCATCAGTTTGGGTTGTAATACCTCCTCACTCCTAGAGCCCTTTCAGTGAAATAAAATTCAAAACTTCAAACTTGTACTATCTCAGGAATGTTTTTCTGCTGTCTTCTGCTTTCAGAGAAACGGTGTATACAAATATTCCATGTTTATAACCACCACCACCAGTAATTGCCCAGCTGATTTCTTGACACGTTATTCAAAGGCAGGCTAAGGTAATTAGTAGTTACTCCATTCCTTTGCATTCAGGCACTAGTTAGTTCTCAGCAGGCAATGACCGGATGTTGTGTGTGCCTGTATGAACTAGATGTATCTATTTGCCCATTCAGGTGATCTTCAAATATTTAATTTATTAGTTTTCTTCTTACATTGATGGTGCTTTTTTTTTTTTTTTTTTTTTTATAGACCCATGAAATTGCCCTGGAAAAATAAGTGCATAATCTGTGTTTACCAGTGAGAACTCCTTCCCAAACCCCAGCACAACGCAGCCCCAACCCCTGCAGAGATTCCAGTGGTTTGAGGCGGTAGCCCTAGTTATCTATTTGGGTATGGGTCCCACAGAAACTACATGTCCACACAACTTTATTTGGATTTGCAGTTTCCAAAGAGATTGTGTAGCCCAGATATCAGCTTCTTTGGACTTCTCTCCAATGCCAGACAATTTTAAGAATAAAAACTACTTCAGAGTTGTTCTGAAACACAGACACTTGGGTTTCTAATTATAAGATTAGAATTAAAAGAAATTTATAAAGACAACTCCGGTTTTACTATAATAGCTAGATTTCTTTCTACTTCTTAAGTTTTCTCTTCTAGGATATTTAAACAAACGGAAGTGTTTGTCCTATACAGCAAGATCCCATCCTCTGAGTGCTGACCCAGAGCTGAAAATAAAGCCAGCTTGCAGGACTGGCAGTAAATTCCCCAGGAGACTGCCCTGCTTAAAACAGCATTCTGTTAGCTTTCAGTGTTCAAAAATGACAACTTCCTTCCTCTTCCGCAAGTCTCTGCTTCTTACCCAAGGCAACACAGCTTCTTCATCTATCTTCAATTAATGCACTCCTTTTTGTCCTGATTTGTTATATCACTGTTGGAAGTGTTATAGTCTCTGGTGCGCTATATGTCATTAGAATTATGTACATATATTTTACCAAGACCATAGTCTTCATTGCATATTTAACTTTCTTTAAGGGCACATAACTCCAATAAAAAACTTCTCTGACTCTTGTTTGCAGCTCTCCCTCTCCCTTGCATCCTTCCTTGCCTGCATACTCAGCCACAGCCAGATGTAAGGTCTTTTGGTATCTCATTTTGGCAAGTGTAATATACTATCATAATAAAAATTTCTAATACGTTTTTGTTTATCTATTGGATCACAATGTGATTTTGCTTGCTCAGCAAACATACCTAAACAATTGTTTTACCTCAATATCTGAATAGTATTATGTTTATGTGTACTATAATAATCTATGGCATGGAGTCAATCCTCTCGGTCCCTACTAATGAAATGTAAAATTCATGTATTTGTTTCTGAGAAAGGACTGAAGAAGCAGTCCTGTTTAATTTTTTTAAATCATTTTATCTTGCTTTTTATTAAAGATCACCACCCTGCTTGCAAACAGGAATTAATTTTATCTTGTCCTGACTTTCTAGATCCCTTGATAGAGCACCAATGAGTAGGGGTATGGATATCAGCAAAGCAGTTCCAATTAACAAATACTTATCTCTAAAAAGGAGTCAAGTTATTATAACAAAGAACTTTTCATCTTTGTTGAAAGAAAAAAACTTAGGACAAACTTTTGGAGAAGTTATTCAAGCACTCAGGATATAATATTTTTACATTTAACTAAAAAGAAGCTACTTCAACTTATTTTCAGAAATAAACTTTATTGCTAAAGAACTATAATTTTCTATGACTAAAAATTCCCAGTATGAAACTAAGTGTTTATTAACGATGAATTTTAAGTAGAAAACAAATTTCCTCCCTTTTTTTCTGACAGATTTAATTTTCCCTGAAAATATACATAACGTTGTTTGTCAATAGAAAAAAATAACTGTTAGAGGACATTTTGTTAAAATCTAAGTCTGTTTTGACTTGTTCATCTAAGAGAACCAGCTCCACAAATCAAATATAATAGATGAAGTTTGCAGGAATGTACAATGGCACCAAAAAAATTCTACAGCCATTGACAAGAACAATTTTACAGGATTGTCCCATTGCTGTAAAGAAGAAAGCAAGCTGCCTAATCCCTTTAAAGAAGAATCAAGGCCACCAGAAAAGCTCCTCATGCTGTAGATCTATGTTCTACAGATCTACAGGACTGATATCTGTGATCAGCACACCAGAATACTTTGCTGATCAGCTCGATGAAAAACAAAGGGAATTTTGAAGAAAAGAAAATTCTATTTTTGATCTGATCAGATCCACCTATACCATCACTGACAGAGTCTGGTCTCACATTTAAGAATTTGGAGATTTGAAAAATGTTTGCTAAAACTCATTGAATGGATTCCTGTCCCTTCTAACTAGATACCCATTACTGAAATAAGTTGTTAATCTGCCTTCAGGAAAAGACATTCACCACACAGTGGTCCACACAGCCCTCCAACCAGGAGTGCAGCCTGTCAACAGTCCCCACTTCCTGTACCCCACTTCCGCCCCACCTGTTACATCCACAAGAACATTAGCCAAAGAATTAGCCCATTCATGGCCATGATGGAGGCAAAATTTTTCTCTTTATATTAACAGATCTCTCTGACAGAACAGACTGTGAAGTATCCTAATGTACATTTCTGCCATGGCAGATGTGAATGGTCAAGTCCTTCATTTATTTTTGTCTTTACTTATCTGGTCCTGTCAGAATGCAGGATAACCCACTTTCTCTTCAATTCCAAAACAAGAGCAGGATGAGAGCACCAGGTAGAGCTGTCTCGGCTGATGATGACATGCAGGTGCAGGTATGTCTCACTTATCCACGACACAGTCATGGCACCTATTCAGCTGCAGGCAGTCAGACCTTAGAGAAAGAGCTGCTGCCTGGAAAGGTATCCAGGCAAGATGAAAGTGAAAGCAACTGAATGGGAGACGTAGCTCATGCTGAAATCATGCAGATCTTCCGTGTCAAAACAGTACAACAATGTGGGTTTATATTTGCCTCCTCACCAAGCTTCTAAATTTCTAAAAACCCCTTTTCTTTCACCATCTTGCTAGAAACCATCATCCCTACCTAGAACTTGCTAGTTGTTACACACTTGCTTTCTTCATGCAGAGCTGCTGTATGTTACAATCAATGGAAGTAATGAAGTTTATGGCAGGTATAGAATCCGACTGGCACTTCTGCTACGTTCTGCCATCAACACATTGGGCTCACGCTGACATCCTTAACTTGTTCCTCCTCTGGCTTAGCAATTCCACTAAAATATTGCTCCTAACTCACAAAGCTAGTAATGGATCACATCCCACCTATACTAAAGATCTGATTTCAATTTACAAATGCAGATCACAAGTCCAGGACAAAGTGAGTTGGAACTGTGCAGAAAGTCTTGTAAGCTGAAGGGATAGAGATGGAGAGATCAAGATATTGGAAAAGTTTAGACAAATCCATAACCATCATTAGACATTTCAAGGAAATATCGCCAAAATGTCTGCTTTGAAAAAACCTGTTCATGTTGGAATGAAGATGACACTGACAATTTAGATGTAATATTTTATACTGCATTAACATGCTTTGAAAGGATAAAAATAAATGTTTTGAAAAGGTCATTTTCAAATTTACAGTCTAAAGTTTTGGAATTCCATTCAGGAAACATTGCAAAATGTTTATGTTTTCTCCTGATTCAGAATGAAATCAAACTTTTGTATTCTGTTCAGTCCTTCTCTGTATGGCCTACATCAAATCTATATAAACAACAGACTGCATCTATAAGATTTTCTCAAAAACTGGAGCTGTGTGAAGAAGCAGAGTGTATTCAGTTGAAAACAAAATAACTTTCCAAACCTCATCCTAAGGTGTGCTTTTGAATTAATGCTTAGGGTTCTCCAACATTAATTTGGCAGAACTAATTAATTGAAATCAGTTATGATATAGAAAACTAGCTCTAGGAGCTTGCGTTACTACTTTAACATTCCTTTTCATTCCTAAGTAATCAACAATTGGTCTTAGTGATTCATAGAAAAACTTACTCTGCTGCCTTTACTCACACACGTACTAGTGCCTTCAAATCAGCACTATATTGGGGTTGAGTTGAGTCAATCTGGCTGATTCATTACATATCACAGAACTCAGTGTCTATGTGCATGGCCCACCAGTGCTTTTTGTTGAGAAAGGGGTATTACCAACATTGTTTATAGCCAAGAGAACCATTTATGAATATGATCAGTTAGTTCTTGAAAGATTTACTTTAGAAAAAATACAGCTTAGCACTAGTGTAAGACCTACTTAAAGTTCTGAAGGACGTACAGGCAAAAGAGCCTCAAATGGGGTTTATTTTGGTGCTCAAAGCTATCTATGTTTGGAGATCTATATAAACAGTTGGACATGAATGAGGTTTCTACATTTAGTCAATGTGAGGTCTTTGAGAAATTTAGACTATGGACTTGTATGTATGCTTGGAAAGTCTGCCTTGCCGGTGCACCACGTCTGCAGCTTCTATATTATTCCATCTGTGTTCACCTTCTTGCAGAAGCTGAAAATCACTGTGAATTTCAGCACTGTGAATAGGCTGTGTAAAACCATGCCCAGAGAGTGACACTCTTAATTTTTATTTCACTTTTTTATTAAGCCTTTTATTCCACAGAAGACAGAAAAGCTGGTTCTCCTTGAGGCTTGGCCGCTCCAAAGGCAGGATCAGGGCCTGGGGCATCTTGGATAGCTCTGCTGGGAGTGCGCCAGAGAAATGCAGCCTGCATTAGAAACCGTATACTCGCGGTCACTTTACCTGCTGTAACGGAGTAAAATTTTTTAACTTGGTAAAATGTTTCTCCCAGCCTCCGCTGGCTGAGCTTGTCAGATAACGCACTGAGCCATCAAGAATATAACTTCCTAGGGGAAGCTGAGTAAGAGATAAGAGCTGCCATGGGGGACTCAAAGTGCAATTCTGTCCTCTGACATTTTGTAAAGTTAAATTGCAGGGGCGTTATCTTTTGTGTTTTATTTCCCTTATTAGCCAGCGCGGGTGCTGCTTAATGGGATGCAGTTACCGAAGTAAACAATCCCGTGGGATGCATATTTGTTCGTATTAACACAGGAATCCGAGCTCTGCTGAGATTTATTTAGACATTAGTGCTAAAAATTTTTTTTTTTAAAAAAAAAGGTGGTTTTGCCGAGGAAAGGTGTTCGCCAGGCGGCAGTGGGTAGAGTTTCGCTGGCGGATCCAACGGCCCCCGAGACGCCCGCGCTCTGCACCGTGGCCCCCGCCAGCCCCGGGGCAGCAGCGGCGCCCTCGGGGGAGCGCCCGGCCGCGCTCCCGGCCCGCCTGCGCGGGTGGGCGCGGAGGAGAGGCAGGACCCATATCCATAGTAACGGCGGGGGCAGAGATGGGGAGCGGGGAAGGGGGAGGTGCCGCGGCAGCTCCCCCGTCCGCCGCAGCCCGCACCAAGCCCGCGGTGAGAGCGCGCGCGCGCGCGCCCCCGCCCCTCCTCCTCCCCTCCCCAAACCACCGCGGGCCGGAGCGCGCGCGCCCCCGCGGAAGGCGAGGAGCCGGGGGGGGGGGGGGGGAAGCGGCGGGGGCGCGCGCGCGACGGCGGCAGCGGCAGCAGCAGTAGTGGCAGCAGCTGGACGGGGAGGGCGGCGGGGGCTCCGGTGTGCGCGGCTTCGCGGCGCTTCATCCCTCTGCCTGACTCACCGCGGGGAAAGATGCTCAGCGCGGAGGGGTAGCGGCTGAGGAGCAGACGTCGGGTCCCCCCCGCGCCGCCTCCCCATCTCCCCTCCTTCCCCGCCCCCGCCGAGCTCAGCAGCTCAGCCCGCCGCCACCGCCGCGGCTGCTAGGTGAGCCTGGGGGGCCGGGGAGGGCTGGACGAGCACGAGGGGCCGGGCACGGGGCCACTGGGCGCCGCCTCCGCCCCGCCGTGCAGCCCGGAGCGGAGGACGGGGTACGAGGGACAGGGACGCGGCCCCCCCTCCCGCAGCAGCCCCCGGGGGCCGGGCGGGAGCCGGGCGGTAGCAAGCGACGCCTGCGGTGGCCGCTTTCGCAGGATTATGTCAGCCCTCGGCTCGCCGGTGCCTGGCGCTGGCGCTGGGGCGGGCGAGCGGCGGCGGCGGCTCTCGCCCGGCGGCGCTGCGGGGCGGCGGGGAGGCGAGCGGGGCAGCGGGAGTTTGAGCCCCGTAGAGCCGGTGCTCTCGGCTGGTGAGTTTTCACTGAAAAGCCGGCGTGGTAGGGGGAGGAAGGACAGCCCCGCTTGCCCCTTTGTGCTCCCTCCCGGCGTTCCGGAGCAGCGATGAATCTCGGGGATGGAGGGGAAAGTGGGCATCCAGCTCGCGGGCTGCACCCGGGAGAGCGTGGAGCCTGCGGCTGCTGCTTTGAGGGGTGGAGGGGAGGAGATCTGTGTCGGTGTTGGCACTGCAAACCTCTGTTTGCTTAGGTCTTGTAACTTGGCCGTGATGTGCCCTGGTCTAAAACTTGTCGAGGAGGTCTTGGCTTCATAGCATTGTCCTTTCGGGTGTTTAAGGAACGCTAGTTGAGCCAAGTGCTACGGTTGTTTAAAAAAAAAAAAAAAGAAAATATAAACAAAACCAAAAAAAACCCAAAATGGATGGAAAGCAGAAGTGTGTAGAGATCAGAATGATAGTTTATGTTTCAGTATCTCAGAAAAGACTCATATTTAAAAAATACGTCCTAACGAAGAGTTATTTTACTTCATGGCAGGAAGGCAGTGTTGGTATTGGGAGAGGAAAATAAATGATACCTGAGAATTTAATTTGGAACTCAATTTGCTGCACACGTGCAGTAACGCTTTTCCTGAGGATCTTTAGCGTGTGGGCTGATGCATGTTGCCATGTGCCTTGCAAAATTCCTTCTGCTCTGTGAGCAGTGGCAATCTATGCCGACATGCACAAAATCAAGGTGTGCTCCAGGCCCTTCTCAGCAGCATCGGTATTAATGAGAAAAACTACAGTGTTCATCTGTGGCAAGATTACTGATACAATGTATCGTAATGGTTCTTTAAAGAACACTTTAATTTACACCCTTCATGAGACACAAACTAGTTTTAAAGTAGACCCGGACATGATGCTTAGTAACTTCTCATTTGAATGCACATTAAAAACCAATTTGTGTCGTCTTGTGCCGATATATAAAATCATCTGCTAATAAAAAGACCTCAGTGGAAGGTTTTTTTGTGTGATAGTGGATACATGTTTTCCTTAGTAAATATGAATTGTAAGCATTCATGTAAAGTTGGTACTTGCTTTCCAAGTACAAAACCTGTATCCTACCATACATACCAATTACCTACGTGATTACCATAACGAGTTAAAACTCCATTCTGATGGCATCCTAAAAATTTCAGCGATGCTCTGAAAAGAATGGAGAGAAAGTGATTTTAGCTGATGAATTTTGCTCTGGCAACACTTGTTCACCAAGAGGTCTGTTCTTTTTGATATGTGTATATAACTTATGAGCTATGGTCATGCAGTCGCTCATGGACCCTCTTAACCTTATACACCTGACAAGCTCCATTTCAAGAAATTGTGCAAATGGTTGACAGATGACAACTGAAGAACCTGCTGATGTATTCAGAGTAACCCCTGCTTTCTGTAGTATTGGTGAGCTTCTTTATGTGTTTTTTTTTTTCCACAGAAAGGAGATATAGTCAGGAAGAGATAAATTTATCCAGTAAGAAGGCAAATTAAAATATCACTCTATTTAGAAGGCATACAAATCCACTACCCCAAAGTGAATTTGAAAAGCTGAGGGCTTGATGCTTTTTGTTTTAGTATTTTTGTTTGGGGAGAGGTAATGGCACCTCTAACTAGAAGTGGGAACATGGAGTTAAAAACGGAGGGTATAAAATGTAAAAAGAGGGAACAGAGCTGTCAATAAAGCTGCCATCGAACAAGGTTGCACATAACTAAGAAACTAAAGCTGATCGACTCTAGGTAAGAGTTTCGCTGCTAAGGAACTTGAGGAAGGAGCTGTGACCCAGGTCAGTCACAAGTTGACTTGCGTTCCAAGAGCAAGATATTTTAATGTCAGGTCTTTACATACGTTATTCTCAACAGTTTATCTCTATACACTATCAGTCTGCTCCCGTGTTTGAATTGCTCTCAGAGATTGTCTTGGTTTACGAATTACATTTAAAGACAGTGGGGTGTTTTTGGCAGAGTTTCAGTGGTCATATTGTTTTTGACATGGAGTTATATACTGCTCAGTAGTCTGGGAGAAGAGGAGGAGACCTGATGTTGAGGGTTTTTTCTTGCCTTACATACTCTGGAGCAATAGAATTTTCTAAAGGTCCTTCAGTCAACTAGCAAATATTTATTCCTCTCTGCAAAGATTCTTTACTTTAAAAACCCTCAAATTTGGGCTGGATTCACTCTCACAAGCTTGAGCGTAGTGTTAAAGAAAGGAAAGGATCTTGTTGACATTGCCACCCCCCAATGAATTTCTCTGAAGTATCTTGCAACATTCCAAATGGCATTTGTTCCACCTTCATGCTACCTGGAGATAGCAATCTTTATGTCTAGTGTAAGGGAGTGATGATACTAGTGTTGAACAAACCTCAACCAAAGAAAATCATCAGAGAGCAAGCCTTTCTTTCTTGGTAAAAGAATTGGGATTCTGGGTTGAGAAGTGCTGGCAGACCTCCTGAAGGCTATCTCTGTCCTTGGATCACAGAATATAACAGGTTGTTATTGTCGTGGAAATGTTCAAGCACAAAGGAGAAAATCCAGGAACATCTCTGGTCTTCCTTCATTTCTTACTTCCTGCCTTCAGTCTCCTGCTAGTGGGATATTTCTAAGTCAGCTGACTGAGGAACATGTTGGAGAGTTTTCTAATGCCTTTCTTAAAGACATGATATTTGCACAGTCCTCAGTCAGCCCATTCCTGTGGGGCTGGACAGTATCTTTGTGATACCTCTAGAGAAATCACAAGAACATACAGACTGCAATGTAATCAGTGTCATGATGATACCCAGCATTTGCCTCTTTTCATTAGGACTCAAATCCCAGTATTTCTGTGCACTGAGATTGGGTTAATGTTAAATGCAGCTTGATCACGGGAAGAGGTAATGAGCATGGACAGTGTATCCAAGGATCTTCTAAAGTCTCTAGTTATTCTATCACATAAGAGCTCTTGCCCAACATTATACAGTTGTCTTCTACACCAGGACGTATTCGCTCTACGGATGGTTAAGATTTGCGCTTTTTTTTTCCTCCTGTACATACTCATAGTTTGACTTGTTTCCAAGATGTGCATGACCTCTTGCTAAACAACCAAAAAGAAGGACAGTTTTCCTTTAGGAAAAACAGTCAGAAATTCCAGCTGGTCAAGAACTATTAATTGTAACCATTCTATTTTTTTTGAAGTGAGCCACATATGCTATATGCTTATCAGCAGTGCCTGAATAAATGACTTGTGGGGGAAAAAAGGTCTTAGGAAGCTTGAGATCAAAGTTCTTTCTCCCAGGCCTTTGCCTTTGGAGTTTGCTCTTCCTAACGTGAAAATGGAACTTGTTAAGGGAAGTTATATCTCTTTGCTTATGTTTTTTCCAGCTTTTATATGCAGGAAATCCAAGGTGATCGTATGAGGTTTGTTACATGTAATTATTTTTTTCTTCTTCATTCTGTCCCTCGTTCTTGCAGTCAGTAAACATCCAAAGAGATTTTTCTGTTGTATAGAAAACTTTTAAGTTCTGATGCTGTAAAAAGGGTAATTTAAATAGTAGCTGCAATAATAGCAGATTAAGTCATCAGGGAGTTTTTCCTGTTTGATAGCAGATTTTATAATTTAGTTAACTGGTCCTCCACACTGCAGAGTGAAGTCAGACCTTCAACACCCAGGTATTTGCATGTATGCTGCTTTGGCTTGTTATGTATACTTTGAAGTAAAGATTTTGCGAAGATGTCAGTGAGTCTTTTTTACCAAGACTATACTGAACATAATTTCTTTCTTCTTTGTGTATCTATTCAGTGAAGAACAGTATTATAAATCACCTTTTTATTTACAAGTATTGTGAATGATAGTAAAAGCCACTAGTAAGTTGGTAAGCCACAAAAACAGTTGGATGTTATCATCCCTAATACAGGAAAATGCAAAGTCAGTTCGAGTGTTCATCAAGATTTATTATATAGTACAAAAAAGTAGGTATGTGTATATACATGTGTAATAGGAATAACTTTAATTATAGAAGTTTTACTGCTTTAATGCATGATCTTCTCACTTATATTAGGCTTCATCTTACCGCATTGAAATTAATATTAAAGCTCTCGTTTTAAGTAGATTCATAAAAAGGGCTTGTAAAAGTAATCTAGCAGCTTCTTACTGTTTTATAAAGACTTAAATAATGTCACTCATAGCAAAAATAAATATGTTGGGTAAATGTCAGTTTGCAAATAGTTAAACCACTTAAAATTTTATGTAATTGAAAACAGTCTGATTTTCTCCTTCAGGATCTAATAATCAAAGAGCTGCTATACCATTGTCATGCTTTGTTAATGCTTTTATTTTCCAGGTATGTTTTCAGAGGTGATTCTAAAATCTAGGAAAAGTGTTACTTTGTTAATAGTACAGTCACCTGGAAAGCTCATTATTAATGAGTACTCAAGTGGTTTGTGTAAAACCAGTGTTATTATTATATGGTAAAAATACATAGAACTTCAACATTCTGTAGTAATATTTATAAACTACCGCAGAGGTAAGTGGATATTGGAGTGAATTGTCACACAGAAAAATACTTTAGCAAAACCTAGGGGAAGTACTGTATGACTCATTTGTGTTTTTACTGAAGCCATTACAAAACTGATGCAAGTTATTATTTTTCTTTAAAGTCAAAATGTGTTGGTGTTCCTGTTCTTAACGTTAGCCAGAAACAAGAATTCAATGATTTTCATAGCCCTTTGTGAGTACTTCTCAGTCCTAATCAATGTTATGCCCAACTCAGGTATCTCAGAAGCAAAGATTGGCTCTGCAGGAGGCACATTATAAAAGGATTTGTAAACCTCATCTTCATTTAAAAACTCACAGTTCAAGCATTAAGTTTAACAGATGCATGCAGGTTTAAAAATCTTATGCACTAAGCTTTTCCTGGGGGGTTTCCCTGCAGTTTATTAATTTAATTACTTGTCTGTCCGTGTGATTTTTATTTACTTGTGCAAAATGGCAATAAATGTTTAATATTGTCTGAATACTGCAAAGATGCACTTCTTTAAGCATCAAAGAATGGGAAGAGCACTAAATAGTATGACTATCATTTTCTTCTTGGATTCTGTTGATTTTAATTTTTGTTCTTTGAAAGAGTATCTTTGTGATCTGTGTGAGATATTAGCTGGCTCTTTGCCTTAGCACTAGTAACTGATTTTAGGGTCATCATGTGGTGCTGTGACTTAAGCACTTCCAAACCACTGTCTGCACACAACCATCTCAGCACACTGCCAAACAGCTCCCCACTTGATCTTTAAATGCTTTGTGTATATGTTAGTCACAATCGCAACACACTAATAACAAACATTTATTTAGTGCTGTCTGTATCGTGTTCATTTCATAAGCATCCACTAACCAGTGCAGTATAATGTTTGGGGTTGACCTGGATGAAATACACCCTTTCCACCTCTAGTGCTTGGCTGTGCCTATTCCTGCTCCCTCTCTAAGGTTTGCTGTTACAATTTCTGTTCTTTACAGAGTTGTGTGGGACTTAGCAGTAGCTCTGCAGTGATGATATGCACAAGACAACATAGGGCAGGAGAAGAAAGCACTCAGATTTTGAACAAGATTCTCAGCTGGTGTAAATTGTCAAAGCACCATTGATTTAATTGACTCCACAGACTGAAGATCATGTCTCTTGTACTTTGTCAGGAATGCTAAGGACAAGCAATACAGTACGTTCAGTTATACCTGCAGTGAAGCAGTATTTGGGCAGTTCCTGACATTGCTATCACTGTCATGGGAGTCCCAACGCTGATAGAAGCCCCATGGACTCTTCCTATGCCATCTTTTGATGTGATTTTATTTAATTCTTGATTCATTTGCATTGACCAATTAATTGGGTAAAACTTCAGGGAAAATTTATTGTTGAGCAGGAAAGTTCAAGACCAATATTTTCCATCTTTCTAGCCTAAAAATTAGGCTCTAAACTTGATGATTGAGTATGTGGTTTTCAAAGGGAAAGGTGCCTTTAGAGGAAGCATTAGTATAGTTGATATTCTCTGTAAATGCCCATTTGTGGAAATGGGAAACTAACATTAGGCAGTCCTAATCTTCAAAGCTTGGCTGTAGAATTTAAAGTTTCCCTTTGAACTATATTTCGTTAAATATGTCGTGTTATACTAGATAAACAAGGAAGTGACCTTCTTAGGTCAAAAATTTTGTTGAAATCTATTGATCTTGATATTTAAGAAGAGTACTGCAGACTATACCTCTGTAATAAGAGCATTGGTAGTGTTTGTTAAAAATGAATGCCCTTTAAAATAATTTTTTTTTTCCTCTTTAAAGAGTTGACTGCATTGAGATTATATTTTCTTTGTTTTCATGTATACCAAAGCCCACTCCAGTCCATGGGAAGCTTCTTTGTTTTTCCTCATTATTTTCACAAGTAAAGAGAAGCTACCACTTATTTTTGCTGACTCCTATTTGTGGTGCAGCATAGTACATGTGTGATACCTGAGGACTTTGTAATGCCGCATAGCAGTCAGACCACACCAGCTGAGGACAGTAGCTTGGTCAGACTGGGAGGCGAATCCCCAGCTTGCTGCTCTTTGGTGTCTGAGGTTGGTAATCTGTGCTGGGACTTTTGCAAGAGAAGAATACTTTTTTATCTACAAAGCATAGTATAAAATTTGTTTTTAAAAATGTCTTTCTTGCCTGATGGTGGAAGTAATGTAAAAGAAAAAATCTGAATTAGTAACAGTGAAGAAATACAAAGCAGCAGTCATCTTTCCATGTTGTTCATACGTTGACATGACCTTATTTTGAGTTACGTTACTTAAATAATAGGATTGTAATTTGATCATAATCTTATTATACCACTGAAGGTACAAATACTCATGTAAAATGAAGTTTCTTCTTTTCTGACTAATGTTCACTTTTATTTATTTATATGTGATGATGAGTTTATACTTTAATGCAAAACTGTTGATTCATGGAAGTAATCCTGTCTTCAAGCATTATACAGAAGATATATCTGATATTGTTGCTATTGCTAGGGGCTGATGTGTCACATTTTTATAAATCTTCTTTTTGGAATATCTTGTTTCAGCCACCACAACATGTTCTGGTTAAAACTCTGTTATGTTGATCCTAATGCAGTGATGACATAAGTAAGAGAGTGAGGGGGTTAGTTAAAAACTAGTAACATTTGGGAAATATTAGTTTAATTTATTAGGAATGTAGGAAATCCTTACAAGTTAGGTATGCCTCAAGAGGTGGTAATAACAAGAAAACAGTTAATTTAAACATGTAAATTAAGAGGAATTTAGCACTTTTGGTTTTGTTTTTTTTTTTTCTGCCACTCACCTCCCCCCTGCTTCTTTAGTCTGAAGTTTATATTTTTATATTATGCATATTTTACTTAATTACTTACAACTATCATTTCCAAAAAAAACAAATCCTCACCTTTTGGCCTGGTGCATTTGTGCATGGGCAATGGAGATGTGGAGCTGCCTTACTGAAGTGCATGTGGAGAATCCCCTTGATTCATCATCTCCAAGGTAGATCTCACCATCCAGCTTCCCGTTGTTCCTCCTGTTCCTGCTAGCTCACCTGAGCACAGAGTCCTACTAAAGAGGGTGAGATGATGGTCTAAATCATCCTGCCCATGGGAAGGAGTGGCTGATATAACTTCAAGTCACTTTTCAACACTATTTACTGTGGTGAGCAGAGGATCCAGTCCAGCAGTATGAAAACTGACATAACTGAGTTGTCTAAAGGTTTTCATATTGCTACATTCACACGTAAATCAGTCGAAGTTTGCCTCAAACTTTAATGATGTGTGTGAGTCTGGGTAATCAAATTTGAAGATATTTACATAATTACTGAATTATCAGAAGTATTGAGAGCTGTCATGCGTTATTATGCTAAAAAAACTGATACCTTTTGTAGACTATGACACATGGAGTGTTTTTGTTTATGCCTTTGACTTGTTACAAAAGATTGTGTGATGCGTTCAGAAATTACAACGACACTATAGCAATCTGTCTCCCTTTTCTACACGGCAGTTACTCAAAAAGAAGAAAGTCATGGTTTTCTATAATCTGAAAAGGGATAAAAGTTTAAGTAGTTCATCATAAATAAAAAAAAATCTTGATACATTTTTCTGTTCCTTGAAGTTCTGACAAAATGGACTCCCTCCTAGCTCTACAGTATGTTTTCAGGCTGTGAAACTTGGAAGTAAGAGACAGTAAACTTGTTAAATTGTGGACAGGATTAGTTGAAAACAGGCAATTTTATGTTACTTGTTTGTATTCTGGAAAAGATAGTGATGGCAGAAGGGAATAGAAACTTCAGGTCTGCAGGAGAGATCCTAGATGCTGTAGGAATTGAATTGTAATCAAGGCTTTAATGATTACAGTTTGTATTTGTATTCTGGTATCATCTTCCACAGACAAGAATCCAGTAGGCGTATTCTAACTTGGATTTCTGTAGGGCTGGTCTGAAACATCATATTAGCTGTTAATGGTGGCATGGAGTTGTTTTACTTTTTGGGATAGAAGACTTATTGAGCTTCATCTGTGAGGATTCTGCAACAATATAATTTTCTATTATACTCCAGATGTGTACTGGTGAACTCATTGTGTAATCTAAGCTTTAGTCGACCCTCCCTAATGTATGAGGGAGATATTTTTATGACTATGTATGTGTATTTTGTATATGTAAGATACGTCTGCATAACAGGGAGTATGCATATGAAAGCAAAGAGCTTGTTATTTTTTTCGGAGTACATCCCTTCTGTGTCCAGATATCAACTTGAAAATGCATTCTGGTAGATGTAACTTGGTGGAAAACTCCTGCCCAAATGGCACAAAGTGTGAGTGACTGAAGTGGCCCATCACTATTCCTGTGTTGCCACAAAAGACATTGCAAACTCCTATCCTTTTTCAGCAGTAGAGACTGAGAAAGTAGGGTTTCAGAGACGCGTGCTCAACTAAAGTAAATGCTCCTTTATAAAATCACACTGGTTGCTCTTACTCCCAGCTTTCTATAGAAGATCAGAAAAGATTATGCTAGTCTGCTACACACAGCCTCGGTATCGGGCCATGAGTTTTCATTTTCTTATAGTAGTGATTCATATACTTCTGCTCACTGTAGCAAATCATCCATCTGAGGCAAGGATGTTTTCTACCAACCAAACCAAGGCTCTGTCAGTGATAGGGTTGATTGCTCCTCCAAAATATAACAAATCCCACTGGAAAGCAAGAATACTTTCACCAGGAGCGCTTGTTCTGTGATGAAAGTGGAAGTGGTTTTCTGGATGAAGTAGATAAGAAATTGAGTGATCCTCATTTCAAACACTTTTATCCTAAACTACTGACCTCCTCTTAAGTAGTCCTGAATTTCTGTCAGCTCAGGACTTTCATCTGTCTGTTTAGGATAACACTATGTGTGTGATTATTCTACAGTTAAGAAGTTTGAGAGATTTATTCCCTGTGTTTCCTCTGTGGCCTGAACCATACCTATCCTAGGAGTTGATTGCAGTATTTATCAAAGCTATGGAGCCCCCATTTGAGCCATCTGTAGGTAGTGGTTGTGCCATCTGTCACTGAAGGCTGCATTCCAGAGGGAGAGACAATACGCACAGCTTTTGTCATACAAGGCCTGTAGGGTATGGTCTCTAATGTTTGCTTTATCCTTGTAAAATAAATAGATTTCAGTGTTTCACTAATTTCTAGAATTTTTATTGCAAGAGTCTTCTGAATGCCATGGTAGCTGATACTTCATCCTCACCCATCTGTATGCATTATGTGTTTTACTGAACTCCACACGTTCCTCTGGGAGGTGAACTGTGGTACCTAGTTGTTAAAGGCTGCAAGAATGTTAAAAAATGGGCTAAACCAAGCTGTAAAAGATTTCAAACTAGTACATAGTGCTTGGAGATAATGGCAAGAGCCACACAAAATGAGGTGCCTTTGGGTGCAAGCCTATCATTTTCTGAATAATTTTGCTATGAATTATCGAGGATTACAGCAGCAGCAGCAGATGTTTGAGGCAGCATGATATAGCTTCTGTATAGTTCTGTCTTATGATTAACTGAGACAATATCCCTGTATTCTAAGAGACAGGTGACTTTAAAAAGTTTCAAGAGAACATTAACAGCATGCTTCAGGAATACTTTCACTGCAGATGTTGCTACCAGCCAGGAGCAGCATTCAAAATTTTTGCGTGGTGTTGAGTGATCATCTAATTTTTGACTAGCAGTAGTGGAATGAGATTAGCTTCTAAATTTGAAGTGAAATTTGCACTGTCTTCAGGATGTATTTCATGTTGCATCTGAGGGCAGTGTGATGACCTAGACAATGTTGAATATGAGAACAGTTACCTACTAATGTAACTGTGAGACTTCAGGACAGCAATTTTCATGACTTTGTATTCTCTCTATTGCACAAGCTTATTGGCAGTCCTTCTTGCAGTGAAGGGTATGTCTTCATACTGTGCAGTCATGGGGCCATGAACCCTTCTGCTGCCTTTTTCAACTTGGGATAGTGAGTGGATGAATCACACACTGGTAACCAGAGGGTTTGGAGGCTGCTGCTGAATTTGTGCGTTCCTTGGGGCAGTACACACATCCATGCAAGTAGGACTCCTGGGCTACCCTTGTTCATTTTCACCCTGCACAGCATTAGCAAGCTGTCAAAAGCAGACATGAAATATAAAGCAACAAAGTGGTGGGTTTTGTAGTACATATGTTTTTGTTTTATACAGCACAAGGAATAATTTCTACAGGTGACAAAACCCTAAAAAGAGACTTTTCATCAGTAAGAGATGATAGTGTGTCTTGCTGTGTTAAATGGGAAAGGAACTGATTTAGCATAAGCAAATGGACTTTAAAAAAAGCCCTGCAATAGCTATTCCTATTCTAATACCCATCAGATGTAGCACTGAGTCTGTCATGACTTATACGTGCAGTCTATGTGTACTTACATATGCGTTAATAAAATATTCCAAGAAATGCATAGCAAGAACGTTATATTGTCACTAAGAGGTGATGCATGTTTAATCTAGACATAGCTTTTGAAGGTACTTGTGAAACGTGGAGGATCAAACATTTTATTTAAATATTGAATTTCAGGGCATTTGAGAGGATTATTCTTTGTTCTTTGTGGTTGTTCTCTCAACATGAAACCAAGGGGATATATAAATATATATTTTTCCTTTTTTTTTTTTTTGCAGTGTAGCAGGGACTAGCTCAGTTGCTAGGTAACAAGGTATTGCTTTATTTGCAGGAGCAGTAGCTGAGTTGATAGTAGAAGCAATGATTTATCTGAAATGTATTAATATATGCTGTAGTAGTAATAATGATTATTGAAATTGCTTATTTTTATGTGCTTCATGCCATGCAAAAAATATAATCAGTTCATTAGAATATTTCCTTCTGCTGTGTGTATAAAAACTGCTTAATTACTAAGAATGTCGATTCATTTAGTGAAGCAGCAGAATCTGTATCATTTATTTAGTGTCTTACAATGAGTTATTTCAAAAACAAACCAAGAAATGTTAACGGAAAAAGGGGATTTATATGAAGTAGTTATTTCTCTAATGAGTACATTCATACCTTTTTTCGGCCTTTCACAGACGGGCTTGCTTTTCCAGCAGCAATATGTTTTCCTCAAGGGATCAAGACCAAACCTGTCAGTCACCAGGGCAGAAGTTGGCTCGTTCCTGGTGGCAGATTGCCATCTCGGTTCTGCCTCCAAGAAGACCAGCAGGTGATCTGCAGGCCACTCCACTGCCTCCTTTCTCACATAAGTCTGGAAATTCAGAATGGTCAGAGTTGCCTTCAGGGCAAATGCTAATGCCACCTTTTTCCACTCCTGGCGTGTGACTGGCTGGATGGTGCTGGGTGCTGTATCCATGGCCAAAAACATTGCTGCTGTTCATCTTGTTTGGTTTTACTGTTATTTGGGAAAGGGAAGCATATATGGTCATTCAATACATGGCTTCCCCATCGCCATGATGCTCCTCTTAGATCAGGCTACTGTTAGCCAGGTAATTGTTATGTGAGGTGTGTTAACCAGATCTCGTTGCTGTTCATGGGTCTAGGAAGATTACGTTTGAGTGCGTGGAATAGGATTTCTGTGGTCATACTGAAGAACAACAGTTGTTCTTTAAGAAAAATGGAAGCCATATTGACTTGGAAGAAAGTTTTCTTTGGCATTAGCAAAATCAGTGAGTGTAGTATGGCTGAGCATTTTTTTTAGTATCATTAAAGTCACGCTTGCCTAAATTTTTGACAACTTTTCTTCTGCAATGACTGATGTTTAATAATAGATCATGTATAGAATTCTGGATTTTTTAGAGCAAACATTGAACTTTTTCCCACGTCAATCGGGTTTTAGCAATTGCAAAGCTTTTTAACCTATGAGCTCACCTGCTAGACTCTGGACTTTTTTCTCAGACATTCACACGTTGATCTAGAAAGCTACAATTCACCGCCACTCAGGAGTTATTCTTCTTACTGATTTTCTCATCCTAGTGGATTCACCCCTTTCAAAAGGTTATTATTGATAGTGTTGATCATTTGGTTTGTTTATTTTACAAAGCAAGATCCTGCTTTTTTTAAGCAGAACTAAATTGGTGTTTACCAGTCTGTGGAGAGCAAATTAGTCTACAGGCAACAGTTGATGGGCAGGCAAAAATGGCATAGAATAGGTGTGAAAGTTGATCTCATTGGGCCTCGCCTGTGCTAACAAGCATTTGCAGCTGTGGGTAACATATTATCTTCCTGCCTGAAAACCTATTTGTAGCTTTTCTGTTCTGTCGTACGTAACATCCGTTAGGCCTCTAATGACTTCTAAAACAGTCATTCACATAATCAGTTCATAAGTAAATAGCTGCAGGCTTGGACAGTGTCTTAACAACTGAAGTATTCCTGATCCTTTGGCTTTCATTTCAGCAAAATAAATGAGTAGATTAAATCAAAAGAGGCAAAATGGCACTCTTAACAGTATTTGACATCCTAAAAAGTTGCAGAAAAAAGACCCAAAGCACAAGAGAGTTAAAAAGAATAAAAGTTAGAGAGCTATTTCTGTATATATAAATCTAGAATATTAAAAAAAAGAGGGAAAACAGAAAGGATAGATGAGAAAAAAATGAGTGCAGCAATAAAAAAAAGTAGCAATTACGCTTCAGCATGAGCCAAAAGGACACCCGAGAATGATACTCTTCTGTGAACCCTCAAAAGGAAAGTATTTGGAGCCATTGCAGGATAAGGTCTTCAAAATATACAATTATATTGTCTTGAAGTTAGAGGAAATAATTTATTTTTAGATTTTCATGTACTATCAATTGAAAGCTGTGCATTAAGGAAACTTATACATCCAGAGTCAGTCACTATCTGTCTGCTCATCCTCGCCTTCACTTTCAGGAGTTCCACCGCTTATGACAGTGCCTAGCTGCAGCCCATTGATGCTCAGTGTGCAGCTGCCCTGGGTGCTTTATCTTGGCAGCAGGAGCATCTAGAGAGTCCTTGGGTCACGATCATCACACAGAGGCATGCTAGCCTGGACTATAGGACTCTAGCTCCCCAGAGTGAGCTTTGTGTAATTAACTTTCACTGCTGTTTGAAATTCCCCAGTGGTAATAATCAGCCTGTGACAGAAGACAACGTTTGCCTGCTTGATGTTTTCGTATCGGAATGATCAGGTTCGTGACTTGGTTCTTCCCTGAATAGATGTTTATCTGTATGTCTATTTTTATCAAAACATTTTCCTTTGTGGATAAATCATCAAAGAACTGGACTGTTTCTAGTTTCAAAATGCTTTTAATATGATTATATTAGTGTGTTATAAGCTTAGAAATCAATGTGATGCTTGCTTGTTCTAGGAAGCAGACCTCTCTTTCCAATCTTAGTTTAAAGAATCCTGTGTAGAAATTTTGGATATGCATGCTCTGGTGAGAGAAATCGCTGAAGACAGTTGCTTAATTAATCGCTGTTTTGGCATGAGTGTGGAATGACATTCACTCTACATGAACGTCATGTCATTTATGTAGACACGAATGCACAGCTTAGATTTGTTTCGATGAGTTGTGTTTATTGCTTCTGAAGGACAGAACTGAGTCTAAAATTGGGATGCTTTAACTTTTCTGTTTGTAGCAAGAGAGTATTAAGAGTATCACACCCCTGTTTTTTATGAGGTAAGCAGTGATTAAATAACTGCAGTTGCATTGAAGTTACGTAAGAATTAAATTTGAGGTTCTGAGCTATAATTATTTTTAAAAGACGTGTATTTTAGAACTTTTGGTCACTGATTTCCTCCATTAAAGTTTCATTTTTGGAAATACTAACCTAAAGAAGCATGTTTTTGCAGTTATGCTGTCAGGCTTTTGAACTCTTCAGCCGATTGGGGATTTGGCCTGGAAGAATGGTTTGTTTCAGGGGTGTGAAGTTTCCACAACTTTGATGGAAGTGGAGGGAACCCTTTTAATACCCTCATTGAGGCAGGGTTATTGTGGCTTGCAGTGCTGGGGGAAGGAAAAACTGTAGATAAGGAGTAGTAAAGCCATGGTGGGAAGCTGAAATTACTAGAAGGATTGGGGAAGCTGGAGATAACATGGAGGAAAAAGATGCGGAAAAGGGAGGAGTCTTGGTCTGGGGCAAGGGCAGGATTGTGGAGACCTAAGTTCAAATCCACAGCAAACTACACCTTTATTTATGCTCCTAGTAGCACATGTCAATCACCAGGTAACTCTGTAAAATAAGACACCATGATGTGTGGCATATTGGCTTAAGTAAAAGCACTTGTTTTGTTGCACATTACTTCTCATACCGCTGTCTTCACTGTGCTAAGTGCCCTCTGGTAGCACGACATGACTAAACATGGGCCATGAGCACCTAGCTCTCTCATCTTCTGCCCAGAGGAAGTGTGTATGCCACAGAATAGCTGGATTTAGCAGAAAGTTACAGTTTGTGGGAAAAGGTTCCTCAGTGTACGTGTTCCTATGTAGTGAGTAGGGAAAGCAAAGGCAGATAAATACGCTTTCCACCTGGAATGGAAGGTAGCAGAGTGGCATGATCGATAGCTATGTTAAAAATTTGCTTTGGCTTTTTTTGTCTCCTTTAATTCAGATTTTACTGTTTTACAAGAATTAATGTTTGTTAATCATTGATTGGGCAAAGAGTACATATTTTCATAACTTTTTTCCCCTTTATATTGTGATCAGTAAATGTAATGTCACTTATGTAATCATAATCACTTTTCACTTAAACTAGCAGTTTGTGAGAGTGTTGTTTTCATAAATATCGTTAGTTTATGAGAACAAAGAGAAGCGGTAAGAAACTGTGTAAAATCTGATTTTAGTCTTGCAGAGAGTGAAGACTGTGAACCACTTCTTACAGTGTCTGGCCAAACTGCACACAGGGTGGGTGTTTTTTATCAGTATTATTTCACCCATTCTGATTGAATGAATACAGCAAGTAAGATCAGGGTGACTTTGTGAATATAGCATGGCATTAGGATTTAAGAGATGTCATTTTCATTCCTATTAGTGTCTTAAGTTTTGTCTGCAGCCATAAGTTTATCAGTTAATCCAAATGTGCTTCAGGTTTTCATTTGATAAGAAGAAAATAGGAAAGAGAAATCAAGTAAATATTCTTTTAATTTCTCCTCTGCACAAATGAAAGCATATGGTTACATCACTCAATGACTCGAACCACACATTGTCAGCAGTACAGTGTGAAGTGACCATGTTGCAACAGGGAAAGTTTCTCTATGTAAAATCAAAGTCAATGCATTAAAGAATAGGTTTACAACCTGCTGTTTATACTATGGTAAGACTCACTAGAGTACAATAAAGCTTGATCATAAGCAATGTAATATAGTGGATTAAATTTTGTAATTGCTAATAATAAGTAATCCTTCTGTCTCCAGGGTATATAGAAGGTTGAAAGGCAGCCAAACAACTGCGTTTTCATTGTGTCAGTCTCCTTGGCAGTTCTTTGTGGTAGTGTGCTGCTGGGCGGGAGGGAGCTTGGGAAGAGCCTGTGGGTATGTATGGCATTGTTGTCAGGTTCATAAATTAGACAGGTCCACTGAAGAGTGGGTGCACAGTAGCACATGTATATCTTCGTGTGACACTCCAGCATGGCGTTCTTCTGGCACAGGGGATTCAGTTATTCACTGTTCTCTCACTTTCTTAATTTCACTTGTCAGCTCATTTCACAGGAGTCTATTCTACTCTTAATGTTTATACGTAGTTTTCCTGAATAGTTCAAGTATATAAAAGCAGTGAGAGAAGAACAGACCCCTGGGCTTGGACTGTGTTTTCACTGCACTAAATTCCTGGTTTACCATTCATAAGCTCTCACTCTACAAAACCCGTGCTGCCGCTCTAAGATAAAGTGTGTAGGTTTGGATTTCATTTCTCTAAGAAGCAAGATAATAGGCATAGAAGTGATGCATACAGCAGCATTATCAGAATGGTTCTGTGTGACATTATTGTATTTGAAAGTAAAGCTAAAAGAGCAAGTCTTTTACTCTTCTTCATATTTCTTTAATCATTTTTTAGCATGCTGTGAAATAAAACATACTGTGTCATATAATTTTCTTCTTAAATCACATTGCTCGACCCTGTTCTTATTTATCTAGTGAAGCAGGAGGCCATATCTGGGAACATGTACTTTGGAACTAGAGAGAACATTGAGCAAACTCATCTGATGTTCAGTTTGCAGCTGTCTGTCATTTCATCTTGCTGGTCTGTGTCTTCTCTCATGCTTTAAGATAGAGTGATAGAAATCATGGATGCCTGAGATGCAAAGACAAATCTTACCGGATTAGATGCATCTGTTTGTCTTCATTCCACTGTGGACATGGTTCTTCTCTAGACCTGAGCTGCATAACTCCTTCTGCTGTAGTAAAACTTGAGTTTAACAAAGCAGGCTGGAAAGGTTGAGAGTTGACAATAAAGGATCAAGAGCAGCTATTAGTAAAAGTTTCTATCATCTGCAGCTTAAACTAGTATCTCACTACCATTGTGACTGGGATGAACTGATCTGTGGCTCTTGCTTACCACCGACTTGAACAGCCTGGCAGAGGTTCCTGGACCATCAAGAGGAAGGAGAGACATACCAAAACTGCAGCTTGTCCCCAGCTTGTCTCCGATCTGCCTCAGTTATACACACTATGTTAGTGGGTTGGTAGGAGAGGATTAGCACTTACAACAGTATCCTTTACACCTGCAGCTCTGTTAACAAGGTCCTTTACAGAGCACAGCTAGGGAGAAATGCTGCCATACAGCTTTTCTCGTTTGTCTTTGCATGTGATTTTGGTTTTAGTAATTTGCTTACACTTGCATCCCTGAGTAATATAAATTCATTTTACCTATGTGAAAGTCAGAACGTTTCATAACCCCATGCTGTGAAAAGCTGAAGATTTATTGAAAAGTAACGAAGTGCCATATTTGCGATACTGTGATTTGTTTTGTCTTAGGGACCACAAGGTAATAATTGTCAAGTTTGGAAATAAAAGGTTTTTCTTAACTACAGTGTTGCCTGCAAGTCTAATTTGGTGTCTGAAAGGTTGTCTTTCTCACTTTTACATGGTAATAAGGATTCTGCAGGCAGTATTTTGAGTAGGGCTGCTCCAGCTTGTGTAGACTGTTCGTGTGTGTAGAAATTGAAAATTCAGATGTCCTTTAATTAGCAGTTACCTAGATGATGAAAACCTTCTCAACTTCAGGGTTTCAAATATCATAGGAAAATTGAGATATGGGGGGGGTTGCCCCCTCCCACCCAATATGATAATTGAAAGCTTTCTCTGTAGTCATGAGACTTGTCCATTTTTTCTTCCTGAAATTCATAAAGGGTGTGGGTTTGGGAGGAAGATAGACTTTGGTGAGACTCATGTTGGAATCACAACAGTGAGAAACAATATAAACAGGGTCTACTTGCTGTCACCATAAATGTGCAGTATCAGAATTGGAAATAAAAACTAATCCTAGATTTTTCTTCTAGCCATAAGTATAAGCAGCTCTGAGATTGAATGTATTTATAGGATAGGTCTGCTGAATAAGAAAATACTATTTTTACACAATCAGCCTTAATTCTAGCATTTCATTTTAACTGTACCCATCCTTTTCAGTTCTGCAATGCAGTGTAATCCCTGTTTTATTGGAATACAGCATGTCCAAGTGAAACAGTCAATGATACTTTGCTCCTGACATTAAAAAAACCAAGATCTCATCCTTGTTATCAATAAATGATGTTTGAAAGAGGCTCTGTCACTGGCATTAGGTCATTGTAGTTAGGTAATTTATACACTTGTGAAAAATATTCTATCAAAGTTCTAATGCATGTATGTTTTATTAAGTTATTAAACAGTGTTAAGTTGATGTTCAGTGTATATTCAAAAACTAAAGGAAAGTAAAGGTTCCTTTAGGAACAAGGCACCTTGGACCAAGAACATATGTGTAAATCTAGATGAAGACAAGGTATTAGCTGGAAACTCAAGAGGGACAGTTTCAACAGAGAATATAGGTTGTGCAGCCCCAGATGTCTAGCACCCTGGTACTTCTGGCAAGTTGAAAAGGATTCTCAGTAGGTTCTGTTGCCCTGGACTAGTATACAGATCCACAGGCAAAGGGGAGAAAAAGACACATTTTTATTCTGCTTGGAGACTTTTGTTGTTAATATTAAAGTTAATGAAATGTCTGACCTATTGAATTATTTTCCTAACCATTTATCCAACTTTAAATGCATGAAAAATTCAATACTACTAACATAGCAAAAATTATTTAAGTGTTGTGTGTTCACTGAGTGCATAATAATCTGCAGTGTACAGATAACTTTTCAGTTTGCTGCACAGAGGTTTAGCTGTGCAACTCTGAGATATGTTAAAATAATGATGTACATTTTCACATTTAATTTTAGATCCTGTTTTTCAGTATATGGGTCAGCTCCTTAACTCAGTTCTGCATTAGTCTTGTTGCACAAAGCAGGTTTAGAATTATGATCAAGTCTTCCATGTTTTCATTTCTATAAAATACTGAACTGTGAGATGTTTATATGTAGAATTGTAGAGGTGTCCAATGACAGTTATTGTCTTCTTGTAATCTACACAATACAAGTTATGTTTACCCTTTGAAACAAATTATTTTTACTAGTGATTCTTCTTGTGATAAGTCTCTGTGGTTTTTTTTAACCTTTCAGAAATTAGAGGATTTCAAGAGAAAAGATGGTTACTTTCTTCTCATCTTAATCTCATTTGTGAAATTCAGCAGGTTTTACTATCATTCATTTGCTCATGTGCATTCTTTGCTATTGTGAGGAACACAATGTATTTTAGCACACTAGCTTGTGTCTGTATTTTTGCTTGGGGGAGGGAAGCTAAACTGCCTTGATTTTAAATTTGAAATAGACTGTTTGAACCTCTGTGAGCACATCTGAATTCATATTTCTATAGTTGCACATCCCAGGAACAGGAGGTTTAACTCACAGTTTTGCTCTGACGTGAAGGAGTCAGATGATAATCAAATCCAGGCTTTGGTGGTCACTGTTTCTCAGGTGTGTTGTGGCTAGCTCTTCTGCAGTGCTGTTAGGAGTATTTTGCACATTTTTCTTTCCTTCTTTCTAGTCATGTGTGCATGTGTGTGTGAAGATTATAACACACATCTTTATACATTATTGTATAAAGATGTGTGTGTTTAAACCACATACATACTGACACACCAAGTGTTTGGAGTCAACTCAATGAATCTTGCCCGTTCAAATTTCGTTGTACTCTCCATTTAATGTCATAAAAGTATACCTTTAAGAGGAGGGTAGTCTGGGAGTCAATGCAGGTCACTGGCAGGTACCATTGAGGGATACCAGTCTTGTCCATAGAGTATATTTAGGGGTTTTGTACTATTCATGTATGCAAATTGCACTTACCATATGCATTTATATTTGATGCAGGCTGTGTTAATGTACATTTTGTTACTACACACACATGATAATAAAAATGTGCTTGTGTTTGCAAGAATGAGTGACTACCCTTTCACAAATAGAAATCTATATATGTGTATACTGGGTGTACAACACTTGACCTTTAATCTTAACAGGTGCTATGAAGTGGTGAGCTGCTAGATAAATATTACCATTTTCCCTTCCTTGATTTTAAGAGATATGTGTGGAAAAAAAAAATTGAGGTAGTGTAATTTTTTGGCTTTTTACTGTCTATTGAAAAACAATTCCACGGAGATCTTATAGTAGACAGTACATGGTGCTTGTCAATTGTTTCACAGCTTTACAAGTATTTTAAATGAAGTAGCTGGGCTCTGCTACTTTAGTATTAAATGAAGCTGAATTAGTATTCTGTCAGCAAGCAGAAGTTTTTATACTAGAAAGGTGTAGGAGGGAGATGGATAATGATGGATGAAACTTGCTGATACAAACACATGCCATATTTTCTTAAAAATATAAAATTCTGAACCACTGAATCTTGTACATTGTTAAACCCAACCCTAGATGGTTTTAACACATGCCATTTTCTGATGCTTACAAAATTTATTAGTAAAATAATACAATGGTAACATACAAAAGTAAATTTTGGTATTTTCTAAGTATTTCTTGCATCTTGTCACTGTAGTAGTTTTCAGTTTAGACAGTAATAAAAAGTATCCTAGTGAAGAGATGTCACAAGATTTTAAATAGCTGAAAATTAGATACACGGTTTAAAAAAAAAAAAAAGCCATGGTATGAGCCCATGTTCACAAAGTCACTTCATTCTTTTAAAACAGTATTGAATAATTGTTCTGCAAAATGCTTCCTATTGGTAAAACATTTTTTTCTATATATGTTTTCTCTCAATATAGAATTAAACAATCATACTATGCCTAACAGTATACTAAGTCATCCTAGGTAACAGCTGATGAGGGGAGCTGGTTGCAGTACTCTTAGCAGCACCACTTGTACAGAAGGCTCACTGTACAGACTACGAAAGAATAGAAATGTATGTGGGTGTTTGTTCTCTTGGTTTCAACAGTATCCTAGAGGTGCAAACTAAGGACAGAGTTTGCTGAAGAATGAAGTAGTCTCCTTCTGCAAACTTGGGTGGTTATCCCATAAGTGACATATACAATAGAAATTAAACAAATTAAAAACGTTTATTACATGGTTATTTATCTGCTTATGGAGGAGAACAGATGCCATTTAAATCAGATCTGATTTTATTGTTAATTCAACACCTTCCTTTCCATTTTGCCCAGGGCTTCTTACATTGCTCATTGGTCAACAGTTTTTGCTCATTCTTTTGTTCTCATTTCTCCCTATCACCTCCATAGTGATCAGATGGACAAGGTGGGGACTATGGTTGCAAATGCAGGTTAAATTGCTGAGCTGAGTGGGAGGGGCTGATAAAGAAGTAAGGAGAACCTGGAGCAAAGCTGCAAGGGGAGAAAAAATTTGAGGTCTGTTGAGCTGAAAAGAAGATGTGAAGAGAGAGAGGGAGAAGCTTGGCAAATGAGAGAGAAGAAAGTTGAATTTGCAAAGAAGAAAATGGGAAAGTTATGAAAACAGCCAGAACAGACAAATAAAATAATGTACTCTAATTTATTACAAATGCATTGCAAATGTCATCTACTGGCACCCTTCAAATAGTTAGTTACCCGTTAATCTTACTGTAAAATGTAAATCCTTCCATTAGCTATTTCTCATCTGATTATTATAATGACCCATTTTCTGTTTTTTTCTATTCTTCTGTGTTAATCATCCTCTTAAAATTTCTGGCACTCATTTTGTCTCTCATAGGTTCCAAATTCCCGTTTTACCTCATTATTTCAGGAGCTTGCTTTGGTTGTATCTGCAGTTAAGAAGCAGAGTAATAAAACTTAACATTTGCATTTTAAGTTCTCTACAGATGTAATTCCTTGTACAGTTAGAGCTTAGTTGTAGCTCATGCTGTCTCTCCAGTTTTTTTGCTTTATGATTTGCACATGGTGTTTTTTCGTTTATTTGTCTTCTGCTTTCCTCCAAGACCACTGGTGCGGAGGAATACCTGCGCTGTGCGTGTTCTCAGTTCACAGTGGTCTTTAGATTGCAATATTATATAGTTGTAGCTCTCTGAAGGTGTACAGTGTTGCCTGTGTATCCTGTTGAAGAAGCACACCGTGATGCGTTCAGCCTGACCCCAAGCAGCACTGCTTTGCGTCTGTCGGGCTGCAGGATGGCGGGCAAAGCAGTTTCAGGTGGGAAGGGCATGCCGGGGTGGTGGTGGGCAAATGTGCGCGTTAAAGGATCCCACTGTGCTTCGGACTCCTTCACCTAGCAGCCTCCCAGCATGCTGATTTTGAACTGGCACTTCAGTGTCAATCCCCAGAGGTCTTTGCCACCAGGGAGCTATTTTGAAATTTCAAGGTGCTTGTGGGAGCAACGTGCTCTGCTCTCTGTGTTAAATACATATTTTTATCTCCTGGGCAGCTCTGAAGCTCCAGTACCTCTAATGTTTTCTTTTAAAAAGAAATGTTAACTTTATGTATTGTTCTAAATCTTCAAGTGTGAAGAATCTGGAGATTTTTTTCCCAGTCCATCAGGCTGCACTTCCATGGGAAAATCTGGCCATATTGCTCTCATGTTGGTTCTGTCCTCTGGGCTCATGGCCAGGGGGGTACCCAAGTTCTGGGAGCTCAGTAGGAACATCAGCACTTGGTAAATTAAAATACGTTTTGAGTCTAAGTCATGTGAAGGTACCCCAAGTGGCTGCATAGTAGAACATAGCAAATATGTAAGTTACATTATGATCTGGTTGTCCATAATAACAGGATATTTTTCTCTTTGCTTGTTATTCATATAATTGTACACTTCTCATTCATTGTTAATCATAGTCCATGTGGTGATTTGGTTCATGACAGGATTTCTTATGTTATAGTGAGTTAATATGATCTGTACTGTAGCACGCATTTGTGACAAGATGGAGTAAACACTTACTTGGCTTCACAATAATGCTGCTGGTTATTATACCTAGTACTATAAATACATAAATGTACAAATAAACTATTTTTTTTCTTTCACACTTAACATTTCAAGCTCCAGTGAAGTTAAAGGTCTGCAAACCTGTCATCTCAAACAAATGTGAATTTTCATGGCATTATTTCTGATCTGAAGGGTGATTATTTAACGTTGTAGTAACATTTGTAAAACAGGATTAAAACAGAATATGATCTTAGTAATGCATAAGTGGGCTGAATCAGTTATGTAAGATTTAATTGAAGAAATGTGAAAGTGATTTATTTTGGAAGTACAGATCACATGAGAGAATATAAAGAACTCCGAGTATATTACTGAACAGCAGCACTGGGGGAATAATCTCGACAGGAGGACTTGAGCTACTTCATGTTTGATTGAATATTAGTCAGCAGCGTAACACACACACAAAAAAAAGGACAGTGATATATAATTTTGTGCATACTAACAAGAAAAGTGTGTATAAAAACATATAGATTTCTGTCCTCTGGTGTGTTTCCCTTTGTTTCATCTGGGATAATGTGCTTGTGTGTTGGATTCTTTATGTCCAGTTATAACAAATCTAGAAGTGAGGTTATTCTTGGTAGAAAATTTTCGCAAAATTGCATTTATGTTATGATAAATGACTTGGAAGAGAAAGGAAAACTGTTCTGTCCTTTTTTCTGATTAATATTATTTATTTTTTAAAGTAAAAAAATTTATGAGTTTGTATTACTGTTCAGATGAGGGGAAGAGTTGACTTTTTTTTTGAACGTTAGAAATCACAATTGTGTCTCAATTGGAAAACCTCTACCTAGATACCTAGTGTAACGGGCATGTTCTTTCTAGGGGGAACAAGACTGAGGGCAAACATAACTTTCTGCCAACATGTAAGTGGGTTTTATAAAGGAGATGATGATGAATTCTTTCAATAAATCAATGAGGACAGACGAAGAGCTAGAGAAGAGACAATTTCGGTTAAATATTAATAAAAACATAATTCAAGAATCATAATGGTTAATTGTTGGAGCAAGGATATTTGCTAAATTAGAATATTTAGAATTATAAGAGGACAAGACTAGACGTTGGAGGGATTCTTGACAACATTGAGTAGTTTGGGAATCGTTACAGATGTGATGCAGGGCCTCTGACTTCTTGCTGTGTGAGGCCACTGTTCTGCCGTTAGCTGCATGCACAGGTCTGCTAAGTCCTTTTGGTTTCATGCAGGTCCCAAAATACCCTCATGTAACACACTGCAAAATCAGGAGTGCTGGTGTTATTAGTGCTGAAAGGAAAAGTGGGGAGTGAACTCCTTGGCAGTATCTTCCCTTCTTTCAACTTCATTGCATGGGTTGGATGAGCCCAAGGTAAAGAGAACAAAGCTTGAGCCATGGAGTTTAGATTTATCCTCTTTTGACATTCCCTTTGAAGCTGAAGAGAACTGGCCTTTTTCAGGAACTTTTGATAAGTATGAAGAAAAAAGAAAGAACAAAGGTGAACAAAACATGCTACACTACCCTGTACTAGGAGTCCCGTGCAGCACTTCTCACTAAGAAAATTCAAATAGAATTTATAGGAAGAAAGACTTCCCCATGATAATTCGTTCACTGATGGGTTTTGCCAGAATAGTTCGCTAATAATGTATCTACCCAAACTGTGGAATTCAAAAGGACACAGACATCTGTATTCTTTTTAATTTATAAAATAACTTTAAGGACAGCAAGTTTGAGATAACCTAAACTTTGCTGGTTTTCACAATTAATATGAACTTCAGTTTATGCTTTTTTTAACAAAATCAGCCTACTGTTTGGAGAGCTCTTCAGTACAGCTTGCCCACTTGCTTTGTTCTAATTTGGTTATGTACAAAAATGTTTCTTCCTTAAGCCAAACTAATGTTGAATGTTTAATGAAGGAATCTGCATAAGATGATGTGTATGATCTGAATGGCCTTGAGGTTTCAATTTATCTCAAATCATGCAGACAATAATCTTTTATGTTGGAATTTGTCATGTTGCTTGGAGCCACAAGGGAAAAACCCACTTGAGCTATTGACAGATGAATGTTTTTGCCACTTTATTTGTATCCTTTTGTAACCCCACTTTTTGATGGTGTTCCTTCCTGCTCTTACCTCAAGGCATGAAAGAAAAAGATATTTTGAGAAATGCTTTTGCTGTCCCCTTGCTGCCCCTGGCAGAGTTAATCCAGCCATCCTGCTGTGCTCATAGAGCCTGTTCTCTCCCACCCATGGTGCTTCCTCCTCACAGATTAAGAGTCAAAGTACAGCATGATGCTGGCTCTGCCTGTGATGTATGATTCTGCTCTGCCACGGTGGCTATTGCCTTTTTTTAAGATAGTAGTAGCATTGCTACAGCTGCGATAGCATAAAGGATCTAAATGAAGCAAAGATATAAGGCAGAACTACTAGCTTTTTTTTAAGGCTATATCATGTAGCTGGAAAATGGACAAGATTTGGGGTTCAGAATCTGACAAGCCACATGATCCAAACCAAATGTAGGTTAGACAAAATTGCTCTTAATTTATTTTAATTATGCTAATCAATTAGACTACTTGAAAGAAGACAGTAGGTTACTATAGCTGCAGTTGAGATGAATTGATAGCTTTTACATATGCAATAACTTCTTCCACTTGGTGTTAAAGAAAGAAATTGCTGAAGGTGGAGAAGAGTATGAAACCTGGGGAGAGTGACTGGTGCAGTATTTTCAAGGCATGATTTTCTTCCAAAACCTGTAGTAATTGTTTCAATGAGTTTATTAAATAATTGTTTAATGAGCAGAGTTTGCAAACCAGCATAGCATAAGAAAACTGGTAAATTAAGTTGGTGGAGGATTTTTTTATTCATTATTTTAATGCTAAGGGTTGTATGCTGTGCCATAACCTATACTGAGGTTATTGGTCATTCAAAATTTATTGGTTTTGGAAGTGTCCTTGCTGAGAGAAAAGTGATGAAATTCATCAGTTGGCTTTTGCTGCAGAGCAGGTAGAGTGATAATTGAGGGCCCTCTTTACATCATGTTGTATATGTAGATGCGTATTTCCAGGAAAGGAAATGTCCAAATGGAGACCCATGACAAGTGGTGTCTTTCAGGGGTCTGTACCGGGACCAGTGCTGTTTAATATTTTCATTGATACTATAGGCAGCAGTATCAAGTGCACCCTCAGCAAGTTTGTGGGTGACACCAAGCTGAGTGGGGCAGTGGTCACTCCAGAAGCACGTCATCCAGAGGGACCTGGACAAGCTGGAGAAGTGGGCCTGGGTGGACCTCATGAGATTCAACAAGGCAAAGTGCAAAGTCCTACACCTGGGTTGGAGCAACCCCCTGTATCAGTACAGGATGAGGGATGTGATGGAGAGCAGCTCTGCCAAGAAGGACTTGGGGGTGCTGGTTGGGTGAGAAGCTTCACATGAGCCAGCAGTGTGCACTCACAGCCCAGAAGGCCAACCGTGTCCTGGGCCGCATCAGAAGAAATGTTGCCAGGAGATCAATGGAGGGGATTCTTCCCCTCTACTCTGCTCTTATGAGACCCCACTTGGAATATTGTGTCCAATTCTGGAATCCTCCTCATAATAAAGGTATGGAGCTGTTGCAACGGGTCCAGAGGATGGCTGTGAAGGTGATCCAAAGGCTGGAGTGCTTCTGTTATGAGGACAGGCTGAGAGAGTTGGGCTAGTTCAGCCTGGAGAAGAGAAGGCTCTGGGAAGACCTCGTAGTGGCCTTCCAGTACCTGAAGGGGGCCTACAAGAAAGCTGGGCAGGGACTTCTTCCAAAGGCAAGTAATGGTAGGACAAGGCAGAATGGCTTTAAACTGGAAGAGTGGAGATTTAGATTAGACATTAGGAAGAAATTCTTCACAATGAGGGTGGTGAGGCATGGGAATAGTTGTCCAGAGAAGTCATGGATGCCCCCTCTCTGGAAGTGTTCAAGGCCAGGCTAGTTGGTACTTTGAGCAGCCTGGTCTGGTGGGAGGTGTCCTTGCCCATGGCAGGGGGAGTGAAACTGGATAAGCTTTAAGGCCCCTTCCAACCTAAACCATTCTATGATTGTATGAAATTAAGTCTTTGTAGAGGTGACATCCCTGGACAGCATAGCACATGGTACCCAAAACAGAGCCAATGGTGCCTACACTAGCATATCACAAAATGTGTTCTACTTCATCCAGTGTGCCAAATGTTGTCAAAGAACATGGTGTGGCTAAGACTAAGCAGCCACTATGCAGCAGGGAGACTCCACACTGATTACTGGTAAGAAAGAAACAGTTAAGAGAAGAAAAATATTTTTCATGTAATGGCTAACCTGTCAGCTAACACTGGCGCAAGTAAATGGGTAGGAATGTTTGACAATATCGAAAAATAATTTTACCCAACTGAAAATACTTTAATACAGTAATAATTAGGTCTTCGTGCATATGGCTGGTAGTTTGCAATTATACTAGGAAACTGAATGTGTCTTGAATAACATCTCTTAACATTTGTTCTGAACCTTGGTCCAGGTTCTCCTGTTGAGTATTTGACTTTTATTTCTGTACGTTGGAGACATTCTTTCTGCAGTTGTTATGCATCCGCAAGGTGTTGATGATTAGAAAAAAAATGTATAGAAGGAGCTCCATTAAATTCTAGTATTAGAAGGAGATATTTAGCACCATCTTAAGTTTTTCATTATTTTTATTGCCATTTTTATCAGAGCATAAAATTGCATAATATAGAAATAAACAATCCGTTTTGAGTTCTAATATATGAATATCTGTATAATTAACTGATATTATTCACATATTACAGAGCTTACCTTTTAACGACTGCATTGGTTATAAGTGCAAGCTAGAGTAATCTGCGTTTTCATTCCAAACAGGGAAAGGCTGTTTGCTGCTTCTGGTAGGATGAAAACATTCGTTACCGTATGTTATTAGAAAGCTTGAGAGTATAAAAAAAGCACTATTTACTTAGTAGACAAATGTCCCGTTCTTTAAAGGGGCTTGAATGTTGGATTTTTTGTTTTCCTTTTATTTGGAATTAAGTCTATGATGAAATTGAATCGAGATCAGAAAAAGGATCAGTTCTAGAGCTGTTAAAATTTTCTATGGAGATTTGTATTTTATCTCCTGTTTCTCATTACACTAGGTTTATTTCACGCTTGTGTACAGATTGATGTTCTTTGCTGATAATTGCATATTAAAAATAGATAAATAAATTATTAGCTCATTATGAAATGTGTTGTAGTACTAGTAACTTTAATTGAAATTAATCTGCTATGTAAGTAATCCTGCAAAATATTGTGGGATAACATATTGGTACTGCAATTGCTCTCACATAGTGCTATGTGATTAACATTGAAGACCTCAGGGATGCTGGCCAGGAATAATACACCTGGTGTCCATGACCACACATTCTTCATACCTGATCTGAACTGTTAGCTAGACCTGTCATAAGCTTAACACACAGGTAGATACGCAAGTCCCTAGCAGACGGAACAACTTAAGAGGTCTACCCTCTCAGCTGGGACTCAGTTTGGGAATATATTCCAACTTTGAAGCTGTCCAATATTTTTTCTACTTAGTGCCTGTGAAAACAGAAGGAATGTTTTCATTTTATGTACAGACCTACTTAGTGCTTAGTATTTTTCACATAATATTTTCAGCCATGTCTCTTAGAATAGGTAGTCTTTATTGTAATAATCTTTGTGTTTGTATGTATAATAGACTTTTAGGATTTCTGATTTATGGGATTTGAGCCTCATTAATAAAAATGAACATATGCCATATTTGTCATTACATTCGAGGCTTGCAAAATCATTAAATTGCGATTTGGTTGGGGTTTTTTAGAGACCATGGATTTAACATCTTTTTTTAATTTAAAAAAAAATTGTTTTTAAAAAGTGGTTCAGCCTGTAGACTGAGATACATTCTTGGGAGGTAAGGTGCCCAGGTTTCAGTATTGGATAGGTCTTGTTTCATTCTATTTTCCTGATTTTTGTTAATAAAAAAATTAATTAGTATTTTTCCACTGAAATATTGAAATTTGTCAATTACAAGCACAAAATCATGAAGCAGGAGAGAGAGTGTTAATCTTCAGTGTAGGGAAAAGTGCTAGCACCTGATGTGTTCAGACAGCAAATTCTTAAGCTGATGAGTATTTGGAAAACAGTTTAATGAAAACAGTGGCTTGCCTGGTGAAGTCAGGACAGAAATTCCAGCAACCTGGGTAGTACCAATGGCTGTCCTGAGAATTTCTGCAAAAAATAGTAAATCCTCATGTGCCTGAATATGACCTGAGATGGCAATGGCTGAACGGTGTTGTAATACTATGCTCTGGCATAAAGTAGTGTGCAGCAGCACAACTCAGAAATGTAACAACCTGGGATTCAAAATTACCTTTACTTGGAAAAGACTTTTGGCCTCTGACTTCTCAGTACTTTTAAACTGGAGACCTACAACACAATTATATTTTACAGGGGGAGGGGCAACACCAAGCAAATATCAGTTCTTCATGATAACATATAGAAATGGGACTTACTAGACGGCCATCTGTCTTTGTGAAATGCTGTCACCAAGACAACTGACATCTGTTTCCAGCTGGATAATTAATTCATGGGGATAATGACGCGTATTTCATATCATTATGATATGAAATCATAAGTCTCTTACAAGTCTCTTCATATGCATAATGAACAATTGCTTCCATTGCACTTGTCACAACCAGAGAAGTCTTGCATCTCTCAGAATTGCAGCAAATCTCTCATCTCCTGGTGCTTCAGAGCTTCTCCCTGTTCACGTGCTTGGGTTTTGTTGAGTGTGCAGGGCTGTGCAAGAGAAATCCCTTCACTGTTAAAAATGGCAAGGATTTGTGATACTTTTGGGTTGGAAGGAATCAGCAGTTGCTGTCTGAATAAGAAAGAGCATAAAGTATTTCTATGTGAAGAAAATTCAGCAGAAGTTTAGCATGGTTTTGGCTGTGGATAGCATTGGTATGCCACCAAGCATTCAACAGTGCTCAGCTGACTCAGGCATATTTTTCTTTCAAAATATGCAAATTGTTACACCATGTAATCTTGACTAGTGTGAGAGCTATGGGGTTTTTTTGCTTTAGCAGAATTTTTAGCAGTTGTTCATGCTGGGAATTTATATAGCAACTGTATTTGATTAATTCTCAAATTTTCAGATAACCAGTCATGATGATCAGGTGAGGTGACTGGTTGGTCTGAGCTCACTTCCTGGGTATTCTGGGCACTACTGTGTTTTAGGACTAACACTGCAGGGCAGCATTGTGGCAGGAAAGTGTTAACGATCAATATATTCTTCACCCACAATTCCAGATAGCCTAGAGTTTATTCCAATATGACCAGTAAAATGGTTAATAAAATTGAATTTAGCTAGTGTTTTGGTCTGTTTACTTGCAGAAATAGGAAGGTCACACCTTATTGGCTTGTACTTACCAATTTTTATTTTAAATTCTGAAGTATTAGATGCTACCACTAGAGAATTAGTGGTACTATTCTGATCCATCTCTAGTTTTCCATTTTGTAGCTAGTTCCCAGTGTATGATTGCTGCTGGATGTTTAGTCCAGATCTTTTGCACTATTATGGTACTAATTTTACCCTATACAGTGAATTTTCAGATTATTCCGGAAGAAAGGGAATTGATGTCTTGAATTTCAGTGATCTTCATGATAACCATTTTTAAAAATATAGAATAATTATAAAAATATAGTATTGGATCATATTATTCAATATCAGTGGAAAAGTTCGCGCAGAAGAATGCTGCAGAAGTAATGCTCGATTTTAGATAGAATAACTTGTTAATTAAAGCGTCTGCACATACACAGTCATCAGGGAGTTACTGGGCTACATGTGTTTGGTTTTTAAAACATCTGTCAACTAAGTCAGAAATCTAAATGCAAAGTGCATCGGTTATATTTGTGGATTTCTTACATTTCCTAGTGGAATTTCATTTTGTACCCTAATCACTGGAGAATATGGAGGCAAAAATAGGATTATATTTGTGTGCTTGTATCATTTTTTGGACAAATGACTCACCTCATTCTCCTTCAAATGTATTATAATATCAAATATAAGAAAATATATGAGATGAATTTGCATTATTTTTGTCTCAAGTATCCTATTGTCAGTGTGAAAAGCGTCATATCAGAAACATGCTTCTTTTTGTCCCCATAATAAGAGGTTGTGAAGGGCCTTAAGCTATTTAATGGTTTCATGACATGTTGTAGATGATTCCTGCAGCCACACTGCAAAGCTCATTTTATTATCATTTATGAAGTAGGCTACAATCCGTTTGACAAAATGCTTCACTGCATAGCACTTAGGTGCATTGTGTTGACTGTCTCTATAGTCTGGTGTTACTATGTTCGCTCTTTCCTGATATATAGAAAATGTTCTTGGGAGCTAACTTGTGGACTGAATAACGGCAAAACTTTTAAAGGTTATGTGATACGCAACATTAAGGTATTTCTAAGATACTGCTTTAGGCAACTTCACCATTGCACACCGTTGACCTATATTTGTGATATTTGACATTTTTGATAAATGCTGTCAGGGATAATCCATCACAAAACAAGTTTTCAGAATTTCAGGGTGTTTGTTGAACCCTCATAACTCAAATATAGAAGAGTTTCAGAAAATGGTATTTTATATTTGTAAGTTGAATAACAGATTTTCCAAGTAAGAAAATTGCTAGGGAGTCTATTTCCAGGAGAATACAGCTGTCTTCAGTTAACAAGGTACATGGTCCAGGTGAGACTGGGCTACATCTTCCTGTTGGCTGAGGACTATGTGTTTCTGTAGGCTGCATCTTTAAATCCCTGCCACTTCAGATTTGAGGTGACCACCATTTTAATAGAAATCAAAATGTGGAATAAGCTTAGCAGTGCTTATAATGTTCAAAGGTATATGTTGCTTTCAAATTGAGCACAGTTGTTGAAATAATTCAACCATTTAGACCCGTCTGCTGATCTCTTATGGGAGATATCCCTCAGGACTCGTGTCCTTTTCTCTCCTGTTGTTCAACAGCTTTGTGAAGTCGAAGAGAATTGCTTTATGTGGTTTGATACAGATAATAAGGCTGTCAGAGCACTGAGGAACTCGAAACAACCCAAGAACTGCAGCTTTACTTAAAAATCTCTGGGTAAATGCTCTTGATGATGGGGAAACATTATGAAAGCAGCAAGTTCACTGAAGTGCATTACCTGAGTAATGCTTAAAGCAGTTGTAGTTCATTCACGTATTTCATATAGTTAAATACAGAGATAAATTGTGCACACTTCTGTTTAATATTCGCTATAAACTGAATACATAACTAAGTCTTCTGTGTGCCTCTGGCATTTTTGTGTGTGCTGCACTATCTCGGCTTCACTCGCACTTCTCCAGATTTAGACTAATACGAGAATGCATAGCAAGCTTTGGGAATCTGCAGCTTGGGTCTGCTGTTGAGCTGCATAGTCTGCAGCAACTCAGCAAGCTGCCTCTCAGAGGAGAGGGCTGTGATCTGGTTCATGTCATAGCCCATCGCTTTGTAGATGCAGGCAAACAAGATGCTTTTAATATTCAACAATATCAGATAGCACAGAGACATCCAACAGAGGAAATGTGAATGACTTCACATATCTATGGATAGACAGAAGTTCATCCACCAGAACAATGACAGTATGTTGCTGTACCATATCCTGAGACAGTAGATCTAGATATGTCGTAGAGGAATTGCTGAGATTTGAGTTTTGTTTGTGCTCATGAGTGTTAGCACTTTAACAGTGCTACTGCTTAAACTGAGGTAGCTGTTCACTTAGGAGGTAGCATTATCAGTTTTTTGGGGGACTATTACTATTTCTAGGTTGAGTAAGAAATTTCTCTTGACTGAAGGGTGTTGACACACGGTGGTTCTAAATATAGTGCGAAGTACTGTCTTCTGAGAGGGAATGGAGGCAGCTCTGGTGTATGAAACCATATATACACTGGAAGAGTTACATGAGGACACTGCTGTTTGCAGAACAGGGACTTTCTTCTAGAGTTAGAGCTGCTTTACAGTTTGAAGCCATTAAACAATAGCATAAAAATATGATTTTTCCATTAGTGCTTAAATTTCCAACTTGTTGTTTCTGCCCTCTCTGTTTTCTTGAGAGCAGTGCTGGTTTTGTATGTGGCAGGGTCAAAGTGAGATATAAATGGGGAGTAGTTGCAGTAAATTTGGAACATCTTTATGGCAGCGTTCCTGAAGTTTGGACAAGCACAAGGTGTTTGAACCTACCCACTGATGCTCTCATCTGTGCACAACAAAGATATTTTTCATTGCATGTGATAAAAGTAATAGACCTCCAGGACAAAATTTATCCACCCTGTGTTTCTTAAGCGAAGATGATTCTACATGATAATACAAACTGTACATGTCGTTTCGAGATTACCCGTGAAGGGCATGGTGAATAGATTTAAAAGTTGTAACATTTATTCCTTGTGCAATTCCTTTCTCCCTTGCCCTCTCTAAGCATTCGCTTGCTCTTCCTCACTCTCTGGCTCATCCATCCCATGAATCCCTTTAATCCTCATTACTCACTGTTTGTCTGTGCTTCTACATTTCTTTTTCCAATCACCTCCTCCCCTTGCCTTGTTTTTACTCCCACACTGCTACCTTCTCTTCCTGTTGCATTTTCCTTTCCTCCTCACTCATTTTTGGGTCTTTTATTTTTCCCCCAGTTTTCCACATCTATACCTACTTTGGTTTCCTCCTTCATTTTACAGGGGTTTTCCTCTGTTTGTTCTCACCTCTGATTTTCTCTGTTGATTGTTTGCCTTGTACTGATGTCTGTCTGCTTAGCCTATGGATTGGGCTATCTTTTTAAAAGGTGTAAAGAGAAAATGTCTTCACTCTGAATGAATCTTCATTTAATGATTACAATGTGTTCTTTTAAAAAAAGTATTTTTTTTATTATTTCAGGTCTTAAAAATTAGCTTGATTGGCCACCGAAAGCGTGTTCTGGCATCTTTGGGAGACAGGCTTCACGAAGATCCTCCTCAGAAACCACCTCGGTCAATAACCCTCAGGGTGAGTGCTAGTGAAAATCTGTTTGCATTTCTCAAAAAGTCAGCAAGCTTTCCAAACATTCACATGAGAACAGTGGTTTCCTCAAGTGGGATTCAACTTAACTCACTTCAGAAGTTTACAGTGTAGATGTCTTAACCTGACCTCAGTAACACATCCTTGTATTGCCAGTGGAGATAAATTGACATTTTTACAGGGTGATTCATCTGACCTATTTCAGATGTCTACCTTAGGATAAGATAAGTAGTATCTTAGAAGTACCAGCTTATCTTCTTTGCTCAAGACACTAGCTCAGGACCAGGTGTGTACAAGCTGAACATCTACATTTGTCTACAGGAATCCCAGCTCAGCTGATTGATACTGCAGAGGAAGAGTTACCCTTTTCCTTTCACGTTTTCAAATGCTTGCACTTTTCAGACATATGCTTTATACTTTCTTTAAAGAAAACCTCTTTAAATTGTTGACATACAGATATCCTTAAGATGTTTCTGTGTATCAAAAGGTTTGTGGTGGTTTTAATTTTCAGGTGTATTCCCTCTTTCAGAAACCTTATTGCAATATCCCTGGGGTTTTTCCACACTTGACCAGGTTTAATCTCTCTTTACACCATCTTCTCTGGGTTTCTCCAATCTGATGCCCTTGCTTCCTTAATGTCTGTTACACTTACCAAGATGTGGTCTGATGACCTGTTCCTACTGTGTTCTCTCGGAAGGGCTTTGTATCAACACTTTTTATATTTTAGGTCTCACCTTCTGAGTTTGATTAGATCTGATTATTTTCATGGTGCTACATTTCTGACTGGAATCTCATTTAGGACTAAATTTCCAAATGTCAGAGAGTGTCGGTTGTCCCAAATTAAATTTCCTGGTATAAAGAGAAATAGAGGGAGACAGAATGAGGGCTTATTTTTACATAGACTTACAATTTTTGTGACCAACTGTTTTTTAACCTGCTTATTCTCAGTTGCCATGAATAGCCATTTTAGATCTTCCCCCAAATTCAACCTATTCCTAATGTTATGTTGCAAAAGGTTTCTCAGGTCTGTAACATCCTGCTCTACGGCACATTGCACAAGCGTGTAGGTATTTTTCTTGTGGTTTGGGGTGTTTTTAATGTATTATGTGAAAGATTCCTGATGCATGGCAGGTGTTAAAACACTCCCAGGAGAGAAGAAAAATTTGAAAGTTGCACATTTTTGCTCAATACTTTCAGTGCTCTAGACTGGGGGAAAGTTTCCACAGCCCATGTTATTGGTTAGGACTTTATATTCTCTCAATTAGTATTGAAGAGAAAACTGGATGTCTTCCATCTGTAGTCAAAATTGTAAAAAATAGTCTGCTGCTCCACAGACAGAGCTACTGTTTTGGGCAAGTGCTAAATGTCATTCATCACCTCGTGGTATTGGACTCCTCACAGAGAATCCTGAAGAGGAGAACATGAGTTTGGATTAAGGCTTACTTTCCCATTAGCTGCTACTATACCATTTTATATCGGATCATGGAATATTTTGGGTTGGAAGGGGCTTTAAAGATCATCTAGTTCCAACCCTCCTGCCATGGGCAGGGATCTTTTCCACTAGATCGAGTTGCTTTAGATCAGTAGAGAAGACAGTTCATTGTTTACAGAGTCTATTTTTAACATCCCAAGGCCAGCCTAAGCATGGCTAACACTTAATATGTTTTAGTTCTTTGTATTAGCTTTTAAAATACTTCAAAGGAAAAATGTTTAAATATTGAGGAAAAGCAACAAACATGAAAAATATCCACGAAAGTCTTATACTCAAAAATTAGAAAATTATGGATCTCAAGTTACCTATCCAATCTTGCTTTCCTTTCTTGTGTGCATTTTAACCTTCAATTACAGGACCAGTTTCCAAGTTATTCATGGAACACCATCCTCACTCAGTCAGCATTAGAGGCTGGAATTTAAACAATTTAGGTTGAAAATTTGGGGAAACGTTATAATAGTAATGATAATTTAACACAATAATTAATTCACTAGAGAGAATTTCTGGTTTTAGAAACTGGTTAGACAAATCTGTGAAGCATGAGGTGCACCTAGGCAGCCTGAGGAAGGATCTCTTTAAGCTCCCTTCCAGCCCTGACCAGCGTGGTTCCAGCCTTACATGACTGACAGGACTGAGAGATGGGGATTAAACTGACTTTGACAGTGAAGTATATGATCAGGCGTCCCTGTAGGGCATGTGTCCATGCATTCACAACACGGGGGAAACATGATATGAATACCTGGTGACTAACAGCAGCATGGTACTAAAGACGTGATAGCACCCGCACCGGGCATCCATGCCTGGTTAAGGAGATGAGAAAGTGAGTATGGAGTGAGGAAGAGGAATGAAGAAAGAATGGGAGAGAAACTCATGATTAAAGGAATAGCTTTAGCTAGGAAAATACAAATTTACACCTGATTTTGCCACAAAGCCCTTGGAAAACACTTGGTAAGTTATTTTAGGTAATTGTCTCATAAACAGTCACTAATTGCATGTTGCCAACATTCTCCATGTTTGACTGGAGGCTGTAGTCTGATTTATACAAAGTGCTGAGCACACAGTGCTGCAAATTAGATCAACAGAAGTGGTGGGTTTGGATACAAGCACTTGGAAAATCAGGCAATAGATATTATAATTAGACATCCAAAGTTACTGATATTTTTTAACCTTTGTCTATGTGTCTCAGGTCTCCCACACTAAAGCGGTGATTATAAAATGCCAGAAGTCACAGGGTGTGGTGAAAATAAAATTATTTACATTTGTAAAGCACTTATAAGCATCATGGAAATGACGATGTTAGTCATCTTATCTTCAGAGCAGAATTTGAATGGAGTTTAGGGAAGGGGTTTGGGGCCACGAAATGAGGTGAGAATAAAATACTGACTACACGATAACTAATGATAACACAGTGCTGAGTATATGACAGCATGCTGCACAGTTGAGGATCCATCTGTGCTGTGAAGGACAACTTTGAGAAAATAGCATAAAATCATACAATTACATACTGTTCCATAATGCAGAGTTGCCGTTATTCTTTTATTTCTTGACGTTGTAATTCTTGTCAATCTTCTGATACAGATCTCAGAGTGAATGTCCTCTTTATAAACGCTTTGAGAAAATACGAAAAGCTCGCTGAGAGCTGAAATCTGTATATCCATTGCATGGTCATCTGTAACTTCAATGCACTGACGGTCCTACCAGTCTACTAACAGAGGGTGAATTGTGATTCGGAGCAGATAGAGGTTACCCACTTGGCTGGAGCAGCAGGAAGCAGTCAATAGAAAGGATCTTGTTTGGTGTGCCTGTACTTATTTTCAGGGCAGAGGTGTGTGCATCATCTAGTCGGAGTTGGGTCCATGGAGGGTAGGTTTTAAAGATTATGCCTCACCAAACCTTTGGAGCATATGCAGGCCACAGCATTTCAGCAGCTTTTCACTTGGCCAAATGTAGGTGGATTTTTGTGAAGAGGGGAAAAAGGCTATTCCTAAGAGGAAAACACTCCTCTCTTTGCCCTGGGAAATGTCAAGTGCTTGTCTCAGATCATAGGAAAACTAGAGAATTAAAAAACAACAACAAAAAAATCCCTGTTAGTTAAAAGTTGGTAAACAACTATATATCCCTGATTATAGTCAACCAACATGAAAAATACTAATCAGTTACTATGATTGCCTAATAGACTCCTACTTTTCAAATGTTAACGTCAAATGTTACTATCACTGCAACACACACAGAGAATTGAAACTTTCCCTTCCATTTGGAAGAGATTACAGCTCTGATTTCTTACAGCAGATCTTGTTTCTTAATGGCATAAAGGACCTTGCTGTTTTTCAGAATTAGATTTGCTTCAATGTGATCATGCATGAAATATCCACTTTAATTCTTTGTTTAGATAAAAAGGCAGGGTTTTTTACCCTCCATGCACTCTGGAGGAGCTCTTTGCTTCCTCTAATATCTTCAAGCCCTTCCTTGTTGTTCAGCATGGAAATACACTATTACAGCAATAGGTAATTTAGACAAGATTTATGCTGTACAAACTCACTCCTGGGTACATTCTGGCTCTGAAGAACTTACTCTCAGCGATATCTCTAGTGTCAGATAAATTGAGTAACCTACATCATGAGAGAGGAATATGTTTCCCCATCCAGTTACTATGGCAGTGTTTTAGATCCGCACTGGGGTGGTACACGTGCAAACTGGCTGGGCAGTACACTGTAGCTCTGCTCCTGCTGATTGCAATCTCCAAGACAGTGTTGAATTGTGAAGCTAGGCATTAGTGGTTGCAATTGGTGTTAGAACAAGTGGTGTGGTGTGGTGTGCAGGAGAACAGGTGTTTCTAAACATACGGTGGCTGTCTGTGAGCAGTGTGGTGGCAGATCCTGGTAAAATGTATGATCAGGAGGATGTGTTTAGCTCTTTATTAGATAGAGTTCATGTATCAATTCGCTGAGGTATTTGCATGCTGTCTGGTACAAGGTCACAGTTCAGCACAGATTACAAGAAAAACCTGGTAAAATATTTGTACTCTGAGGCTTTCATGCACTCTAGGAATTGTTATTTAGCTTGTTTCTGATATTTGGTACATCAAGTTAAACGGATGTTCTGCAACACCTATAAAAAATGCAGAAACAGTATCTATATTTTGTAAATGTTCATACCTTTCTTTTTTCTAGCAAGAGATGTTGCTATAGTTCAAATCACTTTCAAATCACTTTCACTGCTCCGAGTAGCTGCTCAGAAGTGGTGTGAGAATGTATATCATCTTAAAAATAGCTAGTCTTAAATCATGGCTTTATTTGGGCCTTTTCAAGAAGGAACTTACTGTTTTATCTCTCTAGCAGCCCTAGGAAGGAATATATATTACATGATGAGGCTTTGGAGAGGGAATTTGCCACTAGTTCATGTAAATAGTGAATTATTTTTCCTTCCACATGGGCTTGGCACCTTGGATAGTGAATCTGAACAGTTCTCCTACAGTAATCTTTACTTCAAGAGCTGTTCCTTATTTTTTTGTGAGTGTGAATAATTCAAACACGCTTTTAAATGTGTAGTTCGAAGTCAGCAATATGCTGTTCTTCTTACACTGCGTTTTTCTCCTCTCTGTCCAGGAACCCAGCGGTAACCACACTCCTCCTCAGTTGTCTCCATCACTTAGCCAAAGCACTTTCACTACTGGTGGCTCCCTGGACGTTCCTCACATTATCATGCAGGGTGATGCAAGGAGAAGAAGAAATGAGAACTATTTTGATGATATTCCCCGGTCAAAGCTGGAAAGGCAGATGGCACAGGTAGGATTAAAGCGATGCCATTAAAAGGCTGCACCTTGCTGCAATTGGTTACAGAACTGAACCTAACTATAGCTGTGGGTCATATATGAAGCCTGAATTGTAAACTGCAAAGACTGACAATTTTCCACAGCTATCTGTTTCAGTTTTCTATATTTCAAATAGTGTGAGTTCATGTGCAGTTTCTCCTGAAGGATAGAATTTTTTGGGTGTTTAGGTGCCTGAAGGCTGAGAGGAGGTGCCTCCTGTGCATCAGAGCATGCAGAATCCCACCAGCAGTGGTTCTGCCTCTTGTTTCTGTAAGAAGGTGCAGATTCCTCACTTTCTGAGCAGCCTAGATAAAAATAAGCTGACATCAGTTCACTGCCAGAAACTCAGAACTGGAGATTACTGCATTTGTTAATGGAGAGGCTCATCATGCTGCTAAACTTTGTGATCTGGGTATGTGTCTTGAGTGTTCAAAAAAAGATTTAACTGTGCAGCAACACATTTGAGCATCACAACGGTGCTAGACTCAACTGGATGTCAAGTCAAACTGCTCATGAAAGAAAGCCTAAAGTAGCCTTCATCTCTAGATTTTTTCACCCCACCACACGAAGAATACTGATGATTTTATATGAAGCATACTTTGACCAGAGTGATGATTTGTACCTTTCTAAAGGGCAGTAAAGTTAAGCTTGGGCAACCTGTTGTTGAAAGTGCTTTAGGATGAACTCAGCTTTTTTTTTTGGTGCATACAATGAAAGACAGCCAGGTCTTAAGCCATGCAGTGCTTTGCAGTGCTTGGTGGAAAAGGGGCTTTGATTTACCATGACAAGTAGATGGGCAGCCAGTGCGGCTCCTGGAGCAACTCACTCCACAAAGGAGCAGGTTGCTACATGCTGCCCTGCGTAAGGCTTCACAGTGGTTCTGTGCCTGCCACAGCCCAAAATAGAGCCTCTGTCGAAAAGGGAGCCTCAAAATGGAAGCAGCTATGCAAATAACTGTGTTATGGTTAACATAATGAACAAAAGGCTGCAGTCTCTCAGCTAATTGCATGAACAAGAAGGAGTAATTAAATAAACAAGCAAAATAAGGTGCTGCTGTTACCTGGGAACACAGAAACAAATTGAATTCCATTTGTTCAGAGGATATTTCTAGGGAAGTGAAATTGTATTTGGTTGGGTGGTGATGTTTCCTTGCCTTTTTTTTAATCTCCTAATTTTCTGCTGAATGATCTTATTGTACAGAATTAAGGGTAAAGTTGCCTAGTGAAAGAGCTTGTTTTCAAACCAAAGTCTGCTGGATTTTTCTGGCAAGAACAAGGTTGAGCTGAAGTCCAGCAAGCAAAAGCCCAGTTCTTATCATGAAAATGTTTCTTTGAAGGTGATGAATTTTAGGTGTTGCAGTGTGAAATACACGGTTGCTCATGGCTGAGTTAACTGGTTCATCAACTTGGTTCATTTTATTACTTGATTCTCAAATCCCTGTCCTTACTTCCTATTTAGTCATTATCATTAAGGGGAAAAAAACCAAAAAAAACAACTCTCAAAACATACTAGCAATTCTTCCTGTCTCTTTTTCACTCTTTTCTTTTCCTGTTTGAAGTCCTGATGTTCCCAAGAGGTATGACACATTATCATATATGGCATCTGGAGATTTTCTTTGGGCTGTTAATAATTGCTTTTCTGAAAGGACTGGGATGTGTTGCGTATCCAAATAGAAAAATGAGCAGTTAGTACTTACACCACTCCAAATCACTTTAAAACCTATTAAGTTCTGGAATTTTTTGTTGTTGTTGGAGTGTGTACCCACTGAATGAATGACTTCAGTGCCTTGTCTCTAACTTTCACTCTGGAATATAGCAGTCATCCTTTGGGACTCCAGAGGGGAAAATGGATTCAGATGAAATCCATAAAGCAGCGTTTTGTGTTAGTCCCTGAACTCCAATCTGTTTGGAGTCTTTTTCAGTTCTGTGCCCAAATTCTGCACTCCTGGTGTATGTAAAATTCCCTTTGACTTTAATGGGAAAGTCAATGACTCCCTCTGGTGATCATTCTCACTAAATTGGACTCGCCCCATTAAGAGGCTAATCAGGGATTTCTTCAACCATTCTACCCAAAAATAGATTCTAAAATTTATTTTTTGCAGTATGTGCTTTGCTAAAATGAACTATATTTCCTTCAATCTTTTCCCCCAAAGCACCTTTGAAATTAAAGGTAAAGTAATTTGTTTTGGAAAAAAAAAAAGACATCCAACTGATTCCTAACGTGAGCCTTCTACTCCATGTTTGTTTGGTTTTTTTACCTAGCAACTTCCTCCTTGCAGTTTGCAGGTTCCTTTGGCTTATGTCAGATCAACAACAACTTCTGAGCTAGAATACTTCTCACAAACAGAATGATCTAGTGGCATTATTGGAATTGCTTTGGGAATGTTCTTTGTCTTAACCCTTTATTTGCTAGGCTGTTTGCATGCTGCTGTATGAATCTGCATGTTCACTGGATGCTATAGTAGACAGATGGGCATAAAGACATCTTTGATGCTGTGAGTTTTTGAAAGGTTTTTAGGTGTGTTCTTGGTGATGAGATTAATGAGTATTTTTATGGCCTTAAGAGAGAGGCTAACATGATATAGAGAGTGCTTTCATGAACTTGATTTTGTTTCAGAAATGTTAGGATAAGACAATCTTTAGTCTCAATTTACAATCTAATATCTGCAGGTATTTTGAGAAAATGGTGAGATCTGTTTTTTCTGTCTTTGCTATGGCCTGCATTTTCACTAAACTCTTACATGGAATTCATCAAGCATGTTGACCTTTAAATCAGATATCAACCAGTGTTTGTTAAAATAACGAGCACATCAGTTTAAATCTGTTTGCCTTTGATCTGCTGTATGGGTTTAAACAATACTCTGAACCATAATCAAATCTGCTTGTAAGTAATACAACATTTTTCTTCCTGGAGGAAGCACTTATTTAAATTTACTTAATGTGGGTGGTTTTGTCTCAAGGCCAGTGTGTACCTTCATTCACAGTTCCCAAGCCAAGTGTTTGCAACTTAAGAGAAGAAAATCCTAGCATAAACAGTGAGTCTGTCTAATTTAGATTCCTCACTGGAACAGCTTTGGTCATTCAGCTCTCCAGTTGGTCATCCAACTTTCAAAGTTGAAAGTCTTTGTCATCTGGTTGCATAAATGACGACTGCCAAAGAGGTCATACAGAAAGTTGTGAGATGGTTTTTTTCCATAAAAAAAAAAAAATTTTTTGACTGTGGATGTTGAATTCTGAGCCTGCAAACTGTAGGCTAGTATGATCAAATTAACGTAGTTTAAAATAGCTGAGGTTGTTCTTAAGATTGCCTAAACCTTTAAAATAGAACTGAAATCATACAGGCAAAGCCTAAGGACTTCGCAACTAAAATCACTAGGAGTCCCACTGAAAGGACTGGGCTCTTCATTCACCCCTGGAATCACGAGGTAAAGGGAAACATATATTTATGAGAAGATCTTGGGAGGTTAAAAGGAGGCATAGCTAAGTTCATTAAAGTACACCAGTTAAAATGTCAGGTCTTTAGGATTTGTAATTCTCCAGGTAGCAGAGAAATGTTAGGTACTAGCTGCAAGCATATCCCTGACTGCCAGCCCTGAGGCTGTTGCTATTTATTGTTCCAGCCAGTGACATATGGTGCTTTTAGCCACCGTGGTCCCTAAGACCTCTCGTCGTGGTATTCAGAGCGCTGCACTCTGCCCCGAGCTGGGAGTGAGGGCCAAAAGCATCCTCTCCCATGGCAGGCGGGTAGGGAGGTGTGGGAGTGCCTCTGCCCACGCCGCTCATTGCAGAGCTGGGTCAGGTAGCACCCCAATGCTGATACATGCTTTCCCCACGGGGCTGAACATGCTGTGCATCCCAGGATGGGGAAAGGTTTGCCATTTTGGGAGATAGTGGGTGGCAGCCTCTTTGGAGCTCTGGGGAAAGCTCCAGGCTGCGCCTCTGGGAGGAAAACCAGGTAATGAGTCAGATTATGCTTTCTGGTAGGATAAACCTAGTTGGAGCACCCCAGTGGGCTGTGATGGGAGGATGTCTTAAAGAAGGGATTTCAGGGAGTTGGAAAAATTATTCACAAACACTGGCAGGAGAAGCTGTATCCCACAGATGCTCAATTTGGACTTAATTTTGAAAGCATTTCTGTATTCTTTGTTTTCACAGTCTGAGGGCTCTTACATTATTTTTTTCTTTTTCTAAAACACAGAATAACTTAAAAGTGAGGTCATTATAATGACTGGATTGTAAGTTTGAATAAAAAGCTACCCTGATTATTTGAATTGAATTATTTGAATTGTGAGATAATAATTCATTGTAAGATTAGGGTCGATAGCAGATAGTCATTTAAACAGAGTTAGTATCTGAGATCCTTTGTCTATAGTAGTGGAAAAGTGTAATAAAAATAAGAGATGGAATTAGCAAAGGCAGGTTTATAGGGAAATTGTGAAATATTTTTTCTGCTTTCTGAAATAAACCTTCAACTCACTAATATCTTCCAAATATTTCACAGATGCTAATGCGTCCATATTTCCAGTGCAGTGTGGGGCTATGTGGTTTAAAATCACTTTTTCCATTTTACATCTAAGGAAATTGAGGTACAGGGATGTTGCAGGTTGGCTAGGATGACACTGAAAGTTTGAAGGAACCAAAAATAAAACTCTTGTGTCATAAGACCCACCTTTATTTTTTTAACTTTTAACCACAGTATGACATTTTTTTATTTGCTTGTTTCCTGTTTGTTTTCCTGTCTCCTTCTCTGCTTTGGAAGGATTTAAGGATTATGATGAATGAAGGAAAATATACCCAGGAGAATAGTGGTGTGTAAAATGAGATTATCTAAGAAGCAATGAAGAATGTGTTTTGTGAATGGTGGCGATTACTGGTAAAATAACAGAATTCTTTACGAGTGGATTTGAGGAGTGATAAATACAAAAATACCGCTGTCTAGGTTATTTCATTCTGGTTTTATTTCTTGGGTTTCTTACTTCCATATTAGCATGAAATAATATACATTTTGAGGATGAAAAGGCAGCAATTTTAAAGACAAGTATGTAAAATCCAAACACAATGCTATAAGGTTCCTATTTTAAGATGCATTTTAATTTTAATATGGACAAATGATTGAACTATGAAGACCTTCAATTTAAAGTCAGAAGAAAAATGCTTAACTGCGTCTATTTTTGTTGCATGGTGTAGGTGTTACTGACAGTTTTTCTTTCAGATAGGTATTAATGCCAGAGTACTGTATTTTGAACTGTAAATTCCAACAAATCTGTAAACCCTTTGAGTATTGTGTATTTAATGGACAAGTAGTCTGATAAAGGCATTATGAAAAATCTAAGTAATTTCTGTCTCAGTAAAAGGATCCAATTTTTAAAAGACTATTACAGAGCCTAGCATTTTAGAAATAAAGCCATGAGGTGTGGATCATACCTACATGCTTCTTCAGCATATGGAACTAAAGAAACTGTTTCTATACTTGGTATTAATGATCCAAACTAATGCCATAAATAATACACCGAGAAGGGGACAGATGTTCTTTCAAGATGGGGGACGCATGTTCTTTATTAATTTACTGGTTTTCACACTCGGTCTGGTGAGCTAAAAGCTCTGCATTGGAAAGTTGGTATGAAAAATGGAGAGGACGAGGTAGTTTAGTTTCTACTGTCAAATTAACTCTATTCTTATTGAAAATATGTATATTTCAGAGCCAAAGCTGAATTTTAATATCTAACATTTATATTTTTGAGCAGCTGGAAAAACAGTTGCACTTAGAGTTTGAGGTTCTTTTCTGAAAAAAGCCCACTTTTTTTGTTGGTTTTTTTTTGGGGGGGGGTAAAATGTAGATAACTGTATCTAATGTTCAGGAACCAAAATTTCATAATCTTTATTGGTGGTATTTGTCCAGAAGTTTTTATCCTCTGTGCAAGGCTGACAGCCTGGAACACTCTTGTAACTGGCAGCACCAGCAGAAGGGGTGTTGTGAATTAGGAGAGGCTTGGCTGCTTACCAGGGGTTTTGGGGCTGTAAAGCTGCCCCTCCAGGAGCTGGGCAGGGCAGTCGCAGCCTTAGCAAACCTCTGGGAAGACCCTCAGATGGTCCTCCCCAGCAGAAACCCAGCTCCTGGTTTACTGGATTGAAGTCAAATGAAATCTGACTGTCCATCAGAGAAGATGAGAATTGCATGAAGGAGGGTGTCAGCTGGGTGAGAGAGAAGCACAGCTGTGTTATTAGTTTCTTCTCATCAGAGAAAAAAGTGCAAAATATGGCTCTAAGTAGAGGAGGAGGTGGAGGTGCACAGGACCTACAGTATGGACCCTGGCATGGGAGGCTGGCTTTCCTTCTTGCCCTGCTGCTGGCTGGAGGGGACAGTCTTTGCAAGTTTGCTGTGGTCATGGGCCAGCCATCTCCCTTCTCAGGGTGTGCTGGCCATGGGCTCACACCTTCTTGTGAAAAATCACTGGGAGCTACTGACAGGGCACACTGACCTGAAGTGTGGTGTTGCTGCTCACGCCTGTCACCCATTGCCCGCCTGCAAGAGAGCTGTTCCAAGATGGCAAGTGACTTTTCTGGAAATCTTCATGTAAAGCATTTTCAGGAGAAGCAAAAGAAATATGCCAATGCAAAGCACATATATTTATTCTAACAAGAAATGTTATTTATAATTCCTGCTTCTTTAAAATAAATACTATTTTCCAATTTCACTCTCCATCTCTGAAGACTGTGCTTTTGCAGGAGGATTTGTGATTATTCCTGCTGGTATCACAAGCTCTCCCCAGAGCTCTGGGAACATTCAGGGAAGCAACATCTACTGAGGTGGCACAACTGCTCTCCCACGGTCCTAAAATGTTTGGAATGACTATTAGAAAAGGGGCCAGACAGCTCCATTCATCCGATTTTATTTGTGTCTTTCAGCTGTTGCACCTTTAAAGATTGTTTACCATGCCAAGAGTGATTTTTCTGGGATTTGATCCAAAATTCTCCTCATTTCTGGAACTAGAATGAGTTATAGTTTGCAAGTTAGGTAATGTGCATCACAGGGAACAGGATTTGCTGCTGTTCCTCTCTTCTCTCCGCGCCTCGCCAGGGCTGCAGCTTTAAGAGATGGGAGCAATTTCCCAAGGCTCAGCCCTGTGGTGAGACAGAGTGGAAGAGGTGGAAGAGGAACAAGTCCAGAGGTTACGTTCAGTAGATTCTCTTCTCGCCGTGTGCAAGTGTGAGAGAGAGAAAGCCTTGCCAGGGAGAAGTGGAGAAGGCAGCAGAAGACAAGGAGTCACCAACAACGTGGACCAGCTTAGGTGTGAACAGACCATTGGAGACCCACATTTACCTGACCAAGGCCATGCCCTGTTGTTTTCTAGACTTCTATTTGTCATTGTTTATCACAGCTGCTCCTGCTTTGAACTAGGGTTGGAATGGAAACTTGCTGAACTCCCTTCCAACCTGAATTATCCTGTGGTTTATTTGCTTATTCTTTTACAAGACCGCTGTATTTAATTTGAAGTTTACTAAAGCTTCTAGATCTTTTTGTGTACTCTTCTCATCTCCTTATTGAATTGCTCTGCTAGTTTATTTGCTACTTTATTTGTGTATTTAATCCTACATTCCCAAGGAATACTTTTGTCTTACTGAATTTCATCTGACTGATTTCTGAAGTTTGTCAACTACATTTCCAGTTCTGATGCTGTTCTAGAAAGTCCACTTCTGGATTCTTCCTAATGGGCCTAAGTGCTCTTCCAAGCTGATGCATGGAGTGGATTATTGCAGATTGCCTCAGCATATTCCAGTACAGTTTTGCTTAAATAGCAATAATTATTCTCTAACTATGCATCTTGTGCAACCACTGCATTTTGATTTAGACTGGTTTGTGTATGGGGCATGTCACGTGTCACCGCATCAGGAGGTGCGCAATCCATGTCCAAGTCCTACTGTGTCTCTCCTTGCTGCTGCTGATTTGGTCAGCCAATTTTCCAACAAAGGAACGAAACTTGATGTGAGATGATTCATATTGAACAACCTCATTCTAATTGAATTTTTCTTGGCCCATAGAAACTCTCTCAGATAACACATGGCAGCAAGATCATGCTTTTCCTTTGTTATCCTCCATAGAAATAGACATACACACATACATGCACCTATTCCTAAGTCTTTATTTCAGGTGGCCAGGAGGAAAGTCAGGTCTCATAGGCCATGGACTCTGTGGGGTGGTGACTGAACTTTTAAAGAATTTTTCTAGTAACTTGCTGGTCCCTGCAGTTAGGCTGGCTGTAACTTGCTGAATCTTCCTTTTCTCCCATCTGTAAAATTATTTTAGCCCTTCTTTGGTCCTTTCAGTATCTTCTGTGACTTTCTGAGGTCAATTGCTCCTAGTTTAGGTAAATCGATTACATCTGAAGTGCTGTCAAATGAAGTTTGTTGAGTTGTGCTGAATACATCAGGACTTCTGCTCAGCTGCTGTTCCTTTTGCATATGCTATTCAGGCATTCTTTTTTGTTACTTTTGCAAATGCTGTCCAGGCATTCCTTTATGTTGCTTTCCTCCTTTCTTCTGCTTTGATCATGGAAATTATATACTTTCTATCTTACTGGTTTGTGATAATTTTCAATACAGTTATGTTCTTTCTTCATATTATCAACCAAGTCTTCTGTGTCTATAGGGATGAAGCCTGAAGTAAGTTCTTCTTAGATAGTGTTGTTCACCTTATGAAATGCCAAGCTGTCTCCAACACAGCCCATGACCTTGAAAACCTGTATATGCACTACCTTACAGCTTTTCCAGTAAATACATGAGTAATTATAAAGACTTGAAGCAGATGGAAATGTGTGAACACTTTGTAGCAAGGTTGGCTACTGACTTTACAACAGAGGTCTGAAGTAATTATGCGCTATTGTCTTCTATCAGAAAGGAAGTTGGCAGGAAGGATAAGAAATATTTTTTCTTATGTGAAAGTGTTTTCTTGAAACCAAGCAGGTTGAGTTAAATAAATAGGAAAAAGTGAAAATGTCCTTAATTCTTTTAAAAGACAGCCATAAAGTGATTAGAAAACTGTCTCTGAACTGCAGTTGCTGGGAGAGGAATGGATGAGTGGAGTGCAGGTGACATAGAGCCTCACCTCGCTCCCTCTCACATTATTAACCAGTTCCCTGTATCATGGATAGCAGATGGCAGAGGCAGGTAGGTCCCTCTGTAGTCCTTCTCCCTTCCTTTGCCCATCCGTTTTATCAGAGTTTTGTCCTATGGTGACTAGACAGGGATATCTTTTATGCATGGGACATCTGTAGCTATCACAAAAACGTGAATAGCAGTTTCTTGTTGTGGTGTTACTTGTGTGCATCTTTCTTTTGGAAAGAATAGGGGAAGTGCATGTTTGATACTAATCAGGCAATAGATGATGCTATTTTTTTCTCTTTTTTACCATATTACTTAGGAAAATATTCTTTGTGAAACTCTTTTTCACAGAACCTCTGTGTCAGTGATATTAAGTGCCCAAGTGTATTTGTGTTTATTATGGTGGAGTGCATACACAGATTGGATTCTTTTCCTTCTCTTTGAAAGGCATTTGTTTTGGGAGTTAAAAATTATGAGTGTTGAACCCTAATCCCAGTTCTCCCTCCTACAGCCTATTTTCTGGCCTTAGATACTCTATTAACCTTTTTCCTTTTGTTGGTTCCTTCCTCTTCTGCACAGGGGTATGCAACATAGGTACCTCTGGCAATTTCATAATTCATTAAAAAAATTTAGCACTTTGAAGGCTTAAAATATGTATGTTGTAAATGCTAAATATTTTTACAGTGTGCAAGGAAAATGTTGGTTTCTGAATTTGAATTCATTACCTTCCGTGAAGTTAATGTTCCATCTGCACTGCATTTCAGTACCTTAGTAATTCAAACGTTAATGAGTGCAGAACTGAGTAATGAGTTTTGCACTGCTGCCCTTCTGACTAGGCATTCATACAGTCATGGGAAATTCTAAGTCTCTATTGGTCTGCTTGATTTATTATTGATGTAATAGGTCAAATTACCTATATTTAAAGATGATTTAGCTCATTCCTAGATCTTCCAAACCTTTAATTCTGGAGGAAGGTCTGTGTGATGTGAGCAGTTCACTCAAACAGTCCTTGGAGCAAAGACTGGACCCAGAATGTGTCTCTCGCAGGTGAGGGCTCCAAGCATCTGCTTTTAAGCACTCTTCTTTCTCCAAAGAATTAAAAATAATAAGATGAGCTTCCTTTCATTTTTAAAAGGGGTTGAAGACAGCATATCTTCTGCTGATTTAACTTGTGAAAGAGAAAAGTGAAATACACAGGTGTGAACTCCCCCAGTCAGAGAAGGGCACCAAACTGAGAGCTCCTAACTCTGGGAGGAGTGCACTTACCCATAAGTTTGTGTTTGGAGCAAGATGAGTTATGGAAGGAGGGGCAAGGTGGGTGCCGTTAGAGTGTGTAAGAAAGGATTAAATCCATGCCCTTTTTTAAAATGATGTAGCTTAGAACTTGCATACACTCTTACTGCTAAGTCACATTACCTGATTCTGAGTTGGCACCAAAGCAACAAAAGGTGTATTTGGTATATTGATGCATTTCTATGCTGCAGCATGGCAGGACCACTATGGCAGCATTGCCATGTCAGCATAGCAGCTGTGCCGCTGCAGAGGCAGCGCTGCGGGGAGAGCCCCAAGTGCTTCTGCTGTGCGAGGAAACGGCTCTGGCTCTGGGCTGATCCAGCCGAGGCACCACACGACTCCCTAAAGGCAAGTCCTCAGGATGGCCAGGATTTAAGGTTACACCCTTGTCTCCAGAATACCAAGATGGTGAGAACCAGCTGTACAATGTGACAGCATCACAGCAAACCCAATGTCAGCACCGCTAGCAGTGGAGAGAAATAACTTCTGCTAGTACACAGTACCATGCTGCCTTACTGTACTCCTTTCAGGATCTCAGCAAGTGTGTCCAAATAGCACTGCAGTATGTTTTCTTGATTACCAGATGCTTAGGGATGCTGCACCTGGCATGGAAATGCCTTCTCTTTTCTGTCAAAAAGCAGATGCACAGCCTCCTGCCGTGGAGTCCCACTCAGGAATCCTCCCTGCAAACAAATGTAGGCATTGCAATGATCGGCATGGCTTGACAAACAGAAAAAAAAGGTCCTTACTAGTGCAATGTCCTAATAATGACACAGCAGAAGTAGCTGGAGTAGTTTGCTACTGGCCTGGCACTGAGTATGTGTTTGTGGCATGGAGGACTGTTTTGTAGCAAGTTGCAGACAATGAGGTAGAAGACTGAACCAAAGTAAAAGTAAAAACTCTCTAATGCTGTCAAAATGTAGAGTTCTGCACATCACCAGGGAGAAGCAAATAGCTTTGAAAACAAGATGAAGGAGAAGAAATTAACCAGATATGGGAAAGTTTAAGAATTACTGCAGCTGGGGGAAGGGATGTATCCACATGCATTTCAAATCATGAAGGAAATAAGGGACAATTAACAATATTAGTCAGCTACCAGCCTGTCTGGCAGTGCTCAGTAGTCAGTCCAGAGGATGCCAGCCTGCCCTGACAGTAACAAGAACAGATAATCTTACCTGTCACCAGTCAAGCAGCTAGGTTTCAGGCTACAAAAGGTAAGAGCAACAACCATATTTCTAAGAAGAGCTGCACTTCTTTGGGTTGCTTTGAGCATTGGTGCTAAATTCCTGCTGCTGCTGCTGACAAGAACCGGCAATGCACATTCCTGCTGTTGTTAAATTACTGATATATTAATTGCTATCTATTCTGGATGCTGCAGTTGCATTTTTCATGCGTGTTTATTGCCTTTTGTTGCTGCCTGTTGAAGATACTGTGGGCAGATCCTACCTTGGATGCTTTGTTTTAGTTGCCTGGCTACTGTAAAATGTTATCTTAGCTTTTGCTGAGGTGTAACAGATGCCTTCTTGATGAATGTCCAAACAAGGAAATATGTAAAAGATGCTGGTGAATGCTATGCTTGCCTATTTCTGTTGCTTTTGCTAGAGATGCTACAGTATGCTTACTTTGCTTTGCTACTACAGACTATCTGTAAAATATCATCGAAGGTAGACTGAAACCTTTTATCTATACAGTGGAGTCATGGTCACTACCAAAGGTAATATTATCTGTGTCTTTGTATGCAAAGGAACTGTTGTTGGAAGGAGATGACGGGCAACTGCTTTACTTCATTGCAATGCATTCTTTTTTTGGTAATTGTTACAAAGAAAATGTATTTTTCCTGTTGACTGTATTGCCAGATTTTTCCATTCCTCTCTCCCTGTGAAAGTCTTCAAAAGACAGAGATTCAAATCTTAAAACTTAATTGGGGTGTTGACTTCAATCTTCTTCCCTGCCAAAACCCAAAAGTAACCAGTATTTTTACTGCTCTCTACATTTTCTGTTTATACCTGCATAACTTTATCTCTTTACATCACCAGCACTTCTGACTAAATTGTTTTCTTGTACTCACAGTTTGAAACCTCTTCTAAAGTCTCTGAATAAGCTATGTTTCCTTCCAGTCAGTCCAAAAATATTTTGTCAGCAAATAAATAAAAAATTACTTTTAACAGCTGTTTTACTTCCTTCTTTAATGCTATTGCACGCCTTTTCATAATTATTCTTGCCATTTGGCAGTTGTGGTGCATTAATATTTACAAGATGAGATATAGTTTTCTGTTTATATTAGCAGTCCTCTGTCTGTGAGATCTGGACCAACCAGAATGCAGGATATCCTTTCTCATCGATTCATCAGGTTCATAATGTAAGATACAGTGATAAATGGCTATGTTGTCACTCTATGGATGTACAGTCTGTTGCCATGGTGTTATCTACGAGTGTCACGTCACTGAAATTACAAAAAAAAGTTCATAACTTGTCCGCCCTCCTTTGGGATTATGTGTGCACACGTTCATGTATCGTGCCATGTGGTTAGCATCTGTTGGCTGTATGGTGTACATACAGGACGTGGGGGGATTGCCAGCGGCAGTCTCACTCAGGGTGGGGGGGGCTTTGACTTCTGTTCCTGATGTTTTTGTTTGCTCACTTTTCCAAAGCGAGAAACCGTGTAAACAGCTCGATTTGCACAGTTTCACCCCCACAATGTGTTGTGCTGCCCTTTCTGTGTTAATCTGTAGGCTTTGCCTAGCTGAGAATCACGTCATGTTTGCAAAGGCACTTTGGTGGAATTAGAGGTAATGTTGACGGTGCTTTGAATTTCCATCACTTCTGTGGCAGAGGCACATGTGCTGTGCACATGAGAGCAAACTTAGTGATCCATATTGCAGCATGGTAAGGACGACAGCCAGTCGTTCAGCACAGTATTTTCAGAGGAGCTGTAGATTTCTCCTAATTTCCATCATATAACCACCTTGTTGGAGTATTTTTCCAGAGAGGGGCCGTTGTGGCCCCTGAGCTTTAGAAGCTTTTAAAATGCAAGTACATCATGAACCTGTTTGCGGAATTTCAAAAAGGATATATGGAGCTAAAAACATTTCTTTCACTCTAGGAATTAAAACAGAAGCAAGTAATGAGGATTTGGCTGGTCCATAGAACATTTAAAATTCTTACAGGAAGAAAATGATTAATTTTTCAGCCAGAAGTGTTGTGTCTATGTGTGCTCTGATTTATTGTTGTCATGGTGACTAATGCATGTTACCATAACCAGGCATGAGGCTTTAACAGGTGAAAAGTTATAAGATGTGGTCCTTGTTAGAAATAAATATATTCAAGCAACTGAAAACCAGGCCTTTTTTTTTCTGTAGCATGGAGAGGTTTTAACTTGGTATTTTCATAAAAAGATGAGACAGGTGTTAGATTTTATAGAAATTGTATTGAGATTACTTCTTACCTGTGACTACCTTTACATCCAAATGTGTTTAATGTGAGTCAAATATACTTATCAGAGAACAGGATGAGATAGAAAAAAATGTGCAACAATTGTAAAAAATTACCTAAATTACCTAATAATCTGCTTCTGTAGCTCATTTGACATCAAGCATCTAACCCTTTTAGCTCACTGAGAAGTGCACATCTACCTGTTTTCAGGCTTAAGAAGCACTGCAAGAGCATGAGATATTGGTCTTTAAGGCTTTGACCTTTATGGTTAAAACGTCACTGTAAAAAAATTGAATCTTTACGACTCTGGAACCTGACTTGAGACTGTTTTGTGATTGTAAATTCTTTATCTGCAAAATGTGGAGCAAAAAATCTTCTTCCTCAAGGTGACTGAGGCCAGAGAGAGGAAAGGCAGTGGTTAAAGGCATGGGGAGGTTAGCGTGCTAAATCAGAGGCAATACAGCAAAAACCACGTGATAAACTGCACAGCTGTCTGATGAGCTGTAAAGTTAGATGAGGAATAAATTATCTCTTGCCTTTCTACTTCATCAGAGAGATAAAATCTCCATACGTATATTGTGTCATAAAAAATACATAAGCTTAAATGTTTGATTATTTCTTTTAATTGCAAATTAAATATTCAAACCAGAAAATCCTCATCCTGTCATATCTATTTTTAAAAATTAAATCAAACATCATAGTCAGTCCTACATGGCAATTTACAAACATCTCTATAGTGCTGGGAAGAGTTTTAGGGGCTTATGAAGGTCTTGAATCTCTACATCACTCCTGTTGTTCCACAACAATTCCTCAGATTTATAATTACTAGTAAATCATATTTTTCTACCTCAGGCTTGAAATTTGTCATTTCAAATCTTCTGTAGGTCAAAGATGTTCTACCCTGTTATAATTCAGTCTAAATAGGTACTGAATACTAGGAATAATATGGTTTAAAAATCTCAGGAGTTTGGTAAGAAACAAAAGGAAAGGAGACCAGAAGGCCACTTCTGCTGATTATTAAAAAAACACTTATGATACAGTTACACAACCATAACATTTTCTTTTGCATAACACGTCTTCTTCCTCCATCATCATAATCTATATGTATCGTGTTTAATTTTATGCACCTTTTCTTAGAAGCTGCTCCCTCTACAAGACACTCTGAAATATATGAAAGGTCATCAGATGCAGTGGTCTGTCAGGAGCAGCAGAAATCCTATGTCTTTGCGTGCCCTTAACCTCAGCTGTATTGCTTCCTAGACACATGTACAGCAAACGTGTCAATTCTGTTTGCTCTAGTTTAAAATGAGTAGATACTTGGATGATTGTATATATTTGTAGAGCAATTGATGGATACAAAAGAATGGCCTCCACACAGTCCCTCTCTAAGTGTCTCATACACTAGTTTTATTAGCCTGGTTGAAGAATACTTCTCATTTCCTCATGGTTATTGCTTCCTATTTTTAAAATTGAACCAATATGAGAGGTAATCACTGTTCCTCTTGTTACTGGCCTTCACTTACAGATAGAAAGAATGCAGTTCTCTACTTTTGATATCTTTCATGCAAAAGGGAGTGAAACTGTAAAATGATGTACTCATTACACTCCTTATGTACCCTGTTTAATTTGTCATTGTATTGTCCATTTTCTGCATATGAGGAAAGTCACCTGCGGACGAGTGCAACAAAAGGGTTTGGAGCACTATCCAGGATCAGTGACACCATAAAAATTCTGATTCTACCTCACTGCTATGCCCTTGCTGGAAAGACTGGTGGTCAAAAGCTGTATTTTTATAGTTTCTCTGTCCTGGATTTGCTCCTGTTCCATCTTAAAAACATTTTACTAAATGGATAGGATTTGCCTTCTGAGATCTGCTTCCTTACACAAAACATGGAAGAGTGTGTTTTCATTAGGAAAAAAAGGACTATTTCAAGTGGTCTTAGCTATGGCCTTGAAGGGTTGGTAAGAGACAGCTGAGCACACTGAGCTTTTGTGATATGTGTGGACTATCTTCTCTGAATAGTCAAATACAGACTCCACTAACAAGGATGCAGATCCTTACCCCTTGTAATATGATTGAAACCTTGTTGTATAAGGAGAATGGCTTCTTAAAAAAATCAAATCCCACTTCAGATTAAGTATAATGGAAGTTTTTTGAACATTAGTGGTCAGAAGGGTTTATTTCTGTGGATACAGAATGCCAAAAATTGAGGCAATTGCTCCTTGTGCTTTTCTTTCCAAATTTGAGGTTGAAGTCATAGCCGTAGCATATAGGAAACTTAACTAGGCAAAATCAGGAATTACAATACTGTATAATTTGTAGGTGTGCTAATAATAGCAAGATTAACTAGGTTTGACTGGGTTTATGATGTTCACTTGCTTGAAGTTACCATACCAGCAGGGTAATGTTTCTGTTTCCAGATTTATCTCTTGCTTTTCGTTGCAGAGTTGTGCAAATGTGTGTTGTTTCATTATTTTGTGACACATGAAAATGATGTACTTGTTTTGTTTACTCTGTCCTGATTTAATTAGTAGGAAGTGATGGTTTGCCAGACTTTTGAATGTCTTCAATAAGAATTTTTTCATGTGTTTTTGATGCTACTTTTTGCTTTAAAAGTCTTAACTTCTAGCTATATTCCATGTGAAATGCTGATGGCAATTCCTTTCCAGCTTCAACACATATTTTAACAATATGACATGCATAGAAAATACACAGATATGAGTGCAGGTAAAGAAAGAGGTAGCATAATCCAAATTGAAATAATCTTGTTGGACAGGGTAGTGAGAGCAGGGACAGGCCAGACCAGACAGGCCAGACCAGACAGGGCAGGGGAGAAGTGGGTCTGGTGACAGAGGAAAAAGGCTTCCATCCACAGGTCTTTTTCAGTTAAAGTGAGATGATGCTGGTTTGCCAGCATCCGTGGTGTTGAGGGCATGGGCATATGTGAACCAAAAGTAGGAGCGATCACAGTGAAAAAATAAATAACCTCAAAATAATAATAGGCCTGTAGGGTGGAAGGATCCCCCAAGGGCCCAGAGGTCAGTTCAGTTCCAAAAATATACAATGTCAGGTGAGACCCAGACCAGCGTTGCTATGCTGGGGGCGTTCCTGTACTGATGCCTGTGTTGGCTCTTTTGAGAAGGGAGAAGTGTGTCCTGCTAAGGGACTTGGCACAAAACTGCAATCTCACTCATGTTCTATGAGGTCTTTGAGGAAAGAGGGGAGATGACAGCTCAGGAGGGCAATCACCTATATCAGTGAGAATGATGCATGTGGAAGGGCAATGTTAGTAACTCTACAATGAGTTTGATCACCATCAAGAGAAGGTGATCAAAGTAAATATTCATAAAGAGATTAAAGAATGCCTCATGTATTTGAAGAATGTATAATAAGTCTTCACATCAAAGCAAAGTCTCAGTTATTTAGCCTTTTAGGAATGTTAGTTATCAGTTATATGTGCTGGAAGACTGATTAACTGTGTAGAAAAGCTTGTAAAACACATAGCAGAATTTGTGAATGGCATTTTTTGCCTAATGATTTTTTTTTCAAGTGCTCTCATCTTCATATATGTATTGTAAACAGTCATTTTTAAAGGACATTTCCGGTGCCTAATGATTTTATTCTCAAAGCAAATAGATTTAATTAAAGCCTCATTAAACACTTCAATAGATGACTCTGGATTATAAATTAAATCATGAAAAATGTTGTAGGGGTTGTATTCTCTTATTTTAGTAACATGGCTCTACGTATAGAAAACAAATTATTTTTAATTGAGCACAACAATGGAAGGCTGCTTTGTAGGGATTTTTGCCTGCAACTTCTCTTATCTCAAACAACTGTGATTTTCAGACAGGAGACTGGGGAGAGCCTTCAATTACCTTGCGACCTCCAAATGAAGCCACAGCATCAACACCTGTACAATACTGGCAACATCATCCAGAGAAACTCATCTTCCAGTCATGCGATTATAAAGCATTTGTAAGTGTTGATAAATTTAGGAGTTTGATTGGGGGTAGATATATTAATCTTAGATTTTGATAGACTATTGTGGTTTTCTTCATTTATAATATTTTTGCAGTCACTTTTAATGAGGCAGTTCACCTCCTCTGAAATATTGTAATTAGATGAGAAACAAGGATGCACAGTACTTTTTACTATGGATTTTGTGATACATTTTGGTCCATGTAGCAATCATGTTAGAAAATGACACTATGAATAAGTGGCTAAGTGTCGTAGAAGTGACAGTGAAAGCAAACACCCCTGCTTCTCATCTGTCACAAATCCTTGTCTAGCACTTATGGAAAAGTAATAAAATATAATAAGGGATCCTCATGCCTACCTTAATGCTGTGTGCACAGTAATCAAAATAAAGATTACCTTGACAGAATTTTATACATTTGGTTTTAGGGAAGGCAGCTAGAGAAGATGGAGATCAGAGTCCCGAAGCAGTGTTTTCAATCCACGGGACAAGGGCACATTCAGACCTCTCCCAGACTGATTACTATTTGAAGTACCAGTAGCAGTCAGTTCCTTCAGGGAAAGGAATATTTATTCGTACCTCCTGATAACTGTAACCAATTCTCACGTCCCATCCCTGGAGAAACGGGGCTTCCCTCTTTAGCTAAAGATGATTGGTTTTCTCTGGCTGTTATAAGTGCTTGTGAAAAAGAGGAAGGTCTCCTGAAGTACAGAAAGTCATATTGGAAGACTTTGTTTTTTAAATGAAAAACAATTTTCTAAAGCCTTGACTTCCCTGCCAACAGGGCAGGGGTCTGGTGCTTCTGGGAAGCTGCAGAGGTTCCTCAACCCACCTGATTTAATTCTTACATTTCGCCTTCTGACTTTGTTGGAAAGCCCTATTTAAATTGCCAAAGGTTCTTCCCAGGCCGCTGTGTCCTCTTCAGAGTTGGACACCTAATGACGTAAGGCTGACTTATTTTACAAAGGAAAGGGGCTCAGTAGTCGCAGTGCCTTCAGAACAAGAGCTGGGGGTTAACCAGGACATGGGGTTTAGATCCTCTTAACCTGAAAGGGCCTGAATCCTTAGTGCTTTTTAGGATAATTCTCTATTAACCGAACACTGGAGCGTTTTGAGAGAGAGTTGGGGGCTGCTGGATCTTATTTAAAGCATATCCAGAAAGGTGGGAATTAGAGACTAAGTGCAGGTGGGACAGAGCCTGGTTCTCAGTAAAGAGGGACAGAAGGGAAGTTACAGGCCTGTCTCACTGGTGCATGTCTATATTTTCCTTCGATCAGACCTTCACAGGGTAGAAATTGCCGTGAATGCAGTCATTGTCCCTGGACAGTAGCTAAAACCTCTGTCTTCTTCAGCAAGTCGCAGTCAAGGTCCAGCTTGCCTGCTCTCAGTTTTGCTCTCCTCCTGTGCACCACCTCAAATTCAAAAGAAGCCTTAGTGACTTCTAGTTCTTTAAATATTTTTCATAGCTTTCAGTAAAGTAAACAGGTTTATCTCAAAAGTGCCTCTTATCTCAGTAGTTGATCCAGCAGTGAATTCATAATCAGGTGTAAATTTTAGTAAATTGAAAGATGTGGTGATCAGTGGAGAATTAAGTTGAGATGACCAGAAATATCCAAGTTACCAGTGATTAAGGGAACATCTCCCTTTCCCAAGGACCACTGTCTCAGCTCCCTGAGCTCTAATGGCCTTGACTTTATGGAGTAAAACTCTGTCTTGAAAGTTATAACAGGGGTAGCTTTCTTTGTATTTCCCATCACTCAGTTGAACTGATGAATGTCCTCTGCGTTGCTCCAACATGCTCTGTGTCTTTGAGAAGGAACATTTCCAGAAGTACAGCAAGTCAAAGGAAAGCAAAATTCCCCCCTAGAATTTTCAGTTTTACTGACAACTAAATTGGACAGTACCTCTTTAATTTGTTTCTCTATTCCACAGTCCAGCCTGGGAACCATTTCTGAATGCCTGCAGCTGAGGCTTTTTGCTGCTGTGCTGCTGTGGGATGAGAGTTGTCTCTCTCTTCTCTTCTTTCTTCATGTTCTACCATGGGCTCAAAAGCACTGCTTTTTTTCCTGTTGCCCGACCAACTGGTAGCTTTCAAGGAAATATCAATTATTTTGTGTGCAGTCTATTTAAAAAAAATCAAATAAAAAAATGGAACAAATTAATTGCATCCTTCCCAGAAAAGGCTAAGGATGCCAAAGGTGTCAGACAGCAGGATCCAGAGAAATATACAGGTCAAGTCAATACTCTTTTGTTTAATTTTCTAATTTCAGCGCTTGCTTTATATTTGTTCTTCTTCTGCACGGGCGATACAAAACCGTCCCATCAAATTAATGCCCAAAGCCCTGTTCATGTCACCATGAGCCCCCAGCTGGACTCGCAGCTGCTTGGTTTATGAATCTTTCACATCTGCAGTGCTCCAGGAATGCCCTTCATTCGTTCCTTTCTGCTTGTGCTTATCTGGTAGTGTTGGTAGTTGCTCACCCTTCCATTTATAATGTCCTGTAAAGTGCTTCTCGCCAATTACGATGTTGGCTACTGTCTACATTGAAATATTTATGCATTTTCTTGCAGGTCAGAGACTCCTGCAGTACACGGTGTGATGTGAAGGCTTTAAAGAAAATATCTCAGTTTAGGTCAAGAGATCACAAAGTTGAACCAGTACATATTCTGTTCAATTCCAGCTCATATTCAGCTGTAGCCGAAATTATTTGTTATAGGTTCCTGTTTAAGATGAAGCTGGTTCACCATCTGGTTGGGTCAGCTTAGGTTGTTTTCAAGAGGGATCACTATGGTACAATGAAAGGGGTCAGGAAGTGGTGGTAGCAGCATCCTCTGGGAAGAAGCTCCTGCCTGTGGCATTTTCTGTCCTCCTGCAGCTGACCTACCTTGTTCTCACCAGTTGGCATGACTTCTCTTCAGCTCCTGTGTTGCTCATGGTGGGTTTGAAGACTTAAGAGAAGCCAAGGCATTGCACTACAGAGAAAATGCCAAGAGAGACATCTCTATGCTTGGGGAGGGGGAGAAGACTAGGGGTGGCTTACCCTAGTTCTTGCCCTAGTTAACCCAAACTTGCATATGGTGCCATATAGAAAGACAGAAACATCCTATACACACCAAGCTATACTAACGTGCACATCCACAGGAGAAAATGAGAGCATGGCTCTTGCACAGCTCTGTTCATAGCAATACAGGTCTCTGCTAGGCAAGAACAGCAGGGACAACATAGCCAGCTCCATCCCTGGAGGAACAGCACCATTCACACACAGTGGGCAGAGGTACTGAGTGCCCAGAGGAGTAGAGCTTGCTGTCAGGTTGCAGGAGGGCTCAAACTGCACATGCCAGCAAGTGACACAGTGAGGAAGAGGCATGTAGAAAAGAGGATGTATCAGTGCCTTGTGAAGCCTTGGAGATGAGCACAGTGGTTTTCAGCAGGCTGAGCCAGGACCCAGCACCTTGCTGCTTTCTGAAGGAGTCAGTAAAGTCCTCAAAGTAATAGTTCAGGGTCAACCTTTTCTTAGGAAGAAATAACGGTTTAAATTAATTTTTGGTTCAGATTAATTTGTTCTGTTTGCTGACACTGGGCGTATAAATCAGTTACAGACTGAGTACACAGAGGTTAACGTCTCTGCTGCCCTTCATATCCATGTGATTGCACACATAGCAATATGAGTTTGGCAGATGGCAGCTAAAAAAAGCAGATTCTCAATTTTTTAGTCAAGTGGCATTTTTTAAGATGGGCTCTGTAGTATGTGATTGTTGTCTGAGTGACTAAGATGACAAGCTGGAAGACTTTCAGATACTGTTTCAAAGGACTCCATCTGATTCAATAAACTTGTTGCTGTGCATTCTTGTTTCATAGGTGAATTAACAGTGGTTTAAATTATTTACCAGAGAACTGCAGAATAAAAAACCCTCTAAAGCAATATATTAAGTTGACTACTACCACTATGGAGTTTTAGGCATTTTTTACTGCATTTTTGCAGATGTTTGTCTGTTCTGGAAATTTTTTTGTATTAAGTTAAATGGATTTTTATTTTAGTATTTAGGTTCTATGCTGGTAAAAGAGTTAAGAGGCACAGAGTCAACACAGGATGCATGTGCAAAGATGAGGGTAAGTTACTAAACTTGTTCCTTTCTCTGTCATCATAATATTAAAGAAAATTACCTAGTGATTACTTATACTGTGCCCTTTTTGCATTTTTACTATTGTTACCCATTTGTTTTCCACTGGTCTTGCACTTACATTGACATCCAGTAGGAAGTGTGTTCTGCCTTTTATCTTAATTTCAAGTAATAACAGAATTTAAAGGTAGAGTTTTATTTTGCATGTTGTATCTTAAGAAAAAGGCAAATGTGTACTTTATAGTTTCTCTTGAATCATCGTCTATTTCAAAGTACTTTCCACACACTTCAAACTTGTCCATATCACATTGCTTTTATAAATGGAATTTATAGCTCTTGTATGGTAACCTACATTGAATTTACTGTGTGAAAATATGTGCTAGTAAATACATTAACATGCTACCAAAGCCATTGGTTTTTTACATATGGTCTGGTCCTACAGTCTCTCAGTGCTGTGGATGCTTTTATTCACATGAGTATTCCCATTTAATATCAGCTCGTTACATGCTTATTGAGTGAAGGATGAAAAGGGTTATAATACAGTTTTACCTGATGGTGGAAAAGCAGTTAGCTTTCCTTCAAACTAGAAGATGTGTACAATTCCTGCAATCAGACAGCCATTTCCTATTGGTTACATATCTGCAGCACACAACTATTTCAGCTAAGGGCTAGCAGTAATTCACCTTTACTAGTTTGCCTGAAGATCTGCAGCTTTTTGGTTAATTACATGCTGATCATTCCTTACCTGGGCTTAACTTCTCTTAAAAAAAAAAAAACAATAATTTGACAGAAAGGATCTTGATCTACAGTCACTTATGTATGTTCTGGGGATTAATTGAGGTTGCAAGTATAGCATCTTCCAATCCAGTTTTTGAACTGTCAAACTTGGAAGTTCATTTTTTTTAGGCATATGCCTGTGCAGATCTTAGGGCAGGATTTGACACTATAGTAGCATATGACAACTTCACTAAGTTACTTGACTGAATCAGGAAGCTTAACATCAAAAATGTCACTCTGAATAATTTATAGCCATTTTAAGGGGTTTTTTTAAGCCATAAAGTTGGCAAGTTAAAGTTATATACCTGAAAAAATAGGTATTTGAAAACAGATTTCATTTCAAATACAATTTTTCTGTAAAAATAATGGAGTTGCACTAGTAGTCCATAGTGCCATATGGGGTACTTATATAATACAGTGATGGGGTTTATATGTATTTATTTGTTACTGTCTGTTTTGAAACCATTGTGCTGTGAGAATGTTTATTTTCTGGTTTGAGGGGGGTTTATTGCAGAAAGGTTTAAATAAAAGAGTTTTTAATCAAGATTTCATCTATTCTTTCTATGTAATCCTTTTAATCATATTCCTTTTCAAGTAAGAAACAAAAAACAGTGACTTAATGGGAACAGATTATTATTTTAGCATAAGCTTCCAAGAGAGAAAAAATGTATCCTTTTCCAAAACTTTCTTCCTATGGTTGTTGTCTATGAATTGGGAGTCCAGATTGTTCTAAGTCATCCTATAGTTTTGCAATGATATTCATTATTTCATTTGAGAAGCAATGGGTTGTTGTTGAAAATGTGGCTTCTGTTATAGTTATATTTTACTTTAGATGTGCTGAAAGGGACATTTCACTTAGAAAAACGAAGGGAAAAGCTGGACATATTGTTTGACTGCTTCTCAGGTATTGAATTCTGTCCATTTGTCTAGTCAGTGAGATTTTTACATGGGGTTGTACTAACAAGATAGAGAAATATTGTTTTAATTTCAGTTTTGGGGTTTTTTCCATTTATATATTTCAAAACTGTAGCACGCTGCAATCTGAAACATGCTGGTAAGGAGAACATCACATTGTGCCATATTGAAGTCCTTTTCCATAATTTTACAATCTTTCTGGAGTCAGCCACACAATTTTTTTTAAGGAGAATATATAAGAATTATATATAAGAATATATAAGATTTTTTTCTGTCAACAAGACTTTAGCTTCTCGATTTTTAACCTAATGCTACTCAAAAAAGTGTTGATATTCACTGGATGTCATCCAGTCAGCAGATGCACAAGGATGAAAGAAGCCTATCAATGAGAAAAAGTGTCTTGATCTTCCTTAATAATTCATAGGTAAGGAGAAACAACAAAAATGGCATGTTTGCTGACTGCAAATCTCTCCCTGTTGCTGTAGGTGCTTCCTGTGCTTTCCGTTATCACAATTGATGGGTTTGGTTCTCAATGAAATTGTCATGCAGATATCCCTTGCCTCTCTCTACAGAGCATCTTACAGCAGCCTCTTTCATTTATAGCTTAAGAGCAAAGGGAGATTCTAAATCTTCTATAATGAAAAAAACCAAAACCAACCCTCAAAAAAACCCAAAACTGGAAACCTCTCTCTTAATAACTCTTCTTGGCTATCCACTGTGCTTCTCAGCATTGTGCAGCAGTGTGCTCCAACAGGGCAGATGATGGATTTGTTTGGGGAAAATCATGCAGATAAAATAGATTTGTCTCAGCATAAGGGGTCAAGGTTATACATGCTTTTTGTTCCCACCCAAACTGCAGACTCTTGCAACCATCCAAAATTATGGATATTTGGCAAGAACTGTGCCTATTAGAGGGATTATACTTTATTTTTCCATTCACATATTTGTCCTCCAAGGGTATATTTTATGGTTTCCTATTTGTTCGCAGCTATTTTCTCTCACAGACTCTCTCCATAGTCAATAGCACTGTCTCCTTATCTCCGTTCCCCACCTGCTGTAAACTGACCTTTGCTACCTGGAGATTAAATCTTGCCATCTTGGCCAGAGCAGATTTATTAATTATATTTGAGAGATGCCTTCAAGAACTTAAGAGCTTTCATCTTTCTTAACATAGAATAGGAAATATTACAGGTTGTGTTTTCCATCAGATTACTGCCTTCACTTCAAATCACCATAGGAACATGAAGCAAAAATAAAATGTGTTTACATCAAAATAAAGAAAAGGAATAAAGTTTACTTGGAGCTGCAAAGGTACTTGTTCTCTGCGTTAGACTCCATCTGGTATTTACATATCTGAATTCCTTGACCAGGTAGGAAGGGGGCAGTTTTATACTTACTGGTATGAGCACAGCAGCAGCGAGGTAGACTCTTTCCTTGCAGTAGTGTTACATCACTAATGTTTCATATACTGGTTGCACGGTCTGAAACAAACAGATATTCACAGCAGTAAGGAACTTAGATTTTGTTCTTGAATCCTGCCACCTTACTCAATGTTATGTGTCTTTCTTCAAGGTTTTCTTGTTAGGAAGGAGGTTCTTGCATTTCAAGTCGAAGTTCTGGGGAACCAGCAACACAATTCCGTTCACAAAGCACATGTTTAAATATCTTCCTGACTTTGAGGTCAAAGTTGGAATTGTTACAAAATCTACTTCTCTTATCTCTGAAGAGGAGGTTTAAGATGAAGGAGAGTTGGCTTTTTTACTGAAAATAGGCAGGATGTGGGACATTCCTCCCTGATTTCTTTGTACGTAAAGCAGGAAGACCTGGATATAGATGTCAGTCTCTTTGTTTCTGCTAATCTCTTTCTACTTTTCAATCTCTTCTTAATTTGTCCCCCAAAAGTAGAAGTGTCTTCCGTGTCAGGTTCAAATATTGTATTTGATAATTTAGATTCTTGGATCTCTGTCCTCTTGGGACTTGGAACTCTGTCTCTGTCCCTGTGGCCAGAGTGGAACAGGCATGTAGATATTATTCAAAAGGAAAAAAGAAATGTTGTGATGTCCTTGATCCTTGGCTGATAGTAATCCAAGGTGCAGGAGGGATGTGCTGCCCTTTCAGTAGTAAATGAGTGTGTACAGATATTTCAAAGGCAAAAGAACTCTCATTCTCAAGTAGATGAGTCGCAGGTGCATCCGCAGCGCAATGTTCATACTAATGATGTAGCTTGGAGGCATCCACTATTTGGAGAGAAGTAAACAGTCTTGTACTACAGGGATTACAGGTGCTATCTTATTCCAAGAGGTATTGAATTGTGTCAGTGATGCGTTTTTAAGCCTTCTAGACTGAGGGAAGTTAGTAAATATTTGTTAAAAGGCAGATTGTAGTTTCAAAATTGGTTTCAAAACTAACTGGTCAAATGTGAAGTTTGACTTTTTATTTCAGTTTCATAATAGGCACGATATTGTCAAAGTGATTCACCTGAATTGTTTAATGAGGCTTCATAAGCCTTAAATAAGTGATAGACTTATGGGTATGATAGTAGATGGTACTAATATATATTTTGAAATGAGCAGTTCGATGCCATTTGAAATTAATACTTGCTACCCATATGGGAGAATGTTCAGATTCTCTCAAGGAAGTGAATTCCAGTACATAATTTAATAGTAAAATTGCGAGCTACCATCTTCAGATAGCTATTAAAAACCAGTAGAGGACAGAATTAGCAGATTCATTTGCAAAAGTAAAAAGCCAAGATGAAATCTTAAGATTTTACAGGCTCATAAACCCGTACTCAAAATTTATGTGTGGAATTATTAGTGACTTGGCATAGCTGAATAATGTCTTTTTTACTGTGTATTTGCAACATCAAGTTACATGCACAGTAAAACCTAAAAATGGCCATGGTTTCATTTTGGCCACTGTATGTAAACTGAGTAATCCAGTTATAAATGTATATTACAAGTTCATGAAAGTGGTAAATGTGGCAAAGTAGAAGTACCAGGAAATAAATAAATGAGATTAAATCATTTTGATAGTGGGAGGGATTACACCACATGATACACTATATCAAGTGAATGTGTATGTATCTTACTTGGGCACCATCTTATATGGGCTCCTGAATTTCTTAGTCAGCTCCTTTGTGTGTGTGTGTGCACAGAGGTACCATGTTTTGTACACTACAGGAGCATTCGAAAGCATTGGATTAGTGCTCTCAGTTCTGCACAGAGCAAGGTATTGCAGTAGAATCCTGTCTTGAAAGGATTAAAGGTCCTTTAGGGTATGTTTTGTATTTGTATGCATTACCTTTTTAAAAATAAACAGCTGGTTTATATTGCTTTATTCTTAGAACAAAGTCATCTGCCTCTTAAGCCAGTTAATTATCTTGATTTGTTAGGTAGACTGGCTGGGTGAATCTCAAATTATTTGGAGTTTAGTTTATGTTCTTAAAAAGATGTGTAGCAGTTCTGCACAGCCTTTCACTCAAAATCAAAATACAGGTGGTAATGCTTTACTCACTTAAGAAAATTCATACTACTATGCTATGGAAATCTGTTTAGAGTCTGCTTGTGCGTATGTTTTTTAGTGAAGCTAAAGATAATTGATGAACGAGATCAGAAGCAAGCTTGCTCTCTCACTTTCTTTCTCTCTGGCACCACTGCTCTTGCACCCCTTTATAACCAGTTTCAAAAGGAGGAATTGGGAGCAGCTCTGTCCAAGACTATACAGGATTTTTGGAACTGTCCTGTGTGATGGCAGCAGTGGGTTCAGGCACAAATTCGGTAGGACATTAAGTCCAGACGTTTATTGTAAAAGCTGTAATAACTGCCAGTTTTGCAAGAGGCATCTTCTGCCGGACATATCTCCATTCTGAATACTGAGAGGATGACGTAGCTGCATCAAAATACAGGCAAGGCTGCTTTCTTCCATCTTCCTGCATCTGCAGTCAAGTCTGCTTTATGGTTCTTGAGTTACACATGGCCTTCTTCCACATAGTCATCTAACTGTCCCATACAAAGTATTTCAAGAGTGGGACCAAAGCTCAGTCTCTCTGGCACACAGACTCTGCAGCATTAAGACTCCTTGCTGCAGGAGCAGTGCACCTGAGGAGACAGGGCATGCACATCTGTCTTTATTTAGATGACCAGCTGATCAGAGACAGGCAGTGGCAACAAGCCTAGAATATGCTTGCTGTTCATCCAGATGATTCTCCTCAAGAAGTGTATTAAAACAAAGAGCCAAAGTTACAGTCACAAACAATGGAGTTCATAAGAGCTATGACCAGTTCCAGGCTAGTGAGCACTTGCCCAGAGACAGGGTCCTGTCATTGTGATTGCTTCTACATGAGATAAAATCTAATCCTGCTACTATAGCATGAACATGCCTTGGGGCATTAGACCATATGTCAACATGCACATGACAAGAAATGCCAGCCTTCAGGGTGGCTCCTGTAATTTTGGCTCAGGTCCATATGCTTCCCATAGAGGCAACAGATGGACAAGAATATTTGGTCCTGTCATTATGCCCTCAAAGGGCTGATACGATGTTTAGAACCTGAAAAGACCAAAGAAAGGAAATACTGACTCCTGTGTCCCATATTCTTCTCAGATTCTAGTCACAGACACAGGCAGAGATGCCCACTTGGCCTGCACAGAGGTGTGAAACGTCTGACCATGAAAGCTGTGGAACTTCATCTCATCATCCTAGAATTTAGAGCCAAAAGCAGTTACAGTGCCTGAGCAAATGATATTCATATTTTGTCACTGAAAACTGATGTTACACATCCTGGCAGTCACCTCCTCGATTAAAAAGAAAGGAACAACAAGAAAATAGTACGAGCTCACCATGACAACTCAGAACTGTGGAAGTCTGGAAACTTCTTGGAAATTGTAGTTATACGATGAACTTCAGTTATGCTGTCGCTGGGAGTTGAGCTGTGCATTTTTCGTTATAGCACTGTCATAACCAACGATGTTATTCCACTGCCCAGTTCTTTGTTGCAGTGAGGGTACAAAGGCAGAATTATTTCCCAGAATTGTATTTCTGCACTGGACTACAATCTTCCAGAAAGCCTTTGCACAAATTCTGGCATTTGTTTGTTTTGTAAGCTGATAACAGACATCCACCGCTCCTTCCCAGCTGAGACAGTTTGGCGTAATAAATTACAGATGACCATCGCTCTCTTTTTCATTTCCTAATTTGCCGCATATTATTTAATTGCATCTTGATAAGCTCATTCACTCATATACAGTCTTCTGGTAGTTCATGACCTTGATTAAATACTAAAAATCAGGTCTGCTCTAGACAGATCCAGGTGAATTTGGAGCAGATAAGGAAGATTATTAAATTACAAGCTCTAGATGAAGGAGGACTTAGATAGTTAGTGCATGGCCTTGCCAACAGGAAGCTTCACTGTTATGGCAAATGGAAGATTCGACCAAGAAGCTAAGATAAATTTACTTAGTAGCTGTTTGTATAGTGTGTTGGAGGAGAAGAGGAATTTTGCTGCTAAGGAGGCAAGGAAGGAGATAATTACAATAATCAAAACGGGAAACAAAGAGCTCCTGTGTGTAGCTGTCAGGGTAGAAAGAAAGGACAAAAGTTAGATGATTGCTGGGTTGCCAGATGATTAAAGTGATATTGTCATATTTGCGAATATTTTGTCTGGGTATTAGCACATGTAGGGTATATTGCATGTTACTCTGATAGGTGTACGCACCGCAGCTTCCGTGCAGTCACTGTCGTGCTTTCTGTGCATTGAAATTGAATTTTATGAAAAGGCTTATTTGAGATCTGTTATAGACACACACGCATACACACACTGGTATGTACTTGCACTACTTCTGGCAAAGATAGCGTTTCTTTCTCCAGTTCAGAGACATGCAAATCACATTAGTGTCTTCCTTCAGATTTTGTTTGATTCTTCAGGTTGTTTTACCGTTTAAGCTTTCATTGTTTAAAAGTACCTAACTTTCTGGGTGAAAGAAGATTTCTTCAGGATAAATTGTCATTTAATTGTTGTCTTGAGTCTCTTGTCATTTGATACTGAGAGATGCACCAAAACTCTCTCTTATACAGATGGGTGGGGCTCTCCTTGAGACGTTAATTAGAGATTTAAGCCTTCATGGCACAGGACACTAATTGCAGAACAAAACTGGATCTGTAGCTTGGAGTTTTGTACTGGCAAAAATGGAGTTTCGTTTGATTTTGGAAGGAAGGACACGTGATAAGGGGACTTGATTACAGGGTGCTTTCTTTCAAGGTTTTGTTTGTTTTGCTCTCCAGCGTTGACATCACCTGTTTTTCAGACAGATTTTATTCAGGTACAGTCAGGGTTTTCAAGCTTATACCTGTGCTATTTTGTTTTTCTTGAAGAATACAAAATCACCACTGCTACTTTTGTTCAGCTGCTCTAATGATCTAGATGACAATTCTAAACCTTTCTAAACATTTACACTCTCATTCCATGTGCAGATATTTCTTCATCTTTAACTGTAGCTGCACTTATTCTTTCCTCTCAAGAAAATGTTGTCTTGATCTCTACGATTGTTTGCATGAGTGAGTGTTCTCTGAACTTTATCTACACTATTTATCTACAGTAGTTTTGTATAGAACAGGCTTGTCCGTCATTGCCTTCCAGCTTAAAAGAATTCAAAACAACTATAAACTATTATGCCATTTTTTGTTTGTTTGTTTTAGTACATTTAATCTGTAATCTCATCACCGGACTTTCTGCAGACTTAAGTCTAGCCCAAATATTTGCCCTGTTTGGTAGGAAATATTGCTGTGTGCATCATGATAAAGGCACACAGAAGTAGACGAGCATAAAAGAAAAGGTAGTCTTATAAGAAGACATGAACTGTAGGTAGGAGTACCTGGTGCTGCAAAAATGCAGACTAAGCCCCGTGCTAGTTCATGTGTGAAGCAGTTTCCAATAGCAGCTGCACTCAAGGAAGTACAGACAGTCAAACATGACAAGATACAACGTTGGACTGACAGACTGACTGGCAGGTCTAGAGGGCTGCAGGGATATAACGAATAAAACTGCAAGAAGGCAAGAGTGTGAAATATTTCTAAATAATAGCTAATTGCAGCAAAGAAACAGTAGTACGAAAAGTACCGCATGGTTGGTTTTTACAGCTGGGAACAACAGGAAGACAGAAGAAGAGGCTGCGATAAATGGGGCATATCGGATAGATGTCTTAAACACGCAGGTTTTGGAAAACCCCTGGTTGCATGACTGGTATTTTTGAGCGTCTCAAACTTACTTCATTCTCTTCCCATTGTGGAGAATTTCTAAAATCCTCACAACAAACTGTAAAGCTCTTTTTAGCTTTGTAACTACAAGACAACTATTTCAAAAGGCCAGAGTATAGTCTGCTCAAGACAAAGTAAAATATTTGGATAAGTAACTTTGACTTAAATATTTTGTCAGAAGAAGAGAAAGAGCACTGTTCTTACAATGCGACATAAATCTAATAACATAATTTGTTTTCAGAAGTCTACAGAACAAATGAAGAAAGTACCAACCATTGTCCTGTCTGTCTCTTACAAGGGAGTCAAATTTATTGATGCAACAAATAAGGTACGTGCAATTGTTCAATATTAGCTTTTATTGCTCACAAATAGGAATACCTATGAGAATGTCTCTGTAAGAGTACCAGTCCAGAGTGGAGACAGAGTTGCACTTTGTGTTTTCCTCTCTTTTTTCTCTTCTCTCTAAATTGGATGTAATCTTATTGTTATTCTCCAGAAACTCAGTCTGGAGGACAAGTGAAGCAGCATTAATGGCTCATTTGGAGAACATTGTGTCCAACGTTCTGCCATTAAAAGCCAAGCCTATCACAAAAGGCATCTGGCAGGGGGCCTCTGTAGAATTCTTTACCATATCTATACGGTTCCTTAAATTTAGAGAAAACATACATATATTTGTTCATTAATATGATTTAGGAAAAAAATAATAATTTAATGGTGCTCCAATGAACAATAAAGATGCAAGGTTTTATGCAGCCACTGTAAGACTAAGAAACATGAGCCTGGAATGTGTTTTTCAAATGTCAGCTCTGAGAGAGCTGTTTTTCTGGTACTAGCCGTTTGACTTCCTGAACTACAGCAGCATCTTAGCAGTTGTTATTCCATATTTTTTTCATATTCTTGTGTGGCAATGCCCCTGCGCTTTGTTTCTTACATTTGAAATGCATCCAACACCTTTTTATTTTTTTTAAAAAAGCAGAAATTGAAAGATCAGAGAATTCAGTGATGGATAGAGGAATGGGTTATTGCTTAGCCAAATAAAATGTACAAGCTCTTTAAGCAGGAGTAAAATATTGCATGAATTTCTCTTCTTCAGATGTCTAAAATGGCAAGAAAATGTAGTCCATACTGATGCTTGCATATGAATAGAAAAGAAAGTATGTTCTCTGTTATGTGACTAAAACTCACTGAGCGATCTAAAAAATAAATCTGACAACCCAGCTACCTGACCAGGTTAATAATGTATGTAACTGCCTTGTGTTATTGAACATTCAGACCACAAAAACATCTAACCCAGTGTCCATCAAACTTGCCAAATGAGGCAGTTTTTAAAGTTGTTTAACTAGAACTGGGTTTCAAGTGAAGGAACAAAAGCAGATTTGTGAACTTATGCTAAAGTTTGGAAGCCATATCCAGGATTAGAAGGTGACATGAGAGAAAAACAGAGGTGAAGTTACTGTTATGTCAAGTCTGGCATATTTGCCAGAGCAGAGAGGCCAGGGATTTCTGTCAGCTCCTTTTTCTTCCAGTGATTCAAAATTGAGCTTCTACAACTCTCGTTTCCTTTGTGTTCTCTGATGCGCAGGGCGTAAATCAGGACATTGTAATGCTATTAACTTTAACTTGGATAAGGCTGTTTTCAGCTCTTAAATCTCTTCTGTAGCGTAAAAGATGTAACTGGAATGTCCTTAGGTTGACAAAACAAAATCAAGAGAACAAAAGGATCTTCCAGTATATCTTTGCACAGTGCATAAAATCTTATGTAAGAAGGAAATTTGAAAGAAGTTTGGCAAACTGCATTGGCTCTGGTCCGGTCCCACTCAAATCTCGTGCCTAGTAGTGCAATAGATGCATTTGATAGAAGTAAATAATGCCACAGTCCTGTTATTTTTTTCTCAAGTGGTAGATTGCTTTCTCTCCAGTTCAAAATCTGCACTGCCTTTCCCTTCTGTAAAAACCAGGTAATAGCCTGCAACTCTCCCAGGAGCGTTGTTATCATCCTTGTCCACAGTGTGCTGTACCCAATTCCTTCAAGACCCCAAACAGATTAGCACTAAGGTGAGATCCTGTTCAGACTTGTACTGCTTCCATATGAGCTTCTAGTTGACAGCGCTGGGCACCACTTAGCAATAATTGCATACTTTTTTAATGACAAAAATAGCTAGCAGTTATGTGCTTGAAAACTCAGCTCTCATGGCTGTTCATCCTTTTCCTTTATGCCACCAAGCTAAGAATTTGTATTCTGAGTCGTAGCAGGCAAAGCTTCAGGTGACAAAGGGGCCCTGACCTCATTCCACGACAGCTATTTCAGTGGCGCCTTGAAGCCTGGCATGACACCACTTTGACATGACACCATTTCTTTGCAAGTGAGGCCAGAAAGAAATTGCTGCCTAGGAAAAAGCACACTTGCAGATTTTTTTCGTGGATCACAGCTAACCCTAACTTCTGGATGATTTCTGCCGGGAGGGAGATTGTCTGACACAAGGTAGGCAAGCAAAAGTAAGGCTGCTTAGCAAAACCCTGATCTCTCCAAGGTATTTTCTTGGCAGAACCAGAACTGACTTTCAGCTTCCCTGCTTTTTGAGAACGCCGGAGGTTTCTCTTGCCAAACTGAGTGACAATTTTTAGAATGACAACTGTGCAGTGTCAGTCACTGCCTGAGGAGCATACCCAGAACAGTGAGCTGGTTCATAGCTTTGTAATTTCTACAGAATAAGGCTATTGGTCTACTGGAGTAGTGACCCTAGGAAACAATAAACACATACTCTGAAAACATGTTTAGTTTTGAAAGGAGGTCCCAGAGGACATCCTGTAGAAGCTAGGAAAAAGCTCAATTTCACTAATGATTTTCATCCAGAAGATTTAGCTTTAGGTATACTTTATTTTATTCAAAACAAACTTTATATTGGTATGTTTCCAAACTTCACTTTGTTTAAAGTTAAAACATTAAAGTGATCTCCATGAGTTTTGACTCAAGTGCAAAGCCCCATGTCAACCCCAGGTTACCTAGGAAAAGTTTCAGCATAGCAGAGCTCTTTTCACATACATTGCATAAATTCAGATGTTTACTTTGTGGCTCATGATTTGGCATGCATACTTCACATGATTTTAAGACCTTCCAAGCTTTAATTCTTTCTGCTTTCTAAACTATAATGTTGCAAATACATCAATGACAGTATGTTACTGCTATATCTGTGGATATTTAAACTTCTGGTTTTGGTATAATTGTAATTGTCTTCAAAATCTTTATAGAGAGTAAAAGTTGAGAACAAAGAAAAAAATGTTTAAAGTAACATAAAAAGCCAGTAATTGTTAAGCAGATATTATATGTGTAATTATAAATTGGCATATACTGAAACATAAATACTGGTTTTGTCATTTTTATGAATACAGAAATAGTCAAGAATGTTGCAACAATTTAAGATTAAAAGGATTATTTCATTTCTTCAGTAACAGTTTCCTTATCTTGGTATTTCTATAATTTCAAATTTGGAATTAAGATAAGATTTTTCCTAAGCCATTATTTCTTCAGTTAGATATATTAATATATGTCTTTTCAAAAACTTGACACCTACATGCAAGGGGGAAAGTTGCCACTTAGCAAATGAAAGAAGATATGGCAAAGTTTCTTAAGTGATTTACTTGCATATATATCCTGTTCTTAAAAAAAAAAAAATTAAAAGAGGGGGAGTAGAAGAGGTGGGAAGGAAAAGAGAGGAGTGAGGGAAAACCAAAGATGCTCAGACATTGTGTTAATTTGGACAGATGCCACTGAGGCAGCAGCAAACAGTGGCTCTGCGAGGAACTGGGACAATACAGATGTTACATGCTCTGGGGTGCAATAGCAATGTCACGCTGCAGCAGGCTTGTTCACTTTGTGTTTTTGTGGAAAAGCCAGAGCTACAGCCAGAAGGGCCACAATTCAGAAAATTGTATAAAATAATTGCTAAGTAAATTCATATTCGATGAATCATTCTTCTCTTTAAATAAATCCTTTGAAACGCATGTGTTTCTGAAGCAAGGCCTAATCATAAGCCACTCTGCAGTATCTTCTTCTCTGGCTTCATGGTTCCTTTGGCCTGAACACAATAATTACATATCGGCAATTTATGTAATGAATTTTCTCCAAAGCTTTAAGACAGCATTTTTTTTAATTTCATTGGACAGACATGCCCCACCTCTATCTCAGTAGTATGCTATAGCTTACATTGGCTGTTGCAAGTAGTGTTGCTCGGTGCATGAATGGTTTAATTTTTCTACATCTCTCTTACAGGATGCTGTTCTCAGTAAGTGGAGAAAAGTTGCCAGATCTTCCTCTATTTATCTTTTTTACTAAGCTGAAGCCTTAAGGAGCTCAGGGTTTCAATTATAAGTGGTTTGATGTTTTTTTCTCTTGAAAAAGTATAGCTGAAATTTGTCGAACATCACATGCAAAAACCTGGATTTTGAGCCTGTTGGGTTTCACCAAATTCTGTCAGCAGACTGAAGCAGTGTCATGTAGTAATCATAACACAGAAAACCAGCAGTATTGTAAGATGCTTGTATAGTATTTTGAGACTGTATTTACAGCTGTATGCCAGGGAAGATGCTCTTTGTCATAGGATGCTGAATAAACTGTATAATACCCAAGCAAGATCATAGGGAAGACTCTAGAATATACTTGATTCATATCAGATTATTGGCAATTTTAGACATCATTGGAGAGGCTCAAAATCCCAGTGACCAGTTTTAAGATCACACATGAGGTATATTGAATCTCTTGTTATAAAGAAACTTCAGCACAGCCGGTGAACATAAATGCAAATATAAAAACATGCTTTTAATGGCTCTTTTATTTTTAATTCCTAAAATGACTGAAAATATTTTTTTAAACAGAATATTATTGCTGAACATGAAATCCGTAACATTTCCTGTGCTGCACAAGACCCTGAAGACCTTTCTACATTTGCGTACATCACTAAAGACTTGAAGACTAATCACCACTACTGCCATGTATTCACTGCGTTTGATGTGGTCAGTTTATAGAAGATACACATTTAACAGTGCTTCGTTATAGTAATAGGTTTTTAATTCTGTTAAAACATTTTCAGGGTATATGGTGATTAATGGAAGGTATAATTCATTTACCACGTGAAAAGACTAATCTACTGTGGGATAGTAAAAGAACATTTCTGAAGAAAAGCAAAGATTTTCTTTGATATTATTTCATTTCCCATTCGAAAATAACTCACCTCTGTGATCTCAGCTGTTGACTGTAAACTTGGCGAGTAGCTTTTCATACAAGTCTTGACATGTAGTTCTTTTAACCTAAGATATAGCCTTCCAAGGAGTCCATAACAAACAGGTTTGGCCATCCATTCTGAAATCAGCACACACCAAATAAACAAATCAGAACTAGATCGATGTGCATTATATACAGTGCTCAATCTTGCCAAGAGGTAGGTTCAGAACTAGCTTGAACTAAGTTTCCAGGGCATCCTGCATTTCAGACTGTGTTGTACTCCCTGTGCAGGGAAGGATGGGTTTGGTGAAATCCAGCCTTTTGGCTTTTGCCCTAATGTGTTCATTCAAAGCCAGTCAGCAAGGGGTGAGTGGTCAGATGTTTCCACTGTATTTTTTTTCAGATTTCTTACCCTACTGTTACATGACTTCTATTTTTTCAATGTTAAGCTGCATCAGTCTCTAAAAATCTCTCCCAATAGCATTGGCTTTTTGACATTATACTGAATGAACTGGAAAACTGGAGTTTCTTCTGCAGATGTATAGAGAAGGTAGGAAGATTTTTGTATTTACTTCAGCTAGAGAGCTGAAACAGTTGGATCTGACAGAGACCACGCAGGTAGCTAATTACATATCTCAAGAGGTCCTAGGAATATTTGGCTCCACAGTGAATCTGAAAGATTTGAAACATCTGTGATAACAGATATCTTTGCAGAATATTGTCCTTTCTGTGTTCCTGTGTAAGAGGTTACGTCTGTAATCGTCAACACTTACTATTAGGTGGTCCCTCTATTCTGCTCTGCTGTCATGTCAGCAGGAGATTTAGCTTAACAAATAATGCAGATACAATTTGGAGAAATTTTATTTTAGCAGCACCTTTGCCTTTTCAAAAAGATTTGCTTTATTTTGAAAATAGCAAATTAATGCTTTAATTCTTATTTCCTTGTTCAAATCTTCTTGCCTAAAAATCTCAAAAATGTTATTTCAGCAAAAGACCTTACAGCTCCTGTGATTTGGGTGGAAAATGGCTAAGTTCTTCCTATACTTATGCTTCTCAGATGGTGATGCACAGGCTACTAGTGTTTCAAGCAATCATGAACATGTATCAGTTAATCGGTTGTGCAGTTTTCAGAGTTTAGTGAAAACTAGTGGCTCTAAATTTCAGGACTAGGAAGGTTTATTGTCCAAAACTTTCAGACTACTTGCCTTTTGAGTTAAGCACAAGAGAAATTTAAGATGCTGTAAAAACTTTAAAGTATTTTTAAAAAGTATTTTGGTATAGTATAATGTGTATGAATTCTTGAAACATACTTACGTGATTATAAATAAGTAAAATCAAAAAATCAGGTTTCTGAATTGAGGCATTTTATTCAGGACTGGGGAAATAGCACTGCAGAGCACTAGCATATAGGAGAGTTTAAATAACAAGATGTACAGGAAGATAGGTTAGAATGAATTTTAGTGTTTTGGCACAGTGCTTCTATTTTTTAAATTCTCTGCTGATGTTTTAGTGTCCACAGGGAGTAGAAAAAATCTTAAAATTGTGTTAAAAATAGATACACCATGGTCACCAAGATATTACAGTATAGAGATTTTAATGATAAGTGAATCAACTGAAATTATACTGATTGAGTGTGGTTATTATTTCTCCTGATCCATTTAAATATTTCTTGATGGTTTCAAAGTACTGCAGTTTCATGTATAGGTTTAATAATCAAGCACAAATATCGAGCCAGGTATAGCAGATGAAATTAATTTTCTCCTTGCTTGGCAAGGAGAGAATAGTGATCCAGGAATAATTACAACATTTTGCTCACTTCCTGTACTTTTAGGAAGAGTGTTTAATACCCCAAGCACTTTAAATGGCTATTTTAAGCAATATAGAAACTTTAATGTCTAATTCTCTTAGTTTTCTCCTGCAACATAATACTCAGTGGGGTGTTACCTACTCCAATATTCTCTTTTTGTGTTATTTCTCTGCATTTTTGTTGCAAGTAAAAGTTCCATAAAACATAGGTAGATATTCAGAACACAAGCATAACATAAATTAAATTTTCTGTTTCAAGTCTAGCATTTGTTAGCCTGAGTTTACTAATAGAAACAATCCTACTCATTTGTTAATGGATAGAAGTCCAATCAAATTAGGAAAAGTAAGGTTTAAAATGGTAGGAATCCAAAATAAGTTACTAAAAAGCTGCATCTTAAACCATATATATGATGTTATAAAAAAATTCCTTCTCTTAGGTCCTTCAGTTCCTCCGAAAGTGTATGCGAGAACAATTCTTTTAGAGATAGAAAAATATTTCAGTGTAGTGACATAACAACTGCCAGCATTACTGATACTGACTATTTAGGAGTGACTGTACATGTAACTTGTCTACTCGGAGTTGAAATTCTATAATCAAAATTGCAAAAACATCGGACTTGGTTGGAGAATATTAAAGGGGAAAAGGTTTGGGGGAAGAGGAGGATTTATTGCTTAATATTTGAAATCCACTTCACTTTCATTCATTTATAAAGCAGCTCCGAAACTACCAGTGAAGGATTTCCTCTGGAGAAACAAAGTGTCATAACTGTTCCTATATCAAATTCTGGTTCACGTATGAGAGACATCCAAAGTAATTTCCATCAGATATTCCTTCATTGCCCAATGCAAGTATGAATAGAAGACAACTGGCATAAATAGGAACAACTTCTGCTCTTACTTATGCCAAGGATTAGACTGGTGTTCTGCATAACACAAAGACTTTTTTCTTCTTTTCTGTATTCTTTTGTCCCTCACTGCACAGACTTAAGCTGGGTAAGAACTGGAAACTGCTAGTATGCGTACTTAGCAGAGAAGAAAAAGCATGCAATCAGGTCTCAAAATTCTGATCATGGCCTTCTTCCAGGAAATTAGGGGTCTTATTTTCCTTTTTTTCATGTGATCATCCAGGAGCAACAAGTGTGGTATCACTGTGTCTTCAGAATAGAAAAACTTTTTTCTCTGCAGTATCCAGAGACAGCAAGACTACAGTCCCCTTGCTGGGGCATATGGGGTGGAATGTGTATAACTATTTCAGTTGCTCCTGGCAAACTTCTTGAGATGAAGCACGCTTAGGTACAAGGAGCTTTCGGCTCATGAGCAAATGAATCTCTCCTCTCTCATCTACATCGATAGCTTTTGCAACAGCATGAAATGCCCACTTTGAAGGTTTGTTTCTGTCCTCTCATTGTACATAAGATGCATCTGTGTCATATGAAAAGAGAGGGATGGTTTCAGAAGAGTTTGTGATCCCCATTTGCTTTAAATCTAGAATGTCAAAGGATCAAGGATTTAAGTTGCATGAGTGCCTGATCGTGAAAGCCTTGTGCAGCTCAGGAATCCACAGCTGTTTCAAACCAGTGCCAGCCATAGTGGTCTCATCACACCATCTTTGTCCAGCAAGGCTTTCTTCCCCTTGGATGCTCAAAGGCTGGCATGTTGGAAAGCACAGACAAATGCCTTTTACAGATCTACCCAAATGTAAAATATTTTTGATCTGGACAGATAGAGCATACGTACAATTAACAGTGTAAATGTATATGTATGTCAGCTCTGCATCTCTTATAATTCACATTATTAGTAAGCAAGTAACCTTCCCTTCTTGTCAGGCTTTTATAATAGAAATTCTCAATACTTGGCCTTGAAGTCTTTAGTATGACTAAGCAGTAGGCAACTGATTTCATCCCAAGGGATAGATATTTTTAACTGAGTTGAGATTTTCCAGATTTTTCAAGTAAAGATTCCATGTACTCTGTTCTGTTCAATTTTGCCAGCTGCAATTTTAAGTTTGGTACCTTGAGCACAGGGTGTCCTAATTTGCATTCCTGAACATCCAATGTGATGGGGAGTTTGCACTAATCATCTGTGAGACTCCAAAGGAAGCTTCTTCAGTAAATTCAGTCTTCAAAAAGGACCATATTTGACATTGATCTTAAAGAAAAAAACTCCATCACCTACAAGCAAAATCCCATATAATACTCATTATAGCAAAAATGCCTTCCCAAAAAGGCAAAATGTTATTTTTCAAAAAATGCCTTTGCAAGTGACTTTTTAACTTTTTATAGCTCAAAAGACAGAAATCTTTCTTACTCTCGTTCTTAAAATGTACCTGAAGCTTTAACATAGCTTTATAGAAGCCTGAAAATACAATGAAGAAGCAATGCCTGCTGCAATTTACGCAGTAAAAATGTCAGTTAAAATGTGAGAAAACAATTAGCCATTTTAATAGGTTGGCTGAGTTAAAGCAGCTGAAGAATCCTGACTCAGACTTGCACTGGGGCATTGAATTATAACATGGCAAGCAAGTCAACTGACCTCAATTTCTCATCTCCCAGAAATTATTGGTTAAAGGCCTTAGCTTACTCACTTTCCTTCTCTGCTATGCCAAGCAAGAAACAAGATTGTAGCAGCTTCAGAAGCACTGCAGTCCTAAAAGTTTTGCCTCCCTTCTGCAAGACTTGATGGGCTTCTGTAAGGGTCAATGTCTTCTACAGTGACCTGGGGTTCTACAGCTTTTGTGCTAAGCCTCTTTTGGAGGGGACAGATCTATTTCCTTCCTTTTGTGCCACGTGGAAAAAATTCAAATAGTCTCCTCACTCCATCAGAAGAATTTCCACAACAGCTTACATGGTTTGGTTTTCTGTTACTATCCCCAAGGAAATGCTGCTCTTGCCTCTCTGATATAGCCCATGCAAGGATCCCCACCAACTCTCCCAGTACTGCAGGTGGCAAATTCCTCAAACTAAACTTACTTTCTTTTGTTTGTTTTTTTTTTTTTCCAAATATAATTTGCAGATAAATATTATAAGGTACAACCTTAAAGCTTTCCTTGCATCCATCTGCAGACTACTGCAGTACAGAATGTATGAAATTTATGTACAAGTTATGTGTCAGTTTACATTTCAAATCTTGAACAGAGAATTTCGGTTTTATTTGCTATATTTCAAGTATTTGTTAACCATAGACACAGTTACATGTTTCCAATAGATTTTAGGCTCCAGACAGGCCTATTTTTCATTATACAGACCACAAAAGAGAACAAGTCAGAGTCACTGTGTCTCAAGTCATAGGACCCAGATAAGATTTATGTCTTTGCCCAGCAAACTCTCAGCTTATCTCCACTCTTAGCTCAGAGTTTTCCAGGCCTTTCAGTGACCTTTTTGTATGATACACTTTGTATGATACATTTTCACAGTCCCACTAGTATTACAGCCTGTTTTTCTCCAAGACATTACTACACCCTGTCCTGTTGATGTATTCTGTAGCCATAATAACATCTACTGTAGACAATCCCATGATGATGTAATACACTATCTTACTGTCATGACAGCTGATTAAGATCTGTTTGGAATGATTGTGTCCTACTAATAGGCATGCTCTATTTCAAATAATAATCTTCTGCACATTTTTAACAGTTATACCCTGTGGGTCTTAATTTCATAGCCAGTGTTCTGCTAAAAGGCAGGACACTTTATAATAGCCTCTTTAGTCTTTCATTTATTACTCTACTGGCAAACTGCATCCTCAGTGTTTATCGGTCCTGGCCAGTTTCCTTAAGTTAAAGGGAGACAATTTGGAGACTACAGCTATCAAATCAGGCAGACATTTTTATTTGGGAAGCTATGAAACTTTGGCAAGCTTGCTGTTATGACTGTAGTTGTTAACAGCTGAGAGCATATCCCAGTGGAGGAGGATAATTGTTTTCTGTCTGACCTAACAAAGACCAGAGCTGGCACCTTTATAAGAAGCTTTTATAATGAGCTAAATATGCTGAATTTAGTTGTATACTGAGATAGTATAATATGTGATAACAAGGGGATGGAATTTTTTCATGACTACAGTGAAATTGCAGTGTAGGGCATGAAATGAAACGCTTATCATTTTAACCGTGTTTTAATGATTGAAAGGCAGATAGTGTACTTCCAAGTGTCTTGCATTGCTTTTTGGCTTATTGCAAACCCAGCAGTTAGACTTGACTAGCTAGAGAAGTAGCTCATTTAAAATTATATCAGAAGTGTGAAACTTTTAAAGGATCATCTAGTTTCAAAGCAATGCAGGATTGCTTCCAACTATGGGCTACAGAGGTTCATGATGGAGAAGGTAACTTCTGAATTACATCAAAGACATGAATTATTCTAAGGAGACTGTAAGACATAAGGAAGGAAGTCTGCAGGCTTGCATTTGTTCTGCAGGGTGTTGAAACATCACTGGTAAGTTAGGAGTCTATAAATAAATATAGCAAAACAAACCCACAATCCTGAAGAAAAATTACCATAGAAATTCAATTGCAGTTTAGATTAAGGTCACATTTGAAATTCACAGCTGCATTTTCATTAATTTAAAACTGTACTGAACAAATATTTTTATTGACCTTCCTGTTTTTTCATTCAAGCATTACAGACCTTTCAATAGGTTTTCTTCTACAAATGCAATGAGATCTTAAAGTATTGTAACCATTCCACCAAACTGGTCTTAGTCTAAGAGCCTGATTTCTTCAGTCATGCACCCTAATCCCCTACACTTACAAGAGGATTCTGACAAGCCAGTTTAAGCTCAATCATTTTCAATTCTAGAAAGCAAAACCATGAGAAGGTTGCCCCAGCACTTGAAACATACATCTGAAGCAGAGCACTGACTTTCCTGCACTTTCAGCATTTGCTTTTTGCTCTTTTGGAAGCATCACATCAACACAGCATCCTCTTCCTGTGGTGTTTGGTGAGAGCACAGCACAGAGCATCCCAAGGCGCACACCTAGGGAAGGTGTGCATGGCACTGCCACCTCTGGAGGGGAACAGGTCAGCAGAGGAGATGTGAAATAGACCGTGGCTGAATGGCAAACAGGTGCAGCAGTGCAAGATGGATGAGTTCTTGAAAGAAACAGATATGGAGTAAGCTGGGAAGGTCGGGGGTGAATGTACTTGTTCTGAAAAGAGAGGACACCCACCCACCCACTCCTGTTTTCATATTTGGTTAGACAATGTTTTCAAGGTTTTTAGATGTAATTACTTTCAGTACAATAAATTACTTTTAGATTGGTTTTAATCAATGAGAAATCAAATGACAGATGTAAATATTACAAAGACTAAGAAAGTTATTACCAATGTGATTTTAATTATTTACATTGCAAATCAGTTCATGTATCTGATGATAATTAAACCTCACTCCAACTTTAACTATTTTTGGGTTTTTTTTTTCCAGAATTTAGCTTACGAAATCATTCTTACACTAGGACAAGCATTTGAGGTGGCCTATCAGCTTGCACTACAAGCACGAAAAGGGGGCCATTCTTCAACACTCCCAGAAAGCTTTGAAAATAAACCCTCCAAACCTATTCCCAAACCACGTGTTAGTATTCGGAAGTCAGTGGTAAGTATAAGGTAACTGTGCATGCAAAAAAAATCAAAATTCAGCTACACAGTTAAGAGCTGGCACGCTAGAAGCTTTATAATTAAATATACCTACTGAGTTAGAAGTGCTCTATGTCCAAGTTCTGCCCTCTGTGCGCATCAGCTGGTAGGGTTGTGTCCCTGCAGCACAGGCAGCAGTTTTGAACAACTGCTCCTTTTAGATTCCTCCAGTTTAAGATGTTGCTTGGCTAGTGTTGTGCATGTGTCTTTTGTAGTAACTGATCCAATCTAATTCTAATGTATTGTGCTTTTTAAGTGCTGAGGATCACAGCCAATGCATATCGCTCAAACTCTGTGGTTCCATGGACACTCCTGAACTCCTACCAAGAAATAAAATCAGCACGAAACTTGTTTGGTACATGATCACTGCACATGTATCTTAAGCAAATTACAAATCCAAAACAATTTACAACTATCTTGTCAGACCAAGCAACTTCTTGGGGCTTTTGACCCTCAGCAGACTGTTCCAAAACTGGGGTTCTATTTTTTTTTTTCAATATTTTCTTTGGAATTCCAAACTCCTAAGAGTCCAAGCTTACTACATATATATCCTATATATTGGTTGTCTTTAAAGTGCTCCCCTGAAGTGCATAGATGACCAAGAAATACTCTTTTAGGTAGAGCTTTTAAAAAAAAAAAAAATATTTTAAATCAAGTGAGAATCCAGAGTGATATGGGAGGGAAAAGGGAAAAATGACTGCACACTTTATTATATTCACTGGCTGTAAAGTGAAAATTGTACTCTGCGATATTAATTATTGGATGAGAGGAAGGGGAAAAAATTATGACTCTACACTTTGTCATCCATTGCTAAAGAATCACCTCCATAAAATTTTAAGACCATTTTCTGATGCCATAATCTGTCTCAGTAGCAAGATGGGTTATCAGGATCAAGGGTGGCTTTAACCAACTGTGATGCCCTATAGCCTGGGAGTAGACACAGCTCTGATCTGATCGGGAAAAAGAGGGCAACTGTGGGTACATTTGAGTGCAGAACACCGCACAGATTACTGTAGGGATGTTGTTGATACAGGATTTGTTCTGTGTTCTGTTGGTTTAAAGAGAAGACTTTTGTTAGAAATGATGTGTGCAGAGATGGTAACGCCTCTGTCTGTTTGCATTTGTCTTAAAGCAGATAGATCCATCCGAACAAAAGACTCTTGCGAATCTACCGTGGATTGTTGAACCTGGACAAGAAGCCAAAAGAGGCATTAATACCAAGTATGAAACTACAATTTTCTGATACAAAACTGCCCCCCTGTTCCTTGTTGTGCCTTGCACGCCAAGCAGTCACAGCACAGCCTTTCCTTTATGGCAACGTTTCAATCCAGCAGAGAGGAAGACTGCACTGTATGAGTGGCCTTGTAACTAACAAAAAAGGCTGACAGTCATTTCTGGTGATGTTCTTCTTCCTGCAGCACTGACAGAAGAATGACACTACATGAAGACTTTTAAAATTACAGCCCACAAGAGGAGTGAGAAACCTTATTTTTCACGCAGTTCTCCCTTGTGACTCTGCCACAGTGCTTTCTTTGATTTCTTATTTTAGAATTCTACTTTTTAAAAAAAACAAAAGGTCTCTAAACTAACACTAATGCTGCCTATGAGTAGAATATTTGATTGGTTTTATATTTAAATCTTGGCAGTTTTTAATTGAAATAGAACCAGAATTAATAAATAGAGTATTTGTGAAACCACTGAATTCATTAATACTTACTGTGTTGAATAAAGAGCTCATTACCGTGACAAGAAATTAGGCACCCTGATTTCTGTGTGCGCTGGTTTTATATGTAATCCTTGGTGTCCTTTGATCCTCTACAGAAACAGCAACCTCTTGCATTGTAACAAAGGATCAGAGTTTTATGAATGGTTAGAAAAAGGTATTAATAATGCACAGAAAACCTTTATTAGATATTTTTATGGAAGAGAAGTACTATAGGAAAACATATGAATATTTATGGAAGGAAGCCAGATGAATTATGACAAATATTGTTTATTTTAAAGTTAAGTAAACCACTGCTATTGCAGCATTATGAAAATTATAAGAGTTGTAGCATCAGTGCACGGGATGTTCCGTGTGCTCATTCTGAAATGAAGGTGGAACGGTCATTTTACAACACCTACGTATAGTTTATGCAGTTCAACATTGCTATAGCCATGAATTCTACTAGTATTTTTAACAAGTAATCTCAGTGGTTCTAAAAAAAGTCAAAACCATAGATTTTGCTATCAAGATTTCTGTCACAGAAAGCTTGTTTGGAAGAGTGTTGATAAAATTCTACTGAAAAACATTTTCTAAATAAAAATAGCAAGAAAAAGAAAAAAATTCCAAAGTAATAAAATGTTTTCATTGAACAAAATAGTTAAGCATTTGCTTAATATTTGATTAAATAAGATTTACTTACATTTTGTTTGAAGTGTTTTAATTTTTTTAATGTCTGTGGAGTATTTGTATAATACCATGATGTATATTTATGTAGAACTGAAATTATAACGGTACAAATATCACTATAGGAGAAAAATGGCATTTTAACGTATATTGTTCTATCCAGTCAAATTGTGAATCATTTTGAAGTTCATTATAGAGATATTGATAAATTGTGTGGTTGTCTTAATGTTTTTTTAATTATTATTTCATATCCAGCTGAGGTTTTCAGTTAAAATCATCAGTTGGTAAATTCCAAAAAAATGGATTAATTGAACTTGGTTTAAACCTGATAATTGTATATGGTTTAGTTAAACCTAATCATAGCGCTGAGTGATGACACACTTTTAATACAGTATTCAATTTACTTGAACAAAATAGTTCCTTGTACATATTTTGCCTATTCACTGTTGATATGTACGTAGTCAACTGACAGTAAAAAAAATAACCCTAAAAATATGGTACCAAAAGGAAAATTGTATAGGACAACAGTAAATAGTAGCCTCACTGCAACAAATACTTGTGTAAATATGCTTGGGCTTCCAGTTATAAATTTTGTAATTTTGTCATTTATTTATATCCTATAAAAGCACAGAAAATAAAATGAAGTTGTACAGTCCCAGTGCTTTGTGCATCATTTTATCATTGCTAAAGGATATAAGGGACCTGATCCAAAGGATATTGAAAGCAGTGAAAGGTCCTGTCCTCCCCTTTCCCCGGTTTCTTTGGGCTTTGGATTTGTGCCTCACAAACAGGAAGTGCTGTGGATGCCGTTTTGATTTCGAGTACAGATTTTGTTTACAGATGGTAAATACTTCGTACTTTAAAGTCCTTAATTAACTGGTTCTTCGGTGCACTACGGAACTGCTGACTTTCCATATTTAATCACACCATGTAAAGAGTCACACAAGGAATTATGTTAAAACACGTTCACTTCAGGCTCCAAAAGAACAAAGTGGTGAGATTTTTTCAGGCGATAAAACTGGGGCAGCTCCTATGTAGCTGAGTGACCCCTAAAATTAAAGGATGAGACGGGAGCTGCAGTGCAACTCCAAGCAAATGTAAGGGAAAGGAGTGAAACAACAGGAAGAAACAGCAGCTTACAGGAAGAATTTGATTTAGGTTCATCAAAGAGATGTCAAGCAGGTAAGGTGGCACAGTACACAGCTGAACTTGCTTGGGAGAGATAATTGGGGCAAAAGAGACTGAAAATGTCTAATGACACTGATGAAAGATGAGACAGATGAAAGACTGGTGAGGCAGGGAATGAGTGTGAAGAGAAGAGTCTTGGGACAGGATGAGGCAGTGAAAAATTGGAGCCCCCACAAGCAGAAACTGGAAAGAGAAAAGAATTAACTCTGTTTGCTAAATCTGAGATGCTAGAGGGAAACCTTTCCCTCACTGACTGATGATAGTGTAAATTAGTTGCAGAGAAGTCCAGGGGGTCTGCTCTGACATGGGACAGTTCAGCATTCCTTTCTTCAGATCCAGAGATTTTTATAAACCTGCACTAACCCAAAGCATTTACCACTTGATTTTCAGTCTTTTTTGGTCAAGGTGACTTTCCATTCAAGTTCCTAGGATGCTGGAAGTGTGCAGGCAGTAAGGGACAATGGTCAGTTTTAAAAGTGAAAGTCAGGAAAAAGCCAGACACCTCCAAAAGATCGGAAAGTTCTTGACCTCTAACTCAAGGTAAGAGGGAAGCAGAGGCAGTCAAGGAGAGTACACAGAGAAACTGGAGCATTTGAATGTTGCAAAACCAGAAGTTAATTGCAACAACTACCTTACAGTGGGAGAGTGGAGAACAGGAAAAAGAAGGGAGATAATATGGAAGTAGATTGCATTTGACATGAGAAGATAAGGAAACTGGCGTCTAAGTGAGGTGCGGGTGACATAGGATTTTGAGAATTATTTGGATAGTGAGGTCTTTAATATGTGTCGTAAAGAAGCTGCTGCTGGGAGAAAGCTTAAAGACTGGAGAAACTCCTGAGGGAAGCAATGGGGAAATTCTGTGTTGCGGAGGTGGAGGGTTTCCTAAAGCAGGTGTTGCATTTCAGACTGGACGTGGTCATTCCTCCCGCCTGGCCTGGTGTTTATTAAAAGCCAGAGGAGCAGCTGGAAGGAGGAGACAGCCAGTATATTTGATTCTGGCATTCTGCCAATAAGTTTATGAGAGGCTGCTTCTCCTGCAGAACCACAACATTACACGTACCTTGCATTTTGAAGCCAACATCTCAGCATGTCAAAAGCTGGCATAGCCATAAAATCATGACCACTGGGAAGAGAATAAGCAGGTCATGAAGAAGGTTGTGTCAGTTCTTTGGAAAAGAAAGCAGCATGCTAGACAGCTAATAAACTTTCACATCCAACTGTGAAATAGTTTATTAGCTTACATTCTATAAAACATGCAGTTTGTGCCATGTGCAGAACTCTCATTTAACTTTGCCCTAGATTTCTTTCCATGTGTTCTGCTCAGCTGCCCCGTTTCACACTTCAATGAAGGATGATGTCTAAGATGTCATCAAGAAAACAGTCTAGAAATAGTAATTTCAACTGTCTCCAAACTACCAACCCAAAGAACAATTGACTCTACAGAGAAACTGTGCGGCAGTGCCAAGCACGTAAGTGAAAGACATGGCATAAGGATTAGAGACAATATTTAGATGTGGGCCCTTACATTATCTAACGAGGGATATCCATTCTGTCGTGTAAAAAGACCAGCTGAAGACAGTGGGAGAAAAAATTGACTCCTAACTTGCTGGAAATACTGATAACAGGGTTTTCAGCTCACTGGAAAGCACAGGCCGATGATGCTCAGGCTTCTCCTGAAAAGCTCCGTAACTGTTTAGTACTTTATGACATCTTTAAGTGAACCAAGTTCTTTGCTAAACAAGTCCACCCTTGAATACACTGGCTGTAGTTAACTTTCACATCTAGGAGCTGATAATCCAAGCTAGACAGAGGCTGGTCACAAGCTCACCTAACTGAAACAAACACAAGATTCACTTGCAGCTGGAGTTCACACTGAGATACATAGTTTGTGGATGATTTCTTTCCTATTGACTAGACAGTCACACTACCCCTCACTGCAATCCTGAATGCCGCCAGCCCAAACACCACTGTCCTACTGAAAGGGCAGAAAAGGGAAATCAGGGAAACAGCCGATGGTTCTTGCCTTTCAGGAAGGATGCTCTCCAAATGTCGGAATAGGAAATGGCACCTCCACACCTGGCTTCCACTCTTGTACAACACCACAAGTACATTTCTCTTCAGTCTTACTTCACATGTACATGTATTTGGTTGTGCCACACCTTTCACTCCTCTGCTAGGGATCAGGTACCTAGATGTCTTTGAGCAAGCGGACCTGGGTAAAGTGGTAACAACTAGCAGACAAAAATGCTATGTAAATAAAAATTCTCTCTCTCCTCTTGCCCCCAATAGCTTAGAAAACTACTATTTCTATCAATCAAGAAAGCTCACTTCAAAACACTTCACAGCCACATAAGAAAAAGTGAAGCTTGGATAGAAACTTGAGGGCCTTAAGCTTCTTCCTCACACACAGAAAATATAACACAGATCTAATGTATGAAGTTCACTTAATTGTAAGATACATGCTTTTTTTGTCTTTTTTCTAAACATGGCAATTGCTACCTTCAATTTATTAGAAGAACTGCTCAAATTCTGCAGATCTTTAGCTAAATATAGTCTAGGATTAAATCCTTTTTTTATTAAAAGAAAAGAGAAAGAAAGGGGAGGGGGAAGGGGGGAAAAGGGGGGGAAAGGGGGGGAAAGGGGGGGAAAGGGGGGGAAAGGGGGGGAAAGGGGGGGAAGGGGGGGGAAGGGGGGGGAAGGGGGGGGAAGGGGGGGGAAGGGGGGGAAAGGGGGGGAAAGGGGGGGAAAGGGGGGGGAAGGGGGGGGAAAGGGGGGGAAAGGGGGGGAAAGGGGGGGAAAGGGGGGGAAAGGGGGGGAAAGGGGGGGAAAGGGGGGGAAAGGGGGGGAAAGGGGGGGAAAGGGGGGGAAAGGGGGGGAAAGGGGGGGAAAGGGGGGGAAAGGGTCATGAATCCATGCACAAAGTTAGGGATGGGTCAAGGCTTGAGAGAACATGTCCAGATTTGAAGGCAGTATGTTTGTTCTCATCTTTTCTAAATGCATAATAGAAAACCAGGAAAGTCAGTGAGACAAAGGAAATGGAAGTATGCTCCAGTATAGAGAATACCCAGAGAGCATTAACTTTATCTTATAGTGACACCATGAGGAAAAAAGAAATAGACTACACTAATTGTTAAAAACCATCAGATGCAGTGCAGTCTTCGTTCTTGTGCTTGTGACTATTGGATAATGATAATTGCTAGGCTGCAGAATTAAGCACTCAGGCATGTCCTAAGCAAAAATATCCTAATGTATGTAATTGGGGTTAGCACTAGATTTTTCTTAAGTTTGTTTTGCAAAGACAATTAATAATTTTTCTTTAAGTTACCTTTACATACTTCTACTGGTATATATTCTCTGGAAGGTACCAGTGATGGATTAGGTGAACAATTCTGCATTGGAATTAAGTGGATATACTGAAATCTCCAGATACCGGGGAATGCTGTGCATTAGTGGAGGTTAATGTGAAAAGGTTTTAGATCATTCACCATGGCAATCTGTCTGTCACAGCTGTTACATTTCACTCAGCTGTACTTTTGAAAAGCTTCAAGAACTACCTAGGCCAAATACTTGAAATCTAGAAAATTAAGTTGATTGCTACAATAAGTAAAGAAAAGAGACTGCTAAGGTTGCGAAGTCTCTTAGAGTCTAAGTCTCTTAGACTTCTAAGAGACTGCCATCATTATCACCAGCCCCTGATGTGGCAGGAAAGCCCTTAGGTGAGAAGTACCTAAGTAATTCCAGCTGCTGATACACATGGCCTGCCTCCCATTCTACAGAAAAATACAGGGAACAATTTCCCTGCCAATCTGACTTTGGGGAAATCTGTTTCCCAGCAAGAAGCCTAATCATTACAGGATGCAGTCTGAAGGAAACTGCACTAGGAAAACAAAAAAAACTGTTGCACCTGAAGGTACAGCTCACCTGTGTTCAATACTGCACTTCCTAAAGTGGCCAATATAAAAGGCAAGTGACAACATTTAAAGGCCAAATTATACAGTACAATTTCTTTCTGATCCATAGGTGACCACCAAAACCCCAGAATCTTAGTATTTCATTACAATCTTTCTCCTAGAACAGACTATGCAGACCTGGGACAAGAACTTTATTCCCTTGCCTTGCACATCTCCTCTAAAGATAGGTACAGAAAGAAACTCAAGAGGCCCTCTGGTAAAGATCTTAGCTATATAATAATCCGCAACATTTGAAGCACACAGAACAGCAGGGAGCATTTGTTGAGACTCAGCTTTCTGTAGAGAAGTAGAAATTAAGAACTAACTCCCTTGCTTTACATGACGTTTTACAAGATGTTTTTTAATTCCAACCAATAGAACTTTCTGCACTTTAGTCAGCAAGGCTGAAATGTCCTGCCTCTCTCCCCCACCTCACTAACAGGTCACTTCTCAGTTGTCTCTCCAGTTCAACAAGGCAAATTCAACTCATGCATTACACTACAAGACTGCCCAGCTCATGGATCACTATTTGTGGTCCTCTTCTAAGTTTGGGTTGAATTCATTTTGTCTCTGAAATACAAATATCAGAGCTATATGCACTACTCCAGCTGATGTCTTGTTGATGAAGCCCACTCACTTCCTCAAGAAAGAGTCTCTTAACGTACCCACAAGCCCCGTGTACACACCACTGCAGGCACTTTGGGGTTTGTATGGATTATACCATCTATTTGCATTTCCACACCACCATTTTCACTACAGTCTCATTGGCATTCTTGAGTCCACTAGGTATGACAAAGCTATATTTTGTCCATCAGGTAACAAAACCATGCTATTGGATGTTTAAAGTAGACAGGCATCATGTTGTGATAGCTAGTTATTCTTGCAATTTATTTTTTAGCCAATTTATATTATCTGCAGCATCAACATCAAAGGTTTTATAGATCTTGGACAAAAACATTAAATAACACAGTACCGATAATGTGATCCATATTTAAATTCATCTAATATGCTCTCTGTCAGGACTGTAGAACAGAAGATCTTTTAAACCAAAATGCTGTCAAATCTGCCATTCCACTGTTTACTCAGGACTGACTTCACATCAATAATTGCCTTGGTCACCTCTTTCAAAACACCAGAATCATCATAACTCACAATTCTTCATAAAACTGTGATTTTTTTTTTTTAAGATATGATAAATTTTACCAGGTGTGATTCAAAGGACGCTTCACCTCATTTATCTCAGACACTTTGTTATTTATTGTTCAAACTTGCTGATTCAAAATTCTTCAGTTTGAGCAAATGTATCCTTGTCACCTGCTCAGTTAAGATTATAAACTTCCTGTCCCTGTGATTAACATATTCCAAACGTTCTGTCATTCCAAAATCATATTTCACAACTCTGTCACCTTGATCAACGGAATAAGCTGCTTTTAGTTAATTGCATAGGTTTAATGACATTTCACTCAGTGTACAAACCCCTATCAGTAGTTCCTATACTTTACATACACTCTAAAATATCATAAACATCTCCTAACATATTTATCTGTGTTTCACTGCAGCTTCTACAGTCCTTTTTAAGGAATGTCAGGTAAGATAGTATCATCTCATTCAGTGGGTTTTGTTGCAGTCTTTTTTTTTTCCACATCTGCAGAACTGTGTCTCCTTGGACCCCTTTCAACAATTCCCAGTTTTAACACATCCTACATTACATCTGTGTTCTCAGCTATGCCAAAAATTGTTTTGCTGGAATGACTCCAAATCCATACCTCCCTGACCAAGGTGATACCCTATTACACAAGAAACGTGCAAGTAGAATACAATCTGTAACACCTGGAAAACTGCTAATTTTTACACTTCAAATTTGATTTCATAATTTGATTTTATAACAAAGATTTCATAAAGGTTTGCTTTTCAAGAATGTCTCTGCTGATCCAAAGCCAAGTGTGTGGGCGTTTTTCATCTTGCTGTAGTTGATTTAACTTGTTAAAAGGAGACTTAACTTCCTCTCTATATTTTCTTTCAGTTACATAAACATTCCTGTGAACAAGTCAGTAAGAATTTATGACAGATTTAGAGCTGCCTGGTGATAATTTATGAGTACTTTATGTTGGCCTGATTACCCCAATTTTTGTTATATGCCTTCACTTGTTTAACATAGCAAGAATCTGTTGGGGAAAAAACAACTCTGAAAGGGAAGGATAGATTAGGGTACCCAGTTTTCAAGCTCTACTCAGTTCTTACGGAAAAATGCCAGATTTTTTTTTACTTTCCTATTCAAAATAGCCCCTAAAACCAGCTTAGAGGAAGAAACAAACACTGGTTATAATTACACCTTTCCCTTTAACGTGTCACTACTACTGGATTATCTGTGCTACTGACTTCTGACTGCAGTGAATTCAATTTTATCTTTACTTCTTCTGTTCAAGAATTTTTGCAGTTCTCCCATTTGGGCCCAGTTCTTGGGTTATGATACCTAATCTAGCTCTTCTCACTTTGAACTTTTGACTGTGCTTAGGAATTCCAGTTTTTCCCCTTCAAGGAACCTCGTCAACCATGAATAGAGAGTCAGCTTAGAAATAGCACAAAATCTCTCAGTGCTTTCATTTTGATAGGGAAAACCACTTTGTTGGAATTCAAACATTGCACAAAACATAAGTTTCAAAACAGAAGACACTCAAGCTGAAAGCCCCTCATTACTTGTCATAGTTATGAATTCCAATGTAGACACCTAAACTGTGTTTTTGCGAGAAATCAATGTTAAGAGCTTTTGTGTTTAGCTAACTACTGAAAGCATTCAGCATGACCAAAGTCTCATTTTCCACATAGGTTCCTGCTTAACAAAACAAACACATGGGTAGACACATATTTGTATCCTAAAATATCTTCTAACCCCCGACAGAGCTCCAATAAGAATCAAAATATGTAATGCAAAAAGGAGGTACAAGCTGCATGAGCTGGAAACACTGTAGTTTAATTTTTGAAAAGCAGGAGATGTAATTTGTATGTGAACTAAAAATAAAAAATATAGGAAGGATTATAATTTTTAGAGAAAGTGTTCTTTATTTCCTAGATTCACATTTTAGCAAAAAAAAAAGTAATACAATCCATAATACATTTACGTAACAGCTTGTTAAAGATCATTGTTTTTTTTCACTAACACTCAGTGAAGAAACCAGAAAGATTCAGAACATATACTGAGAAAAAGCTCCATTCCACAGAGTCACTTTGTGATAAAAGAAAGAACAGTCAAACACAACTTTGCTCCAACAACTCTTCTGCTAACTTTACCAGTACCAGAACCTTGAACAGTGGAACCTCCCATTTGCAATCAGGCTAACGATAGAAACTAAGGACAAAATATGAGCTAAAGTAGCTTGAGAAATTACAAACTCTGAAGAGCTCCACAGCTATTAGAAGTTTAAAAGGAAAAATACAACATAACTTCAAGCAATAGACATTTTTTCCATGTCTACCATAACCAAAAGTTTAACACTTTGAACAAAGATATTTCTGGGAAATGGAGATAAAACAATCAAATTAATAGACTTTTAGCGTATTGCCATCTACTGAGTTTAATGTATTTTTCACCAAATGTAAATGCTCAGGATATGCTATGAAGAAAATTCCAGATTATGGGTAGTTCAATTGAATTGTACCTCTCTCTGGCAGGTACTCACCGTTGCAATCTTGCTGTGAAAAAAACCTGTTCTACCACAGATTCAGTTTGACCACCACCATTCTCCTTTTTGAATGAACTTGTCCCCAGAGGATACCTCAAACCAAGTGCTCCAGACTATGAAAAAACAGCTGCTGAGTCAGAACAGCAATTTAATAGTTGAATTCTTGATATTGTAGAAAGAAAAAACATTAATATCGTCCCTATAATTTTCAGAAGGGACAAAACCACAACTATCTGGTTATGAGAAACCGAAAGTGTGACATCTGTGAGATGTTTAAAATATTTTTTTAGATGCTTTGAAAATTCACACACATTTAGGTGACCTTTTTTTGATGCTAGTGTTAAACATAGACTCAAATAGAGGCAAAATGTAACCAACATTTAATCTGTTCAAACTCTTTGAAACTGTTCCTCTTCACTCACCCAGTTCTGAAATTTAAGACACCTATTGATAAGACCCATTCCACATATTGCCTTCAACCTCATTTCTACAGTTGGAAATATAAAATGCGTAATTTCTACCCTGTACTGAATATAAATAAACTCCACAGTACATTTTAAGAAATCTTGCAAATACATTGAGAAATTTAGGAGCTACCAACTTGCTTAAGTATATCTTACATTACATGAGTGCTCAACCATCAAGACATAATTATCGGCTTCAGATTGGATTCTTTAAAGCAAAATGTTTGATCTGTATTTAGAAACAGATTTCTATTGACCTATGCCTAGCTCTGTTCATTCATCTATTCTCTACAAATTGTTTTTTAAAAAAAAAACTAATATTCCCCCAAAAAAACACCACAGAAACTGTTAAAAAGGCTTAACTCCCAACATTTCCAAATGTCACGCTAAAAATATGTTGCTCCTCTCATGCAGTATTGAGATCTGTTAAACCAAATTACAAGGTCTGACACAAAACAACTCAAAACTAACCCTAAAGCTCAGGAACCAGGTTCGATTCCTTCACTCAGTACGTGTGGACACGTGTTCAAATACAGATGTTTTCTTGCCCTCCATCAGCAAATGTCGCTGTGCACCAGCCCACAATACTTTGTCTGTGAAGCAGCTTTTAGCTAATAACAACATTGCTGTGCTCAACCTGGTTCCCTACAATTTCTATCTCTTCTCAAAAAACAAGTCAGTGCTCAAAGGAACCCATTTCTTTGTCAATAGAAGATGCGAAACGAAAAACAACTGAGATCCTCAACACCCTTTCAGAAAATGATCTGCTTTGAACGTTGGCAGCATCGTATGCAGCTGTGCACCAGCTCAGAAGGGAACTATGTTGAAGGTGATTGATTTTCTTAATTTCTTAAATAAAAAGAGCTACAGGCAAAGGCTCTTTTCTTTGTGTTGGACCTTGTATGTTTTCCATTGTTTCCTTGATCTTTTTTTCCTGCTCTACTGCTGCCAAGAAGCTTCTAACAACAGCTGATACTGATCATAGTATTAAAAGAGAAATTTAAGTCGTTCTAACTGTGAAGTGCAGAAATGTCCCTGTCATTGTGTCTCTGGAACCGGAAAACTTGCTCTTAGAACATGACAAGACTAAGATTTCTCAGCAGTAGAATAAGAGTTTGAACCAGCAGGCTACAAAGTCTTAACACATATAAACCCGAACACTGATTCTAGCAAGGAAATCCCTGCTCTCATTTGTTAAAGTGCTGGTTATCTATAAAAATGAAATTTGCTACACAATTAGGAGAAAACAGTTAAAAGAGCCTATTGCTTTAGGAACACGAGTAATGTAAAATACCGTTGTTTAAAGATATTTACTTTAGAAAGAACACATGCTTTACCTAAACAGCATCATATTTAACTTATACACGGCTGGATTGGGTAGATTGGTCTTTGCCTCAATTTTGAATCATTTTAAACATCATGATTTTTTAAAATTCATGCAAGTTCATATAAGAAACTGAACAAAGTTTAAAAAAAATCACAGAGAGACACAAATAAACTGAAAGGAATGAATATCATACACATAAAACACAGAGGGTCTAACTGTGGCATCCTAAGTACTCAAATGATCCCTCTTGAGTACAGAGCAAGAATCCTCTCTAGCCTGAAGGACTTGAATCTAATCATTCCCAGAGCACTTGTTATACTTACAGTCTATCGTTTGTTAAATGGAAACAAGCACAGGAAGCTGATTTGTTCTGTAAACAGTTAGGCCCCAAGAAACTGCCTATCGAAACACTTAGAAGATACTTTAGCTTTCCCATCCTTCTGAATAAACACATACATGCCCCCTAAACAGCTCAACCATCACACAGCTGTACCGTGTCCCACAAATATAATTGTAGAAGATGATACAAGAAGTGCTGAAGCTGACAATAACACATTCAGACTGAAAAATCTTACTCTTTTGTACTCACTGTGTTTTTTAGGATGCACCGTCACAGCCCAGCTTAGGCCTCTACTAAATATAGGTTCAAGGTTCCTCATAAAAAGCTCCTGTAGGAGAAAGGTGTGCAGAAAGTTAATTTGGAAAATAACCCTCAAAACCCAAGAAAACCCAACACCCCTTTTCCAAACTCCCTTCCCCTCCCCTCCCCAAAATCCACTAACATGCAAAGAAATGGATAGCAGCACACTGCACAGTATCTTTGGAAGTGCTGAAAAGCACGTCAGGCTATTGCAGAGTTCGTGCCGCAAACAAGCCCAGTCTGAGTTTAACAGTTCACCGCACACTGGCAGAGCCAGTGGCTGTGTCCTGTTCCTAGCTTGAAAGAGCAAAGTGAAATTGAGCACAAAAATCACACTGGAAGCGTTCCGAGTAGCTGGCACACTCTCTGTTCTCCAAACAGTTAGGTTCATTCTGGTCTTCTTGAAATCACGAAGAAATAAGGTGTCCCAAGTCCTCTGAGCTCTTGGGCATCATCATCACCATCTACGAACCCAAATAAATTTGTGATTACATAGCAGAAGAACACTTCGGAAGAGCAGGGATGAGGACAAATTCTCTCGCAGGAAGATACAACCTGGGGAACTGAATTGCATACAGATACTTTACTAGGTAAAAAAAAAAAAAAAGGGGAAAACTCCAACAATTTGTACTGCATTCTGCAATACAGTGTTGAACTGCACCATTTTTAGGAGATGTTGAATAATTTTGGGGTAGAGGATGTTCCGCTACTGGCAACAGGTTACCAGTTCCAGCTCTATTCACCCACTCCAGCACTACAAGAGGTCTATAAACATTTACATGGAAAAATCTCAGGCAATAACTGCATAGTTCCATTTCAAACGACTGTGTGACATAAGGGAAAGTGGAACAGTAGTTAAAGGAATGGTACAATTCAAGGCAATATAAAACATTCTTTTGAGCATCTGGATTGCAGGTGGGTAAAATTCCATATTAATAAAGTGATGAAAAGATATTTGTGAAGGAGCTGCAGGTCTAACTGTGACTACAACCTTCTACAGAAACCGACGAACATCGTTAATAGGAAGAGAACCTAAAAATTGTTTGCACAAAAGCATATTATAATTTTGGTTAAAGAACTAGAGAAAATTGGCAATAGTCATTAGTTAAATGTGAATGCAGACTGATTCAATTTGATCTGAAATTACAAGAGATAATGGAAGCAATAACGTTCAATCTACATAAAAATTGCTTCGGCCAGTTTTTTTCCTTTAAAATACAGCTAATATCAAAAAGAACAGTTAAACATGATGATGCAGCAGGATTTTATTTTTTGTTACTGTAACATTCATAAGAATTTTCTATTAAAGAAGTTGTTGATTGGTTGGTGCCTATTTTAACAATTTTGTCATCCTCTTCCTGCGAATCCTATCTATTCTTTGGCTCTTCAGACTTTCTCATCGCTACTTCTCTTCTTCCACCTCAGCTACAAAAACTTAGAGGTAACACCATAAACGTGCACATGAACGCAATGATTTCAACTCTATTAACACCACCTTCTTTGAAGCACAGCTTCCTCAGTTCCAGCAACAAGTATAATGCTCCTGTGTTGCCATTCTTGAGGAATAATTCAACAATGCACTATTTACCTTAAACTTCTTCAAGATTCTGTGCTACTTCCTTGAAAATTGTAATCATCTATGAACTCTGCTCATTCACAGTTTATTTCCTTTATTAAACCATGACCAATTTTTCCTAACATCAGAGTTTCACCAGCATTGTCACAAAAGAAAATCTTCTGCTCTGGTTCCATATGTAAAACGTTTATCCTGTAGTTTTTGCTTAGTTGTGTTTCTAAAATTCAGCCCAACATGGTCCTGTGCAATCAAGAAATGCTCGCTGAGAGGACCTTCCTGCTCCCTGAATATTCAGGAATTCAGGGAGGGTACTGATGAGGGTACTGTGCAAACTAGGCAGCAGAAGCAACTCTGTCCTGACCATTGCAAAATGTGTTCCAAGGCTTCAGTTTCCTTTTGTTCACTTTTTCCTCCATTCTCACATTTAATACTGTTGCTTACCTGTCAAAGTATTTCTGATGAACTTTGTAAAGTAGCATTATGTTTAGATTGAAAATAAAATCACAATAAAAGTCAAAAAGCACCAGCAACATTCCCCCTCCCTCCTTCCCTTAAAAAAAAAAAAAAAAAAAAACAAAAAAAAAGCCAAAAAACACTCAAGAATTGAAAGTCATTTACAGCTTTGGGCAATATTGTCTGGATTATTTTTATTGAATGTTGAACATGATTAGAATACAAAATCTCATGTTTTTTTAATTGAATTTCTTCTCTTTACATTTTTGCCAGCAGTACTTTGATTATACCGACCCGTATTGAAAAGAACTTTACAAATTATGGAATTTCAAGTTAAAAAAGAGGAAAATTTGATGATTTTCAAAAACAGGAAAATACTAAGAAAGTATATGAAATCTTCTGAAACACACACACAAAAACTGAGAAATTGAGAATTGAGAAATTCATTATTCTGTATCAGCTGACACATTTTCTAATGTATTTTTTACAATGAAGTACTTAAATGGAGTGAATGTTCTAGTACCCACTACAAAAATATTGAAACCATGATATTAATGCTTTTGCTTCATCGCAGTTGAGGCAATTTAGTAGAAATGAGACTCACTAGGTACCTAAGAAAAATTGTTATTTAATTATTCACAAAAGAAACGTCAAGCAGAATTAGTACAAAATGTTAAAATTTCAACCTCATATTCAATCTATAAATATTGTAAAAAAAAAAAAAAACCCCAAACCCCCCAAAATCAAACACAAAATCACATATTGCCAGGCAAGAGATCTCTGTGCATAGAAACTCATGTAAACAAAGCTGACGATAAAAAATGTCTCCATAGTATAAACTCAGTGTTCATCCAAAAGGAAAAATAACTAAAATTCACACCTTCTTATGTTTTGCAACTTTTCAAACAATTTCTATTCTCAGTTTAGCCAGTTAGCTCTCTTCTTCCTTTGACTAGAAATGCGTCACAGCCTCTTCCACTTTGATTGATTCTTCCACTTCAAGATCCTTTCAGATCTTGCCTTGAGAAAACAAGACTCAAGATGTTCCCTTTAATAATAACAGCTCATATGCGTTACAACGCACTTTATCTCCACAAGGTGGGAAGCAGGAAGGTTCTTGCCACAAGCGGGAAGCACTGCTGCTGTAAACAGGAACAACTACTCGATTCGTTATATATGTTAAGCACCACCAAAGTTTGTTTCATTTTTCAAATGAATGATATCCCTGATTCTTTCCATTCCACACTAAATTTAAATCATTGCACCACAGTAAAAAGAATTGGTTTTGCATCTTACACAGTGGTGTTCATGGCTAGAGAGCATTTAGCCATCAGCCTTAGCACAAAATACAATTTTGAAGTATTACATTTGCATTATTTCTTCACTGGTATTAATATTAAATACATCTCATCTGAATAAATCTTAATATAATTTCCTTACAAAACTGGAAGCAACATACTTAAGACGCAAATCAAGGCTTAAGGATTATAATAACACTTATTAAAAACAAGATTAAATGCAAGTTCATTTGAAAAAACATACATAAATATACATGAACACATCATGAGTACAACAATGAAATATAATTCACAGCTTAATGAGCATCAGACAAACATTTAGCAGAATTTTGTCTGCAGCTCAAAAAATTGAATTATCTTTTCAGTGTTCAGCACAATAATTACAACTTCTGTAATACGTAAAGAATACCGAGATTATCAACAGTCACATACACTTTGAAATTAGGGGACACATGTATTGACTTGAGGTTCGTTCCATTTGTGTAGAAGGTTTGTAAGGATTCTCCAGTAGTTACATCCCACCACTGTAAAAAATAACAACACACTTAGCAATGCAATCTCAGTTGACTGCTTTTCCCAAAGAGGTAGAATTAAAAATAAAAATATGAGCAATTTTAAGTAGAAAATGTTTAGGATCAGTTACTAGAGGTAAAAGGCTTTCAGATGAAGAGAATTTTCAAAAATATTTAAGCTGTTTAATCTCAAAAAAGCATAAAAAATAATAAATTCAGGTACTGTCTTTATCACAAAGTGTGATCACTAGATGTAAAGTGTAACATATCCAAAATTTAAAATATTATGTATTTCTAAATAACCAAATGAATACGTGAAACACGTTGCCAAACCACATAATTTAAACCATAGCTGGATTAAAAAATTTAGGTGGACTCACAAGAGGATCGATCATGAACACAGTTGGAATAATTTGCAGTTTTGTTGTTAGTAGGACAGACTTCTTTTTTAGTGAGATTAGAATTATTTTTTTAGAATATACAGTAAGCACTAATAACAAAGATACAGAGAAGTCTTCAACCATAAGACTCCATATAGACTGAAATTTCATATTTCTCAGGAAAACTGTAGACCAATGTAAAACTGAATGAAATGCAATCCAGCACAAAGCTGTTACTTGACTGTTCCAATAAGAAGTCTACTCTCTGTTCTTGTAATGTTTGAGTTCAGTAGCAAAATATTGAAACAGATTGCCTTCAGCTTTGATCATCTATAAGAGCAGGTGGTATTACTACTTTTTAGCTGATTCATCTCATGAAACATGTAACACTGTACTTGTGAGCATAATACAGATCTGCAACTACACAGGTACAATGTTCTGACTAAAACCACCTTTCCCAAAGGGCTGTTATTTGATAGAGACCTGGAAAAAAACTCCATATCTTAATTAGATCTTGAACCTTTGCTGATGGATAAATGAATAGGTGCTGGGCCACTGGGTACCACTCCCTCAGCAATTTCAACAGCACATAGCTGGATGCGCCTCATCTATGAGCAAGACTACTCATTTCTTTAAAGGTATCCACTATGTAACTCTACAATCCAAGCTGGTCTGATTTTTAGGGGCCCAAACTCCTGAAATGTTTCAGACTTTCACTGATTAGTGCCTCCCTACAAAAAAAGGGTGGGTGGGTGTGTTTTTTCATGCACATCACACACAACCATCTGTAGATCTTGAAAGAAAAGCAGAAATACAATACTTTGAGAAGACATAATGATTGAATCTGGTTACAATGACTGGAAAAGGCAAATGCCATGCTCATTTTCATGAAGGGCAAAGAAAATGGTAGGAACTACAGGCCAGTAATCTTCATTCCAGTGTCTGAGATTATTATGGAAAAAGTTTTATGGAAGCTGTTTCAAGTCATATGAAGGACAAGAAGGTGATCATGAACAACTAGCACAGATTTACCAAAGACCCAAATGACTTCTATTGACAATAATGGTGGTTCTGCAAAAAGCATATCAGCAGCAGTGCATGTGACTTCAACCAAGCCTTCAACATGGTCTCCCATAGTGTCTCTATAGTCAAATTGGAGAGATGAACACTGGAAGGGTGGAATACAAGTTACGTGACAAACTGGGTAGACTGTTAGATTCAAAAAGTAATAGCCAGCCGTTCAGTCACTGCATGTTGAGTCCCACACCAGTACAAGACACACACTCACTAACTAGAGAAAGTCCAGCACATAGTCATTGAGAAGGCTGGACACTTAAAACAGATGCCATAGAAGACAGATCACTGAATTTGTTTAGCCTAAAGAAAAGGTAGCTAACTGCTGTTTTCACCTACCAAAAAGAGTTACAGACGATATGAGTCAGATTCTTCTGTCAGGGCCCAGAGGCACCCCTGTCAGGGTGGGAGACAAAATTGGAAGGTGCAAGGCCCTAAGCAACTTTACAGAACTCTGCAAACTACTTCTAGCAAGGGGCTAGACTAGATCAGTTCCAGAAGTCCCTAACATCCTAAAGCATTCTATGACTCTAAGAAGCATTACAATACTGTACTGCATAACCACAAGACAAAATGGGAAGGAAGTTAGGATACATGTCTTGTTCTCTAACATGAAATCAGAAGATATTTTCAACACTAAATTAGAAAATTCAACAGACTTTGTTAAATGGATACAAAGAATGTAGCATGTCCAACAACTAAACACTAACCAACAATCAACTAAGCTCTAACACTCTGTGAGATGAGACCTCCACAACTTGTCACTTCACATATACATGCAGTTCACATGATTCCTACTAACAGGTATTAGCTACTGCATGAGGAAAAAGAAAAAACTCATGAGAAATTTATAATGATGAAGAACAAATTCACAGACTGAAAGATCACCTCTTCCCTTTCCCACAAAGCGTTAGCCAAATAAAATGTATGAGCCAATAAAAGACTGATAAAAATATTTATCTCCTTCATTTCAACACACTCTCGTCCAAAGATTAATTACAGAATGCCTTTCAAGGCAGAAAATCATCACTTGCAATTCCTTCTGAATCTCTATGTATGAAAAAATTTAAAACTCACTATATTTAAAAAAAAATAAAGGGTTGAGACACAGCATTTTTCTACTCATTATAAAGAATACATGTGCTGCTGAAATTGAGAGGATATTAAGACAGATAGAAATTACTGGAATTTTTAATATTAAAGATGTTAATGAAGGATGTTGCTAAAAAAATCTGAAGCCAATAGAAATGGAATGTATGAGTCTGTTCTGAAAGTCTGAAGTCTAAATTCTTAAAAGACCTTTACAGAGGGCTTTCAGATTTGAAAAGAAAAAAAGCTAAAAGAGCTAGACAGTCAAGAAAACTCAAGCAGCTTTGTGTTAAGTTTCAGGTTTTTTCTTTTAATTAGTCTGCATTTTTTTTTGGAATTGCCAAAGTATTGCCATTTAATTAGGTATGTCAGGGTATTTTATTATTTCAAGGCTTTTACCTTAAGATAGCCTCCAGATGACACAAGCATTTTGCTGTCAGGAGAGAATGCAAGGTCTGTTACCCAACCACCATGTGTTGGTTCTCCTTCATCTACAGTAACTGGGGAGCAGAAGTGAAGTAATGCACCCGTTAAAATGTCCCAAATCTAAAAAAGAGAGAAGATAAGCAAACTTCATAGGGGAAAAAAAGTCACCAGTAAGGAAGGTGAAATAATTTTTTCTAGAGGAAAAAAATCCAGTAAATTAGCTTTCTACTTGAAGTGACAGAATAATTCAAAAAATTAATACTCCTCTTAGAACTGTATCATATATGGACAATTTAATCACACATGCAGTTCACAGTAGAATTATTAACAAATCATGTGAATCAATTCCACAGCATTCATGGAACATAAATCTATCATGGTTAGAAAACACTGCCGCATGTGGCAAACTTCTCTATCATCAACTCCACAATGTTCACCACAATGCTAACAAATTAGACATGCAGAACACAAACTATGAGAACTCTTCTGACTACTGCAAAATAAACAGCAAATTTAAAGCAGTACCCTTATTTCTCCTTTGTCATCTCCAGTGGCCAATAATTTGTTATTAGGAGAGAAAGTACAGCACCGCACACAGGCTTCATGACCTTTCAGCTCATGAAGAACAGACGAACTTTCAAAGCTCCATATCTAAATGAAAAACATAAGAGTGGAAAAAACAAGTTCAAGAACAATTACAATTTCTTTCTAAAAAGGAATTAGTACTCAAAAGTACATAAGATTTTTGGTATATATGCCTACATGTATGTGCATGCACATATGTTTTATACTGTAGTCTGCTTTTCGTGTTATTATCTGAATCACACCCGGAATGCACTTGCTACAGATTACTGAACCAACTGCAATTATATTTTTTTCCTTGGAATATACTCTTAAACGAAACTGATTCATTTACAAGGAAGTTCAAAGATGTTCACAGAAAAAAGATTCATCAATCAACTTAAAGTTATATTTTTAACATCTAATGGGAAACTAAAAATAGAATGGGGCAGCCCCAGAATACTAAATAGTTCACTCCCTTTTGCACCTCAATCCTGAACAGGAATACCAGAAACTATGACTGAACGTTCCAGAAATTTTTCTTCACTTAGGTGCTAGACTACTAACAAAATAATTCAGAGAACTAAACAAAGTGTTCTGCACAAACTTGTGCATTAAACATGTATTTTATTTGTACAGAAGTCACCCGCCTCAAGTTACATCCAAGATCAATTGTGAATGACTGTAACAGCTTTCAAAATATGCTCAAAATACAGTAAATTTAATACTAGAAATAAAATAGGATAACTGAAACAATCACTAGTTACCTCATAATAAAAAAATACATCACACATTTCAGGACAGATAAGGCATCATTTTTATCTTTGTACAGAAATTAACCAACCTTTGCAGTTTTGTCAGCAGAAGTAGACGAAAACTTCGTACCATCAGGTGAAACAGCACAGGAAAGAACAGTACCTCCATGGCAAGCAAAATCTTTTTCCATGTTTCCAGTAGTGGTATTCCAAACCTAACAAATATTCAAAAAAAAAAAAAAACCCGGGTTACTTTTGTAACACCGTAAAAAGGTTTAAAAGCTGCACCCAACACAGCAATATACAGGAGATAAAAGTCAGCTACATTATTCTAATATAGCCAATACTTTGCTACAATTACTGGTAGAGTTAAAATCCAACAAAAGTGTAAATCTTACTAGAAATAGAAAATGCAAAATTGTGTCTTAAAATTCAGCTTACACTTTAGGATCAAGTCAATAACAACGTGTAGGAAATACCAAATATCAGAAGAGACAGTAAAATGTATTTTATGCAGTTTGCCAATATGCAGCCTTTTATTTACCTTAACGGTTCCATCAAATGACCAAGAAAGAAGTTTTGAATTTTCCAGAAGTCTAAAATCCTTGATTGCTTCCTTGTGGCCTCTTAGAAACACGCATTCACTCAACTGCCAATTCCACACCTAATCATAAAGATGGAATGTATTTTTAAAAAGACTTTAATTGCAAACATAAGTTAAGAAGAATGAACTAAATGACTGATTTTTAAGTCCAGCAATAACAAAAAGTTCTTACGGAGGTGGTAACTGATTAAAAGGTTAGATATTGAAGATATCCATAGCAGAGCTGCTGAAGATTGAGGATGCCAAGGTATTTGACAGTCAGCCTATGAGAGAGTTCCCTTTAATACACATATAAATCTGATTTTGAAACTGAATTTGATGCTTAAAATCCACTGGTAATTAGAAAAAAAAAAGCAAACCAATAATTTTCTAGGCACCCCAGAAGTTTTGATTACGTCTTTGATTATTTCAAAAAATAGACTTCCATCATCTGGCAGACCTCATATTTTCCATATTTAAATTAACTTTATTTTATATTTTTTAAATCTATTTTTAATGAAATGCCATTTTGGTTTGCATTTTTATAACAAATGACACAAATGTTCACTGAAAATTGAAGAAATGTAATTTTATTTTACAGCAGCTATTAAGTATCAATTTAAATGACAATGATTTAATAGTTTTCAAGTTAACAGGTTTCCTGCATCAAAGAAAGAAGAGAGTTGAGGTGTTCCAAGTGGCAATCTCAGAGGCCTAAGTGAAGCACTGTCCACTAGAGGGAGCTGAGACCTGAAAGAAGGCTCCAAAATCCCATTACCTGGTGAGCTGCTGGTACTGCTCAACTTACCACAGTGACGGCGCTCAAGTCTGCCTCAGATCCACAAGTTCAGAGCGGAGACAGAGCGAAACAAACACCGAAGTTGGATGCAGCATTGGTTATACAGTTATGTCAGCAAGTAGGTAGAACACTGAAGTTCACATTTGGTGAACAAAACAGTGCTGAGGACCAGAGCCTACATGTTTTGGAGGTTTTACTTCAAACCAGCTCAAGTTTGATTGCATTGACTGAACGTTTATTAGTAGCTGGAGCATGTGCTCTAGTTTAGGAATCCTGTGAGCATGCCTGCAACTGCTCTGCAGTGCAAAGTAAAGCACAGCAAGCATGAACAACCAGGAGACATTCACTTCAGAAGTGCATCCCTGAAGTGGGCTAAAATGCTAATCATACACGTCAGAATGCTTCTCCAAAGCCAGTCTACCTCGCTGAGAGGCAGAGCTTACTAACTTGAGACTACATTAGTGCAGCCATTCTATTTCTAGATAGTGTCTGTATTCAGCATTGCACTGGAACAGGTGAACACACCAGCCCACTCAGAGACAGGTCTTTTTATCTAATTACTTCAGAGAGCGTAAGCAAGCCCACTGACAGACTTAACCACGGATAGCCTGTCTGGGGTTGCATCCCGAACACTTCACTTACACAGTCAAAACTTTTTAGTTACCTTTTTTGAAAAGTAATATTTCTTTCATCCATTTTAAAGGAGCTGGTGCGTTTCTATATCCATAACATTAAAAATACAAATTGTGTAATACCCATTATAACATAAGGTATAAATAAAAGCTACAATTTCTACAGTCCTTTGCTCCAAGATGGAGCAACAGATGGATATTAGGAAAAAAATTTATTTACTGGAAGACTGGTTAAGCATTGGAACAGGTTGCCTAGGGAAGTGGTGAAGTCACCATCCCGGGAAGTGTTCAAAAAACATGCAGATGTGTTACATGGTTGAGTAGGCATGATGATTTTGAGCTTGTGGTTGGACTGGATAATCTTAGAGGTCTTCTCCAATCGTAATGATTCTATGAACACAACATACAGTAGTCATCTACCAAATTCACATCATCTACACTATAAAAGATCTTTTAAAATATCTTCCAAACCTGTATAACTGAGTCATGAGCACTTGAAATGAGAGTATGGCAATCAGAGGTAAATCGACAATGCTGCACGGATGTCCTGTAGGCCTCCCTGGACTTCAGAACTTTCCCATCCATCAGCTGCAATACCTTTACAATGAAGAGTGCAATATTTATATTTATTTTATATAATAGCGGAAAAGGAAGAAAAGAACATTAAATTAAATAACGCAAGATTATAAATACATGATTCACAGTCAACGAATTGGAACAACCAAAAAACAACATTAGCTTAGTCCTTTCCAAAATGAAATTCAGAGCTACATTATTAGTATTACCTTTAAATCATTGTCATTTAGGCATCACTCAGGAATGTAAAAACCATAATGTATTATGCTGAAGAATATTATTGTACAAAGTCATTCAAAAGACAGTGCTTTAAAAAGAAAAAGCACCAAGAAATGTGTTTTCCTACTAATTTAAAACTCAAATTTAGGATTTAATACCTTTATTGTTCCGCTCTCCTGTCCAAAAGCTGCAAATTTAAGATCTTCACTTAAGCAACAGCAGGAAATGGGGGATTCTTGAGCCGCTGCTTGTATAATAACACTGTCTGTATTTCCATTGATAAGCTGCAAGAAAGGAAGTTAATTAAGTTATTAAAATGCTTTTAAATTTAAAATTCAATAAATTACAATACAGAACTAAGAATGCTAAAGAGAATAGTGTAGCAGTTTCAAACCTTGAATTATAAAGATTACTTTCATAAACCAATTGCATTGAAGGTCAGTGTAAATGTTTTCATAGAATGCTCTCTGAATAGAAAAGTTTGCAGAAGAAAACACATCTCAGTATTAGAAGGCGTTTTAAAGTTTGTCTGACCACTGGAAAAAAGTAATCAAAATGCTATTCCCATATTCCAAAAACCATATAGAATCTCCACACTCAAATTTACCTTGCCAGCCAGATTTTACAGCTTAGGCCAAATGGAGCATAAAATACTTTTAAGTGCATCCTGTAACTAAGACTTTAAACTTACTAGGACACAAAATACACCAAATCTCAACTCAGTTTCTCCCTCAAACCAATTCTCCAGAGGGGAAAAGAAAATCTTTATAATATAATAATTTAGAAACAAAGATTAAGTTTACAAAACTATCAGTGTGAAGTGTTTACAAATAAACATACTGCACATCAGAAGGTGACGAGAACCCCAATTCTGAGAGGTTACAAATTACAAAGGGTAAAACGTCACGGTTCAAGAAAAACTACTTTTAGAGATGCAATACCAGAGAGATATTGTTAAATTACGGTACACATGCTTAACTGTATTTTCTCTTTTCAGTCAATTTCTCTTCTTGTGTAAGAGTGAAAAATCTATTCGCTTTCTACAGTGGGAGCTGTCTCTCATGATTGTTCCTCTACAGGATGTCAGAATTCCATATTTAGGGAAGAAAATCTAAGCATCACCTTTCTCAAGGAAATGATTCAAGTAAAGTTACAACAGAAACGTACTAATTGTAAATAAACAGATCAGGTGCACTAATTCAAATGACAGCCAGGCTACACCACTACCTAATGATTGCTACAGATTTTACAATTCAGGAAGATTAAAAAGTAGTGATTATACTCAACTGCTCCCCACATACAAACAGGTAAAACTCCCTTGCTGCACGAAACACGTGAAGCTTCTATTTTCTCACATCTGTTTACATAAATTTTTAGTTTCAACTCTGCCTGCTTTCTGTTGGCTCAAAGTCTAAGATCTTTCTATTGCCAAGGATCCATTACAGACACTTCAGCTATTTCGACATCTATATCCCCCACTATTCAAGATCATCACCATTCCACTTAGTTTTTAGGATTTTTAGGTAGAGTAAGAAATGGCTACTTTGTTGACAGGACAGACAAAACAAGGAGGACAGAAAATAATTCTGAAGAGAAACAGGAGAGAAACAGGAAGTACAGGACATACAAGAAAAAACATTTCTGCAAAGGAATCTGCCATTCCAGTAGCAGTCTAGGAAAAGCCGAGCATCTCTTAGAACTAGAAATAAAGACAACGGTCATTCTGATTAGCCAGGATTACATGGCTAACATGTTTGCCTACAGCCAAATTAGGAGAAAGGACCTGACCCTACACAAAAAGATTATCTGCCCAGCATTTCTCAGCACCGGGCAGCAGAATCTATTCCAATACTCACCTACCTATGCAACCAGCAATAAGAATTCATTGTTTTCACAGTCCAGAACAAAGGCTCATTCCTATTCAGGTGCTGCTTTAGGCTAAACACCTGAAATAGCTACCTCATGGCCAAAGATACAGCATTGCTCATTGTGGATTAACATGCAATCAGTTTGCGTAAGCAGCATTCTGCAACAAATATTAAAGTGCTTCCACTTTTAAACAGTTACAATTAAGTACAAGTATAATCTGAACGAGTTGTATTGCCTTCACATCAGAGAAAATCCAATCAACAGACTATTTGATGTACTAGAGAGTCATGACAAAAAAGAGTTTACGTGCATGCATTTGCTATCATTGAATGCAAAAATATATTTTGCATATTTGGTGGAGGGGCCAACAATAATGAGTGTATCCACTATTAGTATTTTCTTTAGGATTTAAAAGAGCTCATGCTCTAAGGCTATAGGCAGACCTAGTCTCACACCTTTCATTCCCAAGCTGAGATGATTCCTTCAGCTATTACACAGTAGTTCTGATGCCTTATGTATGTGTGCTGTATAACCTCTGGTCTATACGTGCTGTGCACGACACAGTGCCGTGCACAGCTAAGCCACTTTTAGGGCCCACAGCCTCCGTAGTTATGAAGAGAGTTTTGCTCCTGTGCATTCAGTTTCAGTTTTGACACCAGCATGGAAATTTCTCCACAGACTTCATTTTTTGCTTACTAAGGAGGCAGAGATATAAAAATGTTACCATACATTAAGATCACTAATATCATGTGGTAGAGATTCAACGAACAAGCCACGAACAAGCAGCTCTTTCCATGCTTCCTCTGTTACCTACAGGGATTTGCAGATAACATGCAAACATACAAACATTTGAGAAATATAGCTTACTTGTAAATCTTTTTGATTGTAAATTGCTAAAATAATCACTTCACCATTGTGAAATACGACATCTAGCTCACTTTTCAGCACAGCGTCGGAAGACCTGCACACCTTCTTTGTTTCCCAAATCTGTGGAAGAACACAGTATTTCATGAGTTTTATCAAAAGACAGGATAAAAAAATTGCTGAGTAAGAGCACCTGTAAACCGAAGTCTTATAAACTTGCAAGTAACATTCATCTTTTTAAATCAGTGAAAATTATGCTTCCAGTATTTTTATTTACTAGGGAAGGTTGTGCAATTACTAGAGTGATTCCAACAGATGAAACAGAACTAATTTTTTCTAGGCTGATTATTAGATTCTCCTGTGTTTAGAGTCATAGCTATAAACTCCACAATTTTATAATCAAAAAATGACTGTTAAAATCCAATTACACAAAATACCAAGTATAGATTTCTATAATTGCTTTCAAAATTTCAAGTATGTACGTGTTAACTTGGGAGAAAAGGAAAGGTTATTTCAATAAAAGGAAAGGTTACTTTCACAGATTTTAATGAGGCATTATAATTGCAGAAATCTATCCTAAATCTTAACATGCAAATATATCTAACAATTAAAATTAATGTCAGTCTGCTAGGGTCCTCAAAGAACTTCATGCTTCCTGATTCAGATAAAATCTAAAACAAAACAGAAGGCTACAATTACTCTTGAACAGCCAACAGATTTTAAAAAAAATCATATAGATACACAATAAATTGAGATGTAGATTAAATAAAGCAGAATGATAAATAAATTTATACCAACATATTTAAATTAATATTAGCTATAAACATATGTAAATATTAAATGTATAATATAAATAAATTATTCATATATATTACGTATGATGCATAATTTAATAATAATCACGTTGTTAAATGAATAATTTAATAATATATAATTTCACATTTTTTTCAAAACAGAAATAAGTTATCTTACACGTATTGTCTGGTCATCAGACGACGTCAGAAATAAAGTTCCATCTGGTGAAAACGTCACACAGTGAACCCAGCTCATGTGGCCCCTGCAATACGCTACTTTCGATAAAGATTTAATATTCCATAACTACAAAAAAAATACGAAAGAAGTACTCACATTGAATTAGATTGCATTTACAAGGAAAACAGTGAAAACTGGAAGCAATGTACTTTATAGTTTTTTCTAGTACTTTCTAACTTCTCATTATGAAATCGGATGTTACAAGAACTATGCCTGCTTATTGTATTGATAAGGGATATTGAATCAGAAACCTGACTGCTTTAATTTTGAAAGACAAGGGGGGATAAAAGGAATTAAAACAAAAACACCCCCAAAAAGAACAACACCCCCCCCCAAATCACTCATAGTATTAAAAAAAATACAAATTCAACTTGATCTTGTAGATTGCAAAGTCAAACACAACCCCAAACAACACAAAACAGCCTCAAAACTGTCATTTATTCTTGCCACACTAGTCTTAAAGTTAGTCTAGCTGCTTCACTCCTTTTTTTTAGTGAGTTGTCACATTCTGTAGCAGCACAGAGAAGGAAAGAGGGCTTGGGTTTTATTCCATTAAGCAATACTCCTGCGAGTGGCAACAGTAACTTTAAATAAATTTAGCAGACTAGTCTTTTTATATAAACGTAACTCCATTGTCCAAAAAAGAATGTGTAACTTTAAAATGTCATTTCCTAATTGATAGTTTCCATTTCAGATTAAAAAGAAGCATATTGAAAGTCTGCTAAAATTGCTACATTCCTTTTTACCTCTGCATACAAACTATTAACACAAACGTAACATTTTATATTACAAATAGTCTTTTTTTGTTATACTGTAGACAATCACTTACCTCAACAGAACAGTGAGACAAAGCAACTGCTACTAACTCACCACCGGGACAAAAGTCACAGTATTGGATCGTACTGTGGTGACTTACGATGACTTGTGTTAACAAATCACACGTTTTAACATCAAAGAGCTGTGAACAGTAAATACAATATTTAGCACCCAGTTTGTACAACTTCACTGCAGACAAAAAGCTTATATGCACAAGAGCGTGCATTCTTGAATTTATAAAGTATTACCCTCTGTCAACAAGTTTCCTGTCCCCGTATTTTTACTTTATACACACTTGAAATCGTATACTTTACATCTCAAATATCTTAATGGCCGAGAATTTTATCTTTAACCATAATTTCTAAGTAGATGATCTTTAAGGTCCCTTCTAACCCAAACTATTCCATGACTTTCTATTACCTCAGAAAAATTATTAAAGTGAAGCACTTACCAAAAGCTTATTTTTAGCTACCACCAAAATCATGTCACCATTTCTAGACCAAGAGCAACATTTTACTAAAACCTCCACATCATCTGGTTGCTCATCTGCATTTCTGAAGAAGTCTGTTATCTCAATACTTTTCAGTTCATTTGCTGAACGTGTTTCCCAAAGCTGCAATAAAAAGTAAAGGAAGTACATGAAGCTTCTTTTACCTGATAGGGATACAGAATATACTAGGGGAGAGCTGATTCTCAGTCACTTCTAGGGAAGAAGGGAGGTGAGGGGGTAGAAGATAAAAAGGTCTTTGTTGCTTTCCCTAGTCAAGAAATAGCATTAGAATATCCACAAGCCTGGATCAGAAAAAGAAAAACAAAACAAAACAAGACAAATAAAATAAAACAAAACCCCCAAACAAACCCCAAACAAAACCAACAACCAAAAAACCAAACAAACAGAATATTACACTGTAGCAGAATCCTCTCTCTGAGTTTTTTCTCATATCATTCCAGCTACAATACTGTTTCTTAACAAAAGAAATAAAAATAATAACTGCTCTGCAACTCTACTGAAAGTTCACTCATCTTGAGAACTCTGGTACACATCTAATTTTGCACCCTCATTTCATTGAGGCACCAGCCAAAAATCTACTGAACATTTCTGTTCAGCTACAGCAACTCTTCCTTCCTGATTTAGCAACTCCACAGAAAGCTAACAGTGTTTTAAGAAATTCTTAAACAGCATAGTTCCGTTGCAACCAAAGGCAATAAAAGGAATGCTTACATTGAGGAAAAACAAAACAAAATATAAACCTCTAAATTACCTTCTAGAGCATACATGAAAAATGGCACACAGAAATTGCTTTTATGTCTACTGATATTCACCTTCAGAGATGACAGAACTTTAACCTAAAAATGTCTTTTTTTTAAAACAAGTTTCACTTTATCTCCCCAAGTTTCTTTACAGTATATTAGGAGAAGGAAAAAAAAAAACAAACAAAAAAAGGTGATGCAAAGTAGAAGATTCAAAATGAGACTAGCTAGGATTTCTTTACAAATACAGGCACTCAACTATTTTCCCCTGGTACTGGACAAGCCATTTCAAAATACTGCATTAAAAAAGGGACCAATAATAAACTGCTTCAGGATTTAATTCATTAAAGCTGACCAAACAGACACAAAGTTTTCTTATACATATTTTATTAAAAAAAAAAAATCAAAACAAACTGTTGATTTAAAAATAGTGTGTACCTTTACTGTTCCATCTGTCGAGCAGCTAGCAACATACTCATCATTTGGTGAAAATCTACAGTGATTGACGGAATTTACATGACCCATCATCGTATTTCTACAATACTTTTTGTTCAAATCCCAAAGCTGCATAAGAAATAAACATATAAATATCATATTCATGAATTATTCAAAGACAGATTGTTCATCCTCTTCTCAAAATCACGCACTGGCAACCAAAACCTCAATTATTTTTTTCTTAGTTTTACCCATACACTCACGGACTTGATGCTATGCCCTGGGCTACCCCACAATTTATCTCCATCTGCTAAAATGCGCAGAAAAACTATTAACATCAGAATTATACAAAACCACTCTAACTTTCTGTACAGTACAGACAATGCCCTTGATCAGCTCAAAGTTACTGAAAGTCTCCTCGGTCTGAGGAAGAAGCTTCCTCTTGCCTCTTTCCTTTTCAACTTTCAACTTCAGAATTATGTACTTTGTACATAACAAAAGTTAAATCCCTCATGTTAGTCTTGGGCAGTCTGAATATCATCTTTGCCACATCCATAACAACAAACTTAAAAGAATATTCCTTTTTTTTTTTGTTTAGGATTCCTCCTCCCCACCTCTCTCACATACACTGTTTTCCAAGCCTTTAGCCTATACTTCCCTTTTCTGTTTCCAAATTTCTTCCCTTTCTTCTACATAAAAAACCCCACGCATTTGAGTGAGAGCTCAAATCAAGAACTGCCACTTGAACAGTGTTCTCTGAAAAAAAAAAATCAGGCACTTTTGATTATTGTGCATACTCCAGTTTTTATTCATTACACATGAAAGTGTCAAATACTGTGTAATATCTTAACCACACTTCCAGTATAAAACCAGTCATTTTAAACAAGTCCCTTCTAAATCTTCCAAGATGTGAGTCTCAGACAGCAAATGTATCTCCTGAGACATCTACGAGGTCGTAAGTGTATTTTACCTGCAGTTAACACAAATACAAGCTCTTGAAAGAACTCTTCAGATGAGCGTTCACATTTACAATTAAAGCACCTCACATTGTCCTAGCTACAGCTGGAACAGACAGTTGTCCTCTCCAGCTAACAACCTCCTTCCTCACTGTCTGCTCCCAACAGCTCTCTTTCACTACAAATGGGTAATTAAGTCACTACAGGGAACTAAATGAGCAGAAAACCAATCCCACCAGAGTTTTTTACCGAGCTGGCTCCTTCAACCATACCACTGCAGAATAAGACTACTACAAGCACCGCAACAGAGGCAAGAATATACAGCCAGGGCAGTAAGACCACCACATTCAGTGCCAGTTAACTAATACAATTTGCTTAGTTCTACTGTGAAATCGGACTCTTATTTGCCACAGTCTAGGTCTTATTTGATTCTTTTGTCTTCCCCCTTCTCTCAGATGCCAGCTTCAGTTGCCTGGTTTCTTCTCTTTCTGTGTATACATATTGTCTCCCACTCTGAACAGCGCCAGCTGGTTAACCTGACAAACCTCTTGCTTTGATTACTCTTATTTTGTTGGCTTTCAGCTTCATTTCTTTAGTATACCTAATCAGACAAATCAAAAAATGTTCCTGCTAGAATGCTTTTTTTTCCCCATCCTTCAGCATCCAGGTTTTCACATTACCAATTTTTTCAACCCTAAATTTCTGCCTTCTTTTTCTTACGCTGTTTTTAATCACGTTTTTCACTCCCACACTCTCCCATTCCCATCCCACTCTCTAAAGGTCTTGCCAAAGCCCTCATTTTCATGCTCCAACAATAGAGAACTTGACCAATTCTCCTCTGCTGAGCATAAACACTCCTGTTCTGCCTTGTCAAAACCCAATTACAAAGCTGTAAGTCAATACTCTTAATCCATTGCCATCTCTCTTCTACCAGGCTCATTAAAAAAGTTCAATTTATAGTGTTTAAATATATTTATACATCAATAATTACCCCATTATGATAAACAGCATGAGAATAAACTCAACCTTTTCCACTTACTTTGATGAAAGTGTCATTTGAGCAGGTGGCTAAAAGATACTGACCACTTCGGTTACTGAACTGGCAGCAATTGACCTGCTCTGTGTGTTCTTCATATACACACCTACATTGGCCTGTTCTCGAATTCCAGATCTAGACAGAATCGAAGGATGAAGAATACTTAAGCATATTACTTCATGGAAAAAAAAAAATCTGTAAACTACAGAAATACAGATAATGCCCTATAACATTCTTAGTAACAACTAAAAATGTTCTGAAGATAAAGATAAAGCATATATATTTACATTTAGAAATAAGAAGTTATGAGGGGAAAGGTCAGAATTTAGACTGAACAATGCTGGAATTTCACTAAGGTTTTGCTACAATACTGAGGAATTAAAAATTCCAAATAATTCACACGTAACGGAATGAAACCATGCAAAAGGAAATATGGATACATTCATCTCATATTATGGATAGGATTGGACTCACATATTACATTCCACTTAAAAATAATCATCTGATAATACTAGTAAAATAAGTGATAATTCTGTATGCTAGCATTAAGCACCTTTTATGTTGTGTAACAAGTGGGGCTTTTCTGTTTGTTAGTAGCACATTATCCACAAAAGATTTAAGATAGTTAAAAACCTCTTTAATCTTAAGAAACTGCCCTAAGTTCATTAAAACTGAAATTAGAATTATTTATTTCAGAAAAAAAATTTTTGCTCTCCATTTTCTTACCTTCACTTTTTTATCAGCTGAACAAGTTGCTACAAATTCGCCATCTGCAGAGAAAGCGCAACAAAGTATTTCATCATCATGGGCACTTATCTCCAGAAGTCTCTCTCCACTTTCTGCTTTAAACACCTAAGATAACAAACAACAAACTCTTACAACTTGCGTGCAATTTAAATAGCTCTATATAAGCTCTGCATAAAATTGTTTTGCTTTTGAAAGCATTTATAATTTCAGGGAAATTAACATAAAAATTATAAAACTATTTCAGCTTATTTTTATAATAAATGATAAAAATTGTTAGGGAGAGAAACAGTGAAAACTTATTTTTAAAAAGACTTTTGTATGCAATGTGTGTTTCATTAATGACTTTTCTTCATTCTTTAAGCCTAAATCCATGTCCTTTCTCAGTACTCTTTAACAGTATCTGCAAAACAATTTATCTATTCACAAAATCTAAATCACCCTTAAAATTACAAATTCCAGCTTTTACATATATGTTAATTTTTTTTTTTTCAGCAGCAGCAATTGATGATTTGGGGAACCAACAAGAAGAAAGAAGTAGTGAAAAGTCATGCAGGATGACACAACACAGGCAATAAAAACACAGTTGGGTAAAACTGTCACATATTAATCAATTTCCCCAAATTCTGGGATTTAACTTTACAATGGGAAGGCGGATGGGAGCAAACAAGTCTCACTTTCCTTCTTAGGTTACACGTTCTTAATTATATGTTCTTAATTCTTTATAGTAGCATTCAGAATACTAAAATTGTGAAGTTTAAGTCTCTGTTTTTTTCTTTTCCTTTTTAATTGAATGGGAATATCAATGAAAATGAAATGGTTGGTATTTGTTGAAATAATAATATAAATACTGAAGTAACAGGAAATCTACATATACAGCAAATTCTGCAGAATTTCTGTTCTTAATGTAGAATCATTGGCTTTTTATTTTACAGAAACAGTAGAAGTAGCCTTGAAAACTGAAAAGCTTAGGCCACTATTAGAAAATACATTAATAAGTTCAAAGTTAAACAACAAAAAAAGGATCATCACTAATTTTCTTATTACTTCTTCAACAACAGGTTAGTTTAAATGCAGTCACAATCCACAGACTTTACTTTTTGGGCAGAAAATGCAGAGAAAAATAAGCAATCTGCAGTCTCAATAATGAGGCCAGTAAGTACAGAAGCCCAGCACAGTAACTTTAGCATAGCATAAAATGAGTACATCCACCAGGCGTCTCCTTAAGTGGATGCCATGATTAAAATACTGTAAAAGCCAGCAAATAAATATTTTAAAAATAACATAAATTATATAATATTTAAAATAAAAGCACAGTAACAACACATTAATTAGCGAAATGAACAGCAACTAAGCACAACTAATATTATTACTTTAGTACTCAACTTATCAAGCATCCAAAACAATACCAAAGGTTTGCAGAAAAGTTATTCTTTTCCCTTACCTTTGGTTGTCTGGAATATGGATACCTTACCAGGTTACTGGTTGGCTGATTGCTAGCTTTCTTGAGAGCTGGCTGGCTCCCCTCCAGGCAGACTGCTGGTAAATTTGTTATTAGTCACTTTCCCCTCTGACTCCGCTAATCTACTTCCTAAGCACTTTGGGCCCATTTCCAATCTAATATGGTCTTCAAATTCAGGGGCTCATTTTTCTCCCCAGTTTTATTTCTTTTGCATAAGACATCTGACTAATTAAGCACTAAAGTAGCATAATGCCCATTACCATCCCATAGAAAGAATAAGCCTATAATTAAAATGTCTTACTGTTTCTCAGTTCTGTAGAAGGTCTACCGTGATGGGAAACTATTTTTGCAAGCAAATGTGAAATATGTTGGGGTGTGCTACTTAGGAGGTGAGCTTTTCTGTATCATTAAAGGGCATCTCATATTCACATATTACACTGGTGAGGGTATAAACCCTGAAATCACATAGTTTAGCTCTTGAACTAGAAGATAAGGCTTACTTTTATAAACATACAACTTGATCTTTATGTAATACATCCTTTTCAGTCATCTGTCTCCAGTATGTTCTAGATCCCTAATATCTTCACATAAGAGTAAAAGAAAAGCAACAGGATTGTTAACAAATGCTATCAAAATGGTATAGAGCATCTCTTTCCACTCACATATGGTTATCCTACCTGAAGTGTTTTATCAGCTCCACATGATGCTATTCTTTGTCTGTCCTTAGAAAAGCAGGCATGGTAAACTGCATCTCTATGTGGACGAACCACCAGACGGTAGAGGTTTTTCAAGGATTTTTTATTTCTACAGGGCAAGACAGTTGATTTCAGATGAGTAGGATTTCCTAGTGCCTTTTTATTATCCAAAATCCTCTTCACACATCTTAAGCAACAAGCTTTATAACAAACCAACTAACCAGCCCTCTATACCTTACCTCTTAGCCTTTACACTGAAGTAATAAGTGAAACACAAATTCCAACATTCATTTAGAATTTTTATTGACCTCCAACAGTTAAGAGCTAAGAAATCAAGAAAGAGAATATGTGGATGAGAAAGTAACATGCTACTTTATGGGAAAAGCTGTTGCACTGCAAGACGCAGTCTTCCTAACGACAGTTTTATGACCTGGTATGTACTATTTCCAAATACAAATTTCTTGAAAATTACCTTTTCTTGCAGATTGCTTTTCAATCTTCTTCAAAAACATTTATATGTTTCCTTAGACCTTAGTAAAATTACTTAATTTTCACAGAAATCACTCAATTCTTATCACTAGATATTTAAATAAAATCTGTGACTATCAGTGCATTTCAATCAAAGATTAAGTACAGAGTCTAAAACACCTTAGATGACTCTTGCCTCACTTTAACAAAAACTTTAAATTAGCAGCAATCATACTCTAAAACACCTTAGATGACTCTTGCCTCACTTTAACAAAAACTTTAAATTAGCAGCAATCATACTCATCCTGTTTAGACAGATTTTCATACCGAAAGCTGTCACTGTAATAAGATGAGTTTTGGTGATGAATAAATTATTAGAAGATTGATTCGTTTTGACTCCAGAAAAAAAAAATTATTGTACTTCAAGATTTATCAGTTTCAGTCTTCAGGCTTGGCATTTAAAAAACAAATAAAACATCTCAAACAAAGCAGCTGTATTTCAGAATGAAAGCAATTTTTCCATGCAAAATACTGACTCATCTAAGTCAGGTTCGTGCTTTTTTTTTGCTACAACTGCTGGTCAAGAGAGCAGTGTATTCACCTACATATCATACAAACCATTGAGACTACAAAGCTTTTTAGTATTTCCCATTTCACTACTTTCAACATCTTTGCAAGTTAACACAAATGCTCTTCTTTTCAGAGTACATTTTACTAGAAAACCTAAAACCATTCTGAAACATACTCAGTACTTGTTCTACTCACCTTTTTTAAAAAAATATTTAGAGAAGTTTCAAAGTATCTTATTTTCATGTTTGTATAGTTACTTTCTTTCCCCAGAAGAAAACCACAGTGGCTCTAAAAAAGGCCCTTATATTAGCCATATATTGTATTTAGTTATACATGAAATTATTTTCTTGGGTCAAGAGATCAGTGTATCAGCAGATGGACTGCAGTTACTTACATCCATTCCAAATAAAATGCTCCTGTTTTCCTTTGAGCACGTAGCTTGGCTTGTTGATATACCTCTGATGTCTCTGGCTGGCAAAGACCCAGCTGTATAATGTCAGGAAATGGTTGCCGTCCAAGAAGGTGCCCATTTAAAGACAGAAATTCCTGGAAGTTTTCACGTATTGTGCTATCCTACGTACAGAGCAGATAATATTTGATAATATAGAAAGTCCTTTGCTTTTTTAATTTTCTGTACAGTAATATCCTTACAGAAGCACTTAGTTCTGTTTTTATATTTAGTTCTATGGTAAGTACACATGATAAACCGAAAAATGTTATTATCCCACTCAGGAAAGCATATTATCCTTACCTCTCAAATAAAGGATATTGGCAATAGTGACTCAATAAGTAGTCAATGTGAAATATCAGGTCTATTCCAAATGGCCAGCAAAATTCCACACCTCCTCAAAAGTAGAGTACCATATGAACCCACCATTAGTTGTTGTTGTTCACCTTAGTTATTGATTTCCACAGTTAATCACTTGGTCACACACTGAAGTTACAACTAAAACTAAAAACTAAGGTTTCTTCATTTTTATGCTCTCCAAGTTAAAGGTGTAGCACCACTTTTAAATTTCAGTTTTTCAGCTTTGCATATATCTCCCATATAAACATAGATCCAACAAAATGCAATTAAACACAGAAAAATACATTTGGAACAGAATGATCATTTACCTTTTAGCACCATACCTTTTGATCCAGGATTGAACTATATTCCACATATTCATGAATCAGATGAGCAGGCCCTACCAATTCTGTTTTAGCTCTAATCCAATCTAGAGAAAACATAAGATCACGGAGCTCCTACAAGAAACACAAATTTAAGTTCAGAGCATGAGTTCCACAATAGAAAGTAACTGAGTGAACAAAGGAAAGAACCAGAAATCTGGAATTTAATACACTTCGTTACAATTGTCTCCAGTTAAAAACTTAGGCAATTTGGTCTTTCAGAAATAGCAAACAGAACTATTACAATAGAATAATTCAGTTTGAAGGGACCTACAAAGATCATTTAGTACAACTGCCTGACCGTTTGGGGCTGACCAAGTTAAAGCACATTATCACAGGCATTGTACAAATGCCTCTCAAACACTAACAGGCCTGGGGCAGCAAGTAGCTCTCTAGGAAGCGTGTTACAGTGTTTGATGACCCTCTTGGTAAAGAAATGCTTCCTGATGTCTAGTCTAAACCTCCCCCGGCGCAGCTCTGCACCACGCTCATAGGTTCTATCACTGCATACGAGGGAGAAGAGATCAGTACCTTCCTCTCCACTTCCCCTTCTCAGGAAGCTGTACAGAACAATGAGGTCACCCCTCAGCCTCCTGTTTTCCAAACTAGACAAACACAGTCCATAGCTGCTCCTTATAGGACATCCCTTCCCAGCCCTTTCACCACCTTTGTTGCCTCCCTCTGGATGCATTTGAGTACCTTATCGTCCTTCTTAAATTGTGGGGCCCAGATCTGCACGCAGCACTCAAGGTGAGGCTGCACCAACACTGAATATGGCTGGATAATCACCACTTTTGACCGGCTGGTTATGCTATGTCTGATGCACCCCAGGATGCAGTTTGCCCTCTTGGCTGCCAGGGCACACTGCTGACTCCTGTTGATCCAGCTTTCAAACAGCACCCCCCAGACCCCTTTCTGCAGGGCTACTCTACAACTTCTGCTTGTGCCCAGCATCACTCTGTCCTAGGTGCAGAACCTGTTATTTGAACTCATTAATATTCATCCTATTAATCATTGCCCAATGCTCTCATCTATCTAGATCCCTCTGCAAGGCCTCCTGTCCCTCAAGAGAGTCAACAGCACCTCTCAGTTTGCTATCATCAGCAAACTTGCTAATGGTGCATTGAACTCCTGCATCCAGATCTAAAGAACTGAGAAGCTAATTCTATAAAATGTAGAAAGGCTAATAATAAAAACATTTTTTCCAATACACTGAAATTAAAGAGACTGGAATATTGAAATAAACACGATCAGAAAAACCTATATTTTTACCCCACATTAATTATGAATGTTCATGTAAGACCTAATTACACAAAGTGTATTTTATATGATGAGTCAGATGAACCATCCAAAAAGAGGTTCACATGAAAATATTTGAGTACATGTGAGATAAAGCAGTTAGCAACCAGGACCAAATTGCTAGTTAAGGCAAGAATTCTAAACATGTTCATTGAACTAGTGAAGTATTAATTCTGCTGCACGATTTGTGTCTTATACTAGCTCAGTACCTAAAGAACAGCAGGTGACAAAAATGACAGCAATTCTTAAAGACCCCGTCAACAAGAATCCCGTCAACAAGAAGTCTGTCCCTCTAACTCTTACTAGATCTTTTTTATGGCTGTTGAAATCTAGTAACATAGAGAATGAACATCTACACACAAAAAAGTATGACATACAAGAAAAAGCTAACCAGACTTCTGAAGAAAAAAGTAACTAATCCAGTTGAATCCTCTGAAGAAATAAATTTACTTGTACTACCATACATTAAAGAAAACCTGGGTTTTCAAAGAAGTTTAGAGAAGTTCTCTAAAAGAAAACCACAAACATTATGATACAAAATAAGAAATTTTCTCAAGAGTTGTTTGAAAAGACAAGACACGGAGAGTAGAAACAAGTAGTTTTCATAACAGACAGTGACTACAGAAGGACTTCATGTTTAGTGCTGGCCTATCTCCATAAAAGCCTGGCAGAAGAGAGGTTCAAGTGTAAAGAAGCCTGTGGGGAAAGGCAGGGGTAAAGGAGGATTGAGAGGGAAACAGAGGACACAAGTCAGAACTCACCTTCTGCATGTTGGCACCAGCCATGTGATATGCTAGAAAGTTATACCAGTACATGCAATCCTCTTGAGATGGAACAGGTGTATTAAGTTTGTAATATTTCTTGTATTGATTTACTATATTTTTATGTAGCTCCTGGAATGTGAATCAAAACACACTTTCAGTTAATATTATACACCCAAGCACGGACTAGTTTAAGTATTGAGGACTTCTAATTCTATTAATAATGTTATATTTTATGTAGTATTGAGGAATGCTATTATTATTTCTCAATCATAATACATCAAAGATACTAAAAGACAGAAAAGAAAGCTGTTAACCCCCCTTCTTAGGTTGAGAACTGTTATCAAATCACTGCTCACATTAAATGTGGGTAGCCAAAAAAAAGACCCTTATATATGTAAATCTAAAGCGAGTCTAAAAACTTGCCTTTTCTTCATATCTACTCTTTCTGCCCTGTCCTTAAGAATTGAAAAATTTATTGGTCTCACCTTGTAGGTCCTCTCCCTGCAAGTGTTGAGGTAACGAGAAAAAAAATGAGTAAAACTCACTTATCTGCATTAAAAAAGAAACTTCCTATTCTGATACAATCTTGATGCCTTTGGAATCATCAGTAGAACAACATTCCATCTCCTACTGGAAATGTCTTTGACAGAGAACTAATGAATAGAGTCTTATCCCAGTTTAGTTTCTTAGCTCCAAATGGAACCATCATGAAACCACTCCACAGTTTCAAGTTGCAAATAAATGATTTTAATAAATCAGCATTGTTTAATTTAATTGTGGACCTATTCTATGAAGCTACTCTCAATATCATTACCCCACATATTTGTGTCGATTTATGATGATCATAGCTTTTCTTCAAGGAGACAAATTCAGAGAGCTCAATTACAATCTCAATATCATTTAACGAAGGAACATTTTGTGAAGAATGCCCAGTTTTGGAGAGTTAAGTTAAAAGCCAGTAGATTAGTCAATACCCTACCTGAAGCTGGTTGCGATTCTTCTCTGTAAGAAAGTCAAGTTGAAGATCATGTAAATAATAATGGAATGACTTCCCATTACGATCACAGAACAACAGTGATTTGTTAACAAAATCCTGTAGTATATCTTCAACTTCTTCAGTTTCCATATCCCAAAGAATACAGAGAACCTAAAGAAGCACATTAAGACAGAAAAGAATTAGAACTAAGGGGTAATACAACTTGTATGAATATCATAAAAGGTTACCGATTAACTACTATAATGAATATAGACCTGTTGCAAATTTACCCCATCTATTTGTGCTGATTTACTGGGATCATATCTTTTATTAGAGGAGACAAATTCAGAGAGCTCAATTACAATCCATTTGAAGAGCTACACAGGGAGTACACATTAAACTTACATTATGAATACATTTATTCAGTTACAATTGCTAATTTTCATTACTCATGATAAGTCATTATATAATAATGGACCCAACCCACCCAATCTAGCAATTATTAATAAGTTACATACAACATAATTTATACATAACAATTTTAAATATGAATTCTTTAAGTTGCATGTCACTAAAAATTATGGGATTTCCGCATTGTTCCTATTACCTTAGTAGGTACTCTAACGTCTTTTGGGAGGATAGAGAGATCTTTATAGTAGTCTTTGTAATTGTCATTCAGTTGCTCAACGCTTATGGACATCGCTTCATCAAGGGCTTCATAATCATATGAAGAAGATTTTCTTATTCTTTTAAACTGCTTATTCTGCAGCTGTCTGAGATAGTATTCCCAGCGATTAGGGAAGTCTCGTAATAATGCCCCTATCAAGGATATCACAAGAGGAGAACCTGAAAGAAAAGATTAATTTAATCTTAAGAGCTTTTCAAGAAACATTCCAATAATTCAGTCAAGTGGTTAAATAAATTAGGTAATTATCCAAATACATTGATTAAATTGTTGAGGTGGGAAGAACACACAAACAAAACGTGTCATCCAGTAGACATCTACAAGCTCATCAAATTTAAGTGTAATAGAGAGGTGGTGGGGGAGATACACTGAATAAGACTACTCAAAAATCAACATTAAATACTTCTATTTAGTTTAAAAAAAAAAAAAGCACTTAATAAACTGCTTGCTTAAAGTAAAGCAATTGTGTTTTACTTAAGGCCTACAGTATTAAAGACTGCTCTCTCCTCTACCTGTAAGTCCAAACCTAGAATTAAAAAAAAAACAAACACATTCAGTGGTAAATGGTATGTTAGAAAGCAGCAATTATACCTTTGCATTCCCTTACAAGGCAATTAGCTTGTTCTGGCAGTTCTGATATTTTCATATTCACAAACAGGGATAAAATCTCCAGTCCTTTCTCATGTGCTAGTCCACTTTCCACACGAACCTCATATTTATTGCCTAGACATAGAAACACAGAAAAAAATTAGAAGAATGTAAAAAATCCTATAGAAATTGAGAGTATTTTCCAAGCAGAATCTGGAGCAAAGGATGTGGCTCATGATTTATTGCATGGTGTTTTATATACTCAGTATTAAGAAGAGTATAAATTCCAGTTATGAGAATCAAGTTTGCATTAATGACAAAACAGACTATAATCTGATAATTACAAATGCACTATGAGGATGTCATAGCAGTGACATAGCAGTGCTTAATAGCGTAGACCTAATCAGTTGAACGGCAGCAGTGTCACAGAGGTTAATTCATCCCACTGAGAATCACCTCAGTCTTCCATGTAGACATATAATTTTAAGGATAATATACAACATTTATTTCACAAAAATCATGAAGTGTTACAGAGCAGAATTTTTAAAACTTGTGCACAAGTTGATAGACAGGTTCTATCAGTTTCTTTTCAAAGTTCACAAGAACAAATGCATACATAATTACTCACAATCTGTGGTGCAAGAGAGGAAACTGTTCCTTACCAGCCACAGCATCCGTCACGCTCCTGTCCCTGCTTGTGATAAGAACCTGACATTGATTATCAAATGCTTTTAATACCCAGGAATCCCAAATGTCATCCAGGATCAGAAGAGATCTAGCACAAGAAGAAATATTGCAGATTTGAGATCAACTATCAGTACTAAAATACAGTAATGCATTTAAAAAATGAAAGAACATTTTCAGAATTTACAACATACCACTGCATGATTTTTTACATTAATATGTAAAGTATCTTATGAGGACATTAAAGACTGTGCAAGAAATCTGAATGCAAGTATCTCAAAAAAAAGTTTTTACCATTTATTGCTTTATAGCTACAATTGAAGCATAAACAAAGTTTTGAGAAATATTTACATTGATAGATGCCACGAAAATCAGAAATATTTACTCTGTTTTTCAAGTCACCAGATATCATAAATGAAGAAAAAAGTTGTATAGGACTAGATAACAACTCTGCTCAACACAGACTATGGATAAGTTTTGTGGGAGAAACCGTTTCAGTTTCCTTTTCATTCTACAGTTTTTCAGTCTTGCTTTTGTATCTCCAGAAACCTGTATGAGACTCATCCTCTAGTGAAGAAACTGTCTTGGATGCTGATGCTCTTTTTACATAAACAACATCTTACAGTGACTGCATATTCAAATGACACAGCTAGTCAAGTTTGTAGGGTACTACATGGAATCTCCCCAGAATAACGTGTAGCAGACTTCCCTACACCTGCCTATATCTGACAAAGCTGTCACTGAAAACTGTTTTCAAAAGATTAGTTCCAAGGGAACAGGAAGTCAAAAAGATGGGCTGGCAAGAAGATTTATGAAGAAAAATACCACTTATTTGCCTTCTGTGTGTTTTGTGGAGGAAAGAAAGTTACTGAAACTCAATCCTGCAAATTGTTTATGTTTACTGCCTTTTTTTTTAAAGAGATGGTGTTTTTCATTGGTTAAATTGTCCAGTTTCCAATGAAGATCACCAAGATTTCTTCTTTTTCCTTCAGTTAAATGACACCCCATCAATGCTTATTTGTAAGGATTTTATCCTTCATAAACAAGTGCAGACACATTGCTTCACATTTTCAAAGTTACATATATCTATATCTCATTTTTATACAATTCCACCATTAACACCCTTTTGATAAATCAGAGGGTTTACAAGAATATTATCATAGCCAGAAATAACTGATTTTGCGGTAGTTTTACACTTAAAAATATGCTTAGCAGCTTGAATTACAGATTGATTTTGTATTTTTAATTAATTCAAAAACTTCCAAGTCCACCCAGTCTTTTGGTACCAGTGATGTTGTTCTCCAATCACTTCTTCCCCCATCTACTAATGTAAATATTTCTCAAAACTTTACTGTTTATGCCTCGGTTGTAGCCATAAAGCAATAATCACAAGATCAACAAATCTTAAATCCTAACTACGATTATAAAATAAAAAAAAAAACACAAAAAGCAATCAAAAAAACACAAACACTGTGATAACAATTACAGGAGACTTAATTCTGAAATGTCATACTTCAAAGACTATCACAGCTTCAATTTCTTCAACCATAATGCAGCAAAATACATAATACTATTTTGCTCAGGAAGTTTTCATTTGACTAATACTTTAAACCCAAAAAATGTACTTGATTCACAATTTGAATCCAGAAACAGTTGAAGTGACTTTTTGTCACGGAGGAGGATTCGAGTGCAAAGCAAGCTCCACAAGCCTCAGAACTAGTGAAGCTTAGTTTCCAATACACTCCCGCACCACGAGCCTCAGTCTCTAGCACATTCCTCTCTACCTCCTCCTCCCATGCCCACTACGATTTCCCAGAGAACTCACCATCAGCAAGTCTTTCAGTTTGTTCTTACAGCGTTCCCACAAATACCTAACCAGGCAGGACGCAGCATAGGCTCTAACCTGTTCCCAGCTCAGATAACCAAGCTGGCCAGTCAGCAATTCACCTCAATTCATTCTGTATACTCCTTTTTGCCACTGAAGGCTCCTACTTGGACTTCTTTATCCAACTGCCAATTTTCATAAACTTACAGCATTTTCAAAGATACAGAATTCCTACCTTCAGAGTCAATTCTGGCAATATGCTCTAAGTGTTTAGGAAGGAGGAGGGAAAGGATAAACAGGACTAAGCCAAATGGTGTGTTCACATTAACATGGTTTTGAAACGGTGAAAAGCAGTCAGACTAGAAAAGTTTTATAATCAGTTCTTCTCCCTTACCCTTGAGGTGCAGTCATTCTCTGCAATACTCCTACCCAACATCTGTTACTTTATCTTTAAACAGATTAATGAACATTGTCAGGTCAACAGCATCCCACATGAGATATCGGGCAGTCTATATGGAAGACACTGTCACGGCTGGCATTGAAATGCCCTCAAATAAAACAAAGTGCCTAACTGTTTCCAAAGCTGGGATTTTCTCTTTCCCTCTTACGTTTCCTCAGCATACAGGTGCTCTTTTGACAAAACACAAGAAGTATTCCTTAAATGAGTCACTTCTTGCACTACAAACAAGACAGCATAGCACAGTATATTAACTATGGTTATTCTGTCATGTTACTTGGCTACACGGTAGCTGTCAATTTCTGGACCAGTTTGCAATGCTACAAGGATATATCTTACAAGAAAACAGCACACAGTCCTTCCTTCTACTAAGAGGAGACTGTAACCTTGTGAATGAACTAAACATCCAAATTCTGTATTGAAGAATTTTGTTTTGTTTGTTAATGAACAAAAAATAGCAAGAATTGCATCAACATATTTCAGGAAAACCTGAAGTTGAAAACTTTCAGTTGAAAGTTTACATTTTTCATATAACAGTTCCACAAAAATCTGAAAGATTTTTTTTGGAGGATCTGGCAGTGTTTTTCAAATCCTTTCTTCACAAGAAATATATTTTTTTCCCCTCTACAAAAAATGCCAGTTTTCTTCTGCTCTACGTCATCCATAAAGATCACAAGGTTGTAGTATTATTATTGAGATATCTCACTCAGGTGCAAGCTTGTTTAGTTTAGCACAGATTTTCCCAGGAAGTAATGAAATTCTCAACAAATAAGAAAAAATATCACTCAAAAATGAAAAAAATCTGTGCAGTGACTGAGACACTGCTTGATTAAATCAAGTCACTTTTCATCACGTTTGAAAGAAACTTGTTTCTTGGCCACAATTAACCTGATCATGAAAATCTGCTTTCACTTTGATAACTCTAGACCAAACACTTTAAAAAGACATTAGACATCTGCAGTGATACACACCCTTTTACTGCTGTTGATCCTCACGTATCAGTGAAGCATTCTATATACACAATGAGAACACTGAGAGTTAGAACAATTCTTACTTCCAACTGTTCATTCCTAATCTTCATTATTTAATGCCTAATAATTTTTCAAGTGAATGCGACTCCTGCATAGCTGGTTAACATATTTTGTTAGCAGAAGCCTTACTGGCCTACGAAACATATTCATACACAGAACAAGCCTACAGTGTGTTCCTTCAGTTACACCATTAAAAAAAAAATTCTAAACAGGGACAGAGTTATACTATGTACATTATACATCTGCTTCTACCACCTATTTATCTTCAGCTTCTGTACAATTATCTGAACTTATTTATTCTTTTGTCATATGCAAGAGTCATTGACTTACAAAATTTTAACAGGAACCTATAAAAGAATTAAAATTGTAAAAATATTGTCAGTTTCACCTTATATAACACCTCCTAATGATCTACAGTGAAAAGGAAAAAGGGGAAGCAAAAAATGTAAGAGATCTGAAGTTGGTTTTAAAAAAAGAAAAACAACAAACACCATAGACATGTAACCACAACACAGACACCATAGCTGGTCAAACCAAAGCTACTCTGCCAAGTTTTAAAGAATAGTGTTTCATTTTACTGATACCTGGGATATTTGCGCAGCATCAGCAAACGAAGACGATCTTTAGCCTCTTCAATGTTAAGTGGTGGTCTTTGTGAAAGAGTAGAGTCATGTTCTAATCTACTACAGAGATTCTGAAGTTTTATTAGGAGCCCTGCTTTGTCCTGTTTTCCAACAGAGATCCAGTGAACTCCTCCTGGGAAGTAACCTAACAAGTAAAGCAGTATTAATTATGCTATACACAAAATCAGAAATATTTAATAGTAACTTACATTTGCAATCAATAACTCATTTTCAATTAAAATACAAAACTATAAAATCTGTTTCAAGCCAAACACAAGTGTAGTTCGTGTCCCTACATCATGTTTTCTAATGCCCAAGTCCCATGTTTACCTCCAAGTGTCCTAGGACGGGGTGGGAAATCATTAAAATGATTTCACTTGTGATCTGCTTTAAGCTAAAGTGACATCAGTGTAATCACTTTTCAAATGCCTGCCATTATTAAATAGTTGCAAAAGTTAGAGCAAGAATTTTTAAACTCACATAGCAAGGGGAAGAATCTGAGGTCTTAACAGGAAATGCCCCAAAGGAATATAAACTAAATATGAGTATTCTGCACTAAAATAAATAACAATTTTGATTTAATTAAGGATGTATCTATTCTCATAAATCAGAGTGGGTTCCAGGGTGAAAAGCTCTTCAGAATCTTAAATCAGTAAAACATTCAGTAGTCCTAGAACACTAAATGGTTATGAAAGCTGTACGTTGCAAGCAAATATTTCAGAAGGATCTAAGGAATTTAGAAACATGAACCCTAAATTACTTTCAAGATGACTTAAGATACTTGGCCATTTACGTCCAACGTGTATATACCAATAGCAATTTGTATAAAAATATAGACTTTTTTCTAAAAGTACCTTCCAATAGCTGATGATCTCTTAAAGCTTCTGCTGTTAAAACAGTCTTCCCACAACCTGCCATTCCATAAACAGTGACCCAGCCTGGATCACTTCCCAAACAGCACAGTTTCTGTTTAATAGCATCTACCAGTTTTGGCCGAGTGACAAACACAACTGGTCTCTGTGGCACACCTCCTTCGCAGAGAACTGTCTTAACTGAAGTTAAAAACAAGAAACAGGAAAATGAAAAGTAATTTCTAAATGTGATGCCACCTCTTCAAACTAAACCAAACAACGCCTCACCCCAAATAGCTAGCGATCTCGGCTCATGTCCCATACAAATGCCCTAAAAATCAATCTGTTCACAACACCAAATACTGAAAAAATATCACTTTTTAGAAATAAATTACTTTAGAAATAAGTTACTTAACAGGTAGCTAGCCTTCCACCTACAGTAGTACTCCAATTAATAACTACATTCTATGCAAGATCGTTACATCAGTCCTCAGAATTGAAAAGATAATTAACAGCTCCAATAGAAAGCGAGGCAAATGCAGGAGCTCAACATTACTACAGCCAACTACCAAGTCACTTTCTTAGCCAGATGTTACCACCCCAGGGATGTGGCAGAAAAGAAAGCATGCTACATAAGGCTTTTACTTTGCAGTTAATAGTACAGCACTATCACCAAGCAAGACTTCCTTTGATTTAACCTAAGATAGTACGACCTGCAGTAGAGCAGGTAAAGCACAGCAAGAAAGGAAGTGTGCACTTTATCTTCCCACATCTGGCCACAAAGTGGCCGTGTGCAGCGCTATATTATTACAATAGGCTTTGGGAAATCTTACTAAGGTAATCAGAATTCCACATGTTTATGACACTTAAAATCTAGAGTGTCAGTAAATGTGGCAGGTTATACGCAGTTAGAAAGTTCTTCCCATTAGAAACTATAATTTTATTTCATGTTAATCAAAGATGATACTGACGAGAATGCAGGTAAAAGTTAGGAACTTGTGTAATGTAACTAAAAGATCTAGTGGAGAGAATTAAGCAATCTATTACTATTAACTAGATCACCTATTAGAATTTTGGAGGCTACAACTTCTTATTTATATATTTGAATCAAACGTAAGTTTTTCACATACAACAAAAATGTTATAATTTAGAGAAAACAATGACAGCTTCATGTTTCCCATCTTTTAAAATAAATATTACTTAATTCAAACGTTTTCAAGATGACCTACAAAAGTCGTAATTGTGGTAATTCTCAAGAGACATACAATATATGAAATACAGAAATACCAACTACTGCACTACCAAAACAAGTCAATGCACCATCTATTCCTTTTTCATTGGAACAGGTATTACAGATAGTCACTTAGCAAGGAATAAAAAAGGCAACTTGTTTTTATTTTCAAGCCCAGGGATTGCTGTAGTTACACTGACCATATGAAGTCATTCCATCCAGTGAACTCTTTCCATTTCCAGAGGAAATGGCAGGGATGCCATCCTGAAGAAGCGCAGCAAGATCTCTGTACCCTTCATGAAGTAGTGCATTATAAAAGGATCTGTATGAATTATTATCTTTTGTAAGAATAATGTTTATTAGCATAGCTGCTCGCTCCCTCTGTGTACTCTAGGAAAAAAAACATTAAAAGAGATGTTGTGCAAAACTAAGAAACCTTAGAAATTTTCTAATCACTCTGTTAACTACAGACTGTTTATAGTTGCAGAAATAGCCTCAAACTTGACCAAGCCCTTAACTCACCTTTATGAAGTGCAATAAAAACTGCATGCTAGACATATGCTAAAGAATTTGCTGAATCCAGGAATAAGAAAGACAGAAATCACTGCTTTTAAATAGGATGAGAAAACATGTGAGTAGACTAGGAAGATAAATAACAGTGAGAGATGATTCTACCTGTTGTCTCACTCTCTCCTCCTCCTGTAATGTTAGTACTTCGTCAGAAATCATACGATCCATAATATAAGAGGTCTTGATGTCTCTTTCCAATGCTTGGCGATTCATAAGTAAATAATTTCTACTCTTGACATCCATGTTTCTTCAGTGTGAAAAAGAGGGGGAGAAAAATAAAAGTCAAGTTGGAACCAGAATTTAATGTATAAGGAAAAAAAAGTTTTAAAATAACTTATGAATTTTGGTTTGAAAGACAGAAAAAAGTAGCAGAGCTGCTACATTAGTGGAAAATAAAGTGAATTTTCAGGCAAGCTCACACTACAAACTGCAGAAAGTGGTGGGTTTTTTTTTTTTGCTTTCTCTTTTGATAGACTTTCATACTACAGTTATATGAATTTAATTATACTTTCTATGACTCATTAGTCTAGCTTGGGTAGACAGTATCAAGAAAACACTGGGGATATCTGATATTCCTTTTCAACAGACTAAAAAAAAGGCATATTAATAGTTAAGTTGCAATAGTTCACAAGCTATTGTAAACAGGAATAGTATTCTTGAAATACTGTTTAGATGCCACATGCTATTATGTTTAATAAAAACATTCAGCTTAGCACTATTATAATTAATCTGACTACAATATTTCTCTAATTGCTCCACTTGGAAGCATATACAGCAAGTGTTAAAAGAATTTCAATCTTTAGCAGTTAATTAGACTCAGTAAAACTTTTGTGCTCACTACATAAATTGAAATTTTCATTAAAAAAAGTAGATATTTACTGCCAATTCTGAAAAAAAGAAAAAAAAAAAACAAAAAAACAAACCGAAGTCCTTTTCCACATTTCTATGAATTTAGGTTTATGGACACTTGCAGAAGTAAAGAAACACAGCCTGTGCAAGCTCCCCATATACTAGGACCTTACTAAATGTCTCTATGAAAAGTTCTTCTCCCCGCCCACTACATCCTTCAAATTTTTTAAGTTCTTGGATCGTGTGACTGAGACAAAAGGATAAGCAAGAGGACTGGCCTCATGGCTGACAGCACTGGGCAGAACTACGACAGAAGATAAAATCCCTTTGTACCAAATCCCATAAGAAAAACTCAATGTTGTCTCCAAGTTCAGGACTTCATACAAATACACTCAAATCTGGACACGTGATGGAAGATGCAGCATCCAGCACTGCTGATGACTGAGCTATACCTTCCTTTGTCAGCACCTGATACACAACTATAAACTTGCATTCTTCTTCTATGTCATAAAAAAAAATTGCCTGAAGGCAATAGAAGGTAAGTTATTGTCTACCATGTAAAGATTTTTCAGCACTGATCAGCTAACCTGAGAGTCCCTAATAATAAAAATGGTCATAGAATGGTTTGAGTTGGAAAGGACCATGAAGGTCATCTAGTTCAAACCCCTGCAGTGAGCAGGAACATCTTCAACTCGATCATGTTATTCAGAGCCCCATCCAACGCAACCCTGATATCTTCCATCCCACTCCTGCACAAGTACCAAAGGTTTCAAGGCAACTGCAAGCTCCTCCAAGCAGCAGCTACGCGGCTGCCTACAGAAGCACTCACCTTTTCCTTCAGTCCTTCCTCCAGAGCCAGGGAGATGCCCAACAGCTGCCTCTGGATAAGCCAGTGATGGAGTTTCTCTTCCACCGTACTGACAGGACTTCCTGTTTTCACTGATAATCATGTGGTTAGGGAAGCCACCTTTATCCCACCACACTGCTTAGGAAAAGGGGTCATGAAAGCTCCTAGGTAAAAAAATGTCCAGATTAAAAAAGCCCTAATAATCACAGAGTGGTTTGGGTTGGAAGGGACCTTAAAGATTATCCAGTTGTAACCTCCTTGCCACGGGCAGGGACATCTCCCACCAGACCAGGCTGCTCAAGGCCCCATCCAACCTGGCCTTGAACACTTCCAGGGAAGGGGTATTTACAGCTTCCCTAGGGAACATGTTCAAGTGCCTCACCACTCTCATTGTGAAGAATTTCTTCCTAAGGTCTAATCTAAATATTCCCCTTTCCAATGTAAAGCCCTTCCCCCTCATCCTATTGCTATTTGCCCTTATAAAAAGTCCCTGCCCAGCTTTCCTGTAGCCCCTTCAGGTACTGGAAGGCTGCTATGAGTTCTCCCCGGAGCCTTCTCTTCTCCAGGCTGAACAACCCCAACTCCCTAAGCCTTTCCTCATAGCAGAGGTGCTCCAGCCCTCTGATTACTTCTATAGCCCTCATCTAGACCCCTTCCAACAGTTTCGCATCCTTCTTGTGTTGGGGATTCCGGAACTGGACACAGTAACAGTCGAGCCGCACGCGAAGCAAATACAAAGAAGAAAGCACCCCACAAACAGAGAGGACAAAGGGCTCTCCCGCACCCAGACACGCCGCTGCCACCCGCCCGGAGATCGAAACAGAAAGCGCCGCGCTCAGCCCAGCTCCCCCCACGCCCCGCCCGGCCGGGGGGGCTCTACCCGGCTGCCCCCAACGCGTCCCCCCTGGGGCGGAGGTGCCGCCACCGGGGCTGCGGGTAGCGAAACCCCCCCCGGCACGGCCCTTCCTCGCCCAGTTCCAGCCTCTCACCCGGCGGCGACAAGTTCTCGCTTGGCACCGGTGAGACGCCACCGCCCCGCGCCGGCGCGAGCAGCCCGGCCGCACGCAGCAGCCCCGCCGGCACCGCTTCCTCCTTCCGGGCCCGGGGCTGGGCCGGCCCGGCCCGCAGTCCCTCCCCGGCAGCAGCCCGGCCCCCGCCGAACAAAGCCCCACGCTCCCACGCCGGCGCAGAGGCTGCACGGGCGGGGAGCCTGACGTGGCTGCGCCGGGGCTGGGGCTGAGGCTATAACTGGGACTATAACTGGCTGTAGCTGGGGCTGAGGCTGCAGCTGGGGCTATAACTGGGACTATAACTGGCTGTAGCTGGGGCTATAACTGGGACTATAACTGGCTGTAGCTGGGGCTATAACTGGGACTATAACTGGCTGTAGCTGAGGCTGTAGCTGGGGCTATAACTGGGACTATAACTGGCTGTAGCCGGGGCTGCCAACGGCTGCAAGGGGCGAGGCGCCCGGCGCTGCCCCGGGCGGGAGGTGGAGCCGCCGGCTGTGCAAACGTGGTAGCAGCCCTCCCCAGCCGCTCCGCCGTGCAGGTGAGGCCGGGGGGCACTGCTGGGGTTCGCTCCTCCGCCAGGAAGGGAGGCCAGGCTGCCCTGCTCGGAGCCGGTGGTGCCGCCGGAGCGACGGGAGGGGAACGGGGCCGGGGGTATCCCGCTGGATCGCAGGGCGGGAGGGGGGCTTCTGGGAGCCTCGCGGGGCGGAGGGCATGCGGAAGGGCCCTGGCGGGGAGGAGGCGGGCAGGGCAGCGGTTCGGTGCCCCAGGCCAGGGCAGGCAGTGCTGTCCCGGGGCTGGGGCCGGCGGAGGGTCCGGGAGGCTCGGAGGGTCCCTGTGGGAGCCGCGGCCCGTCACTCCCTCACCGGACAGGGCTGTGCTCTGAAGCTGTCCCTCTTAAGCGCGCTCTCTTTTTTTTTCTTTTTTTTTTTTTTTTTGTTATTTTAATTTCACAGCACGTGCTCTGAATGCTAAAGCTGTTTTAAAAGTTACAAAATAGCATTTTGCTACTTTTGGGTGAGAGCAAGAGGTGGGGTTTTCCGTATATACTTCAAACTGAGCATGTACCCTAGTGCTGTGACTACGAACGTCTCTGACATTCATAGCCTTGTGACAGATTTAGACTTTAAACAGTGCCTTATACATATGCATGTGATTGTGTAAGTCTCTATAATATTTAAATATTTATATTTTGATATGCAACTAAGCTGCAGTACTGCAAAGTGATCCAGAAATTAAGGAATCTGAGCATGGATTAGGTTGGAACGGGCCTTAAAGATCATCCAGTTCCAGCCCCCTGAGCCATGAGCAGGGACACCTCCCACCAGACCACGCTGCTCAAGACCCCATCCAACCTGGCCTTGAACACTTTCAGGGAGGGGGCATCCACAAGTTTCCCTGGGCAACCTGTGCCATGCCTCACTGTCCTCACAGTGAAAAATTTCCTCCTAATACCTAATCTAAATCTCCCCCCTTTCAGCTTAAAACCATTACCCCTCATCCTATCACTGCACTCCCTGATAAAGAGTCCCTCCTCATCTTTCCTGTAGACCCCTTTAAGTACAGAAAGGCTGTTAGAAGGTCTCCCCAGAGCCTTCTCTTCTCCAGGCTGAACAAGCCCAGCTTTCAGCCTGTCCTCATAGCAGAGGTGCTCCAGCCCTCTGATCATCTTCGTGTCCTACTCTGGACTCACTCTAACAGATCTATGTCTTTCCTGTGTTGAGGAACTGAACACAGTACTCCCAGATGAGGTCCCATGAGAGCAAAGTAGAAAGAAGCATGATTTTGTCTACAATTCTTCTAAACCAAGTGCACCCAGGATCTATTCTATTTTGAGCAATGTGCTGGAAGATTTTAGGCTTAAAAAATTCCACTCTCTGCTTCCACTTGGTTGCTTAGAATATGTGCTTTAGTGGTCTTTCAAACTCGATAATCACACTGCTTTGAATCTATTGGAACCTTCATTTTAGCAAAGAGGAAATTGCAGCTTTTGTTTTTTCCAGACACAGTTTTATTAATCTTTTCTAAGTTTCTGATGATGGCTTTCTGTTAACTGATGTCTGTGGTTTTACAGATGACATGTAATAATTACAACAGAACTCTTTCTAAATTATATCTTGATTTGCAATACCATTTTTAAACGAGAAAATTAATTTCCCCCTTTAAAGTGGGTAGGTAATACTTTTTTTATAAATATACAAGTAAATCGGGGTAGTGACATTGCTGATAAAATTGTGACAGTAGTCAATTGTAAAAAAGAAATATGCTTTCAGTTATAGTGATTTTAAATATATATTCAAAATGACTTATTGTACAACAGCTGGAACATTTCTGGAAGGTAAAAGATTTAAAATTCAATTCAGTTTCAGCAGATATGAAAGCTGTGCTCTATAGTATTAAAACAAGAATTTTCAGAAAATATTATGAAAGTATTGTGACGCTTTGAAAAAGTTCACATAACTATAAAACATAGTAAACACCAAAAGAAACATTTTTGGGATGTACTTGTGTAACTAAATGGCAAAAGGTTATATTTGGAGATACTTAGAAGTAACTAGTCCCTTCCCCCCCCCCCCCCCCTGCTCTTTTGCTTCTGCTTTTTAGAAGCACAAGATGTCTGAAGTTAAGCATAGGAAAAAAGGTGTTTCTTCATTCAAGACCAATGAAGGTTCACAAAAGGTTGAGAAGCACAGTAACTGTGGGAAGGCAGCAAGTCCCAGGACCAGCAATAATCAGAGTTCCTTTTGGATGGACTCACGGACGACCTTGAGCATAATTTCCCTTGCTGTTTGTCTGGTGCTGGCCTGGTAGGTAACCCTCTAAGGTGGATTTAAATTATTTTCTATTCTATACTGTATTCAATCATGAGTAATATGTTACAATTGAATATAGTGTTTGGGTGAAATGACTACATAAACTTGTTAAAGCTAGAAGGGTCAAGAAAAGAACCAGCAGTATTCACAAGTGTGGAAACATTGGTGTACAGTGAGGAATTATAGAAGTTCTATCTGTTCTATCGTGTTGAAAGTTTAAAAGGTGCCTTGTTCATGAATTTTGAATACCTGCTTTGGAGACTAGATCTAACTGTGAAGAGCAACTTAATCTGACAATAAATACAGCAAGGCTCATTTGGCAGGTAATTAATAAATCAACAGTAGAAGTGGAGTTTTCTGTAAATAATTTGCTCAGCAGTGTCCTAAATTGTTCATCAAGTGGAGTCTTCAAGTAAAGGTCAAGTATCTCTATAAAGATGTTTTAGAATATCTTAGCAGCATCAGTACCTTAGTTCCATCACAAACTGAGCTTCATGCAGAATGATATGATGAAATTTTTAGAACTCTAGTGCAAGAAATTAGTCCAGATTATTTCACTCTAGATGTCAATTTGTAAAATTTGTTCTTAATATCACTTAGATTTCATTATGTAAATCTTTGAGAAACAGAACTACATAGTAGAATAAAATGATTAATGATGCTTCTGTTTACTGTTTTATATACATCTGTTTATGTGCATATATCTGTAGCTGGCATTTTGGCTTTTATTGCCTAACTTAACCTGCACACTACTACTGTAGAATTTATGAAGCACAACTATTTTAAATAAACTCTGTTTTTCTAGATAAAATTGTTCTTACTACTGAGAGGACCCCTGCATAGTCTACAATAAACCTCATTTTGGGATTAATAAATACCGAGCAAAATCCTTTTTTTTTTTTTGCTTAATTTTCTCATTTCTGTTTTAAGTTGACAATGTGCTTACCATTTCAGAAACCTCCCAAGTTCATAGTAAACAAATATTGTGTGTATATAAAGTACAGGACCGAGTTCTATACTATCTACTTGAAGCTAGCATCATCATGACAGTAGCTATACAAGCTTTACCACAGTGCTGCACCATATGTTCTTGGATGGTTACAGTTAAACATTAAGAGTTAACAAGCCTTACTAAATCCAAAGGTTTTTTGATGCTGTGCAAGGAAGTCCGAATTATTTTTTTGTGTTTTATTTCCACCATTTGTGTTCTATTGATAAAATATTATCCATTGCCTTGCCTGTGAAGCGATGCATTTTGAACGTGTAATGGCCTCCCTATGTCAGTAGTGTTACAGGGCATTTTTCCTGTTTGAGTGGTATACTGTGTGAAAAATGAAGCACATCTATGGGTGTTTGCTTGTTTTTCCACCTCTATCAGAAAGTAACTCCCATACAAAGATGGACCAACTTCATTAAACCCTACTGTTGTTTTTTTTTTCTGTCATGTATTGACCTAGCAAAATCTGTGAGCACAAACCCCTGCAGTAAGAGTGCTGTGAATTGAGTCCTGAACACTTAATACATGGTAATTATGTAGTTATGTTTACTATTTATTTATTTTCAATTTGCAGGTTTCTATTTCAGCAGTCAGGTCAATTTGCTGATATGGAAAGAAAGTACAATATCTTACAGCAGGAAGCTGAAAAATTCATGGATGTGGAAAATAAAATCAAGTTAATTTCTGAAAAGGTAATAATTAACATCTTAATTGGATAATCCCTGGTGAACACTTGCTGTCATTTTACTTTGTTGTCATTTAGTTAAATTTAACTGACTGTTTTAAAATAAATTTTCATAATGTGTGGTACTTGCCTGTGAATACGCCTTTAGAGAATATTTCCTGTGTGTAAACATGTCAATCCATACAATTTTTTGAGTATGTGAATATAGTGGTTGTATCTCAGTATTATTTTTTTAGACACTAAATTATTTTTTAAAAACTTACATTTATGCACGTATTTCATTCTACCAACAATACTATTCTGTGTATAATTCTAATATACATTGAAAAAAAATTACAGGCATTTTTATGTAGTAGAACTGTTCTAATAAGAAAGACATTATGAAGTGATAGCAATATTTTTGTATTGCTATTTTATTTTCTTATCTGGGTGTGACATTATTGGAAAAAACATGGGCTGGCTGATGAAGAATCCTCTATATCTTACCGATAATGATGGGGATACAGCATGGCTTATGCCAGGATATTCTTTTAGCACTGATCTCATAATGATGTAACTTCATACATGATATAACTTGGATATTTATATACTACACTTCAGCTTGCAAGATGTTGCATGGGATTTAGGTAATGTGATGTATTTTACAAAAAAACAACCCAAACCCCACGATGGAAAATAAGGGATTAACAACAAAGAAAGTATTCTACAGAAATTCAACAACAAACCCTTTTCTGTGACTTTTTCATGCTAAGTTAATCTACTATTTTTAAAGATGAAGTATGAAAGCAAAGCATATAGGAGCGTTGCAACAAGTGGCTTCTAAGGGATTTTATTCTCTGTTAAATGGATGCAAATCGTTTTCTGTTTTTAATTTTGTTAAGTAGATGTAGACATTGTTTTGTGTTATAAATGCAGCTTGAGTCTTCTGAAAGCACCCTACGAGAAGCTGCCTCATCCATCTCTATGATTCCCGAATTTGAGCAGAAAATATCTTCTCTTCATAACATCATAAATGGTATTCAGAACAATGAACAGACTCTCTCTATAAAGATGCAAATCGTTAATGAGAATTTCCAAAACATTACAGATTCCTGGAGAAGAAGCTTGGATGAAATGAACACAAACACTACTGGTTTAAAATCCGAAGCAAAGTTTATACATGCAGAAGTTACTTCCCAAATTAATGAAGTTGACCAAAGAATTAAATCCCTTTCAGAAAGAGTAAGAGATTTGGAAGAGAGTACAGCCAGAAATATTAAAACACTAAAAAGACAAGAAGACGATGAATTCTCTAGAGTTGAACAAAAGCTGGGTTTGCATGCAGAGGTAGTTGAAAAGTTAGAACAACAACAGAATAGTCTGGTAGCCAAGGACATAGACCTGAATCAGAAACTTGCGAACTACGAACCTAAAATTAAGGAGTGCAAGACCCATTTGCCAACAATTGAAAATGCTATTCACTCAATTCTTAGATTATCAAGTGAATTTCTAAACATGGAGAAAAAGATAGCGGACTTGACAACACAGCTATATATTGTGGAAAATGATATGTTGAAAACTGTTACTGATACAGCGGTGATGCAAAAGGTTCTTGAAGGCGTACAGTACAATGACAGCATACTGAAAATGCAAAATGAAATAGTGGTTTTAGGAGAAGTAGCACCTGACATAAAAGTATCTTCAAAAGCAAAAGAAATAACTTTAGAAAGCTATAACTTAGAAAATGAGCAGAATGGGGATAAGTGAATTTGTACTTAGGGTTTACGTGGACGAAATAACACTTCATTATAAATAATGTTGACTCCAACATGTTAAGGGTACCTGAAATATTGTCATCAGTTTAAACAGACATTGGATCAGATTGAGAGGTAAAACATAATAAAGAGGACAGAGAGCAAGTTATACAGTGGTGAAAGAGGCAAGGAGTATTTTCTTAAATCAAGGATTTTTTCAGTTTATTTATTAAACAATAATTTTTATTAAAGTAAAATTTGAAGCAAAGATTTTTAGATTTAAGGAAAAAACATGGAGACAGCTTAATTTATATGTAGTTTTTACTACATTTTTGTATTTTTCATTTGTATTATATTTTATGGACTTGTAACACAATAAACAATTAATTTCATATCCCTAGGCAGATATACATGTACCTCACTTTAATGTATTATATACTATAATGGTTTTGTGCTTACAGTACAGACTTCTCAATGTCAAGGTTGTCAAAATAGGATCTACCTATTTTGCAGGCAAGCACTAAGTACACTTTAACAACTGAAGCGTAGATACAGCAGCATGTCACTAGTGAGGTACCACTTACTGAGAATCTTTTGTACTTTTTGTACATGAACCTAATTTTAGTTCTTTTATACGTTGGGGGGTTCACAGCAGCTGGTGTCTTTTACTTCTTTGAGCCCATGCAAATAGCCTCCTTAGACCTGATTTCCAGCCTTTTCCAACTTTCTAAAATCACTGGCATGATCTTGTTTTGCCATTGAAGTTGGTGGACTATGCATAGACTGAAGTTCTTAATAGATAGTCCTGTTAGAATCTTCCATCATTTAATTTGCAAGTTTTATGTGATCAGTCACCACATTACTTTAGCAGGTTTTTCTGTGTTTTGTTTCTTTGTTATGGTGCTGTTAGAAACAAGTTTTAACCTTTTCTTCTCTAGAGTGTTCTCTGTTAGGCATTATGTGACATCTGGTATTGCTTTGCATTTTAAAGGGCAAAAAAATTGTGTCACAGGCATTGTTTTCCAAAGTTTGGTGAACCAAGAGCTGCAAAAGCAATTAGTGAAAAACATGGAGTTATGTTCTTGGGGGTAGGGAATAACCGATCTATCCATAGATTTAATAGATCTACTTACAGAGGATGTAGTGCTACCTAATAGGCCTGGTAGCTGTTCATTTGAAATTAGGATCTTGGGACAACCATAAACTTGTGTTACAGACACACATCTTGATAATTTCCAATTCCTGATTTCTGAACTTGGGAAAGGAGATTGCTTAGTAGACAGTATGAACCCACAACACTTACAATTCAATCAGTCTTAAGTTATTCTGGGTTTGTACACTCATTTATCTAGAGCTCTACTGAAATCTTCACTGAAAAGTTAATGGTGCACATTGAAGAGACTATTAAACAAGCATTTCTCAATGTTAGTCTTTCAGTTTCATATAAATATAACATGTATAGATTTGTATCTCTTTACAGTCATATTCCGTGAAAATAGACTGTAGTGAATTGCCCTGTCCTGATGCATAATCTAATTCAAAATAAATTGCTCTTCCAGAAAGGGTATGAAATAAATACTTTAGTGTTCAGTGTTCCATTAAGAAATACTATTCTATACGGAAATGTTTTTAAAATTATTTTCATTAGCATGTTCCAGTGTATTTCTACTTCAAGTATTCTGAGGGAACGATGGCTAACTTACCAGTGGTACGCACACCAATTTAATGTCTTCCATCAACCCAAACCCTATTAAAAGCTGAATATACACAAGATTGACCAGGAAATACTCGTCCTTTGAAGGCATGAACTAGGAAAGTAGCACAACTCCTCACAGTCTAAAGAAGCAAACAGTTCTGTGCTAGTGAAGACTGACCAATACAATCAAAAATGTTTCTTTAGTGATGATTTTACTACTACTGTCAAGAAAAGGATTAATAACTTGAAATTAATTACATCCTCTCAGAACGTGTTTCAGCTTGCCCATTCTTTTTTCCCTCCTCTAAGTTCTACACAGACTTATTGGGGATTGAATAGTATCACTTCGATATTTTCCTTTCTTCCTCTCAAATTTGAAAACCAATATTTTTTTTTTAAAAAAAAGGATGTGAACTAGCAAATTTAGCTAAAAATCCAACAGTAGTATGAATGTTCCCTCATTAACATAGCTTTTGTGGAGGCAGGCTGTTTTTCATGTGAGGTGTTTTGGTGGCTGTTTAAACAAAAGGGAACCATGCATCATTCCTTTGGCTTTTTCTTCTGTGAACACTATGTTCAAAATACATATTACGATTATCAAAATAAAAACATGGTGGTTAATTATGGTTCCTGGTTTTTGGGCAAGAAAATTTTAAAGTAGGCATCTTTCTAAAATGTTTCCAGATATCTTTTATGTGTCTTTCTGGATCATGCTAGCTATAGGATTAATACAAAAGTTTCTGAAAATCAGAAGGAGGTTGCATTTGATGACTTGTGCTTTCACAGGTCATGCTGGAAAGTCATATAGCACCTTCTGGTAATTTGTTATAATAGAAAAAGCAATAACAGTTAAATGTGTTGCATGTATTGAAGAAAAATTAAAATTTTTAGTTGTTTCTTAAAGACAGTGTTTGTGCTCAGTTTCAATATCAGAATAATATTACATTATAGCTTTTATTTTGAAGTGAGTTGTTAAGCTAGAAATCTTGTCAATTATTTTTATTTGTATCCCTCTAGTGTGAAAAGACGTGGAGCTTAATGGCACAGCTAGAGGATCCTGAAATAATTTCTCATATTAAACATCTGCAAGAAGATATTTATACAATGAAAACATGGTCTAGCAGCATAATTAAAAACCAAGAACAATTGCAGAAGAATTTGACAACCCTCTTTCATGCAGTTTCGAGTGTTGAACAGAATGCGGCTTCTGTAACAAAAAACATAACTTTGATGATTGTGACAGTAAAAACTGACATAAGGCGCATTTCAGGCCTAGTGTCAGACATGACTGCACTGACAGAGTCTTTGCAAACACTAGAAGACAAAGTAGAAAAAGGTGAAAAGAAGACAGTAAAAAAAATAGGTGACCTGCTTACCAGTAGCATTGACCGAAGTACAGAACTACAAAGCTTGGCATCCAGTAACACAAGAAAAATTGAGCACATTAAGACAGCATTATCTGAGTTAAGGAGTGGTTTTAACAAGCATTTGGACAGACTTTTGAATCTTGAAGGTGACAGAGCAAAAGTTCTGAAGACTGTTACATTTGCAAATGATGTAAAACCCAAGATGTACAAACTGAAAAAGGATTTTGCTATCTTGGAACCATTAGTAAGTGACCTAACACTGAGAATAGGAAGATTAGTGGAGGATGTATTACGACGGGAAAAGGAAATTGCTTTACTGAATCAGAAACTGGACAATCTAACAAGAGTTCAAACTGAGATCAAAGACATGAAAGATGAAATAACGAAGATTTCAGACATGAATTGATCACTCTGAAATGTCACTGCCTAAAAGAACAGTATTGTTTGAGGAGTGTTAACTCCATCAAATGTAATGCTAAGACAAAAGGCAATATTTAAAGGCTTCATTTAGAAGCTTGTTCAATTAAATTTGTTTTATAAAATAAAACAGGGTTAAAGCATTAAGTGTTGTTCCTATATTTAGAGTTTGCTTTTGTGAAGAAAGCAGGACCCCAGACTGATAGATCTCCAGCCTTCCTTTCCTGCTCCAAAGGAAAGAAGAAAAGTGTGGTTTCCAGGTAGAGTTAAACAAGTGTTAGTCAAACTGCAGTAGCATTTAATATTTGTCTCAATATATTCACTCTATGATATTTGAATTACAGCACTTTCCAGATAAACAACTGTTGATTTCACTTTCAACACCAAAATGAATAACCTCCGCATCACATCTACCAGTGCAAAGCTGAGTACACTGTCCTGTTCATGGCTCCCATGGGAAGTTAAGTGTGAAAAAATGTTAGAGAGCCATTAATTTCACTTTATTGATGGATGTAGACAGACTACCTTGACAGGAAGTGCAGTTCTAAAGCATGATCCTTCCATAAACTGCGTTGCTACAAGCAAGACAGAGAAAGTTTAAGTCACAGAGGTAAATTTTACTTGGGGAAAAAAAATAATAAGAAAAATCTGGATCTAAAATTTACACACCCACTGTATTGCCCTCAGAAGTAAGGAGAGTCATCAGTAGTTCTCCCACAACCTGCACAAATCTTAAATATTCATTTGCACTTCAAGCACACACCTCCCCCATACTAAAAAAACTAATGAAAGTTTTACAAGTTCCTTTGTAATTAAAATCCTCCAAGGACAGAGGCAAAGCTCTTTCTACAATGGAAAAAAATGAGACAGAGTGAGTTATTTCTCATAAATTTAAAGCAGACTGCTAATTGCCTCCTTGGTTTCCTGCTGTCAGTGGGCAGTGTCAGCTCCATAAAGCTACCTCTTAGATCATTTCTAGGGGCATTAAATCATTGAGAGATTCAGGTAGTAACAAAAATTGCAGGTATGCTACTTAAAACATACCATCCCATGCAGCCCGGCCTGTACCGATACTCTGGACATCTTTCCTTTTAACTTGGTATAAAGGCACAAAAAAATCCCTCAGCAACAGCATTAATGGATCAGTGCTTAAAAATGACACAACCAAAGTAATCCCAGCATGTTGAAACCTACTTTTAGATACTGAACAGCTAGGCCAACAAGTTTCTGCTAGCAACATCCTTCTCCTGTATCACTCAAGTTACAAAAATCATATCGTGTAACATGGCCATGCAGCTAAGCCCAGCTATCCAAGTTATTCAATATTTGCTACAAAAAAGAAAGCAGTTTATTGTTTTCATTGTGAACTACATAATTTCTATGTAGAAATGCAAAAACTATTTGTATTATTACAGCCCATTTTAAGATGATATGTCACAAGCGTTTCAGCAAGCATCAGCAAGTACCAGCACATTTCATCTGCAGTACAATTTGATACAAACATAGGGTGTGAATGGAGTTGATATTCCAAATTTATATATACAGTATGCTTTAAACCATAAAGCTGATCTCAGCTCAAGTACTATCAAGAAGAGGATGCTTTCTCCTTCATAAAACAATATACACAAGCAGCACATATGTAATGTTTATATTATAAAGCTCTTTTGGGTTTAGTGACTGGTCCGGAGCTACCCAAGATATATTTGGTTCAAAACGGACTGCTCCTTTTCCATACACAACTTCCCTTGCAATGACAGTACAAGTCCACCTGAAGCACTGCAGCTTCTCTGCCCCACCTTCTCAAATTCCAGTAAACACACTAGGTATTACACTATAAAGTACACTTATCAGTTACATTGACCTTTTAAATGCATTTTTATACTAGTTTTCCCACTGAAGCTTATTTAAAATTTCAGGGGGTAGCCCTTTAAGCAATAGAATTGTATATGTGAAACGCCCTCATCTCAAGCATCTGAACAAGCCTGTGGCTGAATGTCAATGAAGTCAGCAGCTGCAAGACAATTCTCCCTTCCTCTATGGTTTTCCATTGAAACACTACACTGGAAGCAGTATCAAGGATATTTTCTCATTCTCAGTTACTAAAGAAAAGAACAGCTGGTTGTCCCTTGTGGTCTTATCTCAGACTTACTTCAATTAGATTATATGAACATTTTTAAGATAGTTTCAAGTCTACCCTTGAGGTGTAAGAAAATGGATTTAAGGTTCTTATTACTTCCTGCATGTTTAAAATGGCTGCACAAAGGCGACCCAATTCTAGAGGAAAAAATGCATAATTTTGCTCTACACACGGAATGACAAGTAGTCTTGAGAAGTTGTTTCTCATTTGGATTACTTTGGACTAACCCACTCCATGAGTCAAGTTTGTTTCACTCCTGTCAGCCTTAAAAGTTGACAGAGGCGCTTCACTCTCCCCAGATCAAAAGGAACTTGAAGATACTTTCCAGCAAACCAAAACTCTACTGAGCCAAAATTCACCTTTAAAGAAGCTATGGTATTTTGTACATAAAAGCAACACTGCTTTCTCTAACATGTTGAACCACATCCAAAATTTAACTTCAGAAGCTGATTTAATATCAATGGCCCTTGACATGAGATCAAGTCATAGTTAATTCTCTTATCCAAGGAAGCTCTTAGGAGCATTTAACAATACATTACATAATTAATTTCAAAGCTTCCACTCATGGTGGTGCAACAAGACATACATACTTGTATGGTGAAGTATATTTAATCCAACATCAAAGTACTTATAGAAGTGTTTTATTTAGACTTCCAGAATTTGACGTTGCTGTATAATGCAGTTGACACAAGCCACTCTAAGAGCGTATTTAGTGTCATGGTGACAGTGAAACAGAGCAGGATTAGATTTTATTCTATACTTTGAAAAGCAGGAATTCAAAATAAGGCTCATAATAATACGTAATCTTGAAAGTCTGAGGGTCTTCCCAGGTGGAGAGCTCAGTGCTATGTAAAATGGCAGCAGGAACATCAGATTCCAGTCAGATGCAATGTTTAATATATTAATGCTACTCCAATGGTACACGCTTTAATTGTCCTTTTTGACTCTGAAGGACACGAGGAAGGAGCAGTACAACACACATCATGCCAAGATAAGTTTGGTACCATCAGCTCACACGCCAAAAGGCAGCATATCCAGTTTTGCACAAAAAGACACTCAAGCTTCAGTTTTCCTAAGTGAACATAGTAGTACTGGATATGGCGAACCCTTTACATACACTATTGTTTTCTGGGGTTTTCTCAATGTGATTATCAACTGTGGGTTCCAGAACAGGCAAAAGAAGGTAGCATGCTCATCTTTCTCTAAAAGACTGGAAAAAACAAATTCATTGCCTTAACAAAACATTGTGCAAGTGTCTCCTCGTGTATGCTCAGATTTCTTCACATCAATTTAGGTACAAAAAAAAACAAACTGATACAGCTTTTTGCACTGCCGAAGTGCATGGCTCAACCAGAACTCAGCATTACAGTAAAACACAACCACCACCTACCCAAAAAAAAAAAATCAAACTAAAGGAGTACCAAGTGCAGGGAAACCTGGAAGTTTATCGAACTCTACAATAAGAGACACGCTTTTATTTTACTGTAAAGCTGTAGTAAGCTTTTAGTGGTTAGATATCTTTGAGAATCTCAAATAGTAACATCAGCTTTTCCTTTGTTAAGGTAGCAGCTACTGTTTTAATTTCCACAGTACAACCAAAAGGACCAAGTTCTTTGGTGCGTTTCAAAGCCAACAGAAGCAGAAATTATTCAAGTAAGCACTAGTTATGTGGGGATGACCACCCCAAAGCAGAAATGGCTGTTATCTATAAGGCTCTTTTTATCCCTATGGAAAACACTGATATTATACCCAGGATGCCCTATGAGACTGCAGTCTCATCTCAGCCATTCAGTTGTTCAGCTATTGTACAGCAAGAGCTTAGTATAGGCAAATACAACAGTACATAGAACTGCAGTTAGTTTCTGCAGTTCTACAAGGACAGGTTCTTGGCACTTATCTGGAAAAAGTGAAAGCCTCTTTGTTACAATAGTTTCAAAATTTCCTAGTTCCTAAAGTGTTGAATAATTGCATTTTTTAATTTTGTTGTGGGGGGAGTATATTTGAAGTATTTGCTGCTATGAAATGAAGCTTATGTACGCAGTAGTGAACAGACTCTAAGCACTCTGTTTCTCATTTATTTCAGGCAATGACTGGTAGAATTTAAACCCTCATGTGGGATGAGGGCACAGCCAGTAATGACATAACATACAGTTGTTTTCTACATAGTCAAATATATAAAAATTTGATGAAACTCATCACTGGGACAGCCAGCATAGTCAGTCCATGAGTTGTCTATTCAGTTAGACCAAGCTTCTTCTTCAGAGATTCTGGCATTTCAGGTGGAGGTGGACGAGGAAGTCTGAAATAAACCTTCACAGAATCATAGATGAACCACTGTAGTGCAGTCAGGGTACCAATCATAATGATACGAGCAAACAGACCTTTCCATACACCTGCAGAGCAAAATATAAAAGCAGGAGCAGCATAAGAAGCCAGGAAAAAAATAAAACCTCCCCAAAATACCACAACTACTTGATCCAAAGTACATCAAAGCGAGGACATACCTCTGAATCCAAGCCTCACAAGAACCTGTGAAGCAGAACTGCCCTTTTCTTTGTTCAACACAGACACCACAGAGTCAGCAGGATGGGAAACAATTGCACAGAACACACCAGCTGAAAGAATAATTTGACATTAGTTTTGATGTGCTTTGGTGTACACAGTAATGGTACAGCTAAGTCCAATCAACTGAAATCACAAATTCTAACAAACTGCTAATAAATTGCACAGAAACTTAGGCCAAGCCTCCTGGTATCCTAGGATGGCAGATGCATACTTATACTGCAACACGTGTATGAGAAAACCTCAGTTCTGCTCTTGCAACACCTCTTCTGCTACAACAAAACTCCTTCTGAATCTTCTGATATCAGTAACCACCCCCCTTCCACCCAGATTTCTCTCCCCTTCCTCTAATCTTCCCCAGCTCAGCAAAGATGAAAGTTTTTCCACTTGAATCAGCTGCAGTTTCTGAACTTTTAACATTGCTAATATATTAGAACAACTAAGCCTATTATCCTACTACCAACCCATTGAATACAGTTTTTCCCCCCTGCACATTTTAAAGTTACAAGTAAATTCGCCCATTCTAGTTACATCTATTTGACATTCTGAAAAGGGATAGGCTTCTAGAGTTGTAGTAGTCCATTAATGAAGTGTAGGACTTCAGGGCTCCTTACCAATATAGCCTGCAATAAATGTGACTACCAGCTGTTCTCCTTTTGAACATTCACTTCGTGGCTTGGGTACAACATACTTGTAGAGAGCTTCAACAGTACGTTCAAAGCAGGCAAATTTCATCATTGTGTACGGAATCTGCCTCATCCATAGTGGAGCAACACCTTTATAGAAACTAACAAGAGAAGAGTCAAACTCAGTTTAATTTTCTCCAGTATTTAAGGTACATTTCTAACTTGAAAAAAACTGGTTATCTTATTGCTGCTATCAGGAATACAGCTTCTAGACACCGATACAGGCTTAATTGTCTCAATTCCTACAGAACAGATATTTAAGTTTTATTAGTTCCTGAGTACTAACTTAAAACAGCCACACAAATCAGAATTTACCTGATCCCTATGCTACACAGTTGGTTTTGTAGCCATTCTTCAGATCACAATGCATAGCAGTAATACAGTACTGATACAAGCACAATAAAGTTCATGTCCGCATACCAGCCCAGTCCTGATAGCAATAAATGACTTGTATATTTACAGCCACTTCTATCAGAACAGAAAGCTAACATGCAGTTATATTACTCTTACATGCCAATGACTCAAGCATCTTCGACTGTACAACCAAAAAAAGTTGCTGAATATCTCTGACTGGAACTGCTAGAAACTGAAGTTATCCAGCAGAACTCAGCACAAAGATACTCACAAAGATGGATCTAAGGAGCATGTGGAATTAACAGCCAGTTCAGCACAGATTCCCTGAAGTATTTTGTTATCATGAAATACAAAGACCGAAAAGTATTATACAAGCTAAAGCCACAATTGGTTTTATCAACAGCTTTTCATTAAGAAAGAAAATATTCAACGTCAAGAACCTGAATGAAAGTAAAAATTACAACCAAGAGATACTTACGCCCAGATGCCTTCTTCTCCGAACATTTTAGGTGCGGCCTGCCGCAGAGTGTTAGCGTATCCAGGCTGTGTCTGAATACGAACTTTAGCAGCTTCCATTGGAGCCAGAGCAATGTCAGCAAAGAACTCCGCACTGGCAGATGCAGCTAAATATAATGAAGTACGCCACAAATACGCATTTTCCTGAAGAGAATTTAAATACAAATTATTATTACTGAATTGCGCTTACTCTGTATTACTAATATTATGTCGCAGACACACAGTCTGATGTAAACCACTGAAGGCTTACCTCTCCCAGCATGTTGCCATATAGGATTTTGAAAACTTCATAGAAACCAAATTTACAAAGCCCCTGCATGGAATATCCAATAAAGGTTGGAGCCCATCCTTTAGCCAAGCCACGAACTCCATCTTCTTTGAGTGTCACTGAAAATCCATTGAAGATGCCCTTGTATTTTTGCGGATCAACCTAAACACAACAGGCAGTTAATTGCTTGATACAGCTCACCATTTTCCTTCTTCCTACACACCCAAAATTTAAAATTTGGAAATTCCTCATACAGATTTCCTAAGGTTCCCTGGACACACTATGTACTCATTGCAAGGTTAGACTAGTGCAACTCTAATGGCTATCTGCTAGCCTCAAATCCTAACTTATTTTAACAGCAAGTATATTCCTCAATACTCAGGAAACAAACTGTCTGAATTTTTCTTAACATTCATTCCCCAAATCAATAATATGACTTTGTTATCTAAAAGATTTACTGAACTTACTAACACTGTCAGTAGTATACTAGTTTAATTATGTATTGATCAAATTCTTTAAAAATTTGACAGCTGCTGTCAGCAATTTCATCCACTATACACATTGTACCTATCTGCACTTAAGCGTTGCCACAAACCAAGCCTGATGAGTCACTTGATTCTTAATCAGAAAACACTATTTTGTCCACTGTTAGTTTGATCCCTCCAGTCAAACTAAGACAGATGGAGCAAAACAGATGACATGTACTCAAGAACTTCTACACTTGCAATCTGACTTCACAATAAAGGCTACATACAAAATACTTTGTCCTCACAAAACTGATATTTCATTAATAACTTATCAGAAATTAAAAAAACATCAACTAGAATAATTTTCTTTCATGTGAAAGGAAACCATTTAACACAAACTCTTAAACAGCTCATTCTGACAAATGCTGTCACACCACATTGCTACGTTTTGTATTTGACATCACCCAACATTTCCTCAGAGGGACAAGAAGGAAGACAAATAAGAAGTCAAACAAAGCTTTCAGAAAAAGCTATGGAACATGTATGTCACCCTGCAGTGACTTATATTTTTTCTGCAGCTTTGCAACATACTTGAGATCTACTTCACCTAAACATGTCTATTTCAAAAGATGCAGAATTTTAGAAAATTAGATATTTAATTGGACACTGTAAAAGAAGACTATGTTCATATCAGAACCACACTTAATTGTTATCTATGTAAAAGGTGACATCATCTTAAAATACATGAGAGGGCAAGCAATGGTTTTCTTCCTGTAGAATCCAGGAAGTATTAGTAACATGCTCTGTACCGATCTGTAAAGAGATAAATGTGACAGGTTTTAAAAGGTCACACCTGGAATCCACACAGAACCCTCCTCTCACACCTTCCTCTAAGTGCTGCAGAAGGAAGGGGAAGTATAACCACCCTCACTACATAAGAAGCCAGGGACTGGTAGCCCAAGCTGAACATTATCTACCAAGCAGCTGAAGTCTGGGAACCAATAGGCCTCGCTACCAAGTGGATATGCAACATTGTACAGCTCTCAGGTCTTCTCCCCATTAACCCAATTTACAGTCAGACTAAGAACTGTTTCAGATACTACATACTCTTTATTCATGACCAATCTCCTCCTTGGGAAACTCAACCATAGGCATGGGTAGTCAAGCTATTGATCTTGGATTTTGAAATCTACAACAGGAGCGTGGTTATGCTACACTTTCTTAAATAAAACACATACTCAGCTACAGCTATTCCCTACCAACAGAAACAGAGAACTTCAAGTCAGCCTGGTCTCAATGCAAATTTTGTAGAAAGCAGCATGTTGCCCTCATTTGAGGCACCTTGTGTTTGTCCAATGTGTTCCAAAAGTACTAGTCTGTGACAAATTTCTGAAGTATGTGAAAAAGTCTCTCTTGTAAAGAATGCTAAATAAAGGCCTTCCAGAACAACACAATTTTAAAGAATATTACAGGCAGTACTCCTAGTGTGACTAGTAGGCCAAACTTACTCATAGCTCCCTCCTAATTTGAAAATTTCTATGATTCCAAAAATCATCACTTTTATAATCAGTGTCAGCCTATGCTGTATTTCCAGAAATTAAGAAGCGTGCTTTAATTTGTTTCATTCTTGAGGCACAGATTTGCCCAAATAAATCCATTAGTATGTCTTTATCCATGGCTGCTCACCAGATTATTTTAATGCGGAAGCTGGTATTGCAAATTAAGTGCAACGTGATGACACTCCTTTCAGTTCAATCGAGAACCACTTCAAGGAAACAAGCCACAAGCACTGACAGCACTACCAATACCATATCAAGTTTTACCCATTCTATTCAAAGTGACATCATTAGAACGTATCCAATTCATAAGCCATGCAGTGATGTCCATAATGTTAATGGATCAAATTGTATATGCATGTCACTCCAAGGTAAAAACTTGGATCTCCAAACACCTTCCTCCACTAGCACACAAATAGCTCCAGATAGCCTACCAGTCTGCAAAGAGTGACATTACTGTGGTGTCTTTTAAGCAAATACAGCCAGTTAAAGTTGCCTTAAATATAGTAAAAAATAATTAATCCAGATTATCCTAAATGCCTCTGCATTTCTTGAAAGTATTTGTTAGTGTCACAGCAGTAGACTTGATCAAGTTTCCTCACTTCCTGTCATCCAGAAAAGACTGCGGCCCTACTGTAAACTCATACTATGCTGGCAACAGAGAAAAAATTTAAGAAATCTTTAAGTTAATACAAACCTGCATACGACATTTCACTAAATCCAGAGGTACAACGGCAGTGTGTGTCAGGCCACAACTTAGGACCCCACCAACGCCACATAGAGCATAAAACTTGAGCGAACCATATTCACAACTGTATTCTGCAGCAAAAAATAAAGACACACCATGCTTTTACATACAATTCCATGCACGGTTAGACAATGCTGTCCAGAGGATACTTTATACCTTTAATTATTCATTAGTAGATTAACTATACCACACTAAACATGCTTTATCAATGTCACCACATAACAACATGCAGAACAAACCTGCATTCTGCATTTAACCAGGTCTAGAGGAACCAGTGCTGTATGTGTTGTTCCACAGCTAATAATCCCACCAAGGCCACATAGCAGAAAAAATCTGCCTGAGCCATATGCACAGCTGTATTCTAGTTAATAGAAAAAAAATTATATATAAACAATCAATCATAAATGGCAACAAAGATCAGAAAAGGAACAAAAGTGACTGAGTTCTACTATTCCAAAAGTATTAAATTTATAGGCTATATTACTCAACAGTAGCATTATACTAAAAATTAATTCCCTTGCTCTAAATTAGCATCTTTTGGACGAACAAGATCTCATTCTAGGCCTCCCAAATTGAGTCTGTTCTTTTAAAAAAAGCAATGGAAGAAACAGTCAAGTTTTAGACTGTCAGTCAAGTGCATTTAGACCACAGATTATGACTCAAAGTTGCAACATCCAATATTTTCTTATACCAAGGAATTAAACAAGAAGAGAGTTTCTCTAGTGATCTGGAGACAAAACTTCTTTGGTTAAATACCCTGTGATAGAGCAACTTCTGTATTTGAGTAAAGATCACACAGATCCGAGTGTTGGATTTTTCTTTATAGAGATACATTTTCAGGAAATTTTCAGATTCTTTATACAGATTTTTTAAAATTTTCTTTCAAACACAGAACCTCAGATTTATAAAGCATAAAGTAACAGCACAGTCCTGCTACTATGCTTAGCATTTTAAACATATAAGCAAAACTAATATACTGAATAAGTATACAGAAAACAACACACTATGTAGAAAATATTCCCCAGAGTAAAGAATGACAATCTAAGGTTTTTTTTTTGCTATTAGATCCAGTGATGTTACTCCAATACAACGGAATAGACACTAATGTGTAACGTCAATGTAATATGAACTATCTCCAGGGAAACGCTATTGAAAATTAAAAGACAGCAAAAACCTCTTATCCAGAGCTACTTTACCCATCTTCTGCCTCTGAAATAAACTCCTTCACGAACATCAACAAAAATTTACAATTACGTTCAACAACATCTACCAAGCACCAGTCAACATTAGCAGGCTTACGCAGTTCATGAATTTCCTATTGTAAGAGAACTTCTTCCCCAAACGCTCCAGACTTCACATCACATTTTACAATCCCATTTCTCACCTTACTGTATAAAACTAATCACCAAGACAATAAAAATGTAATTTTTTCTTTATTCAAAAATAAGAAATATCAAATAATAGATGCTGTATTATGCCTAAACTTAAAGCAAGGAATCAGTTAACAGTCAGAATAGTGCATAACCTATGAGAATTTTTAAAACTGAGATACTGCTCAAGACTGTAAACACACTGCTCTAGGACTTAACTGTACCTCTAAAACAGTTTAGTTATGCTAGCAGATTTGCAGACAGCAGTAGCATTCTGATTACAATTTGCCAGAATGACCAGTTAGAACATGAACAAGGCTTTCTAGGCAGGTGTAATCAGAAAAGAGACTCAGAGTCTGTATTATGGGGCAGCTCTGGCTAGCTGCATCTTTGGCCTGCAGCACAAGAGTACTACAGTAGTTACTGAGCTGCCCAGATACCAGACACGTTTTTCATTAATATTTGCTGTTAGAATTCATACTCAAGTAACAGAGACAGATGTTTGTAGAAGCCACAGAAAAGTTTTATATACCTGCTTTATTACAATGCTAGTCAGACTGAGCTGTCAGCCACATGTTCAAAAACAGTAATTACGAAAAGCAAACCAGTATCCATTAGGCCTGATTTTAATTTTCAGGTACCTAATTTCATAGTAGTATTAGGGAGAAAAAAATCCATAGAAGATACCAGACTTTCTATGCCAGAAGTAGAGTCAAATTTTCTAGAAACTGTTACCTGAAACGAGACCCAGCTAAACATGTAGTACCAAAGACAAAAAAACTAGATACTGACTTAAGACTAATACCCTGCAGCTACTCAAAAATAAACATAAAACACAAAACCACGTCCACTGTTGAGACACTGACATTGTAACTATTTCTTTGCTACTGATCTGACATGTTAACAAGGACAAATTCCAAGAACTGATCATAAAATACTTTGTCTCTTAAGCTGTGTTGTGGTTGATGCCCTGAGCTGAACTCAAAAGGTCTTGTGGTTTGTACTGACTTTGTGTGACCTTGTGTAGCTCAGAGATCTTCTGCAACGTGTTACTGTCCTAAATCAAAGGCCAGAGAATGAACTTGTGTGTGAAATAACAAACGCAGCAGAAAAGGCTACAAAGACTAAGAAACTTTGGTCATCTTTGACTACATCTGCCTACAGACAGGATGAAGATTAAGCAAAATGCTTCTAAGAAATAACTATGCCTACTGAATAAATTTAGCATGCCAAAGAGCAATTCAGGGCTTTAGCTAGAAATAAAATTACCACACTGAAAGCTAGAAGGAGTTTCTTGAGAACTTAATGAATCCAATACACAGTTTTGTCTCTCTTTCACATATTATGTGAATACGTATGCAAGAGCACTGACATACTTCAATAACTATAGCACTTCAGAAGTGGTATCTTACTGAAAGTTCTTCATTTTGAAAAAAAAATTAAGATAGAAAGATGCTGTTAAGTTGTTAACAGCTTAAAAGAGATAGAATTTTTAACACCTACCTCCACTATTAGGGGTATCATCAAGGTCTGACCTTCAGGAGTCACAAAAGTGATGAGGAAACACACAGGAAGCACTTTCACTTAAATCTAAAATGCATCACTGTACTCGGACAACCCAGCTATCCCGTGTATGCCCTACAACTACAAATGGAAAAACGAGGCAAAAAAAACCCCACAACAGAGCAGCTATAGCCACCTCTAATATGTCTGGAGGTTCAGATGCCCAGCTGTGAATAAACAAGGGAAAAAATATATGAGAAAAAAAAAAAAACAGAGTAAAGGAGAGGTCTTTCAAACGCATCCGGATTCCGATGCTCATCTTCCCCAGGGAAGAAAGCAGGACGGGCCTACAGCCTCATTCCCCGAGGCGGCAGGCCCAGAAGGGCCACAAAAAGCACTCTCATCCACTAAACGGCCTCCACCGGAGGTCCCTGCCATCCCCCCGAACCAGAACGCTCCCGCGCCCTTTCCCAGCCCCGTCGGATCCCGCCGCTCCCGCAGGGGGAGCGGAAGTGGCCGCCGGCGCCTCCTCCCCCACCCGTGCCCTTCCTCGTCCTCCAAGCGGGCGCGCAGGCCCCGCGCCGCTCCCGCCGCCACCCCCGCGGGTATCGGTGCCCCCGCCGCCACCTCCCCACACACACACTGCTCTCACCTTCCTCAGTGGCCGCAGCCGCCAAGCTCCGCCGCGTGGCGGGTGCCTCCGCGGGCTCTGCGCGCCTCCTCACACCATCCTGGCCCAGCTGGAAGTGCGGCGCGTAGAACGGGTTGAGCCGGGAGAGCGGCGCGAGGGACGAGAACATGGCGACCTGAAGCGGGCGAGAAGAGGACAAGGCGTGGGACGGGGCAGGCGGGACACAGAGGCTCAGCCGGGCAACCCCGCGCCCACCCGCAAGACGGGCGGCGGCCCCGGAGCGAGCAGTGGGCCCGGCCGGGCGGCCCCGCGCCGCCCCGACTCACCTCCTAAGATGGCGGCGGCGCGCGGACCCGCTGCTCGCGCGGCAGAGGCTGCTGGCGGGGCCGGTGCCGACACTTTGTCCTTCGCCAGCGCCAGGGGCGGGGCCACAGCTCAAGGAGCCGCGCGGCGATTGGCCAAGGCGCCACGCGCACCCGGACTACGGCGCATGCGCAGCCGGCACCGACGCCCAATTCCCGCCCCGTCCTGCGGAAGGGGCGGCCACTGCCCGGCACCCGGAATGCCGGGAGCGAGGCGGAGGCCGGAGAGCGGAACCGCTGGTGACCAGGCCGCTTCCTGCGGCCCCGCGGCTGCCCTTGCCGAGGTCAGACCAGCGCTGCAAGCCGCGACAGCCCGAGCAAGGCGGTGGTTGCTGGCCGAAGGCTGCTCCGTGGGCAGCCAGGGGCGTAGCGGTGCCCCTCCCACCATTTAATATTACAAAATGTGGAATACTTTAAGCTAAAGTAGAATCAGGTTTAATTTAAGTAACTGTATTTTTTGAAAGTTAGACTTCCCCTCTGACAGCACGTTCTCTTGACAGAATGTTTTTTTCAAACAATGTTCTTCCAGATACTGTTCAGAGAGAAACGATAACATCTTGTGCCACGTATGGTCTGTGCTGAACAAATGTGTCTCCATGTACAATCACCTCTGTGCGCAGACTTTCCAAGTCTAAACTGCAAGGTCAGACAGAGCTGGCTCCAAAACTCCAATTAACAGAGATCTGGTTGTCAAGAACTTTGTAACAACATTAAAATTAGTCCTTAAAAAGTAACAGAATATGCATAAGATTTCTGGGGAAATGTATACACCTTCATGTAAGTGGGAAATACATTCTGTCCCCAGCTCTTGTCTTGTTGCACCTGATTCCCTTGCATTCAGTGCTAAAATAAAAGGACACTGTTTTCTGACACTCCAAAACGAGTCCTGGAGAGTTTGTTTGCCAGCACTTTCACTACCAAAACCTCTGCCTGAACCTCGGATCCCTCCTTCCTACTGCCCATCCCTGGGCCCCAGCCAATTACTCATGTGCTTCCCACAGGCTCAGGCAGCTGCAGTACAGCCAGGTCAATGTCAAACCAGAGACACTCCCAGGTCCTCTGTGGGCACAGCACCCATGTGGCACCAGCCTGCTGCTGGCACCAGCAGGCCAGCCTCAACACGTGCTCAGTACTTTGAATCACACTCAGCTTAAACAAGTCCTCAGCACCCCAGATTCCAGTTCTGCTTACTAGCATTCAGTAATCCTTCCTATTCGCAGTCTGGTAAACACAAGATTCTGCTCCCTTAACAAAGGGTTCATCCCTCTGACCAGGTCCCCACCCCAGGGTGGTGTAAGACCAAGTGTGGTTATGCTGGCAGTCCACCACCGTGCTGGCTGCAGCTTCCTCAGCTGCATTTCACCTCTGGAGGACAAGCTTGCAAGGCATCTCGACACAGCCAATGCTACTACGGTTGCTTACAGAATTGTTACTTAATCGGGTTTGTTAAAAGAATACAATACAGCACCCACACTTGGTCATAACACCTTAAATATGCCTTTTCTTAACTCATTTTAGTGGATTTACAAAGCTAGCACAGCACAACTCAGCTCTCCAGTTACTGAAAAGATAAGAACTCCCAAGTCTTCACTATCTTGATCTCATCCCTTCCATTACAGTGCTCTGTACCAACACAAGCCCAAGACTATAGCAAAGCAGGAAACACACACTGAATACCTCAGGGATTCCTCCTAGGCACAGAACCACAATCCAATTAACAGTGCCTGCACTGCCACACTGAAGAAACACACCCTTTCTGTCAGCTCAGCAGCTCCTACCAAAAATTCCCTGAAGGATAACCTGCTATATCAACCTTAGGACTTTCTATATTTCACAACAAAGTTGATTCAGGCAGACTGTCAGATGCATCAAAAACTACACAGACCTAATAGCGCTGTCACGAAAGCAGAGGTTGGCTAAAACCCTCTTGAGTAAACTGGAGTCCAGCTGCCAAGTGGTAAAAGGTAATCTGAAACTTGCATTCTTTAAATACCTTTCATTCAACAACCAGCCAAGAGCCCGACGTGTGACGTGCTGTTCACTCCGCTGCCATCAGCAGCAATGAAGACAGGCCAGGACAGTTCCTTTTACCATTATTTGTTCTGCCCTACTCACATCTAAACAATTGTTTTTAGCAATCTTCTATCTAAAAGCCAAAGTGATATTTGTTTTCAATTAGCTAATAATCTCTAAACATGACTGAGACACATCTAATGGCCATTAGTGTTAAAATGTTAACATGGCTCTGGAGTTAACATGGATCAGTAACAGATTAAGTCAAGCTGTTTTACAGCCCAAGAGAAGCCTTAACACTTCTTAACACTAATGTGCAACTAGTACCAACAGTTACAGCCTACAAAACAATCAGTTTATTTGGTTTTAGCTGACAATTAACTTCTAACAGCTGTACTATTAACAGGTACTATTAAGGAGCAGTCAAACGTTATGCCTGTATTTTCACAGGGATAATGTACGTTCCTCCTGAATACATATGATTTTACATAGAAAATCTCTTCAGCTTTTCCCATATGTGAAAGAATAAAATGGCAAAAGCCTGTAATTCAAACCGTCTAGATTAATCTACTGTCTAACACACACTGAAGGTACTAATAGATGAAGACTTGAAAGACATTATCTTTGAGTCCAGCTCTGTCAGATTCACAGTAAAAAGAGCTATTGTAAACTAAATCCATCTTTTTAATCAGTTAGCTTTTCAAATTTTGGGAATGACAGTTTTGTAAACCCAAAATCTTCCTAATTACACCTCTTCTGTTATCAACACCCACCATACATCCCCTCCATTCTTTTCCTCCCCACCCCCCAAGCAGCACACAATCAAGCAATTGTGGACTAGTTGCTGTCTTACAATAACTTTTCACAGTTCCAACATTTTGATGCAGCTTGTAAGTAACATCAAAGCTCTGATGATTGTTCTCCAAACTTATAGTTTTCAAAAAAAAAAAACCTTATAATTTTCAAAAGTACACAATAAGATAGTGAAACAGCCATCCACACCTTTGAAAATCACGTCAGCACAAGTAGCATCCACTTCTGTTGTACACATGTATCTCCCCATACTCATTCATTGTATCAGCACCAGAACTACTATACCATGCCTCCAAAGAATCAGTAACACATCAAATCAAGCTGTTAAGTAGGTTTTGTAGCCCAAGAGAAGCCTTAACATTGCAGTATCTCCTTCAACAGGATCCAAACTAGTTGGGTTAAAGAGCTGTCATGTCGTCTGAACACAGGAAGTAGAAAAACCTCTCCTATGCTTCCTAGTCACTACCATAACTGTCTTTGGTATTTTTTTTCTAATTTAAACTCTAACCAGACATTATGTTTTTGCTCCATGAATTTTCACATTTCTTTCCTCAATAACAAATACAGAAGGTGATGCAGATACACTTTTTAACTATAAGCTACCAATGCTGACAAAGAATTTCTAAGTGAGGTGAAAATTGAAAATTTGAGGAATTATTCTTTCAGCTATCAATATATACTACTTGTAAGCAGAAGGCCACCTTAGGACTATTTTACAAGCTGGATTAACTTGTAGATCCTATCTGTATGAACGCAGGCATGCATGCACACATCTGCAGTACCTTGCTGTTGCACTGGTGCAAAGCAGCCTGGTAAACTCCCTACAGAAAAAGAAAAGCAAAAGTCATAGGAAAGTTTTAAAGCAAGAAAGGCAGATTTACCAAACATACAACAAAAGCTGTATTAACAGACATCAAAGGGTATGCTGGAATGCCCAATTTTGTAAACACAAGATTTAAAAATGACATCTCAATCCATCCCTGTATCTATTTTGATCAGTCAGATTAAGGTGGTGTTTTTTAAAGCTTTTCAGCCCAATATGTAACTTCAGCCATATCAAAGGAAGCTGAAATATTCCACTCAAGGCGTGCCATATAGTTTTACAAGCTTCACTTGCAATTGTAATTTCTTTCTGCTGTAGAGCCTCCTTTTGGAGCACTGTTACTTACACGCATTCTTTTTGTACTCAGCTTTTCCAATTTAACTCCACACATGCTAGTTAAAACATATTTAAAAGATATTTTGTCCACAGAATCATCTGACAAGGAAATTAGCAGGAACTGAGGGTTTTAATAGTATTAATATTTTCATGTTGTGGCACAAGAAACAACACAACACATACATAGATCAAGCCCAGGAGCAATCTAAAAGCGCTCTGTTTTGGAGCATATCCCTAGCAAACAAACTTGGAGAAGAAAGTTTCTTCACATCGCTTCCTACTTAAATATAAATCAAGGTTTCAAAACACACACATTTAAATTTAAGATCCTCCTTGAGAGTTCCTTGTCTTAGTCACTAGTTAAGCTCTCAGCCTCACCATGGATCAGGTACCATAAAATTAAATATCAATACTGCAAGTGATATCCTTTAGGGACATGGAGCCCAATACGGGACTTCTGAGCAGTGTTTTACGTTAGAAGAGTAGCACGCAATTTAGAGAGAAAAGTGCAAGCTCTGTTAGACACTGCTAATTCAGACCAGCAAACCAAGATCTGCCATGTTTTCAGCACAGCATTCTAAACAGCATCATTAGTCACGAGACCAAAACCCATCAAAACATAACACAGTCATGGCTATTAATTTACAAAGGCCTTTTCTTAGACTTTTAGCAAGCCACGCCCTAAAAGGGAAGGGAAGTGTTAAGCAACATTTAATGTATCAGAACTCAACTAATTTTTGCAACTGGAATTTGGATACTAGTAAGAGTCCATAATACTGCTCTGAAAGTTTAACCTGGCTCTGTCTAGAAACCATGATACACTAGTGAAACAAACAGTATCTCACCTGTTCCTACAGCTTCACCACTTTGATACAACTACAGTGTACTGTAGCATAACTTACAAAGCAGCAGTTAGAAAGCTTTAAGCACATGCAACTGATAAGCTAGCAGCACTGTTACATGTTACTCTTAAAATAACATGAATGGCTTTAGGAATGCTGCTAAATCCATATTTGGGGCTGGGGAGAGGGAATAAAGAACAAAGATTACTCTCAGGGCAATCACACACCATTAGATGCTTCAAGTAAAAGAAACTCATTTCTTGAAGATGCAATGCCTTCTAACTACAACTGAGCTACATGTAGGAAAAATCTTTACCTTCTGTGAAGTAATACTGAAGTTGAGAGGTTTCTTTTGGAGATTCTCCAAAACAGTGCATAAAAAAGAATGATGACACTTAATTGCATTGCAGCTCAGTTAGGGGTTTGTTTGGCTTATGGTGCTAATAATATCAACTGAAGGAGGTCAACTGAAAGTATTTCATGTAACTAGAAGAGAAAGATATTTAATGTTAAAACATATAGCAAAGTGGGGTCAAAAATAATTTGAAGCAAAACCAAGTTCCTTAAGCACCAAAAAATAAAAATCAGCTTCTCCCCACATCCAGATTAAAGGCATAACATATGCTAAAGGATTATGATACAAATTATTATAGAGTAAGTACAAAGAACATTCCTACCACCAAGTGCTGACATGAACTGCTCTGGTTTTAGTATCTTTTTTTTAAAAACATGTAAGACTGCAGCAGCACAAAATGACACCATTTTACATCAGTTGTCTTGCTTTTGCTGCTTTTCAGCAACGCATTTATTTTGATAAGGAAAATCCACGCACATTAAAATCATTTTTATTTTTCTGCATTTTGACACCAAAAGTGAATGTCCTATGTTACAATTTTCTATAGGATGGTCAAAAGTTTAGATATTTAGATTACTCAAAAAAGCAGAACAAAAGGAAAAAAGGTTAATCTTAAACAGAAAAAGTATTGCTTTGCTACAAATTACCATGTTTGTCCCAAAGTTCACAGAAAATAAAGCTTCCCCACAGCTATAAAACTACACAATAATTGTACCTAAAGTAAAAAGATATTGACTATTAACTAATGTTCTCAGCTTTTTTATAAGTAGCACTTTAAGAATAAGTAGTATGATGTATTGCGATTTTGTACCAAGCAATAAAAATGAACATCTGTATGCTGCAGATTTAAGCACACCAAAATGTATACATTCACTTTAAAAAAGTTGTTGCTTACCACTCTTCATTGGTAGTAGTGAAGTCAGCTGCCTGCTCAACTAAGTTATACAATATAGAGTGTTTCAGCATGCTTCCACTGAGAAAAATATTCAACTGCATGAAAGTAGTAAATCTCACCTTAAAAGATGAAAGTGTAGCAGAACGTTCAGCAATGCCCTCTTCATACAAGAATAAAACTTCATATGGAATTTTCACGCATTGAGAATACTTCTCTACATGAATATTCAAAGATAATCACATAAAGCTGTACTGGAAAGACCTCGCTTTTTTAAAAAAGAAAAAAGACCACTGCTAAAGTTGTAACTTAGACTACTTCAGATAATAACTTTGACCCCAGAAACTATTTTAGTAGCAAATTATATTGATGCAATTTTTATTTTCCACGCATATTACTAATAAATAAGTCCCTCTAGACATGTCTTGCCAATTAGATTTGTATTCAACTCCTACAACACTCTAAGCACTAAAATGAAGGGATACATTTAAATGATGTTACGCTTAAACAGAGTTACGAATAGGATACTAAGACTTTCACAGAAATGCAAACAGGTTTACAGTTACATTTACTAAAAAGTTACAGTAATCTACAGAAAAGGTTGTGGTTGTACTCTCCATACATCCTAAAAGAGATCAAATTCAATTATATTGTTACTGTGAAAATGCATTAAAAAATGCATTTTCCCTTTATCACTTGCGTTAAAATCTTCCTCCAAAGATCTATAGAGACAAAAGTACAACTTCTTTTCTGTACAAAGGAAAAACTTTAAAAACACAGCTTCACATTTTACTACATTTTTGCCCTTCTCAGCTTCCAAGTTCTTGCAAAAACAAATATACAGTTTCTCAAAAATGAATTTAAAGGATGTCCACATTAAAAAAATAAAGCCTACAAAAAGTTCAAAGATCTAAAAAAATGTTACTTCTATGGCAAAGTGATCTCCTACTAGTCCAAAGTCCGAAAAAGTTACCGATGTCCATTTAATATTATCTTGCTTCATTTATCCAATTTATCAGGTTCCAATCACATTATTTGTAAGAAGTCCTTGAGCCGATGAGAGGGCAGAAGAGTTCTCTACATTTAATAGCAGGAGATCAAATCGGTTGTGCCTTTCAGAAAGATACTCATTTGGCACCGCCCTGAGAGAGCATACTCTTATATTTAGAGAAAGGATTTCCTTGATTAGTTTCCATAGACTGATAAACCAGAAACAAGAAGACTGAAACAACAAGAAACAGAAGAATTTTTATCCACAGGGGAACCGAGCGTTCTTTTTTTACTGGTGGTTTCTCTGTCTTGACGTCAGTTGAGGTACTGTATTTTGGAGCGTACTTAGAGAAAGTTTCCTCCATTCTGAAGTCGCTGAACTCTACAGGCCGGCTAGCAGCTCCTTTGATTGGTTTACGGCAGCTAGCACTGTTAATAAAAAAATTAAAATAACTCTAGTGACCACAGTACCCAAAACATCTGTGTCAAACTCTAATGTGCCTATCATTACTATTTTTAAAGATAATCATTCAACATTCAAATGAATACCCTTTAAAAAACTTCAAACGCCACTTAACTTCACCCTATCCACATAATCAATGGATCGTAACAGCCAATAAAACTCTAGGAAGTGTCTCTCTGTGTGTATCTTTAATGGTCACTTCTTCAGCCTCACTGGGATTTCAAAACATAAGACTGTCTACAGACATTAAAATATCTACTGATGGCTAAGCCAATACACAGCACCAGAAGATAAAGCAGTAAGGGTTAAGAAGCTCATACATTGCCAAGTCCTCATATACAAGGAGTACACAGGCATGTTTTTTATAAAAAAAGAAAAAAGTGGCATAGATTTAACTAAACCAATAAACCTCAAAACAAGAGAGGACAAAGCTGAGTAGTGAGCAGATACACCACACAGGTAGTAACTGGTACCATAAATCTTCCTTATGGTAATATTTTGTTATTGCAGTTTGAACTGAAGCTATAATTAACAGGATGGAAACACAGGAGCTTATTTCACATCTTAACACAGGGAAACTTTTTCTCATATTCTCTAAACAGGACATAATTTTGTCAATTGCTTAATTATCCAGAGGGTTGTTTCAACTCTTTGTTTAAATAAAAAGTCGCAAAGAAAAATTTAACAGCCCTTCCTAGATGTCATCCCTATTCATGCTAAGGGTTATCTTTGACTCCTATGCTACTTAAAGGAAAAATATAGGGTATTTAAAAATTCTTTTAGGTTTTCAAAAAGAAAACTCAAATCTATGTTGGGAGATCTCTCCTTAATTTAAGCAGCAGGCCTAAAGCAGTTGAATCCAGCCAAAAACTTATATATTATGAGTCATTAGCATAGAGAAGCCATTTCCATTTAACTTCCAGCATCCAGAAGTTCCAGTAATAACTAACTCCTACTATAAGACTACTCTGTTCTCCTATCTCAGGTTTAAATAAAGAAGCTGTTTCGGCTAACAAAGCTATGTATAACAGAACAGAAGAGCTAAGTAGTTATCTCAGCTATTATTAGGCCAGAGTGCAAAAACTCTTCCTCAGCATCTATCAATATAAACAGAAGATACTTCTGTGCTTAAACAGGTTTATAAGAACTGAGGAACAAGCCCCATAAATCTTAGAAATACCTAATTCCTGTAGGTGTTGATACTTCATAAGGGAACATTTCCTTAAGAATATCCCTTTCCACTCTTTGTTCTTCTGTGTGAGTTCTCTCCAGCACCTAGGAAACAAAAAACAGTTAGAGACCTAACAGACCTCAAAACAAAAAGCTCCTGCACAGCTATCCTGGTGACCACAACCACGTGCAATTGGTAAGAATGAATAAGTCACCCAGTGACACTCAAGAAGTCTACTTCTTGGGTTTTAGAAGTTCGTTTAACCTTTGTTAGTGATAGCTGCCTGGTCACTTTTGGTGTTTCAAAGTATTCGGTGCTCTCCTCACTCTCCTTGAAGACAGAGAATAGGTTGTATAAATAAATACAATACACATGCCAGCCAATGATGTAGATTAAAAAACCTTAACAATCACCTCTATCATGGCTGTGTTGAGCAGATCATGAGATTGGCTGTGGCCAACATGATTAAAAAAGCACTGATGTGGCCAATCTGTCTCTTCCTGCTGTAATAAACAATGCCACAACACAGTAGAATGCTAAGTGAAAAAAAAATAGTCTGAAATAGAACAAGCTTTCCCACAACGTTCTATTTTAAAACTGAGTCTACGTTGCAATCAACATTATAAACAAATTAAGTAGTCCATTTCATAAATCTCAGACCCACTGGCAGAGTATGCTTCACAAGTGTTAATACACATTTTATCTACAATAACTACATGAAGCAATGAACTCCATTGAAATTCAGGCAAAGATTATCTTGTAATGTCAAATTCCACACTATTAACATTAATACAATTACATACAATTGCAAATGCTTTAGACTTCTCCAAGAGACATATAATTTTGACAGCTTGAATAGGTTAACCATAAAATAATATTTTTTTGTCTTGATAACTGACAGATCTACAGATGCTCTCTTAAATTCAGGCTTTTGGATTAAAGTAATCCTATTATTTGATTCCCTAAATTAAGGCACATTTTGTTTTTTCAGGACAGGCTAAGCACATGTACAATATCAGTTAGATAACTCTTAATTCCATAAAGTTAAAAAAAAAAAATCTACATTTTATACAGAGAAGTAGCAGCACAGGGAGAAATAACACATCAAAATATATTTGGCTGGGGGGTCGGGGGAAGGAGGAAGGAAAGAAAAGTAGGAACTCCACACACACACGGCCCAAATCTGAAAGGAGAAAATAAAAATAACTTTATATTCTTTCTTTTATGCTATGTGACAACACTGGTCTATTTTGACTAATTGCCTCCTGGGCAGTGACATCCTCCATCCCTTCTGTACTAAGAAGTAAGCACATACACACAAGAATCTTGTTCACAGAGAGTAAGCAAGAGCAGTCTAAGTTTTAGTTTATTTACTTCAGCTGTCATCAATGGTTTCTTTGGTGTTCTTCTGGGCATGTCTGAGAGTTCACTGATTGACAGTGTAGGAGCTGCATGCTTGATATTTCCAGGCACCCTATTGACAACCTGCCAAGATTCAAAATTGTTCAATCTCAGAATCAGCCAAAATACAAAATAAAATGGGGAAAGGAGTCAGAACCAAAACAACAAAACCTTTATGTGCATTGAATATATGTATGTTAGGAGTTAACTCAAAGTGGTTATGTAACAGATAACTCTGAAATAAGCACAGGAAAACATAGCTTATCATTCCAAGTAGTTTCTCTTAAGCCATTCAGAAACACAAAAGCTATTTAGTTCACAAGCAAAGCCAAGCTTAAGAGTAGATATTCTGCATGTACTTAAATAAATTATGAAAATATGTGAGCTTTTAAAGTGGTTCTTCTCAACCCTCCCCCAAAAAAGACATTAGATGGGACCTCGGTGTCTACTCAGTCCCATCTCAATGTGAACATTATTGAGTACTAATACAGATACTGAATGGGTGGTTTCAAAGACTGAGTCAAAGACTGTTTCAAGGAAAGTAAAACTATCTACTCAAAGAGAACAATTTGATCAGTAAGAATACCGCTTGCATGATTTAAACATATTTACTACGTATATTTACTAGGGTCTCGTTGCTTGCAGTCAATATAGTTTCAGCTATGGGAGTACTCTCTCTTATTACAGCATCATCTATAGGCAACTGTGCTGTAGCTTCCACCTGTTTGTTTAAAACAAACAAAAGAAAACAATTCAATAAAGTAGCCACTCAGACCCTGACAGTAAAAAAAAAGCTTGTCTACTATAATAAGCCTCTCATCACCCTTTTCCTTGGTGTTCTTCTTGACACTCTTGTAGACTCCCTAGAAAATGCCTGCAGAGGTCCTCTTTTTGAAGATCCGCTTGTCCAGACAGTCTCAGTAACTCCATCTTGAGAGTAGGTCTATTCAAGCATCAAACACATGATCAGATATATGAAAGCCAGCTCTCAACATTGGATATCCACAACCCAAAGCCAGAATACTATGTATACTCCAGAAGCAATGTGTCTACAACCAAAAAAATGTGGATCCTAATACATTCAGTAACGAATAGCTAGCTAGAATTATTGTGGCCAACACTACTAATAAATTGAGCATACTATTTTTCAAATACAGAACGGACTACATAACCGCACAACAATAAAAACTGATAATCTGCTCACTGCAATAGCATGAAATAACCAATGGTACAAGTAGTTATAACTGGCAGGTACAACACAAATATGCTACCTTTCAGGCCTATTACATCACCTGCCTACAAAGAAGTAATCTGTAAGCGTAAGTATCACCTTGTTTACTACCTATGGGAGTCTATTCGCTGGTAGACATGCAAATGGTTTAGGGACAGTCACCTACATTTCAAAAGGAAATCATCTCCACACACAGGGGGCAGGGGAGGATGTTTTATAATCTTAGTGTTTCCATATACAGAGACAAAACTCAGTTTTCATGTAACTGTGGGTTTAAATATTCAAGCTTGACAGACCTTTACAAATCTAAATAACAACTCGAAGTGCCAAACTTTAACAGCCATTAGCAAACACAGAACATTCCCTATGCCTATTGCAAATTTTACGCTCACACAAAAAAATCCTCCTCAAACCTAATTCCAAACATAGACCTGGAGGGAAAGGGAGATGAGGGCCTACTTCTAGGTTTTATACAATTTTTTCCTTTATTGGTTTAAGTGTAGAAATAAAACTAACAATTATTACCCTGTTAATACCAAAATCTTTACATAGTAACACCTTATGCACTGATGTATTAAGTGTTTGGCAGTTACACTCGGTGCTTATGGAAGTTATTCCATGTGGTGCAAGTCACTTACAGGTCTAATGGCAGAAGTGATTTCACTTGAAAAGCCCCAAAGCAATGTAAGATTCTTAACACAACTTCTATATTACATCTGCTACATATCCAGCAGAGGGAGCAGTCTTTCACTTTACTTCAAAGTCACCGAAACTTTGAAAACCAAAAGATGCAAATTTATGTACAGACCTCAAGACTAAATAGACTCAGATTTTTGTACAGAATTGTAGATTTTAGTCAAACTCTCCAATATTCTTCTCAATGTGCCAACCCCTCTTTATATATTCACCAGACACTGGCTTTTCTTCCCTATTAAGAAAAGCTTAACCTGCAACCTTCAGTCATGGCTCCCCACCGCACCTCCATACACTTTCTATTTGAAGTTGTTCTTCAGAAACTTAGAAAAAACCACTAATGTTCAGAGTAGTTCCACTAAAACAAATTCCACTCAAGAAAGCAGTAAGGCAATTCCCTCATCCTACTAATGGAGAGCCCCCCTTCCCCAGGCTGCTTGACTATGAACTAGATTTCTTCTAAAGAAAAGTATTTCAGTAAATAACAGCTTCTCTCCTTTGTTCTTCAGATGCTTGCCAGCTGTGTGTTTTAAGTACCAACTTTCAAGTTTCTTCTTGCATGAAAAGTCTAAGAAAAAATGCAGAATCTACTGTGTACGACTCATCCAGATTTCAGCAGAGCATACTTAACAGGTGAAATTAAAACAAAACCATTATCATTATAGTTATTCTCACTGTCAACTAGGCAGTACTTGTCTATTTATCCTACAAATATGTTAACTAAATAAACCCTACTGGAATGCAGTACTCATGTTTAAGTACACCAACATCCTATCTGTAACCAGAGAAAGTTACAATGGTGTGGTACACAAGTACTATTCACCATGCGCTTGTACCTGATTGGAAGGGGGCATTCAAATTAGGGTTTTCTTCCAACTGTTCCAGTTTGCTATGAGGAGGCAACTAAGCACAAACAGCCAAGCCTCAATTCAACAAACCCTCCACTGCTGCCTGGCAAGACCCATAAACCTGCTCAGCCCTCCCACCCAATTTTTTTTTCACCAGCCTACTTAAAGACTATTTATTTTCACTCTTTTCTAAAGAGAGCAGAAACATCCATTTGTGTCAAGTGACAGACAATCCTTTCAGCTGTGTACCTCTGGACTAAGGCTTGTGCTGGACATGACCTAGAAGTGCCTAAAAAGTCTGTTCACACCACATTACCAAGGAGTCCAATCCCACCACTCTTCAGAGCCTATTAATATTTAAGCCAATGACACAGAGTGCATGAGTTGCATATAATTCTGCAGAAAAAGTATGGTCACTTGATAATGTTAACTGCAAACTTAACACAGTTTCACAGAAAGAGGGAAAGAAAAGAAGACGACATCTTTACCATCCTCCACTTTCACTCTCAGCAAAATACTTGACTACACGCATTTGTTAGCCAAAAGCATTGAGCTGTTCTTGGCTTGAAGTAGCAGTAATTTTTTTTCGTGGGGGTGGAGATTGTGTTGTTTTGGTTTGGTTTTAAACACAGCAGTCAGGAGTTGAAAGGTAAACTAGAGAGAGAGTTAGAACAAGCTAGAGAGTTAGAATTCCTGAAGAACTTGGCATCATTTTGAAATTAGATAATTTTTTAATTAATCAAGTGATATTCCTTCGATTAACTATTGGTAGTTAAAATATTCAAGTCACAAAATATTTTATCTATACTGTGCAATAACGCACACATAAAAAACTGCAAAACAAAATGCAGTAATGACCTAGTGCTACTACAGTGAACTTGGATGACAAAAATTGAGTAAGCACTCATCACTTGGAAAGGTTACAAACATACAGAATAAAAGGGAAGAGATAGTTTAGTAAGTGGGTTCCTGAAGATGAGGAAACTTTGTCTGTTGATAGCTGAATTAAATACCTCTATTATACTGAGGTATTTAGCAGAGATTTCTGGGTGAACAGTGATTTAGAAAAAAGTAATCCTAAAAATACATGAACCTCAAGATTCAGATTCTCACTGTAAAGACCATCATGAGTAGAAGTTGCCTGAACAAATTAAGGAATATTTTCTGTGTTGAATTTTTATTTGCAGCAGTGAAATCTGTTCAGCTTGTATCCTAAAAATCCAACTAAAAATAAGCAGAACAAGGATCTCCATAACCATGTTGTACTACCCAAGCTCACACAGCAGCATGTTACTTGCTTTAAGAGACATCCATAGCAAAAGTACATTTATACATACATACATACACACACACAAGCGTACTGGCCACACTGACATTTACCATACTACAAAGCAGTGACAGAAGCCACTCATCTGGTAAAACACATCAACCTATTAACAGGTCAGATTTTGAGTCACTACACGTTTTCTGTACAAGTCCTTTACTGTAGCACAGCTCCACCACTTCTTAGTCAGATGAATAAACTGTAAAGATGCTAAGGAACTTAAGTTGGGGAGCAGTGACACTTGACACTTTAGAAGGACAGATCAGTCACCAACTAACAAATCTAGCACTCAGCCAGCAGTTTGAAAACCTGATGTGTTTCTGCAAAATCCCTCTTTCACCAAGACAATAGAACTATATTATTTATAAGCAAAGGACAATTGGTACATATAGCAAGACAAACTTATTTTTATTCTTAGGAGAAGCTTTCCAACAAAATAATGTTTACACCAATACTGCTGCTACAAGCATAGTTGAGGAAAAAATATAATACAGATAGTGCATATGTGTACCCATACACACTTCTATATACATATAGGCATATACAGAAGTACACTACTTCATGTATTATAATTACATCACAGCCGTTAAACAGATGTATTTAAAATGCATATATATCTGTAGAAATGAACCAGACAGACGGAAATATGATGTGTATTTATTTAAAAATATTTCCACAGGAAAAAAAAACCCTAAAACAACCTTTTTCCAAACTTTTTGCTTTGCAGAAACTGCTTCTTTTATTGAATCAAATTGTTGTAAACACCCAACAGGATGACATTAGCCCACGTGACTTAAACTTGTCAGGCTTCCAAAACTAAACATGCTAAGGTTGGCTGTTACTCTTGCTAGCTACTGCAGCACGTCTTAAGTCAGGCTAATAGCTTTTAGCACACCATCATTTTGAATGTTATCAGACAGACTATTAACAGGAGCTATAGTTAATTCACAAGACTTTCATGCTGTATTAGAACAGACTTTCCGAAAGAACTTTCAAAAACCAGCATACCTCAGTCAAACACAACTATGTTAAAAGTAGTAAGGTGTTTAGTGAGCCCATCACCTGCAGTTAGTAGCTGTTCCAGATGCCACTAAATTAAACATACCTGGTTGTGGTCAACTACTCTTCTTTGTTTGAGTGCTACTGAAACCTTTGTCCTCGATTTCAGTGGTTCTCTCTTCTCAAGCCTCACCTCAGTCTTCGAATCTGTAACAAGTTTTAATTTAACTAGTTTCTATAATACCACTTGCTGTTGTATTTGTTTAAAACAATTTATTTTAATAAGAACGCATTTTAAGAGCCAACATAATTCTGAGTTACTATTTCCTTCAAAAGCTGTAAGATACAGGTAAATTTCTCCATTAAATGTTGAATAACAAAGACTTTTGAAGAATAAACTTAAAAATTATTTTAAAACACTGACCCAAGTTTCAGTTTTGTCCTAAAAATCCTACATTCAGATGAACTCTGACTAATGGAGCAGTTCCATCTAGAACCTGATATCAAGTTGTAATTACCTTGCCCAGAATGCCGTTATACTATTGATTGTAGTAAGAATACTGAGGTTTTTCAACGTTGTTTAGATTGCTAGTTTCATTTCCTATAAAATTGGTCCTGTTACATAAACTCTTTTTTGATGCAGAAGGGAGATTGGTTAGCAGCCATCTTAACAGTAAGAGGATGTTATTATTTCCACGACATCACTAAAATTCTAATAGCATTACACCAACATATGTAGTTTATTTACAGAATTTTTTTGGCAAGAAGGAGTGTGTGTTTGCTTTTGGATTATTTCCTCCAGTGTCTGAACAGTTGGGTAATTAGATGAAGCATATGTAAGCATAAGGACATAGCTATCAGTTGTGACTGGGCTCTTGGCTGTCCTAAAAACAAATAAGTAACTAACACACCCCTCCTCAAAGTGTAAAAGATTACAAAACCCCAAATCAAGCCACACAAAATAAGCATCTTCTAACTCTCCATTCTAGACATTCTTTAAAGCCTACATTGGTTTTACTTTTCCTAAGATGTATCATGGTGTGGTTTAGGTTCCGATCTCTCCACTTCTACACCTTTCTGATACAAATTCAATTTTAAAACCGCAACACCCACACCCAAGACCAATCAATCAACCCACCCCAAACTGAGTCCATAAGAAAAGAGCATAAGAGGGATTGAGTCCTACACGGGAGATTTAAACAACATTTTAAAAGTACAGACATTTGATAAACAAAGATTCATGCATTATCCCATAGGAAAGATAACTACTGTAAGCACCAGAAGGCAAAACTGCACTTGCACTTGATGATGAAGTGTAAACAACACTGGGTGCTTCATATGTAGTTCTACCTATCAGATTTACAGGCTCCAATCTGGAGAAAAGAGACAAAATGCAACAGTACAGCAGCAAAAGGTTTCCCTCCCCAGAAGGGGCACCTGGATCACTGTGCTAGTACTGCATGGTACCTCACTCAGATGGTCTACAGCAGTATCTTAAAGTCTCTCCAAACTGCAAGATCACACACTCTTTAGATATTTCTTCTACCGCAAGTATTACTGATGTCTAATTTGAATAGCTGACATGCAAATTCCACCTAGGTCTTACCTTCTTCATTCTCACTGTACTGGTCAGAATCATTATTTCCATTCTGTCTGGTGTTCTCAGCAGTTGAAGAAACTGCAGGCAGAGGGATAGGTGCCTTCAGTTCTGGCCCCTGCTCCATCAGTTTCAAAAGTTTTTTCTCGTAGAGTTTCCTAGTAGTAGCTATTAACAACGAAAGATCCACATTAAAGATACAGTTTTCACCTTTCCTGAACTGATTGCCTGAACTTGACTGTCATATATTCCTCAGGAATCTCTGAACATACATTTTTATTTTTAATCTGTCTGTATGGTCCAAAGCACGTACCTCTAGATATGTAATTCTACCTGTAAGACTTCTAACTTTTCAGTTTAAGAGAATTCTTAAGATAAATTTAGACTGAAAGTTATAAGCATTTATCTATGGCAAGAGATTTTAACTGCTTCCTAGATGTTCTGTTTCATATGCTGCAATAACTGAGACTGATATTGCAAGGGTGATAGTTTCCATGAAGAATCCACTACTATCCTCTTAATCCCTTTACCCTGGAACTAACAGCCCTTTCCCCTTAGTTTAACCCTTGCTATTTGCTACATCTAGCCAGCAGGTTTGCTCATTTGATCTAAGAGAAAAGCTGTTTAAAACTAAAAGCTATCAAGTCTAGTACATCCACATCAGGACTATGCCAACAGAAATCTGCAGAGGTGACTAGTGCCCAAGCTATTAGCTGCAGAAAAGTCTAACCTTGGAAGATTTCACATAAGAGGATGCCATTTAAAGGAAGTGGCAGACTCTCACAAGAAACAGAAGACGTACTCTGTAAGAACTAAAGCTTCTATTTAGATCAAATTTTAACATCTCTTCAGTGGACTGCATAGGTAAAATTTTTCAGAAGACTTGGATAAGCACGCAAGAGGAATAGGTTGAATGGGAAGGCATACAGAAAGAGCTAACGGAAAATATCATGTGTAAGACTTTGCATACATGTAGGACTCCAGGCTCTATCACACAAGTCTTCTCAAAACAGTTCAATAAAAACATCTTAAGTGGGAGCTAGGATTGCAACAGTATTAGTACTGAACTTAATAAGCAACTAGATCAGAGAAGCTCAGAGCACTCAAAACTGAGATTTAGTGAGAACTATGTTGAACAGTTGAATATTTGCTAGTTCAAGCTGACCTACCTACAATTGGGCCAGGATTTAGTCCATACTTCACAAGTTGCTCTAGAAGATCTTCATTGCTCATCTCTGTTATATCTAGGTCATCCTTCTCCTCTGGCCTAGGCTTGTCAGTCTTCTTCGTGGCTTTCTGTGAGTGTGAGGGAGAAACAAGAAACAGCAATTTTCCAGTTAAGAGAACAGATCTTTTTCTTTTAAGGGAAAAGATAGATATGAGAGTCCTAAACATACAAAGGCAAAAAAAGTCTTTGTGTTCACCACCACAAAAGTTTTTGTGAAACCTTTCAAACATTTACACCTACTAAACAAACATGTATTAATTTCCTACTAGTATAAGGAAATACCTGTAAGAAGGCTCCTCTATAGTAAAACAAAAAAACTCAAAAAACAAAAGAGAAAAGCAGCACTTATTCTGATCTTGCATTTTAATTTGAAATTCAAGTATACAACAGGAGAAGAATTCTTTCCTTTGACTGGAGATGTAAGCTTCTAGCTGTTTCGTCATAACTACACTAAGCTACAAATATTTATGTTCCACTGGAATTTCTTCACATTATTCTTCTACCTAGGAGGTCAATACTTTTTCCTCTAATGATACAGACAAAGTTCTTCAGTAGCCATAGCCTCTCAAGTTCCCACTTATCCTGGTATTCTCTGTAAGATTACACAATGTTACAAAGTGAGCCCAGGAAAGGCGGCCAGAAACATCCTCAAATTTTCAAAATCCTGCCTGTCTGCTTAGGCCTCTGCTACTGTAGCTCTAACAAACCTTAAACCCAACCCTGGCAACACTCAAACAGTTGGCAACACACCACCACCACACATACAGATTGTTATCAAAATAATCTGCCAAGATGCTATTCCTAAATTAGCAGTTTCCACTATACCCAAAAAGAGTGATCACAACATTTGTTCAACTTGGGAAGCCTTTGTTACTACAATAGACATTTCAAGCTCCAAGATCTTCAACAGAGTGAGGAGGTAAGGTAGAAAAAAAAAACGCTAAAGATCTGCTTGCACTCAATTAAGATCAATCTTGATACTGCTTTGAGGTATGTCACACTTGTATCTCAAAGTTTTGTATCTCAGAGCTGTAGGATATAAACCGATACCAGTTCTACACTAAACATTTTTCTCTTTGTTGCCCAGAAGACCTGTGTGTGTTTTCTGGCACTTACCACTGACTAGAACTCCAAAAAGAAACATGTTACAACACTCAAAATAAACAGTCTTTTTCTTGTTACATTTAGTAAGATAGCTCTGAAAGACTAAGATGACTGATGTGAGTCAACAGCATCTAAATAGCCATTAATAACAGTTCAACACTGGTCAGCATGGAAACTTGGTTTTGCCTCAAGAGTCTTGACATTTTAAAGATAAACAGGGACTGTGTGTGGATTTCCCAAATATAACTAACTCCCTAATTTTATTAGATTTTTCTCTGACTCCTGGAGTGTGAAAATCATAGCACGGTGAACTTAATCAGTTGCTAAGAAGCAGGAGAATCTCCAAGAGCTCATGCTATGTCTTAATTTAAGAAACAAACTACAAGCAGTCTGATGAAAGGACAGGGTCACTAAAGTGGCAGATTTGACTAATCAGAGGTTTACAACTCACTTTATCAATCATTCCATTCCTTTATCACATGAAAACCTAATCTCTGAAGCAATTGAGCCTACTTATCTCGTACACAAAATCCAACCAACCTGCAGCTATATGAGTCTTCTATTTACTTTTGAATGTGTTGGTCATAACATTATGTCAAGTTAAGTATCACATCAACTAGAATCTCATATTTAGTGCACTTTTTTCTGGACTACTTAACTGTTTAAACAGTGGAAAAGAGTTTCAAAACACCTGCTGGGTTTTCTTGTTGAGATCCGTTTAGACTATTAATATCTTTGGTGTTTGCATACATCAAGCGGATTAACTAAGACGCTATTTCCACATTTCAGAAGAAAACTACCACTATGGTGCAGGAAATCAACATTCCAATGGCATTTTAAATTAGGTTACCATTTTCTTTAATATATCTCTGCCTTTGTATCACTTACAGGCCACAGACAAAAGACTGTAACAATATACACCAGAAAAATTACTCAACATTCTACTAGCCATTTTACAGAAAACTTAACTACAGAAATCCAACTGCAAGTAATGAGTGTTATAGCCCTCTAATGCAAGTAAACTCACATGTCTCATATTATATACATATATAATATATAATATATATAATAATATATATATATATATAAAAATACCTTTGGTATTTTTTTTTTCTACCATGTATCATTTCACTTCTTCCTGCAGTATTACCACACATTGAGACCCTCAGAATAGCCAGTTTCAGCAGAGAAAAAGGGCAGGGAGGGGATGAGAAGCTAAAGGCTATCCATCTTCTTCAATAATACAGCCAGATGCATCAATTACCTTGTGTTCTGCAAGGTCTTTTACTTTTGCATATCTGTTCACCTTAAAGCAGAAGCAAATTAACTTCACTTGTACAAGCAGAAAGCTGTCATTTAACCACTCACTGGACCATAAGCATAAGGTCCCTAGAAGCACAAGAGAGGATAGCAGAATTTCTCTCATACCTTGCCTATGGTAAGACAACATTAATCTTAGAAGCAACATTAGCTCTATTTATCACTACTACTATAGTATCAAGCATCACTACACTTCCATTACAATTTATCCCTGGGACTACTCTGTGAGACAAGATGAAAAGAACTAGCTTTAAAATTTATCACAAAATAAAAATAAACCAAAAAAATACATCCACATTTCCCTGATCCAGTGACCATTACTAAAATTAGTCTTAATATGGTGCAGAAGTGAAGTGCTTAAAATGAAATTGTGGCAAACATCAGTATTTGCCAAAGTAAGGACGTGCAGCTGACCACTCTGCATGTAATGTAAACATTCTTGCAACACTACAACCAGCCCAACAAATCCTTATCCAAAGACTGATTCCATCCAGAGCTAGCAGCATTGCCACTCACTAATGAGTGATGAGCATTTGCACCTGGAATGCTACTCTCCTGAACAGAAATCCAACAGCCACAGATCAGTTTATTAGAAAACTTTACAGCTACCTTTACCGGTTCTAGCAGTACTTTACCAAACACAAGCACAGGTAACAACCTGAAAAAGCCATTAAATAATAAAACAGAAAGCTACTGGACATCATCAAAAGAAGCATTGTCAAATCCCAAGTTAAACCATACCTACATCAGAATATTTAAGGACTTTAATCCAGAAAGGCTCATGTTCTTTACTATTTCTCTGAATGAGGTTAAGACAGGCTAAGAAAGCCCAAATCACAACAACAGAGTGCTCTTTAATTCCTCAGTTTGTATACTGTCCTACCCAGTAACAAACAGCACTATTTCTCGAAGGGGAAGGGAAGATAAGGAACTGCACATGCCAAGTCTCAATGATAGACTTAAACTGTGAAATACAGAGGTCTATATTCCCCTTGCAGTTTTTATTCTATTGTACCCAAACACTTCCTGCAGTAGAAATTTTTTTTAGAAAAACAAGTCCTACTGAACTTTTTAACCTCAAACACCTCGAGACAATACTTACCAAAAGCTGCAGGATAAACAAAATAAACAATGGAAAGAAAATTATGCAGCAGTAATTCAGAGATACTAACACACTCAACTTTAAGAATTCTCTACCTTTAAACCTTAGTTATTAAGTGCCAGACTTGGAGTTTCCAAGCCTATGTACGGTAACAGCCCTGAATTATAAGATTATGGACTACTCAACCCTTCTACCTCCAGACACTAAATTCCACATTACTCAGTGAAAGGAATGTAACCACTCTGAAAACAATGCAGTGCTGCATAATGCAGGTTTTTTTTCCCAGAGAACCTAGTGAAAAAAAAAAAAATCACACAAAAAAAAAATTGAATTGAGAAACCAAACTAACAGACAGTGTCATGATGCTGTCATGACTCAATCAACTGAATGCTGACCTGGCTTGTGTATCTGTCCCTGCTGAAAAACTGGCATGCACTGACAGACAAAAATTACTTCAACAGGATTATTTCATCTAAATGTAACCACTGCTATTACATCAGCACCTCAAGAAGCTTGTCTCTTTAGTTCATGAATCTGGGACCTCATGAAGTCTGAAGGCGCAGAACAGCATAAGCACGGCAGGACTTCTCACTGCAGCAGAAATTTCTCAGTCATCTCAGCCCTACTGCCCGCAGCTTTCACTCATGTGGTTGATGAGTGCTATTTACAAGGCCGTTAATCTGTATTCTGGGTCACATTTGTATAGCACACTATAATTAAGAGACACAGGCACACTGGAAACACTGACTATATTCTCTTCCTTCAGCAGAGAGCATGTATGTTCTACATTAACTCACCTGTCCGAGTGTGTAGTTTCACCTTCCACACTCCTTATCTTCATTAAGTACCAGTTTTACCATAACCTTCCCTTTTGCAATTATAAAGGGGTTGAAACGATAGTTAACTCAGCTACGGATGCTCACTACCACACCACTCTGACTGTAAAAAGCTGAAGTGAGCTCTTAATTTACTTAGACATGCAATTAAAACAAAACCATACCATCTTTACATGATAGGTCTCTTCCATAAACTTTTGAACAGGCCCTTCAGGTACAGATGCTGCCATTACACCTTCATGTACAGAAGTGAGGGGGGGACATCTGAATGACTTTTCCAAATCACTTTAAATGTCAAAATATTACTCAGTGTTTTAGAAGAGATTCCGCCAGGAGATAAAGTGCACTCATGAACTAAGTCATAAAACCCCTACACATTCTGAGCTCTGAACAGTTCCTATTTGGCAACAGTGTCAAGATGGTATTTTTTTTATATGTGTTTTAAAACAATATTCTAAAAAGGCAAAAATGCCATTTCATAGTTATTTTTTTCTTTAAGCTACCTATCCTAATATTCAGCCCATAACTAACCAGAACCAGGAGCATCCAGATGCAGATGGTTCCCCCTGCAGCAAAAAGGTGTCTCACATACTGATCACTGTCCTCCCACATCACTATGGTAAACAGACTCAGGGAAAAAAAAAGTCACTCAAAATGATCAGTAGAGTTGTAGAAGCTGACTTCTCCAGACAATATTATCAGACTGAAGACAAACCAAGTATGATTTTAAAAGCTTTTTCTCTCCCTATAAGCGTATATAGCCAAAGTCAGCCCTTCTCCACGTCCTCTTCTCCCCCCAGTAACATCTAGAGAAGTGGCTATATTTAAAATGGCACTTTTAAATATTTCATGGGAAAGCCTTATTTAAAAAATAGTGAATTTTAGCCCAAATGTAAGTAAGATTGAAGGTTATGTATTTGACAGCATCTGAATTCATTCAAGCATTGGAAGACTGTACTTTACGCAACAGGAGGCAGTTTTTGCTGTGTCACATCACAAAGCATAAAAACATTGTTTGAGTTTCACCAAGAGGAAGTAAGATCCTACGGCAGTAAAATAGTTTGATTTTGAACTTTAGGTGCCAAAAAAAATTCTAACTGTCTTAAGAGTTTGTTGTTCAAAGCACAATGGTTTCAGGGCCTGAAAATAATGCAACTGGAGCAAAATCCCTATGAGTTTTGATCTGCTCATACAAGCACATTAATAATCTGTATATTCACTGCTGTATCAAAATAAAAACCAGTCAAAATAAACCCACATGAATATAAATGAAACAGCAGCAGCATCACTCTGGATGACATTTGTCTCACAATACATCTTTACATCACTAGTATATTAAGGCTTTTATTTGTTCTGAGAGAGGTATAGGTTGGATGCAATATCAAGAGATGTGCTAGAAGTATGGATTTAAAAGATATCATTTGTAGTAGAATTAAAACTATGGGGTTTTGTCTCAGTGCTGCGTAACTTATCAATAGAAAATGTGCACCTAAACAGATTATCAAATGCCCAGAACTTAGGAAAAAAAACACTAAAATGACAGGTTAGTCTAATATTACTAATAACTGCAGCAATATCAAAACATTAGCTGTCAGTATCAAGAGACCAGGTGTAGCGTTACTGCTTTTTCAATGACTGCAACACGGATATTGAGAGCACCCCTTGGAACCCGCTTCTCATATCCATTTTCAGAAAAACACTGCTGTTCCCTCCTCCCATTCAGCTGTCTGTCAGCCAGCTGACAGGCCAAGTAAGGCACTGATTCAAACAGCAGCACCAGCTCCTTCCCCTTAAACCGAGCCCCCCAGCCCTTCCTGCGCTCCGAGGGAGGCGGCCTCGCAGCGGCCCCTGGCGGCGGCTCGGGCAGCGCTGACCCTCGCTCTGGCCATAGGGCCCCAGTGTTCCCAGGCAGCTCCAAGCCCTGACCACTCCACAACGACAGGAGCGCTGGAACTGACTGGTTGCACGCTCGAGAGGGGGTTCGAACTCTTTGCAAGTACGAAAAACAAGTGCGAAGCAGACACAGAGCAGGACTGGTGGGAGGGCTCAGCAACCAGTAAATTCCTCCAGTGACTCACAAGTCAGGACCACCCTTACTCAGGCCAATACGGTATCCTGATTAAAATTGATTTTTCACACTAAAAGCCACATTAAACAATATATTTTGTGCAGCTTTGATAGCCGATGCCCATAAAATAAGGACAGACTGCTTTTAAGACTGTGATCACAATTCTATCAGAGAACTGGAGCAACAGAGAGAGATGCTCACTTGAGGCAATTTGGATTTCAGTAGGCAGGCATGCAAGTTCACAACTGCTGCACTGGTATTACTACTGAACAAGCACAAATTTAAGACGGAGATCACATCTCTCATTTGTGTTGCTCTTCTCTATTCAAAAGTACCCACTACTTTGTTCCGAGAGCAATTCTGGCCCCTTTCTACACATTTAGCATTCACTCCTTCACCCCAGCAGTGGAACTGACTCTTCACTCCCAAATTAGTTCGTTTGGGGTTTTGAAGGTTTCTTGTGGGGTTTGTTTATTTTTGTTTAAGAATTGTATACTAATAGCTATATCCAAAGAAACAGGAAGAAAAAAACAGCAGAAAACACAGTGGAACAGAACCCTCCAAACGCAAACCTATGTAAGTGTTCTTTGAAATTTTTTTTTTTTTTTACAAGTTAGTACTAGCCCTGGCTGAGTCATCTGAAGAGACTTACAATTTTCAAGTTAAACAGTACTCAAATTTTTAGAGTGATACAGGAAACACGAAATAGAGAAGTCCCAATTTTTCAATCCTGCAGAAGACACCTTATGTCTCACAGTCAAGTATTTTAGTGTCCTGGAAACATTAATTTGATTGCTTAAGTATGAAACAGCTGGTTAACATCCCCTCCAATGTACACAAACAAACAGTACAATTTGTAAGACCTCTAATATACATAAAAATGGAACTAATACAGCATTGCAATTTTGCTAGTCAGACAGAGCCATGTTATCACACCAGTATAAGTTCTTTTATTTCCTTATGCACCCCAGTGCAAATTGTCTTCTGGTCCTTTTAAAAACATTCGTAAAAACAATATCTAACAAAGTTATACAGAGGAGTGAAAGACAGAGGATGTTGAATCCACCTTTGTTTCCAGAGCCCACAAAGGGACTTACAGGAAATAGGGATTCCGTCACCCACCTTGCAAGACCCAGCTTCCTTCTTATGCCCCTTATTTCTAGTTTCTTCTTTTTCAGAGATCTGACTGCTTTCCCTCCTCTTCCCTCAATATTACCAAGATACTTTGCTTTGTTTCCATACCAGAATCCCCCTCCCTTGGATATCAGACTTTTCATTCTGCCTCTCCCTTAGAGTTGTTTTGGGGCAAGTCATTCTGTAAACCTATACATTACTTTCATGAACAAGAGTTGAGATGAGAAGCACCCTTATGCCAGAAAGCATTAACAAGGACAATAGCCACCCAAGCTGCAAGCAGTTCCAGAAGTTAACTGTACTAAGCAGACAATAAGCATACAAAGAACAAGGGGCAACAGACCCAAATCCAAGCAACTGTCACTGGAATACTCAGTTAAGTTTTGGAAGTTACCATACATTGCTCTGATATTAACACATATGACTAGCAGAAAAAGCACAGAGCCTTCCAGATATTGTAAACGAAAGTGTAAGAGTACCACCCATTCTGTAAACATCAAAAAAGTCACCCATAATTGTTTAAGCTTAAGTACTGGAAAAATCTGATCTAGGAACTTCAGAAGTTACAAGACTTTCTCTCTCCTACAAATGTGAAATACATCAAACTCAAACTCATCCTATTTTACTCAAAAGCACTTTATAAACACTACTGGCAGATCACTAAGTCACAAAACTGTCTAGTTCACTGTAAAGTTTCTCCAGTGAACACCAGTTAAGTATCTGAATTAGACAGACACTAAAGAGGTAAAAAGTTTACTTAGAAATTTCTTCCTCTTTTAGTTGCAATTTTCAGTTTAATTCAAGAACAGTTTGTTGACCTTTTTAAAGGTTAAAATATGTAAAACCTTTGAAGGAATACATTTTTTCTGCACTGTCCTTACAAATAAGCTTTGAAAGATACCATTTCAGATACAATTAAATACCTGTAATATTACAAACACTAAAACTCCGGTAGCCAGCACACATTAAACAAGTCTTCAGATGAAACCATACAGCTCAGAATTATAAATTAAAAGATAGCTTTCTCAACATATGCAAATTTACAGACCACTTCTTAAAGTAAATAGGAAATCACATTTTCCCAAAGTGAAAAATTTCAAATGGCATCAGTCCCTTACCATCTCCTTACATGATAAAGGAAAGTACATGTAAGAAAGCAACTAACAGTGAACCAACTGAACACAGAGCAAAGGCACTCTGCTATGAGGCATACGGTTTAGAGGTATGAGAGAGACAGCTACATTAAGCAGACCCTCTTTACACTGAGCAGTTCATTTCATTAAACAAAACAGCAAGCTGCTCTTTCACAATTTCAACTTTTCGTCTGGAGGTACTCACACAGAAGAACATTGCTTCAGTACAACTGAGACAAGTTCTGAGAGTCTTCTTTCCAAAGTAAGTTGCTGCCTCGTGCAGAGTTTCTCTTGCCTTATTCCTCCAGCACTCAAGTTTTTTTACTTAGGAGAGGGCCCGCGAAAGCAAAGTAAAGGTTGCCTCACGCTCCACGCGGGATCGCGCTGCCCCTCCCGCCTGGAAGAGCCCCTGCCCGCCGCGCCCCGCCGGTACTGAGAAGCGCACACGCGGGACGCGACCCGGAGGCTGCCCAATACCAGCCCTGCTGGTCCACGTGTACCTCTGGGCGATGGGCGGCCGCCTGGCAGCGCGCCCTCGTCCCCTCCACCCCGGGCACGATCGCGCCTGCAGCCGAATGGGGCCGCGCCTCGAGCGAGGCGAGGCGGAGCCGCCGCGGCCCCAAGCGGGAGAACGCGGCCAGCTGGCGGGCGGACCCGTTCGGGCGGGAAATGATGGGAGAGCTGCCCTGCGGAGAAGGTCTTCGGGGTGCCGGTTGATGAGAAGCTCGACATGAGCCGGCAATGTGCGCTCGCAGCCCAGAAGGCCAACCGTGTCCTGGGCTGCATCAGAAGAAGCGTGGCCAGCAGGACGAGGAGTGGATTCTCCCCCTCTACTCCGCTCTTGTGAGACCCCACCTGGAATAAGTAGTGTATCCAGTTCTGGAATCCTCCTCATAAGAAGGATACAGAACTGTTGGAACGGGTCCAGAGGAGGCCACGAAGATGATCAAAGAGCTGGAGCACCTCTGCTCTGAGGACAGGCTGAGAGAGTTGGGGCTGTTCAGCCTGGAGAAGAGAAAGCTCTGGGGAAACCTTACACCGACCTTCCAGTACCTGAAGGGGCCACAGGAAAGCTGGACAGGGGCTTTTTACACGGGCAAGTAATAGGAGGAGGGGAATGGTTTTAAATTGGAAGAGGGAAGATTTAGATTGGATATTAAGAAGAAATTCTTCACGATGAGGGTGATGAGGCACTGGCACAGGTTGTCCACGTAGGCTGTGGATGCCCCCTGTACTGAAAGCCAGGCTGGATGGGGTCATGAACAGCGTGGTCTGGTGGGAGGCGTCCGTGCCCATGGCAGGGGAGTTGTAACTGGACGATGTTTCAGGCTCCTTCCAACCCAAACCATCCTACGCTTCCGTGAAAGAGGGCCCGAGGCCGGGACCCCGGCGCGGGAAGGGGGAGGCAACACTCACCCTGCCAACGGGAGCACTGCGGTTCCTGGCGCCGAGCGGCGTAGGTTCCCGCTCCTCGTCGCTGGAGAAGTCGGGCTGCGCGGCGGCGGGCGGGTTGCGGGCGGTGAGGTGCTGCAGGTAGAGCTGCACGTACACGTCCTTGCGCTGCTCGCCGCCCGGCAGGCTCACATTGTTCGCGATCAGCTCGCTCTTCAGCTTCTCCTTGGTCAACACCGACGGATCCGCCAGGAACTCGGGCATCGCCGCCGGCCGCCGCCGCTTCTCTACCAGGAGAGGCACCGACAAAGCGCGGGGAGAAGAGGCGGAAAGGAGGAGGAGAATGCGGAGGAGGAGAAGAAAACGAACTCGCCTGCCCCGCGACAGGGACTCGGCTCCACAGCAGCCCAGGCGCGCGCACCGACCGCTGGTCCCAACCAGCAATAAACCGCCCCCCGATTGGCGGAGAGGGGAACGAAGCGGCTCTGTGATTGGCTGCTGGGCAAAAAAAAAGGGGAGAGGCGCGCGAGACCCGCCACCGTTAGTGCTTTGCGCGGGGGAAAGCAACGCAGTTTAAATTCGGCTCAGGCGGGAGAGGCGGGTGGAGCGTGCTGTTGTTGTTGTTGCTGCTGCTGCCGCCGCCCGTACAAGAAGTAGTTCCTATTGTATAAAGCGGAATATTTTGATTTAAGTTAGAGTTAAGTTTCATTTTTTTTTTTTTGAAAGGTAGATAGGATGTCCCTCTCGTAGCGTGTTTTCTTGACAGGACTTTTTTTTTTTTCAAATAGTGTTTTTTCCAGACACTGTTCAAAGGGAAATGATAACGCCTTGCGTTAAGTATGGTCTGTGCTGAGCAGATGTGTCTTCTTCTAGAATCACCTCTGTGTGCAGCCTTTCCCTGTCTAAAATGCAAGGTCAGACAGAACTGGCTCCAAAGCTCCAATTAGCAGAGATTGGCTGTTGTGAAGTTCATAACAACATTAAAATTAGTCCTTGGAAAGTAATGGAACGTGCATAAGATTTCTGGGAAAATTTATGCATCTATATAAGTGGGAAATATATTCTGTCCCCAACTCTTGTCTTGTGCCTGATTGATGGAAATCATTCCCTCACACGCCCAACGCTGAAATAAAGGATACTGCTTTCTAAAGCTCCAAAACAAGTCTTAGAGCGTCTGTTTGCCGGCATTTTCCGTACCACTTAAAGAGGTGGCTGCCTCCGTCCCTGCCCGCCGGGGCGGTCCCTTCGGAACGGTGCTTCTCCTCGCAGCGCTGCCGACGGGGTCTTCTCGGGGTCTCCCCGCCGCCCTTTTCTGGTGGGAAATTGAGACAAGCCCGTCCTGACCCGTGGGCTATGTCCCAGCTAATAGCCCATGGGGCGTTTATCTTAATTCCAGTCGCTTCCCCTAAAAGGATGGGCAGGCAGAGGCTGCGAGTGCCCGGTGTGTGTGTATCCCTGATGCTGCGGTGGCTGAGGGGACGCTTCAGCCGTTTACTGTTTCCTCACAAGGGGAGGAGAAGGCGCTGATCTCTTTTCTCTGGTGACCAATGACAGGACCCGAGGGAACGGCAGGAACATGTGCCAGGGAGGTTTCTGTTGGTCATACGGAAGAGGTTCCTCACCCAGGGGGTGGTGGGGCACTGTAACAGTTGCCCAGGGAAGCAGTCACGGCACCAAGCCCGACAATATTCAAGAAGCATTTGTCCAACTGCCTCAGACACACACGCTGTGAATGTTGGGGTTATCCTATGCAGGCACAGGAGTTAGATTCTACGATCCTTTTTTGGTCCCTTCCAACTCAGGTCATTCTACGATAAGAAAGGAGATGCCCGTAACTCGCTGTGATCCCTGTGACCTGCTGTGACATCAGCTCTGGCCCCAGTGCCGCTCCTCGGGCACTGGCTTCCCTGGCGCGATCGGCTCGCAGAACTTGTGGCAGGCTCTTCCAATACCCTGGCAGGAGGTTACTCTCAGGGTCACCGAACCACCACCACTATCGCTAGCCAAGTGCTAAACTTCATGTGATATAGTTATCAGGCTTGAGAAGAAAAAAACACCTGGAAACTGGTATCCGATCTGTTACAGTCACTACTGCTGTTATATGCTAAAACCATAAATTAATTTCTTCTATGGTATTGCAAAATTTGAAGGGTGTGCAGTCATTTTATTAAGCTGACTTCAAAACCTACACAAGCATGTCCCTGCTGGGGAAGTAGGGCTGAGTTTAAGACTGCACGATCTTTAAAAAGCAAGGTAAATCTTTCTCTGTTTACACACTGCTTGCTGGGAACATATACTGCTATAAATTTTCCTGTATTTTATGATGGGAACAGTTTAATGTATAGATCTCACTAAAAATCCTATGCTTTTGAGAACTGTATTGCAGTATCATAGATGAAGAGTGACATGAATATTTTAGTTTGCCCATCAATCATAGACATGAAATAGGACTGTTGGTGTTTGCACCCACTCTTTGTTCTGAAAAGACTTGTAAACTGCGGTTGAGGAAAAGAAGTGCCTCTGTTTTCATTATTTGTTCCATCACTAAATGTGGTGGCGTCATTCCTGTTCACCGAGTGCTTACCACAGTACCAACTAGATGAAGGTGCTTGGGTTATTTTTGTGGAAAGTAATTTTGAGACAAATCAAGGACTCATCCACAAGAAGCCTTATGCTTTCAGTGGAGGAACTGGTGTGGTATAACGAAGTAATTAATACAAAGGAGAAGCTTAGCTTGGGGCCTTTAATTTACCTTCTAGCGCAAGTAGTGATATGAGATGGCTACCATCTGCAGTTCATTATAATTTATATCTGAAAGTATTTAGTTCTTGATGTTGTACAAACTTTACCTGTTTAGTTTGTTAGACAATGAGGCTAAATGTGGGTAGTAATGTCTTTTTTCTATTGATAGCATATGTATACAAAGCAAACATTTATATACCAATGTGGATTAACTACCACCTGTAAGCCCAAATAGAGGGTTCTGTTTATTTTTCAGCATACCTTACAAAACGTTTTTTTTCTGGAATGTGGGTATCACATGACAAGTGTTTTGGAAATGCTTAAAGGAAATTGAATTCCTCTCCAAATTTGATAGTAATAATTTAAAGCATAGATAGTATGTTCTACCTTGAAAAGCCTCTAAGTGCCTATGAAAACAGATCTTACCCCCACCTTTAACATTTTGCATCATATTCAGATATGAAACCAGTTGCACACAGACACAGCATACTTCAGAAAGGCAGCAGTGGAGAGATTGTTCAGCTATTGTACTAATGTAAAAGCCAGCAACCTCCATCTGTATCAAGTAAAAAGTGTTTTAAAGCAGTATGAGGGAGAATTGGGTCTGGGAAATTTTAACCAAAGGTAACAGTGGATATACAGTCTAAAAAATTGATGCAGACACCACCTACCATCTCCACAGACAATTATAATTCTGTACTTCAGGCCTGAAGCTTGTTTTCTGACACTGCTTCTTAGAGGAATGCAGCTGCCTTCTGCAACTCTTACTGTTCACAATATGCCATATAGTTGTGTTTTTTGAGAGTGACCCTTAGGAGTGGAAAGAACTAAAACAGCTGAGCTTGAAGTCAGTTTACACTTTTCAATCTCAATGGTAAGTCTGGTATTAATGCATTAAGGGTAGCATAAAAATGCAACAGCAATATGGTATAAACTAGTAAATCACTACAAACTTATATTCCCAGTTCAGCTTTGGTCATAAGAAATGGCTGGGTTAACTGGCTTTATATTGATTCTCTATGTTTTGTCTTTTTGCTGTCAGGCAAAACTAGCGTAATAGCATAAAGGCAGCAGAAACCATTTGTTTGGGTTAATTGCTCAAAATTCAGAACAGTGATTGTGGAACCACAGCCATAGATTGACATTACTTACCGTTCATATTTACAGTCCATTTATATTTTGAAAATTATTTCTTCAACAATAGAAATACATATTATCTTTTTTTGCGTGATTATCTGTTATATTGTCACATTGACATATCTCCTTTACATGGACATTGGACTGTGTTATTGGTTTACTTTTAGCTTCTTCTTGATCTCAAAGGTCTTTTCCAACCAGAAGATTCTATCATTCTATGATTCTTCCAAATTGGCAAAAGCTAAAAAAGCATTGTGTAACACTTTAGAGTTGCCCTGTTCCAAGGCAGTAGACTTCTCCAGGAAGTCAAGTGCATAAAAAAATCCTTGGCACAAAACTGTCCTTTATTCCCCAGGTTTACACTTTTCATTGTAGCTTCTTGGGAACAATAGGCATCCTGCAGGCAAAGGTAAAAATAGGGAAAGTATAATAAGAATAAGTGCCAAAATGTGCACATACATAGTAATTAACACTGGAACCTGCAGCTAGCACCACAATTAGACCTTAATACAGCTGAAGATCTGGACCTTTATTGTCTGTTTTGTTTGAAGGAAAGAAAGCTTCCATTTTGTAGCCTAACCCAACAATCAAAGGGGATAAGGGAAGGAGTTCGTTATGAATGAGCTCAAAAGATCAAAACAGCAGGAGGTAGCCCATACACCTATCAGACGATTTACATCTTAAAGGTCTGAGTGCCTTCTGTGAAGTCTTCCAGTACTTAAATGATTATCCTTAACAGCAAGTTCTGGTTTTCAAAGACCAGAATACCTGCCTCTACCTGAGAAACAGGTAGTCACATTTTACCTCTTGTTGGTATAATGGTGACAAAAGAAAAGATTAGAAAAAAAGGTGCATATTATGTGAAACTGTCGCCATTTTCAGTGGTTGAAAATCTGCTCTACGCATGCCAAAAAATGTGAAATATGCTGAAAGTAGAAGCCAAAAATCCTTCTGTTGCAGGACCCTCCCAAATGTCTGGAATTTGTTAGCTTTCCTGAAGCGTGAGAAAGAAATTTTCAGTCAAACCGTCTTTGACATGAAAACACTGAATGCCTTCTAAATTATCTCACGTTTCTAGCTTTGAGTTTCCCCAACTTCCCCTACCTTCTAATGCCACCCATAAAAATCAGATGGGTAGTTGATGATGCCCTACACGGAAAAAATTATCTGTATTCAAAAAAGTATCCTAAATTCAGTGGAGGGTTTGGATAATTTTTAATCCATAGTGAAGTACAGATGTACCATTTGCCTTATAAAATGTAATAAAATTATGAAGACTATAAATCCATTCCTGCCAAAGGCATTTAAAGTGTTGTTGCAGATATGCCCTTGTCTTAGACTGCGCTGATATGTAAATCTTCTTAGCTAAAAGAAAAGTAAAAAACCTGTATGAAGTATTATTTCAGTCAGTGCACAGTGAGTTTCACAATGAAAATAATATGCCCTCCGAGAACAACAGAAACTGGAAAGCATTACTATAAATTAATTAAGCAGTTACCTAATCTTTATAGCACAATGTAACTATACTTTCTAAAATCATTCATTTTTCTCCACGTTCTTGATTTTTAATAACTCCAGCTTTCTTATTTAGAAATGTCCTTTCTAAGCATAATCCCAGTAGAAAGGCCAAAACCATAAGAAAAAATCATGCCTTACTATAATGGAAAATATTGCTTCTATAGCAATTCTCTTGTAGAAAAAGTTACATCTCCTGCTGAATTTTCCAGTGGATGTAGTTTTACTGAGGTATGGCACTCTCACTGGCGCCCTCAGGGGAATACTGACTGCTGTGAATGTGTCCCACGATGTGGTAAACAGGGGAGGTGCTCTTGCTGTGAACACAGGGATGCCCAGTGCTGTGGGTGATCTGTATGACTGTCCCTGGGCAGGGGAATACATGTAAACCCGAACAGTGTAACTGTTTTAAAACTTCTTACTGCTGACACTGTGATAGACAAAGGCCTGCACCAATGAGGACTGAAACCAGAAGTATCAGCTCCTACTTAAGTACACTGAAAGGGACAGTTTACTGGGCGGTTTCCCATGCTGAATCATTTCCAAACAAGCATTATTCAGGTATCTGGTTTTATCATATATGGACAGGGATGGTGCAGAAGCTATATTTACCATATGAAAGCTACCACTTCATCTTCGAGATTTTTGAACCTTGTGTAGATTTAAGTTATTATCTATATTTAGCTAGTAATAATTTAATAAGAAAAACATCTGTGTTAAGAGATCGGTCAGGCTAAGAAAATGATGTATTCAAAATTTAGAATGGAACTAAAGTACAAAAGCACAAGTATTGTAGAAACTGAGAGAAACAAACACCCACCAACTTTTGAGTGCCTCGGAATTTATGGAGACAACTCAACAAAAGAGCTGTGAAAATAAAGAGAATTATTATCTGTATTTTACTGATAGGAAATCAAAAGGAACCTAGCTAAGGCACATTTTATTCTTTCATTTAATTTTTAAACATCTCTAGATTATTTCTCTCTGGGGACAGAAGGCTTTCCCTCCAAAGAAAAAACAATGAAAAATATTTATCTGAAGTATTGGTAGTTGTGGTTGTTGTTGAAAGGGATGATCCTGCTCTCTCACCATTCCCAGACCATGTATTCCTGATGCTTTCCTTGTGCTGAATCTAGTATTTGTGCCGCCAGATCTGCATGCTGAGCCAGCAGCTGCTGCTGAACAATTGCAAGGCTTGATCCAAGTGGAATGAGGGAAACACATAGGCAGGGGTAGACAGGGCAAAGAGAAATTGATTGAGTCATGACAACCTGTGCTCACAGAACATTTGGTATATAGGTTTGTTATAATGTGAAGCCACACCCTAAAAGCTTCGACTTCTACTCATAGATCTTCTGTCATTAGATGAACTGCTTACTGTGAGCCAGAGATACTGTCTGGCAACAACTTGGAATGCTTTGAGCAGCGCACCTGCTTTGGCAGTGGTACGGGACTGCAAGCAGATTGTCATTATTCCTTCATCCAGCTCTCTGATGTATGGTAAAGCGGACATGTAAGTTACTTTGTTGGACCAGGGACACATGTAACAGATTATGCCTCCAATAAAATATGCATCCGTCTACGAGATTATGCATTAAAAAAACCAAGGACTAACTACATAAATGAAGTCCAGTCAGTACAGCATGTGAGGCATTGCTCTGCTTCTATTCAGACCTGGTAAAATCTATTCAGACCTGGTAAAATCTCAGTCAGCTGAGATATTGCAGTCCGTTCTGGGCACTTAAAAATGCAACTCATTTGGAAAGGCTCCAGAAGCAAGTGATACAAATAATCAGAGGCCTGGCAAACACGGTCTATTACTCTAGAACAGCTATGGAGAGGCATAACAAACCTCAAATGTGTAAGATGTAGCTATAAAAAGGAAGGGAATAAACGTTTCTCCAAGGCAATAGCACCAGTATTGGTTTTAAGGTATGGCAGAAGAGACATCAGGGTTAAACTACACATAGTCACTTTGTAAATGTAAGGATAGCAAAGTGCAGGAATAGGGCACTTAAGGAAGATGCAAAATTTCTGTATTTGGAAGGTTTTAAGGGTATGTGGAAGCAATATCAGCCCCTAAACCCACAAGTATTTATCTTAACCCCCCTCCCTCCCCTCCTCCCCCCCATACTTTGATGATTCTGCTGAGTCTGATTTCTAAGACTTCTGTATTCTCTTCATTTTCTGCCCTGGTTTACAACACTATTAATCAATTCCTAGAAACAAACTTATCTCTGGCACATTTTTCTCTCTCTGTCCCTCAAATTCAGGCCCTTGACAAAGTATTCTGTTTCCCTCCTAATTAAATTTCATTAAGTGTCAAACTTTCCAGTCCATGCAAATCACTAAAGCACTACTTCTAAGGACTTGCTATCTCATATCTAGATCAATATAAAATACTTTCTGTGCCTTTCTGCCTCTGGCACCTCAGAGTGGGAAAATTCTTCTGTTCCACAGCTTACACCCATCGCCTTCGGAAGTGCCTCCCCGGGTACCTTGCCCCCTATCACGCTTTGTTTGCCTTCAGGGTTCTTAACACGGCATCTGTCTGAGCTCTTCACTCCTCCTAGACTGCTCGCTTTCCGTGCTTTTACTTCCACTCCTTTGCATATGAACTTCTGTATTGAAAACATGGTCCTGTACTGAAAGCTTGGTCTCTCTGCCATGTTTTTGGCCTCTGTCCTTTTTAAATTTAAAGCTACTCTTTACATCTTTCTAACTCTTTCACATTTTTTCCACGCAGTGGGTTGTCTTTGTAAAACTTCAAGTACATCTTTGACACACGCTTGCCTTTTGTGTTTAAGCGTGATATTAGAAAGTCCTGTATACACAAACACTGTAAACAAAGACGCGCCTGTTTTATCCAGCGCGGTCTTTGTTATTCCGCTGACAGAGCGTGCGCTACGATTCCCGTTGGGCTCCGCGCCCGCCTTGTTTCCCGCCCCGCGCTCCGGGCGGGACAGCGTTCCCCAGCGCCAGCCCCTCCCGCTCTGCGGCGCCCACGGCAGGGAGGAACGGCAGTGACCTCGTTTCCTTTCCTCTCGTTGCAACCCTTCAGCCCCAGCATTTCCCCCAAGGCGTTGCTGTCGAAATCTCAAAGCCATGCGCTTTTCAAACACCTGTTCCTTGTGTTTCTATCCCCAGATGCCACTGTTCACACGGTCCCCGTTTCATACTTCGGTTTTCCCTCTTGGGCTCAAGCAAAAAAAAAGAACGTTCTAAGCGTTGGGGAATTTAAAAAAAAAAAACAAAAAAAAAGGACTGGTGTCCCCCAGGATGAAGCTGGTACAGAGAGGATGAGGATATAAGCCCGTTAAACAAAAAAAGCTGCACTTGACCCCGACGTGATTCGAACACGCAGCCTTCTGATCTGGAGTCAGACGCGCTACCGTTGCGCCACGAGGTCCTGCTGGGTATGCCTATGCGGAGTATTAAAGTTCCGGAATCACAGACCGCCAGTGGCACCACACTCTACGCGTGCAGGGATGGGGGTAGCAGGGAGGCTCGGGCGCCGGCGTGGCCAGGAGTCCTTCTCACCCCTTCTGGCAACCGCTCCGGCTAAACCCGCAGTCCCCCACGCCGCCCCTCGCCGTTTCCCGCCTTTCCGCGCAACTACGCTAACTCCCCATCACCCCAGCTACAGACCACTGCCACCAAGGACCTCCTACCCCCTGGTGTTGACGACCTCGCCTGCTCCGGCGCTGCCGATCCCTCTGCCGAAAGCTCTCAGTTACCATTGCCCACCGGGGTTGACACCGAAAATGTCAGTAAATGAACTAAGACTCATTTTGGAGATTAGAAAGCAGCATCTTTATTTCAGCGATGGGCGTGTGAGGGAATGATTTCCATCAATCGGGTGTAACGAGACAAGAGCTACGGGCAGAATGCATTTTCCCACTTACAGGCAGATGTATAAATATTCTCAGAAATCTTGTGCACGTTCTATTACTTTCCAAGGACTAATTTTAATGTTGTTATGAACTTCACTAACTAATGTTGTTTATTAACTCTGCTAATTGGAGCTTTGGAGCCAGTTCTGTCTGACCTTGCATTTTAGACAGGGAAAGGCTGCAAACACAGGTGATTCTAGAAGTAAACACATCTGCTCAGCACAGACCATACTTAACGCAAGGTGTTATCATTTCCCTTTGATCAGTTACTTAGTTGAAATTTAAGTCTAGTTTAGCTTAAATCAAAATATTCCACTTTTTGTAATAATAACTTTTTCTATAAAGGTATGGGGAAAAAATATGGGTGATTTGTGGATAAAGGTAGATCCGCCAAGCCAACTTGTAAGGCAGTTCCTCGTTAGTATAGTGGTGAGTATCCCCGCCTGTCACGCGGGAGACCGGGGTTCGATTCCCCGACGGGGAGGCCAAGTACAATGTTTTTTTCCTCTTGCCCGCTATGCACAAAAAGCCGCAAAGCAAGAATGGGCGCTGTGCGAGGCGCGTTTTGCTGCTCTGGGGGCCGAGGAGGCCGGGGCAACAAAAAAAGCGACACGCCTGTCTCCCCGTCGGGGAATCGAACCCCGGTCTCCCGCGTGACAGGCGGGGATACTCACCACTATACTAACGAGGAGCTGGGGGCCACCCCGGCCTCCGCGCAGCCGCGCCGCGGGGAGGCACCGCAATCCCCGCCCCCCTCCGCCTTTCCTTTCTCTCCCTTGCCTCGGCCGCCGGGAGGCTGCGGCGGGGCGGGACAGCTGGAGCGAGCGTGGCACACGCTGTGCAAAGGCTGACGCCGTGCATCGTATGTGCTTGCGGGCCCAGCCGCGGGAAGCGGCTGTGCCCGGCAATGCCGGTGTCCTGCGGCTTGTCCACAGCGGTGCTGAGAGGGCGGAGAGGGGAATAAAGGCTTCCACATGGCACTTCTTGTGTCCGGATTGTTCCAGACCTTGTGTGCTGGTGTGGAGATGGAGATGCATTGTGGACCCCCACCCACAGATTTTGACTTGGCTGCTTCAAAAGAAGCGTGGCCAGCAGGACCAGGGAGGGGATTGTCCTGCTCTACTCTGTTCTCGTGAGACCCCAACTGGAGTGCTGTGTCCAGTTCTGGAATCCCCAACATAAGAAGGGTATGGAACTGTTGGAATGGGTCCAGAGGAGGGCTACAAAGATGATCAGAGGGCTGGAGCATCTCTGCTATGAGGACAGGCTGAGAGAGTTGGGCTATTCAGCCTGGAGAAGGCTCTGGAGAGACCTTACAGCGACCTTCCAGTACCATAAGGGGCTACAGGAAAATTGGGGAGGGACTTTTTACAAGGCAGGTAGTGACAGAACGAGGAGGAATGGCTTTAAACTGGAAGGGGGAAGATTTAGCTCAGACATTAGGAATAAATTCTTCACAATGTGGGTGGTGAGACACTGAACAGGTTACCAAGTGAAGTTGCCAGGCTGGATGGGGTCTTGAGCAGCCTGGTCTGGTGGGAGGTGTCTGTGCCCATGGCAGGAGGGTTGGAATTGGCTGATCGTTAAGGTCCCTTCCAACCCAAACCAGTCTATGAGTCTATGAGTGTATGATTCTGTGACTTCCCTCTCACCCCACAGTGGAGTGATCTGGGAACCTGCATGCATAGATCCATGGGAGTTGCAGTGCAAGGAGAACTGCCAGACTCGAGGTGGTGAGGAGTGAAGCAGCAGCTCGGATGTCTTTGTGTGTCTACATCTCTTTCACGCAGAGAGTTTCTTTTTACGGGAACCTGAGAAGCCCTAGAGTCAGCAGTCCTTGGGGTGAAGAGACTTCAGCACCTGCTTCTTACCTACCTAAAAAGGGAATGAGAGAAATGGAAACCGATTACTCTGAGATTTGAGAGTAAAAGGCAGGACACATACTGACCATATGGCTTGAGCCTGACTCGCTCAGCAGTAACACGCTTGTAAGTTTGCATCACAGAGGCATTAGACAGGAGACTATATTTACTTTGCTAGCTTGTCAGATGAAGAATTAATGTCAAACATAAACAGGTGGTTGGAAAAACTGGTGTTCTCTTTTGAGACATTTCTTTGGACAAAAGGACCCCAGTATAGCTTTTTCAGATAAGCATGACTAAAGAACAAAAAGCAATCTGTGCGTAGATGTCTAAATGTAAGTGACCTGTAAACTAAACATTCTAAAAGCTGGCCTACTCATTTAAACGTTTGTATAGCAATGTGTTTCCCAGTGGATGCAACAGGTGATACACAAATTTTATCCTAACAAGTGAAAAACAAGAACTAATGTCTCATAATAATTTCATTACTTTAGAGGTAGTGTAATGAGATGAACTGCTAGGGCTATGATCAGGTGATAGGATTTAAATGTCTCGGAGCAGGATCAAAACCATTGTTGCTAGGCTAGCCTAAACTTGCTGTGCGGGTTCAAATTTTTAAAAAAAATGTTGATGGTTAACTTTAAGCTGGGAGACTTTTTGGTCAATCAAACATTGCCTCGTTGCATGTTGTGGGACCACTCACACTTAGCTAGTTTAGACCTTCTTGCCAGTCACATCTAAGTTTCTTCTGTTCCTTGACCCCTGTGGTCAGGTACCTGAGATGCGACAGCGTGTCTAAGTGGTGGTGCTTGCTGCAGTCAGACCTTCCTTTGCTGCTGCTCTTTGCCTCAGAGCTGATTTTGCCTCAGGTTCCTGCACAAACCTCCCTTTGGGCTGTCTTCTCTTGGAACAGGACTTCTGGTATCTCCAAAACATTTCTTGCAAGTTTGTGGCATTGCTAAACACTTTCGAATACCGGACCCAGGCTCACAACAATTTGTGTAGACATTTTGTCGTGTTCTTCACTTTGTCCTTGAGGGAAAAAGCGGATCTGGCTGGGACCTGCTGGAGATATGGGGAAAGCCTATGGTGTGACAGATTCTTGAAGTACCATTTTCTATCACAGAGAGTGTTTTTATCAGAAAGCAACTAGTTTAGTAATGAGAGTCCTTGGTCATTCCTCAACTCACTGCTCTACTTCTACACACCAACTTCCCTTTTGGGACAGCTACTTCTGACTGCATCAGCCATCATGTACGTTCTCCACAGCTTCTTCCAACCAGGGCAACCAACCCTGAACCAGAAGTGCTAGTCAATATGCTGGCTCCTACTCTTGCACAACCTACTCCCACTCCTCATTTGGCAGGGGAGCAAGCATATCCACTAAAAATACCTGCTATGACCTGAGCTGGTGATGGCAATTCTTAAACACCCCTAAGGAAGGGTTAGCCAACTGTCCTGCTATGATAAAAACACTGACTACTGTTGTTCTCTCAGCAAAGTTTCTGTCTACATCTGAACCCAGACTTTCAAATACAACCTTGTGTACTCCAACCAAGAAGATGACTTATCTGAAGCTGTCTAAGAAGGGGAGCAAGAAGAGACATTGAGGTATGAGTCAGCACAGCAAAAATGCTGTTTTGAAGTGGATGGACTATTATAAGGCTGCATGACTTGCAGTTACAGAACAAATGCATTCCCTGTTTATTTGTCACAGAGACATGTAAACGCAAAGCAGAATGGGTGTTAGGAACCAGGATCAATGTTCTAAACTCTGTGGAGCATCTGCTTTCTCCTCAGAATTTGCATACAGCTATTCTGTATGTCCAGTCATGGCAATCTTGGTCCATGCTTTTCTCATCATTGCACTAGCTTTGTGCTCAGAAGTCACCAGGGCCCTGCTCCCTGGAGCAACAGCCATCTCCAAGAGGCCATTTATGACCACAAGCAGGAGTAGGGCTGGGATGTGTGCACCATTGTAACTGGAAGCTAGTTACCTCCCCTTCAGCTTGCTTAGCTGAAGCTTAGCTTGCAATTTCTCTAGTTGAGTTTTAAATATCATCATGGATGGGACATTCCAGCACCTCTTTGTTGCAAGAAGTTGTCCACCCTCACTGTGAAGAATATCCATCTGCTTATATCTGCTTGGAATTTGCCATGTTGCAACTTACTTAGTTGCCTCTTACTGTTCTGTTGTGCACTTCCAAAAAGAGTATGGCTCTGTCTTCTCTATTCCCTCCCATTGGGTAGCTGAAGACACACTTGGATGGCCAAGCAGCCTTCTATTCTTCAGGCTGAACAAACCCAGCTCTTTCAGCATCTCCTTGTTTATAACATGCTCCAGCTCCCTATTCTTTTGCTAACTCTCTGTTGAGCTCATTTTTCGGTATCTTTCTTGTATCCAGTACTCTATAGGTAATCTCACAAGGGCCAAACGGGGTGAGGGCAGTAATCACTTTCCTTGATGTGCTGTGTACACTGTTACTAATGCAGCCCATTATATGATTAGCTTTCATTGCTACAAGAACAATTGCTCACTCACGACCATCCTTGTTCACTGGGCCCTCCAGGACTTTTTCTGCAAAGCTGCCGTTTGCCCAGTCACGTCTTGGCTGTTGTATGGGCTGCTTCTATCCAAGGCACAGGACTTTACATTTGCATTTGTTGAATTTGATGACATTTGTGTTGGCCCTTTTCTCTAGCTTGTCAAAGTCCCACTGAATGACAGCCCTGACCTTGAGTGTATCAGTTGCTCAATTTGATGTCATCCACCTGTGTCACCTGTTTATATTTATTTGCCTTGAAAAGGAAAATAGTTTTGCTATTGGCATGTTGAGGTTCAGCACAGCTGATACCATTAGTGTGATCTAAGATAATCCATGCTGTTGCAGCTGCTCATAATACTGCTGCCACACAGAACTGTCCCTGCCTCTGGCACAATGGCTGCCCAGGTGTGATGATGAAACCAGGGTTTCCTTCCACAGATCTGAGACACAAACTGCAAAGTGAAGCAGTGCTGCCTTAGAGGCACTGTCTGGACCCCCAGGCTGGACGCTGGGCTGCACAAAGTATCCTCACAGTGCATCTGTGCTGGCATCCCAGAGTCCAGAAGCAGTGGTTTTGACACAGTGCCTGTTCATGGGTAATAATGGTACAAAGTCAAGGTATTATCTCTAATTTGAAGTAGCCACTTAAAATTTGGCCATGTAATGGTGTCTTGAAGTAGATCAAGCCTCTTATACCAGAGCACCTCTCAGTATTAATGGCTTGTTGAATGAACCACACTGTGAAAATGATGCTTTCTTATTAAATATGTTAAGCTGGACTGATGACCGTATCTTATATAAATAGGAAGCTGTTTGATACTGTCTATTTTCTTAAGATACCTTTTGGTTAGCTTAAAATGTATTCACAGTTTAAAATATATCTGCTTCAGATTAGTCAAGGTGAGTACTGAGTGACACCTGCTTGGTGTCACCACCAGACCGCTACAGCCTTCTGGAGAGCTGCCCTGATCCAGAAGAGTTTTTTTCCAGGTTTTTCAAACCAGAGTCCATGAAGGAAGCTAGGAAAAGCAAACCAATTGTCACTGGGTTTAGATTTGTTGTACAGGGGTCTGTTAACTGGGTTTCTAATCATATTAGAAAAAATGTTAGGGGTCCAAACCATAAAAATAAAAAAAAAAGCTACAGAAGACCATTTATGTTGCCTCTTCTGCAGTTCATGAAGTGATATGGGAAGTGTCAGCAGGGGGCATATGCTAAGGTATGATGAAATGTTGTTAGGCCAGCATCTTGGACCAGAAGTTCTCTCCTTCCTATAGTTGCCACAATGATCCAGGTGGCCTGAGTGAAATAAGGACAGTCCTCAGAACCAGCAGTTGATGACAGTGAAGTTGAGCATCAAGTCAGGCCCTCATTTCCTTGCCAGACTGTAAAATGGCGGGAGTAATTTCAGCCCAATGGCTAATTTTATATTTGCAGGGAGTGGGGATGGAAGAACTTTCTATACCTGCAGAAATTAATGCTTTTAAATCAATGTAAAAGCACAAACTGTACATGAGAAGTAAAGCTCTTCACTGATGTGGTCTTTAGAATGCCACAGTCCAGAATAACTACTGCAAAATTTGATTCTGGTTACTTTTCATAGCAATTTTATACACTCTTATCGCTGCCCATTCACACACACCCAACACCCTGTCTGCTCTTTGTGTTTTGTTTTCTGTTTATTTTTTGTGTCTGTACCATCACTCTATGAGTTCCCAGCACAGCATTTAATGAGCATTTCATTAAGAATGTGTGAGTTATCAGATGACATGTTAAGTCATTAAGGGCTTCTTTTGGTACAGTTTTTGTCTTATACAAGTTCTGTCCATTGTAGTAGATTGTGCAGTCTGTATGACTTAGTGATTCCTTTCCATGCTAATGTATTTTGGTCAAGCTAAAAGGAAGCTTCCTAAATTACTAGGAAAATCAATTTATATCACTTAAGGGAATTATTGATCAGACATCCCATATAAAATCAGTAGATGACAAGCTGAAGAAATTCAAGGTAAAGGGGACTGTGACATTGTATGGCAGTGCCTACTGGATTAGTGGGAGGAGGGATTTAAGGGGCTTTCCCCTATTAGCATGCCCAGTATAGTTTATACAGTACTAAATGCAGCCACACAGCTGGGCAGCTTCCTCTCTGTGTTGTATCACATGAACTGTCTAATAAATGGAGCCTTTTAAAAACTTGTTGGACTAATCTCGGGGCTTGAAAATTTGTGTTCTAAGAATTGTGAAAAAAAATAGACAAGAAGTGCCCGTGCAGAACTGGATTTTCTATTTAGCTAGAAAGCACTTTAAAAGAACAGTTGAATAGTTTAATCTAGCCATTATATTCCTATAGCATGGTTTAAATTCAATGGATACTCCCAATAAGAATAAACTCCTTCTCAGAGGTAATCTGAGAAAGACTGTAGTGGTTCCAAACAATTTCACCATTGATCTGATTTGATCTGAAATACACAGTTTCTTAGAATCTTGAAACTGTAAATAATTAGCTTTAAAATAGACTGATCATGTAGTGCCATAGAAGGAAAATCCTAGAGACAAACATGAAAAAATCAAATGCTGTCATATGCAGCCATAATGTAACTATTAGGTCTGACTCCTGCATCCTATCACTTCTATAAGTGAGCATTTGCCATTCAAAAAAAAAAAAAAAACCCAATTGTGACTCTAATAAAGCAAAATGAATTATATAGCCAGGAAAAAAAAAAACATGAAATAGCAAATCCCACAAAAAGTAATACAGGAAAAAGCATTGTAGACTGAAGTTAGGTATCTAAAACAGAGATGTTCTGAGATAGAAGCATCACATAAAGAAATGAATTTTACTGTAAAGAGGATGGGGAGACATTTAAAGGTATCAATTTTACAAAACTATGAATAATCAAATACTTAATGAATTTATTTTAGAAACCTGATAATTCATAAATTTCTTGAATGCATTCTGATGCTTACTAGATATAGACATCATGGATAAGCACAGGCCAAGTGATTCCAGTGGAGGAATCTGGACATCTAAACCAAAGTGAGCATAGGGAGAAGGTGCTATTAAAATCAAAACTACTTGCTTAAGGTATAAAATCAGAAATACACAAAAGATCCTGCAGAATAGTTTAAAAAAAGTTGTATCCTCTCACATCAGAACTTACTGTTGTCCTGGACCAGAATAGTGCTTGCTGTTCTTGAAGTCTGACAGATTGTGGTACTGAAAAATCAGCAGGTAAAAAAAAAGTCAGTGTGCTGAGCCAAGAATGAATAGAAGTCACTTTAGTTTTTAGCTAGTAGTTAATGCAAGGGAAAATGACCTCACCTTGAAAACACTATCAGAATGTGTCATGGAAGTATAAAGAGAAATTAATGTACGTTTTGTGAAGCTTTTGAGAATTTTCAGCATGACAGACAGATATACATAACTGAAAAATGTATCGATGACTCACCAGATCCAGAGTTGAGAAAACACTGTAGGTAAGAGAAAAAAAAAAAGCAGTCATTGTGAGCCAATATTGAAACATCATAGTGCATCATCAAGGTACATTTTGTTTGTGAAAGCGTTTGATATTAAGGAGAAAGCATAACAAATGACAGTTTGGAATCTTCTAAATGGTATCCGAGTTAATGGAGCTTGTATGAACAATATAATGTCTGTTAGCAATCTTTCTCTAAGATTTCGATTAGAGAAGACCTCCAGAGCTTAATGAATGTTTTGAAAAATATTACGATAAATGTTAAAAAAACAAAAGTGCTAAGAATAGCCTCAGCAAAAGACAGAGTTGACAACTCATTTATTTTAACAACCAAGCACTAGATCAAAGCTACAAGCACTCCAACAATTTGTTGTAGCACTGCCTTCACTGTATGTTCATGGTGCTCCAGTTGCCACCCTTTAGTGCCACATTGTATTGTGCATGGGGAACAGAAGAATAGCTCCCTTTCCAGAGAAAACTATAGCTTGATGGGGTAATAGTTTCCTCCCTTCTGCTTTCCTTAGGATACAAGGGCCACATGGCATGGAAACTGCACTCTTCTTCTCCTTGCCCAGAGGTGTACACTGATGTGCACAGGGGGAACCCTGAGAAACTCCAAGTGGCCCTCATGACTAACAAAACCCAGGAAAGCTTAATTCTCATTTAAGTAGTTGTTTTTTTATCCTTACCGCTAACTGTACTGTTACTCTTGCTTCTGGCTTCTCCACTGCACAATCCTCTCTGTTTTGTCTTTACTTTCACTATTCTTCCCCTGCTCCCCTGTTTTTTTGTTTCACTCTTTTTCCTTAAGAAAAAAATGGATGGTCTATGTCTTTTCCAAATCATGGGGATGCAAAAGAGTGACCTGGAAGCTAGAGGAAACTGCTGGTCCTGTTCAGCTGCACCAGGAGAGGATCCTTGTGTTGATTTCTTTTGCTTATCCTACAATTTTCAGTGGGTGCATGAGCAACAGAGAGGAAGTGGATAGGTTTTTAGATTTATCAGATGGAAGAAGGAAGATGGTATAAAATAAAACATTAAAAAGCCCTTACAGAAATTAATTGCTGTTTCCAATGTTATTCATGATAGAGAAAAGCAAATGTGCACATTAACCAGAGACTGTTCAAGATGAGATGGATGGTTAACGATCTCGCTCAATTATAAATGCCTGACACTTTAAAAAGATGCAGAAATGAATCACAGTGCACTTTAAATTTGAAACAAGAGATGAATATTTAAAGTCAGTTGAACAGCCAAAACCATAAATGAGGAACTGTGTTGAGAATGATGAGCTTAGAGCACAGCTGCTTGAATTAAGAGCTTAGCAGTACTGTGTGTCTGCATTACAATTGCCTAACAATCAAGAAATTACTCTTAATTTTAATAAAATTGAAGAAGAATCATCAAGAGAAAAAATATCAGATGTGTGGCTAGGCAGAGTCAGGTTCAGAGAACAAAGGATATTTTACAGCTTTCCCACAGCTGATAAGAATGGGAGATTGTGATCTGCAATCATTGGTTTGGAGATGTCAGTTTAGAGAGATGAGAAAAAGGCGGAATCCATGTGGGACAAAATGTGAAGGGAGACATTGTCAAGGTGACAATAAACAATTAAAATAAGACATTATTACAATATAGTGCAATGCAAAATAATGCATCTATTCCTTGGAAAAAATATAACCAAGGTTTGGTTTTTTTTAATTTACATTACTCTTCCTCATTATGTGGGATTGCAATGTGGAGGTTTTTACTTCAAAAAGTACAAACACTGTTCTTCAGAACAACAATCTTTATTTCTTTGCTCTCTGCTATTTTGCAGGATAATGATCTTTCTGTAATTTTTTTTTTTTTTTTTTTTTGCAAAGAACTAGAATTTCAAGTTTGCAATTGCACTGGCTCCCTCTGGTGGTGCTCTACTTTATCGGCCAGTAAAATTACTGATTCAGAATTAGTTTGATAGCAGAAATTGAGGTGAATATTTTATGTTAACTGTTGTATTAAAAATAGGAGAAATAAAAAATAAAATCTTTTAAATCCAACTCATCTTACAAAAATTGAACTTATAAAATGAAATTCTAGCAAGCTGGATCAAAATGGCTGGAGAAAACAACACTCCTTTTTGCCTCCCTCACATTCTCTTAGCTGAATTTATGGATAGCATTTTGCTATCATGAATTTGGAAAGGAGAGGATTTACAACAATGGCTTAACTATGGGACTAGTCTGTTTCACTTGGCAGCAAAAATCCATCAGTCTCTTACAGAAAGTTCTAATAGGAGAATTTCCGTTTTGAAATTAAGGCACTTGGCAGCTGTTGCCACTTGCATCCTGAGAGTTCTTGCCAGAGCTGAACCAGATATGCAATTAATGTCTGGTTTTGCCCATTTATTATTAATAATGAATGTAGAGAAGAGAGGAAAGAGAGGACAGAGAGGAGCAGGAAATGGGGAAGCAGTTAGATCATTTCCCCTATTTAGTCATGTGGGAAGGACCCACATTTGGGAGATTTTGCAAAAGATGGAACTAACTCTTTCACCTAGAGCTGGGTAACTGCAGTTGCCCATTCTCAATGTAGCAAGAATGATAGAGAGGAAGCAAATGATTAAATTTGCATTATCACTGCATCCCAGTGTCCCATCTCTGCAGCAAAAGTCCTCATTAATGAACAGGGTAGGTTTCCCAAATGTACAAATGCTCCTGTCCCTTCTTTAATTTAACAATAACTGGGAGATCAAGGACTATTGTCTGGAACCAGAGAGCAGGGATATTTTTTTGCCAAGTTTACTCTGCTTTATGAACATTCTTGGGTTGATACCCTCATAGACTTTTATTTAGGAACTATGAAAAGAAGAAGACAGGAAAAAGTCAAGTTTTCCTATAGATTAACTACTCTTTGGAGGAGGAAATAGTGTAGGTTCTTCTGTTTAAATGGATGAGGGGGACAAAATATTTTTTGATATAATTTACTAAAAGTAAAAAGGGAAATGCTGAAGATATTTTTTTACAGTAATTGTTTTCTAAATACCATGCAGACTAAGCTTTTTGAAAGGACTTCAGTTCTAAATACCAATAATACTTTGCACTTCTGACAAAATTCAGCTGAAGGTACCAAAGTTTTGCTGAGTCTGATATGGGCAAAATTCTGTTCCTACATACTCTTCTGCTTAAGCTAAAAAATCTAAACAAACTTATTAAATAACTTAAAAATGAACTTACTGGGCTACTGAGGCTGAAATGTCAGCTTTTGAGAATTATTTCAGACGGGTTATTTCAGGTTTTAAAAAAAAACCCAACAACAAACAATACTATTGTACATCTGTGTGTAGCACGTATATGTATTTATCTACCACAGAACAATGAATTTTCTATAGTTAATATACTAGTGTATTTAAGCATAATATATGGGCATTCTTAAGGCCTATTTACATAATTCTGCACACCTGCAAGTTCTTGGACCATTTTTTTAACCTGTAAGACACACACCATCAGACAAGCAATATATTGCATGTGTCAGCATGTTATTCTAAAACATTTAATATGAATTTTAGTATTTCTAAATCTTGTTTCCTCGTAGAAGGAAGTCCTATATTATTCAGCAAGTTCTTTACCCTACATTTCCACAATGTATGTTGGTTTTACATCTACAAAACCTACTAGTTTTTTACAATGCTTTTTTGTTTTAAAATTCATCGAACCAGTAATAAGTTACCAATTTTTAAATAAAGCTAACTTCTGAGGCAACAAAGAATATAAGAAATTTCAGCTGTGTTTAAAAGCAAAAATGGTTGAAACTGCATCAAGAATGAAAAGTCATTCGTAACTTTACATCATATGATTAAAAGCTGAGCTTGACTATTTATAGCTAAGAACTGTCAAGAGCAATATGTGTTGATGAGAGAACCTTTCTGTTAGTACATTCCTAGATTAACTGGACGTTAATGAGGCCTGTACAATGCAAAAAAAAAAGGATGAAGAGTGAAGCTAATGTTTAGAAGCTGGAAAACATGTTTAAATTGCTTAGGTACACAAAATTGTAAAATTGGAGACAAAGGAGCTAAAGTAGGTAAAATTTTCACTTTCTAACTATTTGTAAAGCAAGCCTGCTTCTTTTAGAGACTTTAAAGTGTAGACTCATAATGCTTTATGAAATTACTTCTAAGAAATAATTAGTATTTTATGACAATAGTTAATTACTAATGATAAATACCTCCCCGTTAAATAAATAATGACTAATACATTTAGAGTGTATGTTTTCCTGAAGACATTTTTTAAAACAAAGGAGAGAAAGCACTCACTTTTCAGAGGGCCTTCATTCCAATAAAATGCTGAAAGCAAGCTTTTTAGTTTTACTTCTGTCTTAATCTGGTTTATATTAAGGATAATTTCAGGATAATTGATAAGCACCAAGGCATTTGACATTTAGGGGTCAACTCAATCTTTAAAACTGGGTGCAGAATCACTTTTACAGTACCCATTATCTGGTACAATTCCCTAGGAGATTTCAAAGTTGATGGGATGCAGCTTTGCCAGGCTAAAGATCAGTCTGGGAATCTGATCAAAAGATGTATATTCAGGATATATCAGAAGATCCATCTTCTGGTCATCACTTTTATTAAAAAAAAAACCTCTGTATGCCGAGAGTTCCTAGTATCTGACCTTGCTTGTAGAATAACGTATTTTCACAGGATGAAAGATTAAAATAACCAAGTGATACAGGTTTTTTAGGTAAATGGGTTGTGGATATCTTAACACAACATGCATTCTTATCATTCACTGCCTCCTGTAACTGCAGAGCATAGCAAGCTGTTTTCCCTGTATTTGGAAGTGAGAAAACAAGGATACTAAAAAACAGGCCAGTTAATAGTATCTGTGTTCTCTTAACTAGAGATATGCTTGTGTGTAAAGTTTAGATCTAGATCTGAGTTTGCCTACAATTTAGGGAGGGACAGCAGAGCACTGCAGTTTTGCAGACCGGATGCAGAACTTCAGCTAAGATATTTGGGAGAAGGATGTTGTGTATAGATATGTATCACAGATTCAAATACCTTTGTGTTTCAGGATGCATTCAGAATTTGGGTGTTGCCTTGTGCTAGTTCCATATTTAAACTTCCTCTGTGGTAAAACAATTACTTAGTTTGATATTTTGATGAGTGGAATAAAGAGAATTCTTGGCTTTTGAAAAGACAAGGTAGTGTTTATAGAGAGGAAAGCATGCACAGAACTCATGGAAAGAGGATGTGGAATTTGGAAGGCTGTGACTACAGTTTTTGCAGCTCATAAACCACAATATTTCCTTTATGTGTTCAACTGATACAGCCAAGAAACTGTCATGCAGTGTGCTCTCTCCCTGCATCAGGCCATTTTCTGAAAGGCAAAACAGCATGAAGTTACGCATCAAGAACTGCAGTTTCATGGCTGGTCTTAAATGGATGGATATGGTACAAAGAAAGGCTGGGCATGGACAGTGGTATCAGGGCAGTCCAACAACACAGGTGTGCCATGCACATTGCCAAAAGTTTACTGGTCAGAGATCTGAGCAGCTTGGCCGGTGTTGTGCCTACAGTCATCTTCTCAGTCTGTGTGCACATAATGGTGATGCCCAAATTGCGATCACTTATGTCCTAGCTCCTAACTGCAATACTTAAAGAGCACACTGTGAACACTCTCTCCCTATGTAGTTGATAGAGAGACAAGAGACAGAACAGTGTAAGGCCAAGAGAGTGTTATTCCAGGCTGCCTACAGTGTCCAAAATCAGGTGGGAATAAAGGTAAGATTGTTTGACTAGGAAATTGTAATTCCTGATTGTTTCATATATTTTTCCTTGTTCCAAGAAGTTGCTTCCCAAACTTTTTCATGGTTACAGCAACACAGAAATATTTTCTACCCAGCCCCATTTTTTCTTTAATTAAGTTTGGTTATAGGAAGATGGTCATACAGCAAAGCTTTACTTAATATTTTTGATGTTTTATTACTGAAGAGATGGTTATACTGGGATTGAAGATTGTTTTATATTGAAATGTGTTTAATTAGGTAATTTAATTGATAGGTTTGGTGCTACCATGAGAAGAATATTTTAGCTTAACATACTATGTATCTTCCAAGCTTGTATGGTAATTGATCATCATTATATCTGAAGCAATGGTCTTCTGGTAGAAACTTAATGACTGTACCACTGGGCAAGCAAAGGCTCTGATATTCACTTACTGAGTTATTGTCGTAATTCTTTGTGTCTGGATGATCACAGAGAACGTTATTAATAATAGATTGGAAATGAAGGATAAGAGGGTCTATTCATCAAAGACTTTATCCAAAGGGCGCACGAACTGGCTTGCCGGACTGATTATTTTGTGCAAGCGATAGTATTATCTTTACAGCAGATGTGTAATAGCAATTGCTGAAGAGTAACAGAACTGCATTGTACTGTCTTTGCAAACTGTAAAAATAAATTTATAGAACACAAATACATTTTCATAGATGAGACTGCTTTCAAGCAATTAAAGATGTGATATGATTTAAATTCAGTGCATGACTACTTATTCTTTGCTTTCTAAATGCAGAAGAACTGGAGTAGAGAAAAGGTTTGTAGCAGATGATAATGTTAGAAAGACTAAAGGTTTCAGAAGTTCTTTTATCGTGCATTTAGTTTACATAGCTGTGTCTCCTGGGTTTTTCTGAAGGGGAGAGATTTTTTCATCCGCTTTTATCATAGAATCATAGGATGAGCTGGGTCAGAAGAGACCTTAAAGATCACCCAGTTCCAACCCCCCTGCCATGGGCAGGGATGCTTTCTGCTAAATCAGGTTGCTCATAGCCTCATCCAACCCAGCCTTGAACATCTCCAGGGACGGGGCATCCACAACTTCTCTGGACAACCTATTCCAGTGCCTCACCTCCCTCACAGTAAAGAATCTCTTCCTAATGTCTAACCTAAATATCCTCTCCTTCAGCTTAAAACCATTCTCCCTCTTCCTATCAATCACTGCACTCCCTGATAAAGAGCCACTTCTCATCTACCCAGTAGTCCCCTTTAAGTACAGAAAGGCTGCCATAAGGTCCCCCCCAGTGTTCACTTCTCCAGGCTAAACAACCCCACCTCTCTCAGCCTGTCCTCACAGGGGCGATGCTTCAACCCTTTGATCATCTTTACGGCCCTCATCTGGATTTGCTCTAACAGATTCATGTCTTTCCTGTGCTGAGGACTCCAGAACTGAATGCTGTCCTCAAGGTGAGGTCTCACAAGAGCAGAATAGAGGGGCCTTAAAATACTTGACCTTTTAAATATCTGCTCTTCTGCAGTCTGCAATAGGATTATTTTTGTTATTCTGCAAATAGCATTATTTTCTCCTAGATATTGCCATTTACAAGGAACTCGTGGGAGGAGTACATTTTACAGGAGGAGGAGTTTGGAGAAGGTATGGAAAAGTTAGACAGCTGGCTGCTGCAAGAGTACCCAATTTACAACATTTCTTTAAGATGTCCTGTAAACCATTGGCATGTGATGGAGAGCTCAGGAGTGTAAGCACATGTCATGCCGTTGCTACTGCTTGTCAGTGCAGGCACAAAGAGGAAAAAGGCTGCAATGCAATACAGTTGCATCCTTTTTGTTTTGTTTGTTCTGTGTTTTATTTTTTCCGGGACCCTAGGAAATACACCTCCCACAGAAGGAACTGTTCAGTGATATTACCAGTGAAATCCAAATGCTAAAGTAAGATCTACCAAAGAAGCAAACCTCATGCTAACACATAACAGTTCTGCAGTTCAGTTTTATAACCCCCCCTTATTACTAGCTTGCACTAGTCTTGTGAAGTTAGCAGCAAGGAGAACAGTAAAGCAGAGCGGAGAGAAGCATGGTGGGACTCAGATCACCAGCAGTGTTGGATTTACAGCAGCATGTGGCATGAGCAGCTGTTGATTTTGTGTTTGGAGATGGCCATGGGAAATTAGGATGAGAAGATGACAGTAAATACATTTTGCCATTACTTGTAGTGTTTGCAGTGGCTGAGGACACTTTTGCTTACATTAAGCCTGAAACTTCCATCAAATGTGAAATTTGTATTCCAAAAGACTAGATGTGCAGAACAGGAACTCAGTCATTTAGTCAGCAGGCTGATGGATTGCATGGAAAAGCCGTCCCTGCAATACAGACAAGCAGCTATGTTTGACTGAATATTGTCCTTGCTCCACAAAGGCAGGTGGTTCCTTGCGGACAGAGTTCTGGAGGCTCCCCATGGGGGATTGGGGGGATGGCAGGATGACTTCACAGCCCAGGTCTGTCCCACTGCCCCAGCCAGGAGTAGAGCAGCTGGGGATAATCAGAGCAGACCCAACCTTAGGCACGGGGCACCTCTGTGGGGATGGGCTGAGGCCACGCTGGCACATCAGCTCACAGATACGGGTTGGGATGAGGCCTGGTGAGGTGCTCTGGGATCAGGCACACCCCTGGAATGACTGTGGTACTGGAGGCCTCTCCCCACAGGCACCAGTAGACTGGGGCTGCGCTGGCTCTTTCTTTGCCCCAAGGCCCACTGCCTGATCCCCAGGACAGGGAGAGGATGCACTCAGGACCCTTAAAGATATAGTCAATAAAGGCACTACAAATGAAGTGGGGAAAACTAGTATCAGCAGGAAAAATGGTTTATCACAGAATTTATAATAACTGACAGGTAGGAACAATACTCTATGACAGGATCATGAAGGCTGTATGAGAGCTGTAGAGCAGGTGAGGAGACACTGTCAGCTGGGCACATTGCTCTAGCAAAACATAAGGATATGGTTCCCGGTCATAAACATGTCTCTGTAACTTATCCCTCCCTCTCTGTAACTAAAATATCTGAAATGGAAAGTTTCTCTTAGCCTTGTTTCAGCCACTGAAGGAGAAAACGCCAAGACTGAAAAGAAGCCACATTGTTACATCTGCTGATACCAGCACAGGGCTAATCAATTGCTGGTAGATTTCAAAAAGTTCAGAGGAGCCAAGAACATCAGGACAGAGTCTAACATACATTGCTAGTCAAACTATCCAGCCACTCCCTTTGGGTGAATACTGCTGGATCTGAATGATTATATGATTATCTGATGTATTTCCTGGTCTTCAGGTATAACTGATGACATTCTTTTCATGGGAGAGAAAAAGGAAAGAATTATTCAAGAACATGACAGTAAGCTTCAATTATTTCTAAGCAGTGCTATTACAGAATATTAACTTGAAATAAAGACTGAGGAGATCTGATGCCTGAGTGTCAGAAGTCAAAGATGTGTGTGAAATACAGTCAACTTGTCATTAAATATGAATGTCTCCATCAGGCAACAACAGAGTGTCTTCTGCCAACACTACTTAAGACCAAAAGAAAGGCTTATGTTGTCTGAAGATGTCTCTTTTTTTCCAGCTGCATGAATTGCAAAAATAAAAGATGTTATCTCTCATTACAAAACATGACTACTTGAGGCCTCATAAGGAAGTTCTTCATAACTGAAATACGGGTTAAGTACATTTTGTAAAATTTATTCTATTGCTAGCCATTGATTTTTAATTGTTTTGCCACAATTATTCTGAAATGAGAACATTAGGTTCTCTGCAAATGTGAATTTCAGCTCCCCATATCTTCTGCATCATCTTCCTGACATACTTGGGAGCAGCTAAGCTGCTGCTTAATGAGAAGGAAGAGGTGTATGAACGAGAGTATTGACCCAAATCATTGACAAATAGCCTTTAGTCAGAACTCCCAAGGGGTCACTTCAATGTTGAAGTGTCACTCCATGATACTAAAATAAACATCTCAAGACTGAAGTGATTGTAAAATACAGAGGCTTGCTTGTTTCCTTAAGAACAATGAACTCAGTGTCTCCTCAAGTGATTTTACTGATTTTTTGAGACAAAATAGTCCTTGGTTCAGGATTCCACCTACTTATAATGGTATAAATAAACCTGCAGAAAAAACATAGAAAATAATGTCAGTCCTCAGAAAAACAGATGTATAATCCTGCCCTGCCCACTTGTATGTGTAACTATTAGGAATCCCAAAGGTAACAATTAGAGATGACTATGTCCAACCCTACAATCTTCTGTCAGTCCCATGGCTTTTTTTCACACCTTTCCCAGCAATATCCCTCTGTACTCTTCTGCCAGCTATGTCTGTTGTTCTGACAGGCTGGAGGGATGGACAAAAAAGAACCTTATGAACTTCAACAAGGACAAATGCAAAGTCCTGCACCTGAGAAGGACATACCATTGGAAATTATATAAGCTAGGGGCTTATAGGCTGGGAGGAGCTCTGTGCAGGACCTTAAAGTACTGGGAGTCAGAAAGCTGTACATGAGGCAGCGGTGTGCTCTGGCAGCAGAGAAAGCATCCTGATCTGTATTAACAGGAGCACAGCTTTTAGACTGAAGAAAGTGTTTATCTATCTCCCTCATATTTGTTACCTCACACCTGTAGGATACATGTTTCGGCCTCCTCAGAACAAAAGACATAAATAAACTGGAGCAAGTTCAACAAAAGGCTACCATGACAGTCAGGCTGGAGATCCTGCCCTGTGACTGGAAACTGAAGGAATCAGGCTTGTTCAGCCTGGAGAAGAAATAGCTTCAGGGGACCTCAGAGCAGCCTTTACATACCTACAAGGAGGTGATCAAGGAGCTGCAGTCAGAATCTTCACAGCAGTGAATGTTCGGAAGCCAGAACACAAGGGAAATAAGTGGGGTCCAGACTGGGTGTAAGGAAAGCCATTTTCCCCATGAAGACAGCCAAGAGTAGGACAGGAGCCCAGAGAGGCTATGCAGTCAACGTCCTTGGAGATATTCAAGATCTAACTGAATACACCCCTTAGCAACCTGGTCTGATCTCATAGCTACCTCTTGTTTGATCAGGAGGTTGAACTAGAGAGCTCCTGAAAGTCCTTTCCAACCTGCGTTTATCCTCTGATATTATGAAATTATTTCTGAAAATGTTCCTCTCCCCTCCTCCTTTTGGGTCATTTGAAAAGGTTTTAAGGGTAGTGAGAAGAGAGATATGGCATAGGAAGTTACATTAAAATCTTATGATTAGGAAAAAAAAGAGACACAAGTAGCAGAAACCAGAGGAAGAAAAAGCATGGGACAAAGTATTCTGGAATAGAGGCTGTAAACAGTTTTTCATGTGAGCAAGGACTGATAGACAGCCCTAATTAGTGTACAATTGTAATGGAACTTCATGCTTTACAAGATCAAAATAGTAAATTGCTCCATTATGGTAATTATGTGTCAAAGGGTGAAAGCACAATAGCTGAAGTTGCTAAAATACTTCTGTGTTCATTAACCTCATTATGTTGCAAATGTGTTATGGGGTACTATATGTTAATGCTGTACCTGTCAAAGAGAAAACGTCAATGGAAATGATAGAAAGACATATTATAAGGAAACCAAACCATGTTCAGCCATTACAAATACAAATACCTGATCAGCCTACAAATACTTATCAGTCAATCTGTGGTCAAAGTCCATAACTCTTTCATCTGATACAAGTTATGAGGGAATTGAAATCATGCAGCATCTTTCTTGTGACATGACAGATCAATAATATTCTACTCAGAGCTGAAACTGAACAGTTTTGATTTTTAACTTAGGGAAACACAGACAGCTCTTCATTTGTCCTTGAAGTTTATTGGAAGGCAAATGAACGATCAAGCATTTTCAATCATTCTGTGGTGTACAGCTCTTTGTAATCAAGATTCGTAATCTGAAAAGACACAAATAACTTGTATTGAACTAAATTGTAGCATTTCAACAAGGAAACTTAATAATACCAGCTATATACAGGAATGTGGGTCCCTACTTTCTATCATAAATGTGTCTTAAGGTTTTAAATTTTATTATTTTTATAAATTAAATTTTTATTGAAGTAATTACTTTTGTTTCTGGTCAGGAAAAAGCCTTGAACTCATCATCTGCCAGTGGATTCAGACATATTTTAAGAATTTCACTATTCCCCTGTGTGACTGAGTCACATTTTCAATACTAACCCATGTGGCTGGAGAGAACAGAAGGTAAATACAGATCTTTTTACCAGTGTGGAATACATTTCCTCCATAGTGGTGCAACTTAACAAGCTACAAGGAAGAAGGACTATTCCCCAGCTCTTTCTGAAATCCTTCCAGGCAACTCCTTCCAAAGCTCTAAAGTCTTTCAACACTTAAATCCAAAAGATCTAAGGGTTCGAATTATAACCAGTTCTTCACCACTGACATGGATGATGATGATGAGAAAATGAGATCTCAATGTGTTTCTTCTGTTTTTTATTCACCTGCAGTGAGCGTCAGAGAGATAACCGGCTTTTACTGATTGCATATGGCACTACTGTCTTGGGATAGAAGGAAAAGGTTATATGAATGGCTCATTTGTGTAACTGATTTGCTCCAAATCTAGTCATCATTTCTAGATTAAAGCCTCAGAACACAGATATGCATGTACAAACTCACTGGAGTTACTACATTTATGACAAGAATTAAGCCTATGTAATGCCATTGCTCAGGAAAAATTACACAGTAGCTGGAGAGGAATAAAACCACAACAAGACAGAAGTGCATAATAACAGGAAAAAAATGAAGAAACAGAAAGGAATCAGTTGTTTGTGAGGTTAGGGGAGTGGGGCTTTATAGCTAAACACAGCTGGCCCGGGGGAAGAGAAAAACAGGATAAATAAAATAGGTAGGAAAGAAGCATTGCCATTTAAGTTTTAATATAATTTGGGCAAGAAAGTAGCAATGTTTAATAAGAATCTAATTATGCTTGAGTGTATTAACTGGCAGGAGTCGAATTATATAAGGAAGGAGTTCTTAAATAACTAGCACATATATTTGCTGTTCTCAACAATGTGTTTTCTCTAAGGAGAATTTCAAAATATGACGCTATAATTCCAACAGTCCTCCCATTTCCTGCACCAGATTTTCCTCTCTTTTTTGAATCTCTGCATGCTTTAATAACTTCAATAATGTTGCAGAGGGATAGTTAAATTGTTCAGTAGTTACACTTGCAGACAGTAGTTAGGAGAGATTTGCAAGCTGGGAGAAACTAAAAAAAGTTCTGAATAAAGAAAGAAAAAATAGCAACAGAAATCCAAGTATGGTTCAGGGCAAGTTGTTCTTTATGATTGCAGCACGTGCAGCAAGTGATGTAGCTTTGCTGTGCAATGAGAATAAGACAGCCTACTGTGCATAGTCCCAAAGGGCCTTGGCATATGAGTGTCACCTAAGCAGCATACGCTGCCTTGCCATTGTTTACAGGGACTGGAAGAAGACTGCCTTGTGACAAACTTGAGGATGATGGGAGCCAGAGATGCTTATTGACTTCCTTTGAGATTTTTCTAAAGAAAAGGTGTCACCAAAGTGACTACTCCAGCCTTTAGACCAGTGCTGTTTCTGTGGGCAGGCTGAACTATAGAGGATGCTCTGGGACAGAAAATTTCTTCCTTTCCTTTGCCTAATGCTCAGCTGGAATTTTGCACATTAGTGAGTACTAACACTGGCTTAAGCTCCCAAACTTCCCATAATTCATATTGTCTGTCTAGAAAGACCAAATGTGTTTTTTGAGCCTTGGGCAGCTCATAAGCTATTGAAGTGAAGGTGCTCTGCTGCTGCCGTGTCGTGGTAAGTCTCAGGGCAGCACTGGCAGTGAGTTTGTGTGGTGATCTGAAACCCTTAGCCACTGAGTCAATGTTGTGGGACAGACAATGCTGGCCTGTCTAATCAAGCCTCAACTGGGAAGAAAAGGTGGTGGGACCTTGTGGATCTACTGTAATCATCTGTGGACCAGTGCTGGATGTCTCTTCCCTGTCATGGGGGTTGCTCTTTGCAATATGGAGAATTTGTTACGCTGCATAGAGACTGAAAAATGCACATATGACAGAATCATATGACAGAATCATTAAGGTTGGAAAAGACCTCTAAGATCATCAAGTCCAAGCATCAACACACCACCACTGTGCCTACTAAACCATGTCCCAAAGTGCCACATCTACACATTTGAATAATGTATATGCATATATAATGTATATACGTTGATTAAGAAAAAATAATTTGATACTGAAAAATTAAATTTTAATTGCATTTATTTTGAAATTAAAACAATTTAAAATGTGGGGTGATTAGGATGCACTTTGTAGAGTAGGCTTTTGCATAGAATGCAAACAGAAAATGCCAGCACTCTGGCTTAGCTGCACAACTTGCAGTTATGGGATTACAGCAGTCCTCAGAAATATTTAAGAGTTTATGGATCTATATTCTAACCACTTCCCTTGTAGCACTGTCCCTATGTTCAAAGTCATAGGACAATATATGCCTAACCCATGCTTTTTGAGTTATTATGATGCTAGTGCAGTTTCTCATATTCTCAGCATTGGTATCTGTTGGAGCCAAGGGCTGCAGTTGCCTTGAGTGTTCTCCCTGTTCTGTGCAGGATTGCATAAAACTGAGAGGAATCAGGACCAGATATTCAGCTCTTCCTGATGCATCTTCCCCACCAGTCATGATGTTAAAAGTATTATCCACATGGTGGCTAGGTGACATGAACTTTAAAACTTCTAGGTGAACTTTTAACTGCTTCTAAAACAAATAGCTTGTTGCTGTTTCCCACATGACACTTTATGGCATGAAAACTACTCAAAGAAGGCATACAAAAAATGTTTTACTCGAAATGGGAAAGGAAGATAGCTATGCATTTTAGAGTTCACTTTCAGGTGTCAAATTAGTGTGAAAAAAAGCATTTAGAATGTAATTTGTGAAGTGGACCCAAGCCGAAGTGCACTCTTTGGGAAACAAGACAAAACATCGCTCTAGCTTATTAATCAGGACAGATTGCTAAATGGTTTTTTGTGTGACTGTAATAGATCCTTTGTCATTAAGCAGTCACATGTGTGGAGTGCAAGCACCTCAACCTGTAAGAGAATTAACATGAACAGAAAACAACATGAGTAAAAGCCAGTCCCTCTCTACTGTATTGTATCATCCCTTCTGGGAGGCATAGGATGCAGTAATATCAACAAGTATTAAGATAGGGCTTAATCTCAAGCCTCAGGCTCTGCTGGCTTCTGCATTGCTCTATAAATCATCCTTTCTTCTTAGCAGAGCTTGGTTGGGTATTAAGGATGTGGTTATATATAAGCTTCAAAGTCAGCACTCACTGATACAATTAACTAATCTATGTCTCTCAAAGCTCAAGGTAGTTGTTTATTTTTAGGCAGAACTATTTTTCATCTGAAAGTGCTGATTTATCAAAACTGAAGTGTTTTGTGGGAAGATGTTTTAGCAAAAATTGAATAGAGTTGTCTGCTGAGGAGGCAGGTTTAAGAACGTGCCAGTTTGACTAAGCAAGGGGCAATGGCAAGTTGAGAGCACACAGCCCCTCCTTGCAAGCTCAGCTACTCTGTTCCCGTTTTTTAAGTATCTCACCCCAGGAGCCAGCAATGGGAAATCCTCAGTGTTCAGCCCTGAGCTGCCCAGCTGCCCCACATGTTGGTTTAGCAAGGCTTGGGGAACACAAGGGAACTTTGTGGGAAGATAAAAACGCAAAGAGATCTGGAATTTTGAAACCCATGATGTAAGAACTTCTTTGCTATGACAACTTGTGTTTTCAGTCTGAAAGAGAAGCGGCTTTTCTTCATTCTCCAAGCAGAAAAAATCCCGTCTCTAGACAATAATATCTGCAAATGTATGTATACAACATTAGCTTCCCATTTCCTAAGCTGTCTCCACAGGGCTTCTTAAACCCTTACCTGCTTCAAACATGGTTCTGAGACACACAGCAGCAGACACCAAGGGAAAATTCTGAGACAGCAGCATGGTATGAACTGCAGAAATATAAAACTCACATTGCAGTTACACCACTTTATGAAAGGAGTCTAAGAGTGCATGCATTAGTAGATGCCATTCTCAGGATTTTCAGGGTACATACAGAACCCTGTCCCACTCCCTCCAGCTCTGGGTTGCTGCATTTAAGACTTGCAGTTTTACTTTGTATTTGCCTTTGGACAAAGTGCAAACAGAGCATCTGCTCTGTTCCCCTGAACGGTGACTCTATAAATCTAGGGTCAGAAGCTGTGAAATAACTACTCTCAATTCCCTAAACAAGCTTGCTATTGAACTGAGTCCTTTGTTCTTACCCAGGCAGAGTACTCATCTCTGTAATTTGCTTGGCAGCCAAACCACAACCTCCTACTAATCAACATGCTCTGAAATTATAAAGCATTGTTTTGAATAGTGTTTTACTGTGAGGATTTATATAAAAGAAGAGAGAAACTGACAAAGGCAACCTAACTACTTGTCTACATAATTACACTAGTATAATTATATTGCTAAGATAATACCTGTCTAACTCACCTAGGACGAGTGTCTTTTTTCCACCTGGCATCTCTAGACCTCTTTTAAAGCAACATGATGATTTAAGTCTTGGCTAGACTACAGTATTGTGTTTGCTAGGACTTTAAACTTTCAGTATTTACGTACACTGATTAGTAAAGATAGAAACCGTGATTGATACAGGATGGATCAGTGCCTCCTCTCAGACTTGTCCTCCTGTCTCCACAAGTGCTCTCCATTGTGTTCAGCACAGTCTGCTGTCTTGGTGTCTATAGTCAAGATGGGATCTGGCCCCAGTTTATCTAAAACTTTCTATAAAGTGCCAGGAGGAAGCCTGCAATGGATAGCTTCAAGAGAGGAACGAGAAGTATCAGAAGGGGGCTGCTCACTTTCTTGAGGCTGCTTGCCATTGGTTTACTCCAACCTCATATTGCTTTCCCAGTTACCACACAGTCACAGTCATATCAAAAAGCCTGCCATGATTATCAGCCATTCCTTGAAGTATAGTGGGAAATAATACAAGATTTTTCATTCATGATTAGCCAAAACATGCTGGTATGTACAGTGGCAAATTGTGAAGGACTCTGTGAGAAAAGTGAATGTGAAAAATCCTGTTTCCCAGTACATGCTTCTGGCTTCTGATAATCTGAAGTTTATGAATGTCTAAAGACAGGATTTGTATGGTATTGGGGTTTAAAATGAGCAGTATTCCTATATTTTTATGAACCTGGAAGCATGTTTGGAGAAATGGAGAGTATATACAAGTTCTTCACTTTTGGTCTAGATTTTGCATCTTTAATAGGAATTAACGTTTCCAAAGTCCATGTCAGGCCATGATGCTCAACCAGGATTTTGGAAACCACTTATTCAGGAAAAAAGTTTGTGATCCTTAAAGGTTAATTATATATGGAGTTCAATATTGGCATAGCAGGAGCTAGAATGTACCCCTTTAAAGCTCAAAGATGAATTTTAGGTTTTATAACTTCCTTTTCTGTCTTTTAAGTAATTAAATGATTAATTTTCCTATCGCTCATGATACTCTTACATCTGTGTAATAACTGTTGTTACTACTGGACTTTTATAGCCGAAATATTGTTGCTTGTATCCAATTTTGTGTTTAAATTTAGCATAATGAAACCACAGGTTTCTGTGTTTTCCTCAATAATGAAAGATAAATTTAACTCTCAAATTATAAAAGTTGGGTATATTTTACTATTTCAGTATCACCTATATATTCCCTTTTCTATCTTTGAATGTAAGTAAGTTTTTTAAAGAAAGCCAATGCTGTGAATGGCAGGCAGTGACATGCGAACTTTGCACTGGACCTGTATCATAGCAGGATTTCCATATCTGTGGGAGAGTAATCTAAAAAGGTTAGGCAGAACTACTTTTTTTTTTTCTTTGAATACATAAAATTGATCAGTTCACAGTCAGTGGACATCATCCATTTTGAATTTGGACTTGCTGGACCATATCCAAAGATAACTGACGTAATTTCCTCCACCTACTTATATCTCCCTGCAGGGACAGAAGAGTCCAGTTGCTGAGTACAAAAGCCAAGCAATGTTAACTTAAAAGAGGAATTTAAAACAGATGGAGGCCTACATTGATACTTACTGTCAGCGCGCTCTTATTACTTTTCTTGTTACCCTTTTGTGGTGGTTGTGATACGACCCAATGTCCAGAACGGTTGTGGTTTTGTACCTTTCCCCTTGTCCGTCACACGTTGTCTTTGGTTTTATACTGAAATTTCTGTCTCTCTGGCTAGGGTCACTGAGAGTCACTGTCTGTCAATGTGGAGGAGCAGAAAGAGAGACAGCACGCAAGGCGCTTACCAGCTTTATTAGCAAAATTTGGCTATGACTGAAAATAAGAGTTAATTAATAACATGATTAACATTTTGCCAATATGTTAGTACTGCAAATACACTATTTTATCCATGTCTATTTATTATTTTTAGTGTAAAGTCTTTCTTTTATCCACTCAGAAGTTCAAAGCCACGCCGCACAGTTTAATTGCACCACAACATCTGTGGTCCTACGGGGAGTGTGCCTGTGACCCACCAGCGAGAGCCTGCAAGTTTGCAGCATACCAAAACCCAAATGAGACCACAAATGGGAAAAGAATCCATCACAACTGTTAAACTGAAGAGTTTATTTAGCTCTAAATCAGTCGGAGACCTCCCTGCCTCTGCGTGAAAGCCGCGTTTAGGCTGGCGTTCTGGCACGTCGTTGTTGGGCTTGTGTTGGGGTAGGGAGGACATCTTGTGGTCAGCCTGGAGATTTCCCCCTTTCCCAGCAGGCTGGCGGCCCTCACCCTCCCCCCGGCAGCCAGGCACTCGCCGGAGCCCAGCTCTGCAATTTTGAACCCCTAAAATGTGCTCAGAGAGGAGAAGCCTCCTGCCGCTCGGCGCTGGTGCCAGTTTGGCAAAGCGAGGGAGGTGGGGAAATGAGCTGGGAATCTGTGTTCCCAGCTGAGGTCGGGGAGGTACGGGCACCCAGGGCATCTGAAAAATCATTGCCAGGGATTTATTCTCTCTTTAACCTACAGCTGGGAGCGGCAGCCATCAGCCTGAACAGAAGCGCTCTGTGCGGGGACGTTTTGTGCCAGCAGGGAAGCAGACAGCCGTGCAGCTCCCATCAGGACATTGGAATAAAGAAGTGCCTTGAAAATGTAGCCGAAGCAAGGGAGTGGCACAAAGCCTCCGAAGCCGGATGCTCTTAGCATTCAATAATCAGAGTCTGATTAGTGGGATTATGACTGTGAACTGAGAAAAGTGCCTGCAACCTGGTCCTGCAGCCCTTCTTCCATGTCTGCCTTGCAGGGCATCGAGCTAAAGTAGGGCCAGGCTGAACCAGCCATTCACGTGCCATGGGAGTGAACTGGGCACAAGAGGTAGCTGGGATGCAGTTTGGTGGAATAGCCAGGGACTGCTGTAATGCACTGTGCGCGAGGAGGGCTGAGCACCAAAGCCCCAGGGCTGCCAGGCTGCAAAGCAGGACTGGAGTCAGCAGTGTTATCATTCTTTTGCACTTACGCTGCTGTCCTCACACTGACCTGCACTGGGCACTTGGCAGCGCCTGGAGCAGGAAGGAAGAAGCAATAATTTATCAGGGATGGGACTGTTGCGTGTCTGCCTGGGATGTCCTCTGCAGAAAGAGGTTTGCAGGTACTGTTGCTAATCATGTCAGACATGCTGAACATATGCTGCATGGTCGTTGCACAGAACTGGCACAGCACACTTGTACTACGGGAAATCACCAAGCTTTCTACTCACAGCTTTCCTTTTGGACCATGTGCAACAATGTGCCACCAATTCCATCTACCCAGGCACATGAAAATCCCAAACAAATACAGCAAATCCTCAAAATCCACTGGGCAAACATACCCAGAGGGAAAAGGAGAATCTGGTGATACACAGGTGTCTGTCAGTTTTAATCACAGCTACAGAATATGGAAGAAAAGAGCAAAATTGAGGGACAGCAGTGAAAAGCATGCTGGGCTTTTTGGGATTGAGTAATAGAAAACTCTGTGCTTTAAAATTTGTAGTCTAAATCTGCACTTAACTGCCTGTGCTTTTTCCTCATTCATCATATGTCCTTTTGGGTCAAAGAGTATCTGCATTGTGTTTGTACAAAGTCTGCCACAAAGAGGCTGATTTTTATCGATTTTATACCTATTTCTAAAAGGTAGAGAATGATCAGCTGCCACATTTTGACGCTTTGTTGCAGAAAGGTGAGATCAGCCAAGTACATGAAGGACACGCTGACTGAACTTGGTAAAACGCTTTTTACTGATCTGACAAAATGCAGAGCCTTGTGTTTTATCTCAATTTAATTCTGCGTATGGGGTAAGCAGATACACATTTGACTGTTTTAATCACTGCTATCATAGATTTATTTTGATATTATCACCTCATCGTAAGAGAGGTAAATCTACATGATACTACACTAGCTCATTGTTATCCAAAAGTATTTTGTTTAAAATTCTTTCCTGTAGTCCTGTCTTAAGTTCTTTGCTGCAAACCCCAAGATTTGGCAGACATCCGCTGTCCTGTGCGCACCTTTTATTTCAGAGAATACTACCATCTAAACATGTCCTTGTGCTCCACTGTACCACTGCGTTTATTAACACCTGACTGTTTAATTTTCATATTCTTATACAATACCTAATACAATGAAGTCCTGAGGCTACAAGCACCATGACAGTAGGACAGAAGTGATTACAGTAACACCAATAATATACCTACTGGCCATGAATTTTGCTGACAAGATGTACCCTTAGCAGCACATCCAGGTGCTACTGAATTGTGCAGCTGAGAACAGTGGACAGAAATCAGAAGCCACTCTTCTGCCGGAGATTTCTGCTGCCTAAGAGACCACCTTGAAATATTCATCCTTGCAACTTAAAATAGCTTGAACATTTCTTCAGCATTCTGTACAGATGTAGCTTAGCTGCTGAAGAAGCAGGAGCTATTATTAATCTATCTAGAAAAATATGCACAATAATACCAATGAAAGCAAAATTTCTGCTCAGCCTACTTCCATCCAGGATTCAGTTTTGGTAAATAGAACTAGCTTAAGGGAGACAAACAAGTTTTGCTTCTGATACTGGTACGTGTACAGGAACATGGGCAATTTTGTTTTATGATTGCATTTTCTTCTATTTCCTTTTTTGTATTATACCTATTTTCTACTGTTAGAGCTGCTTATATGACACCAAAACGTAACATATTCTTGGTTTGTCTTTGATGTTTGAATATTAAGTTTTGTGTTGCATTTTTAAAATTAGAATCCTTTTGCTTATTTTGCAAGTGAAAAGACCATCCCACTAACAAGCCCTTTGGCCTTATTTCAGTTCTAGTTCCTCTGTGTTTATCATTCAGCAGATTCCTCAAAACCACGTGTGTTTTTCTCCGAAATCAGAAGCAATTTAAGTTCCAAGACTCTTTTTGGTTGCTTCTTCCAGTGTCGGTATTTTAAGCCACTTTGTTTCAAACTGAACAGTTTGCTTCTAAAGCAAGTTGTATACATTTCTCTCCTCAGAGTGAGATATTGTATATTTCCTTATGAGACAAAATAAGAATAATTCACAAGTGATCTTTTGCCAAGTCAAGAAGGACAGAGCATAGGAGCTAGAAAAGCAAATGCGAAAACAGACCAAACTACAATGAAACAAAATTTCTCCTAGCTGCAGAGAACAGTAGTATCTCTCACAGTTTGTTATTGCCCAATTTATTAACATACAGAGCATATCTGTCAATATCCACATTTAACACATACCTAATCACATTTGCAACAGAAAATAGGCTTATTTTGCACAGCCATGGCCCAAATGTATCTTTATGTGCACCTTATATCCCACTAGGTTCAGGAATGGCTTTCTTTGCTTCTTGCACTTATGCACTAAAAAAAATGCAGGAAATTTGATAATTTTGTCACAAGTATTGTGTAACAGAGTCTATGTATTTTGTAATGTGTTTGGCCTGTGAATCAAAGCTAGACAACATTCAAATGTACAGTTCTATGTAGTTTGAGTCAATATGCTTTCACAGGAAAAATGATGTTTCATACTTTCAATTAGCATCAATGTAATTGCCCACTACACTGATTTAGCTCACCTTTAATCTGACTTCTGTAGTATCCATCCTGTAGCTTTTGCCATCCTTTACCAACATAATAACACAAGAGGCTAAAGCTTAAAGTGATATCGATGCCATGGCAGATGTAGCTGCTGCAGTTGTTTCAGAAACATTGCGTGGGTCTGTCTGCCTTGCCCATCCAACATGAGAACTTCTATACCTGTAGCATGAGTGGATGCAGTGTAGCTCAGGCTATGATATGTTTTGACTTCCCAGCTGACGTGGTTCATAGTCTAATACATCAGTTTGCCCAGTTTTAGTGAAATGATAGGAATAGTTTAAGCTGCTATACCAGAGCCTGAAGTGCAGTGGCTGAGAGACAGCACACAGCTGTTTCTGTTTCCTAACGTGTGGGCAAGAATCTCCCTGAAAGTTACGGGACAGAGATCTGTGAGACTCAAACTCCTCATGTATTGTGAATCAGAGCCCTTTGGTATATTTGAACCTGAACAGTGATTTTTCAGAAAATGTTTGCCACTGCTGCTGATCTCAGAGTATTGCCTGCATGGATACTGATGGCTGGAGGGGACAACTGACCAGGCTCCTCTCATCCATAGGTGGCAATGATGTGTCACCAGAACTGTCTGAGATTGCTTTGTAACAAACCACCGCACTTTAATACATTTGTTTTATTTCTCTGTGTAAAAAAATTGATTTTTGAAATCAAGGCTTGCAGTCTATTCCCCCATAATTTAAATGAACATGAATCTCGCAGTTGTGATAATGACATTTTTGAAAGTGGCTGCTGCCTAATGCTTTGTAATTATTTTTAATAACAATTGATCCATAAAATAAAATGCATACCATTCTTAATACACATTCTAACTAGAAGCAGTGATGGAGCATGTGCAGAGCATGCGTATCAAGAAGCATCTGAGTCCTTATTTCAAGGGACATATCCAGCCCCTGGCTGGTGCAAAAGTAGGTATTCTCCTTTGACTGCACTGGAATTTCAGTTGCTCTCAGCTGCAGACAATTCAGTCTATGATCCAAACAAGAGTCAGACTCCAAAGCATGCTATAGAAAATGAAAAGTAGAACAACATTATTTGTGGATACTTTACTGTCTATCCTAAAAAGTGAATGAAAGGAAGCCCTGACGAACAGAGATAGTGTTGGAAATCCCCTGCTTATAGCAGGGATGGTCTCTGTGATAAAGTAAAATGAAGTTCTGGATATTTTTTCAGTTGTAGGATCTTAGGTACTATAACAGGGTTAAAAAAGACTAAAGGCGGCACATTTTATAATTGAAACAAAACATACATAACTTTTAATCTATAAATTGTCTTCATAAAGTGCATACTCTACCCACTTGGTCAAACACAGTTGACTCAAGTACATGTACAGGACATGCCAGAAGGTAGCCACTATTAAATATAATATAAGGGGATTAGGATGAGTCAGAAGAGGAAAAAAAGGCTTCTTTTTGGTCTTGAGTCAGCATGGTTCAAATGTAATAAATACCTAAGTAAGTAGTATCTTTTTTTCTATAAAGGTGGAGAAAGAGAACATTCCTTTCGACACCGTGAAATAGTAACATTGCCTACTATGATATGGTATCTATGGAGGCATTTTATTAAGCAGCTTCATTGTGCTACTGGGACAGTAATCCAGGCTGATTCCTGCCTATTACTGTAATATTATTCAACTTGTGTCTTTTTGCAGAGTCCAAGAATATCTTTGCTCCTTGATGAAAACTCCATTCTTCTAGAATCCAAAGATCTGCCTAATATAGGCATCAGTATTTCTTTTAAATTTATGCATCTGCTGGTTTAAACACTTTTAAAAGGAATCGTACATTAACTTTAATTTGGTATCTACAGGCCCTAACCACAGTTTTATTTTAAAAGCAACCCATTCTGTGCATGAGTACAATGCTTTCAACAGTTGATAAGTGTATGGGGTTATAAAGACTTTCCTGTACTGTGACATTCTCTTGTATTAGCATGTGAACTGCTTTCAGAAGGCTGCCAGTTAAAAGGGATCAGTTCAGCTGTGACCTACTGAGCATGCATAGGACCCAGCCCTTTGTTTGCAGAGAGATGCTAACATCTGAAAGACCTAAGTAGTTGAGGGGCATCATTACCAGCAGAATAAATAAGGTGAGGTTTGTGGTTGGTTGGGTTTTTTTGCTGTTCTGTGAAAGGAAACTAATACGGTGATAAAAAATATTGCATCTCTAACATTACTGCTATTTCTCTTCTGTGTGCTTCTAGGGGGTCTGTCTGCCTTAGCCAGGGACCCTAATCCTGGAGAGCTCCACTCCAGCCTGGTGTTGTGTTGCTGGGATGCTAATTTAGCGTCAGTGTCTCTACAGATAAAAACAGTGCTTGCAATTGTAATTGATGGCTTCCTACAAACTGAAGAACCAGCCTGAGTGGAGAAATTCAGGAGTTAAAGTCAACAAAGTGAAGTTTAGTGGAAGTAAATGCAGAAGATGATAATAAGATGAAATCAAGCACAGAATGTCCAATGCCTGACAAGATAGCAGAGCTACAGAACAGGGTCTGGGGCTTATACAGGATCATGATCTGAAAAAAAATGTCAGTGAGATTCTGTTGTATAGAAAATCCATCTCCCTCTGGGATGTATTAGCAACAGTGTCACTGAACTGAGCAGAATTTACTCTTTGCAGTGCTGATGTGACATCATTTGGAGAGGTCAAAGCACCACACATTAAAGGAAGACATTCCCAAAAAAGCAATGAGAATAGTCAGAGGCATTTAAAAAAAAACATTATCTGTGAGAAGTGAAAGAGGAAAGGATTTGTTGCTTTCAGAGAAGAGGTAACTGTAATTGGGAAGAGATAATGCTGATAACCTTTCAGCCCTGTAAAATGTAAAAGATTATTACAAAAAAGACAGTGATCAATCATTCGCTCTGCTCATCAGCACAGACCAAGGAAAATCAGCAGCTGAAGTTTCAACAAACTGTACTTTGGCTAAGTATTGGGACAAAAATCCAGCTCTAAAGGTGCTAGTGTTCTGGAAGAGGATATTGAGAGATATGTCTTCTACCAAAATTTTTCAGAGTAGGCTATATAAGGAGGCTGTACTGAGTATCATCAGATCCTTTCCAAGCTAACAGTAGTAACGCCATTAAGAACAGCAGGGTTACCTCCGTGGCAAAAACCTCTTTGAACTGTGAAGCTGCATCAGCGCAAGGTGTTATCAGGTCCTCATCTTGGATGTGGGCTACGGCACTGTGTACAGGGTTATCTTCATGTTATGAAGTTTCAATATCTTTGGCAGTTATAAAGGTTTTTCAGACTACCAGGACATTTCCCATGATAAGCACAACCTACCAAGAGCTGCTTGCGTGACACCCCACTTCTCTCCAAGGCTCAGCAATGCTCCCCTCTATACTCTTTCACAGCATCAGGACATAGACTTGCAGGATCTGGAACAAACCTGTGAAAATTAGGACTCCCAGTGAATGTAACCATTGTTTCCCCAGCTTATCCGCACCTTGACTCCTTTTCAAAAACCTACATCTATTTTCATACCTCCTGGGCTTTATCTGAAGTAAATAGAGATGAGCCAAAGGCCTTGATGCTGGCAGCCTGGAAGGCAAATAATTCTGTGCCTGGGATCGTAACCAGGCAGCTAGCCAGTATCAACTTCAGTAAATCAGTTACATTCACTGCTCTCAGCAAATACCACTTCTTTCTCTAAAAGAGTGCATTCTTGGAAATCTACACTCAAAACCTCACTTAGGAACTTTCCAGATAATTATCTTACATCTCTTTGGCTTTTAACCCCATCCCCTTACAATTGGTTAAAAAATTTGAGCTGCTCAGAAGACTGTTGTAACAATCGCAGCAGGAGAACTCAACACCACTAGAAATCTGTGGATAGCTATTTTTGGACTAATACAATATTTTTTTTTTTTTTTTTTTTTTTGAGCTGGAGACAGGAAAATATGGAGTAATGTTTTGATGGGACATAATATATATGTGAATAATTTGTATATAATGATAAACAGACTCTTAAATCTGTTAATTTTCCTGTTTCTTTGGCAGGCATGAAAGCATGCAGGGTGCTGTACAAGAACGAAGAGGTTCAGATGCATATTCTAAATGGTGTGGTGGAAACTGGAAATGGCAGGAAGGTCTTGGTGCTGCAGGGTCTCTGTGCAAGTGAAAGCTGACTTTTTAGAAGTACTTGACCATGCTTGTGCTGTCACCTGGGGATCACAGGGCAAACAAACTCTATAATCTTTGACTGACTCCTTAAAAGATAGCACTAGAAACTGAAACATACCATTTCATGCAAGACAGGTTTCCTACGTTTTGGGTTTAGAGAGTCTGATTGCTGAAATGCTGCTTTCATATAGCCTTCTCGTCTAAAAATTGGTTTTCCCAAAACCATCCCAAACTTTCTGAAATAACCTGACAAATCCTAATTCTTGTAGAACTTTTTCTCTCATTTTTGGTGTTATCATTGGTAAACATACCTCTAGGCTGCTATTAAGTGGCAAAATTTGACGTACCTCTAATAACTTTAGCACTTGCGTTTTTTTCCACAGCAGAGTAAATCCCACTGAAAAATATTTATAGTGATCATCATTTCAGATGCCTTTACAATAAGTCCAGGGGACTTAAGAAAAGGTGTTGATCTTTTATGAGGGCCTCCATAAATGCAGTGAGTCTGACTGCAGTAAGTCACAGCTCCCAAAGGGGCTTTGATTATATAGATTCAAATGCAAGAGAGCAAAGATAAGCCCAGGAGCTAAAAAGCACTGAATCCTGCCTTAAAATTAACAATCACAAAAGCTGTTTCTATTTAGAGCTTTGATTTGACTAAGTCTCTCAAAGCACAGATCAATCATAGGCGCAGTAACGAAGCCAATCACCATGATGTCTAAGTGAGGATGGTTATCCCAGGCTCATTGTTGCCTGGATTAGTCTAGAGAGATGGTGGGATCAAGCTTTCTTGTTAAACTCTCAGCCATTCCTCCCTTTGTATCTACAAATGACAGACAAGGGACAAAAACAGATATGTCCTGCAGTCCACAACTGCATATCAATATCCCAATCTGCATAGCACACAACAGGGGTCACCTTGCAGATGGATTAGTGTGCCAGCTCCCTGTTGCAGCTAGGTAATACAATGAGTTACATAAAAGTTAATTAGCAAAGCAAAGAAAGCAGAGAGCCTAGAAAGGCTCTGATGATTTGTTTAAATACTATAATCCTCTGATGTTCTGAAGATTTACAGTGAGACTCCTTGATTCCTCATCTTTATGGGAAGAATGGGTTACTGCTTGGTGAATTTCACTTCAAATGCATAGCTGAATAATCTATAAGGCATTCTTACAAGGCAGGGTAATGCCTCATGAGTCAGTCCCAGAGCTACATGTTATTTAGTGTCCTTTTGATTTATTCCATGAAGATAACATTTAATAGGACTGTCAGACTGCTCCTGAGTTTGACTAGCCAGGGCAGGTCACCTAAATGAAGAACTTGAAACAGTCTGGGAGTACAGTTACAAAGCTTTTAATTTCTTCATTTCACTTGCCTGAGTATTGTAATCCTACAGTTACTTTTGTTTTCAACATAATAAACTAAATTTTTGTACTAACCTTTTTATCTTTAGTAATAAATGTGATCTTTAAAGTTGCTGCCGTATACAGTCCAGCCTAATATCACAGGCAGAGCAAATGTTTACCCTCAAAGGTCTTTGGGATGTGAACCATCTAGTTAAAATGCTGCAACTCTGTAGAGCTGAGGAACAACCCTTAATCTTATACTATAAGGACTTATTTGCAGCTTGGTAAGGTGGTGGCTGTACTTGTGGGCATCAGTTTCCCATAATGAGCATTAAGACTTGATTGTCATGGGATTCCAGACATACCAATGTGTTCTAGTTTGAGCTAAAGCAGAGTCTAGGTCACAGTGAGTACTACCTGTGTAAGATGAGAAAAGAGATCTACACAACCTGATAGAGATCAGATGAATGTGGTGATAAGGAGAAAGTAGAACCAGGTGGTCTAGAGACATGGGAAAGAAGCAGAGCTTCCTAATTTCCACCCAACACGGACCATGACTTAAAGGAACTGAGTCATCATAGTAACTAATACGGCTGTTCTCAGTCTCATTTCCTATGGATTAGCACTTCAATTGCAAAGTTGTAACTACTGCTGCTGATGCTTTTATTAAGAACCAGTAGTGTCCTTCACAAAATTAAGCCCTTGGTTGAATTTCTGCAGCTGTGCCTCTGATTCCTTTTGGTCATCTGAATATGCCAGAGTAGCTCTGTCGAGGGACAGAGGATTTATTAGAGAAAAAGACCAAATGTGGTCCCTCCAGATCAGTGCTGAGTGTGGGTGACAAGGTGGCAGAAGGAAAGGCACTATCTGCCCTTGATCTAGATATCCTTTGGTAAAGTAGAAGAGTTAGTTCACTGGGGCAGCATGTGGATCTTTCAGAAGTTTCAATCACTAATAAGAGGAAAAAAATCAATGGCAGAGCTTTCAGGAAGGAAGAAACTCCAGGGCACCCAAGAAACAGGACTGGGAGGATGGGATAAAGGGCAGTGAGCAATTACATTCAGCTAGAAAAATGATGTTTCATTGTGATTTCAGGATCTGGGCTGCATGGCATTTGGCTGGCCAATTCACTGCTTTGGGCTTTCACCCTTCAGCTGCAAACTCCTCTTTTGAGGAATGTATTGTAGTTGCAGAAGCAACCTTTTTTTTCCTGAGACCTAAATATCCATGTAATGCATTGCTATAAGAAACAAATACTTAGAAAGCGCACAACTTGAAAGAACTATAGGTGCTTGAGTTTTCTGTCTAGAATTGCAGTGCTAAAGCAGAGACCACTGTGGTTTCATAAAAGAGAAAAGGAGGAATGCCATAATCCGGAACGATTTTCTCTTCCCCAGGTGTTTTTTGTGGTTGGAAATTGTACAAGTAGCCACTGGATGGCAATGTTTCACATGCAATTTCAGTCTCACTGGTTTAATAATACTTGGAGTGCAGGTGTTCATCTGATTAAAACTTTCATCCAAATCCTAGTCTAACACTTATTTCAATTCCATGTTTATATCGTTGACAAAAATTGAACTGACAGTTGTATTATGGAGAGGATACTGGCTCCACATAGTTAGGGTCGAAACTTGTTTTCCGACATAAACTCAATCTTGGTCTCACCTCTGAAGTTTTCAGTAAACACCATTTGTCTTTCATGTGTTGGGCCCCAATGAGGAACAAAGAGAGGTGTTTTGTTCACATTTCAGATAAATCAAGCAAGATATACATTTGGTTCAGCTCTAAGGACACCTGGGTATTAAAATGGGTTTTAACTTTTTTATTGCCATGCTTTGCAGTGTCTGCTCTGTGAAACTTTCTGTGAAATTCAAGACCCCGAGGACGTCATGTGCTGGGGCTGAAAGGCTTGCTGGTTACAATAGGAAGTGAATTCACCCTTCTTTCCTTATGTTTCCTTTCAGTGGAAATTCACCTAGCCTGAACATGTTCAGAAAATGAAAACCTGGTGACAAGTAGCACAGTGACAGGTGCAGGTATTCTCAGGATGCAATTTTTTACACTCATCTGTCAGTATTCATGCTGGGAGCACTCACACCTGGATTTAGGTGGGAGACAAGCACAGCACAAGTCAGGTGACTTCGCTGGCAGATTATAGCTGACCAACACACCTCGAAAAGGAAATGCTGAATGCTTAGAGAACAAAGGTTGCATCCATCCACTTTTTTCCCTCTCTCTTTTAAAAATAATGTAGCACATTGGGAGACAATTAGAGATAAGAAAGAAGAATCCTCATCATTAGAAATATTTACTATGAAAAAGCAAAACACTAAAAATCACTATTTACTTTGCTTCACTAACCATGTTACAAAATTCTCCCCCCTCTCTCTATACACCTGCTCTCATTATCTATTGCTGACCAGCACGTACCTGACAGGTATGCCGTATGCCAGACAATAAAACAGAAAACCACCATTCAGAGGGAATTATTCACAATCTTTGTTTCTTGTTTCAGTGCAGGTTTCAGTAGTAATTCCAGCAGTCATGCTTATAGTACCTACCTTCCTCTCTGGACCAATTTTATATAGTGTTTACTGGGTTTGTTTCTTGAGATATTTCATGATGCTGCAGTTGCCCAAGAATGGATACGACTTCTACTCTGCCTCTGTTTTTGAGCAACGAGCTTTTCATAGCTGCCCTCAGAGAATTCAGAATTGCTCTGTATGGGAAAAATCCAATCTCATTCCTATATTGCCATAGCCTTTGAATCCTCTGCTTTACTTCTAAAGATCATAGAGAATGCTCCTAGCAGATTTTGTGTAACAGATAAAAAGGTTCACAGAGGGGGGAACTGAAAGCCTGGTATCGCTGTGGAAGAGAGCTAAGGTTAGAACTACACCTGAAGATCATTTCCACTTTCAAGCATTCTCAGTTTAGTCTCACAATGTGTTCCCTAACTTTGTAATGGCTCTCTTAGAGAATTAAAGGGCTCTTATATTTTGCTTCTCTGATACTGACAGGCACTCTCACATTGTACACAAGCTTGTGTCTGGGAAGTACATTACTTTTGCTTTGCTACTGTGTACAGCTAAATTCAAAAGGTGAATCTGTATTTGATCAAGCTGTTTCAAACTTGGCACTTCCACCTTTTTTGATCATGAATGATGACATGCCACCAAAGTACACAAACTGTTACAACACAAAACTGAGGTACAGCCAGGCAGTAAGGCATAAAATAAATTAGACTTACTTTGCTTAGACCTTGCTAAGAAAGTGATGTAACCTACTCCTAGCAGTAGGCATAATGATACCATTTGAGTCACTGGAATTAATTTATAAGGTCACCATTTCTCTAAGGAGTGATTGCTTCAGGTGTTAGTAATCTGAGTGTGAAAATTTGTTTTGACAGGACTTTCATCAGTTTGCATGTATTCAAGGCAGTTATTTAAAAAGGCAAATATTTTAAAAATAATTATAGATGTTCTTGCAATTAAAGCAGATTGTTAAAACCCTGTACACGCTACCCAAATTTGTTTTACAGGGTGTGTCATAAAGGATTTTTTGTTAACAAGCATGTGCTGATGGCCTAAGAGCTCAGATTCTTGGCTGATAGGGTAGGTCAGTCATACAGAAAGGGTAAGTCTCAACAGCACTCAACAGCCGTTTGTGTAACCTGCTCAAAATACCCAGGGTCTGACTTTTTAAAGTGGATGGTGGATGATTTTATTGAAATGAATGAGTTCAAGTCATAGGTCTAATACACAGCTGCAGCTATGCATGCAAATCTGACCCTGGGAATTCACATTACACATTCTGTATATGGGGAACATGTGAAAAGTGATCACCTATTAACTTTTTAGTCTAAATGCCCTGCTCAAAATCAGGTAGGACCTCTTTGGCGGGAACAGGGTAATACTCCATGCTACTAAAATAACAACTGGGTTAAGTAACTTTTTCTGTTTTAAAACCATCAAAGTTTGCCTCTCTGGATGAAAATGGAATATTTTACATTGGTATCTTAAATCATGACAGACTGCATATTGACATGTATGCACAAATCAAGAGTGAGATTTGTCCTAGTATATTGAATAGTTCTTGAATTAACTATGTATTTACTTGAAGCTAATCATGCAGGTTTGCCTTCAGCATCAAGCTTCTCTGTCAACACTGGAATTCTTTCAGTATGTTGTGGAGAGCTCAGATTAGTCAGATTTCTAAAACATACCCTCAATTTTACATTTTATCAGACCTCTTGCTGAAGTCATCAGGACTTTGCCTGAATAAAGAGTGTAAGATTTTCCCCACTGTTTGTTGTTAGGCAAACAAACTAGTAATTTTCTCCTGCCATCAAAGAATATATTTCTAAAATATCCTTCCTGTAGAAGTGTATATCATCTCTTGGCAAGAAAATGAAATTGAGGACGCACAGAGAACAATGAAGAACAATACTTCGAAAAGTAATACTTGAGGGTAACTTTAGGACAAGCAGAGGAGGGCACTTAAACTAATATATCCAGAAAACACTTCTACTAACCTATGAGAAGCTTCTGGATATAAGAACTGTACTTCCTATGGAATTAAAAAAAATAAAACAACTTCGAGAAATTAATGTCCCAGTATAAATACTTTAAGATACTGTAGTTGGAGTTTCACAGAGGAAAGCCTGTAGTATGTCATGGCCAAGCACTGAAATGGTCCAGATATGCAGTGAAACAGTACGTAAAACAAGACTAGAATTTTTCAGTGTGGCAGCTTTCATTGTACTATGAGGTCAACTACAAGTGAGGAAGACAGACTGATTTGAAAATGCAGTGAAATCGTCATATAAATTGTCACTATTAACATTTTTTGCCAATATTATCATAGAATCATAGAATTATCTGGGTTGGAAGAGACCTCCAAGATCATCAAGTCCAACCCTTAATCCAACACTATCATGATTACTAGATCATGGCACTAAGTGCCACATCCAGTCTTATTTTAAAAACCTCCAGGGATGGTAAATCCACCACCTCTCTGGGCAGGCCATTCCAATGCCTGATTACTCGCTCTGTGAAGAACTTTTTTCTGATATCCAGCCTAAACCTTCCCTGGCAGAGTCTAAGCTCGTGCCTTCTTGTTCTGTTGCTGGCTGCCTGGAGAAGAGACCAATCCCCACCTGTCTACAACCTAACTTTCAGATAGTTGTAGAGACCGATGAGGTCACCCCTGAGCCTCCTCTTCTCCAGGCTAAACAACCCCAGCTCCCTCAGCTTCCCTTCATAGGACTTGTGCTCAAGTCCCTTCACCAGTTTTGTTGCTCTTCTCTGGACCCGCTCCAGCACCTCAATATCTTTCTTGAACTGAGGGGCCCAGAACTGAACACAATACTAAAGGTGTGGCCTCACCAACGCCGAATACAGGGCAAAGATCACTTCCCTCGTCTTGCTGGCCACAGTATTGTTCATACAGGCCAGGATGCCATTGGCCTTCTTGGCCACCTGGGCACACTGCTGGCTCATGTTTAGCCTCCTGTCAATCAGTACTCCCAGGTCCCTTTCCACCTGACTGCTCTCCAGCCACTCTGTCCCCAGCCTGTAGCGCTGCATGGGGTTGTTGTAGCCGAAGTGCAGGACCCGGCACTTGGCCTTGTTGAACTTCATCCTGTTGGACTCAGCGCATCTCTCCAGCCTATCAAGGTCCCTCTGCAGAGCCCTCCTGTCTTCCGTCAGGTGGATACTCCCTCCCAACTTGGTGTGATCCGCAAATTTACTCATGATGGACTCAATCCCCTCATCTAAATCATCGATGAAGATGTTAAACAGAACTGGACCCAACACTAATCGCTGGGGGACACCACTGGTGACCGGCTCTCAGCTGGACGCAGCCCCGTTCACCAGCACTCTCTGGGCCTGGCCATCCATCCGGTTCTTAACCCAGCTGAGAGTGCACCTGTCCAAGCCATGGGCTACCAGTTTATCCAGGAGTATGCCATGGGAGACAGTGTCAAAGAACTACATCCACAGGCTTCCCTTCATCCACCAGGCGGGTTACCTGATCATAAAAGGAAATCAGGTTGGTCAGACAGGACCTGCCCCTCACAAAGCCATGCTGGCTGGGTCGGATCCCATGTCCATCCTGAAGGTGCTGTGTGATTGCACTCAGGATGATCTGTTCCATAACCTTGCCAGGCACTGAGGTCAGGCTGACAGGCCTATAGTTGCCCGGGTCCTCCTTGCAGCCCTTTTTGTGGATTGGCGTGACATTTGCCAACTTCCAATGATCTGGGACCTCCCCAGACAGATGGTAGATGTTGGTAGATGGTGGAGAGTGGCTCGGCAAGCTCTTCTGCCAACTCCCTCATCACTCTAGGATGGAATCCATCAGGTCCCATTGATTTGTGTGGATCCAGGTGGCTCAGTAATTCATAGACTCTTTCCTCCTGGAACACAGGGGGGCCATTTGGTTTCCTGTCTCTATCTTTGAGCTCCGGAGGCCAGTTATCGTGCGGGCCACCTCTCCTACCGTTGAAGACTGAGGCAAAGTAGGTGTTGAGTACCTCAGCCTTCTCCTCATCCCTGGCAACTATGTTCCCCCCCAAGTCCAACAAAGAATGGAGGTTTTCCTTGCTCCTCCTTTTGTTATTAATGTATTTATAGAAGCGCTTTTTGTTACCCTTAACAGAAGTAGCCAAATTAATTTCAAATTGCGCTTTTGTTTCTCTGATTTTCCTTCTGCATGATCTAACTATAGTCCTAATTGATCACATCAAAGTGACTTGAGAGATTACATTTTTTTCCCTGTTGAATATGACTATATCCTGATACTTTATCCACATCAGATTTGTTATTTTTCTGTGTAATGACATCTGTTTAGGGATAAAAGTTGTCAAATCCAAGCGCTCACCTTATGATGGGAAAAGGAGGAGTAAGAAGAGGACTGTATTAGAGGACATGTAAGACCTAGGATACTGTTTAGTGCAGTGTGCTGGCAGAGCTGGGTGGACAGAAGGACTGTGTGGATACTCAGCTACCCCATGACCTGACTGCTACTCCTTGCCTGAGGCTTTGAGGGAAGCTTCAGCAAACATAGGGAAAAATAATCAGGGAATGACTGAGTTTTAGACAACTTTCTTCATCAGCTGTTGGCTCCTCAGCACTGCACAAAGACTGAGATTAGAGGACAGTTATCCTCTTTAATGTAGGACTGGTGTTTCCCCTTCAGACTGCTTTAGAAAAATGGTGCTTCTCAGCTCAAAATGTGACACCTCTGGCTGTCAGGGATGTTCACACCAGTATCTTCTACATGGACATTTTAATCAAAGACCTGACTGAAGATAAGTGTCACTAGTGAATGTCATCCCACTCCCTTTATTTTGAGGCTGTGCGAAAGCTGGAAGGAATCAGCAAGACCTGTGGTCCTTCAAACGTGTGGAGCTGTAGCTCCTCTGCTGCCTGTCCCCATTCTGCTCAATACTCCTTCATCCCATGCCTGAAACCTTTCATCCACTGAGGTCAAAGCCGAGTTTCCTGGGAAATCCCTTGAAGCCAGTCCTTCTGCACCAATAACAGCAGTAGAGAGAGTCAGAGTGTGGAAGTGTTCACAAGGAAGCTGCCTTTTTGTTTTCTTAGTTGCATTGCAAATTGAATGTGAGAACTATAAAATATTTTATGCCATGGCAGAAGGGGTTTTTTTCCCCATGAGAAGGAAAAAAAAAAGAGGGATTCATCAGAAAACTTTTAAAACAGAGAGGATGTTTTGGGGTCTTGTAAGCCAAAACCAAAATATATTGAAGGCTGAAAGGGAATATTTTTGGGTTTGGTTATTTTGTCTGCAGCAACTACATGTTTTACTAGAAAACAAAAGACTTCATAACTATTTTATGCACCTTCATTTCCTAGCAAAATATTTTCATCTGTTTCTTTTCACATCTTTGCAACAGTCTCCATTAAATGCTGCTTTATTTTCCCTGCTTTCATTATTTTGGTCTACGCACAGTTTTGCAGAATGTGAGTACAGACATGTTTTTTTTGTCAGAGAACCTCTGTCAGATTTGTGAAGAGATAGTAGTTCTCTTACAGACCAAGGTTCTCTTTAAAGTGTCAAAGAATCAAATGCTAAATGGTCGTGTCCCCTTACTCACTGCTGCTCTCCTGCTTATCCCTGTGATTTCGCATTCGCATCCAGTTTTCAGAATAGACAAGATTTCTTGTTGCTGTCTTATTTTGCTACACTATACCTCCAGCAGTATCTTAATCTCTAGCTGTGATACCACTTAGCAGTTTGTATTTTTCAAAATGATCCCTTAAATTTTAATCCAATAAATGATTTCTCTTAGACACCCAATGGAATTATACTGTTTAGCTTTGTTTGACAACATCTTGAAAAAGACTTTAGCTGTAAATCTATAAAAAACCCTAATTTCCGCCTTAATTCCAGACTCAATAGAATAAAGAGGAGACTGTGTACCTGTTTTACTGATACATGGGAGAGACTTGAAGAAGGTAACCATTGCAGAGATTGTGCAGCCTCAGCAACTTTGAGAGCAAGTAGGAGGTTTAAAATCACAGCTTCAGCATTTTCAGAACCTAAAAAATTGTTGTGAAAGTGAAAAACATCTCTCAGTCTGGAGCTACAGGGAACAGCATCTGTTACATTATGACTTATGAATGATGATAAGAGAAGAAAGAACAAGCAAAGAGGTTATATATTTATTTCTCATCTGAGGACTATTTCTCATAGGTGAAAATAATTTTATTATGTCCAAAAACTGTGTTCATTATACTATGCCTGGTTATTTTTGTAATAGAATAGTCAATTTTTTTTTTTTTTAAAACCAAAGAGGATGCACCCTTTGGATAACCTAGTATTAGACATACACAGTGCACACAATTACAGTCTGGTTTAGGATGCTTAAGTGGCAATAGAAGTTGAATTGATGCTCCGGGAGAACAAAAGGATAGGGCTCCATTGGTTTCTGAAAACTCCATCAATTTTTCTTTTATGTGTGGTGCCACCTGCCTGTTGTGTTGTGCTGCATAAAAAAGCAAAACACCTTCACTGATCAGGACAGTGAGAGGTAAAAATACATGTTGATAAAAGTGAAATGCTAGAATGAGTTCCCTTTTGCATTACGAGCACCAGCCTGTCTCGTCTGAGGCAAAGCACGGAGAGGCAAAAGCTCTGTTGATTATTGCTACTCTGTGTAAGGAATTTGCATCTTGACTCTTGATGACAATTCAATCATTTTGCACAAAGTGGTGCTGATGGTGGATTTTCCAACAGGTCTGTTAAAGCCTCTGGGAATTGCCTGGATAACTCTCTAGGGCAGCTCTAGTAATCGTACTTGTGGAGTTGTGAGCTTGTTAGAGAAATATAATTTAAAAATATCATTCAAAGAATCAGATTATTGTAGGCAGGAAAAAGACAATCTCATTCAGTGAGTTGGTGTTAGTGTTGGGTTATAGGTTGGACTTGATGATCTCAGAGGTCCTTTCCAACCTTATGACACTGTGATACTGTGATACTGTGAGTTCAGACCTCTACTACATCTTCCTTTTCCTATATTCCCGAGTTTCCCATTCAAATGACATTGTTTATTGCCACCATTACTTTTAGTATTTGCTTAATTTTTATGCTGAAAACTGAGAAGGGGGATCAGTTGCCTTTATGTCATCTTGTCTGGTTTAGTGGGTCTAGGAAAGGTTGATCATAATCCTTTTGCACTTACTGTTAGCAGTTCTGTAAGAGTCTCACAGGAGAGGGAAATTGTTTTAAGGTATTTCTCATGAGAAAATTAACAGATCACTGTGACCATAGCCACAGCTAAGGCACTCCAAAGAGTTTTGCTCCTCAGACCAGCACGTGGCCTGTGTGGGCTTTGTGGCTAGAGTGGGACAACCCTTTGATGCCTGTAATTTATATATCTCTTTTCCAGTGGAAGACTGAAGTGACTTTCACCAATCAACACTGGAGGGTGGATGGGTGGAAACTACTTACAGATAGCACTTTTTGATTTCAGCAATTTTTTTTTCATTCAAAGCTACCAGCTGAGATAAAGCTATACACTCTGGAGCCTGTTGGATTGCTTTGCCAAGGGAAACTCTTGTTTGCATAATGGGACCAGCTGGTCATGGCAGGTTATGTGAGGCTGGCAGCTGCCTCTTTTCAAACAGCTTTAGTGGCTCCTAGTCCCTGGCAATTGCAGGGGTGAGACACGGTGTCCTTTGGGAGCTCAGTCTTTATTAAGCAACCTGGAGAAACCCTATTGTTTTAAAAATGTGAAGCGAATTAGAAGGGTGATTGACTACTTCATGCTAGCTCTACCAGCATTTCTGTTAATCCAGAGAAAGATCAGTGAACAAAAGGGAGTAAGTGGGGTCTACTTCTTATAAGTTTTTAATAGTTAAGAATTTCTTCTGAAATAATTTGTGCATTGGACTAGCTAATGAAGCAGTATCACAAACATTTACTACTTTCTATCGTTGGTGTTAATTATGTAAGTTGTATGCATTGTTTCTTCTCTCTGATTGAGTGACTTTGGTAATCAACCATGTCAATGAATATTGTAACAATCAAACTTAAATGTGTTTTTTTGTTTGTTTTCTGAATATCTCAGAATTCAAAGGTGAAAGTCAATGTTTTGAACATCAGTGGAATTGAAGCTTGACTGCAGGAATATTTACTGACAGCAAAGATATCAGACTGGCAAATCATACGAATCAAATTTGCTTTTGTTTGTTATTGTTAATAACTGGTTGTGTGACAGTAGTCCTTAATATTCTTTCAGCATTCAAAATATAGTGAAAGCATACAGCTAAGTAATAGTCTGAACTTCAAAGAAGTTACAATATAAGCATAAAACACAGAGGGTTTACTGGCTTTGAAACAAATATTTGCAGAATTTCCCTCTTTTCTCCCTATCTCCTGTCTCTTTTACACACAAATATCCTCTTTTTCCCAATTATAAGACCCACTCTGAAAAAATTGATTTAGTTACTACTATATATTCCCCAAGATAGGGCTGCATAAAGCTTTTAGTTTCTCTAACTTATACAAGTACTTTGTTTTAGACAGTGAGGAATCAAATCACATTGATCAAATTTCTGTGACATCAAAAGATTTGGTTTTGTTTCTGATATGCTTCTGTGATTCATTCTGCAGAGGGATCTGCTGCAAAAGAGTGCCCTCTCTCTTAGAGCCAGCATGGAAATCTGTAGTAGTGGGTTTTGGTACTTTCTATAGCCAAAGGTGCTGGGTAAATATCCCTGAAAAGCTTCTACGTGTATTAACCACCTCACTATTCAACTCTTTAGGCTCTGTTTAAAACCCTCAAGACAGAATAATAATTCAAAATTGAAACTGCCAGTGAACTTTCTGGGAAGATTTCTTATTGAAAGCTCATTTTTTAATTCGATTTTTAAAAACTGACTGATAAATTCATAAGTAAAATAAATACTTGTCACAGTTTAGCACAGTCCAGCTAATTTGGCAGATAAAACTGATCAACTGGGCTCCTAGTTCCCTTCCTTGTCCACCTCAGGGGAAATGTAAATGAGAAGAAAATACTTGCTATCGATAAAAGAAGAATAATAAAATATATACAAATACATGAAATTGCACCCCCATCCCTCGATGACTGTACATCACCGTAAATGTTGCAAAGCAGGTGTGGGGAACAGGGTTCAGGCTCAGAGAGAACTGGACTCAGGAACTAGATTCAGGAACGTACAGATCCAGAAATCGGCACACGGACCGATGAGGTCCTCACTGGACATCAGCCATCAAAGAAGAGAGTGTGACCTGTGTGATCTCTCAGTTTTATACTACATATGACATATAAGGAATGGAATACACTCTTGGTCACTTTGGGGTCACCTGTCCTGTCCACTCCTCCCTGCAGATGCGACCCTTTTTTGTCTTTGACTTACAGCATTCTATCAGCTCAAGGCTGACCTTGGTTACTATAGGAATAAGTATAAGCATTGGCCTTTCTGCATACCAATGCCCCATGTTATCATTTCTAGAGAGAAACACTGTCTGAAGAACATGCAGTTAATTTTTAGAAAATGAAGTTGCTTAGACAAGACTTATCTGAAGTTAGAAAAGTGATTCCACTTTAGCTCAAACCAGAACAATAATGCATTTAAAAAAATGTGTGCTTTAGAAGCAGAAATACCAGTCTAAACATTATAATATGTAATCTGTGTATAAAAACATGCCAAGAAACCTATATGATCAATCCAGAGAGCTAGAACATGACATCCCTTAGTTAGAATTAGAACAGTGAATCCCTTCTATGGATTACTCAAACACAAACTGCAGAGATATTTTTTTTGAGGAAGTAGTTAATATACCGTTTGAAAGAACACATACATTCAAGAAAATCAGAATTGCTAGCAAAGTGAAAGAAAGCTTCAAGAATCTTCACTAGCAGTGACTGGCAAAATGCACGCTCCTACATTACCTGTCAATATCCTCCATTTAAACCAGGATTGTTTCCATTTATGTAAGGATCTTTTTATATATATAGATAATATATATATCCTTTTTTTTTAACCTAGTAGTTGAAGACTCTTATAACACAGACATGCACTGACTGCAATGTTAGAACAGAGTGAAGTTCATAACCCCTAGCAAGATTACAGTAATGAAAGTATGAAATCAGAGTGAGAAAAGAGTGATGATACAGAGTGTGGTCAAAAGCCAAAGGAAATCAATGGCAGATCATCTGCAGGCTTCAGTGGGGTGGGATTGAAGCCAGGTCATCTAATCTCAAACCTGATCCTCACTTCGTCTGTAAATTTAGGCAAGTTATTTCTGCTTTATATCCTTGGTTTCTAGAATGGTTGCGAGGCTTCAGTTAGTGTTTCATTGTTTCAAGAGTATTAAAAACCTAAATGAAAATATGAACAATTCCAGAAATGTGAACCTGTGTCAAAACCACAAAAATATGTTTTTTTTTCTTAATTGAAAGGAAGAAGCAGAAAGATGATGATACGTATAGTGTAGTACGTAAGTTCACTTAAACTTCTAACTTGCAGATTGAATTAGAAAGACAGATATTGCAGGAATATAGGTGAAATATGTAAAAGTACTGAAGAAATGTAATAAAACATTCAAACCACCCAAATGCTTGCCATGTGAAAACTTTCCCCTGCTTACACAGAAACCCCACAGATACTGTATATATTGGCAAAACGAAGGGAGAAGCATATTTCAAAGCAAGCACGTGCTTAGAAAACTAAGACCATTCAGGAAATCTCAATGAATAATAGTATTACTACTTAGCACTTACATAATGAAGGAGACGTTTTTGCCAAGGGCTCAGTACTAGTGTAACTTAGCAAAATTGTGACTGAAGAAAAAGGAGCATTGTCAACATGCATATCAATAGGTTATCTGATTACATATTAAGATACTAAAAACTTCCCTTTCTGAGTTTAAATGATACATATTTCTGGCTCCACAAGAGTGCTCTGCTAACAACTAATTAATCCCTCTGGTTGTCCCTATATATATGTGTACCTATATATATAACTGCACCTTTTTGCATAATTTTATCCCTACCATTTTTGCAAACAAGGAATCATCTACTCAGTTGGATTAAGCTGGAAGGGCACCATAAGGACATTGTCATTGAATCGGGGTGGTTCTTAAAACTGTATATCAAAATTGTACAGGTATTGGGTAAAGCATTGCTCTGCACTTAGGAAAATTCTGTGTTATTCAGTACTGATCTCATATCCTGAAATGACAATTTGATTTAAGATTTTCTGTTTTCCTGAACCATCTCATTTCAGGCGTGTTTTTAGGTGTTCTGACTGTCTTTTGTTCATTACATGCAAAATACTCTTGGGCCAGTAAGTGCATTTTTCACAAGTGTGTTTTTGCCAAGTATTTTCATACAGGCAAATTACACAACCTTTTGTCCACTAACTGCAGTACTGTTAAATTCAAAACTAATTTTATACAGCTCAATTCTCCCTGTATGTTAAGAAATGATATTTAAAATAATAATTACAAAATAATTTTAAAAATAGCGTTTTAAGATATGAAGATGGTATAATGTGAGATAGGTCTATAAAGCTACACTGATGTAAGTGAAAGGCACTGTGGTACTTTACTAATGTTCTTCTGACAGCTACATAATGAAAAGTACTCACAACAGTAACATTTTATTTTTTAAAAGGGCAGAATTCTCTGTATGTTAATGATTTCCTGAAAAATGTGACTGATTTATTTAAATTTCACATGAAGAGAGGCTGGTTTATCCAAGATAATGTTGTATAACCCGAAACAATCCCATCTGACTAGCATAAGAAAAAGAATAGTATAAGTAAAAGATGGGGTGTAGGAGCAGTCAAGTACATTATAGCCTGTATTGATGCCCCCCTTTGGCAATTTTACTATAGAACTCAAGACTTAGTGCGTCTGAAAATAATTACCTTCTCCTCACTGGAGATAGTCCTTCTGTACTGGGATAATGCTGTGTGGACAATGGCTACGGGACTGCTTTTGTCATGCTCCTCATGCAATCTGTATTTGACTGGCAAACAAAGAATTTCAAGGGCAAAAGTTCAGGTTTTTACAAGTGCTAGTTGTAAACCCACAAGGTAAAATCCTTTTCTCATATGTGTCAAGATACTCTGTTCTCCCCTCATGTATGAGCCATCTCAGAAGGTGGGTAGCAGAGAATAATGACTACGAGCACAGTGATGTGGCTTTGAGATGAGGCTTTTGCTGTGAGAACACTCAGTTCATTTAAACAGAAAAGGACTCATTATCCTGCCTTCTGTGACAAAACTTTAAAGGCTAATTTCATTTCAGTCCTTTTGTCTGCCTGTGGAAAACTAACCGTTCTAATTCCTGTTTGCTCTCATTTGCCTGAACTGGGTAATTTCAGGCTCTCATTTCCTGATTTTAACAACAATTAGACCTTTGGGCATTGCTGAAGCTGCTTGGATTTTTACAGCTAAACCTTCGTACATGAAGGCCTGTGGAAGAATCTTCCCCCATGTAGAGGATTACTTAGCTGTGACAACACTCCCTTCCCCAATGCACATATTCTAGATCTGCTTTTTTCTCATTCTGAAAGGCCAGGGTGTTAGAGAGTTTGCCAGGAAAACACAGGAATCAAAAGCCCAGTACAGGACTGGAAGTTGCCTACAGTCACATGTGGCCAGGATCTTGGTCGCCCCTGCACACCATAAACTCTATAACAAACCAGTAGAAAGAGCAGAAGCCTCAGAAGCTGCTCTTGCCCCATGAAGGGACCAGGGTCATTAGCACTGCCTTATATTTTTCCAAATCCAAAGAGTCTGTCAAGCAACAATGTCTCAATGGTTCTGAAAAAAAGCTCTATCTCCAGCAGCACCAAGGGAAGTGAAAAATAATGTTTTATCTCCAGTCTACTTTGTCTCTCATTGATTTCCAGCTGGCACAATCCCCTGATCTTTTCAAATGCTGAAATATTTTGGTAATCTCACCTGGCTCCCAACAGACACAACATCTACACATCTTAGCAGGCAGACTGGGACTGATGGCTGAAGACAGTGAATGGGAGCTCTCACTGTGGAAAGGTGTGGGTGTTGGAGCTGACGTTATGTTCTTGCTGGGTTGTGGGAGTGAGATCAGGTCCAAGTTATGCTGGCTTACGTTCTGTGTGGCCTCAAGTCAGATTCAATAGGGTCACAGAAAGCTGGGGAGGGACGTTTTACAAGGGCAAGTAGTTAACGAATGAGGGGGAATGGCTTTAAATTGGAAGGGGGAAGATTTAGATTAGACATTAGGAAGAAACTCTTCATGACGAGGATGTGAGGCAGTGGCAGATGTTGCCCAGGGAAGGTGTGGATGCCCCTTCCCTGGAAGTGTTCAAGGCCAGGTTCAATGGGGTCTTGAGCAGCCTGATCTGCTGGGAGGTGTCCCTGCCCATGGCAGGGGAGTTGGAACTGGATGATCTTTAGGGTCCCCTTCCAACCCAAAGCATTCTATGATTCTATGATATTTTCAGAAATGCTTAGCACCTGTCCCTGGGGCTTGTTTTTTAGATGTTCTTCCAGTTGAGGACTGAAATAAGAAGATAGATTTCAAAAAGGCTCAAACTCTTAGGCTGAATTATTCTGAAATGTGGTGAGTATTTGCAGGCCTCTGAGAGCTTCTGAAAAATGACTCTGACTCTTGCTGTAGAATAAGAATTACAGCTGAATTTCATTTTTCCACATCTAAGGAACAGCACAGGCAGTTGCTGCCCGAAATCTTGCCTTTTTCAGCCTATCGATGTCTCGATTCAAAAGTAATATGAAAGCTGATCTGTGGCTTATTTCATCCATTAAAGGATGCCAGAGCTAAGATGATCTGCTCAGATAGGATCTGAGCAGTTAGCTCAAAGCCACTTGGGAACCTATGTGCCATTTTTATTCTGTTCTGTAAACACATGCATGAGAAAGCTCCTGGAGGACTAACTTGTTAGCTACATATGAATTGTCATTTTGGTCTTGTCTGGGTCAATAAAAAAACTTCTGAGAGATCTGCTAATATGCTGCAAAACCTGTTGGCTGGAGATAGTAATTCTGGAGTGTCCCCTCTGGGTACTCTTCTCTTTCCTGGAAAGAACGGAATCGTTCACACAGGAAGATATTAACAAAAAGGAGAGACCAATAAATGCACCTGTCACTGTTCAGCAACAGCTAAAATTAATTCACAAATCCAAACAATCTGCAGAAAACTGAACACAATTATATAAGAAATTAAGTTATACAGTTGCCATGACCTTTAATCAATCATTCCAGCTGTTAATGTTAATTTTGTGATCTGAAAATCATAGTTCTATTTGCATTTTAATGGCTGTTAAATGAGAGTCATCAGGAAGAAATAGTGGCAGCTTGGCCTTTTGATACCAAGTTCTTCCTTCCTAATGTGATTTGGAAGATGTGGAATTCCTGTTCAGAAGAGGTTTTGTTTCAAACTGCAGCAGGCATAGGGAGCCTATTTTGCAGAAGGAAAACAGGCAATACAAAGCAAAATCTCTTTATATAATCCAGCTGTAGCTGGTATCAGATCCTACAAAAACAGGTAAAAAGCTATGAGAGCAACTTCATTACCTTCACACTAACAACAACTCTAGTGTCTTTTAAAACCCTTTTCACAGATGCATGTTATTTTCTATCATCAAGGTCTTTGTATTTAACTAACAGAAATTTTGGTGAAAGAGAAAATGAAATAAAACCTAGCAAATGCAATGAAACCACAGTTAACCAGGAATTTTAGGTTTAGGTTTTATTTTGTATTGCCTTGTTGCATCCAGGACTGTCTTACAACATAAATACTACTCATTGGCTTATTTTGCAGATAATGATGTTAGTAGTATTGCATTAGACTAACACTCTATTTAAATCAGATTCCCACTCTGGAATAACTGTGAACTTGTTGATTGCTTTAATTTTTAATAAGATCTAAATGTGTGCCAGCCTCTTGTGCTAGTATTTCCCATTTTGCCATTATACGTTTTTGTACTAATAGAAAGACCTTCACTGTTATGTGACAATTTACTTGTATGCAAAGTGCACAAATCTGATTAAAATGTGATGTTCTGCTTAAATCTTCATCTAAATCTCCTAGGAGACCGTCCCCAGGTGAATCTTCTTTGCTTAGAAAAGGAGGACTTGGAACTACATGTTCAGAAAGGAAAGCGGTGAGCTGCAGACAGATTTCAGCAATTGGAAAGCAAAGTCAGTGTTAACAATGAAAGAAGAAAATGGTTTAGCTCTATCCAGAGTCCTTTTTATTTAATATAGGAAAATTGTAAGAGGAAGAAAGTTTCAGCAGATGTTTTCAGGCTGAGTTTCATAAAGAATTGAATAGCAATAGGGAAGAGGAACATTGATAAATGCCCTGCTTTTCATCACACAAGTAGGACTTCTGTCCGTAAAGGCAGACTAATTTGAATGCATAGAACTGCACACCCTCTTCTTTCCCCAAGCAGAGAATCTATGCATTTTCTGCTTCTACATTACTTCTACAAATAAAACATGTGCAGGTGATATGCATGCTAATGGGGCTGATCTCTGAAGTCAGAGCCCTGGCTGAGGCTGGATGTTGGTGCAGGGAAGGACTTCCATTCTTACCAATACAAGTCCTGCTCTGGGCTCTTATGCAAACACACTGTTACCCTTCAAGTTTCCCATTTAAAAAGTTAACCGGGAAACAAGACACCTCCTTTGTCTGAAATGCAAATCAAAAGCAACAGTTTCAGGATGCCAATATTTTGATTTTGCTGGACTGAAGGAAATGATTTTTGTCTCTGGCCGGTAATGTTCCAATCTCTAGTATGTTTTTGTACAAAGTCAGTGTGGTTGTGTATGTGTGTATGTATATGTGTGCATGTGTGTAAATGTATCTAAGCAGCAGTTTGCTGTGCTTAAGTGGTGATTGTGACACTTAGTCTGAAACTCTGGCTCCACAGAAGTCAGCCAGACTTTTGCCACCAGTTTTGGTGGAGCCAGGCAGCCATCCTGAAGTCTGAAGTCTTTTATTCCAGATTAAGAATGGGTGAAGTGCAGCGATATGTCCTCACTGGACAGACAGAATGTTTGGTGTGAAACGTCTTTCCATTGCAGATCTTGCCATATTTAAATCAGAATAGACAAATCTCCAAAGGTTTGGAGGCTGATTTGGCCAGGTGTTCAGAAGGTTTATGCCTAATTCTAATTCTCTTCTCTGGACTTCTTCAGTTAAGACATCTGCCCACACATCTCCTGAGTATAAATTCTCTCTCATAGCATTCCTAGTAATTCCAATTCCAATCCGGTTAGAAATAAGAACCTTTTTTTTTTCCCCAGGTGCTTTAGCCTTTTTTAGGTGCACATCAAGTAAATGTTTAACATTCTTCAAGAAGAATGGCATGTGGAAAGGTTTTACCTAGATTTTTTGCTAGAGAATCAGTCTTCTTTTTTACCCAGCCATACACATCTGTCTTGAATGTTCATTGCTGGATTAAAGGCATTAAAGAAATCCCAACAGAGTGATATCTTAACTTATTATTTTCCACCTGTTGATAGTCCTTGGCATTTAAAATGTCACTATTTTATCTTTGAGACAGAGCTTTCTCAGAAAACTCTCTATCTGGTGTTTATCATGCAATACATATCATGTTCTCAACAAACTTCAGGAATCAAGCCAGCAGATTAGCTCCAGGAGAACAGATAAATCTCAAAGGTGTCTTTATAGCTATATTGTAGGTCAGAAGCTCAATACAATTGGGACTCATTTTGTAGCTCACAAATTGCTGAATTGCAGGAAATGTCTACATTAATATCCTAAACAAATATATTCTTCCGTTATACTTGATCATATCTTATTTGTATTACCTTTTTAAAATCTAGATAATTTAGCATTAAACTGAAACGATTTTAACAAATCAGACCCTGGGGTATCGTGCAGTTGGATCTTTTTTCAGGTAGTCAGGGCTTTAATTTGCTTTTGTTCCCTGATTTCACCATTTTTTCTGTACTCATCAGAATTGCTACCTGCCTCTTTCTGACATATCAAAGTATAGGAAAACCAAATATTTTTCAAGATATTTTTATCCTGATGATCCTTAAGACATTTATAATATTTGATAGTCAGGAGTTTTTTGTGATGCTCTAGCCTGGAGACTAATGCAGGATGCTGACTGAAAAATCTTTATACTAAAGCAAGTCCATTTTAAATTTCCTTTCTGAAAGCGTACCAGAAGCAATGATAGATGGCACGTAGTCTGGGTGTCATGTACCTTCCTCCTCTTCATGAATATGGCCTTTATTTTTTCAGAAAACTCCAGACAATCTTGTTCCATCTGATGGTAGATGTTTTTTAGAAGCTTTACATCATTAAAATGCATTGATAGGTGCTATGAAAGGGAGTTTCATTGCTTTCCAGTTCCCCAGGTCATTGTCAGTAGTGCTAAAATACACACAAAGGCCATCTGGCCCATGGAAGATAGTTTTCATACAAAGAGATTTATATCAAAAGACTTACGTATGCAAAGATAAGTAAGAATATTGTTGAGACCGAAGGAAAAGACTCTTATTGGTAAAATACTAACTACTGGAGGTTTTACTATGACAGCAGAACTGAATTTCTTCATATCCCCTTAGGGAAGACAGGCTGGTAGCCTTGATTCCTTGGTGTTTTTCTAAAGGGAAAACAGGGAGAGATTTGGGGATGGGCAACTTCCTGGTCAGGCAGGAACTGGAACAGACCTTCCCACTTGCTCTCTTGCAGCAAAAAGTGGAATTATGGTCAAACCCTGAGGGCAGCATGGTTGAGACAACTGGCCTTGCAACCAGAAGTCAGAGAAAAGAACTGACCTTTTGGCTCGTGGGCAACTGCCTCCAAAACTCGTATGGGAAAGCTCTGTTGCAGAATCCTTGTTGGATTCATTACCCCTCAGCTTCTCACCCTCCTCACTTTGCTCAATACGTCCTCTTGGGATCCCTACAGTGATTATTTAAAAAGATAATAACCTCACCTGTTATGGTAATTGAGAAAAATGGGTAAATTTTAAAATGTTTAACCTGGGCCCTAAAACCCTATCCTCCAAAGTGGAGGTAACCATTTCCTTAGCTGCTTGGTGGAAGAGTTTATCATGTGTTGTTCAATTGGTACATTTGGAACGACTCTCGAGGTCCTGATCTAATGATTTCTAGACAACAGGATTTCTGATTTGCCTCAAGAATGTGTCTTTAAAGATGGTTTCAGAGTGCAAGGCTTTGCAGACTTAATGGCAATAGAAAAAAATGGAAACCGGCATAATAAAGTGAACAAACAACAAAGTAAATGACAGTCAAATAAGTAAAATAAATCTCCAAGGAGAAATGATATCTTGGCAGAGAAGCAGGTTTAATGGAGAAAGTAAATTTATTGAGAACTTGAACAGAATCTGCAGGAAGGAAGTTTAAAATAAACTAATCAATAAGCATTTAGAAAGTTGCTTTTTCCCCAAGTCTCCTAGCACTCACAAGTCCTAATCCCAGCTTCTTAAGCTGTGTAGCAGAGCTGAGGTTGCAGGACAAGATAGTATATCTGGTCTTGTGCTGGCAGACTTAAAGTTCCCTGTATTTCCTTCTTCCCAGGGACCTACAAACAGGCTAAGCTGATTTACCAGAGCTGAAATTCTGACAGAGTAGCCCCAGAGGCTATAAAAAAAGCTTGGACTTAGCATTGTTATTCAGAAAACCAAGTTGGATGATTCAGGGTGAAGATGATTTCAGCTAGAGATATATTTTAAATAACTTTTCTGATTTTACTTTTAGACTAATGGATAGGAGTGTGTCACAAAATTGAAGTAAATGTAACTCTGCATTACATGAAGCATTATTAATAAGTTGCTTCTAGTGACAGTTATTGCTCCTTATATGCAAGAACATGCTGCAGGTGTCACAGCTAATTTCTTAAAAAAATGTTCGGAATATTTATGGATAAGTCTAATAGGATTATTTTTTTGATGGGAAAAATCAAGAATAGTCTATCTTCTAAATTTTATATGACTGGTCATAAATGGTTAACAGAAATTCTTCATCATTGCAGAAATATTTACTTCAAGGCACAGTTTTATCAGAATAAAAATAAGTAAAACCCTTTTTAAACTAGGCTAACATACGGCACAGTGTATGTGAGTATTCCTGCTTCAGAAACTTTTGCAGTATGATTACTCTCCTGTTACACAATCTGGAATATGAATTGACAGCATTAGGAGGAGCTTTTCATTCATTGGCATAATGGCTCAACGTGTTATGGAAATAACTTAGATTCATTTATATTCAAGGGCTTTGGAAGGACTTCTATGTAGAATGGTGCTCAAATGCAAATTTCCTGCAGATCCAAATTCACTTGACATATTTTTCTCTTAAAATGAATTATCAAACACTAGGATAATATTATGGGGGGAAATGCATGTTTTAACCAGCAGCAGTCATCTTATTGTGGAGTAGTATTCACATACATCCTATTACTGTGAAAATGTCAGATATTTTCTGTATTTATTTTGCATATACCTGAGGATATGTGTGTTTTGTTGTACCTTCATTATTTAAAGCTTTAGTCGTGCAGCAGAGCAGTAACAAACAGCTCTGCACTTAAGTCTGCGAGTAGCCTGTTAACAGCCAACTTCTGAAAATTATCTGAAATCCAGATGCTTATGTGGACCATCCCGAGAACTGCTGCATCTCTTGACGATACAGGGCAGAATTTTCCAACCAAGGCAGAAATAATAAGAAGTTGCTTTACTGGAAAATGAGTAGGTGCTAACTAACATGTTTTCTGGAAGTGTCTTTATTATTGCTATTATCTGATGCTCAGAAAAGGAGGGTGGCCAGCTACAAAATCACTCAGATCAACAGAACCATACTGTTGGCAGATGTAAAAATTACGGGTAATGTTGATTCCCTGTTTGACCTCTATGCTTCACCGCCATCAGGAAAGAGTGGAGCCCAGGAATCCCAGCTCTCAGTCTCTGTAGATACAAAGCCATGCTTTCATCCATTCAGAAATTCTAGGAGACATTAACTGCTGAAATCCTCTTGGCTATTCCAAGAGAGAGACCACAGAAAACAACAGCTGAATAAATAAAACTGCCTGTAGAGAAGGCTAGGGCCTTCATTTGCCTCACCGGGAAACTTTCAAGACGTATTGACAGATGCACCAGATCAAGATATCTTCTTTTCATAGTAACAAACTTCTGGTCACCCAAAATGTCGGAAACTATAACCATCTTAGGATACAAACCAATTTGATGGTAGGCTGGAGGATTTACTACACAATCAGCTGTAGAGCGTTCATCCATCATGGCCTTAATTCCACAATCTGGGTTACCCAAATTGGCATCTTTGCTCATTTCTCTTGGAGATATCTAAGGGGTTACTAGATATCATTGCTTGTGTACATTCACAAAATACTCCAGGATTTCTGTGAGGCTAATTAAAGGCAAATTTAAATAGGTGAAAAATGTAAATGTGAAGTTGGGGCACTGCTTCAATCAAGTGACCACAGAGAAGAGAGGAAAACATAAGGCTCTGAAAAAGAAGAGCTGACTTGCAGCCAGGACAGGGGAAACGAATGAATTCTGAATTTCTTTTTCCTGCATGCTGAAATGTTTTCAGTAGGAGTTTAAAAGAAACTTTTAAACTAAACTTTAAAATGCTACTGAATAGTTGAAGCAAGTTTCTGTGAATATAATAGACCATACTGAGGATTCAAATTGTCAAATTCAATCCGAAAATCTGTGCTGTCACCAGTGCAGCTCAAACAGAAATGTCCCTCGGGCACTTGGTCATACCCTGCCTATAGAGTACCGGCTACAAAAAGCCATATATAGATGGCCAAGGAAAAAGACATGGGCATGACTTTGAACAGTTGCCTTTTTGAGAGCACAGTAACTTACCCAGGAACCTCCAAAACACCATTTTCTGAGGATCTCAGAAGGACTCAGATTCCTAGCAAGCCAAATAGACCCTGTTTACCCCAGCAGCACAGAAGCTGTATGTAGAGACACCGAGTTGTTGCCTACCATGTTTATTGCTCTGCTTGTGCTGCTTAGGCTAGATGTCACTCATCCTTTGGGTTCCACAAACTAGAAGATTTAATTGGTGTAGGTTTGATGTGCTGAGGAGTAGGTGTTTCTGCTCCTTTGTGCAGGGAGCAGCAGGGGTAGCAAGGAGGGGAGGAAAGGAAAGCCCTTTTCTTCAGAAAGAAGGCTGGTCAACTGAATCCCATGCTCTTCCGTACAAATCTGTCCCACAATCTTTTGCTTCTCTTGATTAGTCCCTGATCCTTCTCTACACAGCTGCCTTGAGGCTCCCCATAAGCTCTCCCATTGCCTGCTTATGCAGGTTGTGAGGCATTATATGCTTTCCACAGTTTCTCAGGGGATGCTTCTAACCACAAGCGGTTTATAGTTGAATGTATATTTGCAAATTGATAATTTTGCATCATGTTGCAAGAAGCTGCTTAGCCCTGGGCAGTGCTATATGAGGAACGGCATTAATTCCCCCATGGGCTCCTGAGCAGAAACTACAAAGACTGGAAGCAGAGCAGAGTGCTGGTGTTGGCAGCCTCGGAGGGAGCTGCTGACAGCCCAGAGTGGCAGAGCAAGACTTGAGTTCCTGGGGCACGATGGATGAGCTGCTGCAGCTGACTGAGGTGTTCCCTACCTTCCATGCACTGCTTAATGAAAGGCAGAACCTGACCTCTGGGGCTGGAGCCTCTCTTGAGGATACAGAAAACCACAATGCACTCTCATAGCTTTACTTTCAATGGAGCAGCCCAGCATACCATGTTTGCCATCCACAACACAGCCTGAGCAGGAGAGCACAACTATTAGTTTTGTCCTGCATTGGCAAACGGAGTATTCAATAGCTTTGCTGTTGTGTAACCTCCCGAAGCCTGCCAAGTGGGGACACTGGCAACTCCTCCCTATTAGCTGTAGAGTGCTCTCCCACAGCAGCTATCATGCCTCAGGGCTGCAGTGCTACTTTCCCCCAGGACAAGAAAATATAGCAAGAAAGGGGAAAGGAATAGTATAATCAGGGAAGCAACTAGAAGAGCATGAAAGATGAAGGATACTAGGAAGGAAAATATAGTTCAGTCTCAGGAAGTCACGTTTGTATTGAACAGTGCTGGAGCTGGCTGAAAAGGGAAGAAATTGAATAGTTCATGCATTGATACTAACTGTATAGTTATTGTGCAAAAGCATGATGTAACTGTCATTGCAGTGTGTTAACAAGGTGATTCATGTGAGTGAAATCTTTGTAGTTCTTGTAGGAAGCACTGGGAGGGAGGGATGGCACTCTGCAATACCCCTTTAAAGTGATCAGTAACTGCAGGAGTGTGAAAATACGTAGATAATCAAATCCAGAAGGGGTGTTAGGGGCATGAGGGGGAACGAAGGTATGATGTTTGCTTCAAAACACTGAATCAAACTAGAAAGCAGGATGAATTACTCCTAAAGCATCTGTCTGCACTGTAGAGTGAAAATTGCATGTTTATAGGGAACTTAAGTTTGGAAGATCTCATGCAGCTGTTGGTAAAACATGATTTTCAGAGCTTTAAATATTTTTTTTTTCCTTTTTCCCTCCCTCTCTCCATATAAGAAGATTGCACTTGACAGCTATCTATTTGGAGACTCATTCTAACAGATAATAATAGATTAATTCTAGGACTACAGGCTGTTGATTGCCTGAGGCTTATCAGGTCTGGTTACATTCGTTATGAACAAAGAACAGTCCTAACTAGTAATATTTATACTTGGAGCTTCACAGAACTGAACTTCTCATCATTAAGGAATATCAAGAGAATTTGACCAGAGGGAGAATACAAGGTGGAAAAAAATGCCTGAAAATCATGAGCTGTTTAAGAAGTTTGCTAGATGGGTAAAAAGCCATGGCCTAGAGTCAAGAACAAGGACAACTTTGGCAGAAAGCTCAGGATGATTGAAAGAGGAAGCCCATGACAACAGGTTTCTTAAGCACAAAAGGCTGTAAAGGGGCAGTGAACTGTTGCATGGAGACAACCAGAGCATATGGCTTCTAGCAAAGCACATGGATGTCCTTGGATACTGGCAATTTTTCTATAGCCCATCAGGCCTTTTGGAGGGATCTGCTGCAGAAGTCCTTGCTCTAGGAGGATGACCCTGGCTTCATGACAAGGATAACCCATGTGGCAGCAGTGTAGGGCTGGCCTCAAAAATTAACAGTTGCCTTCAGCCTGACATTCAAATTAAGACACTGGGAAAAACAAGTATCTGTTTTGGCGTCCCTTGAGCAACTATACTTTCCCTTTTGTGAATGATGAAATTGTGTTTGAAATAAAAACAATAAAACAATTTTAACAGGAGCAGGAAAGGAACATTAATTTAGGTAGGGGAAAAAAACAACAGCAGCAACAAATAAATGGTTCAGCTGTACAAATAACATGTGAAACATCTGCCTACACAGTAACCTCTAGCAGTCTTTCATTTCCCTCTCTTCAGCTGCCTGATTGACCAACCGGTTACTGCTCTTTCACAGGCTGCTTTCCTCCCACAATTTTCTTTTTGATGACCCACTCTTGGTCTAACATCATTAGCTGACAAAGTCCAGCATCTACACTCAAGCAGGTTCATGTCTAGCCCTAAGGAGAAAAGGAACTGTGTTTCTATGACAGGGCTCCTCTGCGGTTCATCCTTGCATAATTATTTTCCAGGTGACTGTCACTGCAGAAGCCACCCTGTGCCAATATAGTCCAGTTCTGCACACCAGCTGCCACCTGTAGCAACGAGGATTGCAAAACTCTGCATAGAGCTTAAAAAAGGGGAAACACAATAGTCCTGCAGAGCTGTACTGCCTACTGCAGCTTCACAGCCCTCACCAGCCCTGAGTCCGTTTCCATCCCAGCCCCAAAGTCAGAAAGAGCTGCTTAGGACTAAATGTGATCAAGTTATTAGGTTGCATGATGGGACCACAGTTTCCCCAAACCATCTTCACTTTGTTTGTAAAGACTCTGTTTATTTTAAAATTACCTTCTAATCTGGCAAACATGCCAACTATATTGGTTATTGAATCACCTTTTGGAGTCAAGCTTATGATGGCCATATGAAGCTCTCATTCAGAAAAGATCGACGTGGGGCTGTGCACAGCTGGCAGTGAAAAACCCATTCATTACCACGAATGACTGGACTCGAGGGAAAGGCAGGAGGATGTGCCAGGGGAGGGCTGGTTTGGACATTAGGATGCTGAAGCACTGGAACAAGCTCCCCAGGGAAGCAGTCACAGTGCCAAGCCTGACAATATTCAAGAAGCATTTGTACAATGCTCTCAGACACACAGAATGACTATTGGGGTTGTCTTATGTAGGCATAGGAGTTGGACTCGATGATCCTTACGGGTCATTACCAACCCAGGGCATTCTGTGATTCTGTGAACTGAAGCCAGCAATGCGTGCAAAGTTACAAAGCCTAAAAAAAGCTGGAACAATTGGTTTCCGTGCAGTAGAAGAAAAGCCCAGAGGAGGTGAGAAACCTCGGCTGAATCTGTCGGAGCTCAGCCCTGCTCACCGATTCGCGAGGAAGAGGCGTTTATAAGGAGAAAGGGAATCGGCTTTGATGTCTCCCCCCCGAAGCTGCGGGGCTGCCGTGCTCCCCGCGGCCCCGGAACGCTGCTGCAGCCCCCGCTGGGCGCCAGGGGGCGCTGCCCGCCCGGCCCCGCCGCCCCCCCAACCCGGGCTGAGCAGCGCTGCTGGGAGACCTTCGGGGGTCAAAGCACAACCCCCGCGCAGACGGAACAGCCTGTTATGGAGTGTGGCAGCGTCCACCCCCGTGGAACCCAGCTCCCTGCCTGAGCCCCGGTGGGGAACCTAGGGCATCCAGGGTTTTCTCCCTCCGAAGCCGGGAAGAGCTTCCGTGAGAGGTTCAGTTGTGATCTGCGTGAGATTTAGAGAACAGGGTTTTTTTACAGTATGGTTTTTCAGGGTGTTTCATACCTCATCAGTTTGCACTTGCATCAGATTGTCTCATGTGATTACTGCCAAGTTGGACTAAAACTTCACAAATATGCTCATTTTACTGGGATTTCAGCTACATCCAAACCAGAGTCTGGAGTTCGAGGTACAGGCATTAAGGTACAGGGATTTTTCACCCTGACTCACAGCCCCCCTGGGTGAAAACTACTGTCTGGTTTATATGAACTTCTTTATGCTCATGAATAATTCCCCTTATAAATACTCTTTTCTTAAAAAGTTAAAGAGGAAATTGTTCTCCATACAGACAGTTTTTTTCAGACTTCTTAACTCCAGAATTCTGAAACCTTACGAGCGTGTACAGTGATGTGGATAAGCTGTTGGGTTTTTTTTTTAAGTAGAGGTGAAAAATTCAGCAAATTCCATGAGCATACATTTGTTTAGAATGGTTTTGCTCTCTTAATTTTCCATGTTTGAACACTATATGATATACATTAGCTACCAAGAGTGATAGGGGAAACAAGTGACATTTTGAATGATTACAAGAGAATTGTCATCAAAAGTAATTTTGGAATTAAAAAGCATTAGAGTTGACATTGGAAAACTCTTACTTTACGAATGTCATCTAATCAGGGAACAGAAAACTAGTATCTGATATGCACTATCAATCAATATTAACCAACACAGCTCTACAAAGAATGTTGAATGCTGCTGTAAATTTCTCTTGAATAAACTATAAATCAAGAACATATGCTTGCATTATACGACAAATAAATTCTAGCAGTGAATTACATTAAGGTGAAAAACCTATATATCGTTTATCCACAATTTAGAGAGCAAGAGATAAAGTCATATAATCATTGTGAAAAATAAACCCAGTTCTAATTTTTTGTAAGTAGTTTTACAATTGCAATTACATTTTCTGAAACACAGTATCTATTCCTGCAGATAAGTAATTTTGATTCAATGAGATTCAAGCTAAAAGACCTCTATTCTTTTAAAAAATGATTGCTGTGTGCATGGTAATGTTTCAGAGCTTGGATAACCGCTTCATTGAATGCATATTGCATGAATATTAATCTAACAATAAACACTGATGGTCATATGAATCTAGAAATTATCGCCTTCTCCTATAGAAGAATGTTATCTAACATTTAATCAAGCCGAGAAAACTGTAAAAATGAGCATAACATTTACAAGTTTCAAAAGGCTATAAAAATTACTTCTGGTGCCAAAAGGTGTGCTTGGGGATCACAGCGCAATCTTGTGTTGCCTTGCTCTTAGTCACCTTGTAGCATCCTCTACATTCATGCTAGACTCCCTGTACAGCACACGTGTAGAAGTGCTTGTCTCAAGATGGAGTCCAAGGAGCTCTGCTGTGTGAAAATGAAGACAGGCAACAGGAAGCACAAGAGGTGCACATGTCAAAATTTTGTTCCTCCCTTGGACTCGAGCATTCAGAAAGTGTCTTCATTTCTGGAGACAGGCTGTTGAGTCAGATTCTGGACTAGAAAAAGGTGATGTTCAAACCATGAAAGCTACAGCCTTCAGGTGGTTCTGGAGTAAAGGGAATGGGTATTATGAAGATCTGAGTTTTGGAAGTAGTATTTCAGTGCTTGTGTGGATCTCTATCTCTGCTTTCTGGAAAATAAAAGGTCTTTTTTTTCGTTCAGATGCAGAGGTAACTTATTCATGGAAAGATGACCTTGATCTGACAACTGAAAACAAAGAGAAGAAGAAAGCATTTGATGATTATGAGTCTTATACCTGGGCCACTTTCACTCTGGGCAGAAGTACACAGACCTCAAGCAAGATGAGAAAAATGCATAGAGAATAACTTAAACTCTTTTTATGGCCACTGAATAGGTGAAAATGTTTAACAGAGGGAACCAATCTGAGTAAATTCCCTGTGCAGTCAAGGTGTCCTAGTTTTATTCCCACAGAAGAAGACTATATATCAGCATGAGACAACTTGTCCTCCCTCACCACATTTCAGCTGATCTAAATTACTTTACGGTGTATCAATGGTGTTGTTCATGATAGTTCTGCTGCAGGTATGGGTGCTTGCCTTTAATAAATACTCTAATAAATGTGTGAAGCTCTAAGGTTTCCTTAGCTAAATTAAACAAACTTTTCACAGAAAAAAAGCACCTTCAAAGGTTTTTATCTTCATGACACTAAAAGAGAACCTATTTAAAAGTGTTTCAAAAGCAGACCCAACAATTTAAATGTTTGTTTTTTTTTCCTGCACAAATGCTTTAATGGACATACAAATAGTGATGGCACAGGTCCTTAATATTTTATACAGTAAAAATTTGTGTTGCAATTGTTGCTTATACACAACTTCCTCTATTGTGTGGTCCCTTCGTATCAGGGTATCCCTTCCTCTGTGGGTCCCTCATGTCACTGACTGGAGGAGGGAGCAAGGCAGCTCACTTATTAGGGCTCTGTGCAGGGGCTGGGAAGAGAAGGGAATTTGGTCCATATTGCTTACATGGTGGCTATCTCCAAGCACTTTTCACTGCTTCCAGGATTGAACCAAGGTCTCTCTGCTTGAAGCAAAAGACAAAGAGGGAACTGAACTGAGGTTTTCCGAGTCACAGCATGACCCCCTGCCTATCCCACATACCTGATTTAGGAATTCAGTACTCTCAGAGGTGGGTAAATCCTCAACCTGCAGACTTCAGAGAATCTGGATAAATCCAAAATTGCATGAATTACTTAAAATATAAACATAACTGATGAAATACAGCAGATAAAATGCAACCATAGTTATCTGGCTGGGCCAATCTGTTTTTCTGTACACACACATGGCAAATGTGGAGTTTTTAAACATACATGTGGTTAAAATGAGTGTTTTCAATGTATTTTATCTAGATTTGTACACGAAGACATTTGCTGTTAAGAAAACACAGGAAAGCTCAGTTGCTAGACACTGCCCCTCTCCTAACGAAGACATTATGACCGTTTCAATTCTGAAGCAAAACTCTACCAATTTTAAAGAGATTTTAAAAAAGAAATGAAAGCACTAACAGTGAGCAGCTATTAGCTCCTGAGATGAGGACTTCAACACTGGCGGTATTTGTTCTTGGCGACTGGAAATGACATTGACAAGTGCCAAGGATGTGTTGATGTGCACATCCTTTTCTCCTTGGCCTTGTCCACACCTATGAAGAGAAGGAGCAGTGATATTTTCAAGAGTCTCGCACTGTCCATCACAATGTCTGGGTGAACCCAGGCAGTGCTGATTATTTTAGGAACAGCAGCTTTCTGTGCGGGCGTCATCACTGTGGTCATTCACAGCTCTTCTGGTCATTAGACACCATCATCACGATGGAAGAGTCTCATGCATGACTGCTCGTGGATTTGGATTAGACTTGTCAAGCATACAGGTCCCTTGTGTGATTATTCAGATGATCAATCAGGTGACTCATTTCCTGTTTTAAACATCTAAATACTGAGCGGAGCATCCGGACTGTTGCTGTTATTTATATTTTCAGCTGCTTGTAGTGGGCTCACTTGTTACTGCCTGTGCAATGCCATTAGTGAGTAGACTGCATTACTGACACAAAGACACTGAGGAGCCCACAATCAAAGCCAGACACCGGCATAGTGAAAGCAATAAATGTTCAAAAAGTACAGGAATGAGAGAATGAGGGCCTAGAACACTGAAAGATTATGAGACATTCTTGTTATGTTCACCTCTTGCTAGTGCCTTGTTTTTTCAGTCTATGCTGACACCTAACCTGAACGATCTTGCGAAAGAATCATGTTCTGAATTCACATATCTTCTTGTGATAAGCTGTTGATGTGCTAGTGGTATTTTTAAGACACAGAAGAGGCATGTCAGAGAAATGGGAGCCTGGTTGCAATGCAGATAGAATATTCTAATCAGCGAGCAGCTTATCAGCACGCTCATGGGCAGCAAATGCTTCACAAATCCTGGGGAATGCCAGCTGAAAATCCCCATCATTACTGACATAACTTTCTCAATAAGCCTCCTCAACAATATGAACTATTGTCTATATTGAGGAGCACTGCTGAGGTTCAGTAGAAAGGTGTGCAGAGCTTTATCTCCCAAACAAATGAAGCGCTGAATTCACAGGTAAGAAGCAGACCTGCTGGCATTCAAAGCTCTTATTCTATTCACTGGTCACAGCAAATGACACCCTTTCATTTTCCCTTCTTGCACTTCATAGTACAAAAGAAAAACTTAAACCTAAACCAGCTATTTTTATTTTTTATTACATCTTTCTTTCTCCTCTCCAGATGGTACATGCAGGGGCATGACATTAACCCATAACAAAAATGAGCAACCAGAATCACGTGTGCCATTAGCTCAGCTCAGCGTCTGATGTGTTTATTTTCAGTGCATCTGTGAAGCAGACTGACAAGCAGAATCTTTACTTCACATATCACTTGTAGAACTCCAGTGAGCAGGCACCATATGAAACAGCCAGTGAAAAAAGCTTCAGCGAGTCATGAACATATTTTGTTTTCTTTTTAGGCACAGATACAGTCGATCAAAACCTCAATTGATGAAAGAGACTCATCAGAGACAAAATTAAGATAATTGCATCATAACTACAAATTGTCATGAGACATTTTATGACACAATTTAGCTGAATTAGATACTATTGACCTCAGAGCAGTTTATGGAGGCAGGAGAAATAAATTAAGAGAGATACAAGTACTCTAAATGCAAACGGTAAGCTGTGTTTTTCAACTTCTTTTCAACTTCTTCAGGATCAGGTGGGATGTTTTGATTTACAGCCGCCAAAATGGGTGTAATCCAGATTTTCCAAGCTACTGTCATGCATGAGCACAGAACTGCCAGAAGATTCACAAGAACATGATATGGCTCTGAACTAGTAGATCAGGCAAGGGCATAGTTCTGTGTGTTGGCCTGTGATCACACATACTAGAAGTTGCATAGAAAGGTCCCTGACGTGGTTTTGGGCAGTCAGCATCTCTTTGGGTTTCAGATACAGCCCGAGGGTTAGCACAGGCTAAGGAACTGCCCAACTGCAGGCCAGATGTGCCCTTCTGTTCTGAAAAGGAGTTTAGCCATATGGATGGGTGTGGTGCTGCACTAGTGGACTTCAGGGCCAGAGAATGATCCCTATTTACTAATATGGATGCACCTTGCAATATCAGGCAGAGAAGGGCCAACAAACTCTCCTGCACCAAAACCAACCTTCCAGTAAATAGTGTCGATAAGTGGGCTTTCTGGCTATTTCATGGTTGCTTCGTTAGAGTGCTCCACTCTGGTAAATCATCTCAGCAGGCATAGCCAATTTGGAAATACTGGCTTTTTTTGGGCTAGTTTCAGAAATGGACATGCAGAAGGGTGCAACGTACAGAGGGGTGCACTTTTGTCAGATGTGAGCTGACTTACACCCAGAGGTGATATAGGCATGCCATGGTGCTTCAGTTCATGGGAAGCATGGGAAGAATTTTAGCTGGTAAATACTGGCAGCATTTCTGTGTGGAGGTTTTGGCTCGTGGTTCTACTAGCTGTAGAGAACGACCATGTGGTGGTGCATTGCCCTGCCGACAAGTCTTTTCTCAGTCTTTCTGTGTCAGCTGGGAGGTGACTTTTCTCAGGCATTTGCACACTGCAGAGCACTGGGGTGAGAGAGGATTTAACAAAGGACTTACACAAGTAATAGACAACAGGAGTTACTAACAATCACAATTAACTGAGCGTCAATCAACATGAAAGTCCCATTCAACTTGAGAAACACTTATTGTCTTCAATGCAGGCAAAACTGAGATAGCCTCTACCACTTCATTAAACCAGTGAGGTTTTCCACTGAACATACTTGGCAAACACGCCACAAACCCTTACTGAGTTCTCTGCTGCTTTCAAAAAGTGGTACCTCTCGGGACCTGAAATCTGCTGACACAGATGTTATAAAAGACTTTTTGTAGGATTGACGGCAAATGAAATATTCTGCTGCTTATTGCAAGTCTTTTGACGGCATAATTATGGGTATCCTTGCTCCAGGCTTCCTGACTTATTCCTGCCTGACAGACAGCCTCACAGATTTTATGCATTCAACAAATGCATTGGCACTCTCCCCCGTATTTCAGCATAAATCTAGGAAAGGAACAGACATCAGGTGAATGTCTATTCTGAATCTGTTGTACAGCTTTTAACATTCCTGTCTTTTCTGTGTTGTTACAGAAAGTCCCACTCTTGCCTCTCAGCTTTCTGAAAAAGAAATAAAGGGCTGTATCAAAAACATCAGAAACAAAAGACAGGAATCATGGCTGAACCAGGGTGCTGTATGCGTACGTTAGTGTGAACAATTCAACGTTATGTTTTTATTAAAGATAGCTTTAAGGGGAGTTGAGGTAAACTAGAAAACCAGAGCCTCTCTTCACAGGTGTTGAGCACCTGAAACTTCCATTAGCTTTCTGAAGGCCTCCATTTCTTTCAGGTTCAAGGTGCTCTGGGAACAAAAAGCACTTAAGAGAAACACGCTGCTTCTTAAATGGCAGTAGCCAATGACAGACAATAACAATTTGAGGAAGGACAAGGAGCGCTTTTCTGTAAAAAGACAAGAGCACCTCTGAAAAAAACCAAGACAACCTGATTTTTCTGTGCTTATATTAGCAGAATGCTCCAGAGAAGACGTATTAAAAATCTCCATCTTATTTCCATGGAGGAGTGATATAATTTGTGATCATGGGCACCATCTTTAGCTTTGACTTGAAGCACACAAAGGTACTTTTACCTTATCCTTTGTAGCTTAATTGTGCAGCGAAGTATTCTTAGCCTCCTCATGGGGCACTACGCTAGGAGTTGGTTTTCTACTGTACATCTCTCTTTTATCACATCTTCAGCTTTTCTTTATCTTTCTATAGCAATTGTGTCTCAATACCACTCTCATTTGTTGTAACCTCTAGCCTAGCTTTCTAAAATCCCTCTCTTTTCAAAAGAAGATTTATACCTTTATAATCATTACTTTCCACAGGTTCTTTTCAGAAAACAAATTCCAGTTCTAATGTGCAAAGTGCAGTGCTCTGCTTCCTGTTACACTTGTGCAGCCTGTTGAGATCCAAAGAAGTTGTAGTGGTGTAACAAAGCCAAGTTCAGCTCATTATATTTGCAGTCCCAAACCCCTCCTTGCTGTTTCTCTGAAGTGTGTATCCTCAGACATCTTTCTTGCTCCCATGTGTCATGGAGCCCCAGGGAACAATCCCTTAGCGTGGGTGCTGCTTAAAGTCAGCAGCTGAGAATGCAATGAAGAGTAGAGGCTTTTCTTCTTCTGATCTTGTCCCTAATGCAAATCATACCTCTGTATTAATAGTTACTTTCTCTGGGGTAATGTAAAAGCCTGATGACTGAGACTGTAGTCCTGAGACCTTCCAGTAGAAGGTTTCAAGAAGAGGGTCACTACCCCAATGTTACTTTTAATCTAATTGGCATATAAAAGACAAAATATATTAATTTTGCATCCTAAGCCAGCAGAAAGCAGGGCTAGAACCCCTTAACTCACACTGAAGTTTGTAACGTTACTGAAAAGGGGGTGGAAACATGCAGCTTAATTTTGACCTTTCAGAAACCACTTGGTAAGCTAAAGAATTGCCTGAATACATGACCTGGAGGTGACAAGCAACATGTAATTCACAGTTCCCAGTTTATTTCTTTCCGCTGTACCGTGTACTACTTGATAATGTAGCTGACAACTATCTTCCCATAAAGCACGTTATTTAGGAGAGGTAATGTCTATGCATGGTTCAGAATACCTCGAACTCCGTCCTCTCTGCAGCTGTGGAAGAGGGCTTTATCCATGCTATTCCACCTATGTTCATGCAAACAAAGGCAATATCAATCTCTCACTGTCATCATGAGGGAATACATCGCTCCTTGAGGATAAAAAAGGGTAAACTATTATTTGAGATTTCTTTTGTTATCCTTCAACTTCCACATTCTGATTTTTCTTACCCTCCCTAACTGTTAGAAAAACTTTCTCTTTTGTAAAGAAGGTAAATGCACAAGTACAGTAGGAGCATATTTGAGGATTAAAGTGTCCCACTTGTCATAGTGCTGCCATAATTTTAATTTCCTATTCAGGATTTGGTAATAACAGTTCAGAGCTCTGGATACCCAGGACTGAAACCTGCCTAATCACAGCGCTCGCTGTGCATTGCCCTCCCTGTGAGACCTCTGTTTTCCCAAGAGCATGTTCTTCACTCTGAAAGATCCAAAATGAAATACACATTTCTGCATTTTTAAAGAACACTGCAATATCCCCATGGAAATAGAATTGCCATGCAATAAGTAAAAGGTGGGGTGAAATGATAATATCTCTGCTCCAAGGCTCTGATATTTCTTTCAAGGGGTGTGCTATATCGAACATTTCATCATATGTAAGCAGGTTAGGCTGAGGAGGACAATTGGACATTGACTAAAGAACATGCTGGACTTTACAGTGAGTGAAGGAAGGACCAAAAGAACATAACAAAAGTTAGTCACAGAGGACGAAGGTGCTTTCCAAGGTCGTGTTTACCAGCAGTGTGGCACTGAGTGGTAGTCCATTAAGAAGAGCAAACGCTAACAATTTTGCCAGCTATCACTGCTTGATATAATGCAATGAGGAATAACTACAAACTGAGTAGTTATCAGTAGTTATCCCTTGAGAAGTGATATTGCTTCTTAAGATCTACAGTGCATGTTGCACAGCAGGGCTGCAATGTAGCATCTGGCAAGAAGTGCCACCAAGGGGCTTGTCAGAAACAGCCACTCTTGCAGAGGAAGACTGCTTCGTGCTGCAATGAGAAAACCCCAAAATAGTGCCATCACTGTCCCCATGGGAGTCCCAAGTCTGGAAAGATTGCACTGCACAGGACCTCTGCTGCCACATCCCAGTGCTACTGGTTACCAGGTCCAGGAGGTGTTTGCCCCAAACAGGGAGTCTCTTCTGTGGAAGAGTCAGAATTAAAAGGCAAAGCAAATACCCAAACATTGGCACTTCTCAAAACTCATGAGATAAGGAGGTAGCAGGGGAAAAAAGTGTAAATGAAGTTCACTTTGGAGGGAAGCAGTAATGGCAAGAACACAGTGGCTAGTCCTGAACTTTTTCTCCAAAGGCGGAAAGACCCACTGAAGAGCAAAAATCATAAATGTTCAATTCTGTTAAGTGAGCTCCCAGTAGGAGCAATTTTTAAATGAAAAGCATGCCCACTGTTCAGAGATACAAGTGGGAGAATGGCAGGGGGAATCTACAAAAGGAGAGTGATGAAGAGAGACAGTAGGAAATCAAACTCCACTCAGAATAGCAACCCACAAAGTTCCAGTGCAGTCCAGCCTGCAAAATAACAAATAAACTCTACCCAAGATGAATACACCGCTAAATGCACTGGCTGAAAAAGAATGAGTTGTCTTACAAGTACCTCATGGCCCTTTTGCATGGTAACAGTTAGGAGTCTGGATGCACGTACAACCCTCCTTTTCTCTCTCTAATTCACATTATATACCCTTTTGTAACAGCAACATATGGAATAAAGAGCTTGGCAACTTGGAAAAAAACATATTTCAAATGACATACATCACCAATAGAGTCTTTTAATTTTCTTCTGATATATTAATCCTTCATTGGAGGGAATATCAATTATAGACCCAAATAACTGTAAATCAGATATGCTTACATTACATTTATACTTAGGTATAGTGAGTATATATATATATATATATAGTGAGTATAGTGAGTTTCTGAAGCCAGAAACTAGTGTAATGTCTACATTAATCAGATGTCTGCTTAAGGAAATATTCTTGGTTTGCAGGTGTTGTCACTGCCCGCTTTGATTATTCAGGTGCAAAAATTGCTCCATCTCTCTAGCATGGAGTAATAGCTTTCTCATAAGAAATCTTAAAATGAGTTACCTATATTTTATCTTTGAAATGTCTGTAACAGTCATGTTAGGAATATCAAGAATTGTTTCAGGCAGATAAAGCAAGCAGATTTATTTTAGACTTTTTCTCAACTTTATTGCCTTTACCAAGTTCAGAGGTAGCTGCTGTACCTTTTTTCAAAGTTTTAGGTGGTCTAAACTCATTATAAATAGGAGTTTTGACTGATCAGGCATGGTATAAGGCCACAAGGACTTAATTAGGAATGTAAAACCACTGCTCAAATCTAGAAAGATGGTTTGATTTTGTTAGTATTGATAGGCAGGCCATTGAGACATTCACCACAGGAGGAACTAATTTACATAATAAATCCTCACTGGTGTTTACAAAGTAAGCTTTAATTCCTGTCCAAAAAAAAAAGAAGGATATCTCCTTTTCCCAATAATGAAGGCAACTTTAGGATTTAATGCAAGCCTATTTGGATTACAGGATGATCAGCAATATCACTGGGAAACTTTGGACCAACCTAACCAGGCAGTAATTTTCAGCAAGTACAGCACTGCCATGTCACTTCTGCTTCAATTGCTAGATGTTTCAGTACTGTAGAGAGCATCAGAATTACAAAGCAGGTATGTACTTGCTATGGGTGTTTGTGAATTCTTCCTGACCAAAAGGTTTGGCTTGATTCAGGAGTAGAAAACTGCATTTAACTTACTACCTCCAATGAATTCATGTTGTCCAAATTGGTTAGTAATCCTAAGTCATTTAAGTGTTCAAAATATTTTCTTTGAATTTTTATTTTGGTCCATTTTCATTGATACCATTAAATTTGCAACCAGTTAGAGAATTTTGGCAAAGAAAAAAATTGTGTTGAGATGGTATTTTCCCAGTTCCTAGGAAGGTATTTTCTCAGTTCCCACAGGTGTGGTACTTAAGGTTGGTGTATGTCGGTACCCTCTTTCACAAATACTGTTGGCAGAAGACCAAGGATGTTCCCATAATGTTTGGGGTGGTCACTAATGAGATGTACTTAGCAGCACGTTTATCAGGATTCTGCAGAGTTGGCAGAAATGCAGTAAAGTCAAGAGTGAATCCCTCCTCTGCAACTTGTGAAACCCAGCAAAGATGCTGTGATAGTGAATGTGGATAGCGAATGCTTTACTGCTTTTTATTCACTGGATCTACATATTTCAGGACCCCTGCAAGCACACTTGGACTCTTTCTTCAGACTGTTCTTCGTATTACTTTTGCTTTAGCTACAGTAGCTGGCAATTTCCTAATGCAGATGGCGAGTCTACCACTGCTGCCCTGCACCACAACCCAGAGCAGAGTTGAGTTTCTCCCGACTGATTTTCAAGTAGTTAAAACAAGCACCTCAATTTGGGGAATTTTTAGGATTGTAAAAACAATCTACTGAGATGGTTTCAGCTGCACAGGATGAACCATCTCTACAGGTCAAAGTGGTTGTTGCAGTGATCTTCAGTGTGCTGAAACTGCTGAACTTTGAAATTACTGACATGAGCAATTGTGCACCCAAGGATATACATGAAAGGTGCACCTGTTTGATGTGTGATAAAGATTCTAAGATTGCTATGATAATCAGATTGGTAATTATATGCCCAGGCACATATTATGTCTGGCTTTGGAAGTACACTGAACATGCAAATAAGCGCTCTTGTTAAGCCTTTACTTTGTTTAAAGCACTGGAGATCACTAGCTGTACGATTCACTTGAACAGGCTGAGTACTATCCTCTACTCCTTTTCCTTCCTTCCTTCCTTCCTTCCTTCCTTCCTTCCTTCCTTCCTTCCTTCCTTCCTTCCTTCCTTCCTTCCTTCCTTCCTTCCTTCCTTCCTTCCTTCCTTCCTTCCTTCCTTCCTTCCTTCCTTCCTTCCTTCCTTCCTTCCTTCCTTCCTTCCTTCCTTCCTTCCTTCCTTCCTTCCTTCCTTCCTTCCTTCCTTCCTTCCTTCCTTCCTTCCTTCCTTCCTTCCTTCCTTCCTTCCTTCCTTCCTTCCTTCCTTCCTTCCTTCCTTCCTTCCTCCCTCCCTCCCTCCCTCCCTCCCTCCCTCCCTCCCTCCCTCCCTTACTTTCTGGAATAACTTAGAGGCAATATTTTTTCCTAGAGTAAGGGGGAAGACAAATCGAGGAAGCGAGTGTGCATACATACCCATACTTGTAGACACCATTAAACTTATACATATATCACGATCAAACCCACATATTTAAAGGATAAAATTGTTCACAAAATCAAGCTCTCAAAACTTAGGACCAGAATCAAGTTTGCCTGTACACGTTTAATTGAGTTTTGTTCTGGGTTTGCATTATGATGAGAGCTACATATTTTTTACCCACAGGTGCCTGGGATGGATTAGGATCATTTGCTGGGCAGCTTTTCAATATTCTATTTTATCTTCATAGTTCAGCACGTGGCCCTATGTCTCAGATATTGCACTCTATTCAAGCTGTGCTCTGGATACATAATTATTAATTTCATCAGCATCTTTTTGGTGGCAGTCACTGCTATTGTTTTCAAGTGGCTTGTAAATAGCAGTGAATCCTGTTTTCCCTCTCTGAGATGAGGGGACACTGTTATCTTCATTTTTCAGGTGGAGCGAAAAGACACAGGAAGATTAAAGTCCAGGGGTTCCACTAATTTCAGCCACCAAAGATCTCTGCTAATTACCTTTGTGGAAAGCTGATAGCATTAGCAATAGCCTTTTTGTGGTCCAGTGCTAACAAAGCCTCGCCAGCGACAGTCACAGCTATTTGCTGACAGGGGAGGCACTGGACCCCTAAGCAGCTCCGGGACTGTTTCAGGGAAATATGCTGTAGACAGACACAGGCTGATCTGCTCATCTCCTCTACAGCACATGATCCGTAGGCAGCCAGCTCCCCCACTCCCCATCCTTGCCTCCAGCTAAAGAGGGCACTTTTGTCCTTGTGCTACTGACAGTGAGCCAAATGGGGGCTCTGCTGCCAGCCCCGGTGACCAAACTCAGCCTTAAACAGCAGCTGCTTGACAGTGAGAAGGCATCCTAGTGGGGACCATGCCCAGAAAGCACAGACTCTTTGAGGAATACAAGTGCTTTCCTGTGCTAAGCATGCTCGGGCTGTCATCTTTGGAAGGCATGTAGCATGGGCATACTTGGGTTGATTTGCAGAAGAGTAGCAGATGACCTGTGAACCTTTCAAGAAGATGGGGCCAGGGTATATATTTTCACTTAAACTTGTTCTTAGAGAAAAAAACCAAACAGCCTGGAGCTGGATATTTCTCTTAGTATACAGCCTGCAGCGAAATCATCCTAGAAGGCTTCAGCCCAACAGGTTAAACTCTAGCAAAATTGTTAGCAGATGAAGCAGTGAAATTCTGGGTGAGTTTACTGTTGAGTAGTTCTTGTAGTGGCCTTACTGCTAATAAGAAGGCGTATACACACACGTATGCACCCACACATACACATGCACATACACAAGCATAATAATTAACAGAACACTAGATGCCCTCTCATTTATTTTACTTCTTCTTTTCTGTAGAGCTTATTCTTGTAGACAGTTCACTTTAATCCTGAGTGGATGGAAATGGCAGGAGTTTGTATAAAATTGGTGCAAGTTTTTAGCCACTGAGAGCAGAACCCATCAGAAGGCAATGCTGAATAAATCCAGAGGAATATCGTGGCTTTAATTGTGCACCGTGCTGAGCATACCTACTGCGGCAGAAGGTGACTCCCACCCCAGTGATGGATGAGATCCTGAATAAGCTAGGACTTCCTCATGTTTCGCTGATGCAGAATTGCTTAAAGCTTCATGCCGTGGTCTAATTCAAATTAATTGAATTTAAATGGTAAACAAAGAAACATACAAACAATTGAAGTAAAACATGAAGGAACCACTGCAGTCATTCCTCTTTTGTAAATGTGGTAACACCTTTGGAGGAAAAATCATGAGAAATAGAGAGAGGAAAATATCATTTGCCTATAAAAAAAAAAAGTTAGACCTTTTATAAAAGTGACCTGCCCTATATTTTGTATATTAATTATTTCTTTATGCATAGTCTGAGGTATAATTATGGGCTCAAGTTTACAAGAAATGTGAAATAATAATTTAATCCCCCTGAGATGTATTGTCAGTGCCAGTCACATGCTTTTGATACACATGTAAAATTCAGTGGAAACCATCTTAACTGTTTTCCTTCTTATTAAACAGTCTTCCAAAATCTATAATTCAGTGAGACATTAAGCAGTTGGCGTTTGTTGCTATACAATCCTGTTCCACAAACCCCACTGTGAATTCAGCAGGGCATTCGACACTAGCCAGCTTTTGTTATCAGTAACTCTACATGAAAGAACTCGCATTTTCCAGCTAATGAAACAAACCAAAGAATAATAAAGTTGTTCAGTATTTTAAACCCTTATTTTGGATTACAGCTCAGTGATTTCAATGCAAAGAACTGTCGAGATGCTCTTAAATCCAAGTGTCTCTCACTGCTAAGTAACCGTATGCTTTTATCTGCTGTAGATGAACATATACAAGTTATAGCAACGTTTAGACATCAGTAGGATAACATCACCAAATTCTAAAAGGGGATGTCAAATATTCAATGAGCTGTATGTATATTAGGAAACTATGAGTTTAAAAGGTAGACAAGACACTTGGATCTGAAGATGGTGAACAATGCAGGCTGAAAATACAAGGTAAAAAGTTTAAAACCCAAGACACCACCTCCCCTTATCTTCCTAGCATGACCGTTGTTTTAGAACTCTTATTTCTGCAGAATGATAACACGTTTTGTCTGTCACATAGTTTATTGACTGAAAGGTTTGTCAGCATCACTCTGGTCACAGACGCTGACCTCAAAAACCTCTTTGGACTTGGAGTGCACTGAGGTCCCAACAACTTCTTGATGGCCACTCAAAAGTTTGGATGGTGCCTGTGACCACTTCCCCTGTGTAAGCTCAGCTGGACTTGAGAAGCCAGGTTTGGCTCAGCAAAGTGGCCAACATTGCCCCTGAGATGACCGAAGTGCAATGGATGCAGTAGGCAGCAGGTTTCTCATGGTGAAGTGTCTGGACTGGATGCGGTGGCAAGGGGCTGCTGTGTTCAGGAACTCTCGGCACAGCAGGGATCAGGTGGGGCATCACTGGGGCATCCTCAGCAAATCCCTCTGGCTTCTGGAAAGGTCAAAATGGAGATGACGCGAAGACAAGTCAAAGCTATTTGAAACTGTGGCCTCTGGCTGGTGTTTAACTCTGCCCCGTGCTTCTGAGGCCATCCTTGTACTGTCACTGTGCACAAGCCGGGGCCTTTCCATCCCTCTTTTCTTTCTTATTGCTTACTTGGCTGAAGAACAGGATGTTTACCATCTGCTATGACATGTAACACCAGGCTTGTTTCTCAGATTAACATTAAGGAAAGGGGTACAACACAGGTTTTGGAAAAACACAGCCCTACCCCTCTTCCTTGGATTTTGTTGTCCGTCTACCTCCATCCTGTTCCACAGAAGAAGGGAACAAACTGGATTTATCAGCCTCGTGGGAGTAACAAGAAATGTCCCATTAAGCTGGAGAAATTCTTTCAAATGGGAGGCATTTCAATTTAGCAGATAAAATACTGTATTGGGGAAGTGAGTCCTCTGAGTTTAAACTCTATAAGTGCAGGAGAGCCTGTAGCCCATGGTCAATAATATTAGGGTGAATCTGTGCTGCTTAAACCAGGACAAGTTTTGCTGCTTATCTACAGATGGGCAGGCCAGAGATTTTTGCTTTTCTGTCCTTGTGTTTTTCAGCTTTTTTTTGCCTAGTGGAATTATTGCCAGAAAAATATTGTTGAAATCATTGCCAAGAAATAACTGGAAATATCTACCTTTTATAGAAAAATGCTCCATTTCCCTTCCTTCTGCACTCACAAATCAGAGATATCTCATTTGCTTTTCTTGTTGATGGGAATCACATCAGAGCTCAGAGAACAATTTTGCAGAGGGAAGGAAGGGTCAGTCAGCAAAATTACAGAAGCTGTTTCACAGGATTTGTTCTGTCCAGCAAAACATCGTGCCAGCAGACAGTTTCCAGGTTGTGCAAAAATACATAATGCATTAATAATCTTGATTTTTAATGAGTTTTAAAATGAATTTGTGTTGGTGCAATCAGTTTTGTTAACTGCTGAGCAACAGTATATGTGTTCACAACTAGTTGTGGAAGTACAATGGGAGGCATGCAGATAGAAGCTGGATTTAAACCAGCATGTTCCAATTAAATACGTGGCTGATAACTACACAACTGGAGACTTGCAACAATGGTAGTGTCAGGAGAGATCAAACAGGTGTTTGAAGACACAGTGCAAAGGCAGCTTCAGGGTTGAAATTCTGCACTCTGTGGTGCCTGTGAGGAGAGCTGTGTCTTTTCACTGCAAAAACCTAGACAGTGGATGTGAATGGGAAGCAAGGAAAAAGGCCATTGACTGCTGACAATTGCAAGAACTCTAAATCTGCCAGGACAGCAAGGTCTCAGGGCCTTGTTTTTGTCCCCTGGTCTAGAAAAAAGAGGGTTTGTTCGCATTATGGAACATTGCGGAGACAGAGCATCAGCCCCTGTGTGCAATAACTGCAACTTTAAACTATCTTTTTGAATAAGATTTCTTAGGAAACAAGTTGTTAAGTGTATAGATTGCTGCAGCTGAGGATAAAGAAAAGCACTGTATTTTAAAAGATCTTCTAAATTGTTAGGGCTTGTTAAGGTGACATCCATTGCCTCAGAGGATAACTCAGGACCATTAAGGCATATTTTAAATTGCGTTGGGGTTTTTTTTTGACTTTTGGACATACAAGGATGAGGAGTAGTTGCCTGTTTTCAGACTGCTTCAGGGAAGAAGGTCAGATTCTTTTGAAATTGCCCCATTGTATGGCAACTTCTAGGGTTAAAACCTGGAGCAGAATTGTTCATTGCCAAAACCCTTTTGCTGATCTCTTTGTAGACAATTGGCAATGCATACATAAGACATCTGCAACACATGGCACCAACCTGCCTGCTATGGTGTAGGTTAATGTGCAATTGTCCATTAGGAAGCCCATCTCCATAGTACACTTCAGGACAGTGCAGCAGCTTTGAATAACCTTCAGCTATGCTATTGTTTTTGTATGTGCTGGAGAAGAGTTCCTGAGCTTTCTGTATTTGTTGGTAATGCAGGAGAAGTAGAGTGTCTTTCTCTGTGGATTTTAGACACCACACAGAGATCCTTCTTCCCTTCATACTCTTGGCGACCAGCAATTGTTGCAGGGGTACAGATGAGGACCCCCGAGTCCCTTCCCAAGTGACTTCCCATTTTACCATTGGAGAAGGGAACTCAGAAACCCTTTGTGAGTCCCTGCTGTAGGAAGCCAGTCTTGACTTCTCTAGGTCACCGAGTTTGAAGATTTTGTGGTAGGTCATTACTGTGAGAATGCCCTTATTTCCTAGGCAATGAGGTAGAGTTTCCTAGGTTTGTTACAAATCTTGGGGAAAAAATTGGGAGAGAATCTTAGAGATGGAGGGAAAGCAAGGAGTTCTTCTGCCTATCTATCCAGCCCCAGACTCCTTACACCATGAACATCACAGGACAGTAGGGAATACTCAAGGCAGAGAAAACAATGGCCAAATCTTTTCTTGTCTGTCTATGTTTTCAAATGCATGTATCCAGCTGAACATACAGAAAGCAACCTGTTTGTAATTTCCTCAAAGTGGTGCCTATTTCTTGGCAGGGAAAATGCAGGTTCAGAGACAGCAAGATATACTCTACACATGCCAAGAGCAGCGAGGAGATGGGCTTGGAGCAATGTCCATGTCCAGCAGAGAGCAGCTGTCCCAGCCACCAGTGCCGCTCAGACAGGAGGGTAGGTGAAGGGGTTGCTTGCAGGCTCGGAGCTGGGCAAGGCATCTGTTGTCTGCTGCCTGTGCATAGTTGGTGACCCCTGCAGCCCAGTCCGGCTCCAGGGGTGCATAGACTTCCCAGTGCTGGGATGAAAGACCGTGAAGGGGTCTTGTCCTCTATTATCTTTCCAAACAGGAATTATCAGTGCTAAAGATACACAGCTATCCTTCTGGACAGCTTCAGTATTCCCGATTGTTGTCCCTCAACAGAGGAGGCTGCCAAGCCCTGACACAGTTGCTGGACCAACTGCAGTTGTCTAACTTGCTAATTTTGCCAAAGGCTAAGGGGAGATTCCTCAGGAAGAGTTTAGTCACCAGGGTGATGATACAAACTGGATGACGTGGAAATGGCATGGTGTAAAGCGAAAAGAACAGAACAGAACTGAACAGAACTAAATATATTTTCAAAGCTGATAGCTGCTTCACAATCCTATTCCCTGGCCTCCTGATCTTGAGGCTGACTCCTCTGTTGTGGCAGAAAGAGCAGGAGAGGTTAACTGTGGAATTAACCACTCCTTATACAACCAGCACAGTTTCTGCACCAGAGAGATATAAACAGCAAAATGAGCAATTTTCAAGGAAAAGTGCAAGTGTGGATTACTGTCAGCGTAGGGGAAATAAAGGGGCTTCAGTCCCCTTAGACTCTGGGCTGCAGTTAAGTGACTTTGGTGTGCTTAGCCCATGCGAAAAGAAAGACTTGACACATGGGCAGCTCAAGCAGTATTATTTAAATGTCAGGATTACATGACAACTAAACTGCTACTTTTTCTATTAAAAAACCCACCCTGACTTTAAGAGCATCCCCTGCCTCAGGTGGTTAACCAAAGGGCTCTCTTCTTACAAAGCTTGTGAAAGCATCATGGAGGCTTATTTGTCAAATAATTGTAAAACCAACAATATTATCACAAAAAACAGACTTCTGCAGAGCTTCGAGGTCCTTCCCAAGGAGCCCCTTGCAGGGCGGAGGGGAAGTGGCTGGGGGAAGCCCCCATTCTTGTAAAATTTTACATGCCTAAAGAATTTTGCTGCTAAAGAAAAACAAACCAAGACAGAACTAAATATATTCTATATGCACACGGCTATAAAAATCATCTCTGTACTCGCTTTGCATTGCTTGTCCTTCCCCACACACCTCTTTGTCATTCAAAGTATGCTCATAGGAAACTTCAAGGGAAGCTGCCAACAACATTATCAACATCAAGAGAGACAGACACACCAATGACACAGGATATAAGTGAAAGGATACCACTGAGAAAAGCTACACAGATGGTTTTATAGATTAAAAAATCTGGCATTTCTAAAGCTCAGGATTGTTAAAAACAGAAAGAGATAGAGGGGGAGGGGGAAGAGAGAGGAGTAACTTACTTATTCAATCCTTCTGGTTTGATATTTCTGTAGGCCCCATCTGTACTTTGCAAGAATAGGTTTGTGCTTTTGGTTGCATTCCCAGCTTGTTCTTCTTGGTGTTTATAGACTATCCCAGATGTCAAGTTCTTCTTTTCAAAGCAAGCTGGTAGTTCCTCGCAGCAAGAATTGTTCTGTTCTAGGACTGTGCCAAGGCATTTTACATTTATAAAGTGATTTATAGTCCAGAGAAGTCCTGCAAGGAATTACTTTGCTGTTCCTAGGGCAGAAAGGCACTCAGTCTCTTTCTTTCTTGCCCTGCCTTACTTTTAAGTAGAACAAGTAGTTCTTAGTTATAGTCATTGTTCATTCATTCCCTCTTCGACTAAAATTAAATTACATATTCTAGCAGTTCTCAAACCACATCAAACAGTTCTTTCTAGGATGATTTCCACTGAAGGCTTCAGAAAGCAAACATATTCTGACCAACCTCTGGTAGCGTTATATTTGAACAAAAGTTTTGGAAAGACAAAATTACTTTGTCTCTTCCACAAGATTTCTGATATTATCAGCAGTGAGACCTTGACAACCAGATAAAAATGGTAAGCAGGACCTCGCAAGCCTTCTAGACTATTTGCCCAAAGTTATAAGGTTTCAGGAACTCTCACTTCTGTACAAATCACCCCAAAAGAGTCATCTCCTTCTGGCTAAGTAGTTTATGTCAAATGGGTGCTACTTCTGGGCACCCAGTCCACACTTCCTGGTACCACCCCTCTTCCCAGCTCTCCTGCTGAGTGCTGCACCCAAGCATCCACCAGTTTTGCTGTGCACACTTTGTGATTGGCTGTGGTCCCAACCAAAAAGAAGGCAATAAAGAGATCCAGAAATATTTGCATCTGTTCCAGACCCCTAGCCAACTAGGGTTGTGCTGAAGTTCCAGTGTTTCCATGGAAGTAATAAAATTGCTGCTGACTCATGAGGTCTCAGAGAGTCACTGCAGGCACAAACTGTCCTTGGGTCACCTGCAGCATCTTGCATGAAAGAGGGGCTATTCCAGGCAGCTGATCATGTCACTCCATTTCATAACCCAAGCTAATGTAATCATGCATCTTTATCAGTGTCTCTGTTTAAATGTTTGGGCTCAAGACAAGTGTTTGATGCAAAACCCATTTCTAAGCGAACAGGTATTTTCTTTCTGAGGACTAAAGGGAAATGAGCTTCTGAAAAGAAAACGTACAGCCAGAGATATACAGATAGACAAATGGGTGGATGATAAATAGCTTTTTTTACTCTGATCTGTTTCTAACATATTTCAAAATAGCAGCTTTGGAAAATGGTGCTTCCTTTTACAGTCTTTGTCTGAAATAGTAAGTGTAGTTTGCTAGAATTTCAGTGTAACTCTTTAATCACCACATTATCTTTTAGCAAAGGTTTGCCTTTCATCGTTAAGTAATTCACTCAAGGTAACAAGATAAAGCCTGAGGAATACAGTAGTCTCAGATGTAAGCCTTATTTTACAATAAAGAACAGAACAGTTAGGCTTTCTGTAGAGCTTTTTTTATGTGTGTGTTTTCTTGCTTTGTTATAGCTTGAAGAAAGCAAAGATTATAATATGTACATACCGATCAATATTAAACTGGTAGAGTAAGATGTCAAGGAGAAAAAAAACTCTAAATCATATTACATTTCAACACCCACAGAGAAAATCCTTGCATTGTTAAATGACAGCAATAAAACTAATAATTGTTATTTAGTTTTAAGTAATGAACCAAATACAAAATAGAGAATTTGCTACATTGCCTCCCAAATGGAGCTTATTACAATGCTGCTTGAATGTTTGTATGATTTTAATTTAAACATTTTCTCTTCAGGTCTTAATAATAGGCATGGTTAGTTGTAATTTACTCCCTCTTCAAAGGCAAAAAAATGAAAGAGGAAGCAAAATACTTTAGTAACTCATATGTGAACAGAAGTGGCTCATTCAGCCAGAGGAGTTTGGTAAGGTTGAAAGTCAGACAAATTCACCCCGCGATTTATCTTACAGCCAGGTAAGGGCAGGATTAGCATGTGGGCTCTCCAAAGCTGCTCCCCCAGTGAGAAGGAAGAGACAGTCATCACTCTTTATTGGGTCTTTGTTCTACTATAAAACCCTCACAGAGAAGAAATATAAAGAAAAATTTGTGTTTCTCAAAAGAAGATCATCATGCAGTCTGATAGATACTTCAAGGATTTTTTTTATTATTATATTTTTAATATATAAACAACCAGGAAAGCGTTTAGAGGTGAATGTTAATATATTCCACTCCTAGTGGCCCACAGGATTCTCAATTCTCAGTTCAGTTTTTTCATTATGCATCCTTTGTTTCTGGAATTACTGTGATAGTTTACTGGTTTGAAGGATTGTAGAGTTGCAGTCATAAATAGGAGCAAATCTTAACCTTGAAACTTGAATGACAAAATAATCCTATTTGAAACAACTCCTGAGTGGCACATGGAAGAGAAAGAAAGAAATTAATTCCATTTTTTCCTGTACATGACTACCTCGAGCTCACACTACTGTTTAAAATTGATGATATGATAAAATCCCAAATTTTAAAATGCCAGGCTCTGATTTTTTTATGAAGAAACAGAGGTGTGCTGGGGTATTAAATGCTAGCCTTGGGACCTGTGGATGCATGACCCTCTGTTTCCCACCTCCCATTGGGACACCAGTGCTTACATCTCCACATACAGGCAGAAATTATTTTGAAAAGCTTGGGCTCTGATACTCACCTGAAAGATAAATAAGGAAATTTTCCTCTTAGGCTACATTTGATTTCTTTAAATATTTTTGTTCTTTGGTGTCTAGTGTGCCTTTTCAGTGCAGCACGGCTGGTTGTTCACCCTGCCAAGCTGGAAGCAACAGCTGAACGGAGGGCTTGCTGCTTTGCAGGGCCGCACATCCTCCCTCCAGGCACCCACCTGCTCATCTGAGTGTCTGCAATGGCCAGGTGATGCTTAAGAAACAGTATTTTGGGGAGGCTAGAGGAGAGGGAGACACCCCCCACCCCCCCCCCTACAGACCAGGACTTGGCTCAGACAATACTACAAGGGCTTTTCTCTGAATCCATCCTGGCTCTTGTCAGTTCTGAGTAGCTGGGAGATCTCAGCCACTTCCCTCTGCTACCCACAGCATGGCTTTCTGTGGGATGTATAAAACTGGAGTCTATGAGCTTTTTACAGACTACTAGGTAATGTTTAATAGGTCACAACATATGGAAGAATAGATTGGAGATTCATGAATAATTTGTTGTTAATTTTTATTGTACCTATAATCATTATTCTTCCTTATAGGAAACTCTCCTTCCTGATGGTCACATTGGTACTAAAAATGATAAAAAAAAAAGAATGTCTTTAGCACTGTAAAGTAAATCAGACAGTAAAACACAATGCCATGAAAGATGTTCCAAATGATCAGACTTTGACTGGCTGCACCACAGCAGCAAGCAGAGACGCCAAGGCCTGGCTCGCCCTCCTGTAGCCGAGGTCACACGGCACAAACCCGATACTGTTTGGGCTGAGACCCTGATACAACCTCCTAAGTATTTACATCTGTGTTAAGTAGTACTCTGGAGCATACTGGGACAATCCCCATGCCTCAAACTAGTCATACATACCTTTATAAGCTCAGGAGACTCCGATATCCTTTTCCAGATGTGCAGAAAGCTTCAGGCCAAGACAGACTTCCCCCTTATATGTGACAACTGATAGGAGAAACCAGGAGCACGTGACAGTGACACCTGGAAAATGCCTCCTGATGTGATGTCCAGAACCATTTGGATTCAGCTACTTTTTCAAGGGAAACTGATAGAGAATATGTGTTTAGTAATGAGATATGTCAAGGAGTGTGTTAGAGGTCTAGAATAGCTATACAGTACCCAAGGTAAGAGAATTTTATGTTACCAGTATAATATTTTCCATCCTCTAGATTCTGTTTCAGACAGACTCATACAACCACTGTAAAACATATTGACATTGCACTTCCCCCCCTCCCAAGATTAATCTAGGAAACAGCTGGGAACACAGTATTCATATCTATTTTCCTTATTCATTGCACTGAGAATTTTTAACACCCTCAAACTATTGGACAGCCACTAATCTGTAAGCTGCAAGAGGCTGGCCATAAGAAACGAAGGTAGGAAATTATTTTTCAAATGATGCTACAGTCTTTGTCCTCAATCAAACTTAAATTGGAGAAAAAAGTATTTAGAAAGATATTATTTAAGCCTGATTGTACACAAAGCAAAGAGAGTTCTTGCTGCTAGCAACAAAACTCTTGGGATTTATCAAATATCCAGTGTTGAAGATAGATTCTAAAATCTAGGACCAATTAAATATGCACACAGACTACAGTTTAAAAGAGACTCGAATGTTCAATTCTGTGAAAAATTTAAGAAAAGTTACCTCTAGCTAAGAGGATATAATTGAATACTACTTATGGTGAGGGATGAAAATGTTGAAACAATGCCAAGTCTGTATGGTAGACAGAGAAAAGTGAATCCTATACCTAACTGGTTATCTAACAAAGTTCAGAGGTATTATATGTTTGTAGATGGTCAGAAGAGAGTGTAGGAATAAAACTGAACCTCAAGTGCTTACTGTTCTAAGAGACAATCTAGCTAAGGGAAAAGGTAACACGCATACTTTTACATATATACACAAAACACAGGAAGGTTTATAGATAACCCATCATCAACTTTAACGGGGATGACTTGCAGCCACATCAAGTAACCAGGAGGTTGTGGGACACAGATGTTGGTACTAAACCAGGCTGCAGTCTTCTTAATTTTCGTAGCAATTCACTGCTTCTTTTTAAATCCAAGACTACTGCATATTGCATAAACCTAGGGACCAGCATAGTGTTTTTCTGATCACCCAGGCCAACACCAGTACATAAGCCAGGGAACTGCAGGCATCTTAGGATCCTTCATCCTTGCCTTAGAGCAAAGATATCCTTGGAACCTCCAGCAAACTAAGTAGGCACTCAGCTATGCAATGATTTCAGCATTATTTTGGAAATATTAGCAACTTTCTCCAAAGGGAAACAAAATTAAGAGCCTTTAAGTATAGCTGATAAAATTGAAGGATCTATTGTTTGGGAAGTGTTTTTGAGTCTGGCTCAGATTAACAGTGATCAAAATGCATTGCTATCCTCAGAAGGCAAGAGAATGCTTTTGTCTCAGGCCTTTGCTTAATGACAAATGTTAGATTTTTGCATCTACAGATCTGACCTGAGGCTGCAGAAGTGCTCAAACAGGAGAACAAGGAAAGCAAGGAGGAATTATATGCAGCTAAAAGGCAAACCTCTCAATACAGGTTAAACCTTTTTTTGCTTTCAGCTGCTGTCTCTCATCTCGTATTGCCTTATCTACCATCTAGCTGACAGTCATAGGCACCGTGCAAAATGAGGCATAACAAAGCCAGGAGACAGAGGGAAATTGCTTCCCTCTACATTGGTGGCTTATGCTCAGTGCCAGGGAGGAAAAGAAGGCATGGGCATGCAGTCTGAAGGCATTGTCCCTTGCTTGGTGAAAGAAGAGCCTGGACGTGCAAACCTCGAGAAAAAGTCCAATATTTATAGGGGCCAGGGAAGACAGAAGGAAATTACATATCATAAAAGCTGGGACCCCCTGTTTCATCCAGGAACAAGGCAGAATCATAATCTCAAATGAAGGATTTCCTTGGAAGAAAAAAAGCAGAAAAGTGTGGTACCCCTGCTTAGAAGATAAGACCAAAAGGAAGGACAGACCAAGAAAGAATTGCTCAGTTAGGGAGGAAAAAATAATCATAGTGGGAGAAATGATGGAGTTTGCACCATAAGAGCAAGCACTAAATACAGAAGCTGAATGAAACTATTTAAGAGAGACAGTGGGTCTCAGTGCTTGTTACAGCTAATGCCAAGTAATATTAATTTACCCCACCAGGTATTAGTGAATATTAACATTATGTCATTAGCAAGCTTTCAGTACCACTGATAGTATGTTATGCTTTTTCTGGGGTGAAATAAAAGAACTCAGTTTCTAGCCCTACTAATTTTATATCTTTTATGAGCAACACATTCACTTTTAAAAATAAAATACAGCATGTTAAGGTAGTAATTTACAGCTAAAGCAACTATTTTCTGGTGCTCTCATTAAGCCTATTTTATGCACCTGTCTTCTATTCACTCTTTTGAAATTGTAGACCACAAATAAGTGTACTGGGAGTGGGTAATTAGACATAATTATTGTTTCTTTGTAATATTTTGGGATGTTGAGAAGATTTCTTATGTGAGGGTGTCCTTTGTGAAGAGGGAAATATTCATTGTGATGCTGAAGCTTGTGACTTGAACCTGCACATTGACACCAGCATGCAGTGAGAAGAGCAAGAAAGAATTATAGTGGGGTGCTTGCAACAGCAAGAAAAAATCCTAATGTGGTCAGTGCTCATTTAAATAATTTTCATGAAATATTTGCATTCTTATGTTCTTTGATTTCACAGATTTGCTATAATGATGTGTATGTTTAAATACATCTTTTTTTTTTTAAGAAATGAGAGAATTTCTCTATTAATTTGCAAATCTAAACTACTCAATTCAAACAGTAACTGCGACAGTGTGAAAAGCTATTTACAGGTCTCCAGCCATCTCTGGTTTCATCAATTTGTTTTTCAGTCTTTGTTGTTATTTCTTGTTTCTTATGCATCTCCTGGGACAGCTTCTTGCTTGAGGAGAGAATGTCAATAGCTCATTTGTCCTCCAGGATGTTTCCTTGCAACAATGAAAATACTCCCCAAATTTAGTCTAGTTCTTTTGCCTCATTTCTGTAAATTCAAGGAAAATAAAAAATGGTATTTCAAGAAACGAGAACATCATCTGAATGAGACTGCTGTGTAATAACAGCCTGGTTTTGCTTGGTTTGTATGGAGGGATGTTCAAATAGATTATAACTTTCAAAAATCCATTAGTGAAATTCCAGACCATTTTAGACACTAGATTCAGAGCAGTGTAGGTGCTAGACAAAGTTCTTCCTAGAAGGGCTTTTTGCTTTGTTTTGTAGTTCACCAACATATTAATCAAATTTGTAATTAAACCTCATGTTCCTGTAGACTAGTGTGCTGGAATTTTTATTTAAGGACTAGTTTCTGTTTTGCTGGGGCCGTAAGGTATTTCTTAGCCCATGCAGTATGATGATGAGCTGTGATTTTGTGGTATTGTTTGAAAAACAAAGGTAAGGAAGTATGAGCGTGAATGCACACAGGTATTTGTATTCCAGATGGGTTCTAGAAAGAAATAAACTTAAATTTAGAGGAGGGCTTAAGTTTTTTAAGATATAATATACAGAAGAAGCACCTGTTCTTTATCTCTTTACCTGCAATTTATAAGGAAATGTAATTTTTTTTGTTTGGATCACATCTACCAGGGGAAATTAATAGCAATAGCTGTTCTGGATTAATTCTCCACACAAATGATGAGTTAATATCAAACAGAAAAAGCGCATTCTTATTCCAGAATTCGAGTGCACACATAAGGAAAATAGCCTTACAAACTTCTTCCATATTGTATTCTTGCCTGAATTTGATCCAGATTAATTTCTTTACAAGCATCCTGGAAAAAAAATCTTCTCTTTATTTTTAGGAAAAAGACTTCAGGGTAGTTCCTCTAAACCTGGATCTGAACTGTGAGAAAAGAAAAACTACCCATGCACTGATTTAATCTTATTTCCTTGTATTTACTACTTCAGTTCCTATCTGATTATTCTTGTGGAGTTACTGAGCATCAGGAGGCTTGGAGCTGCATACAAGAGACATAAGCTCTACACTGAACCCATTGTCCTCCCTCCCCCTCCAAAAAAAAATCTAATGAAAAAAATGAAATTATATTCCCTGAAACAGATCTATAACAAAAAAATAACATTAAATTCATAGCTGGAGTTTGGTGTAGCAGCTGAGACTGTAACTTCCCTGTCCACATCTGTATCTATCCATAAAATCTGTGAAATGGTTGAACCTTTTATCTTCTGAGACTCTGACAGATTTTTTTTCTCTCTTTGTTAGCATAAATGACTACTTGGTAGAGGGACCAGATTCTCATATTAGTTACATGTTATTGTCTAACATATTGTAGTCTAACCTAACTTTCCCTCCCCCCTTTCCCGACCCCAGACAAAAAGTCTCTAAAAACCTATGGGAAATTAGGGGAGAAACTGTATTAGAGAAAATCAGCTCCCATATATACAAACCAACAACCTTTTGACCTTCCTTGCCAGAATACACACGATAAGGGTAATTGCCAGCACTGTTATTTGTTCCCATTTTAGTAAGTCTGTTTTTACAATAAGTGTTAGAGATAAGTACTTTGATGGCTATTTCTCCAAATGTCTGGTTTAAATGTACCATAAAACACACTAGATGGTGTGCACATTAACACCATATACTGACAAGAATAGCAGATTAACATTAAACACTCTTAAAGGGGAAAATGTTTCTAAATTCTGTTTCCTTGGGTTAGTCACCACAATAGGAAACAATTAAAAAAAAATTCCTTCTATACTTAGTTTACTTTTTTTCCTCTTCTTCCTTTTCTTCTCCTTCTTTTAAAAAAAAAAAATTCCAGGGTGCTTTTGGAGTCAGAAGATTCAGGTTCGATGCTTCTGGTGCTGTGCAATGAAGTGAACAAGCTTGTACTTCCAGAGCTGGGAAAAAGTCACAGCTATCTGTCTCTACATCCTCCTGCTCCTTCACCATGCACAGACACTCTCTGCACTTGCACGTTGGGTTGTTTTGTACATAAGGTAAATGCACATCGCCATGATTGGTGCACAGTGTTGTTATAAAAATAATCAAGAGGTTTTCTGCATTTTCATTACTGCTGCTCCAAATTTTTGCCTTTCAAATTCTCTTATGTATCCCAAACATAGCTGTTGGACCTACACTGAAGAGAAACTCATGATTTTATCCCCTGGAAAGAGTCAATAGTTTTTAATTCTAAGAACCTATAAAGCTTTTTAGTAAGCACACTTTTATATGTTCTTACAAACATTATCTCTTCTCTTTTGCCCCCCTAGCAAAACACTGAACACTTAATACTTCCTATGTGTGTCACTTTGCCATCACTGCCATCATCGTTACGCCTTTCAGCTTTGGTGTTCTGTTCTGCCTTTTTCTATAACTCCTAAACAATAGCCTCCAGCTACTTATTCCTTTTCTTTTGCCATGGTTTCAGTTGGAATGGAGTAAATTTTTTTTCCTAGTAGCCGGTACAGTGCTGGATTTAGCATGAAAATAATGTTGATAGCATACTGATGTTTTAGTTGTTGCTAAGTAGCACTTAAACTTGTGAAGGACTTCTTAGCTTCTGATGCCCTGCTAGCGAGAAGCTGGGAGGGGGCACAATCAGGACTGCTGACCCAAACTTGTCAAAGGGATATTCCATACCATATTACGTCATGATCAGTATATAAACTGGGGGGAGTTGGCTGGGAGATGCCACAACTTGGGAATGGGCTGGGCATCAGTCAGCAGGTGAAGAGTAATAGGGTTTCACTTGTTTTGTATTTATATAACATAACATAACATAACATAACATAACATAACATAACATAACATAACATAACATAACATAACATAACATAACATAACATAACATAATGCAATTTTTTCTGTTTTCCTTTTCCAGTCCTATTAAAATGTCTTTATCACAACATACAAGTTTTACCTTTTTTTTCCTATTCTCTCTCCCCATCCCTCTTGGGGCACAGTGAGTAAATGGCTGTGTGGTTGTTTTAGCTGCCTGCCATGTTAAACCACACCACTTTTTTTTTTTTTCTTTTTCCCCTTTTCTTGGTTAGTTTCTCCTTTCTATCTCTTTCATCAAGTATTTCACAACAACAACAGTATCTGATTAGTCCCTGTGATTTTTTTTTCCCAGTGACTTGTATAGAGAAAACATACTTTGACAGATTCTTCAGGCAAATAATGAGGATTTTGGAGATGGTTGGTCATGTGGTGCTTGAAATCCCTGCTGTAATGAATAACAGCCTTTCCCCAACTGGATGTGTTCCATTTCACTTTGTTTAAATGTCTGTCTCAGCTTCGCAGACTATAGAGTAGGACTGAATTCCTCTGAAATGTTTTCAATTAGCACTGTGTTCCCAAATTATCAAAGCAAAAATGTATCAGAGGGAGGAAAAAAAAAGCAAACAATTAACAATTTTATTTCAAGAACCTTAAACCATTTTGGTTGCTTAGCATAGCAAGAAACATTGTTTGAATGAAGCCTAATGAACTAATACTGACAGTCCGGTGCTTGTCAAGTGTTGTTTTTTTTCTCTTTAAATCAATAGAACACGTTGCTTTTATTTCTAAGCAGCGAGTACAAATAAGTGAAACATTTTAATTGAAAACTGAGCTCGTATATTCAGCATAAGGACAAAAAAAGGCAGGGAGCAGAAACTGTTTCCTTTGCATCAGCAGATGATGAGAAATTTTCTCCTCCTCTGTGAGAATGTGACTTGATATTTATTCCTTGGTGTCAGTGTGTTACATCCACTCACAATGCTCCAGAAATTATATTTTTTTCTCGACTTTGGATGTTTACCTTCTTTTCAAACCTCAGGGCATGCAGGAGGCTGGCCCCTGGATTTAAACTACTCGATGCAGTGGGAGCCCCTGTCATGAGAAGGCTAATTATGTTGACTGAAACACCACCCTGTGAGATTGGATGACTTATGACTGCCCAATTGTGGCTTTAGGAGATGGCGCTCTGCAGTGTCCCATCAGGTGGGAGTGAGAATTGCTTTATTGAAAGGAAAGACTCCAAGAGATTGATGTCCTGGTACCTACATGAAGAGATTTGATAAAATGCTCTTGTCTTCTGAATAGCTCTTTCCAGCTGTATTGTATTGCTGCTCACCAGGGATGAAATCCCACGCATCTGGCACCCAAGACAGCCAGCACTATTTTGCGTCCACATTCTTCAGCAGCAATGCAAGCATTTGGTGGGTAAAAGAGGGCTCTTGAACTTTATGAAGGTGATTCCTTTTCTATCTTCTCATGCCTCATCCCAAACAGAGGTCTGGGATCCTGGCTGAGGCTAGTTTTCTGTGCAGAGTGGCCATTTGTCATCATCTTGAAAATCTTCCTGGCAAAGAGGAATTTGGAGAAATGATCTGAATTTGATATAATTTCCTTCTTTCCTTCTTTCTTGATAGCTCATCAGCTTACCCCATAATATTTACAAGAGATTTTTAATGCAGTTAAAAGCTACAGTGCAAGATTTTCCTTAGTGGATTTCACTGCTGCGATGAGTGGGGCTTATTTTCACTTGTAATAGCCTAATATCTACTGAAATGCAAGTGTTTTCTTGTCAGCTCAGATAACAATGATGTCCTTTCCTCCTCAGGATCTGTCTTGGACTCAACTAAACTTTTCAACAACGTTAGCTCATTAACAATCAGAATTATCACAGCTGACACTGTGGTACTTCATGTTGGGTACTTCATTTTGGACAAACAATCCCATGCATAGCTATAGACTGGGGACAGAGTGGTTGGAGAGTAGTCAGGCAGAAAGGGACCAGGGAGTGCTGGTTGACAGGAAGCTCAACGTGAATAGTGTGGTGAGCAGGACCAGAGAAGTTATCATCCCCCTGTACTCGGCACTGGTCAGGCCTCATCTTGAATACAGTGTACAGTTCTGGGCCCCTCAGTTTGGGAAAGATGTTAGGATACTGGAATGTGTTCAGAGGAGGGCAACTAAGATGGTGAAGGGGCTGGAGCACAAGCCCTGTGAAGAGAGACTGAGGGAGCTGGGGTTGTTTAGTCTGAAGAAGAGGAGGCTCAGGGGAGACCTCATTGCTCTCTACAACTACCTAAAAGGAGGTTGTAGTCAGGCAGGGGTTGGTCTCTTCTCTCAGGTGACCAGTGACAGAACTAGAGGGCATGGACTCAAGTTTCGTCAGGGAAAGTTTAGGCTTGATGTGAGGAAAAAGTTCTTCACTGAAAGGGTGATTGGCCATTGGAATGGGCTGCCCAGAGAAGTGGTGGAGCCGCAGACCCTGGAAGTGTTTAAGGGGAGACTGGATGAGGCACTGAGTGCCATGGTTTAGACGATGGGTTGGTGTTAGTTTTGGTGTTAGTGTTGGGTTATAGGTTGGACTCGATGATCTCGGAGGTCCTCTCCAACCTTATGACACTGTAATACTGCGATACTGTGAAGATGAAATTATCATGCAGTATAGTGGGAACTGCAGACATAAAACCAGAGTAGGGATCGGATGGGGAAAGATGGGAATCCCTCCATCCTCTGCTCTGGCTGCCAATAACACAGGTGTGACTGCAATGAAAGGACAAGCTGCAGTTACACAACCAAACAATATTGTAGGGACTTGAGGAGGAAGGCTATTTCTTGCCCTAATTACCCATTTAATATAGTAGGAAAATTTGTGCAGGATTTTAGAGGATGATATTGTTCTGTTCAAGAGCTTTTCTTGAAAATCATCTTCTGAATTGGTGCAAATTCCTGTTCACAGGAATATAAAAACATAGTCTGAAAGTTAGGCATGTGATGCACCGAAAAATAAGAGTAAATTTCTTCATGCAGAGTGATGAATATAATGCACTCCATTTATAGCAGTTATGTTTACAAGTTATGTTTACAATAATAATAAAACAGGTTTATAAGATAGAGTTCCATGCTGGTGATAGAATAGTTAAGGAATTCCTGGTCCTTTTTCAGGATTTTTTGTGACTGGTACTTCTCACAAAACTCTTGTTACTGTGCAAATGCAATTAAGATAAGCATTTTGAAACAGATATGTTCCATCTTCTGTATAGAAAACAATAGCAGGGATGATTGTCAGTGAATAAATACAGAAAACAGGCCAGCCTTTCGATTTTCTAACACATAACTGAATAAATCTCTTCCATGTGAAACAATTCCGTAGAAGAAAGATTTCATAGTGTTGCTGGACACAGCAGTAATAGCTGCCTCTTTCCTCTCTGCCTTGAAGTCTCAACATCTGGCAGTTTTACCTTGACTTTCAACAATTTGCTTCTTTCAGGTAAATATCACTTGCCCTTGATACAAACGGAGGTTCAGCAAACGGAGACACAAAGTCAAAACCCAAAGGCATGAACAAACAGTGGTTGCACGTTTCAGAAATGCTGTGAGTGTGTTTTAAAGGTATGTGATGACATAAACACCGTGTCCTGGTTTGATAATATTGAGAACTTATAACAGGAATCAGGAAAGTTTTGAAGTAACGCCTCTAGATAAAACTTATTATTGAAGCAACATTATGACTGCTCACCAAGAAATTCATCTATTGCATTCCTCCACTATTAGTTCTCCAGACCAATAAGTAGCAGCTGGACCTAACATGGGCCTTTCACATGCTGGAGCATATACCTGCTTTCACCCAGCCAGAGAGGGAGCATTAATACTCCCCTGCAGCCAGGAAAACACACGTGTGCTACCAATTAGGAAACATTTCAAAGAGCAGCTTTGCAGCCCATCTGTGATCTGCAGACCTCAGTTTGGGAACCATTATTCTCTACTAATGGCACCTGGGGAGAGGGAGGGATGGAAAACTGTGGGGTCTGAGGGAGCAGAGTCTATTAAATGCTATGGCAACAGGTAGCAAAACAGAATTCTGCCTTTCTCCTTTATTAATTAGTAGCTGTTAGCATCTGGAGTTGACTGTCTGTTGGTGGATTTAATTTGCTGCACTCAATCTTGTGATGGTGCAAGGAAACTGAAGGGCAATGTAAGGATCAGGCAAGCCAAGAGGTAAAAGAAATATTAGGAAAGAGCTCCTCTACACTTATTTTGCAATGCCATGTTTAAAATAAAATCATGGTTTTGGAGGCCTGGGAGTTATATGCAGTATTTTCTGCCCTGTCTAAATTGTTTTGCTTACATTCTCTGCATTCTTTTGGAAGAAAACATTCCAATACAGATCATTTCACTTGTTTGAAATTTCCAGGAAACAAAATTGCCAATTGAAAACAAAACTGCCATGGCAGGCCTGAGTAAAATCTTTCTCCGTAACTATTGGCAAACCAAACACATTTAAAAGGAGAGGTTTCCAGATAAGCTCTTACCATGTAGCATGTTGGTAGAGGACCAAGGAAAGAGCCACAGCCATGGGTTTGTCCCTGTCCATAGGGAGAAGCAGGTTTACTGTAGTCCTTCCTGAGAGAGTCAATGGTTGAGTCTTTCATCTTAAATGAGATGGATGTTTTGAGAGCATTGTTTTTTCTATTAGATATGATTATTATTAAATAAATTTGACCTGCAAGGTTTAATGTTGTTTAGAGAGAGAAGAGGAAATGTGTTTGAAGATTTAATGCATTTGCAGAACCTTAATTTCCTGAGGAAACCAAGCAAAAAAAGGAATTTCAGATTTAAGTATTGTGTATACTTGGTATGTTTGAAGGCAGGAGTGAAAACAGACCCCTCTGTGCAATTGTACTGATATTTTATGCTTGATTATATTGATTTCTTTCATTCAGTGCTCATTACTACCAAGGTCAACTGACTGGCTGGAGAGGAAAAAGGAGCTGACAATAGGAGATATCGAAGGAAAGGCTTGTCAACTGAAACTGTGCCCAGGTCCTAACACAATGTTTCAGGGATTCGTTACAAAATTAAATGGGGTTCTTACTATTCATTAGTTAAGCACTAGGATCTGCCGAGTACCATCCTGACATGCTACAAGACCAATGATTGTAAAGGTCTGGTGGTCCAAAGAACATTCAACCTTCTGCCCACTTTGGTAGCAGAGAGACTGCAATACAAGTTAGTTACGTCCCTTTGTAAGATTTTACAAAACTCTTTGCACAAATTTATTAATGGATTGGTTTCTATTGCTGTAAGAAGTTCCAGGTAGACATATACACATTTGCAGAATGTAGGCTGTTATCCTGACTTCTCATGATATATTCCAAAGGGCAACCCTCCAAGATACATGGCGTCTTTGTCATCAGCAGATGGACAGTTTCTAGTGATTTAATAAGTGCAGTTCTGATCATGTAAGTTTTCTTTTGCTACTTTACACTGGATTTGAGTTTGGATGAACAATGCAGCAGCTCTGCAGGAAGTCAGATATTAAGAGAAACTGTAAGAAAATTGGAACTTATTCTAAAACCAGAATTCACATATTATTTTTTAGTAAACAATATGGTTTAATAGAAGTAGAACATTTCCATTGTTGACCACGCCTAAATAGAAGCTTCAAAGTTCAAATATCATCAGCTTGGCAGAAATGGATTTTAAGTTACCCCTTTTTTTAATTTGTGCACAAGCTTGACCTTGAAGTCCTGCCAAAGAGATAAAACTATCTTCTGAAAATGCAGAAGAAATGTTGAAAGATATGGGAGCTCATTGATGGCATTTGAAAATCCCACTAGATATGCATCTGCATTTTTTTTTAGGCACCTAAAATAAAGATCTATCTTCAAATCTGCAAAGCAGTTGCTCATTGGGTCCATGATGGCAGATTTAAAGATCTGCACGTGCACTAATAAGAAATCAGCAGGATTTGAAGCAACATGAATAGCTGTGTTGTATGGAAGTGATGAAATGGTAAACAGAGCCAGGCTGCAGGAATAACTCAAAGATGTCTCTGGTGATGCTTGAGTAGCAGAAACTTCATAGGGACCATAGGAAATATTTGATTTGGAGTAGATTTGATGCTTTTTTTCCGTTATCATTACTATTAGGTTTGTCTTTTCTACACAAGATAATTTTATAACTTCTTTCCAAGACCAAATTCAGCAGTTTAGTGGATGGCAGTGGATTAAGCCCTACTGGCAGACACAATAAATCAATACTGAGGTAGTTGTTTGGTTGGTTTTTTTCTTTTAATTATGCTGTAGAGAGAAAAGGCTTCGGATTCAGACACAATCTGTGAGACATGCAGATTACAGCGGAGGGAAAAATTCTGCAGAAACCACACCAAAATAGTCTCAATTACTCTACTGGTTTGTAGTACCCAAGTCATTGAGGAGGAGAAGAACGGTAGAGAAAGTGCAAACAAAATGATGGTGAAAGAACATAAAATTAATTCTAATGTTTTCCCTTATCTCCGAGTCCTGCCTGCAGTTTTTCTGCATTAAAAAGATATTTTTAAAGTACAATTTCATCCAATGGATATATGAAACATATCAAAAGTAGCCTGATACTTTCAGGACTGAAATATTCCCAGCTGCAGGATTTTTCTGGCTATGATTATGGAAATTTGTACTGCATTTTTAACTCAGTGGTCCATTTTTTTTGCTCCATTTTTTTTAGCCTGCAAGAACAATGACAGTCATTTTATGAGATTGAGGTTGTAAATCACTTACTTTTTCAGTTTGATGTTTTCCTCCAGTGTTTTTTTTCTGAGAGCATCTGACAGACCTGGGCTTGGAGGACACTACTTGCCCATTCAGTTGCTATGACTGCCACTGGTGTCTTGTTGTTTTTAATGTGTCTGTGTGTTTAAGTCAATTTTTCTGAACTTCCAGTCACTGTCACTTTGCAGTGTTCTTTAAAATATATGTGGAAAATAATTACCTCTTTCCCAGAATGACATATGATCTTGAGAAGCAATTTTGGATTTCCTTCCTTAATATATTCTGATGTGAGTTTTAAAAATCATATTTAAAGGAAACCAAATTAATGAAAACCAAGTAAAAGGTCTCAAAATATGACGTGTTTACATTACCTGTGGAACAATTAAAACGATTTTCCAGGACATACTGTTTTATCAATAGCCAATGTGTCAGTCATGCCAAACAACGAAAGACAGTTAGAGAATAGTCCAAGTTGGAGAAAATTGAGTAATTACACAACTATAAATGACAAACTTCATTATTCTTTTAATTGAGAGCTATTTAAATTATTTTTTTTTCTTCTCTTTTTGAAGCAAACAAACAGAATTATAACCAGGTTCTTCAATATGCTGTTGCTCCTTACATCTACAAGGTCTTTAACAGAAAGCATTATGCTACCTTCTGTTTTGCCTTGTGTGTTAATTTATAGAGGGAAATGAACCATCTTTGTTTGCTTTAATTTAATGAGAAAGGCATAGCAGTCTGTCTGTGGTTTGAATACATGATAAAGTTCCAGAGAGGAGCACACATAGTCAGAATTTAGGACTAAAAAATGGTGTGGCAGTGGGAATGGTCATATGTTACCTTTTTTTTAATTATGCCATTTTGAAATGTTCTGTACCTCAGCTGCAGGTAGATAAGCAATAGCTTGGTGAACTGTGATGCTCAAATGCAGAGAAGTATTGTAGTTGTTACAATCTTAATATATTTATTGAATACTAGGAATAGCAGGAATGGTAGATCTGTAGCAATGTTCAGTTAATCTGCCTTTTGGAGAATTTAACGGTACAATCTTACACTGAAGGGATATTTTTTGCATTTCATCTAATTGACTTTTTAAAATGAGAAGTGAAAAGAGGCAGAGCTGTTATTGCTTAATATTATTATATGGGCGTAACCATTAGCCTTCACTGAGGATGGTTGTAAGGAACAGCTAAGCTGTCTTGCAGAACCAAGGCCTGAAAATACTATTAGTCTCTGTTGCAAACACGAGCACGTGGTATTAGCCAGAACAAAAGCACGTGCTTCCTGTCTAAGGTGAGAGGAATTTGCTGCCTCCTGTACTGCAACCATGTCTGCATGAGAAGAAGAGAGAAGCAGTGACGGCTGGAAAACGATGAAGGATGAATGAGAAATAAAGAAAAAACACCAAATGGACGCAAGAAGTTTTGACTGCACAACTCCAAAAGAAGCCATCAGAGAGATCTTTTTGGCTGAATAGGAACAGAGGTGGTTTCTAATATCATCCGAAGAATCTTTCCAGGGAAGCAACACACAACCTGGGCTCCTGCCTAGGAGCTCTCTTGCTCTCCACTTTCCCACACCAACCACTATGCCAAACATGGACGTAGTTTTGGATTAAACTGAATTCAGCACGCTCCAAGTGAACCCAGAGGGCTTAGATCACAGCTAATCTGCTGCAGTCTTCTTGAGAAGTAAGGCCGAATTATTTCAGAAGTGCAATGAACCTAAGGTAGAGGTTTATTTCTCTTGACACAATGTTTTTTAGTACATTTGCAAGACTTTACCTAGGCAATCAGGTAACTTTGACTTAATGTGGGGACACTAACAGTTTTTTGGAACACTTGGCTATGTGTCGCTGCTTTCAGGCAGACATTTCTTGTGTGGATACCAAGACTTATGAGATTGCTTTTGATGGTAAACATGACACACTGGAAATGAGCATTCATTCATACTCTTCCTGCAGGCCCTGTGATGTCTCTGGGGCAACTCATCTGTATACATGCTGCAAGCTGTCTGGGCTGCCAACAAATCTGATGCATGTCCCAGAGCATGAACAGGACAACCCATTGAATGAACAGCAGTGCTCCTGAATGAGGTTGCCAGTGTCCGCACTGACCTCCCTGCATGAACACAAATGAGCAGCCTGAGGCTTGCAAGATTGAAGGTGGATGGATGACATGGGAAACAGGACAACCCATTGAGCTCACAGCAAGGAAGTAAACATTCTGTTTCCAGAATCAAGCAATTAGTTGATTCCAGGGACTTCCAACTGGTGCCAGCCATGTCATACTTGAAGACACTTCAACGGGACCAAGTCATTCTCCAAACCTGGGATGACAGAGACTGAGTTGTTAATTGTAGAATGCAAAATGAAGGCAGATGGCTTTTGGTTCAGGAGATACAGTGTCTTCATTTCTAGTTCCCATCATGATCTGTAACTGGCATGTACTCTCTCTGCAAAGTAGACAGATTAAACAATTAATGCACAACCATTTGGCATCAGCTATGACCAGCATCATAGCAGAGGCCTGCAAACCCATATGCCATTTATCTTGTCTCTTTAAAGGTTTTTGGCTTTGTTATAATTTTGGCGGCCAGCCCAAACAGGAAATGGTCATTGAAAACTGAGATTAAATTTCCTGCCAACAGACCACCTCTTTCTTAAACCTGAAATACTTGCTGAAAGGTTTCTACTCTGTTCCTAAGCACTGTAGGTGTAATAGGGAAAAGCAGCTTTGTGCTTTCACATGCAGTGAGAGGACGTTCTTTTTCTGTCTGTGGCAGCCTTGTCACAGGACTGGGCAGATCCATGCAGTCTTCAAACTGGACAAGATGGTTAGTAGTAAGGGAAGGACATGACTAAGTCAAGAGGATGGAAAAGCAGTGGATGTGGAAACATACTGATAATGCAGACTGAAACAATATTCAGGCTCCTGCTTACACGAGGGGTCTCTGTATGCTAACATGAGCTACAATGATCCACAGACATGTCATGTGTTTTGCCTTTTAGCTGTTATCTTTTTTATCCTGTGCTGAAATTCTCATTCAGAATTCACAGAATCAGGGTTTTCTTTAAAACAGAAGAGACACAAAATTATTAAGTTTAATCCCCCTCCCCTCCACTCCTTCTCTCCCTCCAAATCCCAGTGCTGCATTTAGATTTTACAAACTTCTAAAGAATATAAATAAATGTAGCAAGGTTTATAACATGGAGCTATTCTCACTTCTTTAAGACAAACCAATCTTTCATGTGTGCATGCAATGAGACACCTAGGTTGTCATCCTGTGAATTGTCTCAAGGACTCTTTTTATTGACTTAACTCAATTCTGCTTGTATTTAGCTGAAGATACAGGCATATTCAGGAGTGATTTTCTGGGTATTTTTAAATTTTTCATTCTTATTACTTAATTTGTAGGAGCTTTGCTTGCTTGGAAAAGCATAAATAAAATCAAGACTTGCACATAGTGTAATGAATATTATTTAAGACATGAAACAAGAATATGTTTTAAATATCTTCATAAGCCACTGAGACTCAAAATGGAAAACTTCTGTGTAAATACAAGGGAAAGAAAACTGCAAGGGCAATTAAAATGGGTCTCAGCAGAATTTTCAGAACTAACCTGCTTTTAGTAAGACACCTTAGCATGCCTGTCTCTCCCACATAATTTTTTTAAAAGTTTTATAGAAATTGTTTTTACATTTAGGATGTCTTAACTGAAAATTTTTTTTTTTGAGAGAATAAATTTTGGCTTCATGGTTGATGTTGAGTTCCATACTACATCTTTGTATAGAAAGAGTTTCTTTTAATAGAGATAATTAATAACAATTTCATCAAAGTAAATGGAAAAGAAATTTCTTAATACATAGTTTTTCCTGCTTGTTTCTTGTGTTTCTCAGATTTAGAAGCCAAGAGAAAGTTTTCTTCCAGACATAAGAAGCAGAGCCCTTTAAAACTCAAACCAAGTAGAGAATGATGCTTTAAATTTTGTTTATATTTAGCAGTGAAAAATGTAGAAGGTACTTTCAGAGCAAAGAATAATCCTAGAATAGAAGAGAAACTTCTGTAGGATAGAAAGAGTGTTTCAACACCAAAACCAGCTTAAGCATTTTACCCTGACTCTCCCAAACTCAGTCTTCAATAACACTTTCTTCAGACATTTTCATGACTAGAAGTACAATGTGCTCCCACAATACACTGTACGAGTCACCATGAAAAAGAGATTCTATACAGCTACCAACAAACCTAAGAAATCTTCATCATCTGACTGAAAACCTAGAATCCCTATCGATTTCCACCACAGCTTCATTAATCACTTTCGGTACAGACATTAATTTCCTAGTCACAACCAGCAAAGTAGAACCAAGACCAGTGCACCTACCTCTGAAATTATTTAATCACCAATCAATCATTTAAAATAAAACAAAAATGTTGGGGTATACAGTCACATCCTGAAACACTGGATTGTGAGCTTTGAGGAAATCTCACAACATCTACCCAATTCCTCCCAGAGCTACCAAAATGAGATCGTCTTCTCTGAGGAAATTCTCTGAAAATAACCCCCCACTTTAACCAAACCACCCCACTACCTTATACAAATTCTCTTTATTTAAAAAGGCATGCCAATTGTATGCAGCTACCTGGGTAATATCCCAGCCTTGAAAATAATGCTGAATTACCATCCATACTGTAAGAAAGTTGGAGTTTATTTTCCTTTGTTGGAAAATAAATTGACAGCATGTTTCCTCCCACACCTCCACACCTTCCAGTCTCTCTTAAGTTCATTCACATCATTGCCCAAAGCAAGTTCCCTGGAGATCAACATGCACTACTTGTTCAGGTCATTGTTCAGGAAGACTGGGACTTTTGGCAGGAGGTCCACTTGGTTGAACAAGAGGCTTCTTAATGAACTAAAATGAAAAACAATAAAAAGTGGAAACAAGGGCAGACAACAAAGGAAAAACATAAAAGTAGTGCTCAAATTTGTTGGGAACAAAATGTAAAGACCAAAGCCCAGCTGGAGCTAAAACTGAAGAGGAACATAGAAAGTAAGATGTCATTTTTACAACATGACAGAAGTGAAGGGAAAGTCAGAGAAAATGTACACCCATTTCTGAATGGGAGAAAATGTAGTGATGGACAATATGGAAAAGGCTGAAGTACTCAATGACTTTTTGTCTCGAGGAAAAATTTTCCCATATCTCTGAATAGACCAGTGCTATACTGGAAAAAGTACAACCACTAATGTATTGAAATCGACAGGGCTGGATGGGATGTCTCAGCAGGTGCTGAAAGATACGGCTGATATGCTTTTGAGGCTGCCATTATCTGTGAAAAATCAAGGTTTTCGGGGGTGATCCCTGGTGCCTAGGCTGATGCTATACCCAAATTTAAGAAAGGCTGGAAGGAGGATCTAGGGAGCTGTAGACTGATCAGCTCCACTTCAGTTCTTTAGAAAAATAGCAGAGGACATACATTTTGAAACACATGAAGGACAGGTGGTAATTAAGAACAGTCAACAGATTTCTCAAAGTGAATGAAGTTTATGGAGATGAAGCTGGATAGAGTACCGGGCTGCATGAAAAGTTTACAGTCAGCAGGCAGAGATGAGCTGGTGATTATTTCCCTGTATTTGACACTTGTGAGCCCACACCTGGAACACAAATTTAAACACTCCATGTATCCCCTATGTTCTCAGTATAAAGATAATAATAACATATTAAAGCGAGTCTTGTGGGGGTCGTTCAGATGACTGGAAGGAGCACAGCTAGTTCAACCTGAAGAAGAGAAAGCTTCAGGGAGTTCTGATTGTTGATTTCTAATGTTGATTTCCCATGGGAAAGTACAGAGAAGGAAGAGACAGACATGTAGTAAAAGTACATGCTTTAGCAAAGGCACTTTTTGTCATTGGAATGACCAGAAATATTCAAAGTTCAGTTGGACAAGTACTGACCAAGCTGATCTCAGTTTTGAAGTTAGCCCTACTTTGAGCAAGAGTTTGGACTATGTGACCTTGAGTTCAATTCTAGCTGAAAACCTCCAATATTTTTGTGATTCTGTGTTCAGAAAAACTGATTCTTTTCTGTGGTGAAAGGACTGTCATCATGGGTTCTGGGGAAGGTGGTTAACATCGGCTTGTATGATTCTTGTTGGGAAACTGAAGAAATATGGGCTGGACAACAGGACTCCTAGATGAACTGAAAATTGGCTGGGCCACCAGACTCAAAAGATAGCAATCAATGGCTCAAGGCCAAGGCAGCATCCAGTAGCAGGGTGTCCAAAGGACAAGGCTGATACTGTCCAACATCTTCAACAGCAATATGGGAGATGACACAGACTGCATCCCTAAAAAGCTGTGGAAGATTTCATGGAGTGCATCATGACACTCTTGAGCTTGGAGCATGGGGCCAACGAAGGGAGACTGAAAGAGCTTGGTTTGTTTAGTCTGATAAAGAGGATCCATAAAAGCAATTTACAACAGCTTGAAGGGGAGTTACAAAGCCAACAGAGCCAAAATCTTCTAGCAGACAGCAGATTGTATAAAAACAATGTGCAATGGCTGCAAATCATGGATTTTAAGTTTCAGTGTGGACATCAGGAATGGCTTGTTCAGTAGGAACATAGGGCAACAGTGAAACAGGCTTCACAGACAGATGGTGACTCTTTGCTTTTGCAAGCTTTCAGTACTTGGCTAGACAGAGCCACAAAGTCTGAGACAGTGTTTGCAGTAGACCTGCTTAAGCAGGACTCTGGGCTAAGTGAGCACTCTTCCAATCAAATTTCAATGGCTCTGTGAACCAATCTGCATCTGAGCAACGTATGCAAGACTTGTCAACAGGTCTCCACGGTAAATGCACTGCTATAGAAGAATCAGGCCCCCTGGCTCCTGCACAAACACATCCCAGAACACACTATGCACTGGCCGATGAAACAGATACCCATGCAGTTTCTATGGCAGTAAAATAACAATAACCGTAAGCTGGAATCATCAGTAAAGGACAGAAGCTTCTAGTTAACAGAAAGACTTTTTTTTTTTCACAAAATAGCCACTCCATCTGTGACTACTCAGGCTTAAATCTCCTGGGAGATGCACAAAGCACCTTCAAAAGAGGAGTGTGGGAACTAAAATGCACACCCCTGCTAGTCACTAAAATTTACAGACTAAATAGATAGATTGGCTTTAGGGCACATTGCAATTCCCTCCCCAAGCCCCTCCATCTTCCACAGACGATGACTCACCTATCTTTTTCTCTTTTTACCTGATAGGAGCTAATGACATTATCAACTTCTTCCTTGCTCATACCACTCATGCTCCACAGGTATCAACCACTTCTTTTCCCATATAGTCCAACTATTTAATGTAATCAAGTTAAATTCAGACCAACTGTTCAATTGCCCTTAACACCGAAGATGCTGCTTTTATTTCAGCCTTGAAAAATGGCTCTTGTAGCTGAAAGGCTGACATATATCTCTTTCGCTACCACCCATTTCCCTATATGGAGGGATATGCCCAGACTCTGCCTGTAAACTAAAGTTTCTAGTGGAGCCAGATGATATAACACAAGTTTAATTTACTCTAATTCGGAATGCTGCAGGTCTTAATCCTGATATAGGTCAAAACTGACTTCTTACAGACTGCCAAAGGCTGATATAAGTTAGCCACTGAAAGTTATCTGTTTGTCTTTATGAACTGCATCAATCTCAGACCCATCAGTACAAACACAAACAAGACTGTTGTAGCAGAATTCTGTGCTCCTAGAAACTGCAGAGCTGAGCAATTTGTAATAGTCAGATGGTCTGTCAAGCCTTTATTCTTTGGGGCTAGCAATCTTGGTTGACAAGGAATCTTTTCAAGCATTTAGTTTTTAGTTTTTTTAATGGATCTTAAACCAACCCATTAGTTAGTTGCTGGAAGTACAAGGGAACCTCTGAAGCCAAAACAGAATCACAGTCCGCACTTGACTAATTTAAGATGAAGGCTTGTATGAAATTCAAATATTGCATTGAAGAAGGATTGTACCAAATTCTGTAACTTTTGTAGTTGTTTATAAGCCAATTATACTCTTGCTGAAAGCCAACATCATCATTGGAACTATTCCAGATTTTCATTTTCAACAGTTTCACTGTAGGTCAGAGTTCACTATAAGCTGCTCCACTGTATAATGAACTAAGCCAGAGGGGTTTGCTTAGTAGTCTAAGTATCAGCTTTGAAATATCCCGACACCCTGGAAACAAAGGTTTAAATCCCAGCAGGGTTGACTCAACCCTTCCACTTTTTTGAGGTAGATAAATGGTGTGCAGTGTGCTAGACTATCCATGGACCTCTCTGATAAGGTGAGACCTGAAAAAGACACATGTGATCTACTCTCTGCACACATTAAAAGGCTCATGCCTTTTTCTTAAGGTTAAGTTTGCTTCAGATTCTTGGCCAAAGTTTTTCTGCTCCAGGAGCTGTACAGTTCGATCTCTATCATTTGTTTGAGTGACTTATTGCCTCCTGTTTAGAGGCAGAAATGCCCCAGTGAGGCTGCCTGCCCTTCAGCCTAATCCAAAGTCCATGAAAATTAAGCGTGATTTTGCAACTTTTGTATTGATTTTTTTCTGACACAGCACCTTCCAAAAAATCCTGGGTGTCCTCCCCATCAAACTCGAATGTTACTAACGACAATCCCCATAGTATGGTATATCAGAAACAGAAATGCCATGTATAATACCATATGTTTATGTCTTCTTAGATATGCATCTGTGCACACACCTAATACGAAAATTAAATCAAACAAATGTGACTCAGTCCTTCAAGCTACTTCAGCCCACTTGTCCCAGTTGTGCAGCATATTAGCATTCATATCACAGTGATTTGCCTACAGAAATTTTGCAAGATGAAAGTTTGATGCATAAGAAGAATCTCAGGACAGAGTGGTTCCCTTAGCAACCTTGCAGCCAGCTCCAGCAGCCCTGACCCAGCTACGAAACCCTTCACAAGCTAAGGAGACACACTTAATGACAGCTGGCTGAAATTTGGGAGTACTGATAAACTGCCTTCTTATCTGGAAATCACCTTTGAGGAATATTATCTTTATTGACTTGCTTTAAAAAAAAGCCCACAAACTGCTGCTACAAATTAGTACATAATAATAAGAAGCAATACCAATTTATTAGTGTGCCCTCCCTCTCCACCAGTAAAGCACCTGGGGCACTGAATAACAGAGTAAAAATAAACACAGCGTAATTAATTAACACTGATTACACTCCCTCCCCTCTGGACTATCTCAAATGTAGCTGTTTAGTCCTCTGCCTATGCCACCTCTGAAGGGGAGCCCCTTGCTGCATCCCTCAGCTCTCTATTTCCTCTGCAAGCTCTGGCCTTGCCTAGCATCTCAGAGACACTGTACAAGTTTTTCCTCTCTTTCTTTTTGTCAGTTACACCTCATCTTCCATCCCCTGCCCTGATTTCATGAAAAAAGACCGGGTTTGTCTTTTGTTGGTGCTGGCAGTAAATTACAGGTATGATGGTATTATGCTACTAAGGCAATATTGTGCAAATATTGCTGTGATTTTTTTTCAGATCTTTCTATCTGGAGTGCTAAAAATAAGTATTATCAACAGTTAGGCTTTTAATAGCATATTCATGTGGTATCACTCAGCCAGTCCTGAGCCTTCTGGTTACCTTCTCTGTTGTCGAGGTTAAGAAAAATCAAACATCTCTCTCCACAGAGAAGGTGTTGGCCTTGGCTTCTCTGCTCAATTACAAGGTGCTGCCTTCTAGGTGAGTTTCAACCTGAATTTTGTAAATCTTCTCCACTTAACACTAGATTAAACTCATGGACAAAGTCAATGTTTAGCTGGAAGGCACTGCAACAGAAAATTTTTGGTGTGTTTGTGTGCGTGCACATTCGACGCAAGGAAGGCTCATGAGAGCTCGGCCACAAAGTGCAAGAAAGGCATTCTCTATAGGTTATAATATAGACAATCATAATAAGATGAGATTATTAAACTGTTATATGTCAGGGAATAAATGCTAAAGACCTTTTAACTTTCTCCAGTTTACTCCTTTTCATGCTCAGTTCCTATCATCACTTGCCCATCTCTGCAAGGGTTAACCAGGAAAATCCCCACTGAAGAATACTGTGTAAGTCCACAAACTCATGAGAACCCAGTGATGCCTTCAAAATAAAAGGAGAGAAGAAAAACTATGGAAGTATTGTTAAATGTTGTATCAGTTATTAAATGCTATAAACTGTCACATGTGCAACACGTTTGAATGAAGCTTGTTCATTGCATTATTCATATTACAATTAAGACAGGACGTTAATTAAAAAAATCTTGGCAAAATTTATAAAATTCTGATGGGGATGGACCCCCTAGTCTCCAAGATGAAAGTTGCCCATGTAAATGGAAAATCTGCATGTCAAAGGAGGATATTCCCTCTCACACAGCTTGTGTTAGGCAGGAAATTGTAAAAGTTGTGACTGAAAGCTACGCAGTGCACCCATGCAAGACTGTGGCTGGGGATGTGACGGTGCATGTGACAGCAGCTTCAGTGTTTGCTCATGCTGGAGTGAGCATGAACCTTCTTTCCATGTATCTCCATCTTAAAGTGTTGTTTGCAAGGAATATGAGGAGTTTTAGGACAAACACATTCAGCTTAAACCACCACTCATTCTAAGGCTCAGTTCTGCATCTGTAACTATTTAGAAACAGATATACGTAGGTTTCGATTAGAGGCTGATAAATAGATAAATGATGCTTCCATACATCATGTTATTTAAAGTGCTTTTCCTCAGCTCACTCATCCCTCTCCAAAGCTAAAGGTATCCCTTATTACTACTAGATACACATACATAGTTTATCATTTTGAATCATCCTTTCAGCTTGAGATCAGCTGGGGCACTTTAGACACAGACAAACCACGTAAATGCCTTGGATATATAACCGCCAGTGGCTGCAAAATTATAATTGGCTCTGGCTGCCCCAACTTTGGCTCTTTTGCCTGATTTGCCTACTCTTTCTCCTGGAAGAGATGGGGACCAGCTAACCAAGCCACCCACGGAACAGACATCCGTCTCTGCCTATATAGCTAGTTGTGCCACTGCCCTGTGTTTGGAGTTGTGATATGGTGCTGGGGGGCAGATTTCATCAGCGTGGGAAGAGAGGGGCAGGCTATTTGCACTGCCAGTCTCCATATCTTTAACTTCCTCCCGGTTCCAGCCATTTGTACAAGGGCACAGGTTCTCGGAGGCAAAGAGAGGAGGAGGGAGTAGACCTGTACTGTCACCCAGCATAACCAAAAATCCTCTGTAGTCTCTCCAAACCACTGAAGATTTCCAGTTTTCTACACTACTCAGCCCTTTTCCTTCTCTCCCTTCTCCCCAGACATCTCCCATTCTTGGTCCCTGTTATCTCTCTTCCCCAGCTGACATGTGACTTTCTCCCAATCCCCATGCTGCACCCAGTTGTCCATTTTCACTTATGCCCTTGCTTGTGCACTTGACTGAAATATTCCTGACCTCTGAGCAAAGTACTCCTTTTTTCCTGCTGCCAGCCTGAGTTCTCACTGCAAGGCCGTGGGCAGCAAACCAGAGCTGTCAACTCTGCACCAGCCAGCCCCACAGCACTGTGGTGCCAACTGTGCAAAGCTGAGAAAAGCTCTGGATATGAAAGCTGTTGTGAAGAATTTATAGTCTCAGCAGACAGGACAAGCAGAGGCTTACGAGAAGGGAAACAGGAAAGCCGAGAGAAGAAATACGACAGCCTGACACAGAGGACATCTGTAATTTCTCTCGAGCTAGACATCCTAAGATGAACCTGCATCTCAAAAGGAATAGGGTATTGGTAGGAGAATATCACTCTCAGAAAGTAAAATTACCAAGATTTTATGGTTGACCATGTGATCCTCAAAAATGTTGAATTCAACCCTCTAAAATCCTAGCTCAAATGAAAAATAATTTAGGGCACTAGAGTCTGAATAAAGCATTACGCCATGTTAAATATCCACAGGGCTCCTCTCTGAATTTATAAGCCATGACTGTTGAAAAATTTAGACTTTTAAAAGCAAAGATGGAGCAGTTGACTTCAATGATGTGTCACCTCTGAAGACCAAGATAATTACAGAATAGGTAGTGAAACATGTAGTATGGGAGAAATGACATTCTTACTAGTACACTGCTTTAAATTCAGTATGATTGAAAGTATTTCAGAAAGATATTGGTAATTTTTCATGAAATAGAACTTTAAAGAAAAAAACAAATGTGTCTGCCTCAGATATCCCAGTTTTGCATTTTTTTTTGATTAGAGTCAGCCCAATTTGTTTTATGACATCATTTGTTACTGTACCGCAAGGTTCCAATAAACACTTTAATAAACATTACGACCCAAGAACTCATCATCCCTGGTTATGTCTCCATAAAAATTTATGACAGCATCATTTTGCCAGCGATTCTGACTGAAGATGGTTATTTATGATTTTTAGGTGGGAGGCACATGTTCGTAGAACAGTTGCCATGCAGATGGTTCATCACATCAGCCCCACACATCCATAGCAGTAGACATTCAGACTTTTTTTTTTTTACTTTTGTGCCTCTTACTTCCCTCAGTTGTCTGGTGCAAAAAGGGATCTTTCTGTTAGCCGTGGTAAGGAGATCAGAGATTGCGAGAGCTTGATCCCAGTGCTCTGGGCAAGCACTTGGTGATCTCAGCGCCCCTTTGCCCCCTTGCATGGCAGGTGACATTGGGAGCCTGGACGAGCGCTCAGCATCATGAAGCACTCGCTCGTGGGAGCTGCTGAACAGAGCCTTCCTTTTTTAATTTCTGTTTTTCTTCAATTGCAGTTGCAGCATGGAAAAGGAAAACAGGAGGGAGGGGTCTGATGCACGGAGAGACAGTTCAGTTTAATGGTGGCAACAATCTGTCAAAATCCCAATATTAATTGACCATGTTTGTCTCCTCAGTTGAAAAGAGGCTTTATCAGGAATGTGATTTATATAAAAAATAGCTAGTTTTATACCTCTTTATATAAAGCAAACATTCTTGGCATAAATCAGCATTAAAGCATTTAAACAATAACTTGTTAACTCATAAACCAGTAAGTCAGCTTCCAGCACAAGCCAAAATCAGTCACTGTCAGGTTCTGCTCACTTGGTAGGTGTCTCCAGGCAAATTTTCTCACATCTGTGCCTTAAAAATAGATTTATCTCAACGCGCTGGGGATTTAGCTTAGATTCTCATTGCAAAAAGGTCCATTTCTAGGCCATTTTTATAGCAAAGTCATAGACGCACACAGGTGTGGGGTGTTTTATTTGTTTATTGGCTTGCCTTTTTTGTTTTTTAAAGGAAATATCACTGTTTTATTTTTCATGGGTATTGCGCCACAGAGACCAAAAGTATATGGGCTTTACCATTGTGCCTTCATTTTAAGTTCTCCTATGGCTCAGTATATGACTGTTCTTTACTACATTGGTTTGTGCAGCTTTTTCCTTTTCAATTTTCTTAGTGCTACTTCCTACTGTACAGCTAAAGACTAAAAATAAAGGATAAAATGACAATAAAGGCTCCCAGGGAAAAACAAAAGGAAGGAAACATGAAAAGGACTCAAGAAAAAAATTGTTCAAAAGCACAAAGTACAAAGGAGACTACAGTTGAAAAGATTACAGAATTAGGAGGAAAAACGTACTAATGTAATCATAAAAAAAAAAGAGAAATAATTCAAATGAGAAGCCATCAAAAGGAAGATAAAAAGGAGGAACATTTTTTAAAAAAGGGAGATATTTTTAGGCAGCCTGTTTAACCTGAGGGGACAGCCCTCAGGAAAGCCAGGTGTAGTTTACTGGAATTATCCTAATAAAATGTGTAAGAGAACAGAGAGCACCATAACAACACTTTTAATGGAGAATACAAACCCATATTCTCCCTTTCCTTTCAGAACACCTTTGTTTTGAGTAGATCATGAGCACAACTTTCACAGCGGGTGCTGGCATTCCCAACTTGTTAATTATCTGCTGAAATAATGCCTGCATGGCTTGTACTTATTTTCCTGTGATAAACATTGAAAAGTCAGTTTTCCCTACCTTTAATATGGGGATATTATTTCCAGACCTGCCTTACACTGCGGGGAGAGGAGCTGGATTAAGGACAAATGGGAAGCAGTCCACAAGTCTGCTGCAGCTGGAGAAAGCAATGGGAAAGCAGCCCTGTGGGGCAGGAGCAATAACCCCTCCACCCTGCCCATTGACCTTTCCTCAGGCTCATCCTGAAAGATAGCTTCAATTATTTATGTGGTGTTCTTAACAAGGTTAAAATCAAGTGTCCACTCAGGGCAGAAGGGAGAAGTCAGTTCAGCTTGGTAAAACACAGTCTTTAATTTTCTATGTGATAATCTTTCTTTACAGTGTTATGTTTAAAGCTAAGAAATATGTTTTCCCTCTTATTAAAAGACCTAATTTACAGCAATGTCTACATGCCCTAAAATGCAACATTTTTGCCTAGGATTTGTTATTTTTCTCCTAATTTCAGAAATGTGATATTCTGAAAGATGAAAAAAAGTGTTCCACATGTATTTAAGTTATATAAATGCAAAATATAAGAGAGTAAATATTCTCATTAGTAAAGACAGTCATTTCCCATTTCGTTTCACTGGGTCCAAGTATAAAGCAGCTGAAAAGGCAGTTAGATAAATTAACGAAAGAAGCATCCATTAAGATCTATTAATCACAAAGGTGCAAACTCAGGGTTTTTTGCTTAGGAACCCACTAAGCTAAGTCACTAAGTCTACTGGAAATGGAAATATCATTTGGTATTTAGCTTGATTTAATCTCGCTTCAGACCAGACAGAGCTGGTCTAGATGCACCATTGCAGGTAGATTAGCATTTTAATGTCTTAAAACCAGAGTACAAAGAACTAAAAATCCATTTTTAAAGTATTTGTTATTGGGATTTCCTTGACATATATCGCACCAGAAGAGCCAGATTGCTCCCGCTAGACACACCATAAAAGGCAGAGAGTGCGATGTGTGTGTTTCACACTGCAACATGCAGGTCTGTCTAGGTTAGAGAAAAAGATGAGCAATGGAGAAATTCCTCACTAGGTCTGCACACTTGCAGGGAGGGGCCTTGACAACTGAGTTAGAAGACCACAGAAATAGTCAGAAGTGGTGAGTGCATTTCCCAAGGCAGATTGGGTGGTTTTTATTAAAACTTTCTCATCGTGGGTTACACACAGACAAATCCTATCAGTGGTTTACCTAATCATTGATGGAATGGGAATAAGGGAGAGGGAACAAGGATAAAATCAGGGGATCATAGACAGCAGGGAAATTAAAGGTAAAAAATAGACCACTACTAAGCTGTATGTGACATTTCCCACGTGCAAATCCCTGGCAGTTTAGAATGGGTATGCATAGTCAGGAGTAGGTATAGAAATTAGTTTCTGCCCATGGTCTAATGTGAAAGGTGGATTATCTCTGTGATGAACCTAAGCTCATAAGACCTAGGTATGCTGTTGCCCTCTTTTGGGGATGGCCCCAAATGCCTGATCCTGTCTTGTTTCCCTTCTCATTGCTCTTGCTGAAGAAAATAGCTCTAAGACTGGCATTTAGTAAGCTCAGAGAGATCTCACAGTAGTAGGAATTCCTTCACCTGTAGCTGTCTTTTATTAATTCGTTCACACTTTTATCTTTGTAGCACATACATTGAGAAAATGGAAGCGGTAAGAAAGAAGAGGTAGCATAGGAGGAGCACTAATCAATCCTCCACTCATCGCCATTTCATTTGTGCACAGAGCTTCCCTGGTTTATCACATTTTGGCCTACTTACCAGGAAGAAAAATCTCTATCATGTATGGTACCACATAACCAAGTCGTGCAGTCAAATTGGAGAGGTAATGAAGACAAATTGCACAACCACATTCTGCATAGCTTGTGAGCTGGTTTATATTTGAGTAACATAGCATATCAAATCCACTGGAGAAAATGAGGGTTGTTTTGTAAAAGGCTTCGAATAGAAAAATAGCCTGCTAGAGAAACTCATTGTTGATCACAGAGGGTTCTTGGTGAACTATTTGGCAATAAGTAAAATAGGGCGAATGGGATGCAGCAGGCAATTTCTCCCATAAGGAAGTGTCTTTCAGGAGCGGAGCACTATAGTATCTTGGAATGGATGCAATCAGAAAGTGTTGGCTGGTTTACCAGTTCAGGGCCCCAAGCCTGGGACTACACCTGGGCATGTGAGTCTGTTAATGCAGGACTGTGGCTCCCTCAGTTAAAAAACATAGTCCTGTCTACTGGCATTAGTATAATGAATCTGTGGAAATGAAAATACATGAAGCATTTCCCAAATGGTCACACATATGGTTATGCTTGACTTCAAAGCTGAATGCATTACTATGACCTCTCTTCCCTCACACTCCCTTTTCCCAAAGGAAGAAATTTGTGTCTGTTACTTTTGCACCTTCCTTTGAACACGTCTTAATGTTAGATCCATTCTTCTTTAACAACATATTCTCCTTTATATAAGAAGTCTGAAAGCAAACTCCTGTGTGAAAGATGGTGTCAATATTCCCCTCCACAACCTCCTTGTCTTTAAAGAGTAAAATTGTTGATACATGGCTCAGAATATGAATATTTGATCAAAATGAACCTTCAGTGATTCTAGAAATTTCACATCCCCAAACGTCTTTTTGGCAGATGGCCAGTAATCATCTACATTTTTTTCCATTTGGATCCACCCCACCTTGTTTCAGGTTTAATGCCCTTAGAATAGAACAACCATTATGGAAATTAGTTAGCAGCTGCTGTACATCAATGTTTAGAAAATTAATATTACCCACATTACACAGCACAGAAGCTGAATTTTAATGAAGTTTGGAAACTATAAGCAAATTGACCTTTCACCTCATCAGAGAAATAGTCAAACACAACTTTGTCTGAGAAAACTTATAATTTCCACTAGAATTCTCTGGACACAATAACAGAAATATAGTATTTTCATTACAACAAAAGGAATTAAACGCTTCAGCAGATTAAGGATGACAATAGAATCTAAACTATTATGTGTTCTTACCACTGAGCTTTAGAAATATTTTCTGTTAGTCGTATGACCGTGGAAATTACAATGCTTTATAATAATAGATCTAATGCATGAAGAGAAATGATGAGATATATGTCGGTAAGAAAACTGATCTAAGCAGTCAGCTAAAGTTTCCCCTGGCTTAGGAACTGTTACAAGCCAACACTAAGAAAGCACCAGCACCAGTCCGATGATGGCTTTTTGTTTGCAGGCTTCTTTGCTTTGCTTTTTTTCATCACCATTTTCTTTTCCTTTTTACTGAGCTACCCAAAGTTTTTATTTCTCACCCCTGTAATTTACATCATGCATCTTCTCTTATTTTCTAAGACAGTTATAACTAGATCACAGGAAAAATAGAAGAGGTAAATTTATTATCCTCAAGCAATATATCATGGATATTTTAATTTCGGCTAGAAGCATTTGGTTAATGATTTTTTTCTCCTTTTTTTAAAAAAATAATTTGCAAAATCCACTTAGAAAAACTTGCACGGTGTCTTTCTGCAGCTACTTTCTAAAATAATTTTGCAGCCTTATTAAAAAACCCTCTTAGTGTATGTCTCTATATATGTGCTTGTGTGATGTTGTGCATTTTGTAAACATGCATCGACATTGCCAGTATAAATTTACCTTGAGGGTACATGCATTGTATAAATGGAAGCTGGTACAAGAAAGCCTTCCAATGGAAAATTAAGCACAGTTTCTGGCAGAATTATTTACTGGTATTCAAAGTCAGAGGAACAGGCCTAGATGCTGTAGTGGCCACATTTAGTTTTTATTCACATTTAGTTGTAAATAAACTCTCAAAAAGTTAATAAATGTAGAAAAAAAATGTCATCCGGACAACATTATGAGACTCAAATAAATGTAAAATAAACTGACTCACCTGGCTGCAGCAGGAATCCTGCTCTGTGTGTAAGGATTAAAATTAACAGAACTTACGAGGAAGAGAAAGTCTGCTTATCATTTCCTTCAGACACAATGCTGATTAGAAGACTGCAACAGAACCATAAAGTGCTATAAAATTACTTAAAGGTCATCACATGTTGCAATAAACTGTAACCTAATTTATTTTTTTTAATGCTGAGATGAATCTGCTGAAACTAGAAAAGAAGGTAACTTTTTCAATTAATGTCAAAATGTTCCATTTTATTTTATAGGTTGTTTTACCCATTCTATGTTAAAATGATGCTTTATTATAGCATTATTTTATGAGCCCAAAGAGACATTTTGACATTTAGCATAATCTTCCAGAAAGTCAAAAGAAAAATGGTTATAAAAGAGGTACAGAATAAAGCACCCTGAAACAAAATGTAAGGAAGATTATATTATAAATACGAGTGGTGATTAAAGTATTGGTTTTTTTCCCACTTCAAATGTGGGGGCTCTATTTACTCCCACCTTCTGAATACTTTTCAGCACTGTCTTTGAAATACAAGGCAAACATCTTCAAAGAGAGGTCTTTTAAAAGCAATAAAAATCCTTCTCCAGCCTTCGATTTTGTCTGTTTATTTTACCTGTAACCATTTGATGACAGTTCAGTGCAGGGGTATTATGAATTTAAACTTCAATTTATGGACAGCCTCTTCTCCTCACTGGGGCACTGCAGGTGAAGAGACAAGATACAAAGACTTGAATAATATCACTTAAAGAGTCTCTTTCTCCCAACCCTCTCTGCGGTTGGGCGCTCGAGCACCCCTGTTTGCACCACCACAATGCAGTGGCAGGAAGATGCTGGCAGCCTCTCTCTTGCCACCAGCCTTTGTCCTCTGCTCATCTGCTGCTTCCCTACACTGCTCAGCTGTAACCCATTGCTGTGGCTCATGAGCAGAGGGAGATTATCTCCTCTACTCCAGGAAAAACTGTGCGGGCTTCCTTACTCCTCTGAGGAGATGGTCACCCTATGTCCTGGCACTGGTCCCCAACATGGCCAACAGCACGCTGGTCAAGCATCCTGCAGTTCTCTGAAGCACAGGGGTTGTTTAAAAATACCCTGTAAGAGTTATTGAAGCCTGATGCTGGATGAATTGGCAGAGAGACAGCCTGCCTAATTAAAAGGCTTAATTTACTTTTGAGCAGCCCCTTAGGAACCTGAAGCAGACCTGTTTTTCTCTGTGTCTTCAGAAGGGCATTTCCCACATTCCCGTCCTTACCAGAGACCTAAGAGGTGGGAAGCAACACTGGGAAGATGCTTTCTTCTTCCAGCAGAGGCTGGAGGAGCAGATGAAAGGCAGCAGCAGGGGCCTGTCAAGATCCTCAAGGAAGAGGGCTAAGCCCACCAGGGTCTCACTGTCCATGGATCTTCATCTTTCCTCACTAGCAAGGAAAAAGTAGGTTATACATCATTAAACATTAATTTCTAAACGCTGTCATGGTGTCTGGGCTTCTCTATTTTAACAGCAGCTGCTTCCAAGACCCAGCAGTAGCTCATGGTTGCCTAAGAGCAAATATTGACTCTTGGCTGCCAATAGGCTTGAAATGTTTTAAAAAATAGCATATTTGTGTGGAGGCAGCAGTCCAGAAGGGCAAGAGGAAAGACGTAAGGAAAGACCAGCAACAGGCCTGTCCAAAGGATCATGAATGTCTGCTCAAGGCCAGAGGTGCCCTGTGCCACCTCTGGGAATGTGAAGACGTGGGAAGAGCAAACCATGGAGGACTGGACAATCAGGGCACACCAACACACAACCGTAAAAGAGCTGATGTGTGATCTAGGATCCTCAAACAAGCCATGCTTGGAGAAGCATTAGAAATGGGACAAACAATACTTACTCTTTGTGTGGTGAGATGCCAGTGCCAACCCGCTAGGAACATTGCAGGCAGGGGGACAGCACGGAGCTTGCACCTGAGGCAACATCACCACATTCTTCCATGAGGAAGAAGCAAGCAGAGGGAGTACCATCACACTCCTGCACGCATGTCAGAGATCTAGGGCTTAAACTCGAGTCAATTGGGAAAAAGAAAAAGTCTGAATCAGTCTCAGCGCCACAGGAGGGCTGCTGAGTGATGGGAGTAGGATGAGGTGGATCACCATCATCTCTGCCAGCTGAGTTTTATTTGGGGTTCAGCATGGTGACTGCACCCGGTCCGTGCATGCTGCGGGGCCCAGGTGGGAGGCTGGTGAAGAGCAGCTTATCAAGCTGTCAGCAGCAATTTTCTTTGGGAATTTAAACACTACTAGGTGATAGAGAGGGCAGTAAAACCTTCATTTTGGACAAAGAAACTTTCATCTGTGGTGATTTACCTGTGGCTTCCTTATAAACCTCAGGTATTTTCTGCTCTGGTGGTGCTTACTGGAATGGCATGAAAATACACTGCTGGAACAAAAGAACACACACACACAAAAAGAATAAAGAGAAAGAAAGAGGAAGGTGTGAGTGTTGCACAGCAAAAGGTGAATTTTAGAAGAGAGGACATATAATTTGAAGTGTAAGACTGGAATTCCCATTGATTTAATGAGCCTCACAAGTTACTTTCTCCCTCTGTATTAAATCACCAGATCTCTTTCGCAGTACACCTCGTAACACACAGCCAGCTAGTTTTCATCCTGAATGATACACTCGCAAAATCTCCAGTAGGCTTCATTAGGAAGGAGCTGTTAGCATTTGCAGATGTGTTGAGCTTAGCTTCTATCTCACAGGCAGGTTTTTAATGTCCTTGTTATGGCTGCAACTACACTTTTGAAAGATTATACCAACTCTAAATGACTGCAACTTTCTTCCTGCCCCCAGGAAGAGGACAGCAGTCACACCATTTGAGGTCATGCAGGAGACAGGGGTTTTCTGCTCTTCTGTGTTAATCAGAAGGCAGAATCTGAAGTGCCAATTTTGCAAAGGACTCTGCGTCCAGTTTTCCTCCTTCCCCAATGCTGAACTGTCTGATCAATTCTAAATCTAATTTATAATGATGGCCCCTGTGAAGCTTGCAAATGTTATGTCAACATATCTTAATAGCTTTGGCTTCATGAGTAGCCTTGTTAGCTGCAACCTTCTCTGCTCCTGCTACTCTCTTAACTACTTCCACCTACAGAGCCCCATCTGTAACAATGCTGACCACTTCTCTCCTCCTTCTTGCTCTCTTCTACCAGCAAGGGCTTCTGCTGTTGATTCCTGTCGTGCAAGTGCTCTCCAACAAGCACATGGAAGAAAAAAGAGGAGGGAAGAAAACAAAATGAATTCCCCTGCCAATTCTCCCCCTCCCTGCAACTGATGAACCAAAGAAGGAAATAATTGCTACTCTCTTTTAATAAAGGCACGTTTAGAGAAATTTCCATAAAGATGATTCAGAAAGGAATGCATGGATTTCTTCTCTGTGGGGTGTCCAAAACGGTTTGCATTGTTCTGTAATGTAATGTTATTACTGCTCCATCTAATTTATATTTGCATTTCCCTGTCTCCAGGGCAAATTTTTACAACTCGCTTGCAAAGTGCTAAATGAAGAAGTGCTGCGGTGCTAAAGAACCACATTTGCTAGCAAGCTTTCAAGCCCTCCATTAATTGCCAAGGGGACAAACCTGAAATGTGTTGAAGGACTCCAAAGAAACACTGAGTTTTCCCATCCTCATGTGGAGAAGAGAGCACGCAGCACTGCAGAAGGTCAGGAGAAACGGTTGTTCATTACAGTTGTAGCATGGAAACTGAAAATGTAGGCACTCTGTTTCAGTAGCTTGTATTTGCTATGAATGGGAAGGGCTGTCTCCCTACTTACCACTAGAAGGGAGATTGAAAGTGGAACAGAGGTGGATGAATGATGAATGACAGCTGTAGAATGACAATCTTTCTGAGGTATCTCATTGCCAGAGCATGTATCACACCCATATGTGAAGCAGGATGGTTCGTGCAAACCAGCTTTCACTAATGGGATACTTACAAACACGTAAAGAGCCTCAATTATAACAGGGTTTTTCCTGTCAGTTACTGTGTAGGCAAAAAAGTCTCTAAACCAATAGAACAATACAGGTGAAGACAGGAAATAGTATTATTTTCTTTAATGAATTATTCTGAAGTAGTTATAAAATCTCCTTAACGTGCACTGGGAAACTGATGCAAAGAGACGTAAATGACTTGTTTAAAAGTCAGATGAGAAATGAGTAGCAGTGGGGAGGAGGATGACACAGATCCTCTGATTCTCAGTTCATTTTTCACACTCAAACCATTTCTCACCTTTCAGATACTAGCAGTATAAAAAAGTATAAAAATCTGTACATTAAAAAGCCGTACATATGTTAAACACCATCAGTGGATTCTTAATTCAGAGAATGAGTGTACGGTGTTTCAAGAATTTGCCCGGCATCTCAGGTCAAACTAATTTGGACATAGAAACACAAGATGCAGATACACCTGAGTAGTCACCAAGGGACAATGGTTACTCTTTTCTTCCATAAATAGCTCAGGCTTTACAGTCCATGGAAAAGTTTTATTCAAAATCACCAGGTTTGTGAGAAAAAAGAAACAAAATGTGAGTTTTCTGTTCTAAATACCTGATCAAAAGACAAGAAAAGGAAAACACAGCAGCTTTCTAGACTTTCTCAGCAGCAGAAAGTCCTGATGATTTCTGTGCCAAGGTCACTACTTTGTTTTCTGATAAGTGAATATTATTATCCAATTAAAACACGATAAACTTATTCCACCTACTTTTTTTAATGTCAATAATTCTAGGCTGGAGTTTACAGCAAGCTCTATCTGCACAACAGGGAAGCTGCACCTGCTTAAACATCAGGTCTTAATTTAGCCAAAAAATCTTCATGGATGCACCTCAGATTTTGTTTTTGTAAGATGACTCTGCATATTTCATTGGGTGCTAACATATTTGCAAAGCAGAAAATTGTACTATTACAAGTCTCAACCATGTGTCTTAGTTGGCAACTCAAACCTTGTGTTCCAAAACTGTTAAAAACTCTTAATTAATTCAAGGTAAGGACTAATAATCGTGGAATTTTTTTTTTCTCAGTGGGGTTTCAAAGAATCTGCCCACCTGTTCAAAATAGAGGATGAGCCAAAATTTCATGTTGGAGTGACAATCATCTCTGTCAGAGAAACAAAGGTCATATTTGCTCTCTCTCCACCCCTTCTCTTCCCTCCTCCCTGCCCCTTCCCCCCCCCAAATCCCCACTCCCCCGCCTCCCTTTCATTTGGGCCATTCTTTCCACTCAGGAGAAAAGGTGCGATCTGTAGAACCAGTCTTCTGTACCTCAGCAAATACAGCAAGTAACATTTGCACACGTTATGCCAAGTTAAAAACAGCAACAACAAGAAAACCTGATTTCCACTTCAGCAGCATGAAGGTTAGATTGGAGGGGAAACAATGCAGACACTTGTGTTTATGAATATTGCACAAGCTCTAACATGTAATGAAAACTGTATTCTAAAAATGAGATAAATGTTGGTCAAGAGAATGTTCCACTGTGTAACTCTTTGGACTCTAGAAATAATGAGTGTGGTTTTCATAATGGACAAGAACTACATCTGTCTTGGGGATGGTGTCTCCTTCTCCCTTTTTTTGCTCCTCCATAGATCCATCTCTCTGTTCCTCTGGCTTTGGTAGTCAGTGGTCAATTTTATTTTTGGCAGGGGGGTTTCTGTGTGGCAGTGATAAACATCTCCCCACTCACATCAGTGAGATCCTTGTAAGGAAGGAAAACCTTATACACCGTCCTGACAAAGCCTGTTTCTAAATACTGGGATCCTAAAGGCAATGGTAGTGGACGGAGAATATAAACATCCTCTAACGTTTAGGAACAAGTACCTGTGATAACAATTTAATAACTAGGCTATGTTTTCAAGAGAGAGACCAGAAACTCACAGTAAAACATGGAAACTGACCTTCAGCTCAACATTTACAGTTTCCACAAGCTGGGTACCTGCAGGCTTTGAATATGACCTTTAGGAGACCCAAAGTCTGGCTCTGCATAAAGGAAGCCTGTATGAATCCCCAAGGATGATGCACGTTGCAAGATACAGCATTATGTGTACTTTTCATGAATCTTCTCCCCGGCTGCACGTCTGTGCCCCTGTGTTCTTAAAGAGCTTTCCCAAATAGTACAGGTACAGTCCTGCAGTTCTGCCTCAGAGGAAATCCTTGCTGTGGTCTATGGATTTGCTAAGTTAATCAAACAGCCACCACAGAAAGACTGGTTGAGTCTTGTGCAATGGATGACCCTGCTCTGCATCTGCTTCAGTGCAATATCTGCTGGCTTAGTTTGAACAGCGTTTATCGGGGCCTTGAGCTGATGCTGCACTCAGAGAAAAAAAACACTGACAAGACGCTTTCAGCGGCATAAGAACATGCAGCTGCCTGGCAGTAATGCCTGATACCCTCACGGCCACTGCTTCAGTGGCTGACCGTGGCTACGGATGGATGTCTGGGAAGATTTAGCTAGATCAGATCAGTATTTGGTAAAGGCAATCTGCCTTGGAAGTGCCTGAATTTTCGCACAGATTAGAAAGGGTTAGCAAACATTTGCAAACGAACCCCCTACAGATTCTAGTCTAGACAAAGCCAGTGAGAGGGAAGGATTGTTTAAGTCGGATCTGGAGGATCTGGCAAGCAGCCAAGCCACTTCTTTCCTATTTGTAGCAAACTCTTGTAAAAAAGCAGGATAAGGTTCAGAAGGCTCAGATCTGCCCTTCAAAAAAAAAAAAAAATCCTGATAATGAAGGGTTTCTCTCACTGACATGTTTCTATTTCTGTTGTCAAGAGGCAAGAAAAGGAAATAATGTTGGGGTTTAATAACAGAATATCCCTGACACATGGAAGGTCCTTTGATTTTGATTGGAAGTATACAAGGTAGGCTGCTGTTACCTGTGCTTAGTAAATACTGCACAGTAAAATCATAACTGAGGGGCTGAGGTACAGGACAGATATGCACAAATTAAAAAAAAAGGGGGAGAGTTATGACACCTTTCATTTCTCTTTCACCCTGCAGGCACTTAAGAATTGTAATAAGTAAATAGGTTTACAGCTGTCTACAGGTGAGGGTTTTTTTGATCACCAATGGGACTGTATTTTACAGACCTGACGTGTTTAGGTCTAGGGGTTTTTAATGACCAGAGCTGGTCCAAATTTCAGCCTTAGTATCTCAACAGACATACAAGATTGCCTTCTAAAACACTGATGAGAACAAAAGCAGTGAAATACTCATTAAGGAATCTGATTTGTTACCTGGAATCCTTATTATTGGTAGCAGTCAAAACCCCCAAATTTACCCATCTTAAAATGGAAGCTCAGTGCTATAAATAACCATTCCCTGTGAGACTTCTGAGAGTTTACTGAAAAAAAACATATTTTTCTTTCTGTCACCAGAGTAGAGGCAATATAGCTACACATGAGCATACTGCATTCTGTCTCAAACACTTCCCTGGAGAATTTCCAGTTAAGTTCTTATTCTACAATTTTTATAGTCAGCAATGATACATAAAGTATAGAAATAACACAGTTTAACTTGAAGCTACCAGGCTGAATCCCCACTTCTAATCAAAGAATCTTGAATTGACTTTAAAACCAAGTGAATCTCATATGGAATTTATGGTGCAGATATATGTAGTGAATGTTTGGATGCCATTTTTATAAGGACACTTCTTATGGCAACTGAAGGTGCTATAAATTAAATTGTGGAATATGAAAGTCCTTAAGGTTTATGGTAGAGTTTGTGACTGCTGAAATGAAGACAAAGAACCTAAGAGAACAGGTGTTTCAGGAGCACAGAGTCTAAATTCAAATATAGTAAATTCTGCAAATATTTGGATTCCATTGTAGGTGAGTAAGCACTGATTTTGCATTAATTCATAGTGAAAAAAATACTTGCCTCTTTGATGTTGAATAGATTATATTGCACCATAAAATTTTAGTGCTGTTATTTCTTTGCCTCTAATATTTGTAGCATTTCATAGATATTATGCTGAAAAACTCCTTGGACTTGAAAATATGTTCTGTGCCCTGATCCCACAGAATCTGCTTATGCATTTCACTCTCCTGAGTTTGTTCATTAGAGCAGTAATTACTTACAGTAGCAGAGCTTGCTTTTTTAGGTCCTAAAACTTGCTACTACTCTAATTAGATTCTTTGAAGCTAGCTCATTCTGTAAATAATTCAAACATATCTACTTCATGAAAGCATGTCCAAACGCCCTATAGAAGTAATTTTATACAAAATAGAGTTTGAGATAGCAATTCCTAGATTTCTTTCTCTTCTCTTCTGAAGCACTGGGGCTGCAACAGGGACTGCTGTGCTGCTGCACTGGGAACTTTCGAGGCCAAGAAATGTCCTGGTAGTCCAGACACCTCCATCACACTATCAGGCAGGGTGCAGCCTTGGCTTCAGCAGCAGTATAGCAACTCAATATTAGTATGATTCAAACAATCTTTCAGTTTTAATGCAAACTTCACACTTGTATCTAACCATTACTGCAGGGATGAGGACTTGTTTGCCAAGCAAGAAGCTTAGCTGAGGTTTTGCAAAAGGCTATGAGATGTGCAGTGGATATAAAGGAGAGGAACAAACCTAGGATGCTTGGAGAGGTGAGGTCAAGGCAAACATCTGCTGAATGCTAAGTACGACGATGGGTATTGCATCTAGTTGCCACGGGAACAGGTACTTTTGAAATGAAATAGAGAGATATTTAATGTTGGCGAACACAAGGTTTTTGAAAGACCCTGCAATGGAAACTCTGACTTTCCCTCCCCACAGAACAAATGCACTAGAGGTAATAGCTGAATATAGCAAATGTAGCAGGCAGGCCAACCGAGTAGTGTGCTGTGAGTGGACCTGGAGCAACTCTGAAGGCATAAAAATTACTCATTTCTACGGTCCATCTAATCTTTGAGTTTTCTACTAAAAAGGTGTTCATAAATGTAGGTTGCAATAGTGGGGAGTTTTTTATAAGCCAATTCCTGCAATTGCGTGAACCAAGGAAACCCATTTCTGACATCACACTAAAATATTCACAGAAATATAACAATTTGCTGTTGACCTCAACTTAGGCTACAGCTGAAAATCCAAACTCAAACATCAAGTGCTTCCAAACCAGGAAAGCGTCAAACTAAGCTTTAAGCACACACGTACTCTCTTTGGTGTTACTGAGACTGTTCATGTGCTTCCAGTTATACGTGTCTCAGTGGATCAGGACTTCACTGATATCTCTACCTCAAAGACCTTGTTTTCAAATATGGCTTTCTCAATTTTTCTGCTTTTATGTTCTACAGCAACTCTTTGAGAAGGTAAAAAAGCCCAAGCAGGGCTTTTAATATTATCATAGAATCATAGAATCATAGAATTATCTGGGTTGGAAGAGACCTAAATATTATCATAGAATCATAGAATCATAGAATTATCTGGGTTGGAAGAGACCTCCAAGATCATCAAGTCCAACCCTTAATCCAACACTATCATGATTACTAGATCATGGCACTAAGTGCCACATCCAGTCTTATTTTAAAAACCTCCAGGGATGGTAAATCCACCACCTCTCTGGGCAGGCCATTCCAATACCCGATTACTTGCTCTGTGAAGAACTTTTTTCTCATATCCAGCCTAAACCTTCCCTGGCAGAGTCTAAGCTCGTGCCTTCTTGTTCTGTTGCTGGTTGCCTGGAGAGGAGACCGATCCCCACCTGTCTACAACCTAACTTTCAGATAGTTGTAGAGACCGATGAGGTCACCCCTGAGCCTCCTCTTCTCCAGGCTAAACAACCCCAGCTCCCTCAGCTTCCCTTCATAGGACTTGTGCTCAAGTCCCTTCACCAGTTTTGTTGCTCTTCTCTGGACCCGCTCCAGCACCTCAATATCTTTCTTGAACTGAGGGGCCCAGAACTGAACACAATACTCAAGGTGTAGCCTCACCAACGCCGAGTACAGGGGAAGGATCACTTCCCTCGTCCTGCTGGCCACACTATTCTTCATACAGGCCAGGATGCCATTGGCCTTCTTGGCCACCTGGGCACACTGCTGGCTCATGTTTAGCCTCTTGTCAATCAGTACTCCCAGGTCCCTTTCCACCTGACTGCTCTCCAGCCACTCTGTCCCCAGCCTGTAGCGCTGCATGGGGTTGTTGTAGCCGAAGTGCAGGACCCGGCACTTGGCCTTGTTGAACTTCATCCTGTTGGACTCAGCGCATCTCTCCAGCCTATCAAGGTCCCTCTGCAGAGCCCTCCTGTCTTCTGGCAGGTGGACACTCCCTCCCAACTTGGTGTCATCCGCAAATTTACTCATGATGGACTCAATCCCCTCATCTAAATCATCGATGAAGATGTTAAACAGAACTGGACCCAACACTGATCCCAGGGGGACGCCACTGGTGACCGGCTCTCAGCTGGATGCAGCCCCGTTCACCAGCACTCTCTGGGCCTGGCCATCCAGACAGTTCTTAACCCAGCTGAGAGTGCACCTGTCCAAGCCATGGGCTACCATGAGTACGCCATGGGAGACAGTGTCAAAGGCTTTGCTGAAGTCCAGATAGACTACATCCACAGGCTTCCCTTCATCCACCAGGCGGGTTACCTGATCATAAAAGGAAATCAGATTGGTCAGACAGGACCTGCCCCTCATAATGCCGTGCTGGCTGGGTTGGATCCCATGTCCATCCTGAAGGTGCTGTGTGATTGCACTCAGGATGATCTGTTCCATAACCTTGCCAGGCACTGAGGTCTAGCTGACAGGCCTATAGTTGCATGGGTCCTCCTTGTAGCCCTTTTTGTGGATTGGTGTGACATTTGCCAACTTTCAATCACCTGGTACCTCCCCAGACAACCAGAACTGTTGGTAGATGATGGAGAGTGGCTTGGCAAGCTCTTCTGCCAACTCCCTCATCACTCTAGGATGGAATCCATCAGGTCCCATAGATTTGTGTGGATCCAGGTGGCTCAGTAATTCATAGACTGTTTCCTCCTGGAACACAGAGGAGCCATTTGGTTTCCTGTCTAGTATAGTATATAGTAATTAGTATAGTATATAGTAATTAGTATAGAAAGGTAGCAAAAATATGCATAGTAAAGCTGAAGTTTAAAAATTTCTGATACATTTTTCACTATGAAAAGAGAAATGTTATAGCTTAAGATATCTTATGAAAATGTTTTGAAAGCTGGATGAAAGTTTTTGCATTAAAAGTACAACTCCAGTTTTAATTCCCTTGATATATTTCTGTTATTTAGACATTTCTAAACCTTCACCTCAAAAATATTTTGTGGTCCTGTCTTCTGAGACCATACTTATCCATCACAGTGCTGGTGTTGATTCCCTTTATCTAGTGGGGATCTCAATGGTAGTAGATGTTTGTGAGTGTATGCATAGCTTTGCACAATCGAAGTTTAAGGGAGTAAGACTGTACAAAACAACAGTAGAGTTTTTCACTAGAAAGACAACCCTAACAAGACAAAAATATTTAATGATTAGACTTTGGAAAACAGACAAAATGTTCCTTTACATCCTGTAAAGACCCTTCTAACTCTGTTCTGTGACCTCTTTTCAAGCACCAGCCCAGTTGCCGCATATCCATCTCTATGAGCTTACAGAGAGCCAAGAATATCTCCAGTAAGAGCGACCTACCACACAGGAACATAAAGTACAAGATCTCTGCAATGCATTTATTGAACTTGTTTTCCAACACAAAGTAAGTCTATTTTGTTCAGCTCCAATGTGAAAAGGATGGCTGAAACACTCACTTATACAAGAAATTATTATCACCTCACCAACAAAATCAGAGAACAGACGAAGTTTTGGAATATTCTAATTATATCCTAAAAGCCTCCTTTCACTCAGTCCAAGCTGTGGGTGACCACATGTGTGACCCTGGGGTCAGCCACGGAATTTACCACTGTGGGTGTGATGCCATGTCCACTGTGTTATGGGCTGGATGCTGACACGGACACCAGCCATGACTAGCACAAAGGGAAATAAAGAAAGATTTTACGAAGGGTTATGGAGTTGTTGTGGGGATGGATCCCATCATCTCAAGGTAAGAGCTGACCCTGCTTTGCTGCCAGATTTGCTCAATTAGTAAAGTCATCTACAGAAAGAAAACTTTGCAGTAGTAATAAACAGTCTAAACACAATGTCTTAGAAAATCTGAAGTTATCTGTTTAAAATCAGTTATGTTTTAAGAATCGATGTAATATAACATCCTTTTAAAATGAAGCTGACCAATAACTGCAATATAATACTTTACCATTTTTTCTTAAACAAATAAAACAAGTACACAAAGTTGTAAAATTGTGGAATTTCAGAGCTTGTTAAATTATTAAAATTAGCTAAACAGACAATAAAAAGCAATATATGAATGATCTACATTTCAAAAGCTGAAACATAGCCGTGTTGTACTTCATACAATTAGTTTTGCTGCAACGTTTATCCTGTGCAGAACTTGAGAATTGCTTTAACAGTGAACTTTCCAAGTATGTACTTTACAAAAGGCCATCTCATTATGCAGCCAATTAAAACGATTTGTTTGTTCATGATGGAATCTAATGTAGAGATTTGTTTTCTTCCAATAGATACCTTCTGCTAAGAAGCCAAATTGGCACTACTTTATAATTGCACTAGTTCCACTGGGAGCTACAAAGAAGTTTGTGAAGCTGATAATTCTTTAGTGCAAATGAACTAACAATAAAGACAAGGCACTTATGAAATTTTCCACTGCGAAAATTCAGAAACATTGCAGCATCCAAATAAAATGTAGACAATTAAAAAACACTCAATTTTATTATATTACCATCTTTACTATATTACATATGTTATAATATTTATTATATTATTATATTACCATATTTGAGGTCTGACACAAAACCCCTGAGACTAACCCTATAGCTGGGAACCAGGGGTGGGAGGGGAGAGAGAAAGAGAGGGTTATAGAACATGTTCTAACCTGTCAGAGTGAGACAAATCTCAACTCGATTGCTTCACTTAGTACGTGTGGACATGTGTTCAAATAGAAACGTTTTCTTATCCTTGGTCAGCAAATGGCGCCGTGCGCCAGCCCACAACATTTTGTCTGTGAAGCAGTTTTTAGGTAATAACAACATTGCTGTGCTTGAGCACCTGCCCTGTTTGCCAGGCCCGGCTCCCTGTGATTTCTGCCTCTTCCCACAGACCAGGTAAGAGCTCAAAGGAACCCTTTTCTTTTGTCAGTAGAATATGTGAAATCAAAAACCACGGAGATCCTCCTTCAGAAAATGATTTGCAGAGATGATTTGAACGTTGGTAGCATCGTATGCAGCTGTGTGTCTGCTCCGAAGGGAACTATGCTGAAGATGGTAATAAGTAATTTTCTTAATTTAAGGAAAAGAATTACAGGCATAGTCTTTTTTTTGTGTGTGTGTGTCTGACCTTGTATGTTATATTATCAGCTTTACAGCTGATGTATTAATGAAGTCTTTGTCATGAGGATTTTAAAACAAACAAGCCAATATTGCAAAATTTTGTTCTTTCCCAAGCAAGATACCAAAGATGTTACAAAAGTTGTCACAGTGACAAAGTTTTAGCCTCTGTTGCCCGAATAAAACCCAAACCCTTAACAATAAAAGTCATCCTGGGCATAAAATTCAGTAACTCATATGATCTTTTTTTTAAATTGCAAGGAAAACCTATAAAGCCTTATAGCCTTTGCTTGTAATGAATGTGAACAGAAATTTGCTATGAGGCATGCAGAGCAATATGCACCCTGCACCGTGCAGCCTGTTCATCAAAAGTGCACTATATACAAACCTGCAGATTAAAGCACAAGACACGGATGGAATAGGAGAAATGGGGATGGAGTTTTTGAAAAATTAAAGATAAAATTGAACCCTAATGAATGCAGGCACAGTTTCTGAGAAAAAATATAAGAGTTTCTGTAGCTCACAGTGGAATTGACTTTGGCAAGGAAGCTAACTGACGTCATTGCTATAATAGAAGCATTTACGAAACACTCAGGTGTTTTTGGGGCTTTAAAGTTTGATTTCTACTTTTGATTTTGAGGGAAAAAAGCAGCAGAATAAGGACCATCAATATGATCAGAGGCAGACTAGATTTCCCGAACCTGGTGAAGAGATTGATGGTTCTTTTTGCAGACCACATCATCAGAGATGAAATACTGAGAAAGCCAGACATGACAGACTCGTCATCTATGGGAATGAGTGACTGCAGCAGTGGCAGCAAACTGCATTATGGGTGCCACGACTCTGATGCGGCTCTCAAGGGTGCTGTTGGCAGTGCTGGGGAGAGGATGTGACCCCTAATAGTATTGACAAGTTGTATTTATGTGTGACCAGAACCACAGGTTGTTATCTCCAGGATAGTTAACATTTCAGGAGAGACAAAACCTAAATATTAGTACTGAAAAGGGAGGAAGCCGTACCTCCTTTCAGCCGTTCTCCTTACCCCTGGCAGTCAAAGCAAAAAGTGAGGGAGGCGAAGGTCTCTGAAGAAGGAGTACTGCACATTTCCAAGGGGGAGAAACAGCTTTTGTCACAGCAACACAAGTGATCTGGTGGCCCAGACCTGAGGGTTTTGTCCATGTTATGGTATTATGCGAATAATTATATTCCCTTTTCTTGGAGGTAAAAATTTGTTTTATACCATTTGCTTCAGAAGATTGAAATTAGAAGCTAAAATGTGGTGTGTGCTCAGACACTTCCTAAGGTAGGAATTTCCCTCAGGGAACCTACAATGCCTGCAGCAGACCTCCTTTTATAGCCACAAGTGTGTGGAACTAGCATCTCCCTTACCTTGTGACTTTATCATCTTTCAAGTCAATGCAAGCTAGCAGTCAACTACTACCAAGCCAGAAGCCTGTATCATTGCATTTTGGTGAGTGGCTCTACAAGGCACAGAAGATAGTTTGTTACAGTATTGGAGCTATTTTCCTTTGGACAATAAATGATAGTTTGAAACATCATTATTTTTTTGTATTGTGGATGAAACTAGAATTTAAACTTGTAAAATATATGGCAGCAGCTGATGATATAATAAAATGAAGCTTTGGAGCTGATGAATAGTTTACACTGTGGGTGCTCAAACAAGATAAAGAATGAACTTAAGGCTGAAAAAAAATGAGCTGGATACATCTCATTAAGGGCTTACTGCTGTATTTGCATTTTTTTTAATACGCAAATCCTGAAGCAGTGAAAATGAGTTGTAACTTTACAGTCTTTAAAAAATAAATATAGATTAGATAAATGCAGATGCTATGCAAATAGTCGATCAGTAGCAGTCTACTGAGCAGCCGTTAACAAGCACTGGAAAGTTACACAGGTGATCATGAAAGACCTTTCCAGTAAGACTAAATGCCACAATGAAGTGTAAGTTCCTTCTGATTCTTTCCGTGAATTTGTCACACAGGCTATATGAGGTAAACTGGAGTTATGCCTTGTTAGCTGGGGAAAGATAATGTATCTGTAGGTGGGAAAATACAAGTAGAATTGTAATCATGTAAAGAAGAGACAAATAATATAATTGCACAATGCCTGAGTTATCGAAAGAGAAAAGAAAAAACCTTTTCTATTATTTCTAGTTCTTCATTATCAAGTAACATATGAATATACGTCCCACATTCAGGATCATACTCAGATCTTCTAAAAATTATTTCATCTTGGATCAGATGTGACATTTGCTCATTTATACTCCAGATTACAAAAGCATTTTAAAAATCATTATTTCACTATCGATTTATTTGTCTCTCCCATGCTTTCTTATTGGTTGTTAATTATGAAAGAGATTTATAGTTTAAAACTCCATCTTATTTATCCCATTCCTTTTAATGAGTCACTATAAAATAAGCATCATTTTCCTAATGTGCATTTTGAGTGTCAGAAATAGGCAATTTAAATGTGAAGCTTCAAAACACTATTAATGCTGCAATTTAGTGACAAAAATATCTCTCAGTTTTCAGTGTCTCTTGCCACATTTCTTCATTTCAGTGATTTATTGTATTATTTCTCTGCCTGTAAGAGTTAGTGCCCTAGCCCTAAGTAACTGGTTTATTTTTGTATTTCTCCACACATTAATACATTTCAGTGTAGTGGCTGGATCTACCTTTGTTTGACAGTCAGCTGAGAAGAACAAGACACTAGTCTCCCATCATGCCAGGTCCTTCTCGACACATTTTAGAGATCGTCTCTCCATTCACCAACTGCATATGACTTCTGAATACTAACTTGGAAAAGCTCAGCCTGCCATAAATTGCTCCAGTCTCGCCAGAGAGCCCCAACCACTGCTTTCTACTCTTGATGACGAAGGGAAAAAGCTGTCACAATGGCTAACATGAAAAACTCAGCAATTAAAGAGATTAGAGGGTGTCTTGATGATTAGCTCAGCTTCATCTGCTCCAAAGCCTTTAGAAAGGATGTCTCTGTCTCAGAAAAAGCACTGTTGCTCAGTGAGTTTACCAATCTCTTCTCTCAAACATGCTATGAACACAAGTAAGTTCTTAGTACTCAGTGTGTGGTGTGCACAGCTTCAGGGTGCTGGTTTATACGCCTGCCAGCATGAGGCACAATGTAAATTATCCAGCATCCTGCTGCTATTTGAAAATATCAAAAGGCTGTTTCAATTTTAAATATGCATTCAAAATCCAGAGACTACACCACTATGCCTGCATTAGATATACATTTGTGCTGAAAATGTTTTCAGACAGATTTATACACATGGGTCATTTATAAAAATACACTGTAGTGCTCTGAAAGCTGCTACAAGACAAATTGTGCATGATGAAGCCCTCCCACAGCCTTCTCCTCACCTCCCAAACTTTAAAGCCTGTAAAAACAGAATAGGTATCCTCATTGTACACATACTGCTTATGATGCAGGGATGGCTTAGCATCAGTATTGCCATTTATGGATAAGGAAATAAACTGCAGAGATGTGAAGTACTTACACTAGTCCTGTACAGCAGATTTATAAAATATTTCCTTGCTCTGTGCCCTAATCAAATATTCCTAAATGACTGACATCAATGTGTTCCAGTGACAATGTCTACACAGACAGCTAAATCAAGCTAACACAACATTTTCTACCGAACAAAAGCTTGTTTGGTCCTGAATAAAGTACTCCCATGTCCCTTTGGATTTCAAGCCTCTTTTTGTAGAGATTTCAAAATCCTTACAGCAAAGCACTTGAAATTTCCTTACAACTTAATGTTTCTTTTCCTTTATGGAAGGCTAATGTTCCCCTGACCTAGCAGAGGATGCAATGGACCTGTTGTTGCAATCCCACCTGAACAGTCCAGGAGTCACTGAGGTAAGACCCTGGGTCTCCCCTTAATTCATGGTTTCAGTGCCCACTGGGCTAAACGAAGGCAAAACAACACCAAATGATTGATCCCAAAAGGAATTTATTTGTACAGGTAATGTCAGGAATAAGATTGGCATTGGCTTGCTAGATCTGTGGTCAGGGAAAAGACAGAAAGAAGGTAAAGGTAGAACAGGGTGTGAGAGGGGAAAGTGCAAGGACACTACCTGGGCTCTAGGTGATCCTCTTCTCCTCCCAGGATGGCAGGGCACCACTCAACCCTAACTTACAAGTGTTATTTATAGATTGAGGTCCCAAAGGGGGGGATTCCGGGTGGACTTGTTCAGTGCTCCCTCTGGAAGGTCCTAAAATCGAGTTTGTCTCGGGAGTGTGCTCTGGTGTCCAGAGTGAGTTAGAGATATGGTTCTGTCCTTGCTCTCCCTACTGGCAGGATTGCAGCATGCCCTCTCTGCAGCAAAACACAGCCAGCGTTTCCCAAGGGAAAACCAGTGCTCAGTCGCTCAGAAAAAACTGGTACCATAATATTTGTAAAACCGGCCTAGGCTGGTCGTGTTGTTCAGGAGAGGTCCGAACAAATATTTTAAATGTTTCTATCTTTGTTTCTACTTAGATGTACTTTTGTACAGTATTTAGCAATGGAACATAATTTTTTTTTATCCCAAACTATATTTCTTCAAGGAAAAGGAAGGCCATCACTTTAGCAGAAGCATCCTCAAAGCCGAATCACTCTGAGGTTCAGTGGAGCTTGGCTGGATAAGACAACTGTCAGCATAGCTCCTAGACTATGGACTGGACAACCTTATGGAGCAGTCTTTGTGTGAATTGGCCAAGACTTCAAGTCCCTGTGCAAAACTTAGTGCAGCCAGGTTGTGGAACACCCTTGCCCTCTGATCACTGTAAAGGTGCCCAGTTTTATAAGACCATATGTGTCTAAAGTTCTGCCATTATGAGCCCAGATAATATCCCCCTACTATTTAGTCTCATCCTGAGTTTTACCTTGAGAGGGCTTACATTTACATAGAGTCTGAAACAATAGTTTGAAAGACATATATTCTCCACCTGCAATAAAATAAAAAATACTCATTTTTTTTTGTAAGAGAAGAATAAAATGTCATTTTACTGAATGAGTTCACCTGAAATAACACATCAGCCAGAAAATTGGTCTCTACATGCACCTCAGCGCTCTTTGATTGCTGCAGTCAGTCAGAGACCATCACAATAGTCTTTGAAAGAAGAAACTAGAGACTAACTGCAGAGACTTGAGGACATTAGGGCAGCAGGGCTTGGAGACACTGAAAGTTTCTCTCCCTTCTTGTATGGTGCAAGAGTACTGAGTATTTTGCAGTTTAGCTGACCAAAGAGGAGACTGTCAACTGTTTTTCCAGGTGCTAATCATGACAGTTTTGTGGAGAATTAAAGAGGAACATAATAGGAACAAATGATGCCCTTGAAGAATAGAATGAAGCTGTCCCCACTGAGAGCAACATGTCAAGCACACATGCAAGGACTATGAGCCTGGACTGCCCAGTACTTCAGGCTGGTCCTTCAACACAGCAACACTATCTCTTTTTACTTCTCATCTGAATCAGTCATCCAACTTCCACTTGTTATAATTATTGGGTAATTGGTAATTGTCTTATTCTGACATTTTAATTTTCTTTGAAGAGGCAGATTTATCAAAGACAAAGCTACCCAAATCATCATCATCCTCTACCAGTGCCCCTCAAGATGGGAGCAGACTTTTTCCCTTTGAGTGAAGTTTGTACAATGTTCTGAAAAGAGAAATGTCTGAATAACACACTCAATCTGTTGTATCCAAAAGGCACATGGGCTGTAAAAAAATCATTTTGCATTTTTACCACATTTTCCTGTAGAAAAAGAAAAACTGGAAATAAATGTGGGATGAGGTAGTTCAGGTTTATTAAGTCTACTTGACCCTTATGTCATATACTGACATTTTAATTTTACTGCCTGACATTTAACAAATCCTTTGCAGTCTTGAAAAAGTTAATGATTAAAAAAAAAGAAATCTCTCTGCATAGGTAACTTAAATATATGCAAATAAAATAATTAGTAGTACCTTCTGTTTTATCATATAAAATTGTTCACTGTGGTGTTTTCTAATTGCATATTCAGCATGTATTTATCCACAGCCTTTTGACTAATAGCTTGCCCTATTTATTTTAGTAGTGATTGTTACTTTAAATAGCAATATTTTAAAAGTGTTAGGCAAGAAGAAGGAGAAACTGCTATAATAATAATAATTTATAATATTTGTAACATTTGTCAGACTTCTCCCTCCTTCGCACAACTGACCTGGGGAGCTGCTATTACTGGAATGAAAGTAGTACGATGCCTTTGCATATTTCCTACAATAGGATCATATCCCTCTCAGCTATTTGCAAGAAGTCCTGCAGGAACAATTACAAAATACTCTCATTCATTTGGCACAATGGCATATGGAAATTTCCTGCAACACTAATTACTATGGTTGCAATTTTTAGCCAAAAATGTCAATGTCTAGGATTTAATTAGTCTGCAGCATGATTTTAGAACTGACCTTCTAGTTTAGTTAATTAATTTGCCAGTTCTTTTCTTTCCTTCTTTTTCTTTATTTTCTTTTTTTTTTTTTCAGAGAATCCTGTCACATCAGTTTGTAGGAGATTTTAATTAAAAAGAAATCACTACTTCCCATGCTAGCAGAATACCTAAAAGCAGTTGTTAAACATTTTTAGCAAATAAAAGCAGTGAGGTCAAGTTCATATTACTTCAGAGTGCCCCTCTAGCCATTGCCCACGAGTGCTGAGATTGCTACCCACGTTTTTGTGAAAGGCAATTTGCGAAATGTAAAAATGTAATGAAGTTTTATGCCAATTAACTGCTCTTCCCTATGCTTGCATCAGCACTCTGTGCTGATAGTGGCTTCTTTGCAGGATTTTTTTATAGTATTAATTAGTGATCTGTTTGAAACCAAACACTAGAAAGCAAGACAGTGAAAGTCTTGGAAAGTTTGAATTGTCTCATTGTCTCCAATGAGTGTCTGAGGCTGATTTCTCCTTCGAGCCAGAAGTCATGATATAAATTCAGTATCAGAGTTATAAAGACAGAACTGTGAGAAAGATTTTTTTTGGTTCAGTTTTATCTTGACATGATCCAAAATATGCCTTTTATTCTATCCTCTTTCTTTGTGACAGTTACTCTGCTGAGAAGTTACACATTACTCTTTCCTGTGGAGAAAATTAAAAACAAGCTATCTAGCAGTCTCAGCTCTGCAGCACATTCCAGTTACTGAACTGTGTCATACTGTTTCAAAAGAAGAACTATAGTACATCTCCTGAAATGGAAGCAGCTGTGACTTTTTAGGTGCAAAGGAATCAATAGAAGGATTAAAAGTACATGCATGCCTGAGACTGCTCTTGACACACACCTGGACACAATTATGAGCTATAGAGTACTGTAATGGTAGGGGGTTTGCAGCTAAGATTTAATCACCAGGAGCATGAATGTTGCCAGCTAACCTGTGCAAATGAACCTTAGGCTGTTGTATGCAAGTGCACTTACATGTTCAAAATGGAAAACTTTGGTTGGACCTACTAATTTGCTTCTAAAAACCAGTGCGTTAAGTTATTTTATTAATAAAAGAATGCAACTTTCAGTAATTCTGTTTGCTCTTTTGCAGTATTGAGATCCCTAGAATGAAAGAAGACTAGTTCTGTAATAAATGTTGAGCAGTAACCACATTTCTTTCCCATCAGAGGTGTTGCCCTTTGAGGACCACGTACCTCACTGGCAGCCCTTCCTGCTCTGGTGGTGTAGAGAGAGAGGCCCTTCCAACCTCCCATGACTGTTTTTGTACCCAGATCCAGCTTTGATGTGTTCTTGTTTTTTTTTTGTTTTTTTTTTCCATACTTCCACATTCTCTGAAACAAACATTTTATTTTCCTTACATTTTTATTTATTTTTTGTTTTCCCAGAAAAAGAGCAGGTGAATTCTTCTGAGTATTGAATCTGAGATAATCCCTTGGAGATAACCATCACATCCTGGGTACTTTTCAAAGACAATTTCTAATGGCTGCCTAGTACACTCCAAAGAAAAGGATAAGAAGCTCCATATGAGACAAAGCATATCTACCTGCAGACAGATAAGATTGACTTTTTCAGTAGCATTTCAAAAGCTGAAAGTGTCCTGCTAGGCTCTACTGCATGCCTTGACATGCAGTAGATGGGCTGACTTGTCCTCCTAGTTCAATGGTTGCATAGGTGACTGAGCATCTTCCAGTATGTCTCAAGAATACAGTGATGGACTCTCAGGCAATTTCACTGTCACTATCACCCAGTCATCAAGTTCAGAACACAGCTAGAATTACAGCTAACCTCAAGGGTCTGCCTTCTTGCAGAATGGTGGTAACCTTTAATTTCTATGGCAATACTTTTGGTGGATCTCTAGTCAGAAGTCCACATTGTTTCCCCCCATATCCTGTATGAGAAAAAGAACTTAAAGCATAAGTAGAAGAATGGCATCATTGTGATAAAGTCATTGTCTTGCCAAAAAGCCCCAGTGATACATAATCCCAGAGCTATCACCTAGGATAGTTCATCAAGCCACTAGGATAACCACCAGCTGTATCTGTGTATACCTGCAGCTCAGTCTGCCTATATCTGTCAAATTTCCACTGCAGGGAAATGCTTCTCTTACAATTATAAAATGCTGCTGCACCTTAGAGGCAGAAGAAATGAGATCCCATTCTTTAAAAGAGACAAGGTGGTTGAAGAAGTGATAGATGGAGAGCAAAAAGCAGAAGCAGAAAACAAGCACTATTCAAAGAAGGGGAGAAAACCAAATATCAAAGAAAATAATTTCAGGGAATATGGCCATTTAAAGCTCAGAAAAAAAGAATCATAGCTTCACAACACCCTCTCCATTGTTAATATTGCTTCTATGAGCCAATAATGTGTGTTTGCAGCCCAGAAAGTCAACAGTATCCTAGACTGCGTCAAAAGAATCGTGGCCAGCAAGTCAAGAGAGGTGATTCTTCCCCTCTTCTCTGGTAAGACCCTACAAGGAAGATACAGATCTGTTAGAGTGGGCCCAGGGAGAGCCATGAAAATAACAAAAGACTTGGAACATCTCTCCTATGATTCTATGACTGAGAGAGTTGGCTTTGTTCATCCTGGAGAAGGCTCCAGGGAGACCTTATTGCTGTCTTTCAGTATATAGAGAGGGCTACAGAAATGGAGAAAGACTTTTGACCAGGACCTGTAGTGACAGAACAAGGGTCAATGGCTTTAAACTGAAAGAGGGAAGATTTAGCTTGGATATAAGGAAGAAATTTTTTATCATGAGGGTGGTGAGACAGAGAAGATGTAGAATCTCCATCCCTGGAATTTTAACGCTAGACTGGACAGGGATTTGAGCAACCTGATCTGGTGAAAGATGTCTCTGCCCATGGCAGGGGAGTTGGACTGGATGATCTTTGAATGTCTCTTCTAACCTAAAATTTTCGTTAATTCTGTGATCTGCCAGTGAGCAAGTTTGATGGCAAGTTGAGGGCCTGCTCGCTTCAGTGTATTTGCTCAGTAGAACATATCTCATATTCATTAGTTATGAATATGGTGTCAACTTACTCTGTGCAAAATTTCCCTTGAATAGCTTGTTTTACAGTTTATCCCTCCTCCCAGCCTGGTCAGCAGCTAAACACAGGCAGCTGTGACCCCAGTGCCCTCGCCCCGAGGGAAAGGAAAGAAGGAAATGAGGGAAGAGTCTTGTGGGTTGAAAACCAACTAAACAGCTTTAATGAAACAATAACAATATAAAAGAAAATAAGAAAATAATGAAATATATGCAAAATTGAACTCCCCAACAATGACAAACTGCCACCGCTGATACTTACATTGGAGATAATCATAATTTTTAAGCATTATCACAGTATCACAGTATCACAAGGTTGGAAAGGACCTCTGAGATCATCAAGTCCAACCTATAACCTAACACTAACACCAACACTAACACCAACCATCATCTAAACCATGGCACTCAGTGCCTCATCCAGTCTTCCTTTAAACACCTCCAGGGTCGGTGACTCCACCACCTCCCTGGGCAGCCCATTCCAATGACCAATCACCCTTTCAGTGAAGAATTTTTTCCTCATATCAAGCCTAAACTTTCCCTGACGAAGCTTAAGTCCATACCCTCTGGTTCTGCCACTGGTCACCTGAGAGAAGAGACCAACCCCTGCCCAACTACAACCTCCTTTTAGGTAGTTGTAGAGAGCAATGAGGTCTCCCCTGAGCCTCCTCTTCTCCAGACTAAACAGCCCCAACTCCCTCAGTCACTCCTCATAGGGCTTGTGCTCCAGTCCCTTCACCATCTTTGTTGCCCTCCTCTGAACACATTCCAGTATCCTAACAGCCTTCCCAAATTGGGAGGCCCAGAACTGGACACAGTATTCAAGGTGAGGCCTGACCAGTGCCGAGTACAGGGGGACGATAACTTCTCTGGTCCTGCTTACTACACTATTCCTGATGCAGGCCAGGATGCCATTGGCCTTCTTGGCCACCTGGGCACACTGCTGGCTCATGTTGAGCTTCCTGTCCACCAGCACTCCCAGGTCCTTTTCTGCTTGACTACTCTCCAGCCACTCTGTCCCCAGTCTGTAGCTCTGCATGGGATTGTTGTGTCCAAAATGAAGTACCCGACATTTGGACTTATTAAACATCATCCCATTAGAATCAGCCCAGCTCTCCAATCTGTCCAGGTCCCTCTGTAGGGCCATCCTACCCTCTAACAGATCAACCCTTCCTCCCAGCTTGGTATCATCTGCAAATTTGCTGATGATGGACTCAATCCCCTCATCCAAATCATCAATAAAGATATTAAACAGGACGGGACCCAACACCGATCCCTGGGGGACACCACTGGTGACCAGCCGCCAACTGGATGAAACACCATTCACCATCACTCTCTGGGCTCGGCCATCCAGCCAATTCCTAACCCAGCACAGAGTGCTCCCATCTAGGCCACGGGCTGCCAGCTTCCCTAGGAGTCTACTATCACTGTCTATTATCACTGCTAGAAACATATAGTGTCAGGAAAAAATGTAGTTAACTTTCAGAAAATGAAGATATTAGATGAAAATTTAGAAAGTTGGTTCTGCTTTAGCTTAAACTGGAACATCATGAAATCTCCAATATGCATGAAGCTGTATCAAGTGTTCCATAATTTCCAGGAGTCTGTTGACTCTTTGTCCTCAGCAGGGTTTCGTAGCTCACTGCTTTAGCTGAATGTTTCACAAGCAGCATTACTAAGATAAAATGAAAGAATTTCTCTCCCTTTAAAGCAAGAATCACAGGGAAGAGATCGCCTTTCAGTTGCATGGTAACTGTTGACCATTTATCAGTTTGAAGCAAGTTCTGAATAACATCAAATATAGACTTTGCGTATTATTATAAGTTAAATGAATAAGAGACTATTTCTGTTTCAGAAACCAGATAGCAGACTAGAAGTAATCACTTGTGAAATGAAATTAAGCTTACAGGCAGCTAGACTGAATACCTTATTTCTACAGTACCATTAGTAATTTTGACTTTGCATTGTACAACGTATGTTTCAAGGGCAAAATTTCATTAACCTGAACATATTTTGGACTCATCAAGTTAAAAATCCAGCAAGCAAAAGAAAGAAGACTCGGTGCATCTTTCATAATATTTCTACTGTTAGGATCTCCAAGGCTTTCAAGAATTGCCTGAAATCATTAGCTGATTGTCTTATTATTTTCACAGTCTGGAAAGAAAGTTCCCTCTCCACCAGCCTGAACTGTCTACAACTTTATGACAAAGGACTTGGTAGACTTCCTGTTCCCATAGTTGAATCAATTTTCATATTCTTTTAACAGCTTGTGGTACTTGTTCTGCCTTCAATAAAATCATCCCTTACCAATCAGTAAAAAATGCAAGGAATATGAATCTTTCAAAATCAATAATATGTATAATAATTGCACAAGTATATTAGTGACAGCCAGAGTGTCAAAGCAAATCCCAAGAACCATGATCTCGAAACCTCCAGAAAAAAGCAGAAAATGATGCAGTTTTATTCACTTGTGCTTTTGTATGAGACAGTGTCAAGATTAGATGATGAGTGGGTGTATTAACTCCTCAGTCTATTCCCTCAGCTTTCACAAAACAGGCTCCACTTAAATGCAAGGATTTTCAGTTTGATGAAAACTGTTGGCTGCCCATTGAAATGGCAGAGTTCAGACGAGGTGGCAAGAACAGAACAGTGTATATGAGTGCTAACCCTTCTCACTAGCCATTTGTGTGGTACAAAGAGGATTCATAAAGTAGCCTTACAAAAGGAAAATCACGAAGCTACTTAGATATGATCATAGCAATGTAAGTTCCGTGTTCGGAGAGGAACTATTCCCTAGGGTGAAGGACTGGGGTACTCCTCTTCTTCACAACGTTTTTCACTCGTATTAGGAAGGTAGCTGGTTGGTGCTCAAGGGAATGTACTGCTTCCTAACTAATGCATCGATGTCATGTTTTTAAGAAGCCTGCAGTTTTCAAATTCCAAGATATCAAATAATTTCCATGTAACCATACAACCTTTTCAAATACAGAGGCTTTTCTGAATCTGAGATGTTTGCAGGCTATGATTAGATTTCCTAAAGTCTTTCTTAGCTCTCATTCTGAACTTCACACTTGCATCCGTTCACTTTCGTACAAAGAAAGTACTAGAGTTTGGCAGTAGGAAGTGATGGAAATAAGAATGGCTGGTACAAAATTGTATGTTTTCATATTTGCCCACACAGCAGCAGAAGTGCTTCTTCAAGTCTAGCCTCAGTTTCTGATGTTCTTACTTTCTATTGAGTGGGTGCATAAAACTGAAAGACCAGGTATACAACATTGACCTCTCTTGCTTTTGACCATTTGCTAAGTACAGCATAATGGAGTAGACATCCTCAGCAGTCCAGTCCCCTGTGTGCTGGAGAGACAGAGATTAAAATGGACCTCTAAACTGCTCCACAATTTCATTCCTTCAAGTACGCTCCAATCCAGAAATATAAAAACAACCTACAAACAACCTCTTCAACCCACCAATCCTCCTTTTTTTTTATTCCTTTGGGAATATGAATTTCTACTTATATCTTTACAGAGTCACAAAAATGTTTTCACATGGATTACATTTAGCTATTTCAAACTAAACGTGCTACCCAGAAAGTATGCTGAAAAATCCCTTCTGGGGAAGGTGTAAGAATATTTACAGAAATAGCAGCCACAGCTTGGTCATCATTCATGTATGTTGTTGTCCAAAACTCTTGTGGAAGAGAGGTAAAGTGAGAAACGTTATAAGAGAAGACTTTAAGAATAAGTAAGATAAAAATTTAAAAGTATATTTATATTGATATCTCAGAGCACCACATTAGAGCTCAGGTTTATCAGCAGGATACAGGATACACTGATACCAAACAGCAGCCTGTCAGTCAAGACTTCAGTTAAATCTTGTTTAAGAGTGTGTGCAGGTCTTAGAAGTCCTTTGGTGATAAATCGAGCTTGGATGTAGCCTGCATTTCCTGTGTCCAAGGAGAGCGATGAACTTGTGTGAAAGGAAACTGCAAAGTTACTAACATCTGCCCTTTGATCATGTTTCTAGGCAATCAAGCTAGAGAAACTGGATCATACAACAGGACTAAACATGGATGCAATCAAAACACAAGAGAAAGGGAATCTGTTTGAAGAACTGAGTGATAAAAAGAAATAAAAATTTAACATGATGACTACTTCATCTTTTAAAATGAATTTATAATTAATCCATGGTTTTCTCTGCTATTTTCATAGTTCTTAGATGTTTCTTCTGACATTACCAAAACCTCTGTTTACATCTTCCCATTTTTTCCTTCTTATTTAATGCTTTCCAGGTATTTTTAAGGGCTCTACCAGCCTTTACAGCCAGAAGAGGCTGGAAAAACTACACTAGAGAAGACAGAGATAGAAGCCTTTAATCAGCAGGAGGCAAGGTTTTCTGAAAGACTGAAAATCCAAATAAAACCTACCTTTTCTTCATGGCTGGCCATTTGCCGTTGTCTTATTATCCTGTTCTCCTACTCAGGTTATTTTGTGCAGTGGCCTGCACCACAAAAAAAGTCAGGCAAGCAGAGATGAGCGTCCATAGGGCTCTTTTGACGCGAGTGTTACTTTGCCTGCAGTGTTGGGGCTCCTCTATGAAAAGTTTCCCTATTCATCTCCACAGTAGGTTTCAGGACCAGAGAGTTTGCTTTGTTAAAAGCTCTGAATTTCCTGAAACCACAGTCCTTAAGAAATATATCTATACATGTATGTATAAGTGTCTATATATATTTAAGTACATATTTGATGTATTTAACTTTTTCTCTGCAGCTATGGGAAGAATAAACATGGGCTAAAAGGTGCAGGCAAGTAAACTCTGACCATGAAAAATACCAAGGAAGATCAAATCTTTGATTATAGCTCCTTCTCAAAACAATGCTAGAGACTTATTTTAAAAGAAAAAACAAAGAAGCATGCAAAATGTTATTTGGCTTCTTTTGGTTTTGTGGCTCATAGCAGCAGTGTACTGCCGTATTACATATTACTGCCATGCAGACAGACAGTGGCAGATCAGTAGAGTGGATAAATAAGATTTGCAATTAAGTCCCCATTGGAAAAAATGCCAAAATTCACCAGCAGGACTCTTTGCAAAGAATTTCATCTTTTTTTAACCAGTTCTAATAAATGAGGTAACAGATGGCCTTAGATTCAATACAAGGTTGCACTGGCTCTGGAGGCTCTCCTTGTTCATGGGTAACAGCTGAACCCCAGGTCTGGGCTGCACTCTGGGAGGTGCCTTTTGTTTTAATGGGTAATACTTCACCCTTTTTTTACTACACCCCCCCCCCCCCCCCCCACTTTTTTTTTGACAAATCCTCACAATGGCTTGAAAATGATCCCTCACTGGGTTTAATTTTTGTACCACTGGCAATCGTTTTGTTCTGCTCCAATTCTTAGGGGAAAAGGCTTGCATAGCTTTTCCATAATGACCTCCTTATCTGTGCAGCCAGCAGCAACATTGGCAGTGCTGGAAATTGGGTTTGCTAATTAAACTAGTGCTCCCTCTGTTGGCTGGATGTCAGCGCCTCGAAACAAGGACTTGCACAGTGATTTCACTGATTATGGGGGGCGGGGTAGGGCTGGGGGGATGCTGTAGCACCGTTAGAGCCCAGATGATATCCCAAAGTACAGTATTATAGTTGTCTTGCAAATGAAAATTAGGTCCTGAATAAGCACCTTCACTGCATGCAGCCTGGGAGCAGTGCTAAAAATGAGTTGTATGATTTTGAACCCTTTGCAAGACATGATTTCTTCTTTTTTTTGAGTGTGCATACCAAAACTGCTTCCATTCCCTTTACATTCATGTCAGTCAGAAATAAAGAGTTTGAAATTTACCTGGCAAAGAAAAGAAACAATTCAGACCTGCTATGTCCTACGAGTGTTGAATACTGAATGAAGGCTGAGAACTGACTTTATTCTATGTCATTTTGGGCTGTGTCCAAATTCAGCTCAAGAAGGTTTCAGGGACAAAACTCAGCACCTGTATTCTAGCTCCAGCATCACCTTCCAGGTAGCTGCACAACTGTAGAAGAATGTGGATGAATACATGGAAAAAAATGTTAAATGGGGAAAAACGCATATGATTCAAGCTGTTTAAGCCCTACAGTTCAAAGGTGCATAGCACTGAAAAAATTATATACAGCTCAGTTTGCTCAGGTTTGAGGGTTATATTGTTTCAGTGGCTTCCCCCTCACTTGCTGAAGAATAATGAAGAACTTTCCACCAAAAGACTAAATTATACATCTAGAAACTGATGGAATATTTTGAGTTCCTGTGCTTATCTCACTCATATTGATGGAAGGTGAGTCAAAAAGAGTGTAATGATATTTCACCCTCATTGCTCCATTATGACACAGTGACAGAGAGCCTCATTATTACTCTATTCTGTTTACAAGGATGGGACTAGACTTTTGAAAAACACTGAATATCTTCACCAAATTACAAATCTTATGTTCCATAACTAATGCTGTTCTCTATTTCAAGAAAACTGTATGTATCAGCTTTTTAATTAATTACTTACCTGGTGCTCTGTTGCAAGATAAATACATTTGGGTTTGTATTATTAGCAACCAGTATTATCTTGTATGCAGCCTATTGGGCTGTCAAGCACCGCTTGCATCAGATGAGAATTTCTCTCGTTATTTGGCACAACAAAGTTTAGGATAATTCAGACTTAGTAAACTGAAAGGTATGCAACATAAACTGAAGAAAAATCCCAAGACATATGTGCTTCAACTAAGCACAGGTATTCCTTTAATCCTGCCGCTTTGTAGGACACTGCCATCCGCAGAGGCATTTCTTGACAGGGTTCTGGCACTGGCTGCTTTCCTGAGCCTCTGACCTGCCAACAGGGAGTAGTCACACTTCATCTGATCTTGCTGGACATGAGCTACATTCTCAACTATATCTATTTCTGAAGTTTTCCACCTAGATATTTCACTGAAAAGTCATCCTTCCTCTATAGAGTCTTTCACATTTTTTTTCTCACTCCATATTTTACTTTATTTCTATGCTACTAGAGCTATTTATTATCCCAGGTTCCATCTCAGACTGTTTTATACTTGCTCCCCTTGTACAAGCATTTTCTTTATTTGCTTCTGAAGCCATACATTCTGCCAGCCCCTACCCTTCCCCATGGCCTTCTTTGGTGTCAATCTTTCTCTCCATTTCCCATTTGTGTTAGCTCAAATCTCGCTGAAATAATTTCTTGCATTTCAGGTACCACAGGGAAGATCAATACCAATTAGGAGAGTGTATTTTAATAGAGATGTATTAAAAACTTTCATTCTTATAGGTCAATTTTATTGCTACTGAAGGGTAAAATAAGGCAACAATTCAGTGACAATTCCCTTTTCCTGAACAGGGCTATATATGAAGTTAGATAAGAGCTTAGCAGGGCATGCTGTGTTTGCCTACAGCGAAAGTCTTATCCCTTCCTAAGAAAATACTTGCTCTTGGTTACATTTGGATATAGAGTAGTACATTAAACAGACTTTGGTTCTGACCAAAGAGTAGGAATTAGCTAATACATGACTTATAGACCTGAAAACTGTGGAAAAATTACTTTAATGAATGCATGTTTTGTTATCTTTATTGAAAAAATTCTATAATCATAGTGCTGTTTTCTTCCTTCTAGGCAATTGTCGAAGTCATGTTCACTTCCTTGGGGTGCAAATCCTCAGCACAGGATTTGGCTCACAGTGCTGTCAATATGGTCAGGAAAGGAAAGATACACTGTTACTAAGATTTTAAGCTTGGAGGTGATTTCAGAAAAGCATCAGACTCCACATCAAAATGCTCTGTGAACTCCTCACGGAAAGGTACTTGTCCTGTTTTTGTTAGGCAAGAAATGTGTAGAGATTACATCAAAAAAAGACAAGGAGACCTATGTGTCTTCCACCACCAGGAGGGGCCATAGCTGCAACCAAGAGCATGTCCTTGACTTCTACCACACCTCGTCTTCCTACATCAAAACTAAAAATTACTTAATTTTTTTTCATGTCGTTGTCAAACCCCCAAACTCAAGAATTTGCCTACTCTCCTTGCACAAGCTCTCTTTAATGGATAGCATAAAGCTCCCCATGCTATCCATCTGCTATTAAGTGCACCTCAGAAAGCAGAATAAAGTCATAGCACAAAATAAGGATGAGCTATGCTGTTTTCTGCAAATAAACAGAGGGGAAAATAAGCAGAGGGGAAGGGGGGAGTTCTGGGCTGGGGGGCGAGTTTTCACAGCCTGGTATTAAAAGGTAGCTGTGCACATCTCCACTGCTGTCAGGAAGAGCTGTTCTCCAAAGCAAATGGATGCCTGACAGTGTTTATTCTAACAGTCTGAGTTTAAAATAATGACCTCAGACTTTAGTTAAGCATTTAACAAACAGAAAATTAAGATTTACATTCTCAGAGAAATTACTGGAACAGGCCTTAATCTCTGGTCTGCCAATCAGACTGAGGAAAACATTACAGGAATAAATTGCTGCTTCCAATCCTCCTGCCTGCTTCCAGACAGGCAAACCTCCTGTCCCAGAGGATGTGCTTTGCTCAAGTTTGTTCTGCAGGATAGGTGTTATTCCGCATAAAAGGGCCAGCCTTTTGTAACACCCAGTAGCCTGGTGAGCTTTCGGGATGGTCTGTACATGCAATATTCCTTTAGTGTTTTCACTGGCCCAGTAACTCCCTTCTGTTCATATGCTGGAGCTGACTCCTTTCTCTGGAACTTTACTTAGGGACCTTTGCCATCAGCAATGCCCACAGCTACACCAGACTAATAGAGCAGATGTTTAGTCCCTGTTTTACTAATAATTCTCTGGCACCTTCTTGAAAATCAGTACTACTCTCTTGCTTTTGTTTTGCTTGCTTCTTTCATTTTATTTCATTTTAATCTTGTCAGTTCACTGTCTTTTTCCTCTCCTTTGCTCAATGCAACCTTTCTTTTTTTTTTTTATATCCTTTCTTCCTGCTGCCACAGTAGCAGTGTTTTGCCCGTTTCAAGTCATCAAAATATGTCCATGTCACAGATCTCAAACTCCATTCTCTGAAATACTGCTGCTAAACTTCAACCAAAAGTGTGCAGTGGGCAAGGAAAGAGCCTGGACTGCAGCACCAGAAGGCTTGAAAGCCTCATCACGCTTTTATTCCAGTTCATAAAGCTGCTACCCTGAGGGAGTGGGGTGTGGGACAGAAGTGGATGAAGCCTGAGCCTTACAAAAGTACAGCGTGACTACTGGTAGACCAGTCCATCTGGTGGTTCAGCTTCTGTATGGCTTGCTGCGAGAGAGCATCGTGTGGCTCCCTTGGCGTGTGAAAAAAAGCAGAGGACAGAGGTTTGTTGCTGTGATCTGAAATGCCTTGCTATCTCATGTCACTGACATTCTGAGTGTCACTCTGAACTACCAGAGGCAATAGGCAGAGAACAGCAAGAGAGGGGCCACAAAACCTGAATGAGGGTGAGAGAGCAATGTCATTTTCTTCACTAACACAAACCCATTTCCAATTACCAGTATTTGTTGAACAGCTATTCTTCCCCTGAAGATGACTATTAACAGAGAGGGAGAACTTAAAAATAAAATGAATGGAAATATTGATTCATGCTTTGACTGTGCTTGCAACTTCTTGTCTTCTGATTCTTTGTGGTGTTTCCTCTGCATAGGCTCGCTTTTGGCTCTTACAGAGGTAGGGACCTAGGGTGTGACAGCCATGGTTTCAAGGCTGCTGATAGCCTCTTCACTGCTTTATCCAAGGTTTTACCAGTGCTCAAGCCTTCCAGGCTCTTTAATTTACCATTTAATTATCCACAAATGTGCAATAATCAAAAAGTCTAACAGGCTTCACGAGGCGTCTAATTTCACTGCTCTTATAGATCAAGACTGCATAAGAAATAAATACGTGCAAAATAGTCAGACTCCTACCTGCTTTTCCCTGTTTCAGTCTCCTTATCAATTTAAAGTGTCAAACGGTTAAATCATTCAGGAGGCATCTTCTAAATTCTTGGGGCTCTTCCTGCCTCCTTCTCTTCTTGGGCTGTGGAGTAAACTTTTCCTTCATGGCTTCCCATTGGGCTCCTTTGTTCCCAGGAAGGCTTGATCCAATTCCCCACTATGTTATGAGGTTATACGTGAACTGGCTTTTTTAAACCGGCTACCCTCTGACCAAGAATGCTCATTTCAACAGAAAATTGTCAAAGTGTAACCTTTCTCCATAGTCAGCCCCCCCTTTTTTTTGTCTCTGAAGTGTTCCCAAGTTAAAAATGAAAACACACCAGAGAAGTGATACAAGACCCTGACTCAAAATGTGAGTTGCCTGATGGGTATAGACTCTCTGTATAATTATACTATCAAGTTTGGGAGCACAGCAGGTATTAATAGAACAATAAAAGATTAACTATAGAGCATTTTGTTTAAAAAAATTAAATAGAATAAAAGCGTAACATAAACCAAAGGCAAGTAATATTAATTATGTTTCAGAATTGTCAGTAGAAAAAGTTTATTAAAAATATTCCAGATATTTATTTTAGTGAATTCTATTGTTTATTAAGGATGGTCTTAATTTCTTTTAAAAAGTCCTTATTTCTTGAAAAAAAAAAACCCCTTAATCTGTTGATGCAAACTTCTTTTGCTGTTAGGAATGTCTGACGCTGATAGACTTATTCAGTAAGTGATAGCACTAAAATAATTGTGATAGGGCCAAAGATATGGTCTTGTTTGAGTTTCTGTTAAATGCATATGTTGTTTTCCAAGAACACCGAGGTAAGGAGTAGAAATAGCAACGCTCCCAAAAAGTTAGACTAACACTTCTAAAACCATACTTCAAAAACAACAATTCTGGATTTTATACATAATTTTAAATTGTTCATTTATCAATGACCTCCAGGAATCCGTGTTTTCAAACTCCAGAATGATGATAAGATACAGTGGGAAGCAATTTATCTTTCAAGGAGTGGTGGGCATAGTGTGTTATGAAATGGAAAGAATTTGACAGCAAGAGAAGGAGAAAGAGAAATACAGCTAGGACCCTTGCCTAGGCTCCATGGAAAGTTTTGCACTGAGCGTGCAAAGGACCAAGAGGCCGTTTGAGGGCTGCATTTGAGGGGAAGGAACAGTCACTAACTACCTGTTAGCTACCTGAAGAATCAACCAGGACAGCACATAGAAAGATTGTCATCTTGTATTACATAAGGAAGGATTTTTGTGGGATAAAGCCACCAAGAAGAGAGGCAGAAGAAAAACCTGCAGCTAAATCTCATACAGTCTGTGTAAGGTCTATCATGATAGGCAGGGATGGACAAGTGCATTCAAACCTCCTTTAAATCACCAATTAAGGATTCCACAGAGATGTGTCTGTTTCCATTATAAGGGTCCCTCTTGGAGATGTTCTCTGTGATGTACACAAAGAATTCAGAAGCACAATGGTAAGATACAAATCAAGAGAAAACAGGGTTTCTGAGCTGAATCTTGTCTCCCCACTCTGTCCTTTGCACAGTTTCAACCAGCTTTCTAACAAGGTGATTGTTATCAATAGAAGAATGCTGTGTCCTCTCCCCTCCTGCTCTTCTGAAATAACATGTTAGATGATGGGGGATTAAAAAGATTGAAGCTCTGAAACTTCTGTACATGTAAATATTCTCCAAAATCTAGAATCCAAGAAGGGACTGAAACATATTTTTCCTTTCTTATTTTGTGTCTGCCAAGTGAGTTCTCTCATTAATAGATCAAGTATAAATAGCCCACACAGTTGGCTCTGGTAATTTTCAAAATATAATATACATAAATTTAACTTTATACTCTCATGATAAGTATGACTGTGTGAAGAAATAATAAATGATACCCTCTGTAATGCATCTTCAGATGCCGTTGGAATAGTTTATTGCTATAGCAAGATTCATACCATCTATCATGTGAGGAGTAAGGGGAAGATGTTTTTAATTCTCCTTCTGTGCCCTGCAGAGAAGCCAAACCATTTGCAACAGTCCTTTCGCAGGTAGCTCAACTCATTTTCTCTGTCTGCATTTGGGATTTTAACACTTTGGGCTAAGTTCAGTCAGGAGAAGGTAGGAACAATTGCCAGGTACTAAAAGTGGTTGGTTTCACATATGTATGACTTCTCAGAATCACTTGAGAAAGAAGGGAATGAAGTGTTGTATCTGAAATGGGAAAAGTGTGACTTGGGGGGTGGTTGGGTAGGGTGAGTTCATTTTTTAAGAAATAGAGGTTAGAAAGGAATCAAGAGGAAAAACTGGCAGAGGAGCAATGGGTATAGAGAGGATGTAGGAGATGAAAGGTTGCAGAGAAGTCATCCATTCTCCACCCAACTTTTCCATATTTCATGACTTTTTCTTTGCTCATTAACAGAACAGAAACCCCAAAGCCCAGATGTGTACTTCCTTAGGATTGCTCTGCTCCACAGACACTGCTGTGAAGCTGTGAAGTCTCCAGGGATGTACTTGAACCCATATTAAATGAGCTTGGGTAATATTATTTAACCAGGACAGCACTAGCAGTACAAACAATTGGCACAGGCAACTAAGCATTTGCACAGATTTTCAGGCAAGATTTGCAGCTCATTTAGCCCGTGCAAAGCCCTTCGTTGCCAGGACTATCCTTCTAGTAGCTTGAAGCTGCTTCAATTGTGCATCAGTGAGGCCAGTCCAGGCAGTCAGCCCTTAGGCTCAGCACTGACTGCAGTGCAGGGTGGCACTTGCCTGGCTCTTCAGAGTACAATTGCACAAGCCTGTAATGTAAGCTGTACTGCTCTAAGTCTCTTGTCCTCATCCAAGTATGGCTGGTGAATTAGGATTTTTCCATCTCTTACCAAAATGAAAGCCCACAGTGCTATCTGGGTTAGACTTCACTGCAGTCTTAGGAGTTCAAACAGCCAAAGTCGCAGGATCCTTGAGCAATGGGCATGGAGGAGGCAGACAATTTTACCAATGAGATAAATGAAAGAGAAGATGCTGATTTGATGAAAAACTGTTCCATGGAAATCCCCACATGATGGAATGCTTCCCTACTGTGTTCATATATACTTAAAATGGTATAAACATGCACAGGCCTACTTTTTTTCTGTTTGATATTACATTGTTTACATTTATATATATTCATACATACATAAGCATACACACACAAAAACAGCCAGGTAGATAGATAGATAGATAGATAGATAGATAGATAGATAGATAGATAGATACACATGTGTCTTTCTCCTTAAAGTGGTTAGAAACAAGTAGTAAACAGGTGAAGCAGCTGGTCCCTCAATAATCCAGGGAACACATGTGATATTTACAGGAATAGAATATACTACAAAAAAATGTGGCAGAATCCTGACCTGTCAAACATGTAATATCTTCAGGATCTTGTGGGAAACTTGTTGGAAGAAGAGTGGTGAGGAAAGCCGCCTGTCATCTTTGTGTAGCTGACATACTTTCATATGCTCACCCCCAGCAAGAACTGTTGTCCATCCGTTTGCCTGCTCTGGGAGGGAGCAGAGATTCTTACTCTACCTGGAGCTGAACACGACTGTCTCAGATGGACTGAGTCAAATAGCCCCTAAATGATCTACAAAGGGCCAAGTGAACACTTTTCATCATTCTTTATAAAATCCTCTGATTACACATTCCTTCATACCAAGTTCAAAGGCCAAGTCCTGCTTAATGAAAACACTTCTAAAACCAGGACTGATCCATCTAAGAAACACATCCATTAAGTTTCTCATCGATCACTAAAATTGCGACAGTGAAAAAACGTAGTTTTAAAGCGATGTAAATTGAGGACACAAGACCGTCTGGCCAAGCACTGGCTGTAGGACTTGATTCTGAAAGAAATCAGACTGAACTGTACTACATTTTAAATTAGTCTTTTTAATACAGTCTTTCCTCAGGGACAGTGTTGGTAAATGAAGCAATCAATGCACAGGTATGGGAAGGAAGATAAAGGAGAAAGGAAGAGAAAGAAAGAGAGATTCAAGGTTCACTCACACAAGTGGTAATTCTTTTCTCTCTCTCTTTTCCTTTCTTTTTTTTTAGCATCAGGAAATAACAGGGTTGTGTCATCAAGGGAAAAGCTACCCGTTTCACAGCATATATCTTAAGGCAGGATTTGCTCCTTTCTATTGCTACGCGTCCCCTCCATTTCTCCAGCCCTGGTACAGTTAAGCTTTCTGCTTCATGTTGAGCCCATGCTTATTTTGCCACCTCAGAGCCATTTTGTAACGTATGATCTATGAGGTGCAGATGTGTAATTGCTCACATAGCTTAAGGCCTGCTTGAGTACAAAGACCTAAGTATACAACAGATGCATCAACGAACATAAGGACAAACGTGCTGTGGATACAAAATGATAATGATACTCCTCAGAATCAGATTTATTCTTCTCCTGTGGAGTACACCTGTCTTCTGTTGATGATATGTGTAGGTCCAGCCAGTGAGGTTTCCTCATCCAGAACTAAGCTTAGCCCTTCCTTCACTCTTTAGTGCACTTGTTGCTCCCCCCTACCCCATTTGCACAGGGCATCTACATGTTCATCAAAGCATTTCATTAATGTATCCAAGATATAATCCCAGTAGACCTGAATGAGATGGACACAGACGCAAACAAATAAACCTAGATGAGCAAACACAAGTGTACCTTGTGGGTTCACAACAGGTTTTAAACAAATTCCCAGGAAAGAGATTAAAAGTCACAACACCTTCAGCCGTAAGAAGGTGAGTCTTGTTTTTTCCTCCTGGCAGTTCATGATATCTTTTAAAGGGTACCGTGCTCCTCATGCCATGAAGAGAGCTTCACAAAAATGCCGTCAACTGTGGCTTTCTGCCAGGTGGAGCTGTTGCAGAGGCTAGATATTAGCTCCTGGCTCCTGTTCCTTTGCTCTGCTCAAGTAGTACAAAGGTGATGGAACTACTTACATCCAGCTGGGAATACTGTGAGAAACCTTCATGTGAAGTAATTCTGGTATGAAAGAGTTTACACCATCTGCTTTTCTTTCTGACACGGGCATTTGGGTTCAAGGTAGTCTGAGTGCAGAGCTTGGTATGCTGGTCTCCAGCAGTCTGGAGGGGGATCTTTAGGGCACTGAAATTTATAGAAGGCTTTAGACCAATAGAGAAATGAAAATGTGTAATGGAACATGTTGTCCAGTCAAATAGTTGTATAGCTCTCTACTACAGCTTCAGGTTCCCTAGTATGTCCCCCACAATTCTCCTACCCCAGTACCAGAGTGCACACTGCATGTTGGGCCTGCTTCTGCACCACTCTCACCCTTCCCTCACTGGAGTCATACCTTGTGTATTTAGGACAATTTTATATCTCCAAGACTGCAATAGCTGTGTCAAGATGGGTTCCCAAGTTGTCAGGGAGCAAGGGCTGACAGACAATGCAAGTGTGAAAGCACAATTTCCTTGGGACTTCTTACCTACATGAAATCAGGAACCTTTTTTCATTGTCTGCAGTATCCACACCGCTAGTGTGACAGAAAACAGGCTCTGAGGCACTATTGGGTCTTTTACTAGCAAATCTTTCCTATTTAGCATCCTCAGTGGCTTTGCCGCCAACAGTTTAATCACCTTAGAAAGCCATGGATCCCTCTGACAGTAAAGGATACTACCTAGAATTACCTCAGCTGCTTCTTCCTGTGGCTATATTGTCAGACATTATCAGCAAATATTTGCTTGTTATAGACTGTCATTGGGGGAAAAAACATGCCAGTCTTCTTGCCTTCCAGGTAACTAATGCTTTGTTGTTTATCCAGGGAAGACTATCTTCCTCAAATTGTTCTTTCTGCTCATCCAGACAGGCTGACAAGTGACAAGCTGCACCCACAAGCAGAAGTAATTTTGACTATATAACGGAGCAAAACCTTTGTATTTAAAATGGCATGAGTTTGTTTTCTCATTGTCCCCATCTGCTTCTTCCCAACCTCCATCTCATGGTTTATACAGAGCGTGGGGTAGTATGAAGATTTCTGGCAGTGAAAAGCGTTATTGTTCCTAAAAGTAAAGAAACTGCTGTATTTTTTAGAAAATAAAGGTTTCTGGAGCACGTAAAATACATGCATTTCAATCACTATTTCCCAAGTTTGGTATAAAATGGTAAAAATATTCTACCTAATGCCTTAAGATTCTAGTGCACTTTCACTTTGAAAATATTAAGAAATATTCTATAGTTTTGAGAAAACATCAAACTTGAAACACCCACATTTCTCCTTTTCTATTCCCTTGCTCTTTTGTATTGTACTATAGAAAAATGGAAGCCTTTATTTTATTTGGATAAGGGTAAAAAGAGAGGTAGGAGTTGCAATTGAAATCCAGACACTACCTGCCAACTTTTATGCCTCTCCTTTGAAAAACACAGAGGAAACATAGGCTGAGTCTACCATGTAAAGTCGTAATACAGTGTTAAATATGTATTACTAGAAAACAAGATCTTCAGTACAGTAATGTGTATAACGACTGGTTTAAGCAGAATTGTGAACCATAATAATAATAAAATGTAGAAGAAGTACCAGTACCTAATTAATGGCCCATTCTTTTGGTAAAAGTGTAGTTGCTTTATACCTTAGGTGTATATAATTAAGTGTATCATAAAGTATGGATACATTTGTCTAATAATCAAACACTGTAAAGAAGCCTCCGTGACCAGGTGCTGTTTTACCCTTCCTCTTCAAATCTAGATATTTTTAAAGCTGCAGATTAACTAGGTTTACTCTTAAACATCAGAAAATTCTTTTAAATTCAGAAAAATGAGACATAAACAAGGGAGAATTTGAAGTATTTCTAACACTGAGTATTAACATGAATGATGCAGAAAAGTGCCTGAGTCTGTTACACACTCTTGCTCTAAACATTGACTAAGTTAGAAAAGCATCTTCAACTGCATTTTAGCCTCAAAGTAATACAGTGAAAGAACTAAAAATTTATTTGAAATTGTTTTCTGCTGGCTTAAGTACTGACAATGTTTTCTCAAAAACACAAATATGTGTGTTGTGCCTCTCTCCCACACAGACTTGCTTTAATTCACTGCAATATATAAGGTTTTGTTCCTTTTTGTACACAGGGAGTCATGTAACTCGTGAGTGTTTTCCTGTTGTGACTGAGAAGATGAGGAATTATAAAAGACTAACACTACAATTTAACGCTTCAGAGAAACAGTGTATATCATTACTCCTCCATAGCCAAGCACACTAATTAATATTTATTGCACCTGTCAAACCAGTAGCCATGGTCAATCCATTGCTGCAGCAGTTCAATGGGAGGCTGGGTACCATATTTCTCCTTGGCAGGCATGTTTAGGTCATCAACAAAGACAAAAGCCCTTTTCCCCACTGGAGCACTCTAAACCTTCTTCTTTCTCCTGCAAAATTAAACCATTAATTTTATCCATGTTAATTTTCATCTTATTACTTTGAAAAAGTAGAAAAAATAAGAGAGAAAGAGAGGAAGAGAAGAAAAGAAGATAAGAGAAGAAAAGAAGAGAAGAAAGAAGGAAGGGAAATCACATCCTTTCAGGGGAGCCTGCCTGACATTATTATTAGAACCAGTTCTTTTGGAATCCATGACCTTTTATTTTTATCAGATGTGCCGTAAAGGTCACAGAAACATGGGGAGGACATAGTTATAAATCCACATGGAGTTTAATCAAAGGTGGCACGTTGTTCTGAAGTAAACAAGCTAATAAAACCATTCCAGTTTAAACAACAAAAAAAAGGAAAAGAAAAAATCTTTGTTAAAGACTGCCAACAGAACTCTGGTGAACGTGAATGTATCAATGGAATTAATTAGGCAAGAGGAATTATAATAAGCGAGTTTTGGTGTTACACCTACAGTAGGCACTTTGGCACCCTGAGTGAAATACTTTTATTTCCAGCCCTGAGTCTTATTCCAAAGCATGTCATAGTGCACAGTGTGCTGCTGGGGAGCCGCATTCACTCCAGCTAATTACAAGACAATAAGAACTTGAACTAAAGGCAACTACAGAGCAGATTGCTTCAGTTCTGTTAGCCTGTATCCTGATTACACCATGAGCACTTGTGACACGGTGAAATAACAGCATAAAAGGAAGAGACCTGACATATGACATCCGGCATTTCAACATGTAGTATGACAACAAATTTTAATTATAGGCCTTGCAAGAGTTTTGCCCTTGTTTTTCACCTCAAAAGTACCTGGTTGGGCTGTCAACAAAAAGATACTGTGCTCCACTGAGAGTACCAGGTAAGTTAAAGGAGTAAAAAATAAGATACTGCTTCTACTTCTGCTCATGCTGGACTTACTGTGCTGGGTCCCTGGGAAATGTCTAACATACCTAAGAGAGGAAATGTTGAAATATCAGCTACCAAGAGTGAAAGTAGTCGAACAACAGGAAAACTCACTGGCTGGAGGAGGTGTAAACCATTTCATTGTTTTGGAGAAGACAAAGATCATTTTAGTGAAACTCAGTCCTGCAGAAGTCTTTCTGAGTGCTGAATCTGCTGCCAAGACTTTTAGATAATATACTATAGTCAATGAATGGGTATTTTAATGCTACGGATGCATATGAATAACACCATGCTTCTCCCTGTGGAAGACTGTGGGCTGGGTTTTCAGGAGATGTGCAATACTAAGAGAAATAGATAAACGCTTTCAAAATCATACTGGCTGTCTAAATAACTCTTTGAAATAAGAACTGTCTGTCAAACCTACTAAGGTACATTTGAAAATCACTCTAGCAGTTACATGACTCAATAGATGCCTAAATACCTTAAGAAATACAACCCTTTATGGTTAGATATATAAGGGCAGATGTACACATATTTTGTCTCTCACACTAAGGCTTATTACTTAGATGGGTCTAGATGCACAGGGAAGATTTAGGTTGTGCCACACACAGCCTTTAAGATATCTTAAGGAAGAAACGGCCCCACGCTGAATGCTAGAGGTTTCTCCATACAGTGGGGAGAAAAACAATGGCTGACACTTGCCAATGCCAACTTCCAAGGGCCTTATCCACCAAGATTCTGCAAGTATCAGAGCAAAGTGAAATCCCACTCTTTTAAGGAGAGTTAGGAGCCACCCTGTTCTCATTTCTCATCAGCCTATGTAATAACTTGTTGCTTACTACAAGAAACAGAAGCTGTGCCAACCCTAGGAAAATGCCCTGGGTAGGGCAGCTCTCCCAAGAAACAGCATCAATCCCTAACCAGGTGAAGCAGTGCCATGAACCTTGGTCCTTGGCCCACAGCTGGGGAAGCACAGGCAGCCAGGGAGCCAGAAGCAGAGCAGAGGATGCAGGCTGCAAATGCCAGGGGGTTGAAATGAGCGCTAAGTGTTGGCATCTGTCTTGTGTGTCTAGCCTATATTTCCTGGCTCTTTAATTCCTCCACAGGGTTTATTACGCAAGACCGATGAAATGTATCAAGAACTACATTGTGAGCTGAATGTGGAAAGAAGCCATTTTCCCTGTGCAAATAATTATAGAACTAATACTTAGGTCTTTTGTCAGCTGTCTCGCCTCTCCCTTAATCGCTGTCGGATGGTTGTACTGCCATAAAACAGGTTCAAAATAATACTTGAAATTAATACAGCTTGATTTAGATGACCATTTATTTGATAGCTCTAGTTAAAATGTCAGGGAGATTTAACAGAAGATAAACTTTGTATTTGGCCTTTTGTGCTAGAATAATTCGAGCAGCTCAGCACCTTGTTTGGAAGGCCTAGTTAAAAATATTTTTCCTTTTCTCTGCCAAATGAACTGTTAGATGGCCATCAGTTTATTGATGACAGATAGAGGTGATATATTAGATATTTTGTATCAGAGAATCACAGGAATATGAATATATAACATATAATTCATATCCTTACCAATATGGAGACGTCTTATATTCATATTTCTGTACAGTTCATTTTACATGACTTAAGAAATGTTGCTTTCATTGTTTCTCCTGGAGTCTGTTCATTAACAGTTTTTTTCCTAATATGCAGCTTAAACTTTCATTACCTTATTATGCTTCATAATGAACGGAATTCAGTGCTTCCAGCATACAGTCATAATTTTTATCTATCAGCTGGAAGTGTACTCCACTGTATGAAAACGTCAGAATTACCATACAGCTACTGCCTGATAAAACATTACTCAAATCCTGTAATGTTTTCAAATCTTGAGCTATTAATAATTTAACATAATTAATTCAAAACACTTCACTCAATGTGAACCACAGAAAGACGATGGGGAAATGATGCATATTCCATCTTTCAAGGGTGGAATTAAATATGGAAAACAAGGAAAAGATAAAGAGCTGCCAACATTTTCTTGGAGTGTAGTTCACCTGTTTTGAACTTGCTATAAATCTCATGTTTCTACGACTTTCAACTAACTTCAGAGGCATAAATAAAAAATCCTTTACCCCTATCACAAGCGAACAATTTAACATTGTTAGAGTTGTTTGTCAGGCATAAGAAGAAAAGAAACAAATTAACAAATGGGGAATTTTCAACAAATGGAAGTAACAATTAAGAAAATGAAGAGTCTTGTAGAAAATTCTTTAAAATGCAATACAGAGAGATTCTTTCCTCTTTTTGTTAGTGCTTATCAACGAGGAGTATTGTATCTCCACTGCTTTTGCTTGATTAAACCATCTTTAAAAGCACGTTGTTTCTTTTTTCATTATGCTGCTGCTTTTTAAAATTTAATGTTTTTGAATCAAGGCTTGACCAAACCTTTGTTTTCCTGGTTGGAAATTCTTGCTGTTAGAAAGAACTGCAGGTGCTAAATTATGGCACCATACATCGCAGCTGCAGAAATGCACCTGGAAAAAATTAGGCTGGTAATGAAAATTTCACCTGAAAAGTGCCAAATTGGAAGTCTCAGAGATTGAATGCTTCCATTAAGACACCACTCAGGAGCAAACCCAGTAACAAATATTGAAACTTTCTTCTTTACTTTGACCATGAAGACTTATTTCAGATGTGTTTAGCTCTATATTTGGAGAAAGAACGGAAGAACACAGAAAGAGCATGCTCATCTCTCATCTCCATTAAATCCCTAGCCAACCTCCCCTGCCAATAGAGGTACCAATTAGTACTAATTGTAGTAGACACTAATAGCGCAGACACCTGTCACTATCTATTGAGCTGGGACCATCCGTAAATTCGCAAAGGCCACCAAAAAAAGCATCTGGAATAATAATGATCATCATTTTGGTACCGACCCAGTCTGAAATTAAACTGGTGATTCTGAGGTAAAAAGCTGAGCAATGTTTTTTGAAGGTACAATAATCTAATAAAAGTAATGCACACACACACACATATATAGTATTTTATTACAGAAACAGACAAAAAATGATACAGTACTGGTTACCATAGCAACAGTGCTTTCTGCACTGCACGGACCAACAATTCTCACTATTTTGGAACATTACAGTGGATTCATGCTTTATAAAAAGAAGCTGTGTGGTAAAACCTAAATATACCCCCCAGACAGTGGCAGGACCTATGTGGGGAGAGTGAGGAACCCCAGCCGGTCCTGATCATCTGCACAGCTGACATGTGCACCACTTGTACCCACATAGGTAATGTTCAGGTTCTACTATTTCACGCATAATAATTTTGTATGCAATATGCTACAGTGCAATGAAAGGGAGCCACCTTTCATTTCGACAAAGAACATGCAGAGTGTGTCAGCTTCAGCACAAGGGCAGCTCAAGGGCCAAGCCTGAGCGTGTTTCCAGACCACCTACCGATAAAGCGATGTAAGTAATTTTATTAAAATGTTTCTTTCCCTCAAAGTGGTTGTGTGAAAGACAAAAACCCCATGATGTGAGTCATGCTAAATCAGCCATCCAGACACAGGACATGTACTGCTTGGCTTGAGAACGGGAAGCAGCACCTGTTGGTCTTGGGGGAGCTTGTATTTCCAGCAGTCATTCTGTAAGCACTCCAGGCAGAGTCTGCAAGTTATTACTAGAGTGATAACAAGCCCATAAACCACTGAATGTTAGTGATTACTTGTAAGCACGATAGAGAAAAATTAAATCCATTAAAAATCCCTGCTAGGCCACGATTAGCTATTATTATTTTTTAATTCATTGTAATATACACTGTGCATAAGAAAAGCTAACAAACCTAAGTGAGAGGGAAGTTAACACATTAATTTCCATTATAACTTAAGACTTTTTCCTGGAATACATGGAAGCAATAACCCATGTAGATGAGTGAGATCTGCTTTGAAATCTTCTAGATGAGGAAGCCCTACAGAAATATCAACAGGATGCCATTTCTGAGGGGCTTCTCTCTAGTAGTGAAGGGAACTACCTGCAATACCCAGAGAAGGTAATTTTTATTCTGTGTGGAACAGCTGTACAGTCACAGATTTCAGGCAGTTTCCTTGCTTTGAAGGAAAAGGGGAAATGGGAGTTCAGAGGGTTCATGCAAACTGTTTCCTACCTAAAGCTGAGCACAAAAGACAGGAATATGTTTAGATAAGCAAAACCTTTTCCCAAAGACAGACTTTTTTCATTTTCAGTTCACAAAGTACCTTTTTGGATTTCTGTCGGGAAATCTGTGACAGAGCATCTCTATTCTCTTGTAGGGCTGTATCTCTGGGCCAGCAACACACATAGGCTCAAGAGGGCCCAGGGACACTGGTAAAAACAGGCTCTTTTCTTTATCCCTCTCCTGGAGGAAGCACAGGAAAATTTGCCTTAATCACTAACCCTCCAGGGAGAACTTGGGTCTGGAGTTTCCTTCACTCACCAGAGGGTTGTGCAGACAAGCATGGAAAAGTGCTAGTTTGCTCCTTGCCTTTCAGTGCAGCAGTTCACATTCCCCAAGCAGGCGTGAAGTGATGTGCTTAACGGTGCAACTTGTCTATAAGTCCTGACGGAAAATATTGTTGCAAGCAGCTAAGTTTCTCCTCAGGGGCCTAAGGTACACCCTGAAAGGACCCTGTTTGCAAGAGAAATTACTTGGCAAAGTTCTACCACTTTTTTTTTTTTTTTTTAAGAATTAATTAAATGTGGTCACCAAGGAAAGGTGAAATAGCTCTAGCAAAGAATTTCAAAACAGAAGCTGTAATCAAACTATGAAAATCGCTCAACCCAGATTTGCTCCAGCAGGTGGGAAAATGGAATCTGGTCTGAGAGAGAGTCAGCACAAGAAAAGCTCCACGGAAGAAGATGAATTTTCTTCTCCAGCCCCTGAAGAGCATCTTTTCCCATCTCGTGTTCCAGGCCAGAGTATTTGGACTGACAAAAAAAAGAAGATACACTGCAGCCCTCTCCTCCCCCTCATTGCCCTTCGGCAGAGAGTTTAGACAAGTTACAAACCAAGCAGACACAGGCAAAGAAGTACAGGGTGTCCTTCCTCCTCCACTAGTTCAAAGAAGGACAGTCCAATCTTTGTCATCAGGGCATGAAAGAAATCTCATTTTTGAGAGCACACTGTGCATTAACTCCTTGTCCCTTTATTTATCTGACTGCTTAATTTGGTACGTGACTTCAGGCATGTAGTCAGATGTCTGGTGTTCATTTTCAGTCAGTTGACAAAATGCCTGGAAGTTTGAGTCATTTGATCAAATACTCCACTGAAATAATCACTGACTGAACCCCTCTGACAGAGCGACGGTGGGTTCTTCTTTAGCTGATTTCTTTACAGACCAGAAAGTTGCCTTGTTCTGTACTTAACTTAAGTACCTCTTTGATCAGGCAGTTTGGCAGTGTTTGTTATGCTGAAGGTACAATGTGCACAGCTGTCACAGCCTCCTGCTGCCTCCACTCTGCCTGAAAACTTCCTCCCTTCCCCAGAACCACAACCTGCCTCCTCTCTGGTCTCAGATGATCATGGATCTGTATTCATTCGGCTTCTTTCTTGTTACTCCAGTACTTCTGTGCCCCCAGGAAAACCTTCACCTTGCCCAGGCTCCCACTGGTCCTCACCCATGAACTTCTGCATTGGAGGTGTTTGGAGGTTTTCCTGATACCCTGATAGTGTTCTTTTAATAGCTAGGCTGCAATTTCCAAACTGCTACCTGTGTACACATCTAACTTTCACAGCACTCGCCTCAAGGCAACAGCCACCTATTCCATGTAGACCAAGTTGGATGCCGTGTGATCCCGTCATTGACTTTTACTACACTAGATTGTGTTGATTTGTACATAAAATGCAACATGTTTTGTGCTGGGGCTTCCAATTTAGTGACAGATGCTTAGCAATTAAAAAGTTAATAAAATACAAACAATGACCTTTCTTACAAGAATGATTTATCTGTTCTTTGCTTTTACAAGTCTCTGTGCTCAACTGGAAACCTTAAAACGGACCTCTGCAACATCTGTACAGCAGTTTGATTTCATTCCCAGGAAGTCCTTGTAGATGCATACATTAAAGATTCACTCACTCGGAGTAAAGGTTTCTGAAACGTTCACTATCTACTTCAGTAGAGCGGACCAAAGTAACTTGGGAAACTATGCTAAAAATTGTATGACTATTATCCTGGCTTCTAAAAAACAACCCCGAGTGACCCTGGCCAGGCATAATCAGGGAAGAAACCTCATCTGGTCCTTAAAATTAAGCTGGTGTTTCTCATTTTTAAAAAAAGCATGTTTCTCTCATACAGTTTTGGAAAACCACATTTCAGGTTTTTCAGCAGCTTTTGGCTCAGAAGCAGATATAAAAAGAGCACAAAAGGCACTTTTTTCCCCCTTTTACAATATATTTAACATTTTTTCCAGACGTATTACATTTTTCAAAACCTACATATTCTCACTCATTTCATAGCTAGTCCACTGGTAACCTTCATCCAAACAGATGGACTTTTCCAAATAATTTGTATGAACTGGAAAATCAAAATGCGAGTAAACAAAGTTTGGCAATTTTTGATGATCTCTGTATTGAGCTAGCACTTTCCTAGAGTCTGCTCAAGTGCTATATTTATAATCAGACTCACAAGAACAGCCTATCCAGAGCTCTGTAAGGCACATTGTTAGCATACTTACTTAGGAATATGCTGGGTCACGAACAAGGCAGTCAGTGTGAATGTGTGATGGGAAGCATGAGGACAGGACACTAGGGGACTGGGAGGAAGGAAATTGTATTTTAATGTATCCATACTGGGTTTTTTTAATATCCAGGTTTGTCAATCTTTCTTTGCATCCCATTAGTTTAAGATAAGGTAAGTTGGATTTGGCTTTTTTGTAGCCTTGCATATATACTTTGTAAAAATTGAAAATAGTCTCCTCCTGAGAATTTTCCTCACTTGAGAAAAAATTCCTGTTTTAGTGTGGGCTAAAACAGTGCAGCTGCCTACCTCAGATGTCACAAGTTTATTGTGACCTTGCCAGGATTGGGACTGATCGTTTCTGGATGTCTAGTTATTTGAAATCTTCTGCTTAGACTACCTTAGCATTCTCTTTGATGACAGAAGTTTGAAAACACTGCTTAAAGAAAAATGTAAATTTAAAACAAGAATACATCAAACAAATGGTTTTATCTTGACTATCCAGAGATAGAAATAATCATGACTAGTGAGCCCCTTAGCAAACACCCTCATAGCACTTTCTAGCCCTTTGCACTGTTTGTAGGATATATTTCTCCATTCACCAGAGTCTGTCAGTGTTCATAATAGCATTTATCAAACTCCAGTGTGTACAAAAATATATACATTATATAGTTGAACTATTTATGTTATGGCTGAGTCAAATTCTTGGTTTTGTTTGCTCAGTGAAGCAAATTACTATAGCAAGTGTTAACACCAAAAATATATATAACTTCCTTAACTATTCATATCCACAGTAAGCGCTTTCAGCACATTGCCTTGCTCCTGTTTATTTATTTATTTATTTATGCATTAATTGGTGACTGTTGCTGCCCACAGACCTCATTTCGGGTGCTTGCAAATACAAAGTTACAAGCTTTGCCTAGTCTGGCTGGCAAGCAAGGCTTTTTGTATTGAAAGGTGCAGAATACGGTATGAGCTCCCTTTTATCATGGCAATTAATGTTTGACTTGTTTGTCTGCCATGTGACAGATTAAAAATGCATGATTTAGATACTGGAGAGTTAGCCATTTTCTAGATATAATCCCCTGGATGCTGCCATTCTTCTAGTTGATCTTTTTGCCCTCTATGTGTTGGCGAGTACCATATATATCCTACTGCTTAGATCTTTCCCTAACAGATGGCTCTCTTTACTAGTTGGGACCCAATCTGGTGATTCCCTTTAATATGCTTTAGACTGAAGTATATCCAGGGACAGGCAGCTGATTCGTTCTCCTAAAGCAAAAACAGCTAAGAAGATGAAGTTACGTAGACGCACTTTCTGGACTATGAGCTGTTCCATAAATCAGAATATATGTCAACGTCAATTAAAGTGTCGTTTCCCTGGTAATAAACATTACATGGAGAAACAAATCAGCTTTCATTTATTCTGTCAGAAGTGGAAGGAGAGCATTTCATATTATTTTGTGGATAATCTCTGTGGAGTAAACTAAGCACAATTACATATTTGATTTTAATTAAAACTCTGGGTACCTTTCACGTTTCGTTAGGAAGATATCCTGGGTATGATTAGCTGAGACCTGCGCTGAGAAGTTAATTTGACATACAACATATTTTTCATGAGGTAACTGTCGCAGGAAGTTGTTTGTAATAGCTATCTCTCCCAGGCCTGTGGGGGCAACAAAAAGTAATGGCTTATCCTGAAGCAGCAACTTCTCTGGCATGCAGTACATCTGCATAACAGTCCCAGTGGTGCTCACAGTAATGTCATTAAGCTTGGAGAATAAAAGAAAGAACTAAAAGATGCAGATAAAGCTCTTTCATTACCCACTGTACACAGAACAACAATAGAACTCAGTCATAGAATAGTTCCCAGTCACAATAAAAGCAAAAACCACAGAAAATACCTGGGAATGACAAAGGAGTTACGGTTTATGAGCAGCCGGCTGGGTGGAAATGCCAAGCTGGAGACTTAAGCACAAAAGAGCACTAAGAAATCCTGTTTGGTATTGAGGGAGGGAGGCTATTATAACCAAAGCTGGTAATGAGAATGCAGCGTCGTTAACTGTTTTCTTTTACAATATTTGACACCAGGATGGCTTAATGCTATGTTGTTTTCTCTTCAAGCTACAGTTTTCCTTTGCAAGAGTGTGAGAGCAGAATTCTAATGTGAATATATGCTGGGAAAAAGGGCCTCGCTGCTCTGCTTTGTCTTTTTCAATCTCTTACACTTTAACTGGAAGGTCATTTCATTTATTACACACAGAAAAGGGCAGGAGCCAGGCTTAAAGCTTGGTATGTACTCGTATATCAAACTGGCACTTATTTTGTTCTCCCTTATCTGGGTTAGCCTCCTGCCCTCATCACTGCAATAGGTGTATGCGTCTGGCTAGAGAAAGGTCAAAATGACCTCATTGCATGCACTCCCCCTCCACACCCTTCCAAAGGAGTTACCTTAAGTTGGGGTATTTGTGGCAAAATTGCTCTGCTGAGCCACGGGGCCGAGCCTAACCCTTGCAGCTATTCCTCTGCATGAGAAAGCTACGAGGAACGTGTGCTTCATGCAGCAGGTTCACAAAGCAATTTCATCTATTCACAGCTGGCTTATTAAGTGAAGGTAGCAAATGGCAGTATCATTGAAGCATTATGTTTCCTGCCCTTTTCCTTTTGAACATAGCTTTGCAAATGTAACCAATATAAGCTGATAGAAACCAATTGCTGGGGTTGATAGCTTGTCACTTACGTTTCCTGTAAACCAGAAGCTATTCGCAGTCTCCTCTACTGGGGTCCAAATAGTGCCTTGAGCAACCATGGCTGCAACTACCTCATGTTCCATGACTGTACAGTGCTGCATGCAGTGTTGTGGATGCACTGCCTATCTCAGTGTGTGGGCTAGCATCTCTCCCCCCAGCTCAGGCTGACCAAACCATCACAGCTATCGAACCCCTGAGCAGCCAGTGCTGGCTCTAATACAGTAGCTTACGTCAAGTTGTGGAAATGCAGAGGGCTGAAGAAAGAAAACTTTCATGTAATGCTGTATTTTTCATATAAACTTTCTCTCTGGCTGAGGTCAAACCACTCAAGCTTCCTCCCTTTCTTGTCCTGGATTAGCACTGACAATGCATTTCCACCACACTGGCTGTACTGTGTGCAACGACATTTTGCTAGGCAAGATGCAGACACCCAGGCAAAGATAACCCACCTCCTGCAGGAGCCTATGCTAAGAACTGACAAGGCAGATAAAAGCTGGGAGGGAAAGTCTGAGAGGTGGTGTGATGTCCCAAGATCAGAATAGCAATTCAGGGGCAAAAAGGTTGACAGTCCCTGGCTACTTGTGACTCATTGCAGGGTCCCCTCCAGCAGGATGCTGTGGTGAACAGCAAAGGTGGTTAAGACCCACTAATCCTCTAGTGAGGATGTCTGTAAATTTATAGAGAGACATAGTCAAATACACAAAATACATCAGTGATCAGAGATCTAAAACCATCCATTTGGTTTTAACGAGAAGCCTTTGAAACCTTTTAAAACTGCGGATTGAAGAGGGAGTAGTTGACCAATGCTCCTGCAGTAGAATATGGCCTCTCCTGTAGGAGTCCCACACATTTTTTGTAAAAATTAAATCAGTTCTGTTTGGAGTGTGTCTTGAAGTGCTGTCTCTGTAATCAGCCCCCTTGCTGATCAGAAGCTGGCCCTGGGCCTGGTTATAAATTACTGATTGGCTGAAATTAGAAGTCCTTGCAAATGGGCAAACACTTTCAGTGTTACCCCACCCCTACACAAATCACACACAAGGAGCCCTTGTTGTGCCCTTTAGATGCAGAACTTGGAAGTTGCCATAGAAAAAGGCAAAAAAAAAGAATCAGGGAAGAATAGAAAACTCCAAAGACAATTTAATCACCACAGATGTTTTGTGGTTCCAGAGATGTGCAGTATATACACCTGAGTACATACAATTAAGCTGAGAATTAACCACAGTTTGACCTGTACAATATTGGTAGCTGTCCTTACAGATTGGTTTTACTCCAGCGCAAATTCTCAGCCTAAAAGGTTAAATATATAATACTCCATATTGTTGATAATCCATTTTGCCTGCTTTTAGCAGTAGGAAGAAGGTGAACATACAGCTAATTAAAATACATTCGTTGAAAAGGTCATGCAGTAAGCTGCAGTTGGGCTGAATAGAAGGATTACGATCCTATTCACACAATCTGGTGACAAACATACTGAAAATGGAGCCTGAGATACAATTAATCTGTTTTGCTGTCACAGAATGGGAAATGGCTCAAACTTAACAGTATTCAGGTTCTGAAAAAAAAAAAATCCCAATCCTTGGTGTTCCCAACATGCTCTGGTACAGTGGTAACAGGCTATGCCCATGCTTTTCACAAGGGATTTAAGGAGTCAGCTGCTCCAATTCTATTCAAATGCAGCTTCAGCATCTCATTCATGTTCCTGTAAAAATACCAGTTTACTTTACAGAAGTAATTTGCAAAGTGCAGTCACATACTAGTGACTACTACCTCCAGGCAAATAACTAAGCAATTGAAATCTATGCTCAGTTTGAAACCACTGATCATCTTCCTTTTCCTGGGAGAAAACTTACAACAAAGTTGTGTGTGACTACATATAAACGTTCCACTGTGGAGTCTGATGTCAGTTCAGGAGTCTAATATTTGACTTTATCAAAGATGAGAACAGTTTTATGTTTAGATTCCACCAGCTGCCAGAGGAATCTGAAAGTACTCTTCTGCATGAATGCATAAAAAAAGAAATTGTGAACATTGCATTTTTTGTGCTATTCACTGTTCTGAGTCAGACAACTCCACGACACCATAGGCCTGAGAAGATTTTTATGCCAAGGATAGTTGAACATTAAAGAGAAAAAGATTACATTCATCAGCCTCTCATATTATCCAGAAGAGGTTTGAAAAGCCACATACTTGTGCTCCTTGTGATCATTATTCACCCTGGGGCTCTCTGCCGAAGTGCCAGTCCTCATCTTAGTCAAATTTTAACACCAGGGCTCCATCAGGAACTAAAGCAGCTCAGCAGCTCACAAAGCTTCCACGTGTGTGTGACCTATGAGGGGATGCTGTAGGACTTTATGACACATGCATTCCTGAAGAGTCGGCAGCATGCCAGAGAAAAAGATGCACTGTTATCATTTGTCCTAGAGCAAAGATTTCTTCCTGCGTGGGAATGCAGAGTACCAGCAGAAATAAACAAGGGAGTGAGAATATGGTACCTACTTGATTATATTCAAAGTTAAAAATGCGAACAGGCAGACAGCAATCACTTAGCTACAGATACTGGACTTGATAAAAGTGAAAAGCAGTCCAAAGCAAAAATCTTTTCTTCTGGATGAATTACAGGAGGTTTAAATTCACTATACAACTACAAAGACTGACAGAACATGGAGTTTCAGAACACCCAAAATAGTTCATTAAAAGACAGATTGTCAATGACCAAGACTAAAAGTTAGGTTAAAAATAAAATAGACTAAAATCTAGATCCTACAGTGTTGAATTCTTAGTTACCTTCTCCTCATGAGGTTCCAGATCCTTCATGCAACCTAAATTGTTGCTGACAAAGGTGATCTACATCATTGTCATGCAGGAAACCCAGCCATCCCACAAATTTGAAGCAGTCTTGAGAAAGAGGGCAAATTGGCATGAGCTACACTGCTTTGGTACTGCCGTGGGTAAGCAACAGATGCAGATCCAGCATAGCACAGTAGTGACTCAGATGGCTATGGAGTGCCCAGTGCAATAGCTACACCCTAACCGCATGATACACAGCACCCTTTCCCCAACTGACACTACATTCAGCCTCGTCTCCAATGGTACCACAATCCCATGTGTCACACAGGCATTCTCATCTGCAATCTGGGCTCAGAAAGAACCAGCATGCTGGGCAGGAAGCTGCCTGGAGCTAATTGACACCTACAGGTAATGACAAGAGTAAGTCTTCAGTTGTGTCCCTTAGGCAGAAGTCACCACCAGAACTCTATCTTGAAGACTGACATCTCTACTCTTTCTTTCTTCCCAAGGCCTGAGCAGGATCTCAGTTCTTGCTGAAGTAATTCTTCTTATTTATTCTTCTTACTTATGCAAAGACAAAACCGGGAAGCTGTATGCTAGGTTGGGAAAGAATGTTAAGCAGCGTCTATGCTGAAGGTACGCCACTGTATAAAATAGTGCAAGACAGGTACAGGAACCTGGAAAATAGGGTGAATGAGTGAAGTTTAAAAAGCAGACTTGAAGATAATACAAATGCCATAGCTTAAGGAAAGGACGATCACCTGTGAGAAGAGAGGCCCATGTTCCAGCACTGTTTAATTCAACAACCCCAGAACAAGGACCACAGTGTTTTTCATGTCAAATGAGTCTCTGACGTGGTACTCGATAGCATCATACATGGTCTGTTACATTATCTCTGAACTTGTTCAGTGCACACTGGCACAGACTCAGAGGCACCTCTATCCTTGCCCCAGAGCAGGGCCTGAAGGTTAGAGGATTTGGGAGGGTCTTTCAGGTAAAACGGAACTGGGAAGTGGTCAGCTGACCACTTGGCAGATGAACACAGTAATCACAAGCAACGACTGTGCACTAAGAGAAAGAGGAAGGAAGTTCTGTCACATCTGTTCTGAAGGAGGACATAGGTGAGTTGGCCTCCCCAGGGAGCCCAATTTGGCAACCTGTGGCTTCCAAAGGCTGGTCATTCTGCTCCACAGATGACTCATCAGAAGAAAACTCTGCTCTGGATTTGATCTCAGGTTGAGGATGGCTGCTCAGCTCTTTCAAAACTGGGGGAAGCTGATAGGGATAAAACAGAGTCTTTAGGAATTTTCAGACTCAAACGAATAAAATAATTAACTAAAATAGCAATACAGTAAAAGGAGAAATTCTGCAAGAAATGCATGTAAAATCTGGTTTCTTTCTTGGATTATCTAGTCCTTGACAGAATATGAGTCCCTGCTGGAGATTTTTGAGACCACAGCTGGGATTTGTTACTCCCTCCTTAACTCTCTCATAGTCTTTGGTATCTAATAAGGATTAACCTCATGTTGCAGGCTTTCTCATGGTGGGCATCCTAATTTAAGTTTTACTCCTCTACACATCTGTTTATTTTTATCAAATGTGTGGAATTTAATATATTTAAGACTTTCATTCCACTTTCAAATCTGTTTGAAACTAAATAATGAGTTCAAAATGTACTTGAAGAGAATCTGTAGGCAAAAAAAAATGTGTACTGGATGACCACATCAGTCTTACTTCCTTAAGGAACTAGGCAAAAATCCACAGTACCTATGAACCTTAGGTACTTCCTGAGGCAGGTCTTACTTAACAGAAATTTTCAAAGGTATTTTTTGGAATCAGATGCTCAAGTTTGATTAAGTCCCACCAGAAGATCTACATATGGGAGATTTTTCTTCATTAAAAACAAAATAAACCTAGCTAACACTCCAGAGGAAAGGACTCATTTGTTTTCTTACCATGTTGAATAGAAATCCTCTTCTTTAGACCCACATGACCCTGCATAATGTTAGCTGTACTAATTGTAAACAAAAGTCACACTGTCAAAATAAAAGGGAGATGAAATAGCAACAACAGAGTTCATTAAAGCTTGTTAATCTTTAAGAGGATGGGTGCGATGTAATTGGAAAGAAAGGCTATGTGGATAAAATATTTCAAGGGAATACATTTCACTTCAAATGGCAAAATATAATTAAAAGTGAAGCAGTTAAATCAACTGTCAAAAGTGCAGTTACAGCTGTCTTTTTTTCTTTTCTTTAAATTTTAAGTACAGTGATGTTCTTTCGTCAGCTTTCTCAGCCTGTCTGACCTACTGTGCTCTTCTGTGGTTTTAGCTGTGGGCTCCACCAGGCTGTTCCTCATTGCTCTGAGGGAGATTATACTCCTCACGTATTTTTGCCTTTTTTCATCCTTTGTATCCCACCCCAGGTACTTAGCTACCAGGTCATCCTTATAAACAGCATCTGCTGCAGCTTTCCTTTTTCCTACTGACCCCTACTTTCCTCCGCTAGCAAAGCTGATACTCGTTTTGACAGCCAACCGCAGAATCTACTGTTTGCAATTGATCCTTTCCTGTCTGTAAACCAGACATCCAGGGACCTGTAGTCTTCTGTTTCAGGCCCTGAGAGATCCCTCTACGCCAGGTGTCTCAGCCTCCTCTACTGGATTCTTTCTGTTTTTTTCTCTCTGCCTATAGCCCTCCTCTCCTCTGCAACTTTGCAGTCATAATATTTTATCAACCATCGGTTCTTATTCCCCTTCCTATTTGTGATGCCTGAATTTCTGCTAAAAATCACTTCTTGTGGCTTGAATATCTTCCCTTTTCCTCTGGGCACAGTGGTCCTGTGGTCACGGTTCAGGTCTTCTCAGCCAGCGCAGTGCTCTGTTCCCTGGACAACCTCGGCTATTGCTGCAGTGCCAGACTCGTCTACCAGCCCATACGTAAGCAAACGTGGGAAGTGTAAGCTTAATGCCTCAACATCTGCACCCACAGAATACACTCGCCAAGAGGATTTTGCTTGTCTCCCTTTGCATTATTGCATGCTATCTCATCTCTCAGTTTAATACAGCTACTTCTGGTACTGCCTATCTCAGCAAGACAGTCAGCTCCTTGAATCATAAGCTTTTATGTATAAGCTATCTAAACAGCACACATACGCTCAAGGTGTCTCTTCCTTCAAGCATAAGCACATATATTACTCTCACAGTCTAAATAGGTGCTTTCCAGGGAGGAGAGACAGGACTAAATAGCAGCACATGGTGATTTTCACACCATACCATTACTTCTAAGCGCTCACAGTCTTTCTTCTGAGGTATGATTTGTAACTAGGGACCGGGTGCTTACACCCCTCCCCCATGCCCCCGCATTTGGCTGAGTATACACACAGAGAGGTGTAAGTGACTATTGCCAAGGCCCTGGGGGCAACCCGAGCACCGATTGTCCCTGTCTGGATCCCCAGGGTTCCCTCCAGCCTGTTCAGATCCCAAGACCCCATAGTAACCCTCTAGAGCCATCAGTCGCTGCCCCAGTGAGGCTACCGAAGGGCTGTCTCCAGCTTGCCACAGCCCTGCCTCACCTGGCCATGGGATTCCTTAGCTGGCTACATTTGCAGGCTCACACCTCTTCCTGGCCTTGGCCCTTCCCTATGGCCCTGTGTGGCCATCATGGGGCTGTGTCCAAGCTCAGATACTAACCCCATACACAGGCTGATGCCTGCGCCCAACCTCAAACTGTCCTCAGGGAGATGACTTGATGGCCAGGGCTGAGATTGTTCTGCTTCAGGCTGGAGCAGTGGGATTGACCCTGTCTCTCCCATGGAGTATTTCTCACCTCCACGGGGCCCTGGCAGTTGTAATCCACGGTCTGGCATTTTTTTGCAAGCTTTCACAGAGACAATATTGGGAATGGTTGGATCTCTGCTGCAAATGCTGCACCTGGGTCCCCACCCTGCCTATGCCTACAGTGAAAACTATCAGAATCTGTCAGATTTTCACATAATATACAAAGGTTTTGTACTTATATTTGTGGAGGGTTTTTGCAAAACCCACCCTACATCTTTTGGCATCTCCTATTTGCCTTGCTGTCAGGTTTACCATGCTGCCTCCTGTTTAAGGCTGCACCAGCCTGATGCTCCTGAAATGTCAGAGATTCCCCTTCTCACACCAGTATTGCAAAATGCTCCCATGTTCAGCGAGATACTGAATGCTGATTTCCTTGACTGTAAGCAATAATCCTGGAGGAATCACTTGATAAGGAATGTATTGTGAAACTGCTATTCTATTAAAAACCTCTGCTCCCACAGCTGTCAGTGAGTGACTTTTCTGTCATTTTTTACAGGAGTCACCTACCATGAAGCACCTTCAGGTCTACAGGCAGCATTTGAAACCTGTCCCACTGACCAGCAGCAGCAAAAAGATTGTCTCTGCAAACAAACTAAATGTCAACCATTCTACAAGCGTCCAGATTCAGGGAGAGGCACAAGCCTAGTTTTCCACTCTGCCAAGGGAACAAGATATTTGTTCGGTTACTCTTAGCTCAGAATAACCAGTTCCCACCTCATGACCTCAGGTCTCTGGAGCTGAATATCAACTCACCCCTTTTGCATGACAGTGGCATTGCTTCATCTCCTCTGCTCACAGGACATGCTTACAGTGGACTTCAGTCTCAACTCACTCTGGAGTCGTTGACCTGTAAAGGGAGACCTGTACCAGCAATTGTGTGAGCAGGAAGCTGTGGTAGGTCCTCCATAAACATGCATCTCTAGACTGCTGTGAGAGCTACTGCTGGAAATGAACAGTGGAAATCACAGATCCCTTAGGCACAGTCTTATCTCCTGCCTCCAACAAGATGATCTGAACTAGCTTAGCATATCCCAAGTAAAAAGATGACATTTGTTGAAAACTTATCACCCCACAGGATACCCCAGATAAACCCCAGTGTCTCAAAAACACTTGAAAGATCTGGGACCCGCAGTGCACTGCTGTGGTATCTGCTGGCTGCTTTCGCTGAGCATGGGGTAGTTGTGAGCAAGATGTGAAATTAGCTGGGATGGGGATATGAGAATCATGAAAAAGGCAAAAGGAAAAAGACTGTAGAATTCACAACAAATATTTGAGTCATGGGTTTGTATGCTTGTATCCTGTCCCAATCTCCTCTTATTAATATAACAACTCCTGACTTTAGGAAAGAAGAATTGTCGGATTATGTGCATATAAAATGTCTAGCACCCTATGTGAGTTTTATAAATAATTCATAATATTCTTAATGACATGACAATACTATTCACAATTTCCACAATTGTCATTTTCATCCTAGCCAAATAGGCAGATAGAAGCCTCATCTGTACTGAATGGAAAATACCGTAAAAAAAAAGAAAAATATAAACAGAAAACAAATGAAGCATTTCTAACTTATCTGAATCTCTGACCCATGAGCCATAAGCACTTCTGTTTGAGGCTTAAGATTAGAGTGTGATACAAGTGGGAACAAAACTCTGCCTAAACACGAAGAGTTCAGGGATCCCCAAAAGCTACCTGTTCAATTTATAGGGGAGAAGTGCACCAGCCAAGGCAAAACCATTAGTTCAGTGATATTTACACTCTCAGCTTAGTCCATGTTCCAGGTGGGGTGTGTATAATAGTAACAAAGATTGTTACTGGAGGTTAATTGCATAACTACAAGTGTATACAGTTGTTTAAATAACACTGCTGTGCACACAGATCTGCTTGCCCACTGTCACCGTATTTTAATACGTTTTCTTGCAGTATGACTTATCATTAATTAATTTCTAGGTGAATGGATTACAATATTGTGATTAAATGTAATACATTAAAATGTCTCTGCTGGCATTTCTGTATTAAATAGGAATTAGAGCGATTCTTTGGATTTTTTGCTTGTGTGATGGTTTCTAAAACGTATTTTAGCAACTACATATGTGATAATTTTGGAAAATTGGAAGGGATTTCTTCCAAATAAACCTTATCATTAAAACATGTTAATAATTAATATGGAAGAAACTGCACCATCATCTAGGAGCTTCAGAGCTGTGACTTTTGGCATGAGTACATTCTGTCTTTGGGGACTTAATACAGAATTTTTTCATCTGCTTTCCTTTAAGTCATACCTTGGACACCAGCTCAATGAAGTGTTTGTGTACCAGGTATCTCCACTACTGTAACATACATGAAGTTTGTACAGGCTTTTCTTCTCATGAGACCAGGGAATTTATCATCATTTCTAGCACACTGAGAAAATACCTTTTGATAAGCGGCCCATCATTAAGTCTGGCAAGAAATCTAACTTAACTCAGTCACAATTAAAAATGGAACTGTTGACTATAAATAATAGATGGACAATTCAGTTTTCATAAAGAATTTTATTTGTCTGAAGACTTGAAGTTTTCTTTGCACCACTGCTTTAATGAAAAAATTATCATTCAGTCTATTTTCTGATTATAAGTATGTAAAAAGCCCATACACATCCTGATTTTTAATTGTTTTTTTTTCTGTCTGCGTGTAAGAACATGAACAGCTTTTTCCCTTTGGCTTTTTGTTTGTGTTTTACTTTGGTGCACATCATCTACACAAAAACAAAAGCCCAAATAACTGTTCCAGCGCAAGGATACAGACTGAAGACTAACAAAAAAATTACTCTGTTTTCAAAAGATCTGTATTTTAAAGGATGATGTGTTATGTTGCAAGTAGAGTTGATGAAGTATATTCTCCTTAAATATTGCATTCTAGACTTAAAAGCCAAAAAGGTGCAACCCTTCTGCAAGATATTGACAAAAATCTCCACTAAATTGTTTGTGCCACCTTCAATTCCCTGAGCAGTGGCCCTTTAATATTTTTTCTAATAGAAATCATAGATCCAGGCTGCAGCATACTAATGAGTCTAAGCCTACCAATTACATTTGCTCTCCATTTCAGATTAAACGACTGTCTGTCTAGGCACTCATGCAGCCCCCCTTTCCCCACACCACGGTGTCCTGGTTTTCAAAAATAGAAATAATAACAATAATAATGTACTGTATCTTTCCAGTTAGCTACAACTCTATATGCTTTGTTAGGCTAATGATAAAGAAAATGCCTGAATCTCAATGTTATGGTAGCTGCTTCATGAGGATAATCAACTTGCCATGCATCCCTGATGCTTTGCACAGCAGAACAGAGAGATAGGCTTTAAGGAGTCAGAAACAGTGAAGTGTGTATAGAAAAGAAAAATATCCCACAGATGAAACAGCAGAAGAAAGCTGATGGGTAAAAACAATAGAACTGCTTGGAATTTTCCACTTCATTCTTTTCCTCTAGAAAAGACTTTTTTTCCATGAAGAACCCTTTCTATTATTTTTGTTTTGAAGAAGGTCTCTTCTGGCATCCCTTTTCTCCACAGCCTGGTCCATAAGGTAGCTGGAATAGCTGTTGTCTCTACTCATTCATTGTAGCTACCAGAACAGCAGTGGTTATGGGTGCTTAGCTTCCAACAACACATGTGAAGGTTCTTCTCAGTCTTACCACTTGCCTGCAGATAGACAACCAACAGTGGAAAAAATGTTACACCTCCTATGAGCTCACACTCTGTACATTTGCAAAAGCATGGAGGTTGAACCAGACCCATGTCGCTCATGATCCACTCTCAACTTCTGTATGTATGGCCCCCATCTTGGCCATCAACACTGCTTGGTATTGTACTAGTTGTGCCAACCCATAAATACACCAATTTGGGACTTAACAAAATGATATAACAGGCTTTACTGTCAATAGAAGAATGTCCCCCAGTCTAAGTCTTAGCCTTTTGGGTTTCACAACAGATGAGGAAATAAAAGAAGGAGAGTGCGACTGCATTTATGAGAGCCACAGGTTGAGCTTATGTGTAGTATCTGTAGGAAATATTTGACAGAGATGTGTAGAAGATGGTTGTAATATTCCAGAACCTGACATTCACATGCATCCAGAAGTGCCATGAGCAGGGTTAGGGCAGGACAGCAAATAGACTGTTTGTGTAAGATCAGAGGCACTCTAAGGCTTTTCAATATGCTTGTTTTCACACACACTGCTACCTTCGCATACTTTCAGTCCCTGATCTGCAAGAAATGAAAAATGTGCTTCTGAGGGACTTTTCTTACAACTCTTGCCCAGAGGTAGCAGCCTAATTCATGCCCTCCATGCTGGGAAAATGTTTGGTGCCACGGATATGAGTATTTAGTCCTATGGATCTGTAACAGCCTACATGGCTTGGGACTTTTAGAGGATACCAAGCAGTTTCAGGGCCTTTGGTGCACCCATTTTCATAGAGTTAGAGGGTCACTATTGCTTTCTGGAGTCTCCCAACATTCAAATTACATGTGATAGGAGAAAACTAGCTTAGGTAGTTAGGTTGATGGCTTTGCTGCTGGCCTGTGGTAGTTGAGGTTGACATTTTGCTGATGGAGATGCTGTGCAGCTGGAGACTGGGGGAACAGATTGAGCAAAAAAGTATCCCCACTGCTTGGTGAGACCCCTGTCTATTACTGTGCATAGCAGGTGACAGGGCTGGGACCATCCTGGAAACTTCTGCTTGCCTTTAAGCACCATAGCCTTGCATTGCCCTTATTTCAGCTGCAAACTCCTGTTCATTGTTATTTGATGAATTTCTCCTGAGTATAAAATTCATTTATCTCCCTCCCTTTTTCTTTCTCTCACCACAAGTGGATTCCTGCCCTGTGCCAAGCTCTTTTTCTCTATTTTCAAAGCAAGAAGAAAACCACCCCTCTCCAGCTTGATAGCTCATGCATGAAAAGAGGAAAATGGGATACCAACAACAGGTTGCCATGATGCCTGAAGAGCGGATGCAGCAGTCCTGGCTGAAATTTACAAAGCAGACTGGCTATACAGTAGAGCCATTCCTGGATTGCTTAATGACAATGAGGAAAGATAATAAAATTGTTGCCTAAACCATGTGTATTTCACCTTGTCCTGAGCCTCTGAAACATTGGAAGATGGAATGCTAAACACGGTTCTGTTTCTCAGATCCCTTCCGACGCTGATAACGTGTTTCGAATCTCCCTGCTGGCTGTTGCACAAATGTGCTGGCTGGGCAGAAAGAGCCAGGTACCCAATTTCATCTAATTCTCATACAGCCCATCTTTTTAGAGGATTCCTGGGCCATCTTCTAGGATAGATTTGCAGGACCACTTTGATTGATTTCCTTCTCTGCACAAACTCCAGAATGAGAGCAAAATTCACCTAACAACTGGCACACAGGAGGGTGCATGATTACTGTAATGAAATTACTGGCAAAACACAGGTATGTTTTAGAGTAATCACTGTTAGGTTACAAGTCACTAAATGAGCCTGTTGTTTTTGAATCAAGTAAGGGAACTAAGTGAGTTAACCTACACTACGGTTGTTAATTTTGCCTGGTAGGCTCAACTGAAAAAAAAATCCCATCACAAACATAAAAATTACAGGTATTCTATCTATCTCTTTGGAGCTCAACCACATAAACTGCTTAACTGGTACAGCTACGGGGGGAACAGAAAGATCTCATAGGGGAGGGAAAGAGATGGAGTCTTTCTTTGCATTGGGAGTTTTCTAGGGCAGATCGGTGGCTGCTGGAACAAGAGTGTTCCATTGGGGAAGACCACCTTCCACAGCTCTCTATCCGTGCTGTTCATTCTGCTCTCACTCCAGGATGCCAAATCAGGCATTTTGACACCTACAAAGAGGCAGAATCAGGAGACCTTCCAAAGAATGAGTGAAAGAAAATGGTTTATTGTTTTTGAAAGCGATCATTGGCAGGCAGGTACCCACCTAACAGTTCTAATTTATATTTGACTGAACAATCTTTTATTCAACCTTATTGAATAAAAGAGTCCTCAGGGGCTGCTCTGTTTTAGTTACAAGTGCAAGGAAGCAGCATGACCAATTGCAGTTTGTCTTTAACTTCAGTGGGATTAGTATTTCACCCAGTAAGCCTGTTTAATTGACTTTTACTTTATTCAGATACTTTTCACATTTCATTCCCTTCAAATTTACTGTCAGCTCCCGGTCAGGACTAAAGCACCAGCTGCAGCCTTGACCAGAGTTAATTCCACTGCAGACATCATTTCTATCTCAGGTAAAATCTTACCCAACTACATTAATAACCTATCTGGAAGAAGAATCATTTGCCAAGAAAAGTTAATTGATAATCAGAGAGCCTGACTTATATGGAAAGGTGGGAAACTTATCATAAATATGACAAGGCTGGCCAAGAATCAAGTACAAGTGAGAGGATACGTAACTATCCAGAAGTACCAGGAACACCTGAACACTAAGGATGGAAAGGAGTTCATTAAAGTGATACCACAGGTAAAAGCACAAGCAGTAGTAGGATCATCTTTTCAGAAATGATATATTCAGAGCTAAATATAAAAACAAGCTTTGATAATGAAACTTGCTATATAGGAGAACAGTTTTTTCACAGTAAGCCATTAAATTCTGTCTCCTGAGACCTTAAACCAGACTCAGACAGTTCCTTATAAGGCAGGGACAAAGCTGCTACAGCCTCCAGTATGGAAAAGATGACACAATATATCTTTTTCTCCCATAATTTCTGTAATTCTGTGAGCTTTCATATTTTGAAAATAAAATTCATTTCTGTTCATCAAATGGTTCTACTGCCTGTTGCCTTGTGAAAGTAGAAAACTCTACCCAAAAAGTTTCAGCTGCCCTTTTATTGCAGTCTTTCGTCACTGTCACATCATTTTCTTCAGGCTATCTGAGGTAGAAAAAAAAATGTTTAGGAAATAAGATTAATAACAGGTTTATTGGAAGGAGTGAAAATGCAATAGGAAGTATGATTTTTAGCCTCTAGCTGTTAAAGCAGCACCTTACATAAGTTGGCACTCTTTGCCTGTAGAAAACAGGAATACTGTTTCTGCTGATAGTGGAAGTACAGCATGTTCACAACACTGCTTTAAGAAGACAAGTAATTGTTGACCAGTTACTATTAATAAACAAAGAAATCTTGTCCCGGAGTATAGGAGTGCTTTCTGAGAAGCACATTTTTTCCAGTTTATCTAATCTGCCATATTTATGATATATTATTTTAGCAGTCCTGAAACGCCGTGTGCCATTTTTAAAATAAATTAAGGTTGAAATGGAGTAGAACAGTAAAAAAAACCAATGGGAATGGAAAGGAATTATTGATTAAAATAGAAATGACTGAAGCTAGATATGCTAAAAATTTGCTGTGGAAGAAAACTTCTCTGTCTGTAGCAAGTGACTTACTTTCCTTTAGCATTTACTATAAACTACGCTTTCAGAGAAATCAGAATTTCAACAGAACTAAGCAGGGCCAGAAAGTCGACACAAAGGACAGCTGAGCAAACATCTGTGAATACATTCCCTGAATATCTTCTCCTGTCCTCTCTTCTTCCCCTGGTGACAAGAAATCTTCATCTTACCTATTTACTCATTTTTGTGTATTGAATGCTAAGTAGTTAGTCCACATATTACAGGGTAAAATTTGTTCCATTGAGAATTAATTGCTTGGTTGGGGATGAGGAAGGGGAATGTTTTATTACACATCTTGAAAAAGGAGATGTGTTTGGATCATTAAGCCATTCTTTTCTCTCTGGATAAAATCAGATCAGAGGGCACTGAAGACATGAAGGCAATGGGAGCAAGGATAGATGGATATATACACAGATAAGATGGATAGACAGGTATGACAGATGCTGGTAACAGGGTTTTAATATATGGGGTAGAAGTGATTACAAAAAGTACAGTATCCCTCTGCCAGAGTGGAAACTGTTTTCTGAAATGTTACATTTGGTGTTAAGAATTCAGTAAAAGCATTAAAGTGATTTGATGTATATGATTTATAATAACTATAAAGAAGCTACCAGCCTGTAAATGGAAAAATGGAAAGGCTCTGAGGAGCAGAAAATCATGGGACAACAGAAATGATTTGAAAAATGGTATCCTCAAATAATACAGACACTTTCTCACGGGTATCTCCAGAGAAGAAACTTCTTACTGCAATACACAGCGATCCTGTATCTATTCCCTGTAACTGATTACATCATCTACTATATTTAGAATACCTCCAGTGTAACCATGGAAACTGCTTTTGCTTAAATTCTTGTTATTTCTTTCAACATTAGTTGACACGATAGAAATACTTTTGTACGCTCACAAAACAATTAATGCATCACTGTTATTATATGCCTGTGTATATATAGAAGAGTGGTTTCTGTCTTTGCTTGAAGTATGCATTTATGCATACCTGGAGATGTCAGATCTCTGACGAAGACTACAAAGAGCCAGATGCATGGCAATGGAGTGAACACACAAGACTACAGGAAAATTCAGAGTACATCCTCTGTACTTTGCATTTAGTCCAGATGCCTAAGGAAAAGGCTTATGCCGTCACACTGTATGCACATTTCTCCGTGCCTCTTTCCCACACAACTTTTGAACCCAGTTTCAAACAAATTTGACAAAGACAAAAAGAGTTTTTTCATCTCTCACATGGTTTGAGAAGATAAACAGCTATACAGAAGGAAGTCTTACCAGTGATCCCACTGAAAGACTAATGAGGACAATCCTTATTAGAACTAGGAGAATCTACAATAAAGAGGATGTGTTACGTCTGCAAGTCATGGGAATACTTATAATAATGAAAATAATATTAGAAACCAAATAAAAACTATATCTATACATTGCATCACAAAAGCACAAAAATACTTTCTGTTTCTTTATAAAAATGCAGCTTTGCAGAAATCTATAAAAAATCCCAAACAAGTATCAGAACTCCAAACAAATATCAGAAAACCTAGAGAGAAATGCAGAAAAACACTTAAAAGCAGAAGTCTGAGACTCAGACTTCCAAACCGAAGGCAAGGAGCTACAATTCTTCTGTTATGAAACTGCTTTATATTTCTGCAAGTGATTATCTGAGAGTAAAAGGTAAAGTTAGCACTGGGAAACAAAGCACTGCAAGGTAAGTACAGTCACCCAGTTTTCAGAGTGCAGGAAAGTTACCACCAGGTCTCAGATGCATCCAGGTTTTCAGCATATTTAGAATTGAGTTATAAGTGTGAATGAGATGACCACATTTGCAGACTACAGTTTATTGTGAATAATTGCAGGATGATCTGCTGATATTGTGTGGCTGACTGATAAAATGGCAAATGATATTCTGTGTGAATAAATATCAAGCAGAATATGCTTGTGGAAAATAAAACAAACTACGCGCATACAGGGAAGAACTCTAACTTAGCAATTATTACTCAGAAAGAGATACTGGATTTCCAGGCATCTCAGCACAATAATGGGTAAAAAAGGCAAATCAGATATGCAGAGTTATTGGAAAAGTTATCAGAGCAAAATAGAACAGGCCTTATGTTCATTTAGGAATGCAGGGTGCACACATATTTTTGTGGCTATGTGTGATTGTAGTCACCTTGTAGGCAATGTGAAAGAACTGGCTAACATGAGGAGAAAGAAGAAAACAGAGAGCCAGACTATATAGGATCCTTTCAAGGAGAGAAGAATAGATGAGAATTCCTCAGCCTGGAAGAGAGTTGGCTGAGGGGTGGTAAGATTAAAGCCTACAGAGACATGAATGGTACAGAGAAGATGAAGGGGGAGTGACCTCCTTCATGATGGGGAGAGGATGAAACAGGAAGAAGGGAAATGGCCTTGACCCCAGCTTCTACTTCATGTGAGAGTCCTGCCAGTGGTGTATCTTTAACATCAGTCCTAAGTCCTGTATGCTGTCTCTGAGTGGTGCTAACAAAGAATGCACCACTGCATAAAGAGACAGCAGGAAAGTAGAGGAATTGTTACAGAAGCAGGGAAGAAGGGTTTCTAGTAACTACATATATAAATGAGGAAAACACCAAAGACATTGCTTTTAATCCATTAGAGCTTTATGAGTGGTGTGCTGTCAGTAGCAATATTCCAATTCTGCAGAGGAAAAACGGATAGTGCTGAAGATCTGGCATCTTCAGTATATGGTTTAGGGAAGTGAAGGTGCTTCAACTTAGCTTAGTTTCCATGGTTTGGCGGTAGCAGATCTCCTGGTAACCTCCCTCTGCTCCCAGCAGGGCAGCCAGCCCTCCCAGACCTGCCCCAGGGCTGTCCTGGCATTTCTCTTCGCGTAGCCAGGCTGTAAAACGGGTTGTATAAATGAACTAAATTAGAAATCACCACGCAGATCACCAGTTTCATTCTATAAATTCTTCCATATTGAACATACAAAATCCAGAAATATTTCACGTTGAAAGAAAATTATCACTCATGTGGTAGATTGATTTTCAAACAAAACAGCTCTGTCAACTTTTATGTTTTTAGCAAACTTTTCCCAAGGCATCAGTCCCTATTCAGTCTTAGGAATCTCAAAGATGCTGGCTTGAAAAGCATAACTTTCCAAAATACTTTGAAAATACTTCATTGTATGTCTATTTGTACCAGTGGAATTCTTTAACAGAAAAATGAGATTGTTACCAACATCCAGAAACTAATTAAGAGGGAAAAGTACATTTCAAACTGCAAATACTCCTCTTTATACTCCCAGAGCATTACAAATTGAATGACAACTTGATTTTCAACCCTCTCTGCCTTCTGCAGTGTTAAAAATGTGACTGGAAAATAATATATCACCCACCTGAAACCTTGTTTTACAAATGCAAGTTTCAGCCTAAGGCAATAGTTTCGAACAGTCAAGTGGAAAATACTGAAAATAGGGGCTGGAATGTCCTCTTGGAGTGGTGAGTGACACTGAACTGATGTATTCTCTGCATGTTGATGTTTTGTAGCCTCCTATTCCTTCTAATGGGGCAGAGATGACTTCAGATCTATATTAATTTGCTAACAAAGTCATTAGATACCTTCAAGTCATTCACATCTCCTTCAGTGTGATGTAAGACAGTTCCCACATAAAATAAACCAGCTGAATGGATTCCAGTTTATCAAGAAACTACAAATTACAAAATATCAAGCTGAAATAGCAGTAACAAACCCAGTGGGCGCTGTCCCATACATTTTAGATTGTTATTTAAGGCCTCTTGGGAGATCAATGTTGTATAACCTATTTCTCAGGATTTCTGTCAGCTGTATAAACTCATTGCAACTGCTTTCACTAATATATTATGACTTGTTTATGATACTGAAGAATACGTGATGGGATCAGTATGGTCACTGTGGAATGAGAAATGATGTGGAAATTGTCTGGAAAAGATGCTATTTCTTTTCATGTCTCTATCTGCACATACTGAAGGACAGGGCTATCACTCGCTTATCCCACAGGCATCCCATTTAGGTCCCTCAGACATTACGCTTGTGCATAGATGTTTCCTCTTTGTGAAGATTACAGTATTTGGGATAATAATTGACTCCTAAACAGTAATCACAGAATTCAGACTCAAGATTTAACTTTAAAATTGGATTTAGCAGTTAACAAGAAGATCTGTCAGCAAAACTTTAAATCCATGGATTTCTTCAAAATTAGGTGTCTGTCAGACAAGCAATACTCCTGATACAACAGCTCATTTCGACCTCCACTGTGTCTCTGACTGCTCCTGCTGGTACACACGGATTCCAGGAACCAGCAGACTGCATTCCTCCAGCAGAGATTTCCTGCTTCCACTGCTGCAGATGAGACAGATCCAACAGGTTCTTTTGGGGAATTAACACACCAAGTTTCCAGGGAGCAGGAAACTTGTGATTACACACTGTTACTTTCGCAGTTCTTCAACCAGAACTTCCCAGTGAATAAGCCAAGCCTCATCTGCAAAGCACTGGAAAGAGCAAGCAAAAAGCAAATCAGTCTCCCTGCCTCCCTTCTGTGGGAGCAGCTTCTGATGAGGAAGCTTGGAAAGCAGATGTGGCTAAAAATGTTGGGAAGGGCAGCTCTGGGTCTCTGCTGAAAAAATTTAATATCTCTTCTTTCTGATCTTCCTTGAAGCCAGGCTTCCTTGTTTTGTGTTCCACTTCTATGTCACATGTGTTCATATCCAATGCACAACCTGCAATGCTGTCAGTACCTCAGGAGCACGTCTTTCAGTCTGACAGCAAAGGGAATCATGTCCCTCGGGATATGGCTGTAGGCAAGCTGTTTTCAACATTATATCACGTATTTCCCAAAAGGCTCGTGCTATCAGTACAATTACTCCCATTTTGCAGAGGACATAATCACAGTTGAGAGCTTACTGGTTTTCTCATGTGCTTCTCGTAGGAATTATATTTTTATCTCAGGAATGCATTTAAGTATATACTTAAGTCCATTTACAGTGTTCCTTAGGACTGTACTATTAAAGACTTATTTTAAAACCCATTTTAAATCCTGTTGATTAAAGTCCATGCCTATATGGCTTTCTGAATAAGAATACTTCAACGAATTGGAGTCTTGTATTTAACATGAATGACTACAAAATAAAATGCCGTTTGCTGTAGGCACCCAACAGAGCAAAGAAATATTTGAAGGGTTTTCATACTTGGTGTCAGGCATGAGCAGATCCATTTTTGGGTCTGTCCTCTGAGCAGAGAAATTACCAGCAGACTGAAACTGTAGCACATAAAATAAGAGAAATAAACACGATGGTCTTATCTGATAATGAGAATGCAGTGTGTTTTCTGTTGCCTTCCTTTCCCACCCTGACAAACAAGTCTATTTGTTTTCCACAAAGCATTAAAGAATAATAAAGCTATTTGTCTAATAATGGAAAGTTTTTCTTCCCATTGTTTGCAATGCCTTAGTGCATCCTGCATCATTCCTACAAGGTAGTGAGTTTTGCGATCAATATGATCTTAACTATGCTTCTGTGACAAGATGCTTTAAAAGATTATGCTGTACCGTCATTTCCATGCAACTCATTTGCTCCCTCTCTCTTCCCTCCCTGCACAATGATTTGTAGGATGCAGCCAGAATGAGGTATTTGTAAAGCCACCACCTTATTTCATATACACGGCTATCACAGCAAAATATTGTACAGTACATTGAAATAAAAGCCATAATGAGAAGAGCTAAATTGCAGGATGCGTTGCAGTTGTTAAATAAAGAGCTATTAAAGTCTTTCTTTTTCTGTCACAAGACCTGGTATGTGTCTTCACAGTATTATAATTCAAATAACTATTGAATTGTAGCAGTTAACTTCAAGTTCTCATTCTTAATCTAGTTATCTGTATCACACTTTTATAATGATACATTAAAGGACAGTGTTTCCTTGACCTAATGGAGAGAAACTAGTTTTTTGAACCTTTGCCCAATACTACGATTATATCTTTCTCACAGCACTTCATCATTGACGTACGCACGCCCAGATGTGCATACACACATTGCCTAACTCAAGCTGTCAACAGAAGTGCCCTGTGTACTGGTAAAACGTGACCTTTTGAGGGTGAAATCTTGCAACTATTTAATGGCATGCAGTCGTGAACATCATCAATTTCAAGAACCTGAGGACTTGGCTAAAGAGGGAGCTGCAAGTAGCAAACTGGTGATAAAATGAGGTTTGGCAAAGCCATCCGAATTCATAGTCAGAGGCTTCAAGGCAAAGCCGTGTGCTGTGCACAAAGGTGGGGAGACCCTCAGCATCACGGCTCAGTTAAACCAGACAATTTCGAGCAGTGTAATCTCTGCTGCCATTTGGACTTGGTACTGATTCTGCCTGGGCCTATTAAATGCCCATCACTGTTTTCTGTAGCATGGGCATTATTTCTTTTATATGCTTATGTAGCACAGGCTGACAGAACTCAGTGTACCTGAGCCAACTTTGGCTGGGCTGGCTCAAGCACAAAAACAGCCCAGACTAACTATGTATTGTTCCTCTCCTGCCTTGCTAAGAAGCAAGTGATACTGATACAGGCTTCTCACTCAAGCAATGATTCACTTTCTCCTCTGTTAGCCTATCAATTCAGGCAGGATCAAAGTACTAGATGACATGGCTGAAAACTAATCAGCTTATAATTTGCACAGGGTACCATGCTGGTATAGTACATCATTAATAAATATGACAAAAATCAGACAACTCTGCTTGCTGATCATTCATATTACATAGGAAATTGACTGAGAATGTCATTAAAAAAAATCTGTATTCGCTCAGAATCGGGAGCACTTTTCCCCATTTTTCTTTTCAGGAGTTGTCCAAATCTTTAAAAATATAGTGGAACGGTTGCTTTGATTTTGTAAAATGTCACTATCGCTAAGTGGTTTTTTTTCAAGATTATGAAAAGTATGGACAAGCTTTCTCAACCGCAACTCTAGGAAAGTTCTGTAAATCATTTTTTTTAGTATGATTTTAAGTCAATAAATATCAGGCAATATGCAGAGGAAATGGGATGAAAAGTGAAACAGCTGAAGAGCCATCAAGTGAATTGCTTCTTTCCAAAGATCTATTAAATTAGAATAAAATTTTTGAGACACTGGAAATCATTCAAAAACTCTTTGAAAGAGCTCCACATTCCTTCAACAGCAAAAATATTGTGCAAAATGCAATCTAAAGAGTTCATCTTTCTCCTCCAACTGTAGGTGTGTGTGGCTTTGAAATATTTTAACAGAGGGCAAAAGATCTTCCTAGAAATCCTGTGAGTTTTCTGGTGAAAAACATCAGTAAATGAAAACCAACAGAAAATTCAGGATGTGCAACCCAAGGCAGTAACCAGGATACTGGTTTTCTGCAACCATGTGATGTCACCCACCTTCTATGTTTATGCTGTTGTCCCACTGCAGTGTTTGCCCATGGGCTGATCTTGTGGGGATCTCTCCCACTTTTCATTAAGCCTTTTGCCCCCCTGACATCAGCCACACTGCCAAGTCCTGTGCCAGACCATTTGCTTCCTCTGCAAAAATCATTTTGTCTTCGGCTGCCAGCCAGGCCCACATTGCTTGCTGCAGTACCTGAAGCCTTGAAGTGCATCTCTCCTGACCAGCTGCCACCTGACACATTCAGTAGTTTCATTGCAGATGTAGGGGTGCATTTCATGGTCCCAGTGAAATTTGGGGCTTTTGATGACCATGTCTTGCTAGTCTTTCTGGTTAAATTAGGAAATATCAGCAAGGGGAAAATAACTCAGAGAAATTATTGGAGGCTAATATCACACATAATGTATTTTCTTAAAAGTTTTTGTTTAGAAGATCAATTAACAAAAAATAATAGACTAAAATAATATCTAAGCTTAAGCATCATGGTGAGGATTGAACGCTTAATAATTTCAGGCCATGACCAATAATAATACTACTAAAGGATAACAATATCATTTAGCTGGAAAAGTAGAAGAAAAATAGTGTTTGGTCTGCTTTGATATTTAGAATGCAGTCTTTGACTTTGTTAAGATAAAGTTGAAGAAGGAATGAATTATTCATATAAATATTGCTGTAGTAGCAAGCTGGCAAATAAAAAATGAAAGCAACTCCTTGTTTCTAAGGAGGAACCTACATATTTCAGCCTATTGGCTTGGAAGTTCAACATTTTGTACACTGAGACAACTCTAAATTATGCTTACACCTGCAAAATATCAAACCTACATGATCCTTATTCCCCCCCATATGATCATTTTTAGCATTCACAGGTGTGTAGGAGCAATTGCCTCAGTGAGCCGTATGCTGCATAACGTGGGTATTTGAGCATCATCCAGAACTTTTTTCACAATGAGTGGGGTTGGTTTTTACTTTTCTTTTTCTATAAATCTAGATAGTTCAATTCAAAAAACCAAACCAAACCAAAACAAAACTATGGCCAAAAACAAAGCACACAATTTCAGGATATTTCAGTGCAAAAACTGTAATGAAAATATTTTAAAATGACACATTCTTTTGGAAATGGATGTGGATACATAGCGTGGCATTTCCAAAGGAGTAGAGTAAGGCTATTGTACTGCCTGGTGAAAATCAGAGTCCTGTACTTTAAACTAAACTCTCATTTCGTACCTGAGGAAAATTCACCTTAAACTATTGCAGCTTGCACAGTGAGACTGCGTTGCCTGAAAAATGGCAGTGGACGTGAAGGGAGCATTTCAAGCCTGTTGATGTGGGGGAGAGCAAGAGGACAAAAGGGTGATCCCTGGGACAGGATTCTCTGCCCCAGTAGCCCAGCCAGAGAGCACTGTGAGGTGAGGCAGCAAAGAATGCCTAATCTAGATGCTGTGGGGTGCTCACCCAGGCTGCGGGTGTCACATCATGGGACCCCAAGTCATAAATCCCTCAAAGTGACTGGGATTCTCAGGACACTCACTTGAGAATGGGGACCCAAATGTTTCAGAGAGAAGGTTTCTAAATCAGAGCACTGGGAGACTGTCTTTTGGTCTCAGATGTTCATGCTGGCTTACAGAACCCTCCCTGACTTCATTTGCTGAGGAATGAGCATGCACACCACTGCTCCTCACAGCTATGGGTGCCTACCCTCCGAAGAAAATATTTGCTACTCTATGTTTAGTGTTTAAAATTGGGTTATTGTTCAGTTGGGTAACAATACTGGTGACCAGAGCACCAGAGTCAGCATGGACAACTCCTGGAAAGAGACTTGTTTTCCCGAAAGTTGTTGCAGTTTTAATTGTATGTGCTTTGGCTTATCTTGCAAATCTATTTCTACTCAGCTTTTTTTCTCATGCCATTAAAAATCAGCCCAGCAACAGTATTTGGCTCTGTAAATAAACCTGAGGCTAGACTAGGAGCAATACCAGTTTATATTGCCAGAGAACCTGGCATATACTATTTCATATTCTCTCCCTTTTAATTTTTCTCCCCTCTTCCTTTTTTTCTTTTTCTGAAAATATTTCTTTATTTTAAACAACTGTAAAAAGTATCAGAGAAGGCAGAGTGCAATGTGGTATATTTGTAGCACATTACTTAATGTCCCAGGTGTAATCAATTGAGACAATCTCTAGGAGTGGAGAGTTTAAATAAGGGTCAGACTGATGTCAGGAAAAACTTACATTCTTCAGCTTTCTAAAAAGTTTTTATAATATATATATAGTTTGGCCAGAAAATTTAATATGGATAGGTGCTTTCAAACACTGCATCAGTACATCCTCTGTGTCTGGTGTTTTTCCCTTCATTATCATCTAAGCTTGGCTTTGCAGGCTGCTTTACATCAGATCATTTCAAAGCAACATCTGTCAGTTTCAAGGTTAAGCTTGCTGTTACAATACAGTACTGCTAAAATGTTAGATCTCTATAGAAATACCTTGGCCAGGGTCCACTTCATGCACAAATTACTGCCTTGGAATACTGCACTAGAAGAAAAGATAAGCTAAATTACAAGGATATTTGTTTAGAGCTATCGCTTCTGTTTACAATAGCTTCAGTCTGAGAACACTGAAAGACCAAGGCTATACATTAGTTTTTAGTCTATGTTAATGTAACAGGGGGCTCATCCTACCGTTCACACTTCCCCAGTCAAAGTGCCAAAATATCACTCCATTTGAGATACTGCATTTCATCAGCTAATGCAAAGGATAGGCAAGGCTGGATGAAATCGGGCCATGACCACAGTTTGTAGGGGACCCCCATCATTGTTCCATTGCTGGAACCCATCAGGGAGTTCAAGCAACTCCAAGTGGACTGCCTAAAATGATGCTGAAGGATTATCACAGCCCTTTTCCAGGGACAAAGCCTCAACCGGGGCGGGACTGATTAAACAGACTAGTAAATGAAAGTCTTTTTAGTTACATTTATTTTTATTCTGCTGAATTTAATAAACTGATATGAGACAGACTTCTGGCAATTCTCATCTTACCAATTCACCTTGCTTATTATACATAAAACTGTCTTTTATTCCACCTAAGCTATTTATGAGATCAGTTTGTGAGAGTAGTGATGCTTGTGAATTATGCAACCACCTAGGCATTGCCACTGCTACATTTGGTTTTCATGTCGATAGCCTGAACCCCCAGTCTCAGAGAGGGGCAGATTAACACTTCTACCAGCCATCTCCACCAGCATCATGGGTTTCAAAAATTCTCCTCAGCAAATAGAAGTTTCATTAGAGATTAGAAATATAAATTGGTGAAGTGACAGATTCTATGATATGATGGAAGCTCAATTATAAGTGGATAACATAATATAACAAGTGCAGATGAAATCCTATTAAGGTCTGAAAATCCAATATCTCATCTTCCTGACTTTTAATTGATCTTTACACATATTGTCATTGCAGTCAAATATTTGAAATGATTCCTGTACACATAAACAAATGTAAGCACATTAACTCTGTTAATAATTTTAACAAGTAATTTGTATTTCCCATTAGACTGTCTTACAATTTGCTTTACTATAATTAAAGATATCATCAGTGATAAGCTCTAATGTGTTATTTAAAGTCTGCCTGTTTATAAGATTTGCTTTTATCATTAAATACAGGTTGATCAGATCCACACATACCCTCATTAAGAAATTAGATTTTATGTCTAAAGCAAATAGGATGTTGAGGTAGGGAAGGACTGCTGATTATTTTCATAAATCCTAAATATAGATCTTTCTTCCTAAGGCTGATCTGTGATAAGTAAGCCTTAAAGAATAGAAGTTCTTTTGCCCGCGTTTCAGAAAGCTCAGGCAGCAGTGGTTTTCAAAGACCTACCTAGAGAAACGAATGGGATGCATGTGATATGGGGTGCCAGTTAAATCATAAACATTACTGTTTATGCCCTTCCAAATCGGACACAAAGCAGCTCCTTTAACCTTGAGAAGTACAATGGGAATCAACAGCTACCCACCATGACCCCTGCTCAATTTTGTGCAGTCATTATGTCGCTCTTAACAGTAGGGCTCCAAACGCTCTTTTGAGATGATTTCTTTTACATTATTTGCCAAGAAGAGGAAGAGTATTAACATGTATATTTCCAACTCGAGGTCTGAACTATTTGCTTGTAGTACAAATGTGACTTTTGGGAGTCTTTAGATGCACCTAACACCACCACTTTGTAAACAAAACCAGCTTTTGATACTGGCTATGACTAATCCATTGCTTTAGTTCAGTAAGTATAATATATGTTCAATTATAATCAAACAGCTGAAATTACACTGCAAAGATAGAAAATTGACGAGTGGTTTAGTATCTTTTTTTGTTTTTACAGGCTATAAGACTTTTAGACAGAGGTGAATAATGTCCTAGTGAATAAATTGGCAGAGGGAGGTGAAAGTAATTTTCCTTGGTTTATTTTTCACTTGTGGTTTGTTTGGGGGGGGGTTTACGTCCTCAATTTTATTTCAAGGGATGAAATACTTATTCCCCTGCCTCAGCACCTTCTGCTTTACTGTTCTTATTTTTGCACAGAGAGGAAACAATTTGGACCTTAGTTAAAATTGGAATCCCTTCTTAACATGGAATGATGTTAAACATTTTGCTAGCAAGAACTAACATGCAGGAAACACTTTCTCTTGTTAATATTTTGATGGCAATTTCAAGATTCTTCCAGGGGATGAAAAAAAGACTACAAAGACATGACTGACAAGTAATAGATTGATGCTCTTCCATTCTACGTGTCACTCAGAACACTAAGATCATTTACAACCTCCTTCCCCAGGATCTCAGCTACTTTTCTGCTGTAACTTGTGTTTTCCAAACTGCCAAGAACAGAACACATTCAAGTATAACACTGAGAGCTGTTTAACTATTTATGCTGCTATCATTTTGTATTGATTTTATGTAAACTTCTAACCAAACACAGATTGCACTGCTTAAAGAAGACTTTTGGGAGTTCTTAATAAATTGCCTTTCCGATCTTTAATGGAGCATTAGTAATTATCGGATACAATGTGATTTAAAATCATTTAGAAGCCACAGAACAGTAGCTTATACAGGACATTTCTGACTTGCTAATAATTGTGTTATATGAACTTTGTATCTGAGAAAAAAATACTAGAAAAATCCTGACCATAATTTATCTTTATTGTAAAATATTACATGATCGCCACGATATCATGTGTTGTATGATATTTTCATCTTTTACAATTGCTATAGTGATTTAAGCATTTCTTCAGGGAAAACAGTTAGTACAAGTAGGGTCCGGTGCACAAGAGAAGGTTGCAGGAGAAACTTGATCCTCTTTTCAACAAAGTCTAAGCCAAGAGAAAACAATGAGGTCCAGAGTATGTAAGAAAATGAACAAATAAAATCACACTCCTGCTTGTAGTCAAAATTAATATAGGTTGCCCATAGCAAGATCAAAATAGAGAGAGATCTTATTATTTCAAAGCTAAGACAGAAATTCTGATAATGATCAGATCCTTTAGATTTCCCCTTCAGCTGTGGATTAACAACTAAGGAAATCCAATGAATAGGAGTCACTGGGTAGCAAGGATCATTAGGTAAAGTGGAAGATGCTGTGGTACAGTGACTGGATGCAAATGTATTGTAGTGGAACACATGAATGGCCTGACAAGTCCTCTGTGTCTTATCCGTTTTGTTTGCTGCCCTGGTAGCACCTCTGATACTTGTTTTACATACAAAAGGCTTCAGTAATTTTTCCACAGTCCTCCTGTTGGTCACCTAGCACAGCTGGTTTAAGGAGGCTGATTGTGAAGTGAATTGAGGATGTGCTTAGGGAAGAATTTTCTCCTCTGTGTTGCTGTTGCTTTATCTTTTGCTGCTGACAATTCCCATATTTTCAGCAGTCTATGCCTAAGGCACAGATTTAATTTCATAATTGACTTTTTACTAGGCACCCCATAGCCACAGGCAAAGGCCCCATCACCTCAGAGCTGTATACAGGCTTGAGAAAATGTTTCCTACCCCTTGTCCCCAGCATGATAAGGATGCCACAGTTTTCAGTTCATCCTTCTGTCCTTATCACAGCTCATTACATTCACAGCCTGCTTGTAACTTTCACTTGCAACTCTTGCATCATTGCTCCCTTCTTCGCTGCTCATCCCCACATGCCCCAGCACCCTCCTTCCATGTTCTACTCAACTGCTCATCCCTCATGCCCCAGCCTCCCACACCTGCCTTTGTGCACTCAGCTCCCACCTATGCATATTTCTCCATCCAGTATCTGAATTACTTTTTCAGTCACCTCTCCCTGTTAGCCACTTCCACTTTGTTTATCTGGCTGTTACTGCCATTCAATTCTCTTTCATATTTCCACTCTATCCACAACAAGCACGGTCCAGATCTGCAATAAATCTCAGCTAACCCATTTCCTGTTACTTCCATCAATCTACCCTGATGTCTTTTATCGGTTTCCTCCCTAAGGAATTACTTGCCCTTTACTTGGCCCCTATAACACTGTTGGAGTAACTGTATTCCTATCAAGTCTACCCATCTATCTTCAGCATTTATGGTGCTCAGGCCATTACAGAGCATAGGCACTGCTACCTTTCCCAAGATCGCCAATTACCATTGGAGCCACTTCCTTAAAACTCAATCCATTAATTAGATGTTCTTACTAGTAGTGTCATCTCTTTCTCACTACCTCATATATACATTTCAATACTTTTCCAATCTATAGACAAAGTAATAAAACCACAGGACTTGTATTTGTAGGTCTTTTCTGCTAGCCACAGCTGAGCTGAGCTGCCATGAGTAACATTCCTCCCCACCTGCTTTGCAGATTGCCAGATCCCCAGACCTGGTGCATGGCCCATGAAGATAATTCGTTGACTTGAGTGGTCAGTGAATAGTATCTGCTGCCTTATTTCTTCGTTTGTTAGAGCAGACAAGAGCAACACGATTAAGCAATCGTTCTTAAGATTTAGGAGAGGGTTTTTTTTAACTGCTCATTTCATAGTGTACCATAACTCATGGAGGTCATGGCCCTGACTCTAGAAAGCAGAAAGCCCACAAATATTCCATACAGAACTCACTGATGGAAGCACACACAAATGCTTACAGCTAGCATGCAGCTAGCTTACCTCATCCATTACCTCAATCGTATTATTCCCATGTGTGCAGCAACCTTCTTAGGTAGATCTAAAATGAGACAGTGATTGATTATGGAAGGAACAGTTATATGACTTAGACATTATCTCGGTTTCCACAACCCTAATCACAAAGTTCCAAATGCATTCAAGTGACAAACCAATTTAAAAACAATTTGACTCCCAAGACAATCACAACAGGGAAAGACTTTAAACTGAGCAGGTATTACAATGCAATTAACACAATTAACCCTTTGTCACAGCAGCAAATCAAGAGTTTCCACATCTTAGTGTTTCTTTAAAATGTCTGTGGTTGGAAAATTGACTTCCAGCAGGGAGGAGTTAACACTATGGCAATCTCTTCCTTACAGATTTTTAACAGTCACCAGGTGGCAAAATCTATTTATACACCATATGTTTGTAATAGGATCTCAATTTGTAAGATACAACATTAAATTTCTTGAACGAATATACTGAACAGAATAGCATGACAACTGAAGCTGCAATAACATGATGAAACATATTAAAATCGGTGTTAATATAATAATCAGCTGTGTTTTGTTCCATATGGCAAGTTATGTTAACAGTTAAGCTAAACCCCATCTGTTTCTTCAAAAACTGAATGTAATAAAAGAAGGAAGGTCATGATCATGAACTTCTGCCTCCAAGTCACACTGTGTGTATTTAATAATGAATGTATAGCACACTGGTTTCCTATGTGATGTGTGCCAAATTAAAAGGCAAGTTTTTTCCACATGTAAAAAGTAGAGGATTTGGAGAGAATCTCACTCCCTATCTGCTAACTTATTGAAGAACCTTGAGGAGGTGCACAGATGGCAACAGAATGGTCAATGGTGATGTAAAGAGCAGACATTTTTTCCTGTGCTGAAGATCCTGTCATCTCAGGGTACACCTGACTCTGTGGCTATGACAAGACAAATGGTATATTCCACACATCTAACCAGGTGTGCTGTGCTACCCTTCAGCTTGTAGTGAAATGCGCTGACAGTACAGCAATGGAAAACATTTGTCTTTATCTTTACAACAACTGACAAAATGCACGATTGCCGCTCTATCAGGGATAAAAAAAAGGACCCTGTCCATGAGCCTAGTTATTAGTCATATGTTGAAATGCTGACCAAGTCTGGCAGAGTAGGAATGATTTGTAAAATTGCCTTCAAAGAACATTATCGCCCATCCCATTTCCAACAAACAGATCAAGCACATCTCGCCTTCACCAGCTTTTAATTTTTTTTTTTTGGTGAAAATTTCTGGCAGTTTTGTAACTTAGCCAAGTTCAAATTATTAATGACCACCTGAAATTCATCACATCTCCATCTTTATTTCTTCAAATTTTAGAAAAATCTAATTATACCATGATTGATTTCTATCAACATAAGTATCTCAGTAGAGTTGCAAACTCTGAATTTGCCAGCTGGGTGAAAAATATATATACAGTGTCTGGCTTTGAAGGCAAACTTCTCCTGGGATAGCATCAAGGGAAATATAATTATCAAGCCTCATATTCAAACACATGGTCCTCATCTGGACGTCTACATTACATTTTTTACTGCACTGAGATAGGCAAAAGAAGGGTCTAGGTTGTTAGTTTTGTCATACACATTAGAAACAGCCTATTGAACTCTAATTTTGACAGCTCTTTATATAGTCTGGTATTCCTGAAATGTCCTCTCTAAAGTGGATGGATTCCTCACTTGCCTCCTGGAAGTTAACCCAGAATGTTTTGTAATTTCTATGAATACATTGATCTCTGAATATAATCTTGCCAATGGTTAATTGATGTAGTGTCCTCTGCAACATGCAACAGATCCACTGGGCAAACAGCTTCAGGCTTCCTGTTTGAATCTAGGAGCTGAGATACAGAAGGGTAAAAGTTTGTGTAACCTGAGAGACCCGTGTCAGCTACACAAATAAAGAGGATTAGGAGCATATCTTATTCCTACTGATTATAATTTAAGATACGTTAATTGCTTCCCAGGGCACAGTAAAGGCAAATGTGGGCTTTTCCCTACCTACAAAAGCATACTTTTACCTAAACTTTTCTACCTGCAAGGAAATTACACATACAGCACAGCTCACTAGTACACAGACAGGAGATCCTCCTGTTGCTTCAAGGATGTGGATTGTGAAAAGAGCAAAGGTCTCTTGCAATATCTCTCCTGAGACTCCCCCAAGCAAGGGTATGTGCTCCTGAGTGAAGACAGATGGTATAAAGCAGCCCAGGTGCCCTGCCTACACGTCAGCTAACTGGCCGTGGGAGCACCGGCAGCCGCTGTTCAAGGCAGAGGATGGATTTGACATTTGAGTCACCACGATGGTAAATGTTGTTTTAAAGGTGTTTTCCCCCAACAGATGTTAGCAAAAGGGATAATGGGAAAAAAAAATATTTCTGTCTTTGAAAAATCTCTAAGCCCCAGCACCACTCAGAGCCACACTCATGTGAACACTCCCTAGCAAGCCTTGTTTTTCTGTTGTCTGTCCTCTCCGTAAGCCTCTTGGCCAGATGTTTTGTCCTTGTATCTTCTTGCAAATGCTATCAGTAAATTGTTAATCCACACAAGCATGCAACTAATAAGTAATAATCAATGTGGAACATAGGTATTTAGACATGTGGTAAAGAGTCATTTCTACCACAGGCAGATATTACTCCAGGAGAGGTGCTGTAGCCTCTTTCCATGTTCACAGTCCTGCACTGTTCTTTTTTATTTATGATAAAGTAAAGCAAAACAAAAGTCAATTTAAAAGGAAAATATATAACTTCTACGCCATTAAAATTGAGATACAAACCACAGAAACCAAGATGTGCAAAGACACGACTGTCATTTTTCCTGACACCATGCAGTCTGACATGGTGTCAGACTTAGCTTTGAATTTCTTGGCTTTGGTGAGTTCTTGTTCTAACCCCGAGACGTCATTTAAATGCAGTTTGTCATTTCTGAATATAACTGTAACTCTTATATTATCAATAATAATAGGTTACCTTCTGCTCCTTAGGGGTAAACTCTCAAACAAATGGCTTCAGAATCAATAAACACAACAGTGTGCTGCAGCTGAATTTATTTATTCATGAGATGCTTATCACTCTGTAAATTCCTCAGGAAAAATCCTTAATCCTACTATACTGAATTGACTATTTATCAGTTTTGAATTGAACCTTATTAATTTTTTTTCTATGCTGAAAAAGTGTCTCTCATGCAATATATCTTCATACAGAATTAGATTTCTTTCTGTCTACCTTTTGTCTCCCAGGAACTAAACCCAGTGGTTAAGAATGGAAAATAACAGATGGGAAGAAGCTCCCATATAGAAATCTGCTGTGCCTGAGCATCCTGTAAGCTCTCTTTGCAATCTACTCGCACAAGCCTGAACGCCATGGCATAAGCACAGTCACATTTGGCTTCTCACTCATTGGTGACAGGCTGAGCTGTTTCTCCTTTTGTTTTATTGCCGGCTCATTGGCAGCTGCTGTAAGTAGAGATCAGCTCCATTGCAACCAAGTACAATTATATTTATAGGGTACAAAGGTACTTATAAACCCTTAAGCAGAAAATTGAATTTGATGCTAAGGTTGAGATTCAGGTTTTACCAACTGACTGTGGCAGGAGATGTCTTCTCAAGGTCTAGGAACTAAGAAAACACTGTTCCCGCTGTAGGCTCATTTGAATAATCTCACCACTCATTAAACACAGCTGCAAGGCAAGGAATGACAGAGTTCAAAAGCAAACCAGGGGAATATATTAGTAAAAAAATTATTGTCAGAGTCTTTAGGTATGTTTCCCCAATATTCCTGAACATAATGCCATTAATTACAATAGGAATAATTTTGTCATTTGCAAGCACTTGAAAAGGTTAGAAGAGTACTGTGCACTGATAACATACACGCCTATTTTTAGAAACACAGTTGCTAGAGAATTTCAGAATGTTATACATTTTGATTAAGGACCAAAGGAGGGGTTTGGTATGGGTCTTTGCAACGTATTTTGTTTTATGTGATTGGTGAGGTGTAAAGCCCAAACAGAGTGTTCTTTTCTAAAAATGGCTGATGAAGTGATTTAAAATATATTGGCTAATCCTAATATTTTCAAGAGGCTACAGACTGCAGGGAAAAAAACAGCACTCAGAGATTCATGCAAGGTTATGTTTTGCTTGTGTTTTTACATACTATTATCATCAGGCCACTTCTCTGGCCAAAAAGCATCCACTGGCTCATCAGAAATGCACCATTCTCCGCCTTTCTGGCAAATGTTCCCTGATAACACCTGTTAGGACAGGCAGCAAGCACAGCAATGGGGCAGTCTCTCTCAATTCAGTTCCTGTGATCTGAAGGCACCAAAATGCTTCAGGGATACCACAGTGTTAGCATCTCCAGTACAATTTTCATCACTCTCTTTGCTAAATAAAATCAGCTTTCCAATACGGCTTGGGCAATTGGAGCAGTGTCTTTTTATTCTCTGCAAATCAGAATTGCTGCCATTCTTTAATATTTATCAACCCAAATCCAGAGAGAAATATTCGGCCTCTTATTTTCCAGAATATGTATTTTTCGTCACCCAAAACAGCTTCTGGATTCTATGAGGCAAAGAAATTCAAGTATGTTTGATTTGCTAGAAGGAGGCTATTATGATTGCTTGTAGGACTATGTGGCAAGTGGCCATTTTTTTTCAGATCTGCAATTGTAATCAAAATCAGAGTGACTGTAAGGTATTTTCCATGAAATACCTCTCTGGAGCTAAACCCAGGGACTGGGGCACTGTTTGTGAAAACAACTCTCATTTTTAAAGGAAATGTACTTGTTTATACATCATAAAAATTTTCACAGAATCACAGAATGACCCGAGTTGTAAGGGACCCACAATGATCATCAAGCCCAACTCCTATCCCTGCATAGGACAATCCCAACATTCACACCATGTGCCTGAGGGCACTGCCCAAATGCTCCTTGAATATTGTCAGGCTTGGTGCCGTGACTACTTCCCTGGGGTGTTCCAGTACTCCACCACCCTCTAGGTGAAGAAACTTTTCCTGATGTCCAGCCGAAACCTACCTTGGCACGTATTCCTGCCATTCCCTTGGGTCCTGTCATTAGTCACCAGAGAGAAGAGATCAGCCCCTGCTCCTCCTCTTTCCCTTATGAGGAAGAAGTAAACAGCTGTGAGGTTTCCCCCTCAGTCTCCTCTTCTTCAAACTGAACAGACCAAGAGACTTCAGCTATTCCTCATATGATTTCACACCTAGGCACTTCACCAACCTTGTGGTTGGCAAGCCCACCATCAGTACAGAAGACAGAGGCGAAAACAGCATTAAATGTCTCTGCTTTGTCTATATCGCTGTTTATGAGGTGTCCATGCTTATCAAGTAATGGGCCGATGTTTTTTCTGTCTTAGGGAGACGTGCAGACAGCTAGAGTGGAAGAAAGTTATTTTACAAATCCTTCAAGTGAGAAGGAATATTGAAAACTGAAAGGCTATACATTCTACTTACGGAGTCTCACTTTTCACTTTTATAAAACTTACAAAGGAAACATTTTAGATGGAGGAGATATAAATAGTCCCAATTAGACCTTGCCTCACACAGCACTTAGGTGCCTGCTTATCTTTCAGCCTTTAAGTATTAATGCTGGCTCCCAATGATGCTCTTTCAGCTGAGCATGATGTTCAGCCTGGACAGAGAAGATGACTTGGCACTGTGTCAGCGTGCCATGATGTGCCATGCGCGCTGTGACCCTGACTCCCCTCCTTCCTCAAGCCAGAGATCAAAGGGCCTTTTCAAGCACCAATGAAATTCTACAGATGAGACCAGAAGACACCCAAATAAAGTCTGATCATATTTACTGTTGGTTTAAATTTTTTTTGGTCCTACAGATGCTTTGCTTCATCCTGTAAAGTCATTCACAGTGAAGTTCACAGGAGAAAGTCCTTTATTAACAACAAGCCAACACCAGCTGCTTTTAGCCTTTCTGTGCGGGAGCAAATATAAAAAATAAGGAAAGAGAATATGCTTTTATATTTTCATAGGGAATTAAAAACACTAAATGCCATGGGCCTATCTCACTGCACAATTTAATTAGACTATTTTTCAGTTGTTTGTTTAGTTCTCTTATTTATATTTAATGTGGCTGCAAACAACAAGCAAGGAGTTTGGCTTACCAGCATAATGATGCATTATGGTAGTGAATAAACTCCTGAGACTTTGTGATCCTGGCATTTCTGGTCAGGTCAGCTCCTATTATTCAGTTTCTGGAGTCACATGTGAAGAATATTAGCATTTGTTCTTCTAGCAAGGGGAGGACGAGCACATCATCAGCACGCCTGTGGAGGCTGTTGCTAGGCAGGAATCAGAGTCCTGCAGTAGGGTCATGCTTGCTTCCACCCACACCCCACCCCCCCACCATGGTATCTGGTGTCATCACAAATTGCTGCAGATGGATTGAGGAAAGCAGACCCATATTCTCTGGAAGGGCAGAGTATAAAGAGCAGATGGAAGAAATGCGGTGATCAGAGCAAATTGTTGCCTTTATTGGGCAATGCTTGTCCCTAGCTTGTTCTGCTGCTGGGAGGACAAACAGCACAAAAGGACAGAAAGAGCTGGTTGCGTTGACAGCCCTGAACAGCTCGATACTCACTTCAGCCGCAGGGAGAAGGTACTGAAACACATATATTCTGGTTTCCAGTGAAAGAGAACTGCAGGATTTGGAAATCCTTGCCCTCATCATCTCTCATTCCTGTTAACCCAGTCTGCTGCCCTGGAGTTTATCTGAGCTCTGAGATCTCTTCATACGCCATGTTCTAGGATAATAGTCTCTATTTCCTGAGACAGAGAGAGCAGAGTTGCCTGGGGCATCTGCCAATAACACAGGAACGTGAAAAGGAGAATTTATGTTTTGATTTTCTGGGCCTTTCTTTTTAGCTTTTTTTTTTTTTTTTAAATTAAGCTCTGATAATCTAGTGGATGTGGTACTGATTGAATTAATTTTCTCAAGTTGGTTGTATTTTGCAGTTTCTAGAGCACATTTCTGTAAGTATATATAACAAATATTGGATTTCATATAACAGGAATGGATATTTTTAGCAAATTTTTTTGAGCCTGTATAACAAAAATGCAGGCTGGCAGTGCCATAGCACCTTTGTTGGGGTTCTAGAGAGTGAAAAGAGTTATTGAGAGGTCTCAAATATTAACTCACACTTCTACCTAATGTAAGAAATGAGAAACTAAGGAAAATAAGAAAAAAATACTAACCAGTTCTTATGCAGAAAAGTTTCAAAATCTTTGTGCCGGAAAAGAAATGCACTGGAAATGCAGACGGACAGACATACTATATTTTGCATGCAGCTTTTGCATAAAAGGATTGCTTCACTTCATGGCTTTACAGTGACTACGGAGCAACCCTGTGCAACTTTTCAGTAGCATCAGCAGTGCTGAGTGATGTGTTAAGATGGTTTATGCTACACAGCTAAAATGACAGAAGTCTAGATACTCAGTAAGACAGGCTGGACTCTAGCCAGGATACTCATCTAAGTAATGCTACTGGAAGCTCATGAAAAGCAATCTTGGGATCTTTAATGACTGCAGAGGAGCAAGCTAACTGTTTTGCAATTCATTTGAAAAACGGTTAATCATCACAGTGGAGACATTCTTTCTTACGGCTAAGACAACTGTTGGGCAGCTGAGAGGTCTGGGTTTAACTCCCCATTCCCCAACATGTTTTCTATGCAATTGTGAGGAAGCAGGTTTGTCTCTCCATGATTCTGCTTCTCCCATGATAGACATGACAGCAACCAGCCTCCCTTTCCTCCAGCCTTTGCCTATGTTATCAAACAAGAAGAAAATAGGATGTGGTACGGTGTGTTTGTAACACATCTATCCCATGTGGCCCTACCTGTGAGGCTAAGGCAATGCGGTGGGACGAAGTACCATGTCCTGTGCATGTGAAAGCACACATGTTAGAAAGTGAGAAGTATCCCAGGAGGTACCCACAGAGTGACCCTGACAAGGAAAACTCTGCTGAAGGCTGGAATTCTGTACCCATGTCTGTTCCTGTGAGGGCCCTATATCAGGCTCACTTCTGTAGAAGTCCCAGTCTCCACTGTTGTTGCTGAGGCTCAAAAGCAGAAGAGATGCTTCAGCTCTATAATGCAAATATGAGAAGAAGAAATACCACCATGAAAGAGTGTGAGGTCAAGGCCACAAGTAAGTGACATTTGACAGGCCTAATCTGGGAGCACAGGCAAGAGCCGGATGTTAGAGCATGAACTTGTAAAATATAAGTCGGAAATGCTGAGCAACTTACTGCTAGACATATTAATCTGGAATTAAATAATGCTATATATTTCAAAGGAGGTATAATAAAATCCCCAGAAACACGACTATAAATCGTCTAATTTTAACCCTCTAAAATATTCATATTTCTAAAGCAGTCTGATACTTAAATCTAGAGACAGGACATTCAAAGATTTAATTTAATTAGCTGTAGAATTATAGGCATTTAGTCTAAATCAAGAAAGACATCTCTAGTTGTAACATACAAAGCTTTAAGCTCATTCAGACTGAAATTACCTAATCACAAACTGCCAGCAAGGTTTTGAATCTGAGATATGGAAGAAAATACTTAAGAATTAATAATTTTAATAATAATTAATAATTTTAAATTATAAACTCAGCAGGTTAAGGAACAGAAAAACGTAAATAAGCAGGTACCCTTAGGAAACTGAATACCTAAAAGACAATGGACCAAGAAAGACCAAGAAGCTGTTCCACACACATTTTTATTGGTATAAAAATAACCAACTAAAAGATTACATAAATCTGAATTGGTACACTAGGATCATACACACAGAAAAGCAGAGCTATCAAAGTTCTAATAATTATTGTCATTAACATAAAGGAAAACCAATTGGTTTAATTCTAACAACTGTTTTAAATGTCTGAAATGAGAAACTCTCAAATGACAAATATCTAGAGAAACATATACGCAACATCAAAGAGTATTAGTTGTTATAGTAACATGATGAATTGAATGAATGATTATTTCTGTTAAAATAAGAATATCAGACATATATATCAATACTTATCTCAATATATATGATCAGATGAAAAATTTAAAGCTAGACATCAATCATGTTTATCTATACCTTTTTTTTCATGGAAAAGAATCATTCTGGAAGAAAATTAGGCAGTCTGTGCCAAAAAAACCCCAAACAAGCTAGACAAACCAAAAATTCAGTTTAAACCCAAGCCCCACAGTGCTGAAAAAAAACATATTAAATAACGGAAAGTGAATGTGTTCAGGTGTTCAGACAGAGTTATGTGACAAGTTGCCAGATGGGGACCCTTGAGGGCACGAAGGAAGAGTCTCATGATCCTGCTTCTTCTTCTGTGTCCAGGTGTATGGATCTGATGTGATAAGAATGAAGTCAGTCTTTAAGAGCCCTATTAACATTTCTCTATTACTTTTCCCTGTTCTGCTTGGAATTCTCCATTTTTGTGAGCATTCAAAGCAAAGCAAGACATAACATCAGAAAAATGGCAAAATTTGGGTAGCAAGCAGAACAGGAGAACAAATGGACAGATTCTGGAGCAAGATCTATTTCAGAAAACTGGACTTGGAGAGAAGAACTGATTTCTGTGGGATAACAATGGATAAATGTGAACCAAGGAAGTTGTAGACATATCTCCTTATACATTTTATACAGAAAGACAGGGGTAGTGATGGTGTCTAGTGAAAAGTTCACTGAAGACAAAGGCTATATGTCTAGATTCCCTCTCAAGTCAGTGGAGTGAATAAGCACTCCAAGGGTAACTTCATTTCATCCTAACGTAGGTGACTGGAAATAGGTCGGATTATTCACACTTTAAAAACTGCTTATTTCATTCATGTGGATAAAAGAGGTCTGGCTGATACATCCTACATGGATTTCCAAAAGACATTCAGCAAGGTCCTTCTACAAAGGCTCCTAAAGTAACTAAACAGGCAAGGGATGAAAAGGAAGGTTGTTGCATGAATAAATAATTGATTAAACAATTGGAAGAAAGAGTAAGAATAAATGGCCAATTTTCACAGTAGAGGGAGGTCACAAATGGAGTCCCACAGGGACTGTGCTGGGATTCATGCTGTGTAACATACTCTTAAACGCTGTGAAACAGAGGATGGGCGGTGAAGTGACAAAGTTTCCTGAGGGTACTGAGTTATATAGAGTAGGAAAGTTGAGGACCAACGGTGGAAAACTCTATAAAGACCTCTTAAAACTGAATGACTAGACATCAGATTTCAGTGTAGAGAAATTTACAAAGGAAAATGAGGGAATACTCTGATATATTACTATGAAATTTTATCTGATATTACTTTTCAGGGCCAAGATCCTAGGCTTCTAATGGATAAATGGAAAATTCCTTGAAAATGTTGGCATCGTGTGTAGTTATGGTTAAAAAAAAATGAAGAGCTGACATAAGAATTACCCGGAAAAAAAATACAGAACAAAGTATAAACAATATTATACTTTGAAAAACAATGACTGAGGGAGTCATATAATGGAAGATTATGAAATTTTGACGGGCTAGTATAGACCAGATGGGAAGGAACTATTTGCCATCTTTTCCTGTATTAGAATAAGAAAACATCAATTGGTACTAGGAAGTAGTAGGCTCACAAAAAGAAAAAGAATGGAAGTTTTCTTCACATAGCTTACACTTCAGAAATTCTTGCTTCAGATTGTTGTGAATTTACACAGAAGTTTACATAGATTCAAAAAGCAACTAGTTCAACTAAGAGAAGACAAATTGTTTGAGAGTAATGAAATGCAAAATCAACAAAACACCCCACCCACCCCAAGAATATTGGTTTAAGAAACCACTAAACTGTACCTTGTAGGGCACTTGAAGGATGTTTCTGTGTTATCATAGATGGCTGGCAGCTTTTCAAACTCATCCTTTGGTATCTGCTGTCAGCCATTGCCAGGGTTAAGATACTGAGATGGATAGACCTTCGCCTAACCCAGTCTGGCTGCTCTTATATTATTTAGTATGAATACAGGGACATTCTTAACAACCCTTTTTCTTTTGTGCCAGAGTGATTTCCATTCTCAGTGCTAGAGCTATAAAAGTACGTCTCAAATGAGAGATAGAAAACTGAGTACTTTCAAAGAAGGACAAAATGCAGAACAGAACAAAATGAAACAAAAAGCCAAAGAAAAGTATTTGGAAGAACAAGCACATACACTGCTATAATAGTTACCAGATCTACAAAACATGTGAGCTGAAAAAACAGAGAGAAACTGAGAGTGACAATGCAATGAGTCCTTTAAAAGAAATAATAAGCTCAGACTGGGCTGCACAGAAACTAGTTCCCTTGACTACCAGAGACTTTTGGAATGGAAAAAACCCAGAGGTGACTGAGAGAATGAGCAAGTGCAGAAAGAGGGGAAAACAGAGACACCAATTAAAATGCACCAAGAGTCTGAAAAAGATTCATGAGGACACCTCAGATGGCATTATGCAAAAGCCTGGGCAACAAGCAGGCTTTATTGGGCCAACATGAATGCACAGACAGTAAAAATGGTCAGAAATCATTGCTACTGTTCAAAGTACCAGAGACAGAAGCACTGGGAGGCTATGACAATTTGTGATGCACCCAGCAGAGCTTGGCAGCAACCAGCTATTGATGTATTTGAACATGGAGGAAACCACTGCCCGATGATAATTGATTATTACAGTTGTTCTTTTGAAGCTAACAGAAGCAAGCAACAGATTAGCCAGCACTCTAGTGAATCACACTGAGGTAATAGTCACCAAACACTGTATTTGCAATGAGCTCATTTGAGATAATGGGTCACCATACATGTTGGAGGAATTTTGAAGATTTTTAAAGTACTGGGGCTTCAAATGCAGCTGGTAGTTCTTTTTACTGATAGTTTAATGGGCTGGCCAACACAGATACTAACACAGATAAGACCTTCCTTTAGATTTACTGACAAACTCTTAAGGAAGGAGATGCTTTAATGGCTGAGATGCTAATAACCTGAAAACTCTGCTTATGCGTCCCATGGCATGCCACTTCAACAGCCCAGAGCTGCAAATAGCAGCCAAATAGCACAGAAGAGAGAAGAGGGGGAAAGGAGGCAGTTAGCCCAGCTTGGTCGTTCAAGAAACTGCAACACAGTTCTAGGTAACTAAGAGAGAATGACATGGCTATTGGCATCCTCATGTGGCAACAGTACCCATATAGGAATTAATTTTATCTGCAATACAGGTAGAAGATGGAGGGAACCAAAGTTAAGCTCAGACACTGGAAGACAGCTTTGGCTGTGCAACAGCTCTTCTCCTCCAATAAAAATCTGATTCATGATGTTGAAACAGTATCTGAGAAAACCACCAACTACTATCCCACCATGACGTTAAAGCCACTCGCTGTGCAGAAGGGAGATGAATCAGGCCTAAGCATCAAGTGATACTTGAACTATACTACACCACTCAAAAAGTTCAAGCTCAAACAGCTGACATCGTAATGCAGTGATTACACAAAAACATTGGTAACAACATCTCCAGTTTTATGTCACTTTCATGCACTGTTAGGTAACTGGTGCAACATCATTTACAGAAAAGCTTTTAAAATGACTCCAGGAGATTGTTTCCTGCTCACTCTCTCTGCATGGGTGCCGAGTTCAGATGTTTAGAGCAGAGTGGTTTTTAAAACCCTAAATAAAATAAGCCTTTTAAGCTTACAAGCATGGAGCATCATTCAAGTGAGCAGTACAAATAAGACAAAATAAAGGTCAAATAAATAAAAATAAACAGTTATTAAATCCAAAACAGAAATTCACACCTGTGCTGTGGAAGAGTTGGGGAAGATTTGTATGAGCTGGATCTCATTCATGTCACAGTATGAGAGGAAAGCCCCTATGACACTACAGATATGCCGTAGATATTCCCTCATATGAATATTACCTCAACTAAGAAGAAAATTAAGAGCATTTGGAATGTTACAAAGCAATGCATTCAGGAAGGAAGGTGACTACTGGAAGAGTAAGTCCCTTCCAGTACAGGAGTAAGTTCCTTTCCATGCCTTTAGCCCTATCTCTGGCAGCAATTTGGCTGATAAACCACTAGGTATGCGAGCTGAATAGCTCTTTTGATTTCTGTGTCTCCGTTAAACCTCCACTGAACACAGCAGGAGCTGAGATATGCAGAACAGATGAAGAGACACTTACATGTAGCCACGCAAATTCAGGCATCTTAAATTGAATGTCATGCACTACGACTATTTCTCTTCTCCTTTGTGGTTGCCCTAATTTTCTTGGCCTTGTTCATCCTAGTTAAAAATTGGCAAAATTTTAATTAATGTAAATTACCAGAAATTAACTCTTATTACTTTGTTTGTCTGTCTCCAGTTCCCTTGACCCTGTATGACTGGAAAAGCTAGGGATAGTGTCTTTGTTATGCTTATCAGAATCTGTCAAAAAGGGATCCAGGAACAAACTGGCTTTTTGGACTATATTGCAATATAATTTTATACTACTGATCTTAATCTACTGGTTACATATTATATCCTATATGATTTCAGAACAGCAGAACTTGGCTTTTTACGGTGTGTAAACTTGGAATTGCAGTCTGACATCTTCACCTGGCAAATGTCAGGCTGAAGAATATGAAACCGAACATACGTGTGTACATACACACACATATATACATGTACATGATGTATTTTTGACTATGTTTATCAAAATTCCATTTTTCTTAATTACAAAGTAATCATCTGCATTTTGCATAAACAGCTGCAATCACATTAATGTTTTTGAAAACAGTATGGTCAATTAATTTTAATTAACTCTAATAAGTTTTCCTGTTGTTATTTTATTTTCCTAATAACCTCTTGTTCTCCCAGCTTTCTTTAGCCCTCAGGATTTTCTTTAGTTTTCTTTTCAAATATTGATGAAATTTTACCCTGGTTAGTTTTCACATGTGACAAGATCATATCTTGGTGTGTACTGTTATCCATTAAAAATCACTTAAGGCAATTGCTGTTACCACTGTAACATGATAAACTTGACAATAGACTGTTAGTTCAAAAGAACCCAGTAATTTCAGTTATTTCCCATTCCTCAAAACATCTGCAATGACGTGAAAGAAATGTCAAGTTAAAAATAACTATTCATGGGTCACGGTATCAACTGTGGTTTCATTACACTATGTCTGAGCAGAGGCAAAAGCTGCTCTGGCATTCATACTTTAGGTGAGCAGGTAAGTGAAGAAAAGCTTAATCTATTCCATTTTAACATTATCAATTATTCAAATACCTACAAAGAGTCTCCATTTTCCCCGCCTTTCTAAACTGAGAAAGCAAGATGGGCTGCACAGTGGGCAGCAGGCAAATGCTGATGGGCTCTGCTTGCAGTCTGAGCCTTCAGGGTCTGCATTAACCCAGAGCAGGATGCTGCAAGGCTGTGGCTAGCATGGCACAGAAGGTGTCTAGCCAGCCTGCTGGGAAGACTCGGACAGCCCAGTCTCAATATTGTGCTGGTGTGTCTTCCTGGATTTTGTACAGGAAGAATGTTGCATCCTGCAGACAAACGTTGCCTGTGTCTGCCCGCACTCTCCCACGATGGCATGCCTTAGCTGTGGGACGATTGCTGTTCAGAAGAAGATATTTCAGGTGCCTTCTGAGCATGTTTCTCCCTATGCTGAAAGTCAATTATTACAAAAGAGTTACCTTATCACTTAGAAAAATTAATATATGAACACAAACTGAAAGAGCTGACACTCTGAACAAAAACCCAGCAGAAGAAAGTACAGGAAACATGTTCCCCTTTCTATGCACTTATGTCAGTTGTATTGCAGTATCTAGGACTGACAGTTCCTAGCAAGCTCATTCTCTGCTCTGAGACACCAGTGTTAAGGAGAAAATGAAGTTTTATTGCTTTAAACCAATAAACCTTGAGGGCTGGCCTTACTTTCAGGCAACAAAAATTGCTTAGTCCTAAGTGAGACAGAGAAACCAGAAAACTAGCAGAACTGAGATTTCAAGACATCTCTTGCTTTAAGCTACCTGCAAGAAAAATGAAGTTTACATACAAGAGTGATGTAGGCACTTTAGAAATCCCAAGACAAAAGGAACAGACAGATACAATTAGTTATAGGTGCCCCTTTCAGAATATATCCACCTAATGTCATTGATCAGCATTTGGGATCTCATACATTGGATGGATCTCATATATAAGAACGATGCAGGTAATAAAAATTAAAAAAATTCACAAGCAGAGAAAATCCTCACATGGGGAAGTGTTTCACCAGTTGTTTTTTTTTTTTCCTGAAAGTATCCTGTCTGTAGACAGTGGGTGAGTGCATACACAGATTAAGTTTACAGATTTCATAAAGCAATTCATTCTGCTTGAATGTAATAGCAGTCATTTTTCATGTAAGTCTGCAAAATGCAATCCATGAAGGAAAAATACGGCCATTATTTTAAACGTTATTGTTCTTATTCAATCCAAATGTGAAGTGAAGCTAAATAATTTAGCATGTAAATTTCATTTTTAATTTTATGTTATTCCAAAAGCAAAGAGAGTGAATGAGAGAGAGTGGAAGCTTCAAAGCTTTAATTCCTTATATCCTAAGATCTCAACAGTAAAATAATCTAAGGAGCATGCTTCAACAAAAATGATTGCTGTGATCTGTAATAGGATTGTTATAACTCAATAGCGTTTTATAAATTTTTGATTCACTCTGAGTTTTTGACAGCTTGCCAAGTTCCAGTTTTTATCTGATCATCTTTGCATTAATAATACATTACAATGAGTTTCTCTGAAAAATGGCCACTTTTTTCTCACTGAATATTTTACTTTTGCCAGCAAAATATTGACTTGGGTTTATAATCAATTCCTGTTTGGCTAGATCATGCTTAGCATGAAACTAAAATATTTGCTGCTAGACAGCTGCCAATACAAATGGCATCATTGTTCTACTCTAGCGAATTCCATCAGTTGCTAAATGATCTGTCTTGCAGGTTGCAATATGCAACAGACTGAAGCCCAGAGCTTCAAAGACACCAGAATGTGAGTAGTTGTACTTACATGACACTCCTGCTCCCCTGCTTCAGAAACATTTCCTCTCAGCAACAGCATCCATTTCCATATAGTCAGTCTCTTAGTCACCTGTGGTTTGATAACTGACTCAATTCAATCAAGGCAAAATTATTGAATAAAAGAAAAATTATCCTAAATTATTTTAGTCACCTTCTCCCACTTTCTCAGACATGAATGAAAATTGATGTTCAAGGAAAAAAAACAGTAGAAAAAGGACTTAATTCTCAACGAATATTTCAGAAAAAAATAATTTCAGCTAAGTGCAATTCATGTATCCTTACTTCCTATGTAATTATAATATTTATGTACACATTAATTATGCTTGATTGGTATCAAGAAAGAAAACAGTCTGAGAAATACTACTACATAGCCTAAATCAGTTAACTTACTTCCTGAAGCCTTAATACCAATTATGTCTCTCTTTGTGTTAACATGCCACCTAGAAAGCCCCATCAGGTTCTGACACGTTAGCCCCAGTCCCTGAGTTTCCCCTCCGGGGGAATGGAGACAGAAGTCCTGCAGTTCTCTCTTTCTGCCTTCCAAGTTGACAGCACATCTCTCGGAAAAGACCAAGGCTGGCAGTGAGCCAAAGGTCTACACTGTTGGCAAGAGATTATTTTGTCACATTACCTGACCAGACAAGCATGCACACCTCTAGAAACTCCATCATGCTGATGGAAAGTGTGTACTCTTGGAACAGGATAAACCTTCCTGCATCCTCAGCAACTCCTACTATTAATAAGGGTAGTATGAGTGACCTTTCTTAAGCTCCAAGATGAGGACTGCAAGAGAGTGAGAACCTACCCAGAGAAATGAAGCTGTCTTGAGGCCCATCTGTCTGAAAGGCAAAAAAAGGGTGTAGAAGTGGCATAGAAACAGAGTGAATGCCAGACATCCTACCTGATGCTCACAGTGCTGTCTTTCCTGCTGTAGATCTCACTTTGACAAGGTTAAATGCTTTGATGCTCTGGCACCTTGTGTGCATCTGAAATTGGTATCAAGTGTTGAGCTCATGCCCAGAAAAAGCGAGGAAACTAAAATCAGGCATACGCAAGAGTCGCAAACCTACGGGATGCCTTAGAATTTCATAAAGTCTCTCCTGATGTCCAGCCATTCTTTGTAATTAATTATTACCTTCAGGGTGTCCCATTCAAAATAAAAGATAACATGAAAGTATGAGTTTATATTTAAACAAAATTATACATTATATTTATTGCTTAATATGGTAAATTTCTCTTCTCCCCCAGGCAACAAGCAATTTCTCTGAGAAATACAATATATGTGAGCTGCTAAACTATGCAGGACCTTGAAAGCGCTTCATACATCTACAGTGTCCCAGTAGAAATGACACTGCAAATTGTAATGTAACAGTATGCCCTTTATGAAAATCATCTTCCTAGATTTGGTCAGTGCACAGGTACTTTCAGAAAGATCTTTCATCTTTCCAAAACTTTAAATCCCTTTCAGAAAAGCAAGAAAAATTTTGTCACTGAAAACTGTAGGGCTTATCTATGACAGTCCTGTGGCACATAAGAGAACAGTGCCCCAAGTCTCAGTGTTGGTGATCTCAGAGAATAAACTCTCTTTATACAGTTTCATCTCACTTGGGGCAAACAAGGAAGACAAGAATGTGAGTTTTCTGCAGCTGCTATCTCCTGCCTGGAAGTGGCTGTCAATCAGCTTGAAAGGAAAGGAAGATGCATTCCTCTTACGGCAAGACACAAAAAAAGTGCCTATAGTGGGAGCCCACTAAATCAAGGTGGTAAAACCCACCAGGAATTAAAATTGGAAACAGCTGGGTACTGGTACTGACCTTCTTAGATTTCTGTGATTAATCAATACATCTATGAAAAAATCAATTACAACTTGATAGCTGGTGTATCTATCATGAAAGTCGAAAAACAGAAACAAAACTCAATTGAAATAAATAAGCCTGCACATATATATAAGTGGAAAAAAGTACTCTGGAATGCTGCAAATCCAGTGCTCATTATTTTTAATATATGCTTTCCATTTACTAGAGCTGGGCTTCCCAGTCCTCAGGCTGGGTGAAGGTGGCAGATGGATGGTGCTGCAGAGAATGCTGAACACATGTGAATGACACATAGGACTGAGTTAAAAACTGCCTTTTGTCTCACCAAACAATAAAAAAATGACAGCTTCAAATTCACTCAGATCACCATCTTTTTGCAAACCCACAACAGCAACTCCATCTCCCCATTCCAACATAGGCAAGCATAAAGAACTACATGGCAACAAAAGAAATCTGGAAGCAAGAAATGCCATTCTAATTTCCTTTCTGACACTATAGTTTGTATTTTTCAGACTTGAAAGAGTCAGTGAATTCACTGAGAAAATGGATGGCAAAGAAAAAATTAAAACTCTCTCACACTGCTGCGTGCATACAAAATGAGAAATATCAACCCAATGCAATCAAGCACATGGAAAACAATCTTATTGTTTGTATAACAAAAATAAATAAGTAAGTTCCTGGCTTCCTAAACTGTGATTTGTTATCCTTTCTTTCAATAGGAAGGATTATTTTGTTTTAGTTTTACTGTCCATTGAAACATCAAAAGATCAAGAAAAGGTGTCTCTTTTTCTGTGAACTCTCACCATGACTTAAGCTGAGATAGAAGGTCAGTACCTTCTATCCTTTTGATAGAATACTTTTGAGAATTATCCTTTTGGTTTCACCACAGCAAAGAAAAATGACCAGAAATATCACCAGGCTGCAAAAATGTATCAAATGTTAGCTGGAAATATATAAACAGGAATCACTAATAAGAAGAACACCACCAGTAATTACTTCTTCACTTTGCCAAAGGGGAAAGATGTTTTCTGTTTTGAGGTTTTTTTTTATTCCCTCCTGTTGAAACAATCATTCTTCCACTAATGTACACTGGTCAGGACATTGGTAGTTTGTTTATGTGATTTCCTAGCACTATGGATGTTTGTGAGTCTTTGTCCAAGCATCTTGACACCTCATTTTCTCTGACAGCAATCATTCCTATCACAAATGCCAGTGGAGAATGCTACCATGGAAGAAAGTGAAATTCAGTGCTTTCATAACCACATGTCATTGTTACAGTGATTGAAGGTCAAGCATCAGGAGTACACAGGGTTTTGTATCACTGCAGCAACAGTAACACTGAGTGGCTTATGCCCAGGAAATCACCTTTTATTGTTTCCTTTTGTGTTACACAGATCCTTGTGTTTTACTGTAAACTGACTTGACCTGTGGTGAGGTATGCACCATCTGAAAATTGATATCATGGTCTTTTCCCCTTTCTCTGTACTGTAGGTCAAACAAAAGGAAGGTGTATTTTCTCCTCTTTTTTTTTTTTTTTTTTTTTTTTTAGAGAGTTTATCAAAGAAATTCAAAAGGAAGCTGGATCCATTAAGAGGAAGAGCATTCAGAAACATGATGAGTTTTTCACCTATTAAATGCAGAGCTGACTCATGCAATTGTGGAGGTGACCAAGAACTTATCAGAAGAATATCACAAGTTCTCCTTTTTGGCCTGAGGCAACACAGGCATTTCATTACATCAGTGCATCTCATGGCATTTTGTTTGCAACAACACTGCCATATTTCAAGATGATCCCTACTTGGCTGTAAATCCTACCTCCTCCAACTTCTGACCCAGAGAGCAACCTCTGAGCACAAAAGAAAATAGATAGAAACGAAAGTGGTTTTGAGCCACGTAATTTGTATTTTCAGTTGCAGGCATTGGACAAAGGCTCAATTTGTTTTCTAGTTGAGCGAAAGCAGTTTGTCCTGTCCTAGCGCCAAGATATTCACATGGTTTTCTACTCCTTGGTATTCCATATCAATAGTTTCTTGTGTGGTCCCTAATCTTAGTCAGAGGTGCCAGGAAGCAGGTGATGCCCTAAAAATCTGCAGAGACTGTCTTTTTCTTCTCTGTATTTCTTGCTCAGCTTCTTTGTTCTCATAGTTTCCTACCACTGGCACCAATATTTCCACTTTAAATGATGCTTTAACATAGATATTCCCCTATGTCTGCCATTCTTCCTTGGACTAAAATTTGCATGGCAGATGGTGCAAATGGCCCAGCAAATATTTACTGTATCAGTGTTAGAAAAGACAAGCATAGCAAAGCAAAATAAAATAAAAACACCACAGCTGCCAGACTGATGACTTTGGCACCACATCGTGTGCCCCTAGTCACAAGGATGGGGAAAACACCACAGGAAGATAATTGATGTTGAACTTGCTGAACTTTTCAGGGTGTCTTCTGAATCTTGTTTCTTGGAGCATCCCCAGAGTGGAAGTACAAGGACAGGAACTTTTCCCCTTCCTTCTCAGAGTCTGTCTTTTTCTCATTGCTTAGGTGGAAAAGAAGTGTTGTGACAGATGAGTGTATTCCCCTTTCAAACGAAAACCAGTCATACCTGGTGTCAGAATTGTACTAATTACAGAAAACAGACTGAATTGCTTGCAAATGGAGTCTCCTGAAGCTCTCATGGCAAAGTCTGGAATACATATTTTAAGTAATGATAGAAGCAGAGGGAGTTTATCAATGTTAAGAATAACCTAGTAATGTTGGAGGCACTTGCTTGCTAAGGCTTATCACAGGAAAAGCAGAGCAGTGAAGTACTTGCCCAATGAAGCTGCCTTTTTATTTCCAGGGTCCAGTCAATCATTACTCCTCTATTTTGCCATTTCCTTGGGAGTTGAACTAACTGCCTATGAACATCTTTGATGATGAAGGCAATAAAGTGTTAGGAACTCTTATGGAGCAGAAGTACTTTTCTCTAGTATATTGATACTCTTTATTATATTTAATGGTACAGAATCAGTGCAGACTATATTACTATCCAAATTGAGGTTATTTCTTAACCTGGTTACATAACCTGTAATTTGAAAACCGGTCTGTTAAGATTCCAAGTGGGAAAAAAAGGAAAACAGGAAAAATAAAAGCCACCATTCTGAAAGCAGGTAGTCAAAGAAAGGTTTTTACGGAATAGGACAAAACAGTAGAAGATGGAACACATTTGAAATTCTTGTTCCAACTGGAAGTGCGAACAATCTGAAAATCAAATTAAACATATCCTATAGTATAATTATAATTGTAAATACAATCTAAGAATTATTTAATAAAGCTTTTGAATACATCTTTTTTTAAAAGGAAAACTATTTCTCTTCTCTTTAAGCCTAAGAACAAGAAAGGTAGAAAGAGAATGTACAGACAATAAATATTGGGCAAGGCAAAAAAAGAAAAGTCTTCTGTAATTATATTTTGCCCATTTATCTTGCACTGTAAACTGTGAGCTAAATGAGATATGCCATGAACGAGAAAAGGGAAAAACAACACAGTCCTGATTAATCTAGTTCACCCAAAGTTCTTTCCTTGATCTCATGACATTTCAGAAGAGAGTGTTTGTTAGTTGCCAAAGCTAGAATAATGTCGTATTCTCAGTGCCAAAAGAGAAGAGGAAAGGTCCTTCACAGGAAAAACCAAAATCACTACAAAATCCTTGCACAAAGGCTGTAGAGGGTACAGTTGTTTTGGGGTCCTCTCTCCAGGAATGCTTCTATAACTTTCAAACAGATCTTGATTTCCAAAACTCATATGCCTTAACCCAAAACCTGGGAATTCACATCTGGACTCTGAGATACTCAGAATTGCAGCATGAACAGTGAAAAAGTTTAGCTACACTAGCTATAGTGTATACCTGGCGTATCCTCCTCTCCTACTAGGTAGATTCATATAGTCTAGAAGAAGAACATATCTTCTACAGATAACAAAGTTCAGAAAACCATCAGTGAAAATGGTCTATTTAAAGGCATAGATTTATAGACTGGTGTGATGAATGCAGAGAAGAAGGATTAGGGTATTCAAAGTGCTTGAAGGCTCTGACCAGCCAAAAGGAAAAAAAAAACATTGGGGTTCTCACCTTGCATGCCAGTAAGTCTACAGCAAATCTCAATTTGATTGAGATTTCAGCTTAAAAATTGGAAAAGTTACTCAACTGGTCTGCTCTGATTTTGATACATAAAACCAAAAAACCCACATTAATGCTTAAGAAATTTGTCAATGTTTAATCTTCTTTCCACTGCACACCAAATAGATTTTTTTCTGCGGTAATATTTACCATTTATCCTCAGTGATTCCCAAACAGAGGTTAATCTCTCTGAAGCACCTGCAAACTGCCACCTTCTTAAGACAAAAAAATCCACCAAAGGATATTGGATATCAAATTTCACTGGCCCAGGACAGAACATTGCCAAGTCTTTACTTTAACTCACTGTTTTTATGTGGTAAACAGAAGAGGTTAAGCAAGGAAAGGGAAGATCCAATTTTTGTGCCCAGTTTCCTTTCTTTTCAGACAAAGGTGATTTAAAAATACACTTTACAGGAAACAGACATGCTACAAAAGGGTTTGGAGTGCAATATGCAGGCAAAAAGTCCAGGATTTAAAATAAATATAAGTCATGAAGTTTAGATTTTTTTTAAGCAAATCTGTGCGTTAGAGCATTAAGAAGCAGTCATGAAGTCACTGACCAGTTCTGCAGCCAGAGGGACTTGGCAAAGCTGCGCTGAAGCCCAGGGAGCAGTTACCTAGGGAAAGGTTCAACCTTGTTTCTGTATACACTCTTTTTGTTTCTCTATACACTCTTTTTGTTTATACATAGGACTTTCTGTATGTATCCCTGTACATGGAGGTCTGTGTGTCACATACATCTCATGCACATGTATATAAATTCCAATCTATACAAATACTGCAGCTTCTGTAACTTCAACCTGTCACTCTTGCATCTTGCAGAGATACCGCTGTTATTTTCAGAGCTTATTGCTCTGTCAAAGGGACTGAAGTTTTCTGTGTGGGGTTTCTTGCACTGGTTTTTAAAGTTTTCAGCCACAACATTCCGCAACTGAGATATGGGGAAATATTTGTGCATCTTGAAAAGGGGGTTTCTCTTGAAAGGAGAGGGGAGAAAGAAGTTCAAATGAATGTTAACACCAAGGGTAAGTGGAAATGTTGCAGGTTCCTGCTTATAAAAGGGGGTCAGCTGCCCCTGCTCTTCCTAGGGTATTGTAAAAATTCATTAAAGTTTGCAACGTGTTCAGATAGAGTGAGAAGAACTGCAGAACAGTCGAGTAGGAAATGAATAATTCTGTCTTTAGAGCCATGCCTGAGCAGTGTGCAGTAAATAAGGCCTGAGGCCAAAAGCCAAGCAATGAGGATAAAAGAACATATTGAATAGCTGCTCATTAAGTGAGTACCATCCATCCTGTGCCCTGCTGAAGCAGGTGTCCTGGGGAAAAGTAATAGTATGCAACCTTGTAATTAAAACTGTATCATAATGCATATTCACCAGGAGACAAAATTAAGGATGCCCTGAGAACTTCAGTCTGACGTTGCATAACTTTTCAATGCTGGACTTCGCAACTTTTATGTTCCTTTTGACGTATATAAATATATAATTTTTTTAATTATTTTTACTTTTCACTGTTTTCTCTATTTCAAGAGGTGTAGATGCACGACAGGAAATAGCAAAATATAGTCTTTTTGGCAACACATCCAAACAGGAATAAGAATGACTCCAAGCCAATGAACTGGAAATAAAGCCACTGCATGTGTCTGAGGAACCCAGAGCAGTGCTGAAAGGAGAGGGGTAGGACTGAAAAACTGTAAGCAAGGTAAAGAAACTCTGAGGGTCAGGGACCATCAGACTATGACCTATACATAACTGACAATGACGCAAATCAGGGTTTGATCTTGGTACCTATCTTGTCCTGCCTCACTGGCAGTCTGGTTATATTTCGTTACAAACTTCAGATAGCAAACATTCTACTGAATAAATGCCATATTCTACCTCCTTCTGATTCCATGTTTTCTTTATATCTTGTTCTTCCTTTCTCTTAACCACGTTCATGACTTGTCCCAAAGAAATTGTAAATTATATTTCATGTTTAAGCACCTTGTCTCATTTTCCACCCTGAGGTGATCTTGCTTGTTATCAGCACTTTTTCTCCTTCATATATTGGTAGTATCTCTATACCTATGCATATCTAGCAATGTGAAAATGATTGAAACTGACTGTGGAAATACATTTATATTAACATACGCATGCATGTGTGCATATGCACGTGTATGTCTTACAAATATATAAACTGGATATTAAAAGACAAGGTCATGGCAGTAAATTAAAGGACTCCATAAAAGTTGCTTGAACTCAAACCACAAAAAATCTTCCTCTTTCTGTGCATTGCCCTGTATGTGTAACTGCTTTTGCTTTTCATGAAATGGAGGCATACACCACATATTTTCAAGTTCACCCATTTCAGAAATCTTTTGAATGGTCACTTTCAAACACAGTTTCCCAACTTATTTATAAAGTAAGGGGTTTTTTAATACTCCAAATGTTATTTTATAGGTCTTGAGGGAAGAGAAAAATTACAGAAGTTACCAGAATGATTTTTTGTATAAAATAATTCAATATATTTAACTTCTAATATCTAATTCTGGTGTTTGTTCAGCCCCTTTGTGAGTCTCCCTTTTCCTAAGAAAACATTGTTGAGGTTAAATCTCAAGAGCTTTTGACTTTCAGCCTCTAAAATCGCTACAGTCTCTAACAAAATACTGCACATGCTGAGGCTTAGGGTTAGCACAGTGTGAAGGTAAAATCATATGAGCTGGAAGAAAGAAGTCAGGAAACAGTGTTGTGCTTTTATTCCTTCAGATAATTATTTGTGAACAGTAAAACTAATGAAGATGAGTTTCTGACATGTTTATACCTTCTGCTTGGTCTGCCTGGTGGCTATCAAAGCACAAGCTGCAAGTGAAACTTTCTCTGTAGCTGAGAGGGTCATGTGTGCACAGTGTGCTGCAAGGACATATGTCTAAGTCTCACTTGCACAGATTTGTTGAAGTGTAGCACAGCCTTCCTTCCAGTGTAGCCACTCCAGAAATCTCAGTCGTCTCCTGCTCATTCTATTAGCATAAAACTTGAATGGTTTTAAGATTTATTTTTTTTTCCCTGTCTAAAGTATGAACTCATGCAATTATGCCATGCACAGGGGAAACAACTGGGCTCAGAAATGAAATCTGTATGAAGGGAGGAAAGGTGAATCCCTTTTTTTGTACAAGAATCACAAGTCAGGCTGTACCATGCATGAGCAGGGAAGTGTGAATTTGTCTGTGTATGTGTTCATTGATCCTTGTGCCTCTGTGACAGATCTGATTGACATTGACTGACACAGAAACATGCAGACAGCATCACAGAAACCTTGCTTCTGGAGAAAACTGAGGTCAAGATACCATTAGCCTAGAGCATCTTGTGGATACAATTAAAGGCTTGGGAAGAGATAGTTCAATGATCTAGATACAAATCACATAGTCAATGCCTGTCCTACAGTCCCCTTCAGCTGTTGGTCACAGCAGCATCACTAAGAGGCTTTAAGACCGAGTGCAAGAAAAACTGAAAAAAACACTATGAAACTGCCTTCCCTGATGTGTAAGCACAGTCAGAAATTACTCCAGGTTAGGGATCCTTGGGTTAGTTCAGACAGCTTGAAATGAAGCGAAATGTAAAAATTAAGCAGGCCCAACAGCTACCCCTGAAAATACTGCCACCATTTTAGCATTCAAACACAGAAACCTCACCTGAGATCCACGTTCCCTTGCAGTCAACAGCCTTGTGCCTCAATCCTCAGGGCCTGATGGCTATTGTGGCTTGTGTTGTCGTAGCAGAGTATGCCAAGATAGTTACATGATATAAGTATCTTAGAGCCAAGCAACTAATAGAAGAAGAAAAGGTACAGTGAGATGATAGAGGCTGTAAGTTAGTAAGGGACATAGCTCTCTGATCAGAGCTATTTGACATGGGAAATTATAATCCTAGACTTCTGAACTTCCTACAGCCTTGCCCACTGGGGTCTTTCTCCTGACTCTGCTGAACTCTCTGCAAATAGCGATGACTAATGTAGAGGTTCAGCAAAACTTGTTGCATTTGACATTGCTTACTAGATATCAGACATGTGCTCAGAGATATTTTAATGTCTTTCCAAGCAAAACCAAAGTCAGAATTTAGTAGGGGAAGGAGTACATGAGAACAGCTTGAGCAGAAAAAATGCAACACAGTAGAGGTAGAGAGGAAGGAGCAGCTGAGCTTTTTGCTGTGCCACTATGCTTTGGAGGGATGGACACGTTTCATTGTGGTGACCGAGGACGCATTTCTTTGAGCAGACACTATTACAGGGCCAAAGAAGGGGAAAACTAGAAAGTCTGCAACTGCAGAATGTCTCATCTCTTCTCTGGCTTTAAAAAGCTTGCAAGCACAAGAGAAAGGAGCAATGCCAGTGTTCAAATATGAGGGAGAGAAACAACATATGAGTATGTGGCTGGCTTCTCTGTTTTGCATACCAACCACCTCGTTCTACGTTTAGAACAAAAAGGGGCATTTTTCAGCAAAGTTGTTGAGAACATTTTCTTGCAGTTTGCTTCACCTGATGCCATGCTTTTTTCCCAGGCCAGCCAAAACTTCTGCTGACAGTTCTGGAAAGCCACAGAGACAACAGGAAAAAAAACAAGGTGGGGTGGGGAGGTGGAAAGCTGAATGATAATAATACACAGTACCTTTGTTTACATTTAGTATGAACAGGCAGTACAGACTGCAAAACATTGTTGTACTTATGCGGAGAAGAGAATTCTGATCTGAAGCAGTAATGAGTGGCCAAAGGTCACCCTGGCTGTGCAAACCCTCAGACACACCTGTGCTCTGTAGGTACGTACATCTCTGGTCTGCCACATACAGAGAAACTGAGATAGGTTTAGTCATTTGTTGTTCACAATGCAATAATGGGGCAGTTGTGTTGCTTCTTTTCAAGATGAGAGGGCTGAAAGTACGGAGGGAGGATTGTGAAAGCAGTTCAGAAAGTTCATTCACTCGTTCATACTCATTTCTTCTTCTTCTTCATGTGAGACCTTTTCAAGAGGGGTCCTTCTGTGAAAAATGAGTTTGTGTTTTATAGTACCAAATTCCACTTAAAGCACATTGAGGTTCTTGTGTAACACAGCTTCTACATACTTGTTTAATGATGAGCATTTATTTAAACAGCATCCTTAGTCAGCAAAGGATTCAAATCCCTTATGAGCCTCAAGGACTCGCAATTACTGTTCAGGCTGGAGAATAATACATCACTGTAAGAAAAAGAGACCTTGAAAAACAGCAATGTGACAAATGGAAAGAGAATCGAGCCTGAAAGGTGCATTTTTAAATATCAACAATAATAAAAAGTTATGCATAGTGTATGAGAAGAAATGTCTCAGCACTGAGGGCTTAGTTATTATCATTCTTCTAACATGTTAATAAAAATCTTGTCATCTGGACAAGACATACTACAGCTCTATATTGATATTTTAGCTCCAGGCAACCAGGCCATATGGAACAGAAGTCTAAAGTGTGTTGTGGGTGCTCTAGGCCAAATTGTCCCCACCAGGATGTTCGTTTACACAGCCAGAAAAGAGCTTCATAAATGTGAACTTGGCATTTGCCCCTTAGTAATGAAAATTCACAGTTTGGTGTCAGCAAACACAGCAAGTGCTGAACATATCCTACAGACTTTATTAGCATTCTGAAGGCTTATCATTTCTCTGTGTCCAAGGAATAAAGATGGAAGAAGCATCACAGATGATTTTCACTGACTGTCCACCCAGTTTCAGGTATGAAATGAAGCTATTTGTTCAGAATTGAGGTATTTTATTTCAGATATTGGACAACTCACAGGAGCCTGTTATATATTTATTTATACAAATGTGGAACTGTGGACTTTATAGAATGAGAAAATAAAAGCAGAGCAACATCTGAATTGGATCTTAGCTTTTCTGAGTATTTTAAATAAAGGTTTGTGTATTAAAATCCACAAATATTTGAAAAAAAATAATAAATTGACATAAAGATAGGCATTAGCTGATGAACAACTACTTTGTCTCTCAGTTAATATGTCTCTGTTATATAAGCAATAACTTTGCTTATGAATCAATTTCTGATCTGAAAAAAACCCAGAAAGAATTAAATCATAAGTCTTACACCAACAGAAAAAGTTAATAGAAATTTTAATGAAAGTACAAACTACATAGGGTTTGAACACAATATCCTTCAAATATAAGGCATCTATCCCTCAGGCTAAACAGCTTCAAACAAGAGGCATGATTTTCACAGACTCTCCTGAAGAGCAGAGTTATTATCATACATTAGATTTTGCTTCTTGATTAAAAAATCATATTAATTAAATGCAATTAAATGAAATTAAATTAAGAGTTGAAGATGCAGCAATCCATTTATTATTATTTTCTCACAGTGTGGGCCACATTCTAATAGAGTGATCACCCTCCCTCCCAGCCTCCCAGTCACGATTACACAACATCCCTGGAGCACTTGAAGTAGCTGTGTGAACAGAATAGAAACATTATAGAAGTATTTACAGATATTCGTTCTTTTAGTGAGAATTTTCTCATGTGAAGAAAGCGGCTTGTGTGGCTTCCTCTTCATCTTTGAGGTCATCTCTTCCTCTGAATTGTTTTTTACTTGTCTTGCTGTCTCTGAATTGTCTTTTTTTTGTCTCGTTGTGTCACGTCTCCTTGCATAGTACCAGTTGAGTTCACTGTATCCACCCTAGAATTCCTGGAAACCTTGTGAAGGACAGATCTGCTGAAAGCTATTCTTACTGCATCTGTATTGTACTATCATTGAGATCGTACATTCCAATCCTTGAGAAGAGAGAAACAGAGAGGAATTGGAACACATTCTTCAAAGTAAGAACAAATGATGACTTTTTTTTTTTTTGGTCTTGAAGGCAGTATCAGTGATCCAAAAGGCACTTTTGGTTTCATGTCTGGAATCCTGCGCAAACTTCAATCAAGTCACTTAAAGTTCTTTGAGTGGTCTAGCATATGTCCATTTGCTTAGGTGAGGAGCAGCTCTCACGCTAGCAGGATAAGTTGGCCCAGAGGAAACTGCAGCGGGCAGTGGGCAGACTGTTTCTGCACAAAAGTAGCTGTCAGTTCCTTCTGCCGTACTCTATGTAGGCTGGCAGCACAAAATATGGGGGACACTCCAGTAAACTACACCCGAAGAGATGTGCCCTGAACCATGACATGAGAAAAGGTAAGCTGCTTTACCCGGCGGTATAGAAGTGGACAGTGAAGTCCCTGCTGGCCAAAGAACTGACAGGAGATGCGGAGTTGGGCAGAAAAAATTACCTGCAGCAAACAAACCTTTTCTTGCTGGAGAAATTTCAGAGCTGTCCTGTTGGAAAACCTGTGATCTTGTTAAAATGAACATATTCTCCGTGGATTTTTACCTTCCCCAAAACACCAGAAAAAATGTCTAATATTTGCAGTTCTTTGTGAATGGGCAATCCTCAATTGGAATTATTCACAGCCTGAGCAGTGAATAAAAGCTAAAACCAGAGTCTTCATTGATGAAAGCAAAGACATGCCACAAAATTACACCAGAGCCAGTTTTTTTAATATGCATATAATACAATGTGGAATTATTTTCTACTGTTGAGCTCTCCTCTTCTGCAACAAGCTGGCACAGCCATCCTCCCTTTTCTGAAATGCCTGCTACTCTCCAGAATATTCCCCCTGCTCTCCATGTTCCCACCATCTGCGAGAAACTTCTTCCTATATCATCTGTCTCACCTATTTTCTGTCTCACTTCAATTCACTGCTGGTAACATGTTCTCTCCCTTGCCCTCCTTTTCCTTTCTCTCAGCAATATCATTTTATATGCTAATATTGTTATTTAGTGTTGTTTCAGGTTATACCAAAGTAGCTTGTTGCATTGCATTTGCCACAGTATCTTTATACATTATATATTTATCTTCTTTGGCAGTTTTGTTTCAAGGACATTATGAAGATGAGTCTGTGCATGATTATACACTGCTGACTCAAGACACAATTTTGTTTTCCTTTTGGAAAGTCATGTAGGCTAAGTATGTTTCTTTTCGATATCTCTGGACAGCTTCTGCATCATGCTCCCATATAACAGTTTGTTTCAGAAACAGATTAAACTGTGCTGCAGAATTATCTCTTTATACTACCCAATTCACAGCAAATACTAACAGGGGCTGTACTGAAAGGAAGATGCATTCTGTAAATAGAGTGAGTTGATAGCAGATTTTTTCTCGAATTTATATAGACAGAAACCTGGGTTTAGAATTTATTCTCCACCCCAGACCTAAATCCTGTTCAGATCTTCAAATATCTTGACTTTGCTATTACGCAGGGAATACACCAGCCTGTAAGTCAAATCAGTAACCACCCAGAAAGGCCAGATCATATCTTTATAGACAGATAAGTATGCACATGTGTGCACACAGTCATCCTGTCCACTTCAGTCCTGTACTACAAACACAATTTCTGAACCAAGGTTAAGAGTAGCCAGGCACTTCATCACAACCAGCTCCTCAGTCTTTTGCAGATCACTTATTCACAGAGAACACTACTGGGTAAGCCTGGCCTTTTACTCATTATCACATTTAAAAAGAGTTTTAGGGGTTTATTTGTAAGGTTTATTTATAACATACGTTCACACATGAAACACCACAAAAAAAAAAAAAAAAGAAAAAGTAAACATGCAATCCTGACCAAACTAATACCCTGAGTCTGAGAAATCAAATTGTAAGCCTTTCAGGAAAATTGCACCATAAAATAGACCACGCATTAAAATATAATTAAAGTGGTTAGTAGTTTTCACTGCAGGATCCCTATTCTGCTCTCTGAAACACCATCCATTGCTCCATTCATGTGGAATTGGATCAAATCTGCCATACAACAGCTCCATAGTGATAGTTCTTGGGTGCATGAAAACACGCTCTACTCTGTGTTCATCCATTAGGCCTTTTCCTTCCTGCTGTTCAAGAACCCAGCAAGTACTTTCAAAGCAGAGGTTTTTGCACCCTAGAGGGCTTCCTACCAGCATAAAACCTCACCAAACTAGCATTTGTTCATAGACCTTTCAAACATAAAAAAAAAAAATCACAGTTGTTTATGGAGATAAAATGTTTAAACAAGAGATCATTCAGTTTTCCATGACAGCAGTTGGCATGCATATTCTAAACTTCACCCATAAAAAGACCAAATTTATATTATTTCCTAAAAAAGTATATTTGTTTGATATTTTCTATTAGAGGATGGCAGAAGGACTGGTAAGATAACCCTAAAGTCAAAACAAGCAATATATAAAATCTATTCAATATACAAAAAAAATATACAAAAATAGCAGATCCACAAAGGAATATGTTGCAACTTTCCTAAATAAAGCCAGTGGAATATTGAAGAAGGAAGGAGAGGAGGTGGGATTTAAAGGAAAGGTTGTTTTTCTCCAGTGATAGTCTTTTACATATCTAAAGATTTTGCCCTGGAGGTCCATTTATCAGCTTGCTTAAACGGTGTAAATACACAGCTCAAAAAAATAACTTTTTAAATATATGAAAGACTGTGTGTAAGTCCACTGAAATGCTTTCACATTATTTTATAAACCAAAGAATACTGTATTCACATTTTAACGTATTATATAGAAAGATGTCCTGATTTATATTATCTACCCAACGCACCAGGGAACCAGCTGCAGATTCACTTTTTTGTATGATTTCCCTGATGGATACATTCAAGATGCCATGGTCAGAAGCTGGTGAGACAACCCCTGGGATGAGGTCAGAAACGATGTTATCAGAAAACAGAAGGCTGTGGGACAGGAACAGAAAATTAAAAAAAAATATAGATAAGGGAATGTGCAGCCAGGGCCACCACCAAAGTAATCATTTTAGCTTCTCTTATTTAAATCTTCTTTAATCCTTCATCTACAATTAATAAGATTTGCTGTTTAAAAAAAAAAGTTCAGAAGGTTCTGCATTTATTGCTGAAACATAAAAGTAAAATTCTGGCCTTTCATCATCTAAAATATATATAAAACTTTGTGAATCAAAAGTCTCTTTCAAACATCTCTGAGGGTGACAAGTTAAAAAACTGCCAAAAATGAACAGTTTATTGTTGAAACCCCTCCACAGATTAGCAAAGATGTAAGCCAAGATGATACTCGGTGGTATATTGAGCTGTCATCAGAGAGAGTGAGCATTCCATCTCTTTTGGAAAATAATTTTTCATATAAAATAAAAGGTAACCCATTAAAGGTACAAAATTATCTCTTATACCTAATGGTGTCAGACAGATTTAGTATACGGAAGGATGGAAGCAATAAGTACAGGCAAACAACTCTAAATTAACGTTAAGTGTGGGCTCTCATAGCAGCAACGGCAACAACAGTAAGATAAAAAAGGAATAGTACATATGCATATTTTGTGTTCTTTTGGACCCAGATGACATATTAAGACATGAACATCACACTAAAGACCTGTTTTCTTACCCCTAGATTGCTAAATAAAGTCCTTTTTAATATAGAGATATGTCTGATGCAATATGTCAGGAAGATGAGAGCATGTGTGCCTTCATTTCATTACTGCAACACAGACTCGCATTGGTCTCAGCCTCTGCACTGGGAGCCTTGGGAATGCATCCAGTCGCAGCAGAAAAAAAAAATGGCATCAGAGGATGCCATTTCTCCTAGCCTGGCTGCCAGGTAAGGTGATGCCACGTGCTACAAGCACTGCTCAGGTATCCCTGGCTAAGGAAGGCCCCTGGCCAAAGAGCTGGTGTCTCTCTGCAGGAGGATGGGAAGGAGGCAGTGGGGTGAGTAGAGGGCATGTAAGGCACAGCCACTCCTGAGAGGCACAGAGTCCACTCTGCTCACCAGCCTGCCTGGGAGACTGAAATACTGAGGGGAAGCAGAGCAGGGAAGAGCTGAAATGACTACAGAATGTGGTCCCTCTTCTGATCAAAGCCAGAGGCTAATGAAGGGATACCAGTGTGCTGCAGGCACCAACCATGGTTCAGCTCCAGAGTTACAATGCCATAGGAAAAAAAAATATTTTTGCATACTTCTCTACATATTTGCTTTTGATCTGATTGTTTTCTTATCTGTTGTATAGCCAGGACTCCTTCCTTCCACCTTCAAATATCTTGTTGTACAGTAAGAATTTCTGGGGGAATACATTAAAAAAATCCAGCCAGCAAGCTGTTGTTTTTCAGCAGGATACCTGAATAAACATATCTCGTTTCTACCAGTGTAATACAGAAGCATATGATGTGTATTTCTTTTAAATGATGTACCTTTATACACAAGGATAGAGCAAAATACAGTGTATTTGTATATCGTATGTTGGATACACAAGCCGAATACTCTCAGCGGTGAGTTTTTTCTGATTGTTCAGTTTAATGGCATTTAAACCTGATTTGTGCAGTTAGCTTTCTGAGATGCCCTGGTTTGATCTCCCCTCTTGAGCTAGCAGAGCTAGACTAGATTTCACAAACAGGTAGCTTGAAAGTATGCTACTGTTTCAGATAAAGTATGTAAAAATGACGCTATTCACATTTCTAAAATCACAAATACCATATTACTTCAGCACATAAAAATCTCTAAAATCCGAGTTTCAAATGGTAAAAACATTTTGTTCATCGGCATGCCTTTAGTCTTATCAGAGATTAGGTTGCAATCATGCCCAAAAAAATCACTTAAAACCCACTCTGCGATCAAATTGCGTAGATAACTTCAGCAGAACTGCTTACCGTGACATTTAAAACACTTGGGCTGCTGCAAGGCAGTATAAACATGGTGAAGGGAGGTTTTGTACCTTAAAAAAAAAAATAAAATTATTCCACAATAAACATAATTCAGATTAACAAGGAGAATGGCAACTTCCAGAAGAAAAGCACTGTCTATTGCCCCCCCATCCATACAGGTGAGAATCCAAGGGAAAATAACAGTTCTCATCTTCCATTAAAATATATATTTAATAACTCTACTTGGCTATAATGACACTTTGATATTTTTCAAACAATAAAAAAGCCTTTCCAAATGCATTTCAAGAAGTACAGGCTACTAGCAAATTCCCTGCCAAAACAACTTAAATTGCCATGCCACTTTTCCATGCTTGTTCAAAAGCAAAATAGAGATGAATAAGAAACATCAAGTCTAAGATCTATTTTTCAAAGTGTTGAAGCCAACACATGAAAGTGAAATATTTCTTAGTCTCCCTAACTATAGATCCACTGCATTAATGCAAGGCAACGACTAAAAGCTATATCAACACATTTAAAGGCTAAAAAACAAGCAATCTGGTTTTCTCAAGGAGGGTGTAATAAATTAGCTGTAGAAGAAACAAAAGCGTTCAGAATTCTAAGGCAACTAAAAACCTGCCTGTTAGACACGGAGGAATATCTAAGTGTGAGATTTGAACCTGAAATACTTAATTTGCTTCCATTTTCAAGATGGCTGTTCCTCTTAGGAATATGAAATAAGGTACACGCACAATAACATGAAAACCTCAAGAAGATGCAGAGACAGATGGAAATGTAAACAAGTTTGAAGGATCTCTGCCAAAAGTCTGCTCTAATCCACTGTCCAATCATTAAAGAATAAACACCACACAAACTCCTTTGTTTTGAATGAATTGCAACCTGGAATTACTTGGCAAATACACAATGCAGAATGCCATGGAAATAAAGAAATAGAATCTAGCATAAAGGGACACATTTGCAAGTCATCTCCTTCTGTGCAAGATCACAAAAGGGTAAAAAAAATGCATTTAGGACTCTGTTGGTTGATAGTATAGAAAACAAACTTTTCGTTTTCCCTCCGCGGCTCTGGTAGCAGCAGGTGGGAAGCACTGCAAGCTGCAGGATTCATAGGAAATCAGACTGCCCTACAAAAGTTGCCTTGGAGCTGCCCTTGGGACCTGACTGTCAGTCCAAGGAGGCAGAAAGCCTCTAGGGATGCTAATGCATCCTGGGGCAGCCAGCCTGTGTGGCAGCTGGTGCTCCAAAAGGGTCCCAAGGAGGAGTTCATGGCAGCTGTGAGTGCAGGAGATGTGAGGTTGCCATCCTGGCAGCCGCATCTCAAATGTTGCACCTTCATACAGGATGTAGTAAAGAGTCTAACTTAAATTCTTGTCCAGACCTACTCCCTTGGTAGTTTAGTTGGTGAATTTCACTGCTGTGATTTACATGTCTCCCACAGTAAAATACCTCTCGTTTTAGGAAGAGAGAAAATCCTTAACAATTTCCTATTCACTACATTCTCTTGTGACAGCATGCTTCTTAAATTAAGGGTTATCATTGGAGAGGGTGCCCAGCGTGGAGATCGTACTTGATAAAAAGAAGCCATAAATGTCTACAGAGCAGAGAACTAAACGTTCAATGAAGCCATCAATATTCAGTTCCTCTCTAACTATTGTTGTGCTCCCAGCAGTACCTTTCATTTGGCAGCATAACCACACCTACCAAGAGCTGTTTGACCAGACAGGAAAATGGACACATTGCTTTTAATTACATGACTCATTAGTTAATGAAATTAAGTTTGATCAGCAAAGATATTCTGTGTTCCATTTTAGACTGACTAGACTCACATAGGTAAAACAATTTCACTTTCAAAATACCCAATATCTGCAACAATATCCCAGACACTCCCCATCTACATATTGTAGCCACTATGCAGGAATGATTTTTTTGCTGACAATACACACAGAAAAGGACAAGATGTCCTTCTTGTCGATGCCAGCATAGATTGGAAGTAATTTTATTAAGGTCAGCATGGACCTGTCAGACATTGCAAATCCATATTTCCCAGGGAGAGAAGAAAGCAGGATTTGGAGTCAGGAATTCAGAAGTAAGAAATTGTATTAGGAAAACATGGTATGCTGGGGTATAAAGCCTTGATTATATTTATATATATATATGCACACAGACAATCTGAGCAAGAAAATAGATTCTCTTATTCATCTGGTGGGGAGGCCTGATAAATATCTGTTAGTCTAGACCCGTTTTCCTCTGTTTAGGCTTATCCTAGCTGCTTTCCTCTTTTTCCAAGGAACTTCACTTCTAAATTAGGCAAATATTAGGGTCCTCTTTCTGTACTTTCTGTAATTAGTTATACCTACATATGCTTTCTTTGCTTGACAGAAGAAGTGGCTATGCTCAGATGAAATGGCTGCTTCCCCTTCTGGATTGCCACGGGTCTTCTGTATAAAGTGGGCAACTTTCTGCGAAGAGCTGCTGCCTATGAAGATCCAAATACAAAGAGGTGTCTGGAGCAGATGGATGTGAAAGAGGATGATTAAGGAAGAAGCTAGCAAGGGTCTTAAGAAATTCAATCTTACATTTTCAAGGAAATAATGTAAGACATCTAAAATATTCTCCTGCCCACACACACATCCCAAAAGCAGCTACTGGAATGGCTGATACAAAGAAGCAGCCTTCAGATGCCTTGCACAGTCCAGCCACGGTGCAAGGCAACTCAGATCAGATGTACAGTTCGGCTTCATCCGCTCACACCTGTTTTGCCAGCCTCTTTCCCATATCTCCTTCCCTGCCTCTTGGAAAAATATTCCCCTTCAATTCCTTTTTTTTTGTAAAAGCAAAACATTTACAGAGTTTGGGGGTTGTTTCATGTGGTGCCTTTGCACAACTTAATTGGGAAATGTGTTAAATCATCTGTTAGCTTTAGTAATTGAAACACGCTGACTGGGGTTCATGAGGTGTGGAGTCCCACAGCTGGGACTAACAACAACCTTGGAGCTGGAAGGAGAAACTGGAAAGAGGTGGGAAAGCAGGGAAAGAAAGTGGCTGAAAGTGGAGAGACTCAGCAGGGGATTTGGAGAACCTGTCATTGGGACCCACCTCATTGTGCCTGGCGTGGTACAAATCATAGCATGGAGCCAAGTGTGTCTGCCCCCTATTTTTACTTCTCCTTCCAAGACGGTGCAGAACAGTTTGAGAAGGTAATAACAATTTGAAAAATCCATAGAACTGAACTTTTCAAATCTGAGGAAGACTTGACTTCATTTTTATTTGCTCATGAGAGCTTGTAACATTTCTTATTTCATCAGACATGTTGGGCATACATTCACACAGACAAGAGCAGTACTTGCTAGGCCTTACAGGCACTCATTTGGGGTGGTAATATTATACCACTTGGTGTATGTTCATGTATTAAGGTAAATTATCTGTAGCATTCCTCTCTGTACATTCAGCTAATCCAATCTTCAGTATATCATCATTTTCTCAGCTCCAGCCACCCATTCTCATTGGCATTAATAAAAATATTAAGACGAGAAGAGCCTCACATTTGTTATCCAAGAAACAATCCTGATTTCTAATTCTTAAGGCTTTTGATCTGCTTAAATTACTTTTGGCAATGACCTTGATTTCATATACATTTTTCTGAGCAAAATTTGTGAACAAGGAATCAATAGTACACTTGTGCTTTCAACCAAATCACCCTACACAGGCTTGTCTGCCCAGCTACACATATTCTACCAGTATGCTCAGCACCTCCATATTCCGTGGTTTGCTGAACTCTTCCAGGTTGCTCTCTACTGAATTGCACTGCTGAATACAACCTGCAAATGCTAGCATCTTACCTTGTTGTCTATCTGTCAGCCCTCTGCATGTAGAGGCTTCCACTGTTGCTAAACCTTCCTAAATAGTGTGACCCTGCTATTGAAATCTGCTGGAGTCTGCAGCGGTGCTAGGTTTACATATGTGGGGAATTATTTCCACAATCTAGCAGAGCAGACACTAAGCAAAATTACCCTGATTCTTAAGGAGTCACAGATTTCACAGGCTGAAATGGAAGGTGTTCCTTCATCCACTTTAAGTCTCCACGGTAAAGTCTCATGAGGCAGTAGTTTCCCAGCTTTTAATTGGTGCATCCCGGGGACAGATGAGGAATAGGAACAGCACTCCCACCTGCTGGAGCAGCACACTGCGGGAAGTCCTGCAGTTCGTTCAGTGCGGCTGGGTGCAACGTTAAACATAGCTTGAAACATATCCTTGGTTAAGTTCATCTTTTACAGCAGGTGTTGTCACCACAGGGAACTTTCCCACCCCTTCCCAAACTATGTGCCCCACTAAGGAAAGAACCTTAGTGGAGCAATGTCCACTAGCTGTCCCAAGGACTTACACTGCGGTAACAGGGACAAGTCCTGACTAAGTCCTCCCTCATTGTGCAAAACTCATGCAGTTAAGCCTAAAAATCCTGAGTGTGAAAAGAAACACTTTGCCTGCAAAGCCAGAAGAGTTTCTCCAATGGGTGAATTTGATTTTTAAGTTAAGACCAGAAGCACATTCTCCCGTCGGGGAGGTGACTTGGTGAATCCCATTAAATGCTCATCTCTCCTGGCTATCTGCAGGTACTATCAATACACCTTCCCCTGCCTCTCCAGGGATAGCTGAGACACTTGGCAATTAATTTGCAGGAGCTCAAGCAGAAAATTATCTCTCTGTAGAACGAGCAAACCCTGACTCGTCTCCATTTTAAGACAGATAGTACAGAAATGGCTGCTATTCCCATGAAATCCTGAGCATGCATCCCCCTTTCCCATTTATCCCCTCTTACTCCTTCTTGGATTTATACTGGTGATAAAAAACAGTGCTGTTGTACAGAAAAGTCACAGCCTGAGGAGGGCCAGAACTGCACCCCAAACTGAGCAGCAGGTCTTACAGAGCCATCTGACTATCTCTGCCTGCATCTGTTTGAAATGCTGGATCCAGCCAGCTCGTTGGAGCAAGCTCAAATAGCTGGATATTCAGAAAATGTTTTCTTCTTAATTCTCACCAAGGAAAATAGCAACTTTAACACATAAGAATCAGGTGCTGCACATTCCAGATGAGAAAAAAAATTTCTATTTTCTACATGCAGAGAAAGGATTGAAGTGAATATGTTTTATTGATTGTTTTGGTTGTGGAAATAGAGAATAGAATCTATTCCAAGTGACATCTGCCATTTAAAACTTTAGCAACATGATAATTAAATTAAAGTCAGTTAACTTTTAATTTATTTCTATCAATTTATTTTCCAGAATCACTAAACTGTGCTTCAGACTAAAAAATGCCCTCCTCAGAATTTTAAGTATGTTATATTGAGGTTCTTTACAGATACTTGGAATTTCCTTGTGAAATTGAAATCTGTTGTTATGAATACTCATATTCAATACAAGCAACTATGCCTCTTACTATGCAAATCAAGAAGAAAAATGGATTCTAACTGAAAGAAAGTGTTTTTCTTGGAACAGCTTCACAATGCACATCTGTACAGGGGTATAAAATTTGTAATAAAATGGTGGTATATAAATTAAATCAATGTATACAAACTGCAATGCTTAATGTTATACTATCTATTTAATTTTTATCTAAAATAAACCCTCTAGCTTTCTGAGGATACCGTGATCTGCTTCAAATCATTGTAAATCTGATAACAACTATTCTAAGGGGAATTTTCTTTCACTGTGGGGTGGATGTAGGGTGGGAACTTTGTAAATTGATCAAGTATGTGAATAATAAAGAAGAGCCAGATTAGTGCAAATCTGGTGCTGTGGGCTCATTTCCTTCACTTCCAGGCGAGTTAGTTTACAGCAGCTCAACACCTTCAGACTTACATTCTTAATGAAATCAAAAACTTTTCTTTAAAGTTCTTACAAAAGTGATTAATTCATAATCAGGGCATGAGCAGTAAATTTCTTTTCTCTCTATTAACATAATTTCTTTTCACTCTCTTAACATTAAAGTAATATTAATTACTTAACTCAAATTAAAGTAATATTAATTATTTTATAAAGGGAGCTTTATTCTCTCAAGTTTCCACTCAGTTAAAGCCTCCCTCATCCTTTGAAGAACAGACCCTAAAAATAAACCAAACCAAATCTGAGACCCCTCGGAAGTTTTCTCCTGTCTTGGAATGTCCTGGTAAAATCTGTCTATTCATTTGCATTATTGATATTGCCTCCAACAACAGGCTTCCCAAGTACCTTTCTGTACTAAACACATCTACTGCCTAGCCTTTCTGTGCCATCCTCCTATGAGTCTGAGAAGCAAACCATAATGTTTGTCTGTGCTAATTTGAATAGCTAAAGTTAGATGTCACTCCAGGCTCACCTGCTGAATAATCTTCTGGAAATATTGTTGTCTGCACCTCTCCTGCCAAGGCAGTGCAAACTCATCAGCTCAAACTTAGACATCTTAATATTAGATTAGAGTCAGATGAAATGTAGCCCAGCCTAAGTGATTTACCTAAAATGCAACACTGGGAAGAAGATCTCCTCTTTCAAGCCTAACTAGTTATTAGACTATTCTCTTCCACAGTTCAAAATGGAGCAACAACCCTTGTTTCAAGTAGTACTTACACAATTTATATTTTTTATGCCCCATTACTGCTGCCTGGTTAACTTGACAATAGTTTCTTTGTATGCAAAAGTTATGAAAAAGAGAGCATTTCACAGAAAAAAAATTATGATTTATACAGTGTTTAGAAGCAGTTATTTGTTTTTGGGGGGTTTTGTTCATATTATTACTTAAAATGACTTAAAATGTTTCTAATGTACATTTTACAGTATCTTTCTTACTATAGATTATATATAGGTGGGTGCTATAATTTTGTTATTATATAGTTATTTGGGGTGAATATCAGGGATTTCAGTGCATCTAGAGAACATCGTAGTCCCATTTTTATATACAAGTTGGAAGACAATAACAAAGAGTTTAGTGGTTCGGGGTAATCGACGTGTGAGTGTAAAGTGTCCCATGTGTTAATGAGATGAAGAAAAAGGCAGCTGCAAAATCCCAATGGTCATGAGAACATAAAGAGATACAATAAAGGTAACCTGTCAGGAGGTATGCTGTAAGATTTGGGCAACCACTCTGTTAAAAAAAGTCATAAAACTTTCATTATCTCTTTATAAATAGAACCTCCTTGCAAAGTCTCACCTTAAAAATCTATAAGGATTTAAAGAGGCATCACATCAAAAACGTCCTGTAGATAGTTTTATTGAGAATGCTATGCCTTATTTCCCCAGCCCCCAAAGAAGTCTCTTTCCAAGCCTGGCCCAAGTAAAACCAACCAGAATCTATTTGTATGTAAAGAGAATTGACAGTAGATACCAAAAAGGTTGTATTTGAACCAGAAATCTTGTAATTCCCACATTACAAACAAGGAAAAATTCTCAGCAAGGAGATTCCTTGACAAAACACGATTTATTATGAATGCATTCAAGGTTAGGGAAACCTCTAATTAACAAAAATCCCCTGGGTAATGTTCTACCTCTTCAACAAATCCCGTATTTGTTGGCTTTTTAGTCTGACTTGAGTAACAATTACCTGCTCTCTGGTCCGCAGGTCAATAGGGCAGTTGTCGGCCACTGCTGTGGTTTAACCCATTAGGCAGCTAAAAAACCCACAGAGCTGTTCAGTCACTGCCTCCCCAGTGAGATGGGGAGAGAATTGGGAAAGGGAAAAAAAAAAGTGAAATTCCTGGGTTGAGATAAAACCAGTTTAATAAGATGGAAAAGGATGATAATAATAATGATGATGATGAAAATAAAAGAATATAGAAAACAAGTGATGCACAGAACAGTTGCTCAACTGGCTCTTGAGCTGTAGTTTCCCAAGCCAGCCTCTCCCAAGTTTATGCACTGAGGTCATATGGTACGGAGTATCCCTTTACTAAGTTTACCAGCCATCGTGGCAGTGTCCTATCCCAGCTTCTTGTGCACCAACCCCCTCGACCCTGACTTCTCCTTGGTGGGCTAAGTATGAGTAACCAAGTAGTCTTTGGCTGCTTAGATGCAACAAAAACATCACTGTGTTATCAACTCTATTCTCATTCCAAATCCAAACCACAATTCTATACCAGGTTTAGGAATAAAATTAACTCTATTTCAGCCAAAACCAGGACAGCCATTCGCTAGGAACTCTAATAGTTGTTGGAAAGATGTCTCTGTACATACTGGTTTTAGAAGGCTTCATAAATACTGTAGAGCTGCAACTGTAAGAGGCAGTCCCTTTCCAATATAATTTTAACCTCTCACTTTCAGAGTGTAAAAGAAAAACCTAAAAAAATCTGCTCTATTAAAAAAAACAACAACAAATTACTCAAGTTTGGCAAATTCCTACTCTTGTAGGATAACCGTCAGAAAATATGGGCTAAAACCTCATTGCTTAGAGTTCACATTTTTTCTTTAAAACTGCAACAAGGGAGTGAAATTGCTCCTGCTTTATCATTTACAACTTCAGGTTCATCTGAACTGCGGGGTTCACATTAGGAAGATGCTTGATTGATTTTAGAATAGAATCTTCAGTGTTTATACAGTTTTTTTCATACAGCAATTGAAGTAAAAAGTCAGCTCTGATTGTACAATTGCCTGCTAAGAAGAAAAAGAACACAGAGGGTTTTTTGCAGACATTTATTTCTAGTCCTTATGAGTCTCCTGGTATGTCATTATAAAGGGAAAACATGAACCAGAGATATTAATGGCTTTGTTCTCATTTTCTTGTCTTAAAAAAAAAGATAAGATAAAATGAACCAAATTCAAACTCGGTGAGAACCTCATGAATTTACATCCAAACTGATGGTAAAAATAAATAAAATCAAAAGCTTCTACTTTGATAAACTCACTGTTCATCTTAGACACAGCTGTCGTCTTCCATATCCTCCTGGATATTATTTTTTTGTACATTACTGTGTTAGGCTGTTTGTTAAACTTTTTCATCAGTAACTGTTAAGGTAAGAAAATATAATATTTTATCTGATATGTGAGTGAAAAAACACTGCAAACAAGATATAAACATTTAAAATCTTCCTTGGAGAGTTACCAAATGCAGCAATGAAACAGAGTCCTTTATTTTCCTCATTTAAAAGCCCATTTAGAGTATATCACTTTTCATTTCCAGCAACAAACAGCCTCCTAAAATAATTTTGATTTAAAGGGTCATAGTGCCAACCATAATGGGCCATGCTGAGTATGTCTGATAAAGTCTCCACTGAGATGTGATTTCTGATACGAAGGGATCACAGCTTGTTTAAATATAGTGGAAATCCCAGTTCAGATTTCAGCTCATGCAAGAGGCACATTTTTTTTTCTAGTGAATTCTAGGATGATTCTCCTCCTGGACAACCTTGTGTAGATTTCCCTGGAGAAAACCACCAAGAAATGTATTCTTGTTTGTCCAAAACCAATTGAAAGACCAACACTAGTAATACAATAAAAAAGAGGGACCCCACTCCCACCCCTTCTATGAATTGGTGGCTGTTAGAAATCTCAGCACTACACATGCACGTCCAGCTGTGAATTTGCAGGATATGCAAGTGGGTTCCCATTCCCCCACAACTGCACAGACAAACACTAACACTCAAGTGAATGAGACTGAAGTACAACAGCTTAGTAACTTCCTGCCTTTCAGTTGAGTGACTAAATTTCAGCTTTGGAGACTTCCTCAAAGATGAGCCAAAATGGAGAGGCTGAAACTTCTTCATAACCACATTAACAACGCAATTTTATTGAGGTTTGGACTAACCCACTCTACCTCGCAGTTCAGCTAGGCTCCCCAGTCACACAGGGGCAGTTGGGGCAGCTCCTCTGACAGGTGGTAACATATTACTCAGCCAGTACTTAACCTCTGACAATCATGTGCTACTCTTGTCTCCAGTCAAAGCTTAATTCTTCTCTGTGATATATTATTTTTCCTGTATATGGTCTTAAATCATCCTGACAAAACGTGTTCACCTTTTGCTTTTCAATAACACATCATAGTAGTTTTTTAACTATAATGATACTGCATAGCATAAGTAGTCAAACATATTTTTGATATATATTGATATATTATTTTATTATATACTATGTATTTATATTTTTTATCAGTATGTAGTGCAGCTCTCATAGGCATACCCTCCAGCCATGTTTTCAGCACCTTATTTGATACCTGCCATTTATGTTTTATTTCCTCTCTTCTCTTCTCTCCAGGGGGAGCACAGGGAGTGCAGCAAAGCGCTCAGTTTTGTCAGGACCTTCGGTTTGGTTCTGACTTTCAACGTATGTGTCACTCTGTGCTTGTGTCAGGGGCCAAGAGGCCCAAGAGGTGCTTCTTGCCATGGAGCAGCAGGTAAGAATATGGTAGGGACTGCAATGGGGCGTTTGCTCCCCACATCCCAGCCTGGCACCCTAGAAACCCTCAGCCCTCTGCACAGAGGAGTTTTTTAAAGCTAAATCTGTGAATCTATGTGTAAAAAGGAAGCATAAACATTCAAGGAAGCTTTCTATTGTAAAGAAGTAGTTGATATATCTCAATTGAATGTGATAACACACATGAAACTGGAATAGTTTCACAGAGTTATTTTCTCTGCAATGGCCAAAAAAGGAATTTCAGCAGTGGGGCAGGAGAAAGTCAGCTTTGTCACTTCACCAGTTCCTTCTGAGAACAAGCAGACAATAGGGACTGGGGGTATAAAGTAGATGCCTTCAAGTAAAATGCCCTCTGTCACGTTCATGAAGAGCTAATTTTGGCAAGCTGGCATCACTGATTATTTCATTGGGAGAAAACACTTCCTATTTCTGGAAATTAACTTTCAGATTTCCATCGAGGACGAGGACAGATTGTGCTCTTGTCATCCATGGGTAGCAAAGACAGATCTTGTGACAAGAACTAAAAATCCAGAACTCATTTTATCAGTATATCTGATATAACACTAGCCATTGGAGTACATCCAATTTATAATTATAAGGCTGGAAAACTTTAAATTAGGTCAACTTTAGCTCCAAATTAAAATTAAAGTATTCAAGGGTTTCATGCATACCAGCAAGACATGCAATGTTGCATCTACTTTCACAGTGTCTACTTGAAGGCTAAATTGATATTAAAAGCAAGAATGTTAAATGAGTGAATTTCTTTTTAATCAAGAGTTGATGTTTTCTTTGCTCATCACTTTGTGCTAGAGGGCCATGAAACTATCTCAGCAAAACTGTCAGTGCTTGCAGTCTCCATAGCCTACTCCCCAGTGATGCTGAGCTACTTATTTAGCTGTAAAAATGTTTCACTGGCTGCGGTTTCTAAAATTACATGTGGAAACAAGAAAAGGTTTGATAAATCTCTCCTGAATAGAATGGCAAATTTCAAGCAAATTACCTTTAAAAAATTTATTTACCAGAGACAATTCAGCTTAGATGAAATATTTGCTTTTCCACAAGGCTTTGCATTTCCATGATTTAACAGCAAGGTTGACTGCTAAAAAAAAGAAAGCTGGTGAGTTGCCACAAGCCTCATAATGAAATGGTGGCTTTGTTTATAATAGATGATAGAACTCGGTTGGCTTCCACATTTTCAGCCTTCACCAGTAGACTGTCCTGACATCCTCCTGGGATTGGTAGGATCACAGCAAGAGCCATACTGGGTCCTTTTCTTCTTCCGTCTTAGAGAGTGACAACGGCATGTTGAGAGAAGTGGTGATGTGCCTTGCTCTCTGTACTAGGCAGCTGGACACATCTTTTAAATAAATCAGTAAGAAATAAAATAAAATAAAATAAAATAAAAAATTAAAATAAAATAAAATAAAATAAAATAAAATAAAATAAAATAAAATAAAATAAAATAAAATAAAATAAAATAAAATAAAATAAAATAAAATAAAATAAAATTATCAGTAAAAGAGTCCTAGTGAGTGGAAAGTAACTTCTATTTGGGTTATGCGTGAAAACTGCAGGCTTCTGAGTGAAACAAAGCTTTTCCTAAGCCTAAAGAGCAAGGAGTTCTCATGCTTGTTTTTCCTTTTAAAATTCCCATTTTATGACAGGAAGACTAGTGAACTCTCTACTGCGAACCCACCTCTCAAAGACATTTCATCAAAGTAACAAGGTTACCTACTGGAAATCTAACATCAAAGATATACTGCTGTCATACAGGGCAGGGGCAAAAAGAACAGGGAATGCATTGTTTCCAACTTATCTGCAGATAGCAAGAAGAAAGCTCAGTCATTATTTTTATAGCTTTTTTTTTCTCTCTCTCTCTGTGTGAAGGCAACTACACTTGCAAATAAAAGAAACAAAAAAACAGAAAACAATATGACCAAAACTAAACCAAAAAGACCCCAAACTGCAATCCCACTTATTTCTAAAATGTCCCTTGCTAAGTTATCTGTTCAAGTATGTCTGTATCTTTTCCCTTCATCCATTTTGTGAGCTGAAATAGGCTGCAAGTATTAGACATCATGTTTGGATAGTACAACAAAGAATTTCTTGAATTAATTAATGCAAACTTATTTTACACTCTGTCCAGGGATGCAAAAAATAAATGTAACTAACAGATGGGCAAAATAATAAATATTCCATTTTATTTTGATTTTTAATCACTATCCCCATGTCGTATTAAAAAGAACATAAATAACAGCCCCTTTTTTAATGTAAGCATGCTAAATATACCCTATTCCTTAAAATTATAATAAGGAAAAATAAATTACTTGAAACAGAACTATTAGCTTATTGAAGTTGGGGTAACATGAAAAATTTACTCAGAAGTCTGGGAATTTGTTTTATTGATTTTTACATCACAGACTATCTTGGTTAGGAATGTGGTTTAAAAATAGGAAAAAGACAGAAAACAACCATTAAAAAAAGGAAACAGGCAACTACTTAGTTGGATTGAGGTACCTCCGTATGTATGCAGGTGGTGGAGCACTGGAACAGCTCCACAGGGAAGCAGTCATGGCACCGAGTCTGCCAAAATTCAAGAAGCATTTAGACAATGCCCTCAGTCACATGGTGTGAATGTTGGGGATGTCCTGTGTAGGGACAGGAGTTGGACTTGAAGATCCTTTTGGGTCCCTTCCAACTCAGGTAGTTCTATGATTGTATGACTCTCTGCATATCTTTGCAGCCTTCAGTGCAGCATCACACTTTCACTGCCTTCAGAATGTCATTCCTCTCTCTGGTGCCGCGGGCAATGGCTGTGTCCCTGCTGTAGGGGAGGCATCTCCCAAGGCAGGGTGTTACCCCCAAAGCTGTCCTGCCTGAAGGTATGGGAGAAGGCTGTCTCCTGCCTGGTTTGTGGACATAGCCGTCTGGGGCTGATCCAGGCTGGGGCTGGGCATGGCCTGTCCTTTTTCTGCACAAAAATTCAAGTCCAAACACTTCTTTGACCTTGCCTTTGGTGTAATTATGTTTTAGGGCTTTCTACTTGAACACCAGAGCAGCATTTCAAAGATGTGCTCTATTTCTGCGTGGAGGCAAGGCCCTGTGGTGCCTGAAGCCACCACTCCACTATGTCTCTGTCCCCGTCACCTCTCTTTTTGAAATCTGCATCCTGTTCTCTATAAAACAGTGCAACACCTGTTCATCATCCCATGCCTTCAGAGATTTTTTTTCCCCCTGGTTAACTTTTTGAGTAGTAGCTTATTTAACATGGTGCTTGTGAGTCTTTGATAGTGTGAGGTTGGAAATCATCGCACAAAGAGTGTAACTCCCAGCAACCTGAACTCTGCTTTTAACACAAAGCAACATTGGCTTTATCAGAAGATTTATTGTTTCTACCTGCTGTTTAGAATCTTTTTGTTTCCCTTTTGCCAATACATTCCTTATGTTTCTTTCATCAACTGCCTTTCAAGAGAGGAAAGAATATAGCTTTCTTCCTTCAGAAGTACACTGTCCAGACAAATCCACTTTGCCCTAGAAATTCCTATTTAGGGTCAAATTTCTTTCCTGGATCCTTGATTAGTGACTTTCAGAAAAATCAATGGAAGCTGCTTTCAGGTCTTTAATATCTGGCCCTGCTGAAGGTAAAACAATCTTCCTTTTTTGAAGAAAATATTTCAAATATTCAAGCTAACTAGAATCTTGATTTTCCATTCACTTTCAAAGAAACAGAGAAGTACCGTTAAGTATAATGACTTCAGACTTCTTTCAAACAATTAAAGAAATAAGAAAACAAGATGGTTGAACTAAATGACCTTCATGGATTTTTCCAACACAAATCATTCTATGAATCTATCATTCTATGATTCTATGATTCTGTCATTCTGTGATTGTTTTGAGCCCTTAGTTTTGAAAAAAAAAAATCTCTCAACATTGGTTGCATGAGGAAACAAAACTTGGGATGTGTTTTCTGTGGGGAAAATGTTGCAGCTTTTCACAAGGATAAAATATATACCCACATCTATATATACGTATTTCACAGATGTAATATATATAGTGAAATTTATATACTTGAAATGAATACCAGCATAGTCAAATATGGTATTCAAATTCAAGTGACTCTTTTATGTGTCATAAACATACCAGTTCCACTACCCAAGTGTAACTTTCACATACATTTCATGAAAAATACTCAAAAGCTTTGAAAAAGCCCAGGGTAATGAAAAATTCTGTTACAATACTGTCTTTGGGCTACTCAGAATATGTAGTCCTTGCACATAAAATAAACATGCAAAAAAAAACCAGTAAGGGAAAAATAGATTTTTAAACTGGATTTTGATATATATTTGGCGATATGTCAATGAAGAAAATACTACTCAAATGTGTGAATTGTTCGCTAAAAAATAAGACCATTGTCCTCAGCAAAACAACTGTTCAATAAAGGTTCAGTACCTAAAAGGACTTTAGTTGCAAGGGAAAAATTATTTAAAAGCACTTAAATTCTATGCGTTTCGAAATCAAGTAGTTTGAGTAGTTCTTTTCCTTATTCACATGCCAACACGCTTTGCTAAATTAGCATATAATGCTTTCAAAATTTATGGCCAGGTTTCTTTGGCTGCTGTAAGGTCAGGATTTCAAGTTGCTTTACTGCGTACATGTTAAACATTTTTACCAAGACTGATACAGCAAAGCTAGTGCAGAACTTTGGAGGAATGATCTAAATATCTTCTGCCTTCTGCATTGTTAGCAAAGGTGCTGGGAAGCATTCCCAGAACATGGTCTTTGCACTGAATAAAATTTTAAGTAGCAGAAGAAAGTCCTGATCCATTTTAAGATGTTAGATACTAAGGTGCTCACTGTTCAGACTTCTAAGGTGAACACCTTTGGTATAAAAGATAGCAAGAGGTACATCGCATGAGAATTTTAGAAGTGTATAGTAAAGGATTATTTTTAAATATAATTATTTTTAAAGGATAAAATGAGTGTTTCAATACTTCCTTTTTTAAAAAACCTATAAATATCTGACATTTCATCCCAATAATCAAAAATATCAATACAATCTGAGAGAAGAAAAGGGATTTTGGTATTTGAACAAATTATCCTGAATCTTCTTTAAAATTTTTAAAGAAAGAGTATTGAAAATATTAGAAACAGGGCAAATGATTTTCCGGATTTGCTTATGGAAATGAGTAAAGAGCTGAATCTACCCAGAACATTTTCAGTGGTTAAAAAACAGCTGAATTTATTAAGTGACATTTGGAATATGACTAGGAAAAGTCAGCTATTCCCTTCATTTGTTAAGAAAAATTATAACTGCATGCTGTTTGTTCTCAAGGCTGCTGTGTGAACAAGTGCACATTAAAAAAAAAAAAAAGGAACAATAATAAAATATCTTGCACAACAGAATGTCAAATAGCAGCAGCAAAAATTAAGTAGCCTGTCAAGTTGTCATACAGTTAAGAAGTATTGTAAAATTAACAGAAATACACAACCGTCATTGATATACAGAGATACGCACCAGAAGATGCTTGACTGATGGGAAAAGCAGATTTTTTAAAGAAATGATGCACAAAATTTGCAAGAGTAGTTAGTGTATGGGTGTAGTGCAAGATGCCCTTATCACTCTGTCTACTCACCTAGATGACTTCAATTAGCCACATCCTATACTTGGAGGGTGTCACATTCTTTCAAGATGATGGAAAAGCTGGGGATGGCACTGGAATCTGTTTTAGCAATGTTTTGAATGCACAAACCTCTGTTCACCAGAGTGGGTTACAGATGAGGGAACTGGTCATCAGGAAATCACACTTGAGAGCAGGATGCTTCTTCCCTTACCACTATCGCAGCAAAGGAACAAATATGACCTGTGTTACTCTTCTTGATTTTGGTTTGGAAGACACAGGGTGGAAGTGAGTACTTCCCAGTAAATTGAATTTGTATTCCCAAAAATTAGTGCAACGTGTCACTCTAGTTTAGACCTCAGTGTGACAGCTCAAATCACACCACTGGGAGCAGACAGTTGCCTCAGGGCAAGGGAGAGGGGAGGTTGCATCAGACAGAATCTGTCCTTTTCCTCAGATGTGGGATGAAGTCATATTTCAAGAGCTCTCAAATTTCAGATAAACTTTTCTATAACTGTTCTAGAGTCACAGATGCAGTTATGAAGTGTAAAATCTGAACCTGTGTCCATGCTCAGTGTCTGCAGGATAATATGGAAATAAGGAATCCAAACTGAACTTTAATCAGTGGTAGAGAAGGGGCAGTCCAGGTTAGGAATCTGGGCAGACAAGGACATTGCTGGACATGAGGATGCAAAAATTGGCAATGAGGGAAAGTACATGCTGGGTTTCAAATAAAGCAGATGTTAGGAGTTAAAAAGAAGAGACTTATTTTCTGTTTTACCTGGGGTAATTTGGGAGAAAATCCCTCCTTTATGATAATTCCACTAGTTTCTCTTATTTATAACGTACAACAAAGTAGATATTACATAACTTGAGATTGACCACTGGCTGAATGATGAGCTGAAGAGATGTTTCTTGGACGGATGTCAGCTTCTTCAAGAATACTTCATAACATGGCCACCTTTGCATTAGTTTAGCAAAATTGTATATGAAACAGCTTTCACGAGCATCCTCTGTTTCTGCTGGCTGACTGGAGAAAACTAGATTCATGCAGGTGCACTGTCCTCGTGGTGATCACGTGGTCTGATGCAATGCCTCCTTCCCCCTCATGTTGGAGCAGGGTGCTTGGGTGGGTGGCATCCTAAGGTGAGTGCCACCCCATGGCAACTCCAGAAGGAGAATGACAAAGAAATGGTCTTGAAAATAATCTGAGTTTGTAAACCCGCATTGCTTATTTCTTTAAACTCTCTCATAGCTTCTTTTCCCACACATGGAATCATGTTACTCAGTCAGGCATTGTAAAACAAACAAACAAAATAACACCAAACAAAACACAAAAGAATAGAGAAAAAAAAAGGAAAACCAGCTGAGGCTATGAATCTGAACACTTTATTATGAATAACATATGCTATTGGGGTCAGAAAGCAAAAGGTTGGATTTCTCTCTCTTAGAATATTTATTACAGAAATTAAATCACTGTTTTTATCTCTAGTTTGGGGAACACACTTGCAGAAAATATGAGTTCACTTCTTTTGCTGTCTACCAGAATGATAATGTCCTATTTCATTTTCCTGTTAAAGTATTACTTTTCTTGTGATTATAGCTGTGTCAAAGTGTACTTTCTTTGAGCATGCAGAAGGAGCGTAATATCATTTTATGAAATGAGAAAAATTCTGAAGTTATTTGAATTGTGCGATCCATTATAATGTAATATGTAGCCTGATGCAGTGGCTTAGGGCTAGCTTCTTCTATAGCCTGAAAGTCTTGTAAATACTTGCCCCTGTGACACAGTTTCAGGCCCTGTAATGCAGCAGTGGTGCTTGTAGTAATTTAGATCTTATTACTCAGAATTCTAAGGGGATTTTTTATTTCCCATTTCCACCATTTGTTCTTTCCTATAGTGTATCATTAAGAAAATTTTCAAGTGCACGGCTTTAAAAATATTTAGAAATTTAAAAAAAATCTTCTGTATATTCTGAATGTTCTTGTGTAAACACTCATAGAAAATGAAGAGTGACAGTACTGGAGATTTTGAAGAGCAATTAATGATGATGAGGCAAAATTTTGGATTTACTCACTTTAACAGCAAAATTCCCAGTGGAATTCCCTCTGGTTCTTCCGACAGGATATTTATAGTTCCTGTATTTTTATGTCATCTGTTTTAACACTTATAAAGGAATGAATAACTTTGTGAATGTCTAAATTCAAGAGTGGATGATAGTAGCTCAGCCAGGCTTGTGCAGATGAGACTGATGTTATGGAATTGAGCTGAGGGAAGAAAGCAGACATGTTATTAAGAGGATATTTTTAAGCAACTGAAGTCTGCACACTGGAGCAGTGTTGTAGCTGAGCTCTTTTTAAGACATGAAAAAGCCTCAGGAACCCCATAGTCTTTCCTGAGTCACAGCTCTGATGTTAGCACGCCGACACAGACCTGAGTATTTCACTGCCAGACAATTACAGAGATAATGAGTGGTGGCTGGGTATGAGTGTAGGAATTGACCAGCAGCCTGAACAAGAAGATACCTAGTGGCTTCTGATGGATTTCCAGACACTGATCTAAAAATACTATAAAAAGCTTCAAATTACATTAGACCCTTCAATTGTCTGGGTGGCCTCTACTAAAGTTATCCTATACCAACTCAGTCCATTTATGTGCTGGAGCCTGAGAAGTTCCTTAATCAGGTTTATTGTCTTTTGGTTAGATAAAATACTTTGCCATGACACATTTCTTTGAAAAAAAAAATTCTTTTTAAGTTTGAGGGCCAGAAATATCACATAAGTAATATATACATCTATTAATACTTGATTTTCCAGTCGGACAAAATCTTCAAGCTAGGTCTCAGAATTTAAAAAAAAACCCAAAATAATGATAAGAAGACAAGTAAAATCAACACGGGAGAAGTGCAATCCTCCAGTTGAATCTTATTAACTGTATATCATTATATCCAGTGCATGATAATATTAATATATCACAATATATCATAATGGATCAAAGAAGTGCATATGTGTGCACTTTAACCCTAAGCTTAATTGCACCCTAGCCATAAGTTAATGTAAGAATCCAGGTTCTGGCTGACTTTCCATTAAAAAAATATAATTATACTCTTTGTAAGCATGAATCTCATTCCAAAAGAAAACTGTATGGGACGACCTAAAATGATTTTAACTTCCTTTTACAGAAAAGGAATTTATGTTTCAGAAATAAAACCAAGAAGTATTCTTCTTGTTGTTGATTAGCGGCATGCAGAAACTACAGTGAACAGCAAGTATCCTAGTCATCTATCCTAATTAAAATTTAAATTGAAAACTGGATTCTAATGAAGAGGAGCTTAGTGCTGGTCTTGAGGGATCTCCTGTCTGTGAGCAAAGGAAAAAAGTGCACAAAGACAAGAGAGATTTCACTTAGACGTTTACTTGATGTATGCTGTGTTCCAATAAAAAGGGAAGTACACACCACCCTTTTATTGAACAAATGCAGGCACAGTTGCTCTTTGTGGTCCTGCAATCTACTGAGAAAATATTTCTAAGTCTAGCAGAGGAGCAAAAAGTGACAAGGAAGCAATATGATCCTATAATTTTGCCCACCCTAGCAAAGATGTAATACTATTATCACTTCTGGATTGTTTGACTGCTCCGCTCTGCCAAGCCCACCCAAACCGCTGATAAGAACATATCTTCCTAAACCTGCACCTGCTCAGACGTGAGCGTCTGAAGGGTCAACATTTTCTGAACAGCTACAAAGAGTACTGAAGGAAGCACAAAACAAGCTCTTCAACACACTTTTGGTCTGAAAACACCAGAACATTTGCTTTTGCTCTTTAAAATGATGTTTAAATGTGCTACAAAATGTAATAAAACCAAAAATCCAACAAACTCTTAAGCTAATAAGTTGTCCCATACCTTGGAAAATTCCCTATACATCAAGTGATAACTCACTAAATGAATGGAAATGCTAAAGCCATAGCATCTTCCAGAAATAGCCATGTGTCTCTAAAGGTCTAGTACAAGATAATGGAGAATACAGTAAGCACTGAATTTTTTAAGCCTCTTTCTCTTCTGCCTCAAAGGTAGAAATTTAAATGAATGGTTATAACTTAATTCAATGTCAATACCTTCTACAAAGGGTTTCTGGCGGTTGTGATTTGAAAAGAAAGAAAAAAAATCAGAAAAATGTAGGAGCTGTAAAAAAATCAACCAGATCACCCCAGTTTATACAAGAAAATACGTCATGCCATAATTCCCTATATGGATATTTAGTTATACTTTGTGCAAGTGTAATGAATTACCTTCTAAATAATGAAAAAGACCCCAACAAAACCCAGAGCTCTCATATATTGCAGATGCCTCTTTGCAGGCCTGTTTTTTGTTTTTTTGTGACCCCCCTCCTCAGCAAGGTAATAAATGTGGTATTACAACAGACTCTCTCCCTGGCTGTGAGCTTTCTGTAGATGAAAATTAACTCCTGTCCTTCAAAACACTGTGAGTGGCAGGTTGCATACCAGTGTGGAAGAGAAATCTTGCCGCTAATCTGTCATGAACAAAATACAATGTCTCCCCACAACCTCCCTTTGTCACTGTGTTCAGCAGGTTGCAACCACAATATATCTCTGGCTGCATTTATGGTAGAGAATACAGAAAGCATAATAAAATCACAAAGATAGATTTGGCATAGGTGACCGGTTAAATTTGATTGAAATGTACTGGAGTTGTACTTTTTTTCATTTAACAGTAAGCTTCAGTCAATATTGTTTAATGTCAACACTGTTAATGAAGTTTTCAAGCTTGTCACTTCTGTTGAATACCAACTTTGCTAAGAAACTGATACTGCAATTACCTCCAGCTCTATACGATTAAATTCATCAAAGCACACTAAGGTCCCAGATCATGTCAGACCTTTGAAGGATTTCCCCATGGATTTGTAGTCTCATCATCAGAATAGTTCAACACAATGCACTGCCAAAAGAAAAGAGATTAAAAAGATCCTTTTTGTTGTTGTTTAAAATGTATATAATTTGGCAACATTTGCTGTCTGTAATTCAGCCTCCATCACAGCTCCCTCCCCAGCCCCAGAATTTCCCCTTATTTATCTGATCTAAGTCTGTAACATAAAAGCAGCTCATACGGTTCTTAACTAACTCGATCTTTCATAGTAGTATGTGAAATGCATTTACACACAATTTAAAAAATAAATCTCTAACAGCAGGAAGACAAAGTTAAAAGAGGACCAGCAGCAGTTTCATGTCCACCCAACTCCCGCAATGGAATATGCTTCTCAGGATCCCTCAGCGAAGAATCAATTCTTTTAAAGAAGTGTTGTCACTTTCAGGAAAAAAAAAAAAAAAAAAAAGATGCAAAATCCATCCAAAACTAGCAAGTAGGTGAGGAGGGAGTGTTTCTTGGTTGAAAAAGTCAGAAAAAAAGTTCCTGGATTCCTCTCCTCTCTCTTGCCAAGGTAAGGAAACCCTTTCAGGATGAGGTGACTGCTCTCATCACAAGGTGATGGGACAAGAGCTAACCTCCTGCTCCTCCATCCCCAAAGTCTTCCTGTCTTACTGGACTGCCTGACAGCCTAAGAAGGGCCAAGCGTCCTGAGATGACCCCAATTCCAGCTGTGCAGCACAGGGTGGGTTCTTCTTTGGGCACACCTTGGGCTGGAAGCCTTTCCTTGGCAGGCTGGAGGTGACACACCAGCAGTGTAGCAACCCAGATATTGCCTGAAGTTTTGAAGTCATTGATTTTGCACCACATTATTTATACTATCCTGGTAATGAATACGAACCATCTCCTGTAGGCCAAGTAGGAGAAAACACGGCCTACAGATGTGGTTTTGTGAAAATTAAAATATCTATGAAAACAAAGACAGAAGACAAAATAAACCCCTTAAAAATAAGCATACTGTTTTACACTGTGCTCAACACACGTTCACTATGCTGCTGTAGCTGGGTTGAAGAGTGTGGGGGGTAAAAAGGTGAATGCTGTTCCGCTGGTGTCAAAGTTATTTTGACAACACACAGTGTGGTCCAGAGAAAAGCACACTGTTTGCTTAGCATGCATATACTATCTAGAATAAAATTCTCAAATACATCCACAGAAAAGTGACATTATAAGAAAAACAAGGTTTTAAGTCTACATTGCAATGGTCTACATTGTAGACAATGTTGTGATTTCAAGACAGATAGATATAAACTCTTCAGCAAGTAACCACCACTTTTGATTTGGTGAATGGGCAATGCAGAAGGATATCCAGTGGAACTGCAGAGGAGTTATTTCCTCCTGACTTCCCACTGGTTACACTTGCCTCCCCAGGCTGTGCACATAAATAAAACACATCTAAAATTCTTGGGTTTATACTTGAAGGTAAATGAAGTAGAGAGACTTCAGGAGATAGATCACCTTTGGAACCGTCAGGCTACAGCTCATACAGACACAGAAAACACTAAGCAGGGTTTCCCCTACCACTCTCAGGAACCTCAGGAACCTCAGCTCAAAGGCAGATTACATAAATAGGAGATGCAGGAACAGCCCAAATGGGTCACACTAGTGGCCCCTCTAATCCACCAGAGGTTAATCTTTGCACATGAGCCAGTAAAGTCTATTTGAGCCATCTTTGGGACTGAGACAGAGATGTAGCAAAGCAAACAAGCCACCATACGTACTAACAGGAGATACTTGATTAGGTCACAACATTTTGGGGGGTTGGGCCTATTCAAAATAGGCTCGGAGATGAGACAAGGAAGAGAATAATGGAAAAAAATCAGTGATTATCTTAGACATCTGCATACCAATACACAAGTATTTAGAACAAACAAGAGAAGATTGAAGTCTTCATAAATTATCAAAATTATTGCTTACATGGCCTACATCACGTTTGCTCAAGATGTAGAGGTAGAAGAAAAAGGAAAGCTGCAATATTTCAAATATTAAGGACATATTTATTTGATCTGATATGCCAGAATGCGGAGGGCTTTTGAGAAGCTGAAGAGCTCTTGAATAATGATCAAACGAAAATACATGTGAAGTGGAACCTATCAAAGTTCACCAAGACCAGATGATCTGGTGGAAGAGACTTTTACAAACTATAAGCCTAATCACTTCAATGAAAGGACTTGGTGACATCAAACATTTCAGCTATACAAACAACTAATGGAAACTGGATATACGGAGACACAGAATCCCATTCTTCTTCCGATGTTCTGGCAACAACTACTGAATACAGAGCACAGAAAAACTTCTAGAAACAGAGTGTTTCTATATTTAATTCTAACTAATGGTATGAGTCATTTGAAAACCTGAATATAGCAAAGAACTCATGAACATCATTATGGAGACAGAACAACAAAACAGAAACAAATGGACTTCAAGATAGTGATAACCTCAAAATATAGTCTGCTCAGTTCTCCAGGAACTAAGTTCAAATGGAAAAATTGTCAAGGAGAAATGGCAGTTCCTCGACATGACTGTTCTATGGACACAAGTAAAAACAATAATAATGAGAAACTAAAGAGAGAGTTCAGTAAACAATAACCTTTTCACTTAACAGGAATATCTGAAGACACACAAGAGGCAAAAATTATGTCAACTTACAGACAGGCTCACAGAAATAGCAAAAATTATAGAGAGATAGATTCACAAAAGCATGAAATGAGATACAACTATGAAGTGATGTGGTACATAGCTAGAAATCATTCAAGAACATTAGTAATACTAAGAGATGAAAAAAAAGTGTTGAAACACAAATTGCAAAGGAAAAATTACGAAGAGGTAGTGATGAGAAGACAAAAGCTCATGGCTTTTTTTGTATCTCTCTTTACTAGAAAGGCCGGCTACAATATGGCAGCCAGCAATATCAATCACAGAGGAGTAATGCCTCAGGGTAACGCAGACAAATGAGAGGTTAAAAAGCAATCAGCTCAATTATTGTATTTAAACACCTGATTGAAGCTATGTCAGAGTCATTACCCGCTATTTTTGAGGAATCATAGGTGACTAACAATAGGTTAGAAAACTGGGAAGATCCAACAGAAAGCTGATATTTATACAGGAGGAATCAGAGAACTACAGACTTGATTTCAAATCCTGAAAAAGCAGTGAAACAAACAATTAAACAAAGGACTTTTCATAAGCTCTGAAAAGGAAACAATATAAGCAATAGTCTGAGTTGATTTGTCAGAAACAATCACATCAAAACTAATTTCTTCCTGTGACAGAAGAATGACTAGTGGGTATGGAGGCTATAGTAGATGTCACATACTTTCTCTTCAGTAAGGCTTTTGACATAGTCTCATGGGAAAACTAAGGAAAATTGTTCTATGCGAAATTACTTCAGACTGGGTATAACTGCTGGAAAAACACAGTTTAAATGTAGCTACCAGTGCTTGATTATCAAACAGAGGACTGTATCAAGCAGGGCTCTGTATTGCATTGCACCTGAGTCTACTATTCTCTTATATTTCCATCAGACAACCCCACAACAGAACAGAGTGCAAAAATTAAAAAGCACATCATCTTACTCACGTGAATAACCAAAGTCCTGTTGTTTCAAAAATGCTGTCATAAGAGGCCAACAAGCATAGAGAGATGGTCATGAAACAATAATTCAGTACTAAAGAATCTCCAGCTAAAATGCTGTGCTGAGTTTTGGAGAAACTCATGAAAACTGTAGGCTACTGGAGAGCATCTGGAAAGAGAAATCAGGATGTTTTATAATGGATCATTTCATGGAACTAAAAGAGACATGGCAAGCACCAAAACCAAAGAAAATTCTCTAATTTGTGATGGAGGTGGGTAAGCAGGCTATGGAATGTCCACACTTTGGTCTCAAAGACAGATAGATGTTTATGAGGATACATGGCTTTGTTGGTCTGTCAAAGAGAGACACAGAAGGATGATCTTTTCTCAGCCTGTCTTTTCACATGATTCTAAAATCACAGAAAGGTGAAAGACATATGGGGCAATCTCTGGCAACAGAAGTTTGTATCTAGCATTGTCACTCTTAAGGAAGCAGGCACAGTGCAGGGCCATGAAAACATACCTGAACTCTCTGTAAACATAGTAGTCTTAAGTGCCTGGAGTGACAGAGTGCAATTATGGGTGAGATGGTTACTCACCTCTTGGTTAGTCAGTTCTGTCATATCTGCACAGCATTCCATCCTGCAATAGAGAAGTCCCTGGCAGCTGATTCATGCCCACCAACTTCAGTTTCCATAATTCCAGTTAGTAAGAAGTGTGTAAAAAAGGCATCCTCTCTGGAGGTATAATGGAGGTTCCCTTTGCCCATGCCAATGTTGAATTCCTGTGGCAGCTCCTAGGATCTGAAATTATCTTTAGTGACTAAAAATAAAATCAAGTGACTGGCACTGTGTTGCTGTGTCATATGTGCTGCAGAAAGCTGTGTTCTCATAGCCAGAAAGAGTTCATTTATCTGGAGACAAGGCGGAAAGCTGACTAGAGATTTTTACCCCTCACAGAAGTAGTAGCACCAAACATACTTATGAAGGGGCCTTAAACGACTCCTTGGAAAAGTCTCAGCTAGCAAAAATATTTAATCCTGAGCATCATATGATATTATTGGGAAATTCCACATTTCAGTTCTTCGACTTTCTAATGAAGTAACTTCCCCTGCACTGTTCATATGATTGTATCACTTGAACCAGCAATCTCTCTCTCAAAACCCTTTCAGCATATGCTTTGTCTCTCTCTCTCCCTCTTTCTCATTGTTTTCTCCCTGTATTGTAAAGACTCCTCTGGCTTCTTAGTTTTTCCCTTTATGTAAAGCCTCTAGCCTCTTTTCAGGTTGAGGAAGCTGAAAGAGTTGTGCCATTTTTTGCCCTGCTCAACAGTTGACATCCTCTTAAATGTTAAATCTTTGCTGTTGTTGAGCAAGAAGGGCTGAACAGTTGAAGTATGTTTGCCAGGAACTGGAAAAGCAAATTGCTGAGCACAGACATTGCTGTTCTTCAGTAACAACATTTGGCTCTTACTTCGGACCACCAGTCTATGACTCTCCTCACAATTTTCCATGAAGTACAGGCTGAGAGAAACAGCAGAGCATCACAGGCAAGTCAAGAAACTCCTATCCCTGAGAAGCCAGCACTAGTCTGAATGGGTAAACAAGAACTTGTAACAAGGATTTCAGTAATGTGCTGGGGCACTGCACTAGTAGTTAATGCAAAAGTATTTTGTTTAATCAATAGAAATAGACGTGCTCTTAAGTCAAAATTAGCTAGAAATTAGAAAGCAGCCATGGGATTTTTTTGCTATTACTATATGTCTATATTGGGACCTCTTTCTTTTCATTTGCATGGCTTATACACTTAAGAGATATTCATAACCAAATCCTCCCTCTCCTGCACATTTATTTTCTTAATGAAAATATACAGTAATTTGTTGCTTGAGAAGCATTGAGCATTTACCTGTCAGATACAAGAATTTTAGATCATTTCCTTATGTCCTTATTTCTTTATTCCTTTCTACTTTTTCTTTATGATTTAAGAAGATCAAAAACTATCAACAAAAGATATCTAAGTGTCATCTGAATGTATTATTTTAAAAGTCACATTACTATGTGTTCCCAGCAAATACTAATAATTATTTTTATGCGTAATAAAAATATATAGATACAAAACATTATATACAGAGAAATACAGCAATGAAAAATATCCTTCTGGGATTTATACTGTTATTGTCTCAATGAAATTCAGATCCTCTTTTCTCCACTAATTCAGCAGTACACAAAACCAGAATCTTTCCAGTCCCACACTGTGCCTCAGAAATGCATGTGTACACAGACTGGGTTTCTTTAATCAGTGAAGTTCACCCTGCAATTTTCTCTCCCCATTGCTACCCCCTTGAGCAACGGCTTAAGAAAGAAAGAAAGAAAGAAAGAAAGAAAGAAAGAAAGAAAGAAAGAAAGAAAGAAAGAAATTCAGCTACTCTCCAAGTTGAGTGCAGCCAGACACCCCCTCTCTAGGTCTTTAGCCATGCTGACTCCAGTGACTCACGTACTTGTAATTATGTGCACACAGGGAATCTACATCCTTAATTTGGTTTTTTGTCCCCTGTGGTGTTTAAATCATAAGGCTCTTTTTTTTTTTAACCTGCTCGGTGTTCTAGTCTGGTCTTAGCAAGCTTCTCTTTTCCTTGTTCTCGCTGGCTTCTCAGGTGCTCCAACAAAGTATAAGGCTCCCACCAGAATTCTTAAAGAAGAAATATTTCCAGGCTAAGTATACTATATTAATAAATGAAATCCAACCTTTTAAAAATTACACTGTCAGAAAAACCCATTAGGCTGTAAAAGAGTTGTAGTAAACATTAGATTTTAATATCTACTGCTGCTTAGATTTTTCTGAACTGAAAATCCCCAGTGAGCACTTAAAACTTCATTACTACGTTGAAAGGTTGTGAAAGGCTATTTAAAGGTTTTCAATTTTGTTGAAGTCTAGAGATTATTACAGCTTCAAAGAATACAAACCCTAATATTACATGGAATGAAAGGAATCAAATTTATGTTCTCATCTCCCCTGTAGTTTAATCCAGTTCTATTAGATTCAATGGAGAAAATTAGGGCAGATCGGAACTTTTGGAGGGCTGATGAAAAATAATATTTGGTCATTGTAGAAAATATTTCTGTCTATTACTCACACCCTAAAGGATATTCTCATCTCTTGGTCCCACAGTCACAACTCATAGTGTTACCAGCCTTCTGCTCAGAAACCCATGGGCCGTGACTTGTGTCAGACTCGTACCAAAATGTCCAGAATTAGACAAGAAAAATGAGGATATCTGACTCCATCTCAACATCTATAATTTGATATGCAGGCTTTCATTATAAATATTTTGAGCTGCTTTCCTCCTTTACTTAATTTTGAAAGGAATATTGGGTGACTCAAATGTTATGGGCTATCTATCATCATAGAAGACCACTGTAATGGAAGCCGACCAAACAGCATAGCGCAAATTATGATAAAGAACTTCTGTACTCATCCACTGAGCAGTCCATCAGACTCCAGGTATGGTCAGTTGCAAACACTAAATGTAAAATCATGTGCTTGGCGTGCAGCTGTAGCTGTGTAAAGAGCTCTTCCAGACTCCTTGGACTGGAGAGATTGCCAGCCCATTTCTTTTAATTTAGGTGCTCTATCCATCTCAGGATCTCACAACTAAAAGGGATAGGGACCCAAACAGAGAGATTTTCATTAAATTGTATTGGCTTATTATGAAATAATACCTCCTTTACCTGAATGTCTCTGTGATAGCATTTCTACCTTGAGCCAACACACTGCTGTTTATTTTAAAACATACCTGGTATTAATGGCTTAGATACCTGTACAGAACCCTAATTGTATTGACCTAAAATCCTGGAGGAAAAAAAAAAAAAAAGAAAGAAAACAGCCAAACAGTACTCTGCATTTGAAAAATCCCACTTTTAACATATCTATGAATTAAAATAATACCCTTAGTAGAGACAGAGTCTCTGCAAAAATAAATAAAATTACTATATTTCCTTTTAATGGCTGAAGCATATCACTGTCTTAGACGTAGCAGTCATGGTGTGATTGAGAAGGGGAGAACTAATAAATGGCTCAGTGATCTTTCTGCCTTCCTTTTCTTTTGGACATGGCTCCTTCACAGAGCTCTCAGTAAGACGGGTCCAGAAGATAAGCATTCCCCATCAGCAGCAGTATCCTGAAGAGGGCTTTAAATATCCGTAGCATACCTTTTACACAGTACTGTTCCTCACTCTCTTGGAGAGGTTCAGTTCTAGACTTTGTTCTTAATTAAAAAAGGAGTAAAGAGGTACTAGAAATGTTGACATCCCTAACCCTAATAAATCTTTGCTTTTGACTTTCCCCCTCATCCCTCATTTGTGTCATCTTTAAATCCTTTATTTCCTTCAGAAACCACATGATTCTTAGAGCAATGTGTGCATGAACTGACAGGAAGCACAAAGTGTTCTAGGAACTCACTGGAAAAAGTAGCTGGAAGGGACCTCCAGAGGTCTTCTAATCCAACCTCCTACTCAAAAGGGGTCCAGCGAAGGAAGACTGCTCAAGGCCTTCTCAACTTGGGTTTTAAATCTCTGGTATGGAGATACCACTGTCTCTGTAAGCCTTCACGTGTAAAATGTATATTTTTATATACGAGTATCGCCATCCATAAATACACAGAAAGATATACTGCATTTCCAACAATTACTTTTTGTCTTGAAACCCAGAAGGCATGTGAATAAGCAGAATACTACTATCAACTGTGCTCAATGAGGTATAGTGGTTTTAAGATGCAAATTGCTCTTCAAATCTTAATCTTAAATTAAATCTTAATTTCATTCACTCATCGCTAAATTTTTAAGTAAGTAGAATTTCTACCCTATGTTATAGAAGAGTTTATCATCATACTTTTATCATGTAAGAAATGCCAGAGCACAGATCCTACTTTTTCCTTTATATTTATTTAGAGAAGAGTTATGAGAATGCATTCATTTCTTAAATATTGGCATGTTTGCAGTTTTCACCATTCCTGTAAAGGTCAGTGAGTATGTTGTCAGTGGAGGAGAAGAAAATGGGTGCTCCTATGCCCAGGAAGGCAGGTGTTATTTCAATCATTCTTGCTAAGCAATTTTCATCTTCTTTTGAATTTATTACTTGTGTCAGCATCAGTGGCAATAAATCAAGCGCAAGTTGCCTGTCCGCACGGACACTTCTGTTGTCTCACAATGTGGGAAGTTAATGTAGAGGAGGAAATGATACTGTGTGGGTAATGCGGGTAAGCATTCTCCCTTGGGAAGGTTGTGAGAACAGTGTTTGTCCCAGCTGTCACGTTTTCCAGTGCAAGAGGAATGGTTTATAGGTTACCTTGGGGTCACGGACTTCTCTGCCCAGCAGCTTCTCAGTGAAGAGAATCTACTCACAAACAGCACCTTGGGACTGCAAAGAAATGCAAATTTTATATAAGCATATATAAAGTGCATGTCCTACATTATCACACATTTATCACATTGATTTTCAGTCTTCAAAAGCACTCAAAGCTTTAGTGAAGCCACAGATTTGCTCAGGTACATCTGTGTCATGCCATTGGCAGAGGCTACCAAACTAGCAGCATGTTTCTCTTTAGTTTGATCCTGACTCAGGTCTCTGCTCTTTTCCTTAGAGTCCTAAGCAAGCAGAAACCGAGTTACGAGCTTGATGACCCTCTGAGCTGTGGTCCTCTGAAGTAACTGTCTCTTGCGGAGATGCAGTGGTGGGCAAAGTCCAACCTTGAATCCAATGGGGCTCAGCAAAGTTTAGGAAAGAGCAGATGATTATAACATATATAGATGCAATGCACCTAACTTTGAAATATGTAGAAGTTTTTAGGGTTTTTTTAATGCCTCCAACAGGCTTACTTTCTTTTACAAAAAAAAAAAAAAAGCAAGAAATATCTCTGCTGACACCCTGTGATAATTTGTGAGCAAGGAACTTTGTGTTTATGCTCATATCTCCTGGTTAAACTCAGTTGAAAGACAGACAATTTCAGGCTGTTTTCCCTTTTGTTGATGGTATTTCAGAATACGTTCCCAAAATATGCATCTTACAATTAACAGGAGATAAATGGCAATAAATGCAAAATGCATCTCAGCTTTAACATCATCTTAGCTTTGTTTAAGAAGTTGTAACAGTCTGATGAAGTTTCCACTGGCTGGAAAAGTGGAAACATAATCCCCTTTTTTAAAAAGGGAGAAAAGGAAGACCTGGGGAACAACACGTCAGTCAGTCTCACTTCTGCGTCCAGGACGATGAATGAAGCAGATCATCCTGGAAACTGTGCTGGCACAAGGAAAATAAGGAGGTGACTGGTGACCTCCAACATGGCTTCAGTAAGTGCGAATCATGCCTGACAATTTTGTTGGCCTTCTACAACGGGGTTGCAGATTTGGTAGGTGAGGGAAGAGCAACTGATATCATCTACGTGAACTTCTGCAAAGCATTTTGCACCAACATCCTTATATCTAAATTGGAGAGACATGGATTTTATGAATGGACTACTTGATGGATAAGGAGTTGGCTGGATAGTCGTACTCAAAGAGTTACTGTTAACAGATCAAGTATCCAAGCGGACACCGGTGATGAGTGGCATTCCTCAGGGGTCGGTATTGGAACCAGCATTGTTTAACATCTTTATCATTGACACGGACAGTGGGATTGAGGGCACCCTCAGCAAGATTTCCAATGACACCAAGCTGTGTGGTTCAGTCAACACACTGGAGGGAATGGACAGGTTTGAGAGGTGGACTTGTGTGAACCTCAGGAAATTCAATGAGGTCAAGTGCAAGCTGCTGCACACGGTCCGGGCAATCCCAAGCACAACTACAGGCTGAGTGGAGAATGGATTGAGAGCAGCCCTGGGGAGAGGATGTGGGGATTTTTGTGCATGAGAAGCTCAACATGACCTGGCAATGTGCTCTTACAGCCCAGAAGAAGGCTGACCATATTCTGGACTGCATCAGAAATGTGACCAGGTTGAGGGAGGTGATTTTCACCCTCTACTCTGCTCTTGTGAAACCTCACCTGGTGCACTGCATTCAGCTCCAGGGCTTCAACCATAAGAAGGACATGAACCCATTGGAGGATCATGAAGATGATCAGAGGTCTGGAGCACCTCCCATATGAGGACAGGCTGAGAGAGTTGGCATTGTTCAGCCTGGAGAAGAGAAGGCTCTGTGGAGACCTTATGGCAGCCTTCCTGTACTTAAAGAGGGCCTACAGGAAAGATGGGGAGGGACTTCTTATCACGGAGTGCAGTGATGGGGTGAGGGGTAATGGTTTTAAGTTGAAAAAAAGGAGAGTTAGATTATATAGTAGGAAGAAATTTTTTACTGTGAGAGTGGTGTGGAACTGGAACAGGTTGCCCAGAGAAGTTATAGATGTCCCATCCCTGAAAGAGTTCAAAGCCAGGCTGGATGGGGGCTTAGAACAACCTGATGCAGTAGAAGGTGTCCCTGGCCATGGCAGGGGTATAGGAACCAGTTAGTGTTAAGGTCCCTTCCAACCCAAACCGTTCTATGATTCTATGATTAGCCATGGACTGCAGCATTAACTTCATAGCTTCCTCAGAAAAAAGTGGTACATTTCTATAAAACTTCAAGTATTTCTTCAGACAGCCATAAAATAGGATGCTAACACACACACTCACACAGAGACAGGAAAACGCTGTCAACATTACTGGACTAACTCTATAATATAAAAGTCTGTGCACATTAACTTCATAAATACCCTTTACTGTGGAATCAGCAATTTCTTAACCCATCAAAATGCTTTGGGAAAGAGAGCTGTTTCCCCCATCCATAGTCAAATAGTGCTTTTAGTAAACACACCACGAGGTTTGAGAATGCATCCAAGAGGACCCTTTGGCTCTGCTTTTGGTCTAGAGCACATATTTCATTAACGCAGGGTACATATTCTCTGTGCAAGTGTTGAACAGGTTCCAGGGGATGACTTTGGGGACTGCAGCATTTAAGGGGTTAAACATATAATGATGACATACTGAAGTTCCTAATGCTAATGTTTAAATGGAATCTAGTTGATTAATGAGGTCTTTCATTTGCAGTCACTACAAAAATAATTTTTTTTTTATCTTACTTGCACAGTCTACAGTACTTTCAGACACTGGCTGCTCATTATGAATAATCACAGAGTGTTCAAGAAATAAGACTACACTGAAAATTACAAAATCCCCAAGTTATTAATGTGCAAATATTCAATGTAAAGTGAAAATTATTTAGAAAAAACACTCTGAAATGTTGTACCGTCATTTGTATAATATCACAGTGACAAAAAAAAAAGAGGGATGCAATCTTCCTTTTTATCATTTTTATAATATTTGCTACATCCAGGATTAATTTTCAAGCAAAATGTAGTCTTCCTTTTAGGCAACTGCTGCTTTGAGACTTCGAAAAAATATTTCAAGAAAACAGTTTGCTCTGTGTTAGAATATAAGTACTGTACAATTAGCTGTTGATGACATTGTAAATCTGTTTCTTAGGAAATGTATTTAATTCCTGATTTTAGAACTACTCATTAGATGTACACTAATATATATTCTACATTCTCTCAATTTCTGTTCTGACATTCAAAAATGTGCTTTTTTCCTGAAAACATATTTATACGGAATTACTGCAATAACCTATTTTGTGACCTTCTCAGTTTCAGATATTAAAACAATAACAAAGAGAAAGTAAGCATGGGAATGTGATAACATGAGACGTAACAAATTCCACACAATCAACATTTAACCTAAAGATGACTTCAAAAATAAAAAGCATCTTGTACGCAAAGAATAGGCTTGAAAGTGGGAGTCAGTCCGCAGCTGTTGAAAGCAGGCAGATTGGTATATCCCATACCTACCTCTGGAAGGAATCCATACCCTTTCCCTTGAAATAGATGATAACAATTAACTGTATGAAATTAGGCTTTTTAATGTAGGCACCTAACATCATGGTTACATTTTCCCCTTGCACTATATCTAAGGTATCCACTCCCTCAGAAAAAAAAATATTTCTAAATGATCCACTATTGGAGATGGTCTTTTCTTAGAAACAAACTCAAGAGACTAGGACTATAAGTGTGACAAGTTGTGGCGGTCAGGTGGAGATAAACAGAACAAAACAAAGATTTGGCCTGAGTATGTCATGGTTGAAGTAATGCAAGTTGCAGCCTTGAGAACAATACTGTAAAAATAATGATTTTGTTTAATATTCCCATCATGGCACTATTTGCTGGCATTTGTTTTCTTATCTGGAAGTCAGATTTTGTGTTTGACAGTATTACTTGAAGGGCCTAGGTCTAGAGCTTAGAGATTTCTAGAAGATTTTTTTAACTTCCTAGACACAATAAGTACACGCACCTTATCCTGATGCAGAGCTCCACCTTTCCACCATGCTCCTAAAGAGATACCAAAAGAAGAGAGAGGTGGGAAGGGCTGTGATTTGAAAATTGTTTTACCCTCTATAGGGTTTTGAAGGCCTTTGAAATGTGTTCTGAGTTTCATGTAATACCATTTCTTCAAAGCAATGAAAAGCTTAAATTAGTGTTGCTTGAGAACATTTCAAGACCTATTTTTCTGTAAATTAATTTCTTGCACTGTTTTCACTGCTTTGGGCTTGCAGTAATTTAATCAGAATCTGTAATCTTCTATCAGTTATGCCACCCTATAATGTTCCTTTACACTTTAATAGAATCCCTGAGCAGGCTTCTAAACTTTTGAGAGGACATATTCTAGGTGCTGCTGGTCCCAAACTTCATATTTCAGTGTCTAAGAAGCACAGAAACAATTAAAAGAGGTCAAAGTCAGCTTTAAATATTCAATTTTTCTCATCTTATGCACTAAGGATAACTTACACAGTTCTGTCACATCTCTGCAGAGATTGTTTTGAAAACATAGAGATTCTTTAGACAGGAGTATATGAAACATACTAAAAAGGAAAAAAATCCTGATTGTGCTGGCCAGTTGCACAAAAATATTGTTTCTGGTGGTAAAATTTATTTGTTGTTTATGGCAATTTACAATGGCCTTTGCTGCAAATCCTAGGCAGAATCTATCAATCTCTCTACCATAATGTAAAACAATGCTTTACTCCCCTTGTCTGACCCTGGTGCTGTAATATTTTTCTAATTAAGATCACTTTAAAATTCATTTTTTCCTCTACTTCCTCCTCCACATCCCACTCTCAATTTTCTCTCAGAATAAGAACGCTAACGTTTCTGTCTACTACCTACATAAATCAATTCATAGCAAATAGCCTAGTGTGATATCTATTAACTTGTCACCAGGGACAAAATTTATTTAAAAGTTAAGAAGTGTTTTGCAATATAAAATGCTACCCAGTGCTGCAGTAAACAGTACATGCTTCCTTAATAAAGCACTTTTTTAGGCACAATTTTCAGAAATACAATCTACCCTTACTGGAAGACTGAATGAAATTCATGTACCATGAACATCTTTTGGTGATTAGTGTCTCAAGAGTATCACTTTTCTGAGCAGCTTGCCTTGTATTATGCCAATAAAATTTTCCATTGGTTTACTGCCCCTTCCTTTTTTCTTGTTTTCCAATACAATCAATTAGATCACCTCTTTTGGATAAGGACCAAAACCAAGAACAAAGGAGATGAATAGCCTAAATAATTTTCTGATAGAAATCACAGCATGGAACTCACATAATTCCATTTTTCATTCGTGTAGGTTTTATGGGAATTTGACTTTAGTTGCACAAATATGAATATGTTTGTTAATCAAATCTGGCATGTCCAAAACTGCATAAGAAATCTGATATTTTCTAAGCAGATTTGGAAAACTCTTTTTGGAGGAAATTACTTCACTTGGTATGTGTATAAAATAAAGTAGGATAAAATATGCACTACAGCATTTATTTGCCTAGTCGCATCACTTGTATTTTTTGTTTTCCTCTGTTTATTAATATCTAGTGAGAAAGAAGAAAAAGAAGACATAAAAATCACTGCAAAATAAGAAAACAAATTACAATAAACCAGTATTTCAGCAGATGACACGCAAAAAGGAAGAAAAGAATTCATTTCCAAAGACTTATATGAATCTTTTTAAAGATAACAAGCATAAAGAATATAATTGGTATTGTATATTGAAGCTCTCTTTAAATTCTCATTCATTCGTAAAGGAGAAAACATTGCTTTATTTTTCCAGTTCCATGTACCACCCTGTGTTAACTTGTCCTCAGAGATATGTTGGATAGGTCATTTACCAATTTTGCATAAATTGGAATGTTTCAGATTTCCCTTATCTAAATATGATTCATTTAGCCACTAAAATTGCTATTGAAACCCATTTTGCATCATTAGTTGGTATTACTAAATCGTTCAGCACGCTCAGAAAATACAACCATGGGAAAACATATGTTCATGTGAAGCACTTTTGATAAACTGTTATAAAGAGAGTTCCAGTACATAAACCCATCACTTCTGCATATAAAACGAACGTTCAACAAGTAAGCCAAATCTTGATTGTATCTTTGATATCAAGGCCTCCATTTTGGCTTATTTTGCCATGTGATGATTATGACATCTGTGAAGGACCCCTTTAAACTCCTCTGCAGTCTTCTGTATAATGTGGGAAAGAGCCATTTTTGGTTTTTTGCTTTAGAAAATCCCAGTTCATGATTTCTCACCGGTGCTGGAAATAAGGAGATCTCAGGTTTTCCTCACAGCCCTCTGACCTCTGCAGCTGTGTCACAGCCCTGGGACCATGGGGTGCTTCCTGTGGCACTGAGGGGACCAAACCAGGAGCCTGCCTGCAACTTTGGAGAATTTCCCAGTTAAAAGAGCCTGGCGGATCCATCTCTTCCTTATTCCTAATAGACAAGCCAGTCAAGAACCAACTCTTTCTTACTCGTCATAGTCAAGCTAGACAGGAACCACCATGAGACGTTTTTACAAGCAAGCAGTTGCCACAGGGTTATAATTTTCCTTTGAAAATCCAGAAAAACTGTATTGCTTCTTTTCCAGAAAAAGATACAGGAGGGTCAAATCTATGCGAGCAGGCTTCTCTGACCATATGATCAAAGCTCCTTAAAATACAGCTGGGGCTCCTTTCCAGAAATTCAGTTAGTGAATTGGCACAATTTCTACCTTGCATGCTTTTGCACAAGAAAACAAAACATAAAGTATTTCCATGATACTGTCTGCACCAAAGATGTGGTCTGGCATTTGGTAGCATATCTGCTCTGGCCAGTCACCACCACATCCAACTGTCTGTTCCAATGGCTTGCTCTTGACCATGAATCACTGTGTCTCTGCTCCTGCACTTGTGTCCAGGTGATCAGGTAGGCTGGAGACACTTGATCCAACTGAAAAATAACCTGTGGAAAAAAATAAAAAAGAGTGTTTACTTTCCAGTCTGCTTCACTGTCTGCCTGGAAAAGAAACTACACCAGCACAGGACTGTGGGATGAGTAGAGAGGCATGAAACACAGGGCAAGAGACAGCAGCAGGGGTAGATACTGCTTGTGCTGGTGTGGCCACTATAAAGCTGTCCAGCACACTGTGCCTGCAGCACTCCGCCTGTCACCTATTTGGTTCTCATCATCCTCTCTCTAATTGAAGTTCTTTCTCCTTCCTCGGATTTCTCAGAAAACAATTCCTTAGTGTATAATGGCTTAAGCTCCGCTTACCGTGAATGCCTCTATTGCTTTGTGCAGAGGGAGAAGTGCCAGCACCCGCCTAAGCAGGTCAGCAGAAATAGCCTTTTTTCTGTTTGGTCAGTGGCATCAATGAGATCATAACTGCCAACAAACATTTCTGCACTGACTTGATCTATCAGCAAAACAAAGTTCCCATGAAACCAAATTATATATAGCAAAACCACTGTTGGTCTTCCTCCCTGAGAGATATCACATTTGGAAATTAATCTGGATGATCATTAAGTGCCTTTCTGACAAGGGTTAAAGATAAGTCTCTGTATCAGGTAATACATACAGGTTTTCAATGAAGCACCCTTACACAGGTAACAGAAAGGAGGTATTGAGGTCTTCATGGACACAGTACTTCCCAAATCCCTTTCCCTTGCATTACAAGGGTCATTTACAGTAGAAGAGAGGTTGCATGGTTTGGGTCCTTCAGTGTTGACAGATACGATCCTTCCAGTAACATTTTGGAAGGCAAGCTGTGTGCATTAATCAGTGCTCTAGCAGGTAGTCAACCATCAGTTTAGAAATGCTACTAGCACAGGGAGCTAATTTGAAATAGCCTTAAGAAGCAATGAGAAAATACTCGTAAACAGCACTGTCTGCAGTACCCAACTCACAGGCTTGCTAATGGGGGAACGGGTTTGCAAGTGGGATAACTCAAACAGGAACAAGTTGCTACCAAACACTGTTGAGGGATAAGATGACCCTACCTGTGTCTCTGGTCCCTCCAGCATGAAGGTGAGACAGAGACAACCCACAGCTGATGAAATGTACAGCACTATTTTACCTAATCTGTGAGTCATCAAAACAGTCTTATTCCCTGACTTCTGATGAGGATGACTCCTAGACAAAGCTGCTTATGATATGCACGTTGTGTTTGCTGGAGACTATCACCTTTCTGTACTGGCATGCAAAAAGTTGAGATATTGAAATACCACCACTGTACAAGCCTCAACAAAGCAAACAGAAAGGTTTTCTCCCTTCTAAAGGCAGAGCAGACTCAGCTGCTTAGGTGCAATTTTCATATCACATCTATTAAAACCATTGCGTCTCACTGCAGAGAGGGGTGTGGGGCAGTGAAAGAGAAGCAGTGATGCTGTGTCCGAGGAGTCATTTTAAAAGCTTCATGAATTTACTGTAACTCCACAGAGGAAGGGAGCGTTGGTAGCTGACAGGATACTCTCTGCCATTAATTAAAGCCTGTTTACTCAGGGATAATATCTTGATGCAAAGAAAGAGAATTATTTTTAGGGAGATTTCACCTTTATTGCCACTGAATGAAATTAACTTTAGCTGAATGGCTCACTTGGAAACATAAAAAAGCAAAAGCATCTTAGAGTGCCAATTACAAGCATAGGGTCTGGAATGGCTCTCACCAACAAGCAGCAGCTACTGGTCCTTGTGAAACAACTCCACAATGCCCTCTCTCTCCTCCCTGCTGTTGAATTTGCCTGCTCATGATTCTTCAAAACAGTTCATTTTACCAAACACAGAAGTAAGCAACATTAACCCACTGTCCAAGTTGGCTAAAGTTATCCATGTTCATGGCAGCCTGCCCCTTTGAGTGAAATCACTATACAATATATATTCACAGCTGTTTGCTGAGTTTTAGAGTGTATGTTTTGATGAGCTGGAGAGGCAGCTTTCCATGATGAAACAGTCAGTTCAGGGAGAGCTTTGATCTTTGCATGTCTTCCATCCAGCAAAAAGATTTTGCAAATAGTAACCTTGAAGGAAGCTGGCTTTCAGCCACGAGCAGGAAAAAGTAAATACTACATGTCAGCTGAGAATTTCATAGAGAATTTGAGGGGAAGAAGACTTTATTTTAATAGAAAGTAAATTTGTGAGAACTGAAATTTTCCTGTAATGTTTCAGTTTCCGATGTGCAAAAAGGAAATGAAACAGATTGGTTTAGGTTGGATTGATCTATGCAGAACTAATTTAGTTTGCTAAACGCAGTTAAAATATCTTGTCTCAGGACAGTTCAACATTAATCTTTCCTTGAGCTGCCACAGTGCTTCAGAGGAGCTACAGTTTATTCTCTTCTGAGAGACAGGTACGTCACAGACCACATACTTTGTGGTCCATGCAGTTTTCAAAGGACACCAGGTAAAATAAGGCCATTGCTTTGCTGAATTTGATTTTACTGTATTGCCTTTAGTTAAACCAGAAAACACAGTGAAAGTTCAGATAACAATTTAGGAATCCACCTGACTAAAGCTAAAATTCTGTTTATACCAGGGTTTGCAGAGTGCAAAAGTAGATCATGCTTGGTCCTCCAGGCAGGAGGTGAATCTCCCAACTCATTGGAAATGAGTGCCTTCTGTGGGTAGGTTTGGAGAACCAGGACAGCAATGCATAGACAACAGCTCAGATCCCTCATTGTGGATTGGGAAAACAAGCTCAAGGTCCATCGCCTAGACTTTATATTGCAATGCTTCTGTGCAGAAATTATGCCCCATGATTGCCAAAGCTGTGATTTTGTTGTTCTAAAATCTCTCTGAATTGTGCCATTCAAGAATAGAGGGAGCAGTTTTCCCCTCCAAATATCTTTGCACAGTTGGATATCTTGTCATTGAATACTTTCCTCTTTCGTTTTTTTTTTCTTTCCAGCAGTTTCCAAATTGATCACTTTCCATTCAAAAAGCTCAGGATTTTGAAGGGTTCTGTTGTAGATGTAACAACCAGTTTTCACCACTGAAAATTCAAAGGTGGAAAAGTACACACTCAGAAGTAGAGTTTCAAATTTTTATTTTCACAGAAATGCTATTTCTTTCTAGGACCCTAATGAGGAGAACCCTGTATAGGAAAAAAATGACATACACAGGTGCAAAGAAACTGCAGAATAGTTTCACCTACTACTGAAGGTATATTAATACCAGCTCATTGCTACTCCATGCTGCTGACTGAGCCAGGTTGCTCCAATTGCTCCTGCTGGAGCTCTCTCTCCCAGAGCTCTCTCTCCTGGGTAGACTGGGAGGGTAATTCACACGGGGCCTCAGCTGCCACAGAGCACTGAGAGCTGAAAACTTCCAATTGATCTTTCAATTACCTTCTATCATAAGGCTTTAAAAACACTTAGTGGTTTTTAGGAGGAGGGAGTAGCATTAAAATTTTATAAAAACCTTCTCTAGATAAATGGCAGTTCCATCATTCCAGTGATAACTTTGAATCTATAGATGTACGCTCACATACGCTCCAGCACATTGTTCACAAGATAAGAAACTTAGAGAGATAAATAATTGCTTTCTTTTTACTTCAGCTATACCACAAGAAAAGACACATACATAATGCGACAAATGCCTAAGCGGTGGATTCAGTAGAGGACACTGATTTATACCAGTGGAGAACTGAGAGCAGAGCACTCATTTTCTCTTAAGGGAGAAGATTCCTTATTTCTTTTCTAGGATTTTTTCTGTAGGCTAAATGGATCGCTAGAAATTAATTAATTATACAGGATATTTTAAAGATATTTTATTTAAACAATGACTTTTAGTTTAATCAACACCACGTGACAAGCCACATGGTACACTAGGCGGTATTACATGGTATACTAGATGGTATTAGCTGTTCATCACAAATCAAAAATGGTACTTCCCTTGCCTAACAAGTCTGCTTGCTGATATCTCACTGCAGATTTCTTTTCTAACTTCCACAATGTAGTAAATTCCTAAATTTTGTTGAGGGACTGTATATCAGAATACAGGTAAAGTGTAAAGTTAGATATTAACTTATGAGTTTGTTACCTACTTTCAAAAGACATTTATCCTATACGCCCTTAAGTCTCACCAAAAGTCAGTTGTAACTTTTAAATGTTCATTGTATTGAAAAGTAGATTTAGATGTATCTGAATTCCTTGTCTACTGCCCAATGCAAAATTAACGTTAGCAGTGAATATTGCTGTCTTATTAATTTTAAAGCTCCATCTGATCACGGCTTAATATTCTCTGTAAATTCAGCTTCATCTGCACTTATTGATTCCGAGTTTTATCCAACAATACCTCATTAATAGATATATTTACATGTCAGTCTCCCTTATGCACTGCAGTCACAAGACAGAAGTAGTTGTATCAACAACAAAATTAAAAATATAGCAAAGAACAATAACAAACCTAAAGGAGATCACTTTTAGGGGTGTAAACTTCAAATTATGCTTATCTGTTGATAACTGCTAACTTATTTTCTATTTTAGGCACCAATATTTATGGGCTTCTATTGGTGGTAAAAGAACTATGCTATAAATAGTGCTTTTCCAAAGGAGCATATTGGCAGACAGCACAGCGGGAACAATTCTGATTTCTCTTGTGTAAATACTACAGTTTATCTTGCTATGATTGTCATCTGTATGCTGATATTTTCAACTTCAAAATTTATTTCATGATTTTCACTGCATTATCCCTCACTTCAAGTCTGCTTTAATTTGCCTTCTAATTGCTTTTGATGGTATGTAAGGTGAGGAAATGAGAGCTCTTGCTGTCCCTGTACCCCGAGTTTGCAGAAATGTTTCCTACACAGGCTTGGGACAACAGGGATGCCAGCACACAGGAGATGTTATGCCAAGGGGAAGAGGACAGGATAGGTCCTGTTCTAATGTATCACTTCAGACTCCATCAGATATGAAAGGAGTCACCACAGCGGGGTTAATTGTTGTTTGAAATATCGCCTCCCAATCAAGACACCTATGCATGTGCAAGTCCAGGAAAAGTTTTACTTTGTGCTGAGGAAGCAGACAAGATAAGCACCTGAGAAAGATGAAATTTTTTTCTCTGGTTCCGAATGATTTAAAAGCTGCGGGTGTTCAACCCACAAGTCCTCTGTTCTGGTCTCCACCCCTCATAACTCCTTACAGATTCTCAAAAATGGTGCTTGAAATCACAAGGTTAAGGAAAAAAATGGTACATTTGATAGCAAATTTGAAACACTTTCCCCAAGATGTGAACTCAGACTCGAACGAGCTGGAGAGGAGATAGGGTGCCATGTTATGCATGCTGTCCTTTCTGCTCCAGGGGAAGGAGACAAGACTAAAGCTGGTTGCTCCATGGTTGCCTGGGTTAAGATGAAAATTGTTTTCAGTTTTTACTGAGACTGTAACTAAGTGAGCAAAAATAACAGAAGAAAACGCTCAGAGGAATGGGAAAAAACGTGAGAGAAGTGTCTGAAAACAGCAATCATGCCTCTGTTCTAGATCAGTCTGTGCATGAGAAGCATTTTGGCTTTGTTTCCATGATCCAATATTCCCTGAACAAAAGGGCAAATCTGCATACAAATATTATTGACTAGGATATGGGAAATCTCATCCTAACCTCTGACTGAACCAAGCAGGCTATACATCTTTTTAAACACAAAGAGGTCACCTTTGCTGAAGGAAACCACCAGCCTACTGGAAGCTCAGGGAGCGTGAGCTTTCTGTTTAGCATTTCCTTGCACCACTAGCCATTACTGGAGACATACTTTTGCATTTTGGGTATCTTTGGTCTTGCACAATGTGTCTTTTTTCTGCCTTCTTAGAGGGTCTGCAAGATTCATCCTGGATCTGAGAAGTATCTCTTAAAAAAAAAGTAAGATAAATTTAGTCAGTAAATCTTGCCTAGTTATGCAGAAAAAAAAATCCTATTTAATCAAATCTGCGTTTTACAATTAAAATGTACTTTACAAAAAGACTCATGACCAGATCTAATACCCACATTCTTGTCAGCTGCGGGTCCTTAGGGGTATCCTCAAGACGGGCTGGATGGGATTTTTCTCAACCCTGCTGAATTCTTACTTAGAAGTAGAACCCTCTTCTCATGGTCAGGACAGCACAGGAGAAGGGAAAGTAAGGAAAAGTTCAGACCACTGTGTTTTCTGCCTGAATCAAACCTTCTGTAGACCACTGAAGGCAACCACACTAGCAGCAAGTGACCCCAACAGTGCTGGAAATGGCACCTAGGAAGTAGCGGGCATGGCAGGGTGCTGGCTGTGTACCCCATGCCTATTGAAAAGCTCCTCAGGCGCTTTCTGGAGAGGTCTCCACATGGCTTTAATGTCCCTATACTGTCCCAGTGCTACAAGCTGAACACAAGGGAGCAGAGACATTGCTAACTTCTTCCCAAGACACTTCAGAAATATTTCATTGGGATCTCATAATAAACAAAAAAAATTAATCAAACTGACACCCAGTAACATTTCCTTCCCAGCATTTTCATTATTGTGGAGGGCAGGCATGACCAGACTGAACACCTGCTCAGGATCTCCAGTGCTGTATCCTGTTTTGAACAGTCAGCAGTTTGAAAAGTGCCAAGCCAGGGGCAGGAACCCAGCACTACAGAAAGTGTTCTAGGTGCCAAAGTGCACTATGTTTCTGATATATAGGATTATCACCGCTTTAAAACATACATTTTGTACACTGTTGAAGTAAAACAGCTGGAAACCCATCCTATTAAGTAAGGTTACTGGGGAAAACATTTGTATTTCATCTTTATAACTACAGAAGCAATAGGAAGTGAATAAGCTACAGTGTGAAACATTTCACTGCTGTAGTACCTGAGAAATTGAAAGGTCAGGTACTGCGAAGGATCACAATGGACTAAAGCAGGGAGAACAGCCCTCCACTACCATCCTCCATAAGCAGAGGAAGATGAACGGCCTATATATGTACTGTGTTTTATCATGACGAGGCATCATTTAAATGCCAAACTTATTTACTGAACTTACAGTTCTTTTTTATCTCTTACAAGCAATGCAAGTAAGTAATATGCCTCATATAGATTAATCCTTGTAATTCTACACTGCTTACTCGCAGAGATAACTCTCATTCACTTTGTCTTCTCATTATCTAAACAGACATGCCTTTCCTTAAGTCATCAACAGAGGTCATCACACAAATGCCCTTGTGGAATATTCATTAATCAAACAACTAATTTGAAATGGATCTTCAAAGCATTATTCATTCCCCATCATTCTTCATACATCAATTTAAATGCTTTATGTGTATAATGATTAGGTTGATGTTTAATTAATTGTGAAAATGTGAATTAAACCTAAATTACAAGACAAATTATACCACAGCACACAAAAAGCTTAATTCTCTGCCATTAAATTTCAAATTCTCAGCAAGTTTCCATGAACACCTTTGTCATCATTGCTCTGTGAGGTTATAACAGATCATTTGGCTACACTGTTTAATAAAGTTTATAGTCGTAGTGCCACTAATTTAGGTCCTCCAATGGCAGAATAAACAAAGGTTAATGCAAATACATATCACCTATTTGTAATTAAGAATAAATAGGATAGTAATTATTTGAGAGGCAGTTCAGAAAACGCAAGACAGATGGAGATAAACTAGAGATGTTCTACTTCAACTTTAGAATTTATCTAATCTCATAAAGCCCTCAGACCTAATAAGCAATTTCTCAGAGATCACCAAAGATAAGACACCATCTAGACTATGAAACATGTCTCATATATGGCAAAAGTTACTTGGTTTCAGGACAGAGTAGCATCGAAATTGTAGCACATCAGTTACATCTGTTCTATTTACAAACCAGTGGCTCTATGTTTCAACTGGATAAACCACTATTTACCTTCCTTCCTACATGTTTTCACACATTGTTGCTCTTGCAGAATGGATACTGTTTCTACATGCCATGAGGGCCTTTCATAAATGGATGGCTGCTCACAGTACTCTGCGTCCCAAAGTACTTTGGTGTGCCTTATGCTGAAATATACAAAACAACGATTCAGTAAGCTGATCTGCATAAAGGACTTCCTAAGTTTATATGTGAAAAATAATCAGATAGTTTTATGTAACAAGAATTAGGACAATTAAAAAATATCAATTTAAGTATAGTGAAATACATAGATGTATGGCATGTAATACTATATGTATATATATGTAACCAAAGGATCTGTTTATGACCAAAAAGATCCATAGCATGATGCATGATTAAAAAATAATTGTGGCATGTAAGGATCATGTCTATTTCTATTACAGAAGTAAGTATAACTTCTAAATAGTTTTATTTTCAGCTGGATATTTAATGGAGATAGGACAGAAATAAGCCATTTAGATTAAATATCTTTCTGTTCACAAAATGAATATGACAAAACTGTGCAAAAAGTATCATATTGAATTAAAACAGAATCAGGACAGGGAATGCATTTTACAGGACACCAGAGAGCAATTGGTCCCAGTGTGTCAATGCAGTAAACATGGCCATTTGTTAGCGCTGTTCTGAGCCTTGCTTACATGGACTTCACATATGCTCCACCAACAAGATCCGAAACCACATTCTTCAGGCCTATCCATACGCAATATTGCACCAAGTAAGAATTAAGGTTCCATCAGCTGCACACTGAAAGGTATTGTACGATAAGGCTGCATTATTGAATGAACGATGCCTGAATGATAAGCAGTAAGATTTGAATGGAGCTGCTCAGAATGAGGGAATTTTTTTTTTTCAAAACCCAGCATGAGCTAGTCTGAGGCACCTTTTTATTTGTATGACTCAGTAATGAGGAATGCTGTACACCTACAGCTCTCACTGACAGAATCAGATGTACACCCAGTAACAGACCAATTCTCTTAGATTTACTTTCTGTACGTAACCAAGGAAAAAAATCGACTTTTACAAAACACTGTTATTTCAACAGCAAATCCTTGAGTGCACAGACCTGGGCCACCAAAGCAATATGGATGTTAAGGATACAGACTATTAGTTAAGATGGAATTTCAGATCAAATTAATGTCAAAACACAACACAGAAGAAGCAAAATAGTCGACCAGCATTTCATTAATTTTCCTGTTAGGGAAAAGTTCAGTAGAGGTTTTCAGATGAACCAAGAGTGTTCGGTTTACTCAGATGTCTTGAATAATAAGTACCATTTTTTCCCTTTCTTTCTTTTTTTCCTTTTTCTTTCTTTTTCATTCCCTTCCAGCTGGGATAATATCTTTATGGCCTACAAGCCACCCATGCTAAGAAGAAATGTCCAAATTCCACTTCAGCACACCATAGCCCTCAGCAACTGATAAAACAACATTAAGAAACATGGTTTCATCCAAGTCAAAGCAGATAACATTCAGAAGACTTGAAATATAGCAACAGAGATTGAAGTATATATCTACTTTTCAGAGATCTATTTATGAAATTCCTAGGGGTCATACCCACAAGAAGGTGTCAAAGCTGTGGCCTGTGGTAAATAGCATATCAAAATATATTTAATAGATGATAATTCAAACCACAAAAAACTATACAGGGAAAGGATCAGAAAATGTTTCCTAGCTGGCAAGTTACTGAACAGTTGGTTTTAACAGTTTTATTATAGCTTACGGGTAAAGTCACTGCTGACTCTACAAATAAATAATTCCCCCTTTCTGTAGTAGCAGAGTTTTTTGCTCACATTAATGTTGTTAAAGTGGTAGAAAAACTACAAGTCAAGATGCAGAAGTTTCCATGAAAATGACCCTGTGGATTGTCAGACACTAATGAAGAAACAGCTTCACGTATGGCAGCAAGTTTTTAGAGGTTATTCAGAACTAATAATGATAACACTAAAATATGAGCAAAAGATAATTGATTTAGCATCAAAGTAAATCTCAGGTGGTATATCATCCCAGCTCTCAGAACTGATCATTGAAAAATACTGTATGGAATTCCATATTCGATTCTGCAGTGCCAAGTGTCTGTAACTGTAAATGGCCCATACAACAGCGATCCTATACTTTTGCTCAAAAGGTTATTCCCTCATTTTATAAGGTTGCTAGAATCAGCACAGCATTTACAAGGAGTCAGCCAGAATTTTCCAACCCCCTATTTCATAGCAATACTTCTATTTTTTAATGCCATAGAAAATTGTTTCCTGCCCATGATTCTTGGATATGCCTAATATTATATGGGAAATACTAGTACCAAACCTCATCGACATCTCTCATAGCACATCTCTCTTGCCCTGCCTATCACAACTGATTTACTCCTTACTGTGCTGCTGCCAACCTGAAGCCTGTTTCTGAGGGGTTTGGTCTCATTGCCTTTCAGTGTCACATGCTATTTTTAATAGAATATATACTCATAGGACATATATTTTCATTGCTGGAAGTTTTCATTAAGGGAACTCTGCAGATGAGTTTAGTATGCACTAGGTTTTCATTTTTACAAACACCAGAATAACGTTAGACAATGGAAAAAAATTACAGGAATTTAGTTGGGTTTTGGTTGCTGTATCCTACAGTGCTAGCAAAAGGTTTCAGGTGGGAAGGCTGTCCTTCTGTGCCTGCTCTCAGTCCATATGCTCAGAGAGGAATGATGCGTGTGGAGGAAACCTGAGCTTTGGGTATGTGTCAAAGAAATCCTCTGTGATTCTGCCTTTCATTATTGCAAAAGCCCTGTGCTGAAGTCCTTTGCGTTCTACTCAGGTTCTCTTTCTTAAATAGCTGGGTCCTGATTTTCCTTTCCTTGTGACTCTATTCTTCCCTCTATTATTTCTACTGAATCTATCTGTAAAAATACTACACAGAAAACACAAAAGCAATACACAGTCTCATTAAGCCTGGATACAAAGTCCATCATATGCAATGATGAAAACTGTGCAGAAATATTATTCTTTACATGCAGGTAACATGCTTCAAAATCCCAGACACATCTTTGCATGGCTCCCAGGATATCATTATATAGCTTCACAGTAATTAATTCAGGGCTTGTTTGCTTTGTCCTAGACTTTTTTTCTTCTTTATTTTTTTCTTTTTTTAAAGGAAAGGCTACAGGATGGTCACAATGAAAAGGGCAAAAGTCACACAGAGTCTTCTGAAAGGTCAAACCATTAAGAATTTCCTTATATCCTTGATTGTGCCTGCACTTTTGCTACTGATATCCAAAAGCTGAGTCCCAAATCTGAGCAGGAGAGTCAACTCTCCTGGTCCCACTGGACACCGCATCAGCCTCCGTTCACCTGTGTAAACAGTTCAAAATATCAAAATCCATTAATACCTCCATTAAAGCATTTCAACCTTGGTATCCTTGACTACTATTATCGAAACCCTCAAATGCCTACATTGAGAGTAGTCAAAACGACTACAGTGAGGATGTACTTGCCACCAGTCATCCAGTCATTTTGATTGTCCGTTCTAACACTTTTCCTTATTCTTTTTATTGATTTAGGAGTAAAATAATTGAGTATGTCTATATTCCTGCTATACACAGGTTATTATTGAGTAAAGATAACCATCATCAAAGCAAAATAAAAGGCCATTTTATTCTCATTTGCCCTTTGAAAAACATCTGCTTAATTAAGAGAAAAATCAGGAACAAGAGATGATGAAATAAAACTGTTGTAGCAGGAAACATTTTTGTCAGCAAGGAAAATAGCCTGTTCAGTTAGCTTTTACAGTTCAATTTTGTCAGAACTTGTCTTGCCCACAGACTACTATTTTTTCCTGGATCTCTAGGAAGATAAGTCCAGATGATGACTTGTGGAACTTCCATTTCCTACCTTTTATTCTTTAGCAAGCATTATAGAGAGACATCCTCAACAGCTTAAAGCTTCAATTCCTTTATGAGCACTATTACTTGACTTCAAAATATATTTTTCCATCACTCATCCAACATAATGTTCCAGTGTTGGTGCAATACAATAACAAAGTCTGTGGTTTAGCAGTACATTTCACATTACTTGCATTTAAAACATTTCATAGCAAAATCTACTATGTCTCAACAAAAACCCTATGGAAAATGTACTATCAGTTGACAAAGTAATTATTTGCATGGACCTTCATTCCATGAAACAGTGGAAAGTCTTTCTTTCTCTCTCTCTGTATTTCTCTGTCTTTCTCTACATCTTTTTTTTTCTTTTTAAGATAAATACATTTCAGAAGTAAGATATACCTGAAACAGAACTCTTATTTTAGTTAATCATAACCAGTAAATTGTCCTAAAGACACTGGATTTAATTTGACCCACTCAAATGTTTTGTTTTGTTTTGTTTTGTTTTTAAAAAGATGATGGGAATATTTAGTAGCTTTTGATGGTATTAAGATGGTGATTTTGGGGTACTTACTTACAATTATAACTTACCCAACCTAGCAGGAACACTTCTTTGGTTCCTTCATATAACCCAACCCCTGCTATTTTATTTTTCCCTCCAGAATATCCTTCACCAATTTTAGCTTTGATTTCTGCTACTCTGAAAACAATGTGAGACATGAATCTTTTCCAGGTTAATCAGTCAGCCTCCAAGGCTGCTCATTTTTTTTTTTTTTGTGAGATGAAATGTGAAGCTCTCTGGATCTTAAAGATGTCTCAGGACAGCCCTATGTGTGTGTGAGGACTTTCAGATCCTCAAGTGCAATACAAAGCCAAAGTCTGTGGACTGCAAACCAGTGTTAGTGCAGACACCAACTAGAGCTCATTTGCAGCTGCTCCATAGAAATGCATTATCCCTCTGATGGAGATTATGGAAACTTTTGAAAATAAGGATTCCTGGGGTTCTGTGAGGAATTCTGAGGAACAGCAATGATTCTTGAGCCAATTGCACCCTCCAGGGCATCCATCTTATTTGTATTTACACTCCTAACGTACTTGGACTGGTCATCTCAGAGCACGGTATCAACATTACTATTGCATCTGCTTTACCAATCATAGCAGACCTGGGTCTCAGCCTTAGCACCATTCTCATCCTAAAAACAGCACCTCTAGCAGATATTACCCACCCCTTGTGCCACTCGCAGGGACTGATCTTTTCACCATAAATGGTTAATGCAGTTTCCCAGCAGCGTAAGGCAACCTGACAGTCATTTAGGGATAAAAGAATGAAGCCCTGATGTGTGCCCAGTCTCAATAATCAAGGGTCAAGACTGGATGTGAACAAAGATGCACCTAGAGAAAATGCTTTTATCAGCACATTTTGATTTTAGTTCACATAGAGTAACATACTATACTGGTAGAAGATACTGTGGTGCTGGTGTAATGGAGTCTGTGCTCAGAGTTACGACTTTGGGAGACATACCCCTATCAGAGTTACAACAATTAAAAGCTGCAGTTAAGTGGAAGCCTACAGCAACACAAGCAATACACATACAGAAAAGCTGATGACGTTTTACTTTTGTGGACTTCAGGCCAGCTGGGAGTGCACAAAGGAGGATGACTGGTGCCAATACTCTGAAACAGAGTGGCAGCTCTGCTGGCCACCTCCCAACCTAATCACACACACATTTCAGCATTATCAGCACAGCTGTTTCTGCATCACACAGCAAACCTGCCTGGGGGTTAATTGGTTGAAAAATCAACCCAGAAAGAGAAGAGAAAGAGAAAGTTGTGGGGTCCTTTGCCTCAACTCACAGAGCTGTCATGTGCAAGTAGTTGAGTTGTCATTGCTGGCCAGCAGGACACTCCCTTTGGGAGTATTATCCTGCTTTGTTTTTCACCTTGGAGTCACAAGCTGTGATGCTGCTTTTTCCCCATCATAATTTTGATGCATTATATAGATGTATTGCTAGTCTCTCTCTCTAGCCAGATGCGGATCTATTTCCACTTCTGCACTATGTGTATCCCCTGTCTCAAAACAGAACATATATTTCAATTCCTTTAACACTATATAAAGAGGATTTAATCATCACATCCCATTTCACTGCTCTCTACCTGTTTGGGAAAGGGGACAGAAATTATATATCACTTTTTACACATGTTTCCCTTTAGTACTCTAGATAAAGCTTCAAGTACCTGGACGTGTGTGACAAACCTCTTAGAATATCAGCCAGAAAAACCTATACATAGTTTCAGGCAATATCCACCCCTCTTCTACTCCTCTGTTGCAGTCTAACTGCAGTATCACTTATAAAAATCACTTCTATTACAGAAACACAAGACACTGGTAATACCCTTGATTCCTCCTGCTCTCCTCCTATGTGCTACACAGGTAAGGAATGACTGATAGACTTATTCTGCTGGGGTGCCTTCCATCATTTTCAGTGCACTTTTCTGTCAGAGCTGGGTTTGGCTGAAAAGCTCTCTTTGCAGACCACAGATAAAGTCTTCAAATTGCTAACTATGGTAACATGGATATCTAGCATCAGAATTGACCTGAATAGGCTTTAAAAACCCCACAAACAGTGATAAACTGCAACAACAAAACCATAAGACTTCCAAAGCAAATGATGTGGAAATGCAGAAAGACAGGCTGCTCTTAGCTGTATTGGGAATTGGTGATTCTTTCTTTTGGAGGCTTTGTGAAGAACTTTAACAACTAATGAGTCTGAATCTCAGTCCTTCACCACATCAATCAAATCAGTGCTGCATCCTCCTGCTCTGGACTACAGTGGTTGCCTCAAACATTTACTAACAGTTGAAGAAATTTATCTTGGAATTCCTCTATACATCGTGCTATTGTTCTAATTTTGATAATTTATCTGATCTGTGATTAAAGAAATAAACCTCTGAAATTCAATGGAATATGAGAAAAGTACTTAATGGGGCAAAATCCCACCTGTACAGTGCTGAGTCTAGCAGCTGGGAGGAAGACTCTAACTTCTGCTATTAAATTCTGGGGAAAAAATCTAAAAAGATGTTATCATTATCTGTCCTGTCTCCTTTCAGCAGATAGATAACTGTCATCTACATAAATCAATTAATAGTGTTTATGTTGCCAGTTCTCATGCTTTGGACTACCAAATATTTTTTTCATGCAAGTTAAAAGATTAAATAGGTAAATAAACCAAAAGACAGAAGGCCTTCTAAGTGTAACTGCCAGCACAAATAGAAAGATAAGAGAAGTTTCACTACCCCCTGGGTACAAGATTTCTTATATTTTGAAGTACAGGTCTCTCACACCTTCCACTAACTTCAGTAAGAATTGCAGGGTCTTAGAACTTCTAATTTTAGAGATTGGAGTCAGAAGCTTTCTACAGTGCTGAAAATTTCACCTCATACATGCAAGGAAAATATAAAATGTTGCATTGCTCAGTAGGCAACAGGTTCAGATGTTACTTACTAAATACAATGATGTCTCCTTGCAGCATACTCCACCAACTTCTTCATTTCTTAGACACTACTTGTGCCAGAAAGTTCATGGAAGTAGTCCTCTGTAGCCTGAAGACTCTTTGAATATAGAGAGCAGGTTCTTGCTGGGTTCAGAAAAGCCCTTTCAGTGGGAGTACTGCAGGATTTTAAAAGCACCAAACTCCACAGACACTCGGTGATAAGGCGGTTTGTGGTGATCACAAGTAAAGTTGGGAGCTGCATGGAGAACTTATGGGCTCCCATCTTTTTTTTCCCCCTGCAGTTAAGAGATAAGGATTAAGTTTTTCGTTTTTGTGGATTGAGTCAGTATCTGTTCTAGAACACTTAGTGACGTCCTCAGTTAACCTTGCTGCTCCTTGCCACAAATTTTGACCCACTCATGAGGATGAGTAATACTGCAGAAAAATCCAGAATAATTTTTTTTGTCTCCCACTGTGGCTTGAAAGAGCGAACATATTACAGGTCTTTTTTTTGTCAGATCTTAAGGGATTTAAAGAAAGATTTTGACATCATTCTTTGAAAAGGATGTTAGACTGTGAAGAGCATACATTTACAAGGTAAATGTCCGGATGCTGGCTCAAAGTCTGTTTGTTTCTGATATTTGTGTAGGATATGACCTGGCTGGTTCCTGTCTACTCCTAAGTAAAATCTACTGAATGAATGTGTAGTACAACCAAACCCAACAAAATCAAACCAAATCAACCAAATCAAAAAGTGTTTTACAATTTAAACAGTCACTGAAAAAAATGGATAAAGCCCGAGTATTTTGCTTTGGAAGACTTCAGCCTTTTCTGTTGGAAGAGGTATTGAATACTAAAAATAAAACCACAGGAAAGAAATGTTTCATTATCATAAACCAGGCTGCACCATACAGCAGGCAGAACATGCCTCTCTTCTGCCTCTGATTTCCTTAGCTTTGAGCCAGAAGCAGCAGTGCTCATGGAGTTCAGCCTGGCTCCTGCCACCCGAGAGCACAGAGTGCTCCAGTCAGTGCTGAAGTTTGACACAGGTTTGAAGGAAAACAAACTCACCAATCCAGACTAAAATGCATACTAGTGAGACAGATAACAGAAAAAAATTAAAAAGCATTAAAAAAGACCACAATGATGAAAAAAGACTAATTTTTTTTTTTTTCAGGGGGGAGAGAGGGGATGACAGACAATTTTTAGGTGGTCTTTAGCATTTTCATAGATTATTCTCTCATTCACAGAAAAAATTCTCAAGAAATGTTCCCTGTTTTCCCAGACTTCTTTTCCTTTCTCATTAAAGGGTAAAAATCTATGAATAAACACTAAGACAAACTAAGAGTATTAACATATTTTTCTAAAGTAAAGTAACCTTAGGTCATATTTTCAGACATCTGAGTGCCAGGTCATCTGAATTCAGAATTTTGTCTAAAACTGAGGATTAAGCGGAAGATATCAAAAAGTAGACAAACTGAAATGCCAGATTTTAACGTCCCAGAAAGGGGGCCTATCTGTCCAGGATGCAGTCAACATCCCTCAGAGGCAGCAGCAGAGCATGAGAGTGAGTTCAAGGTATGTTTTGGGAAAGAGGTGAACAGAGGTGAACTCCAAACCTCAGGGGGTTTGTATGCTGCTAACTCCTACCCTTTTCTCCTCACTCCCAGAAAATCCTCACAAAACACATTGTGCCAGTGAGCTGAGGAAAAATTCTGTACCAAAAGTAAGAGGGCTGAGAAGGAAGGTGAGCAGCATTTTGTCAACAGCAGCTTCTTGGGGAGGGAAGGAAATCTAGAAATCCACATTTTTTTTATTTTTAATAGGACAGTTGTCTAACAGGACTTGAACCCAGAAGCTGGGAAATGTCATATACTCTCTTTCCTCCCAGAAGAGTCATGGGCTGGTGCGGCAGCTGTCTCTGGAGCAGCTACTGGAGGGGTGTTGGAGCATCCCACCAAGGTAACACCACACAGGCAGGGACTAGCACACCATCAGTAATGAAATAACTTGAGGCCGTATTACCCTTAAATGGAAAAGGACATTTCTCCTACTGTTGGCAGCAGAGGACCTGAACAATCACAATTTAATTGTGCTCACCATGTCGCAATTTAAAGACTTGAAGAGACAGATTTCCAATCTGTCTTTGCTGACCCTGTAGGCCCTACCTATTTCAGGTTCACTTTCGTGCGTATACCTTAGGTCAGACAGATACAGAAGTATCTCGCTCTCTGTGACCTAACTGCTCACACAATTTAATTTGTGGATTTCTGTTGGCGGAATAAGAGGTCAGCTCCTGAAAACCCAGCTTTAACGTGTCCTGTTGACAGCTTCTCAGATATTGCTTATCTGCTGCCTATATCACAAAGCCTGTATTCTTTCCTCATAGCAGTAACAAACCTCCCTTCATTCTCCAACCTGTCTTCTTTTTGCCTTGTGAATTTCCAATAACATCCAAAAAAAACAGGAGAGGCTGAAAGAAAGAACCAAGAAAATACTGCTACCAATGCTATGCTCCTGCATAATCCCCTAAACCATGGTATATAATCATATAAATCTGTAATAAGAGTAAAGCCCTGGAACAAAAGAGTACGGGTTTCCCCTTGTTTATATGATCAGGTTTCTCTTTGTCAGGCCGTTTGCTGTATAAAAGACTGTAAGCAGTGGTACAGGACCACTGCATTACTCTCAGCTAATGCTTGCCTATGAGGCATTCCAGCTGCTCCTTCAACCTGAGCTGTTTTGTAATGCATGTGAACCTTGTTTGAGCTGGCATAATATAGTATCTGGAAGAGCAATTTAATGCAATCTCTCATCTGTTTCACTGATTGCAACCATTTAGTGCAATCTTAAAGAAAGATGATTAGAACTCACTGGTTCTTAATGTTTAATTTATTTACATTCATGTCTGCTAGAGAGCCATTTCATTCATCTCCTAAATGATAGCATAAAATCATTGAAAAATGATGTGCAATAAACATTATTATTATACTGCTGTCCTCACTAGCAGATAATAACCGCTGTCATTCGTAACACTGATTGACCTATATGGCACAGCTCTTTAAATTCCAGCAATAATAAAACACATTACAGGCATAACACTTTGGTATTGATGCCTGGCACAATAACAGCTTTTTAGTTAAAATAAAATTCAAGCAAAACTGGCATTTTTGTGCAGGTAAGTTGAAGCACAGACGCTCTCTGAAAGAAAAAGACCCTACACATAAATGTCATATTAGCTGAAAAGAAAGGGTGAATTTTTGGAGCCATGACTGCATCCTAATTGGCACTTCTGGTGTTGTTGCCTGGTGCAGAGGCATTCATATTAAGCTGAACAAATGCCACATTTGCATTTCCGATAAGTGCTAGCGTTTTTCACATTTCTCATGCATCTCTTGTTTAAATAAGCATACCTGAAAAGTTACCTGAATTAGCTTGCCAAGATAACTTACTATCTCATTCTCATTGGCAGAATTGTGGAATTTTTATAATGATAACCTTGATTCAAGGTAAAGAACCCTGCCAACAACATTTAGGGGATTAAAATAAGAACAACATCAAAAGTTAAAGTGGCTGCGATGGATATCTTCAAACAAAGGAACAAACAAGAACCTGTGCCAACAAACAGAAGGTATTTAACAGAGTTTCCAGTAAATTAATGCCTTCATAAGTGTAAAACTCTTTTTTAACATAATACAGATATTTTGTGATTATACTGTTATAAAATATTTTTTCTTTTATTTGGTAGAATAATATTTGTCATATTATCACTTCTTTCAAAGGTACTGTACTATTATAAAAGAAGGTATACATTTTTCTTGATAGAATCAAGGCCATGAATTATTGAATGTTACTCTTCATTCCAGCTGTGAAACTAAGTTTCTTCTCCATAATGTATGGATACACACATAAATATACAATAAAGAAATAAAGGTATAATGTTTTAACTCACACCTTCCCCCAAAACAACCTCAACTAATGAGACCTATCAAAATGTTCCTCTAATAAGGAACCTTGAAACAAAAATGACTATGCAAAATGGGCACTTTCCACTTACACAAACTAAATAGGTACATTACCTTCCTTGAAGTCCCAGCATTGGAAGAGACAGGCAGATTGATGGACTCTCTTCTCTCCACATCACATCGCATTGTCACCTGAACTTCTTGCCGGGTTCCAGCCTGTCATACATGTGAAAACACTGGATGTCAGTCAGTTTGCTCAGGTGTCACTGCCCTTTGGCCAGCCAAACTGATAAAAACAGTGATCACTCAGGAAAACTGAACCTAACTCTAACTCGAAGCTGAACTTCCACAACTGAAAAGTAAACTACCTGTCTCATTTGATGCAGGCTGAAAATACTGCACACGTAACAAGAGAAGTGTAAAAACCCTCAGAAAACCAAAGTAAAACCCCAACCAGAAGTCACTTCAAGTTTCTTTTCAGAGAACAAGACAATGCTGGGTAAAATATGGATACTTAGGAATTCACAAAGGAATAACTTGGGCTTGACAAGCAATTCACACCACTATTTTTCACTATTGCTATGTTTACTTATTTTATCTTTATATTTGCTGAGTTTATTTCTGTATATACCTGCATGCATGCACACCGAAGGGGGTGAAGGAAGAGTTTGGAGAGAAACGTGCAGAACATGACAGCGATGACATAGGAGCACAACTGCAGTGATCTTTCAGCACCAGTGTCAGCTATACGAAGTGGTGGCTTTCTGGGTGTTATGGACAGTCAACACCTAAATGGCCACTCACACACCGAAAGGGGAATAATCTTATATACCTGTACTCTCTCCTCTTCCATAACCAAAATCCCATACTCCCTCTATTAATTCCTTTTCCATGCCATAACTGTTGAACAATCAGCCTCTCTACACGGAAGCATAGCTACTTAGAGAACTGTAAGAAGGAAATTCAAAACCGCCGAAAAATCTACTCCAAACAGCAAAGGTTCAGTCCAGTCTTGATGATGTACAAATGGTACTGGCTTTTCCTTAGAACTTTTATGTTTCCCTTACCAAATGTCATGGCTTCCTCTTAAAATTCTGGGTCTTCCTTGGTGTAGATAACCCTTCTAGGGATCGCTGGAGCTGGAGGTTCGGAGCAAAGGCTGTTCAGGCTGTGGTGCAGCTGCTTCCCTTTTCTAACCACTGAAACATAACTCTTCAGGGCAATGAACAGGGGGCTGTGGCACCTTTCAAAATTCACGCCCAACTTAGATTGCATCAGCTAACAAAAGAAAAAACAAGAAATGTTTCGCTGATGTCCTCCCAGTGTATCTAGATGCTGCATACTAGCCTGAGGTGACCAAGGTGGAAGACCATTGGGCTCTGGAGTATCTTTAAGTGTTAGTTTTCTGGAGATTCTTTAAAATTCAGTAAAACTTGCTTAAAGTGACCAGGCATATAATGAGCTGCTTTGTTAAGTGAAGTAGAACCACATTAGCAGTGCTCAAGGAGCGTTTACTTCCTACTGGAATTTCATCTGGTTTTGGTGAATTTTGAATCATTGTCTTGGCAAGAGATTTGAGTCCATTCCCCACTTTCCTCCACTTTGCCTAGCCAGAAGAAAGAGAGAAAAGAGCAGCTACCCCAGCTGTGCTGTGTCTCCAACATGATGTATGCCTGGTCACCAAGAACACCTTTCAAAAGCCAGTTAACTGTCCTTCCTGGAGAAATGAAGTTGTGTCAGATACTGTGAAATTAGAAGTAGACAATGTATAGGGTTTAAAAAATCCATTTCCCTGTTTTCCATCGGCCATTACTCTTGCTGTCTGCACCCAACTAGACGAAGACAGCCTGACAACTCTGGCTGTGCTTATTCCTGCTTTGTCATGCTAGCACACTGCAAAAGAGTGGATTCAAAACCTCTGGGGACCCCACTGTTCAGATCAGCAAGACTTTCCATTAATGCTGTGTGATTGCTACTACCCTGAGTACTGCCCTGATTGCTACACTGTGAAGTGGCCTTTCTGATAAAAAGAGGTTTCGGTGCCAGGTTGAAAAAAAACTCCAATACAACAGGTTCAAAATATGTACAGTATTCACCAAAGATGGAAGACAGTAGAGGCAGCCGTTAGTCAACCAAGTTGCTCCAAACTGGCAAAATCCAAACCAGGGATGTGCAATGTGCCAGACAAGCAGGGACTCTCTCTGCCTCCAGTCTTGCACAAGTACCATTCAATCCTTCAGTTCTTCCCTTCCTGACTACTTAGGTCATGGGTACATGAACAGGTTAACTTTTGGCAAGTTATCACAATTTCTAAAAGCTAAAAATGACAACACAACTCTTAAAAGTACTGCAGGCTTACCTGAAGAGCTGCAAAAACACCAGCAGATGAGTCAGGGCAAATCATGTCACACTTCCAATCACTTTCTTGCACAGTGTAATCTGCTCCAAGTTTATGACTTCAGTGTCAGCTCCTTGCTTAGGGATGCCTAGTCTTACAAAGTCTGAGCAAGTCACACAGCAAGATTTAATGCCGATAACTCTACCTACCAAATACTTGTTATATGTGTGCTGCGGATAGCACAGGATGGAGCAGGGAAAAGGCAGTAACTATTCTCTTAAGCTCCTTTAGAAGCTTTGGGTATTTCATGGCTATCCGAGTGCCAATTAGGGCTCTGATTTAAAGTTTCAGCAGTCCCCAAGGACAATAACAGCCACAGCAGAAAAGTAAATACTTTTTTCCTTTTCCTTACACTGATCAAGGCAACACTGACACCAATACATTTTCCTGTTTCTCTGTGACTGTTACTTGCAACCAAAAAAACCCTTTCTAGTCAAATGATTAGAATGAGTCAAGCAGAATGGTGAATTTGGCCCAGTGTGGTTTTGTACTTAGGAATGAATGATGATGTTTTGCTAATGATAATAAGGCTACCTTTCAACTGGTTGCCTCTTGCACTGTACACACAAGCAGAGCAGTCCCTCTTCTCTCTAATTTGGCCCATTTATCCTTCATAGTTTAGAAATTATTGAGAAAAGCAGGCAAATTAGAAGCCTGGAAATCTGCATGGTTCCCTTTCATACAAAGTGTTGTGACCTTTTTCTGCTCTCCAATAACCAGAAAACGTCTTGCTTTTAAAAGTTCAAACTTGTCATGTTGCTAATCTGGGTCGATGTCAAGCACACACCATATATTTGAAAGATATTGGTTTCAAAATAAGAATGATATTAACATTCAAATTGATTAACCTTTGCAGGGATATTGTATTATACTGACAGAAGATGGGCTGAATACGAACAGTACTGTTTTGGGTGTCCAATTGAAGTGCTCTGATTCACCACCCCTACAGGCACTCGCTTCCTCTCTCTGGCTCAGTGGGAAAGCTGGCCTGCTCATGTCACCTTCTGCCTCTTCCACTGTTTTCTTTAACATATTTTAAGGCAAGACACACATCGTTAAACCACCACCTTCCAAGCAATAGTTCCAAGAATGGAAGACCAGGGCAGTAGAGAACTTAAGCCAATCTGCCTAGGTACTTAGGGTTTTTCTCTTGGCTGGCCATTTGTTGGAGCATCCCACAAGTACAGTCCCACCTCAGGTCCTAGAGCTCAGCTCAGCAAGCTTCCCAATGACCATTTGTCGCAGCCACAGCCAGCAGTGGGCAAGGCTGGCAGAGGACACTGCCAGCTGTTTCTTCTCATGGAAGACCTGAATGAATTTTTTTTTGAATGCTCTGTTGGTGTATCAGTGCAACAACAACTACCTCAGCTTAAAGGCAACTGTTTCATTCTCACTTCTCTAGAAAGCAAGGGAAAGATCAACCAGCTTGAAGCTACTCCCCAGCAAGGCGAGAGTCCAGCTGGAAGTAGCAAAGCCTTCCTTATGCACATCTAGTGTGTCAAAACTGGTAGTGAAGGTATTTGTAAAGCCTCTAAGATTTCTGAAACTCACCACAAAAAGCAATAAAAGTCTTGTCACATCTGCCACTCAGTTTAGGTAGCAGTTTTTACATTTTTATGAATTTTGATTAAAAAGATTTTTTTTAAAAAAAAAAAAGAAAGAAAAACTGAAAAACTCTTAAATTGCTTATTTTAGAGACAATTACATCTCCTTTCTTTTTCAATCAGTGTTCTTTAGCATAAAATTAAGATGGAGAAATCTCAGGTGCCCGAAAAAGACAATGGAAGTTGATATCCATAGTAGTAGAAAACAATAAGTTCTTCCTCATTTCTGATTCTGAGTCCATGTGAAAAATGGGGCTCAGGCTGCAGCATATGGCAGTATGAACCAAAAGGTAAGAATGAACACACCTTGAGAAGAGAAATAGTTATTAGCAAATGGGAGCTGCCCTGTAGAAAAAGTGTAGACTGCACCTCTTCTATTGATGTTATATGTCTTGAAAAGGGGACGATCCGGTGTAGGCAAGTGGGGAATGATACGATACATAAATTCAAATTAAAAACAGTCTACTTCACATAGACTTCACAAACAAAAGACAACTTCAACTTTTTAAACCCAAAAATGTTTTGCTTATAGGTTTTTGCTGCTCACACTATCCTCTGTAAACAGAAAAATGATACCATTTGTTTCATTACCTAGAAAGTAACATTCTAGGAAATAACACCCTGGTTAATAGCTTTACACTTAAAAAAAAAAAAAAAGCAATATGCAAGAGAAACCTGGCTAAATTTAAAGGGTATTCAGCTTCTTCTCCAGCCTACACAGCAATTGCTTTCTCAGGCTATAAATTGTGAGAATGGGAAAAACTGGAATCTAGAAGTGCTTTTACGATTACCACTTAGTGTTTGTGGAGGGAAACATACCTTCTCAAAGGTAAGAACATTACACGGCGAACTCTGATTAAAAAGATGAAATATAAGAGTTTTATTTATAAGTAATACTAAATAATCTCCAGGCCCTTTCTATTGCACATAAAAGCTATATTGGAATTTAGAAGTTCTATTTTTAAAACTGTTGTTATTAGCTGAATGAAAATATTAAAAGGGTGTTAACCAAGTACTATATAAGGCACTAGAAGAGCATAGAGTACAGATGCTGTTTCTATATAAATGAATAAGCATTTTACCCTTGGATTCTAGAGGAAGGGTTGAATCTGAGAGCTAAGCAGGCAGCAACTCATCCAGTAGATATCTTCTTTCTTTTGTATAGCTCCGCTGCCAGCCTCTACCCCATTGTCCTGTTTTCAGCCCTCTGGTGGCCTCCAACAACTTAATAAAGGTTAGAGGACAAATAGGGCATCATCTCCTCAGGGTGTAAACAACAGGGTGAAGCAGGGAAACGTAAGGAACTTCATCCCCAATTCGCTAGATTATCAGAAGATGCTTCCTTCTAATTTGCTTTTGGGGTACCTGACAATAAAATCACCTACTGAACCATAGCCAGCACTACATACCAGATGCTAAATGTATCACCTTGTTTTCCTTTGATAATTCTTGGGATCCTTCCATATTTTTCTTTCTTCTTTAAACACAACCATGGTAACTGTTTCCTGCTATATTAGAATGCCTGTGTATTTGCAAAGCTTTAATAATTTAGTCACAAGCTAACTGACCGTATTTTAAAAGATTATGTTTCGCTCAGGCCATCAGTGCTTCTTTCATTTGCATTTGCAATAGATACAAGATACCCTTTCTTTTCTTGTACCTTCCTCCTTTTCATAAATTCTTACTCCACTTTCCACCCCTGCCCATCTCCCAGTGTTCACATGGAATATCCCCTCATAAATATAAGAATACCCATAGAACCCAGTCCAGTGTCCTTCCACCTAATGGCAACTTAAAGGAGCTGAGGGCCAATATGCATTTAGGCAAACTGCACAATACTGTATCTAGACATCCTGTGACCTGGTAGTCTCTTGCCCTTGAACAAAAGAAGGGTAACAAAATCCCGAATGTTTACGTCACTGAATTTCAATGTCTCCAGAGAGCCTTCAGTTTTATATTAGGCCATTTTTGACAGTGGAGATAAAATCACTGTTATTCTAAAATATGTAGTGGAAGTTACCATACTCTTCACATTTAGCAGTATCATCATGAATGGAAACTTTCTGACTGCGGTTATTTCTCTTAATTACACAAAGAAACTGCTCTCAGCATACTCTGAGCCAGGACATTAAATTTATTCTTGCTTTTCCATTAAGACTGCAAAGCCCCATTCAAAACCCTAGCTGAAACCTCACCAGTCCACAACAAAGCCACCATTCTGTGTGCTGCTAAAATCTCTACCAGACATCTGGTAACCAAAATATCTTTCTGCAATGTGTGGTACTTAATAAAGGGCCCCAAATAGCATAGAACTGTGGCCCATGAAGTGCTCCTGACACCTCAGCTTGTGACACCCAGTGCAGAGACAGGCCAAATTAAGCTCCATTTCTTCCCCATGACAGCAACTGATTACTGAACACCCATCCAATATGGGTAGCTTTGCACTAGAGACAAGGCTGGACAGAAACTACTTGCTTCTCCCTCTCTGCTTCTCTCCTGCTCAGTACTAGCAGTTACCAGCATATACAAATAGCTGGCTTTTAGTTCAAAATCACGCTCTGCTCTTTTGAAAGCATCTCTGAAAGTAAAAGTCCTGTCAGTAAATTCCTGTCTTCTATGCATTATGTACAAGTGCAGCATGTTGTTACTATTCCCTTGCATATGCTTTCATACAAAAGAATGGGATATTTAAGCCCTCCCTTTCATACTTGTAAGACAGCAGACTTTATCTGCAGCTTTCTGACCCAGCCAAAACAGTAGTCACAGCACATTCCCCGCCTTGCAGAACAAGTCTAATGCTCGGCAGAATGACGGTACCCGTGCAATTCCCAAAGGCACCAAAGATTTGTCTTACTCCTTTGTCACTTCTGGGCTGGACAGAGACGTGTCTTGTTTTCAATGAGTGGGAAACAAAACCTCGTTTCTAAGACCTCTATTTCTATGACATATTAAAATCTCTCTTCAATGGGTAAGACTTCTGGGGTTACATATCAGCCAGGTTGTGAAAATATTTTCATCTTCTCTGCCAAATTCTTCTGAAATGAAAGTTACATAGAGTTACATAGAGTTTCTTTATAATCTGTATCAACTTTCTGGATAATTTTTATTTTCATATGAAATTATATACATGAAACTATCGATAACTTCGTGCAGCCACAGATACAGCTCATATATTTCTAATGAATGAGACCGTTACTAGATGTATACTATGAATTGTCTGGAGATACTGACACAGAACTGTATGTTTTATCATGCAAGTTGAAAACAAAATTGTTTTGTTCCCTTGTTGACCGCAATACACAGAAGGAACTCTGTAAACTCCAAATCACAGCTGCCCAACTTTTGCATATTCCCTAGCCAATTCAACAAAAAAATGAAATGGATTCATGAAATTATTATGATCTGAAGCAGCCTGGAAAATATGTGGGTGGAACTGATGGAAAGAATGAAGGAGGAAGAAAAATGTACCAGGATACATATTAACAAAACCACATCTTCCTTGAAATTTACTGCTGGCATGTCCATTGATGGAGAGGGGTGCAACAGCTGAGAAAAAGGATACAGTGTAAATCTGAAACCACTTATGCTTGTTATGCTACATAAAGCCAAAGTTTCAAATCTGCATTAATGGTCCCTGCACATCAGTGTTGATGCTAGCTGCTTAAAAACCATGGATTCATAGAGTCCCAAACATCATAATACAGTCAGTCAAAACTATAAATGACAATTGCAAAGCTGTCTCAAGAAATTAAGATGGAAGGCTCAGGAGCTCAGAAAAGTCACCTAACTAATCAGCCAAAAAGCTTTCTTCCAGTCAAAAAAAAGGAAGAGTCTCCAGTCCCTGCATCTGTGAAAGAGAAAGTATTCCACTACATTTTGTGGCAGCTTCCCAAAAGCCATATATAATAAGAAAAATATGGAGAAGTTGAGGGTCAGTATCTCCAGATAGCATAATTTCTTACATTCCATTTTGAAGCACAAATTCTTTTCTTGGCTGGCTCAAAGTGTGAGGGAAACTTTTTAAAGAAACTATGGACATATCACCTCCAATCATTCAAAACACACACAAATGCATGGCCTTCAGGAGTCATAAATTTAGCTTAAACATCTGAGATGAAAATTTATCCTCAGTGAATTAGATGGCAGATTTGATTTCAACACAATATGGATTCCACTCTGTCAGGTTTTCTAAAAGGCTTCAGGTTAATTTTATTTACAGGTCAGGTTTTTAAGCCTTCAAGGTGTATTCACGTTATATTTTCATTTTCTTTTCCCTGCAGACGAGCTAAAAAAGTACTCAGATTTTTTAAAAACTGATACTCATTGAAAAAAAACCAAAGCCAATATAAAACCACAAAGGCACAGACCTAGAACTTTAAAATAAGCCACATTTGAGATACACAACAAAGCAACAATTCTGCAGTCCAGGGCTGTTAAAATCCACATAATTAATGAACTTTAGTAGGAAGGAAGAGGCTAGTATTGTCAGCTCCGCTGAAATCTGTTTTGTCTTCTTTGTTTTTTTAGTTTTGTTTTGCTTAAATATAATTTAAAGAAGAGTAATTTTAGGATGTTGTAAAGGAGCTCCTCTCCTGACCGGTATGCACCAGGGTCTGAAGTTTAAAAAAATCAGCAACAAATTCTACTATCCATCTCACCAAGACAGGATTTTGCTTGGGGATAAATTCTTTTCTACCCAGGCCATTTATTTTTGCCAGCAAATTTTCTGAATAAAATTTGTGCAGTGCTTAACATAATAAAAACACAACCTATTATATTTATCAATGATCAGATACAGTGACAAGGAGCTCAATATGTAGAGAGTAGTCAAATTTAGAGAACAGACGAGTACAATGGGCTATAATATTTTTGTTGGGAATGAAAATTCTCTGTAAAACCAGAAAAATTTAGGTCATCATACCATATCAAAGTGGAGGTTTTGTAGGTTGTTAAGAACAAACCTGACAGCTAGTCTTCAAAAGTCTCTAAAAAGACAAAGCAAACTCAACAAAAAAGAAAGGAAGAAAATATTTTAATTGATTGGTTACCTGACAAAATAATTTATAGGGGTCCACAGGGTCACATGACAAAATACAAGTCCCTCAAAATGTGCTCACATTGACTGTGAGATGCAGTAGTAACCTGTAACCGAACTGAATTGCTTCTCTTCTCTGTTTCTCCATTTCTGCTTTCCTATCTTTCAATAAATCTGATTGAATTGTGCTTGCTTAGTGAAGGGCAAATGAAAGAGGAGATGGAACTAGCTAGGCTTGAAAAGAAAAGCAAGGAAATGAAAAACGGAAAAAATAGAAGTTGGGTTTTTTAAAAAAAACCTTCTACACCCTATGACACTTAACACTATGTAACTTAAAACAGAAAGGGTTTTGGAAAACTCAGAACAAATACTGTAAAACAAAGGGAAAAAACAGCTCCAGATAAAACATTTTTCTAAGCTCTGCACGCAGATTACATTGCAACAACATAAGCAGAAACAGGGATTGATTTTTAAGTTACCTATTAGACTCCAATCCAATCAGTCATGTAACTAGCTTAAAATTTTGAAGCTTTTCTCTCCTTCAAACATTTATAGAGTAACACATCATTCATATTGCTGTATAAGCCTTTATGCCATGACTACTGAAAAGAGTTCTTCTGAATACAATTCAGACACAGGCATGGCAACCAATACAGAAAGTAGAGGGGTTTTGTTTCAACCCCCTAAACAAGAAATCGCAGGCTGAGAGGGGAGGTGAAACTCAGTTTTCAAACCCTGCATTTGTTCAGGGTGTAGTGTTATTGTCAATTGTGTTGATGGCTGCCCTGTAAAGGAATTTGTGAAGGATTCTCTAAAAAAAAACCCAAAGTAATAAAGAAAAGCTGTGCCCCTTGATCAGGTTCACTGTCACACTTTTTAGCTGACTACTCCATATGATCTTTTGTCTTGTCTCCACTCCTCCCCGTCTGTTCAGATGGAACAGTGCCCACTCACAAATTGGACAGTCCATGCTGCAGAGATGCCAGATGCAGAATGAATACTTGAACAACAGGAAAAAAAGTAGCTTACAGACGCTTCTGACTGCCTGCAAGACACAGCTGCATTTCAGAAAGAAAATTAAAGACAAAAAAACCCCAAGCAACCTACATTAAAACCCCCCAAGAAATAACTGGCTAACTTAAAAAAGATGTAGCCAAGTTACAGTTGTAAAGTACACAGTTGCCTCCTTGGATATCTGTGTGAGTGCACTGGCAGACCAGTAAGTACTGGCAGCTGAAAGACATTAAGAGTTAAGATTTGCTACATGCATTAATTAAAGAAAAGAAAACTTTTAAGAGGGACAGCTTACAGGGTACATTATTTTCAACATGCACCTCAATGCCAGAGGAAGCCCTGGCCACCAATTGTTTATCAGCGCTGAATTCATAATGGCGTTTGCTGATAAGGTAATAAGGTAATAAGATGCAAACACATCAAGTCTGAGAAGTAACATTTCCTGTATTTTTTCTGCACTAGAGACCCAGAAAATGTTGCTTGCCTGCACGTTTACTTCATCAAATATTGAGACTGACATTTTACTCTAATCCATCTCATTTGTTTGTCAATAATTGCGTAGCAGTATACTCTGTTGTACAACAGCAAAATGAGGGAAACGCACAGGGAAACAAGAGAATGATCCAGCTACTGAAAAGCACACCCTGCAAAGCTCCAGATAGAGTGATGTTCCCCCCTACTACCAGACAAGAGTTTGCACCTGTAAAAAATACCTTATTTTCAGATTTCCTTTGGACTTTGAGGAAACAGGTTCAGGGAAACGCAAAAAGCAGCCAGTCACACATATAATCAGGGTCAAGTCTTGGTCTTGTCAGAAGTTCAGGGAAAGATGTCTAGAAGAGGAACAGTTTTCCTGCTGGCTGAAAAGGTGGTGATGATCCATTGAACTGATGCTTTGCCAGGATGAGATGTGAACCCGCAGGCACAATTTGAGTTTTATGACCACAGTGTAACTTCTTGTAAACAGCTGAGACACTACTTAAATCTAGGCTAGGTGATAAAACTTTTAGGTTCACAAGGGCATCATCCCAACCTGTGGCCTACAGAAAAGCCCAGAAGCTGCCATTGCTCATGCAAATACACTGCAGCTTCAACTCTATGCCCTTTTGCTTTGAACTTCTGTGAAAATGACTGGCTAGGGAATATATTTTTAAACACTGAAGAGTTATTAAATGCTAAATTTCTACCAGTGTAAGTCATTTATTATTAATAACGTCACTTCATAATTAACTTTGCATAATAATAGTAGCTGGATATTCTCATACTGTGATAAGCAACAGGCTCTTCTGCCCTGGAGACAACACAATCAAAACTGACAAAAGAGAAAAAAAGGATAATATATGGAGAGATTAAGCGAAAGTCCAAAGTCGTATAGACCATGTGTCAGAGACACTGGAGGTAAACCCAAAGATTGTGAGTTGCACTGGCAAGCGTTTTTTTTAGTATTCCTAAAGCAGATAACCCTAAGGTGACACAGCAAAGGAAGGTGCATTACCTATCTAACTTCCACCTAAGGATTAGTTATGCCTCACAACAACCAAATTAACCAGCAGAGCAGGGTATGATCCATCTGCAGTCCTTCCTCAGGCATAACTCTACAGGGAATGCTGGAAGAGTTAACAAACATCTTCAGTGACATAATTTAGTTTAATTTGATGTTGTAGACTGACTCTTATGAATGCTACTGTGACAATGTAAAAGTAGACAAATGTTACAGCAATATTAACATGGAGTGATGTTAACGTTTGTCAACCTCAGAAAGATTTTGGGATCATTAAGGAGTAAAAAGAGCTAAGTGTCCTGCAAAATCTTTTTCCTTGCCAAAGCCTTGTCCCGATTGACTGTTTGCCACCATGAGTGTCACCTACACCACCGTTTCTGGGTTGGTCCCCGTATGTCTCAGCATCCAGTGAGATAGCAACACTTCTTTATTTATGTGGTAACACAGAAAAGACAGGAAGGAGTGGCACTGCTTATCTGCTTTTTTATTGTTGAAGTATTAGTGGGTTATCAGTATCTCTAAATGCTATAACAATTTCATTTTGAAATTTATTGTATTGCTTCTGTTTTCACCTCATCTCTCAGATTTGGAATTATATTCTCCATTAGATGCTCCCCCTGACCCAAAGGAGATTGAGGAGATATTAGGTTCGGATATAATGTTCACTAAAAATTGAAGAAGATCTCTGCACACTTCTTCCATCAAGGTTTTATTTTTATCAGTCTCCTGGCCTGTTTATCTTCTACACGGACAAATGGGATAGTCAATTTTTAGTATATTTGTGGAACTATCCAAGAGCTGATTGTTAAGGTATGTTCAACAGTCAGCTGCTATGAAACTCAATCATAAAGGCAAAGAGAACTTACATACTACAAATTAAGGCATGTTCTTTCTCCCATGTTGGTGTTTTTTTCATTAGTGGCTGAATCTTTAATATAAAGACTTTGAGCACCAGCTTATAGATCTGAATAAAACTAATGACTTTCAATGTTGCCTTCCATAGTTGATCATGCAAAACAGAATGTGTTCAGTTGAAAATATTACCTGAAGGACACAAAGATGCTAAGGTGCATAATCTGTGCTCCTTCTGCACTTGGGAGGAGGGCTGAGAACGATCTTGCAGTACTCCAAGTAGATATGCCTGAATAACAATGGTTTAAAATTGATAGAGCTTTGTAAACTCAGTCAACAATTTTGGCCAATAAATCTGGTTACCTATAGCACAAATGACAAGAAAACCACGTTCTTCTTCTTTTGAAGTACAGTTTCTGATCTCATCCCTGGTTTGAACAGGAGTTTTAACAATTTTCTCTGCTTATGAAGGATGTAATGGGTATCCAAAGTGGGTATCCTAAGAAAGAAATTCTGCCATCAACCTCTCCACTTAACCAGTGTGCTCTAATACCTAACTTCTTATAGACTGCTACAAGTTACAGCTGATATTATACTGATATCCTTTTATATCACATCACTATGAATCACCATAAAACAACAAAAAAAAATCCTTCAGCCCAGACAGTCATTAAGCACACAAACCATATTGAACAGTAACTCCATTGCATTGGCATATTCTTCTTCCTTGGTACCAGATTATGTTTAAATCTAAATCACTCACATTAACAAATAAACAAACAAAAGACAAGGGAAGTATCTGATTCTTTGTAAATGAGAAACTCTGCCACTGATATCACCAAGTCAGCCAGGAGCAAACAGAGCCTTTTCAACTTGCATTGCCTGATCTGAGGTGAGTTCTCATTAATGAGACATTTACTAAACTTCTGCATATATAGAGGAGGCTAATTTACTTCTTGAGAGATCAGTCATGTTGCCATCTCAATCTAATTAGAGTAAATTTTCTTTAAAACAATATTGATCTTAGATTAAAGATTTCCATTGTGTTATGAGGAAGCAGTGTTTCACTTATTTAACCTTGGTGACAGATAATGTCAAATTCAACAAAAAACCCTATTTATTAAAGAACATAGTCAAAGAAATTTTGACTCTTAAAAGAGAAAACTTGTTGCATTGTGCTAATTGCTCTATCAAAAGTATAATACATTGTTATAAGGAGAAAAGTTGCATAATCCTTTTTTCTCATTCATGTTTCAGAAACATCAGAAAATGTTTCTGCTGCATGCTTAAGGGTTTTTTTTGGATTGTACTGTACCTCTAGATCATGGTTTGAATTCTGTGCCCTGAGCTAACATGAAACATGTTAATGATCACTTTTCATTGTGATTGTTTTTAAAGGTAGGTAGAAACCAGCATTTACCTGGTGTTGTGTCCAGTTAAGAATCTATTTTCTTTTTTCCTAAAATGTACTTTTCCCAAATGAAGTGAGTTCTTCTGAAAGGGACAGGCTAAACCAGTAAACCTTCCAGAAACGGCATCCTTCAGTCGGCCAGAGCACATGAAACTTGGAAAGTTAAATTTTGGCATATTTATGGACAGAAAATCAAGTGCCTCTTCTCTAGTAGTTTGAAGCAATGGTAGAATTTGCTTCAATGTACCAGGAGAAGGGCCACAGAGCTATTCCCACTTCCACCTTCAAAAGTACAACAGACGAGTGCAAACGGGAACCTGAAGGCTGGCATCAGGCTGAGATGATTTATTCTTACCAGATGTCTGCCGAAGAATTGCAGGTGGTCAGCATAGATATCTGCCCACAATTGTAAATAAGTCTTGATTTGAAGAAACAGAGAAGGGAAAAAATAAGTTTACTGGCCCACTTGCAGATTTAGTAGCAGGCAGCCCAGGCTGTGAATGCACACAGAATGATGGTGATGTTATGATCAAGTGATGTGTTATCTTCCACTAACCCCAAGACAAAGAGAGTGAGGAATAAACAAAAAAACGCCCTCACAACTATGCAGATAATGAGATATTTGCAAAACAGGCTAGCACTAAAGAGGGAATAATATTTGTCTTGGCTCAAACTAAATATTTTTATCCTTACTAGAGAAACCAAGACAAAGAGAAGTTTTCAAAAGTTTGTTTGCAAGATGCCTGATCTTGAAGCTGTTTTGTGCATTCTAAACATGTCTACACCTCCAGCTATACTCATCATAGTAGACTGTAATAGCTGTACTCCTGCAGGTAATGAGTAAATTCCAGTTATTTTGGTAATGTTGTTTTCAGTTCATCATAGTTACAATCCGTATTTTCCTGCCACAGCCTGTATGAATGATGGAGGAAGCTGACAATTTTGCATTTACTGTCATTCTGGGTGTTGTTTTATTTGCAATACAGGAACTTACTGTAATAAAAGCAGTCACTGTGTATTGGATGTTTTTATTCAGAACAGTTTAGTGAGTGGTTCCCCAGAGAGGATCTGGTGGAATGCAATACCTGGCACCAATGAACACATACACATTACCTCTCCTTACTGAGACCCTAAATTATTCATACATTAAAAAAAAAAAATAAAAAGAATGGTTTTATATTTTTCCATGCGTGGTCACCTCTATCAGCTACACAAGAAAGCATTTCATGTGACTAGGCCACAATCTGCCGTAGTAGCAACAGGTGCATGACCGCAGCCACGTTACTGTACCAGGTGCTCAGCACCGAGATGGTGAATTGCATTGCTAGCACAGTGATGTTGTACTGTACTGTACCAGGGGACAAGAGTGATCATCTTCAAAGTCCTTCCAGCAAACTAGCATCTGATTATTGCTAACCCTGATTCTCAATGGTCTCATATACTCCTTCACTCACACTTAAGGGCCACAAGACAATTTTGAAGGCCATTTGTCCTGTGAAACTGGATTTCTCATTCAAAATAAAAAGAGAAATAATCCAGAGGTGCATTCCTCTTAAAGAGATGACTTTATCGCTAGTTTATGTTCTAAGAAAAAAAAAAACTATGAAGTCCAAGAACAATAATTCTTGTTATTGAAATTATATTATACTACAAATAGAAAGGAACAGAAGACCCTCTGAAGTTAGAACCCTTGCCTGGACCTTGAAGTCTATTTATGTGTTTATACGATTTACATCAGTAGCATTTACATCTTGAATGACTGGCTAAGCCACCCAGCTTCCCTCCTCCTGCAATATAAAGTAATGACTAACATTTAAAGAGCTAGGCCTTAGATACTAAATTTATCACAGGCTGCGATTCTTTCACGCCCAATATATTTTTCAGGGTTTGCATAACTTGTTACCAGTCTTTGATTATCAGCAACAAGCCTAATTCATTCCTTTGAATTTTTGCTAAATGCTAGCTGAGCTATCACACAAAATCCAGAAAAATGAAATAAATGGTTTAGAACGTCAGTGAGCTCCACTTCTGTTTATCATTTCCAAATTATAACCAGACAGGCTTAAGCAAGCAATCCTTTATTGAGGGTAGGACAAAAACAGCATCTGCAACACATCCAGACCAAATCCTGTCTTGTGCTGGGAGTGACCACTGGGGACTACAGATCAAGGGGTTTCGTTCTGGGCTGCATCCCCAACCCCACAAGCTGAAAAATAGTTGAGAGCCTGCCGAGCTGCTGTCCTTCCAGCACCCTTTGCGAGAAACCACCCAGTGGCCATAAAAATGAAGTGCATGTATTTGGGAAATGAATTTAGCACTGGATGAGAGTTGAGACATCCATGGGAAGTGACACTAAGAAACACAAAATCCAAAATGAAATGAAACACGTCAGCTTACAAACCTTTAAAAAGACAATTTTTTAAAGGACCTTCAAAAGACCTCAGTGCATTCAAATAAAAAGTCACTAGTGTCTCACAAAATAAGAAAGTGGGTGGAGAAATTAACACAGATCTCTAGATTCTATTTTATCATTAATGTTTGAAGATATATTCACACTTACCTAGGAAAATAACCTTATAGAGCCATTAGTCTTCCATGTTGATGGACTATAGATCAGACATAAAGGTATTATATTATACTAATTCTTTCAAGAGTTCCACAATCTACACGCTTCAACACCTCTACTGGTAATAATAAGTTTTTCACTTCTTTTTTCCTGCCAAATCTTCCAAATGTCCCACAATTAAATGCAAGAAGAATCCTTCAGATACTGTTTGCAGAGTAGATGATACACATATAGTGAGATTTATCTTCACAAATGTAAAAAAAACATTGAAAAACTCAACATGAAATATTAAGAAACCTTAAACTCGGTTTTAACATCGATCTTTTCCTTTTCAGTAGCAGCTGCTGTTTTCCTGCCCTAAATACACTCATGGGTGAACTTCTGGACCAGTAGTTGCTGGATGTTATTTTCAAAAAGACTGAAGCACACTAAATCTCACTGACTTGTAGTTTTACTCAACATGGCATGCCCTCTGAACAGTAAGTGACAGATGTGTCTATTGTCCACAACAGGACTTAAAAAGCATCAGTGCCTTTTTGACAGGATTCATTTTCCCACCTAAAACGTTCTGTCAGACAGGACTTGGCAGAATGGCTATAAAAATTCTTTCTTCTTGGATCACAACCATTTAACCAGAGCTTTTAGAAAGACATCTGGAAGGTTTCTGGACCTGGCATGCTATTCCGTGTCCAAGAAAGACGATGTATCTTGCTCGCAGTTGGATTCAGGAAGAATGAAAAACTTTGAACTCCTCTTTGTGAAAAGAGAATTAGCCTGTTGTCATTTGTACTGTCATTTGTACATATAAGTCCACTTTGTTTTATGTGAGTGATACTATTTGGATGTATTCTGAAATAATGGCTGTTCTGGAATAAAGACATTTCCATGCCTATCACCCACATAGCAAAAGGGTTTGCCTTTTTTATCAATCAATAGCAAAAGGAAAGTAAGAAATGTTTTTGTAAATTTTCTTGGGCTAAATGACCATGGGAACAATTTTACAGGCAGAGTAAAGAGAGCCCACAGGTAGCAGCCAAGTGTGGCTGCCCAAAATGACTCAGGCAGAGGTTAAGGACTACAGCAGGGCTGTTTTGCTTTCTGATGCTGGCAGCAGAGCAAAGCACAATGCATCAAACCTCCCAATTCCCCTGGTACAAGCAGCTACTAGGTTGTCATTGCCAGCTTTATGTACATACTGAAATAACACTTCTCAGGAAATCTCTGACCAGTTTAATGCTCCTTAGCACACAGTAATCAATCGAAAAGAGTGAATTTAATTAATTTAACTTTGAAAGATAAATCTGTGCAATCACATCATGTTTCATTGCAAGTAGCCTCTATAGCAACCCCCAAACCTTGTGCACTAGCCTCTATGTGTAAAATAGATTTCCAAGGAAAACAGTCCATCCTGTACAAAGGAGGCATCCTGTACAAGCTGAGGCATGAAAGAAAATAATGGTACCTGGCAACTGATCTCTCTATAAATGTTTTTTTTTCAAGTTGGATCTGCTGGCCAAGCTCCCTTTTAAGTTTGATGAGGGAATGCTGATTGCACCATAGAGACAGTTTCTACCAGTTACCACAAGGTAGTGAGGAGGAAGACAAAGTCTGTAATATTCAGGGAACGCCTATCTCTGCTAATCAGAGAAAGCTGAAAGATCAAATACTTGCTCAGTGGGCAGTTGTTACCAGGTTTGTTTTTTAGTTCAGTTCAATAAATTGACTTGCTCACTTGTTACTAGGGCAGATTATTGTTAATGGGCTTCTTGGTCAACAGTATCTTTTGATAACATTTTAATTAAAATGAATATGTGTCTCATTTACTTTTTGGGGTCTAATACATGACACTTCAGAACACTGACAGCGTCAGATGTCATTTTCCTCAATTAATCTTTATATAATTTTTCTCAAATGGCTGGGAAGAGTTCGACTTTTTCTTTCATGCCACATTTACTACTTTGATACTCACTCCACTGGCAGTGTCCAGTAAAAAAATCACGCTTTCCCTCTGAGAAGGGACATGCAATTGAACTTGCAAATCAGATTGCTCTTTTCTGCATCCATCGTCGTCTCAGCAGCAGCACCTTGACTTCTGGCTACACCAGGCAGCTGCACACCTTTGGCTCCATACAGCAGAAAGGCAATGCCAAGCACCAAGGGACACATCCTTACTTCTGGCTCATTTCTGGAGGACATTTGTTGCCCCAGCTCAGACTAAGGCATTTCTGGCCAAACCAGACTGTGTGGCGTACGGCAGTCACAGCTGTTTGCACCTCTGTGTTGGGAATACCGCCACCACCCTGTGTGGGATGTGTGAGACAGCAAAGAAATAAAAATACTAATGCAAAGCAAACGCAGACAGGCTTGCTAATCTTTTCTGCTCTAAGAGGTCTAACAGGAGCTCTGTCTGTTCGGTCAAAGCTCCTGCCAGGGCCATCACTGTAAGGCACTCACACAGACCTGAATGTGCTTAAATTACACTGCTGTGTTTAGGGAAGGGAGTGATGTCCTCCCTCTTCAACATTAAGGAAAACGAAGCACAGTGGCTAGTTAAAAGAAACACAAAAAGGCTCTCTGAGCTAAAGCAACAAAAGGACATGGGCCTCTCATATTTCAGGCTCAATCACAGCATGGTTTCCCCCCAGCATTGATGATAAGTAGTAAGAATCATAAATTTTTTCATACCATGCATTCTTCTTGTAAATATACATCTAATTCCTATCAATGACAGATTGTCTCCTCTGGCCCTATCTGGAAAAAGGGCACTGTTCTTTCCCTTTTGTATGAGTCAACGCTATGCTAAGGAATAATGATTAAAAAGCCACAGAGACCATTCTGCTTCTTTAGTCTTGTTCTCATATCATTATAAATATTTTCCTACACCGTTACTGTTACAGGATTTCTGTAATGAACTATTTGTTTATCAGGGAGCTAACTTGTAAGCTGTAAAGATCAGAGCTTTATTTCAAAGGGAAGGAAAACATTATGGTGTTTCATCTTATGTGCATTTAGGAGAATTTATAACTCATGAAAGAAGTTACAGGAGCTTATTGACAGGCACTGATGCATCAAAGAGGTGCAGCAGAATATAAACATTTTAAGAATCTACAGAAGGAGGGGCTAGACTCCACTCTGCAACACATATATCCAATGATCAGAGAAGTTACTCTGTTTTCAGTGTCCTTTAACTCTCTTCTGCTGCAACCCTCTATGCAGGGTTGGTTCTTTTTTTTTTTTGCACTGCTGTGGGTAATTTTCTGAGCCATCTGGTTACAAATGTGCAATTTGACGATGCAACATTACCACAAAGAATCTAACAACATTTTGAAGTTTAAGACTAGAATTATCCTTTGAACGATAGAGACAATCCTATAGCTTCAGCATATTATGCCTTTAAAATATAGCTACTGTTCACAGCGAAGCAAAGATAGCTGTATACTATTAAATCTAATGCAGTATAAAATTATGGTCATATAGAAGTGAAACCTCGTCTAAATATTTGATCTGATATCAAAGTAACACATGCAAATCAAGATGAAGAATTTAGTAAGAACACCTATACAAGCCTCCAACGGAGTGTTTCTCTTTTCACACGAGGCAGAAAACACTTTCTTGTGTATTGCTCTATCTGTGTGCAGTGCTATGAACTGAGGCCGTGAATGGCAGTCTTTAAAAACTGAAGCAAAGAATTTAACAGATTGCTTCCACAGCTCTAACTGTTGGGTATCCCCCAAACTTTACCTTAGCCAGACCTACTACAATATCCCTTTCATCCTTCCTCTCCAATCCCCGTTTTCCAGATCAAGAAATGAAGCCCAGACATCTACTGAGACCTGCTGAAGATAACACGAAAAATATTTAGCACAGAACTAAGCTGTCAGACTTCCTCCAGCTCCAGGTTTACATCCTTGTTGGATCACTGTGATTTCTCATTCTCCTTCTATAGCATATATACTATTTTTATGCCACATATTTCTTAATGAGTTTGGAAGCTTGGACTTCAGACTATGTGGGCAGTCCTTGTAGCCATTAGGAAGATCTATTAAAGTTAATACACACCCAGAAAGAGACAACTATGGTCCAGATTGCGCTACTGAAATAGTATTTTAATATTATTAAAGATTTTATTTGAACTTTTAGTAAAATATTAATTCATATCCATATTCTAATAAAAAATTCTTTATTATGTAATGGTACTGATTTTCAGACTCTTGCAGTTTTAAGCAGGCCAAATATTAGGCTTAAATACTCTGAATATGTCTTTCTAGACTATAATAATCAGTCAAATGTAAAATTGAGCTTGAAAGGTAACAGACCTATATGGATCAGTGCAATTTTGAAGACTAAATTATGTCTAATTAACTAGGCTGAGATAGCAGCATTTTCCCACTTCATATTTCATTTCATTGTTTCAAGCCATAATCTATGCATTAACTAGCTCTGTATCTGAAAAGTGGGGGAGTGTTGCTTGCAGAAGGCTCCAAAACTGGACCTAAGATATCAGGCTGGGCAGTTCCTCACAGCTAAGAAATATGTCAAATGCTGCTCACTGTTGTATCACGTCCCTGACACCGGCTTTCAAGGAAGGATTCAGCCTGAAAACCCCTTTGAAGTGGAAGAGAAACTCTGAAGGCAACATCAGAACAAAATCATGTTCCACTCTTCACGTCTGTCTGTGCACTTGGCAGATGCTGCACACCAATAACTTAAATTAAGGTATTTTTCATTCTTGGGCTTTGTGATAATTCCTCCGTCATATTTGTAACCTATTCATTATATCATTTTACTGCATAATGAAGAAAAATGCCAACAGTTTAGCAACAGATTTGGATAATGACAAGATGTACAGTAACACAGAGTAATGTGACCAGGACTGCAAGTTCTAATTGAATATTTTTCTGATCCCGCTTCCATCAATCTTTCCTCCTGTTTCATTTTTTCTAGCCATTTTACGTGTCACCTGTCCTCTTTCCCCTTTCCTCCTTACACCACTTGCTGAAAGCATTTTCAGGAAATAGATTCTGACTCCATTGTCGAGCCAGGCTTTCTCCTTATCAATATACACTGCTCAGTTGTTGGTGAACCATTGAGTTTCTGATGGAGGAAACAGTGCACATCCCAGGCGTGGTACTTAATTGGTATGCTGGCCCATGCAAAGCTATCTGATTGCATTCAGTAACTGGCAGGGACAGAAAGCATTTCCAAGGGAAATAATATCTAGCTGTGAATGTGGAATATGTGTGTAAGAACTGAACAGTAAACACCAGACTTAATTTTAATATCTCACATTATGCAAAACTTAAAAAAGATGAGTGCTCTGATACTCAAGCAGACCCCTGCGGGATAGGAATGTTATCATAAGAATATTATAGAAACCAATGTAAAATATCCAGCTGCTGTGAGGGTTTTAGGGGCATCAAACCTTTTTGAATCACCATTTTCCTTCCACAAATGAAAGTATTTACCTATTAACAGCAGCAAAACTACATAATTTCACTGGGCTATATGACCGCAAGCAACATTGCCTTTCAGTTTAGGCTTTGATAGGTTAGCGCTTAATGTCCCAAACAGCCCTTAAAAGCTCCAAGGTGGAAATGTAAAACCATAATCCAGACCTAAATGGCCATTTAAAAAATGATCATCTCAAAGCTCAGGAGTACCTTTATCTGTTTATGAAGCATTCCAGTTAAAATAGTTACACTAGGAATATGGGGAGGATGATACCCATTTAATTTTATGGTGGTTTTCTCTCTCTCCAGTGATAAAAGATGGCTGGGACTGCAGCAAAAGCCAAATCCTGTTTGCCTTCTTCACACAACTAGTCACACTGAACTATGTCAGGACTGTTTGTGGAAGGGATTTGGCCTGAACTCTTACTGTGCCAATTATCTTTCTTTACAAGCAGGTCTCTCTGCTTGTCGTACTCTCTAGCCAAACTGTTATTCATATGCTTCCAGATGAATTGTGTGACAGACAACAGCAAAGAAGTGAAAGCAGCAAAAAAGAAACCTCAATTCAGATCAGTGGGTTCAGATTAAAAACAAAACCTTGACAAAAAAAATATCTTTCTGACACATATTTTAGGGAATTGGTCAAGGAAGATTTGCATAGGACTGTTCAGAAAATAGCTGTATTGCTCATCCTTTAGGATTTACATCTGCTTTCCCAGAAACGTGAAGGCAGGAAAGAATTTGTGATATTCAGAGACAATTTCAGTGTAAATCTTGACCTTCATAAAGATGTCCAAATGTTTGCAAGTTGATTTTTCTTTTCTTTTTTTAAGTAATGTGTGACATAAAGAGAATTAAGCTCCTGTCTGGCTGGGCAGTCATTTAAGTTGGGGCAATAAGAAAGCACAACCTGCCAGCACAGCTCCTTCTTTGAACTCTGTACCATATGCAGCCCGATTAGCTCATACTGAGAGTTTTTCACACCTCAAAGCTAAATCTTAGTAGTCTTGGTCAGTTCCTGGGTCAGACTCCTCCAGAAGCATCTCAGGAATCTTGTGCTGAGAGACGGTCACTGCTCTCTTTTTTTTTCTGGAACTACTGCTGCTACCAAGAAAGACCTGTACTACTTCAGACATGCGTCCTCCCTTTCCCAGCCTGATCCCAGGTTTGTTTGCCAAGTTCTTTCAGGGCTGTTTCTGAAAATAATTAAAAAACCTCGGTTCTCTGGCGCTCTCCCTTTAGGGATCTCTGCTTCAATGTGAGGAAGAGGAGCTGGCTTTTCCTGCACAGCTTCCCAGGCTCCTCCTGAACTCTTTGCTTTTGATGGATGGGGAAGGGTTGTTCTGGGTGGCAGAAGAAATCTCAACAACCTGGGCAGACTAACTCCTTGCAGAGCCCAGGCCCTGTGAGAAGAGGGGATCTTAGCATCACCTTCCTCTGGGATATGCCTGAGCAAGGATGAATTGAAGTTTCTCAGTTAAGAGCCCAGACCTTCACCTGGAGACACTGAAGAGCATGGGGCAATACTGTGTCCTTTTCTGAGCGCTTGGAAGAAATGCAAAGAAGGCTCGGGAAACTAGAATCTAGATAAAAAAAACTACTTTATTATTTCCAATGAATAAATCTAAACACTTTTAATTACTGTCCTTTCCAGAAAAGGTGTGGATGGTGCATTTACTTGGGACCAAGTCCCAATCATCTTCAGACCTTGCAGATCCCTTTCTTCTTGCAAAGTAATAACACGGAAAGGTGCAAAACTTAAGTATTTTAACACTGGAGATAATAGCAGTAAATTCCCAGTAATGGCATAAATCTTCAATTTTCCATACTTAATCATTTATTTTTCTTCTATATTGCCTATTAATGCACATAAGAGACAAAAGATTCAATAACAGTTCTGCACCCTTTGTGCCATATTCTGGATGCAGGCATATGCTGGAGCAATTTGAGATGTCAAGTCTAGCTGTCAAGGCAAAAAAGAACAGAGATAAATGGTTACCCTGTCACACAGCCATGCTTGCTGCAAACTAAACACAAACACTGTATTTAGAGCCCTAACATTTGAATAGGTTACAACAGATCTCCGAAAGAAAGAAAGTTTCTGTAATTAAAGGATGAAGAATAAAGAATTTCTTAGCCTTCTTGCATAACAATTTTCTAGAATTTGAGATAGATTGGATTATCCTCAGCAAGGTATGCTGCTCAATGAATTATCTGATACTTCCCCAGTACATTTTGCCTATTTGATCACCAGTAGTAAATTGGGTGAACTTTTGAATTTCAACATATGAGACTCCTCATGCGTCAAGATGAGATAATTCTGTGATTTGGATTATTACTTCTGAAGGCAAAAGGCCAAACTTTTCTCCTTGAACTTTACATATGAATTGATCAAGTCAATGCATTTTGCACAGTTTAAGGTACCTTCCTGCTTTGCCTACCCACATCAAGGGAATACAGTGGTAAAAAGACATTTTCTTTCTCCTTGCTGAACATATTAGCATTTGAGAGGGAAGCATCTATAAAAGACCTTATAAAAGTCTTCAGAAAATCCATTAATCCCAGACATTTTGTCCATAGTTCCTTGCAGTACTATCAGAGTGTCTAGGCTATTGACCTATAATCCATTAATAGGATTTTTAAAAGTTCTGTTATGGTTATTCTTTACGAGATGAGTGAACAGATGGATAGGATGGTCACCCCCTTGCTTTAACCTTTGCCTAACAAAGCTAATTAATTCAGTCTTTCTAGTTGATAAGGCATCAAGTATGGCTTTGTCTACAGATAATTAACTAAAATACAAGGACGATACAACAGAGGAGTCAGCAGAGGTGAACAGCAAAGTGCACTCTTTAGGCTAAATCCAACAGATTGGGGACTAGAAAGCAGAGGTGAGATAAATGATGCTGCAAAGCATACGTCAAGAAACTACCATTCAGTAGTTTAGTTTAGTGGTGTTGGCTGAGGCACTTGTGAGCACCAGCAAGATGTAACATAGAAAGCAAGCGGGTAGAGAGCAATGCCAGACACCATGAACACTAACTAGAGCTCTGACATGGTACCATCAACGAAGCCCAGCATTCCACTCACTGCTCATTACGTTTACTCTCCCCATGCCTTGAAGCACCTGAAGACAGTCCACATGCATTAAGTGCTACTGAACGTGTGGCATATAGCAACCTCCCTGACTGGAGAGCACCGGAGCAAGTGTAGAGGCATAGTGAACAGTGCCATAGCTGCAGATGCCCTGCAAACCCCCATAGATAAAGTTGCTTCCCGTCCCATTTGCTTTTGTTTGGCTGTTTGGAGCATTTCCATGGGTCCATGCTGGACTGGAGGCTAGCAGCTGTCTGCCTTGCCTTGTTAGATGTGAGCAGTAGGGGTTACAGCCATCTACCACACTTAAGACATTCAGAAACTCCCAGACACATAATTGACTCTTAGGTCTTTTCAACCCCAAAGCAAGCTAACTACAGTCAACAATGATCAATAAAGAAAGAATTCAGGCCTGGTAAATAACCTGAAGTTAGAACAGCTGCAGTGGGAAGGGAAGTAGCCAAGTGAATTAAGCTTCCCACATTCCTTGCTTAGCTTTGCTTTCCTCTCTCTGACCTACGCTGAATACAGCCTTTTACCACCCCTCCTCTCAGCTCGCAGCTGCACAGCTCCAAGCCTGCCAGGAGCCTCTTAACTTTCCTCTGGTCAGTAGCAGGGAATTTGCACCATCAAGGCAAGTACACCATCATGCTGTCCCATTACCTACTCTTCTAAAGCCACATCTGCCTTGCTTGGCATCCTCCCAGCTCATGTCCCAGGCCACACCAGTACACCACAGTGACTGTGTGCCCTAAAGTGCTTAACCCAATCGACCACCTTAGGAGGCAGCCTTAGCCACCACTTTTCAGCAAAGGGGTTGACACAGCCATAGGTTAAGTGGTTCACTGCCTCACCTTCTGGGGAGCAGAAGGAAGACACAATTCTTACCTCCTTGGAAATCAGGAGGACAACCTGCTTTGCACATCTTTAGTTTTAGACTAATGCTTTTAAGTGTTACATCTCACAAGTAGCTGTTGCAAAGGTTTTCATTCTGTTTCTGAATGTACAAAAAAAACCAACAATCCACTGTTCCAGAACCCCAGCAATTTTTTTAAGAACACAGGCTGAAATTTTATCAGCACTGAACTAGGAGGTTGTACAAAAGCTTTGGGTCACAAACCACAGACATTTTCATGCATAAATCTCAAATTATGATTTATAAACTCTTGATCCAGCAGTGATACAGTACTATAGCTACCCAATCATCTGTTTTGAGATTGTGCGATTTTGCCTCAGGCAACTCCCAGAAATATCTCAGTATTGATAAGACAATCCAGCTCTAAGCCCATCTCATGCCTATACCTCATCAGAGGGCACAAAGACGCAGACCTCTTCTCACAGGCTAACTGCTAAATTGAAGGCTTTTCTGGGGCTATAACATGCTGAAACTGGTTCACTGAATACATTGAATTATGGTTCAGTTTCTTATATATTTTATTCTCTTCCTATTTAAGGTAAATTACATAAGCAGCCCATATCAGAGACCAGAAACCAAATATGCTCTGAGCCATTGGATAACCTGACACATGATCCCTTCTATGAGTAGCTACGATCGATCCTCTGGAATGCCTTGTACTTTTTGGAGCATTTTCTTAGAAGCTGGAAGATCCAACTTCAGTGCTATGCAGGCAAAGAAGAAAACTGAACTCAGGTATCCCTTGTCCTAGAGAAGAACTTTGAATACATAAGTAACATACAAAAGGTGATAGTGACACACAGAATATTTTACAGTTAGTTATAGATAGGAAAGGAATCCTATCTTAACCACATTTAAAAATTCCATATATCTGCATACAAACTTATATTCAGGGTACTATATAGACCAAATTTCATGAGAGATAATTTCAAAGTTAAGTAATTTTGACCAGTCAGTTATGAATGTTTAATGCATTCCTGTCTAGGAATGGTGTGCTTGCTCTCTTTACTCAAATGAGTGGTGCCACCAAAAGAGGTTATTCATGTGAGCACCACAGAGTGATTTAGTCCCGTCTGAGTTCTAAACCTCATAGTAATCATGATATGAGCTTGAAAATCAGGGCTGATGTGGGTATTTATTAACACAATTATGTCTGCAACCCATTGTAGACTGAACACAATTTTGCTAGTAATTTTCAAGTCATTAGCGCACTGTTATAGTAACATCTTATCTCAGCTATTAGACAGGCTGTCCTTAAATTGAAGTCGTTAGCAAATACCCTATTACTGTATTGTTTTGCAGTATGCATTTAGTATATTGGATTATTTTGTAAAGGAAACAGCCTCCGCATATGAAACAAATCAACATATATCTATAAAACGTAATTATAAGCCTTAACTGATCTCCTTCACTTTACATTATATAAAAAATCTTTTCAACTCTTACATGAAGTAGCTTCTAAATAATATAATTTATTGTACATGATTAATTATAGCAACGAGGGCCATCTATCTGTGATAAAATATGACAGTTTAATCTTCTAAATCACATAAGGAATAGAACAATTCTGAATCTGAGATATCTCTTTATGGGTTCTAAGTACAGCTCATAAATTACTGTGGCTTTTAAATCTCATCTATATTTCTGCAGCAGAGAGAAGAACTAATATTCTGTTCAAGTCTGTAGTTGTTTCCACGTAAAATTCCTCTTCAAGAAAACATTTTTAAAGCGTTTTCACAAGAACAATATCATATGGCTAACTTTCTCTGGAAGAACAACCTCAATTTTCAGATATTTCCTAGGGTAGATAATTTTTTTCTTTTAAGATTTTTTTTTTTTTTTTACAGAAAGCCAAAATAGTGCTTTCATCACACTCAATTTTCTTCTTTCTCAGAAGGATCAGTCTGTCTTTGCATCACAACTGAGAACTCCCCATCCCCACCAGTTACTTCAATTTTTTCCCCACCTGAAACTACAAAATCCCCAAGCACACTAGTATCTCTCTCTCCCCCTTTCCCAGACTAACAGATTCAGAAAGGTATGAGGGTTTTCTTTGACAAAGGCAAGGATGGCTGGCTAGTTAGGAGCAGAGGAGCTGACTGCTGAGGTTATTCTCTTCATGAATTACCAGGGTACCCTCATGAAGAAGGTATCAACATGAAAAAAATATTGTCCGCAGTGAGCTGAGGAAGAGAATGATTCACATATATGTGGGAAGAGTTTTATTTCCTCCTCCCTAAGCACAAAGCATGTAGACTAGTCCTATATCATGGCACAGTCTAAGGGCAGGAGTGACAGCAAGAGGCCACCTTTCCTCTGATTCCCATTTGGCACTATGTTCAAAAGTAGGTCAACATTTCTTCTTTGTGATTAGTGTGTTGGTACCAGGGAGGTTTGTAATGCATCCCCAAATAATGACCACACGTCTTGAGGCAAGATGTCACGTCATTCCATGTCATGTCACAACATGGATCTGACACAGATAAAGCCACCTGAGTACCACCTTACACTAGGACTGCTCGTTCCACCTGAGGCAACCTAAACAGCCAAAGGGTCTTAAGGTGTTGAAACTTCACCTTAGCTTTCTCCACTGCCCAGTATAGTCCCTCCTACAGACGTCCTTGTCCTGACAAAGGTATTGAGAAGGATCTCTTGGATGGCAGCTTTGCTACACTGCACAGGGCAAATCTTTGTTGAGGATACCCTGGAACATAAACCTTAGGTGTTTAGTTCCTGCCTTTTTACTAGCGTAAAAAGTTTACATAAAAGGCAAGGTTCTCCTGACTCATAAGTGTCCTGAATTGTGCTTTCTGTCTGGACAGTTGCCTTGAATTAAACAGAGAGAGTCCACAATGTCTGCAACTACAGGCGACTCTGCAGATAAGCTCAGGGAAAATCTGACTCTGTGCACAGGCCGCTGTCTCAGGACATGGTCTCTAAAATAATGCCAACAGGGTAATTTGCTGATCAGTTGAGAACCACAGAAGTTTGCACAGAAGGCTGTTGTTCAGTGAATAAAATACAAAAGCAATAAGCATGGAAATGTGCTCCTTTCATTTGGAAAGAATAGTTAGGTCGAATCTGCCACACTATAACCTAGTTTTGATCTCTAGTTTTATCAGAATAGAGCTAAATAATGTCTGGATTAATTTAATTCAAAACCACAATGAAGAGCAGCAGCATCATGAAGATGTGATACAAAGAAGCAACGTCGAACCTTGGAGCAATGGTAAGAAAGACCTGGGATTTCTCAGCAACTTCTAGGTGAACGAGGAGCAAAGAGATGAGAAGCTGCATCCATGAATGTGTATTTCTTGTGCATTTCTGTTCCACAAGGCTGGTGGCAGGCAAGCGTGCAGGGCACAGTCAGGCACTATTAATTCCAACGTAGGCGGATTTTGCCACGGTGTCAACACAGCCATCTTCATTCACAAATCTTTGCCCATGAACTGCTCGTGTGAGAAAGACTAGTTTAAAGATGAGGCTGGACAAGGATGTGATGCTATGGCAAACATACTTTGCTTTCATTGACTTTTTCCCAGGAATGGACTGTAATATTCACCAAAACAGTCACACTATCCTATGGGAGGTACAGAAAGTCTTGGAAAAGAAGCACCTGAAATTCCAACACTGACAGCAGAAGAGCAAAACTTATGGATCAGGTCAGTTTTAACATTTACAGAAGGGGTTAACCAACTGAGCCACTTTTCTCTACAACTATAAAAATGTAAGACCAGTCTGAAAAATAGCATACACTGTACAACTATTTGATTATAAAAGTGACTAGGAAAAGCAAGTTGTTGCAGCAGAAATTCTTATCAGGATAATGCAAAGGAAGTACTCTGTAAGAGCTTGTTTTATAGCTCTTGGAGTCCTGAAAGCTTTATTGTGCCTCATGCAATGCAGACAAGGAATGGCTCTGCAGCTGCCTATCACAGGAATAACTTCCTATCACTTTGATCTCTTTTCAAAATATTTTAATGCACACATCACCATCAGTAAGACATTTGGCTGAAAGTTGTGGTTGGAAATAAATGTTCACAATACGAATCAAATTAAGCTTCTGTCTACTAAAAGGCCCTCAGATGTCATACACCTATTTCCAGTTTTCCTCTCCAAGGTCAGAAGAACTAAAAACTTTATGAGTAAATTGGCCAACAAGCAAATCCTCTCCTGAGTTTTCAGTAAAACTTCTTTTTCTATGTGGTAGTCTGCCTGAAGGTGATTTGCCAAACACAAGAGGAAAAACGTAACGTTTTTGGTTAAAAAAATATTTTTAAACAAATCTAATTTTGCTTCCTGGAAGGCTTTCAATCAGAATGACATCTTTTGAAGGTAAACTGTCTTTAGAGTTTTATTTGGCTGTGTAATTTCTCTGCTTTCAGCAATCTCCTCCAAGTTGTTCCTAATTCGAAAGCAACTGCAAGGGAAGAGGAGACTGTAAAAATGGGAAGTCTTGAGGTGAAAGATGGGTTAAAGAAGCATTTTCGTTTTTTAATCTAGCCTGCATTGCCATTGCCTAAGAGATTAATGAAAAAATACCACAGTTCAGTAATATACTATTATGTTAGGTGCCCCAATGCATGATCCTACATTGCTGCAAATATGGATATCTTCTTAGAAAATGTCAGTTATTTGGCATTCCAAGTTACTTTTATGATTTTTTTCTCTGTATTTCTATACATCAGCTTTTGAATTAGTTTCACTTTTCATTTTGTAATCTACTGTGGCTTAAGTTCATGGTGATCCTTTTCCCATATTTCAATGCTCTGTTCTGTCCGTTGAGGGCATCCTCATGGACTCTCAACAGCATGAGGGGAAAACCAACAAGTGAGCCACAGGGTGTCAGTCAAAACAGAGTCTAGGAGCAGGTTGTCCTCAGGACAACCTCTGCTACTTGCTCCCCTGTTGGCAGCTTTTAGCATATTCCCACGGGTAAAATGCTGTACTGAGAGAAACACATTAGAAATGGTATTTTGCCTCTTTCTTCATTCAGTTTTAAGTAGACTCATTCTCAAGCCAACTGAAAGTTGATGAATTTGATTCAGAAAGTCATGCTCTGCCCATTAATACCATGGGATCTATTTCTTCACTCTTTTATCTGCTGTAGCAAATGTATTTGGGGAATCCCTGTAAGCAAGAATCTGTGAATCTGACACAATTTCCATCTCTTTGAGTGTTTCATGCTTTCCATAGCTGTTTCCACCTTGCATCAGTCTGAGAAATCATGATTGTTACTGTACAAGTTATAGTGTCTAAACTTTTATGCTTGGCTAGGGAGAGTCTCTTGATTTATTGACCTGAAGATAAAGTATCAGCTATTAAAGTTTGTCCTAGCTTAATCAAACACATATCTCTAGTGCATTAGATACAGCAATATCCTGATAAATATCCACATGCCTGGGATAATCCTGAATGAACCATTACATAAAAACTTACCAAGGTTTTCTACTAATGTAAGTACAGTATTCATTCTCCATTTGAACGCCACTGAATGATGATCTACATATTTCCTGAATAAATTATTTTATGTATTCCACATTCTGCTGCTTCCTGGGATTTCATTCTCCTTGTCGAACTTTTTGAGATGCCTTCTAATGTCACTATTTCCTCAGCACTATCTGGAATCTTCTCACTTTTGCTGCACTATGAAAATATTTTTTATAATTGTGTAAAGAGTAAAGTACACGTATTAGATTTTTAGAAGTTATATAATATACACCGCTTTTCAAAACTGTACATTTTTATCCACAGGAGCTGGAATTTCCACCAAAGTTAAACCTGAGACCAGACGATCCTGTGCTGTGATAATAAGGCAATGGAAAAACATATTTTCTCAAGTGGGATTAGTACCTCTGCACACCAGTTTCTGGAAAGCTATGTGATAACTCTAAATATACTGAATGCAAGGAAGAATTAGTATGTAAAAGAAAGACCACTCCCACTCAATTCAAATGTACTGATTCTCTTATCAGATTATGGTTGGGTAGGGATATAGCGTAACCTAAACTATTTAAACAAGAGTGATTTCTAACTTGGTCTAAACAGAGATCAGTCAGATTTGCAGATGTGACAAGACTGAGGTGGCAACCTCATCAGCTGAACTTCTAGTGTGCTGCAGTTTCAATATCTGTTACTATAAAATTATTTCAACTTCCCCTACATCTACCTCCATCCAAACTTACTTACACAGTTCATGTGTGTGCAACAAGACACAGCAGGACACACCACAGCTCACAAATAACTCCTCAGGAGAACTGTCTGAAACACAGGTTGCACAAATGATGAATTTATATGGAATAGAAACACAATTAAGAGTACCAATACACACATGCTTCAAGACTTGTCTCCCCTGTCCAGTACCAATTCACCAGCAAGACTCAAGTGAGGTCTCATAGGTACCTATGCCAGCAGTGCCCAGACAGTTCTGCTCCCATCCTCACAGAAAACATCTGGCAGTCTGGAGATCCTGGGTTGGCCTGAGACTCCCAGCTTAGTTGCATGGAGTTGGTACTCAACAACCACACCAAAACAAGGACCATAACTGCTCCAGCACACCCAGGCTCGACAAACCTTCTAACAGTGCCATGTCCAGCAAGCTATCAAGAATGTATCTGAAACGAGATTCCACCTTTCATTAACTAGAGATTTGTCATCCCTCTCCCCTCAAAGTCCAAATACAAGCCACAAAAAAAAAAAAAAACCACCAAAAAACCCCAAAGAAATCAAAAAAGTAAAAAAAAAAACTCACAAAACACCTTCGGTCCAACAGATCAATGTTTTTGTCAGACCAATATTTCCAATGTCACAGGGGACAATGTTCTCAGATATAGTCCAGGATCAGATCCATGACATTCCTCTGAGTGAATAAGTGCTTGCAAGATTGCTGTATTTTGCATTTGCAAAAGACATCACTGAGGTATCAGTGGAAAAGATGTTATCAGTGACTAAAGCAGTGGTGCATATTAACATTATTGACCTGCAAAATTGAGAGATCTGTTATCTTTGGTAAGTAGCTATAGACAGGTGAACCTGAAGAATAGCAGCTTAGAACAACTGTCACAGAAGAAGACTGTCACAGGATCAAATGACAATCGTGTACTTTCATACCAGGATTACTATGGCCTGACAAGTGCTCTAGCAAGACACATAGCACCTGCCTTGATTCCAGTTAGAGACGTGTTGTCAAGGGAACTTCAGTTTTCTCATTTTCTTTATTTTTTTTTTTAATCTTTAAATGCCAATATTGCACGTTAGCTTGGTATTTGAATCTCTCTGCAGGTGCTGTTCCAAAAAAGCAATGTCCCTGGAGACTTAATAATATATGATCACTAAAATAACTTTTTGCAAGTCCCTTGAGTGTCTGTAATTAACATGTTAAGCTGCACTTAAAGAGAGTAAAGTATCATTATACATGTAATAACTCATTTCAAATTACTGAATTATTTGTCTGTACAATTACCTGGGTAATTATCTAAACTTTACTAATAAAAGGTTTCATTAACTACCACTTATTCTAGCCATCGAGATTTCACATTCAGATACATCCGCAGCGCAAAATACAATATAAATGCTATAGTAATTTGAAAATAAAGCCTGAATTCCGTGCTGATCTCAGTTCATTCTGAGGCTGTGTTTTTGTTACATAGGGTGCATTTTTACACTGAACTTACTAGAGATAGACACTGCAACACGAAGCATAAGAAAGGAAAAAGGAACTGAAATTTTTGCCAAATTGTACCCAGCCAAGGTGAATCTTAGGCCTAAGATACTAAGCTGTAATTGAAGAAAACTGACCTGGTGCACGTTCAAGCAAGAATTCATATCACCATGGTTATATTGGTTTAAATCAGAGTCTTTCTTGAACAATATTACAGCCATTTGCATGGTGATAGTTTTATGCTAATATAGAGATGAGAGAAAAAAATGGGAACTAATACTGGCAACTAGGTGGCATTATGCAAAGGGCTAGGAGCAGTGTTTAAGGAAGGACTTTCTAAATAGCACAGGGTCGCTGATTATAAACATGCCATTGCTCTGAGGTTAATGAAACTTGAAGGTCTTGCTTTTTCTAGAGCTGAGGTACATCAGACATAGATACGTGACCAAAAAGTTATGACTTTAGCTCTAGAGCCGTGGCTTAATCTTACACTAAATACAACTGCTGTACGATCTCATTATAGGTAGGATGTCAAAACTTTGAATCTTTGGGTATTTTTGTTTCTTTCATTTTAAATCAAGCCAGTAATGATTTTGTTACAGGTAGAACCTGCTGCATATGCAGGGTTCATGCATGTACTTGTTCCTCTGCTGTGGCCCCAGTTCATCCTCATAACCAACCTGCCATATACCAGCTGAGCTGCCGTAACTGCCACCAGCCTTCAGCAAATGCAAACTGAAATGATTGAGGTGGGGTGTGCAACAGTCAAGTCATATTTTCTCCCATTTGCAGTGGACTAGAAGTATGCACATGGACAGCTAGAAATCTACAAACATTCCTTCTGCAGCTACCTCAGTCATAATTCAAGTGCACATCTAAAACCCCAATGGTTGGAGCACACGAAGAGATATGCAATATTTTATCCACAGACTCTCCTTCCATTTATAAGGTGTGCAATTACATTTTTCTTTCCTTCACAAATGTTACTTCTGCTCACATGGCTTACTAGGAAATAGGCACAGAAGTATCTTAGGTTTTCTGGCCCTTGGAACCTACCAATTCTTAAACTTCAGGTACTAGCTATTTTCCTCTGAGATGTTCCAACCTCACCAGCACAACTGGTAAATGTTCTCTAGATAATCCAAACCTTTCTGACTTTTCAAAACACCACATCCCAGAAGTGTTATTAGTGGTATTCATATTTTCTTATACAGCTGCTGAGTTATTAGGATGCCCAAGATTTTGCCTAAGAGCTCTTGAATTCACATCAGATATTTGAGGTGGGATATCTGGAGTAAGAATTCCTCAGACTTTCCAATTGAGGTTGTTTCACTTCAGGTGAAACATTAACTGCCATTTTAGCTATGAAGTAGGCTAGGATCTGACTGTCAGTTTCCATCAGAATTCTTATGGAGATTGAGACATACGATTAATGTGCAACTGAACACTTTGTCAAAATGCATGTAAAAGATTGCATGCCCCTTGCTTTGAGATTTGTAGGTTTTTATGTTCCTAAATACAGAAATGGGCACCTTTGCTTTCTCTGATTTTATGTATGTAACTTCCTAAGATTTTAAACCAAAAATTCCGTTATAAGCAAGCACGGTCCATTAATTACATTGGAAAGGTTGTATTCAGTGCGTAGATTGACACCCCAGACTAGCACAGCATTGTTGAAACTTTATTTTCCCTCTAAGCACATCGTGGTTTTGGTTTCAGTTCAGATTATTTTCTTTTTTACAATCTGCTGGAATAAGACTCCAGATATAGAAAATTTCAGTCTGAAAAGGTACTGGTGATTGAAAAAAACATATTGTAACATAAAGCACTGAACAACTTTGACTTCAAGAATCACTACCTCAGATAAATGAAATTATAACAGTATATATACTTACACAAAGTTTTTCATCCTTAGAGTTTTAACTGCCCTGTAATAGAGGACTATCAGAAACGCTGGTTTTACCTCAGCTAGAAAAATATTCCCAGTCAGGACAGACTTGGTTGCTCCAAAATGTCTAATTCAGGAAAACCTTGCTAGTTACTATGATCTTGCTCCCACTCTTAGGAAGGGAAGTGTGAGCATCCCTCAAACAGCCATAGTGACTAGAAACAAAATTGGATTCTTAGACATGCAAGCAGAACTTCTTACCTTGGAGACACATCTGTAAGTGGCTGGAGGCTGAAGAGGATGGTAGTCTTTCTTCTTCCCTCGGAATGGGAAAATGAAAGAATCATATCTCCATTTTTGTTAGGTTTGGACCCCTTAGTTTTCCCCATTCAAAGGTATTTCTCTGTCTTGAAATGAGCAAGAGGTGGAGATGGAGCATAGCAAGTGACAGTTTTGAGGAAAATTTTTATTTTAATAGTAGCAAGCAGTTCATATAATCCCAACTGTTTATGAACCAACCAAGCCCCAGAAAATCTGTCTGGAGCTCACAGAAGCCTGTGTAAATATTTTACTATATGTTAGAAGCAGCTTGGATAGTGATGCTCTGTTACTGATGCAGGCACATGGCAGGGTTTTTTTTGAACAGAAATCTTGGTACAGGAATGGGATTGCTGTAGCCATGTCCTCAAGCTTCTGAAGAACCAGAGTGCTGTCCACAGGTGTGAGGGAAGACACAGAGGCCCCTCTGAGGGCAACTGCCAAAGCAATTTGACTCAATTGTATTCATAGTGCTAGGGAAGACACAGGCTTGAAACCAGGATTCTCAGCACTTACAAGGTTTTCTGCAATTAAAATGTATGAGTACAAGACACCGAAGGTCTCACTTCATCTACGTTCTTGCTACCTAGCTCTACCAGACTTGTGTTTGAGAAGAAGCATGGAGTGGTACAACCTATAACACCATAAGTACCCTCATGAGCTGTTTTTCAATAAAAGAATTATATAGTTACATTGAAAATTGGACTGTTTTGTTTGGCTACTTCTTATTAATGACGTTAAGTGCAGTTAGGTAATGCATTTACTCACTGGTGTCAAGTTGATGATAGCAAATGACCTGCAAGTTAACTGTCTGTCTCTGAGCTACCCCCTTGAATTGCTGTATGATGATATCTACTTACACCTGAGGCAGCAGAAAAATGAAAGTTGTCACAAACTGAAAAAAGACATCCCCATTTCACTCAGTTTCCCACACTTAAGAAAAGGCCAGTGCTGTAAGGGTTAAGAGTCTCTGATGGCAAGTGAGTCATACTGACTTCTTCAGTCACACTGTCATGAGGTATAAAAAAGTGTTTTTCAAGATTGAATATCTCCATAGGTTATACTGACGTTGTAAGGAACTGCATTTACACAGTAGGGGAATTTAAGTCAGAAATGTGACACTGCTAGTAAAAATGTGAACTGGAACAAAAATTACCCAGGAAAGACGCACCTTAAACATTTAATTTCAACGAATCTGTGCTTAAGCCTGAAGAGAGCAAATAATGAGCAATGAGAGGAGTCTTTGTTATTTCGTGATTTCAAAGCTCTGCCAAAATGTCAAATAATCCATTTAATCAATCAGAAAATTAAAGAATGTGGTAAATTCCCAAGGTAGTTTGAGGTTTTAGCTGTGCCAAGTAATTCAGCTACTGCATAAAGCTTATGTCACAATAGCAATTACTTAATAAGTCATTTTTGTCTAACTGTGTTGATGTAAAAATACAGTCGGTTTCAAATTATATGCAGCTGTGCTCTTACTGGGATAGAGCATGCAATACCTCAGATGTTTACATTTGTTGCTTCAAGCACTGCTTTAATTTAATTTTTGTTACACTGTATCCTTCAAAAAGTTCCTACTATCTCAACACACTAAGAAATTGATTTCTTAAAATGGGTGTTCTTGAGATCGTGTAAGAAACGAAAGACGCTATCTGCTGATTCACATACAAGACTCATTACATGCATGTGACACAAATACCAAAGATCCTATCATTTAAAATACCAATTCTTTATAATGTTTACATTTCAAATTTGGTGATTTATTTCAGGACAGAGTTTAAGAATCTTGATAATGCTGGATTATCACGAATTAAATTCTGAAAATGTAAAATGTGTTACACTACACATTTTTTACATTATAGACATATATTTTCTATACCTCTCAAAGGACAAATTTGACAGACTGGTTAAAAATGTAGATTTTTTTGCTTCTAACAAGCCTAATACAAATACAGATCCATTTTGTTAATTTGAAAGTATACAGTTCAGCTTAAATTTAATAAGCTTTAATTTTAAATCAGACTATTTTAGATTATGTTCTATTAGCTATACATTTACATACAGATTATAAGGAATTTCTTTTGAACTCTACCTTTTGTCAGTGCCAAGAATTGTATCCTCTATCTACCTGTAACAATAGGGATAATAGCTGGTTTTCTTCCTGTTAAAAATTGAAATGCTGACACAAAAGAATCATAAACTCTGTCAAATATATACCTACACTTCAGTTTTTAAAGAAAAAAGCATTCAACACAGCAAACAAAGCCTGACCTGCATTCATGACAGCAGGTGGTGAGTGTTTTTGTGATCCTGGAGCCCATTAGCATGATCTCCTTCAGTGGTTGGATGAATAGGGACCTTCCTCTCAGAAGCCACAGTGAGCTTCACAAAAGCCTCTGTGCAGAGGAGGGCTGGAATGAATCCAGAGTCATGCAGCTTTCACTAACCCACTGATCCTTTCTTTGGCTCCCCATCTCCGTTGTCTACCTACCTCTCCCTGTTCCCTGCATCTTGTTTCCTGGACTAGCCTAATTTCCTATGGACAAAGACTACAATGAAGACAGTAAAAGTATCCTACAGAAATGTAATGAAATGGGCCACAAGTTGAGAGCCCTTTGGTGCGACTGTGACTGCACACACAGCTTCTTCATAAAATTCAAAACTTTGGCAAAGATCAAGCATCATTTTTGTATCAACTCTAAGTACTGTCTCCAGATTTTATCAGACCAGGGCATCTCCTCACACTTCCCGTTCTAATGTCCTTCAGAAGCACAAGGGGTTACAGCACGACACTTTCTTTCGGGGGTGAGAAAAATTAACCTAGAGAGCAGGGAGCATCAGAGAAATAACGACAAATATATTGTTTGTCACAAGTATGTTTAAGAGATAACTATGTTTTTTTATGTAATGATTCTTGTGTTTCCCTGCTTGCTGAAGTTCCAAAAGTAACCAAGTTAACTCATTCAAAATGACATTTCACGCTCATCAAATCTATTGAAAACTTAAGTCCAGCCAAAGCATTTGATTTTCAAGTTGAAAAAAAAATAATCTCAAAAAGTTCAGCTGCCTAATAAAATAAGTAGGAACAAAGGCCCCAACTTCTATCCAGAAATATGGGTAATGAAATGAGACACAAGGTTGTAAAGACTTGTGATATGTGATATTTTAAAGTAAATCATCAGATTGAGTTGGACTAATGGGCACAATTTTGGTCCTATGTGCCTTTTTCCATGGAAAGAAAATGATAGTTTATTTCACCAATGACTATTGAAGACTGGAATACCAGAAACAAATGCCCCTCATGTTGACCAGGTACACAAAAATATCAAAACTCACATGATGTTTGCCAGAGAGTCAAGTTCTGGGTGATAGTTTATAATTAAAAAGAGTGTTTGGGGAGGAAAGGAAAGTAATACACTGTGTATAATATTTTTAAGAAATGAAGAAAAACAAAGACAATTAGAATACATATTAAATATTGTGAAGGGTAGTAAAGAACTAGGTGACAAAGCACCTTTGAAACTAATCCTAGGAATTCAGGATTGACTACAGAAGAGCAGGCTGTGTCTTCTTCAGGGATCTTCTCAGTAGAGTAGCATGGGGTAAAGCCCTGGAGGTGAGAAGAGCCCAAGAAAGCTGGTTAATATTCAAGGATCATTAATAGTCAAGGATCACCTCCTCCAAGCTCAGCAGTGATGCTTCCCAGCAAAGAGGAAGTCAGGCAAAAACACCAGAAGGCCTGTATGGATGAACAAGATGCTCCTGGGCAACCTTAAAGACAAAAAGAAATCCTACAAGAGGGTGGAAGGAAGGCAAGTAGTCTGGGAAGACTACAGAGAAATTGTATGAACTGTCATGTTAGGAAAGCTAAAACCCTGACAGAATTAAATCTGACCAAGGATTTTAAGGGTAACAAGAAAAGCTTCTACAGGTATGTCCGTGATAAAAGAAGACTAGGGAGAATGTGGGCCCTCCCCAGAAGGAAATGGGAGACCTGGTTACCCAGGATACGAGAAGGCTGAGGTACTCAATGACTTTTTTGCCTCAGTCTTCACTGGCAAGGGCTCAAGCCATACCACCCAAGTTGCAGAAAGCAAAGGCAGGGACTGGGAGAACAAAGACAGAGTTCTTCACTCTAGGAGAAGATCAGGTGTGAGACCATTTAAGGAACATAGCGGTGCACAAGTCCATGGGATCTGATGAGATGCATCCATGGGTCGTGAGGGAACTGGTGGATGAAGCTTCTAAGCCACAATCCATCATATTTGAAAAGTTATGGCAGTCTGGTGAAGTTTCCACTGACTGAAAAAGGGGAAATACAAACCCCATATATAAAAAAATAATTAAGGAAGACCTGGGGAACTACAGGTCAGTCAGTCTCAGCTCTATGCCCAGCAAGATCATGGAGCAGATCTTCCTGAAAACCCTGTGGAGATGCATGGAAAATAATGAGGTGACTGGTGACAGACAAGATGGCTTCACTAAGGGCAAATTGTGCCTGACAAATTTGGTGGTCTTCTATGATGGGGCTAGAGCGTTGGCAGGTAAGGTAACCAACATCCTCTACCTGGACTTGTGCAAAGCATTTGACACCGTCCTGCACAATGTTCTTGTCTCTAAATTGGAGAGGCATGGATTTGATGGATGAACCACTCAGTGAACAAGGAATTGGCTGGATGGTTGCACTCAGGGTTGGTGTCGGGTCTCGTGTTGTTTGACAACTTTGTCAGAGACAGTGACAGTGGGACTGAGCGCACCCCCAGCAAGTTTACTGACAACACCAAGCTGTGTGGCACAGTGGACATGCTGGAGGGAAGGATTGTCATCCAGAGGTACCTGGCCAAGCTTGAGAAGTGGGCCTGTGTGAACCTCATGAGGTACAACAAGGCCAAGTGTAAGGTCCTGCACCTGGGCAATTTCAAACACAATTACAGCCTGGGCAGAAGAACAGATTGAGAGCAGCCCTGAGGAGAAGGACTTGGGGTGCTGGTGGATGAAATGCCCAGCCTATGAGGAGAAGGACTTGGGGTGCTGGTGGATGAAATGCCCAACATAGGCCATCAACGAGTGTCTGCAGCCCAAAAAGCCAACCGCATCCTGGGTTGCATCAGAAATGTCACTAGCAAGTCAAGAAAGGGGATTCTTCCCCTCTAGTCTGCCCTCATGAGACCTCATCTGGAGTACTGTTCTCAGTTCTGGATTCATCAGCACAGGAAGGACACGGATCTGTCAGAGCGAGGCCACAAAGATGGTCAGAGGGCTGGAGTGTCTTCCATAGGACGACAGGCAGAGAGACTTGGGCTTATTTAGCCTAGAGAAGAGAAGGCTCTGGGGAGACCTTATAGCAGCCTTCCTGCACTTAAAGGGGGCCTTCAGGAAAGCTGGAGAGGGGCTCTTTATCAGGGAGTGCAGTGATAGGATGAGGGGTAATTGTTTTAAGCTGAAAGAGGGAAAATTTAGATTAGATATTATGAAGAAAAATTTTACTGTGATAGTGGTGAGGCACTGGCACAGGTTGCCCAGCAAAATCATGGATGCCCCAGTCCCTGAAGGTGTTCAAGACCAGGCTGGATTAGGCTTCGAGCAACCTGATCCAGTCAGAGGTGTCCCTGCCCATGGCAGGGGGGGTGGAACTGGATGATCTTTAAGGTCCCTTCCAATCCAAACCATTCTATGATTTTATGAATTCAAACAATAGCTAAAAAATTTATCAGAAAAAAGGTATGTATCTCTCTCTCTGTGAACAGATTCTTCCACTCCTAACCCCACAAACTGAAATAGCACCTCAACTTCTTGTCTCATAAGGTCATATCTACTTTTCCAAAACCCATCGTGGGAATGTGGATGAACAGTCAACTGACACTCACATCAGCAAGACAATGATAGTTCTAGGAGAATAGGTAAGTGCAGTCTCCAGAAATAGCCTTTTCAATTTTATATTTATATGGTTATTTCAAACCTCTCTTCTTCCTCCAGTGGCATGGTCCTCCCCAACAGCTAATAAAGCCTTTCTTACAGATTGAATTGCTGTAATTTATTCTCCACGATGCTACCCTTGAAGACTGCTTTAAAGCACTAGCTCCAGCAGAAAACCACTGCCCTTCATTTTATGTTCCCGGCCTTGGAAAACACATTATGCTTATTTTCGGAGATTTGCATCCTTTCACAAGCAACACTCAAGTTGTTTGCACTGTCCTAGAAAGACTTATGCTTGGATCTGAGACTGTCAAGAGAGTTGCTTCTCCTGAAAGCTGGCATGGATGCTATCTAAGACAGTATTTTGAAGGCATAAGTAGCATAATGGTCTTGCTCTTGACTCAGACTGTAAATAAATGAAGGATGCACACAAAATCAACATTTAGAAATATTAAAGTGGTAACATTTCATCTCTGTAACAAGACCTTGCTTTTTTTCTGACAAGTGACTACATTTTAAACATGAACACACACTTTTTACTCAAATTGACACTGACAAAGGAAAACACTCCCTTCACCATCATGGTAAGGCGTCACTTAAAACTTTGTCAAGTTCTTAAAAAGCATATTTCAAAGAGATATTTCTGATGAAATGTTGCAGGATTCATAAGGAAGCATATTCCTTGTTCAGAAAAAAAAGGAAATAAACAGATCAATTCCTCCCTGGAAGCAGGGGGAAAAGGGATATAATTAGAGTATATATAATAATTTTTTTCAGGAAAGAGCAGACTAAATGAGATATCTGCAATTTCTATGGATTAACTACTACTGCAAAGAAAAAAAAAAAATCCCAAACCAATCCTCTCTTTTTCCATCAACTAAAGAAAAACACATCTGAAATCCAAAAACATGTTTAAGGGATGACTCCTCCAAGACAGGTCATTGCTCACTAACTCCTGGGCTGAAAGCTCATGGCACTTGGAGTTGGTTGTGATGTGAAGTCAGTGGAGTTACATTAGCAGACATGCCATGAAGAAAGGTATGAAAGTGAAATAGCAATGCTAGGCCATTCTAGGACCTCTTGTACAGGGATATATTTACCTCTGATATTATTGCAGAGGATTGTAACCTTCCTGACATCTCTCTCCTTATATTTCAGTGCACTGCTTTGCAATTTCTGTTTGGAAAACCAGAGCACTGACTTCATTTAGACAGTTTCCAGTCTTATCCTGTGTTTCAAGTCTGAGTTAACTTCTTTAGTAAGTACTATTAGCCAAGGTAGAGACAGTCATTTGCTCAGTGAAGTTTATGCTGTGCTAATAAAGCAAAGTGCCACAACCTATTTATACCAGGTTACCCAGGGGTTTAAAACCAGCATCAGTATATTCAGAACATACGTACACTGCACTTTCAGAGTAATTTCTGTTAAAATGAGTGGTACTTGCTAGGTTACTTTGACCCCTGCAGAACCAGAACTACCTTAGGAGAATGAGCTGGATTCTCTTCAACTGTCAACAATTAATAAATAATTTAACAAGTTCCAGTCACACCTGTGTAGATTTATGGTTTGGTACTGCTTAAACTGAAGACTTGCTTTTCGGTCAGTAGGGCCCTTCCAAACTGGTGCTGACATACAGGAAAAGAGCTCCACTTTCCTTTAAGATCTCATGTTCAAACATTTGGTTTGGTATTTAAAAGAGGAACTTCTCCTTGCAGTATTTTTGAATCTGGAAGTAATTTGAAGACAAAATACAGTACTTAAAATATACTCTATAGGTAGGACTATAGACTAATTTTCAAAGTACAGTCTGCAGTTCAGATGAACTGCATATTGCCTATGAATGACAACATCACATTTTAAACTGGGATAAATTGAGAAAAATAGTACAGAAACTGATCTGAAATTACTTAAAGAACTTTGTCCCAGGTTTCTGAAGTGTAATTCCCAAAGTATGTACTGAAAATATCTTGGGGCAAATGATGAAGACAAGTTTTATCTTAGCTAAATACAAAGTTGAAAAATAAACCCAGTTTATTCTCTTGGCAGTACATCTTGGATACACTTGTGAGCAATTTTGTTTAAATATAAGGAAGAAAGTACTTTGCCTTTAATAGGAGTCTGAAAGTACTTGGTTTACAGGTTTTCATAAATTTTTCTTCACATGGCAGTATAGGTGCAAACCAGTATCTACCATCCTTGTAAGCCCAAGTAAGCCTGAAATAACTACCACACAACATCCGTGAATGTAATCAAGGTTAAATTCTCTCTGCGGTATTTGATTTTTACCAGAAATTTAAATTTATAATAAATGGGAAATATCCCTCCTACCTAATTATTGCTCGATTTTTTCCACCAGCAGATTGTCCTTATTTACAATAATGAGAAAGTATGCTTGAGAGAAATAATAGAGGAGTCAAAACACAAAAAAAATCTATAATGCTTTATTAACATATGCTTCAGAGAAAGAATACAGAAGAAAAATTGTAAATAGTTGTATCAGAATAAATAACATTCCCCAAAATACTTCCAAAGAAAATCAGTACCCCAAAAATGAAGCACCCGTAACACCAAGGCAACATGTGGAATGGCAGCACTGTAAGGGAATTGTCAGAATTTTTTTTCTGCCCCCAACACTGTCAGCCTATATCTCGGTTCCAGAGAGAGAAAAGATCACACGCTTTCAGAAAGACACGTAAGCAGGGAAAATAATTCTTTTTTTAATCCCCAGATCATCTCTCAGATTTGGAAATAAAGAACCTGGTCTGCTTGCTAAGAGGGTAGACCTTGCTTTGATTCCTTATCAATTTCGAAGCATTTAGAAATTCATTGTTTTTTCTTTCTATTCATTTTGGCATGTGTTTATTAGCTATATTAAATTCTTAGCTTAGCGTTTCATACACAGTGTTATCTTTGGCAGAAAATGAAAGATTTATGAACAATTTAAAACACTGAAAAATGGTGTAAAGATGGATCAGCTCATTACAAACTGATTTCCACTCATCAAACTACGTGGGTGAAGGATGAAGAAACAAAATGCAAAAACATGGTAGACAACGTGGTGACATACTAAATCATCTTCCAATCATTCTCAATAACTCTACAACTACAGCATTCTATCCTGATGGCCCCATCTGAGTTGATGATTTTTCACAATGTATTTCATGGCTTCCATCCCTACATGAGACTTTATTACTATCACATAGGAATAAAAAGCCATAAAACACTAGAGTGAATTTATCTTGATCAGATGCAATACTTATTTTCTTCACATGATTTCACCACCATTCCAAAACTAACCAATGATTTCATGCTACATTACTGAACATTTTAAACTACATTTGAATGACAAGAAAGATACTGAAATGATTACATCACAAATTAACAGAGCTTTAGCCTTTAAACACATTCCTACCTACGAGAATCAAGAAACAATCACAAGACACAACCATTTAATTCACTGATAAAAGACAGGACACCACAGAAAAATATCACTTCCACATACATCTTTCAACACATAAGGAAAGACAAAAGACACAAAAGAAACTGGCATAGATTAAAGCTATGAAAGCACCACTACCAGCATCTTTTTTAAACTAATTTCCATAGTAGCTTCCTGGCATGCATTATAAAAAATTCAGGCTCCATCACTAAGATATCTCCAAGACATCTGAGCTAAATTGGAGAAACAAAGAAAAAGTCCCTGCTCATGGCACTAAAACAGCTACTATCACAGAACTGCTAGCTAATATGACTCCTTTGTCGCTAGGACTTCTACCGTCTTGGCTACAATAAATCCACTACAGCTCCAACATCCATATTTCTCCTGATAAAAGACCAAATAAGACAAATTATAATATACCCTTATTTTCTAAGCCAGACTATGATACCAAGGTCCTGGTCTGAAGACAGTTATTTATAAATGTAATTATTATTCATCTTCTTATTACTACTAATTGGCCAAGTTGAAACACAAGTCTCTAGGGTCATTGAAAAGTCAATACAATAATTTAACTGCCATTTGAAAAGAATTTTGCTTGTATACTTGCAAGCAAACTAAGCTGCATCAGAAATGTCTTGTTAAGCTGAAAGCCTATGCTTTACCAAAAATACTTTACCTTTTCCCAGACATGTAACCCCACTGGCATGGTACCAATATTAATTCTGATGTACAGTTGACACTAGAACTAAAAATTAACTCAGGTTCGATTTATATACTGCTATCCTTTCTTGCCTACCAAATCCTATTTCTTGCATAATATAATGTCGATAGCATAGAAAAGAGCAAGAAATCATTAAATGAAAGGAAGTGCATAAATAAATTCAATTATCATGCATAAAACATGCAAATGATTTAAAGACTGCATATGAAACTCTAGTTTATATTCATTAATCTCAGGTTGCACTTTTGAGGGAGAAAGAGACACTAATTGGGTCCAGATTAATGCACTCCCAAACCTTCCAATTTGTTTTTAGGTGAGGGTTAAATGACATGTATTAAAATAAACACAGCTGCTCACCTTCTCCGAGTCTGTTTCATTTGTGAAAGAAGGTTAAAACTAAAAAGTATATAAGAAAATTGTAGGTTTGGTGTAATGAGAATTTGGGCTTTTTCTGGACACCTCAGGACTACGACTTACTCACTACAGCGCCTTGGTTTTAATTTTTTTCACTTGGCTACTAAGGTAACTTTGTGTTTTAAACTAGTCCAAAAACCAAGCTAGTGGCTTGACATGGAGAATACGGTAGGTAGTGTTTGGGCTTGCCTATATCCTGCCATGTTTTCCTCCCTTCCCTACTGTGAACGATGCTGCAGATGAACAATTTAGATTGTGTGGAGTCAAAAAGGTGTCTCAGTTGAGCTGGCATGATGCTGCCATGCAGCTCCATTACATGGACAATGAGGACTCTCAAGAGGACCTGAGTGGTTCAGCTTTGCTCACCCAGCTGGCAGAAACACGACAGAGGCAAAGCCCTCTGACCTGCCACCTGCTCCAGTTTTTCGCTGCCCGGGGATTACCGCCACCCTCTGCTGAATTAGCTGGGTATAAAAATAATGGTCCCCCAACTTCCCTTCCCCTCTCCCATTGGAGCTGGGTGCTGGTCCCCACCACCTGCCCTTGCTAGCTGGCAGCCTGAGGAGGCGGAGAGGAGGAAATCGGGGACAAGCCACGAAGGACAAGACCATCACCTGCAACAGCAAGTGAAGGGGAAATGGCACTCCTGGGACTGATCCTGCCCCAGGAGAAAGGGAAGCATGTGGGAAGGAAAATGGGGGGTTGGCCCAGAAACCAAAAAAAAAAAAACAAGGAAAGGGTGCATTCCCTTTCCTCCACTGGCAGAGGAAGATAAAAAAAAGGTTTTTAAAAAAAAAGAAAATTCTCCAAACTAACTTCATACTGAAACCAATGAATTTGGTTGAGAGGCCCAAAGGGGAAAGGTTAGGGTGTTAGCAGTGACATAATTTCTCCCCTTTTGTTAAAATGATTGGAAATTAAACCACTCCAACACAATAGGACACACGTTCTGCAGGGTAGGAAGCATTCAAAATCCTACATTCCTCTGATTGTTTTTTAAATTTTATCCTCCTGAGCTACAGACATCACACCATGAAAGCACAAAAACACATACATGTAGACTCAAACATATATTCACATATATAGTTTCAGACACAGACCCACTTAAGCTGACAGCCTGACTCAGATTTTTATTAGAATTAATTTTTGCATGTTTGCAGATGCTAAATTAGTTTCAATAAATAACAACAATAAGGCTGAAATCTGTCAACATCTTGACACACAATTCAGAGAGCCATTTAGTTAGGAAATATGCTTATGATATTCATTGCTCCTAAAAGAGAAAATGATTATACAATAACTAAACCCTAAGTAAGAGCTAAAGGTATTCACCTCATGAAGCCATTTCTCAACTAGCCCCTTGGCACTTGCTGGAATTATTCACAGCACGAGCTCTACTTTTTCATTTTCTGCTGACTCCATGTGGGTAATTCCTTTCTTATGATTAAAAGTGAGCTTGGAAATTCCTTCAAAGCATTTCCTTAGGTGTGGCTGGATGTGGAGTTCATCCTTTGTCTCAAAAAGCATTCCGGAGAGATAATTACTGCATCAAGAGAAAAAACCCTGAAAATTGATAAAAAAATGAGCTTTAAAGGTATTTATATAAACATATTTTACACCAACACCGACAGAAGACAGATGAAATGGACTGTTTACCTTGGGAAGAATAGTCTTTTCTTCACCAAATAATCATTCAAGGCCTTCCTGAATGTCATCCAAAAGCGATTCTGACTCCTTCAACTTATCCAGCATCTGGGGCTGTGAGATAACCCTCATGGCATTGGTCTCCTTCACTGACTCCTTCGTTATTAGCCTCCTGGTGGGTGAGATAGAATACAGTGAATGTAATAACCATACTTCACACAACAGGCGCTCTCTCTCTTTTAAATTGAAAATCCCCTTATTACAAAACAAGGGGTGTTCTTTTTCTTCTACCTTTAAGTAGGACTGCCACATTCATTGCTTTTTACCAAAACGCAGCTGCTTTTTAAGCTACAGATAAATAGAATCTGCTGGGCAGTAATTCAGCTCAGTCTGAATGCATTATTTTCTAAGTCACTTTGGTGAGGGACTTTTTATTATAAACTGGAATGAACAAGGAAAGTCCTTTTCTCAACTAATTATGACTATGCTTTGTTCTATACTATTAACTTACAATGCTAGATTGATCAGCTTTTGGTTTTCTGTTTTTTTTTTTTTTTTTGCTTCAGCCAGTTCAATAAATTAACATGCTTTTTCTGGGAAATTAGAGAGCTAATTATTAAGACTTTATAGACTAATGATGAAAATATAAATAACACAGAACAATAAAGAATGGCATTATCAATAGCATTCACACAATCCCTTTGATGTACACAATGAAATCTCACATTTTAACACCACTGATGCATGGATATGAGTTGCTTTGACTTGATCTACAGAATTTTCATCTCATAAAGATTTGCTAATTTGGATATTTTCTAAGAATTGAGGAAAAAGATCAAAGCTGAAAGACTTTCATATACCTATCTCTGGCATCTGTTTTGTTTTCTTCTTGTTGGACTTTTAATTTCTAAAAATCAGGAATAACAGAATAGAAAGCAAAGCTATAAAGACATTAAACCAGGCAAACATCCGGACTTCTGTTCTTACCTTTCCTACAATAAGACATAATATGGTATGTTTGATTTGAAAAATAGTTGTGTTTATTATTTTTTAATTGGCTAGTTTCAAGAATGGCTTAGTTTGCAAAGAAGAGCTTGTAACACCAAAAAACAGAATTTAGCTCTGAGGTTTCCGGATCTTTGGTGACACAGAACGCTTGGCTTTGACAAAGGAATACTCAACTACCTTCCAAGTGGACAACACCACATTTCACTCAACTATTGTCCATAACTCTTAAGTACCGGTACAGGAACACTCTGAATAACTGTAATGCAAAAATGCCACTTGGTTCCTTTTGTGCAAATAGGAAAAACCCTTCCTGCTTATTAATTCAAATTTGCCTTCAGTACTTATGATTTGAAAAGCGCCAGTATGGTAGAAAGAGCTGTCAACAGAACTGCTTCTGTTCAGCGTTTAGGACTACAAATTAAAAAGAACCCTAGAAACAAGAACTTGCTCAGTAAAAGAAACTTCAAATTACCACTATCTTAAAATCCTACTTGCATTCAAAATAATCACATCTCTATGTATTCCTTCCTGAAACATTATGAGAGGAGTATTTCTTATACATTTTTCAAACACTTACTGTAAGAATCATTAGGTTGGAAAAGATCGTCAAGTCCAACCACAAACCTAACACTGTCAAGCTCACAAACCATGTCCCTAAGCACCATATATACACATCTTTTAAATACCTCCAGGCATGATGAGTCAACCACTTCCCTGGGCAGCCTGTTCCAATTCTTGATTACCCTTTTGTTAAAGAAATATTTCCTAACACCTAGTCTAAATGTCCCCTGGCACAACTTGAGGCCATTTCCTCTCATCCTGTCACTTGTTACTTGGTAGAAGAGACTGACACCCACCTCCCTACAACCACCTTTCAGGCGGTTGTAGACAGTGATGTCTCCCTTCTGTCTCCTCTTCTCCAAGCTAAATAACCCCAGTTCCTTCAAGCTGCTCCTCATAAGACTTGTGTTCCAGACCCTTCATGAGCTTCATTGCCTTTCTACTACTCTGGTACTTCGATTTCTTGTAGTGAGGGCCTGAAAACTGAACACAGTTTTTGAGGAATAGTCTCACCAGTGCTGAGTACAGAGGCATGATCACTTCCCTAGTCCTGCAGGCCATGCCATTTCTGATACAAGCCAGGACGCTATTGACCTTCTTGGCCACGTGAACACGCTGCTGGTTCATATTCAGGCAGTTATCAACCAATACCCTCAGGTTTCTGCCAGGCAGCTTTCCAGCCATTCATTCCCAAGCCTGCACTGCTGCAAACGTATGTACAGCCAATAACAGTGTCATTGCTTTGAGACGTTGAAACTTGCTTCTTCCATGAGGCATTTCTCAGTCGTCTGATACATTTGGCAAGCTATGGACCTTTTTGGGTTGCTGGTCTCCATATCTGGAGTCCAACTTGGATGTTGGAGGGCCAGAAGAAGACTGATTCATATAGAATTAAGAACAGCATCACTGTTTACTAAAAAATAATTTTATATGGATTAGTGAGATTCCAAGATGTGAACGTAAGTGAACACATCCACACATATATTCATTTAACTGACATGGTTTCAGTACCAAGCTGGGTGTTTGTGTACACTCAAAATATGTCTTTTCATATCATCTGTGAAACAAGGACACTATCTAGGACACTGCCATTTTAGATACATTATATTTTGCACAAAAATAACAAAGGAATTTTGAAATGTTTATTCCTGCTTCCTTAAAAAATACAGCTGGATCTGTCCATTTAGCAACACTTCTTTTTGCAATGTGACAGTAAGGAGAGTAAAGATATAACTGTTAATTCAAGAAGGATTGCCAATATGTGGCTCACTGTTTTCCGTCCATTAATTTGAGAATTAAAGAACTTCTCAACAATTTTTGTGGCAAACTTCCAGGCATATGACTGGCCATCCACTGGAGTACTGAGTACTCCACTTTTAACATTGCTAATATAAATAGTTCACAATATATTTTGATTAAAATCATATCTATTTTATTTCAGCCTAATAAAAAATGACATAGTCAGGTTGTATCCTGTGTTCAACCTCTGTCATGTACTAAACAACATCTTTTCACAGAAGCCAAGGTTATGGTGCAAAATGATTGACTCAACAAACATTACAGCCCTCTTAAAGGCCCACTTACACACTGGGATAATATCTGTAACTCCCAGTTCTGTACTTCATCGATTAGACGATATTTCCCTATTTTTCAGAAGGTAGAACCAAAATGAATATGAATTCAGGAAAAAATAAAAAAAAACCCAGCACATAGCTTTACCAATCTCTTTAAAGCTACTGCTTTGCCTTGAAACTGTACCTATGTTAGCTGCATATGTATTGCAATGTCTTTCCTGAATGATTAAAAGCAAGTACTTTGCAGGTGGTTTTTTGCTATGCACGCACTTTCAATATTCTGCAGGTCATTGAATAGCACATCAGACAAAACTAAAAGACAATAGTCTGGCGAAGCAACAGCAGCAAAGGCCAACTTTTATGGCTGGCTAAAACAAAATGAATCTTTAGGTCCTGACTATATGAGGAGTAAGTTAACAGGCAAGAGCTTACCATTTCTTATCGACAGCTCTCCTCGTGCTGTCCTGGAGTTACTTGTGAACTGAAACTTGAAGACACTACTCCATAATACCCTCCATAAATCACAAAAATGAAACCAGATATCCAACTCAGTTGAGGAAAGCATTTTCTTCCAGATATAAAAATATTTGACATCAAAATAGTCTACTAAATATTTTGCTAAAAATGTTCTTTGCCTGTTTCCAGTCTCACTTCATGGAATATAATGAGAAACAAGCCATGCACAAATGCCTGTTTGCGTTTCTCACTTGAAGGATTCACTAAGTTACTAGGAGGCTGTCTCTCTATTGTTTCTGAGCTCTCATCATAAAAACTAAACCAAAAATCATTTTAAGACAATGAAGTTTAAACTTTATTTTCCTCCTCGGTATTCTAAAGTAGCATGGCTAAGTTGGAAAAGTTTTAAATAATGAAAGTCACTGAAGCCTAAATCACATAACAATAGTGAAAGCTGAGATGTGAGATGGAGATGAAATCTAAAAGCTAATTAAATTCAACAAGAGCCTCTCAAAGCCAACATACCAGCTTAGCCTCCCATGCTAATATTTCGTTTTGAAGAGTGCAATAAATGGAGGGCCTTTCATGGCTGCAGATTTCACAATGTGATCCACCAGCTAAACCTGAGAGGGAAGAAAAAAAAAGATTAGATGCATGGATTACTGTACTGAATAGAGGCCAAGGCCAAGATAAAAAGAATAGATAAGTTAGGGCTTCTGAGGAGCTAAATTTGAAGCCAACTAGCAAAACGGATTGAACCTTATTACCTCTAGTCACTGAGAAATTCCCTAGACAGTTGGATGTAATTTGAAAAGGTCAGAAAAAAATTTCTGCACAGTATTATTGCTTCATGGTTTAAGGGTGTACATTTGTGAGATGCCAGCTCTAATCATTTTTATTGACTTGCTCTAGAGAGACAGATAGATGCACAGGGAGGAAAGACAGATGGATGAGACATATCCTACCTTTGTTTCAAGTGTTAAAACACATCACAGTATAAGGTATGTTTTAATGTTAATCATTTCAGTTTATCCTTTGTCATCTCAGAAGAATGTGCCTTGTTTCCCTAAGTCAGCCACAAAAGAGGAAAGAAACCTGTGCATATCATTGGAAACTTCCTATAATTTTTCATATTTGATCTGAGCATTCATTGAATTCCATGTGAACCTGAAATGTATAACTGAAATTCATTAAGCGTAACAGGATTTTCTAGACAATTTCAGGTATGCTCAGTTGATTTTTCTTTTCACCTGAAGGGAAGCATTTCTCACTGAACAGATTACAAAAATGACCTTCAACACACTGATGGGATAAGCTTTGTTATCAATGTAGCTGTCCTGGGTTAAACAAAAACAACCAACAAACAAAACTTACACCCTCCCTCGAATCAACCAACAAAAAAAACCAAACCAAACCCACCTCAATTAAAAGCATTTAATTCTTTGAATTAACATAGACAAACGCTTGTAATCAAATATGAACACTTGTTAACATTACACTTTGAGTCAATTTTTTTGTCATGCAATTAAAATCAAAGGAGATTTAACAACACAAAAGCGGTATTATCCACCTCAGCCCCTGGAAAAGTTTAATTAACGTGAGATTTTCTTTTGCGTAGAAGACATTTGTCTTCCATTCATAACACAAACATTGGTATTCACTGTATCCTGCTCTGAATGCACTGCAGAAGCAATTGTAATGGCCATTAAAGTACGGCTCTGTGAGTTCCTCTACTGTATTATGTTTATGGAGCCCGCCTGAAAGCTGTCTAAAACTGTTTCCACTTGAATAAGAAAGCCGTTTCCATATGGTCATGTTCCCTCCCCTCAAGCCCTGTACGTTTAGAGAGTAGCAAGAAATTGCCACAGCAGAGTTGCATACATATTCACTCCTCCAGAACTTTATAGCTCTGAAAGGAAATCAGAAAGGCTTAACTGTAGTGAGGAACAAAAAAGCATGGGGAATTGTTCCACTAATGGAAGCCGATACTTTCAGTTGAAATGGAACTGCTCCCCAGTAGAAAAGACACATGGACCATTCAAACATAACAATTTCTTCAGCAGTTTAGGAAGCTTTCAAAAGAAGACATGCACATCTGCATGTATGGAAGGCTGGCTGGGGAGAGGTAGTCACATACCAGGTTATAAAAACTGATTTAGACTCTACTACTCTTTTTTTTTTTTAATCAGCCTTCCACTGTCAGCTTCATGGTGATACCGAAACAGAATAGGAACTTAGTTTTTTAAGATCACAGGTGCGCAACTACAGAAGAATTCTGCAGTTTCTGTGGCAACATGGCAACATAGTGATTTTTATTCCTCTAACATTTTTACAATAAAAGAAGTGACAGAGGAATTAAGTTCTGTCATCCTCCTGATCTGGGTTCAAATATGAACTCATAAACCCTATGAATTTTTTGCCAGTAAAAAAACCCTTATCCATCATGAAAACAGAGAGTGTTCAAGTTATACACATTTGTCAGAGACTCAACTTTCCAAAGTCAATTTTCCAAAGAACATCCCTCCAATGTATTTTGATGTCATTTAAACACAGTAATGTGATGCCCCCTCATTCCATCTTTGAAAAACCCACACTTCTTCTATTTCTTTTTTTTTTTTTTCCCTGTCTCCTAAAGTGCAGCACATGTTAACAGACAAGTAACCTAAATCCTGAGCCATTGTCCCAGGTGCAGAAGGGAGCGATAGCAAGACTGACAGCACTTCTGTTGCTTTATTAGCAGAACCCACTATTTGGAGGACCCAAGTAACACCAATAATGACTCATTGGCTTGGATTTAGATTCAACAGATCTAGATCCCATGGGAAAAGAGACTCTGCCTTTCGGTGGCTTTGTTCTCTCCTTGATGATCATTTCTTAACACTGGCATGGGATATTTTATCTAACTCCTTGGAAATAATGCTGCATGATCTTGCACATTGTCCCCTCGCTCAAATCAGCCAGGATTCAAACACCATTTAAAGAATGGAAAGAATGTCTTTAAGATTTTCAGTAGGACATCTTTCTCATTCTATCTGAGCCAACAAACATGTAGGAGAAATTGGGACTTTGGTAAGATAACCAGCTCATGATCTATTCAGAGAGAGTCAAGGTGATCCTGTCTAACCTTCACAAACTAGTGAAAACATCCCCCTCCTTTTTATTATACAAGACTGTTTACCTCCCATCTGTGGCTTTTATTTGGCATGCTAATGGTAAAATTACATGAAATTCAAAGTATTACTAACTCACTGTAACAATAAGGTTAGTTAACGACTGAAACCGATTGCTCAGAAAGGTGAGAAGTTTTCAGTTACTTCTAATCAGGATTTATTTTTAAAAAATATTCTCTGGTTAGGTGCAGAAAACACACTTCTCCTTTCCAGACTTTAAATCTATAAGGTTGTGATCCCAGTGGAATGCCAGTTGGTGTAAGAGAATTGCAACACAGCGGTGAGCTGATCAGGTTTCTTTCTTTGTCTTTCTGTGTGTGAACAGAAGACTGTGACTTTTATAAATAAACTTTTTGAAAATAAAGACCTTGCAGTCCTATGTCCTAACAACGAAAATGTAGTTGCCTTTGTCTTGTGAATATTGGATTACTGAAAACTGTTCATCACATGATTTTAATTGTAGTCAATCAAAAAATGGGAATCTATAGAATAAATTGTATTTTCTATCGGGAACATGTAGTCCTGCAAGCTACAATACAGGTATACCCTGTCCATCTTTCATTAGCTGACTTGTATGCACCATCCAACAACCCCATGAAACACTACAGGCTTGGGGAAGTGTGGTCAGAACACTGCCTGGTGGAAGAGGACCTAGAGGTGCCAGCTGACAGCTGCCTGAAAATGAGCCAGCAGTGTGCCCAAGTGGCCAAGAAGTCCAAGGGCATCCTGGCTTGTATCAGAAATTATGTGGCCAGCAGGAGTAGGGAAGTCATCATGCCCCCATACTCAGTGCTGGTGAGGACATATCTTGAATACTGTGTTCAGTTTTAGGCCGCTCAGTACAAGAAGGACATCAAGTTGCTGGAGCGTGTCCAGAGGAGAGTAATGAAGCTCATGAAATGTCTGAAGCACAAGTTTATGAGGAGCAGCTGAGGGAACTGAGATTGTTTAGCTTGGAGAAAAGAAGCCTGAGGGGACCTCATTGCTCTCTACGACTACCTGAAAGATGGCTGTGGCGAGGTGGGTGTTGATTCTCTTATCCCAAGTAACAAGTGATAGGGCGAGAGGAGATGGCCTCGAGTTGTGCAACGGGAGGTTTAGATTGGGCGTTAGAAAAAAAATCTCGTTACTGAAAGAATGGTTAAACTTTGGAACAGGTTGCCCAGGGAAGTGGTGGATTCTCCATGTCTGAAGGTATTCAAAAAGTGCGTAGACATTACACTTCATTATATGATTTAGTAGTAAAGTTAGGCTGACTGTTGGACTTGATCTTGGAGGTCTTTTGCAACCTTAATGATTTTATGATCCCTTTCATTTCAGATGCAAAGACCCTCCTTCCCACACATCTGATATAAAAGAGAAATGCAATTTGTCTGCCCTGACCAATAGTCAGATTCTTCACAGGACTTGAGGGAGGGCTGGAATCTCCTTTCTGTTTTACCAAGTCTAGAGTTTGCCCATACATTCTTCAGTTTTGTCCTGATCAGCAGAGATGTCTGAGCTGTACCCCTCTTCTTAAAAGGAAACAAAAAAAAAAAAAAAAAAGCTGACTCTAAATCATGTCCCAGACACGATCCTAGTTTTTAATGAGCTCCACTGTCACTTCAACATGCAGCAACTATGTTGCTCACCTACACAATACAGAAAAAAGAATTAGGCAACTATTTTACAGATAAGGAGGAAAGGCTTTAAAAATGGAGTATTATTACTAAGATTAACTCCAATAAGCAGAATTAGCTGGTAGCTAACAGATCTTTTTACTTTCAAGTACTCCAACAGCTCTTCTTTCTGCATGGACTAGCTACTGGAAAAGGGTGAAGTTTTAAGTTCATTATAGAAAGTTTCTCAATTAAAGCACAGAAAACATTCCAGTTTCTTAGATTATATTGGGCAGCTAAGCCAGTTTTGCATTCTTCAGATTATGTTTGAATTTGCTGATCTCAAAGGTCTTTTCCACCCTAAATGACTGGATGATTCTACGTCATTTAGACATTTACTAACCATTTGCTCTGTTTTAAAAGCTACTCTGCAAATGTGCATAATTTCAACTTGTCATTTTTTGCTATACAGAATTAAAGCACTCTCAAAAAGGGCTGTAGTACGCTTATTAGATGCAATGCTTATGTCTTAAATCCCAACTCATTCTTAGAATAAATTAGACCTTCCTAAAGACAAAGAAAAAACTTGGACTTGTGGATTTACTATGCATGGAAGTCCATCTTGCCAGATCCTCTCATATGAAAATTGATTCAGCTCACAGCTCTAATATCGTTAAAATTAACTTCCAACAAATTAGGTTTGGGAACAGTGAAATGCAATTAAAATACTGTGTGTACTGCAGCAGAAACAGATAAAATTTTACTCATGTTTAGTGGGTAGAAAGAAAGAGAAAATCTGGTTTTGTTATTAAAGTCACTAGTGAATGGATCTCTAAAATATACATAGGTACAGAAAGAATTTGCAACTGATTTTTTTCTCTCAGCATTTCAACTAGCAATCCAATATTGGTTGATCACTTGGAGAACACAAACCTGAATATTTACATTAACAACAACTGCTAACACAAAGTCGTCTGTCTTTCTGAGATGAAAAGCGAATATAACTTTTCAACCAGCAGTCATTTTGAAAGCATTCTCTGAAACACAGTCTTCAATGATTTGGGCATTACACTTCAAACTTTAAGGCTTTCATCTGTTTTTCAAGAGTAATATTTACTCTTCGGCCAAAAATAATCTTTCTTCAGTACATTGTTGAATCATCTCCAAGATGTAGACACTATGAATAATTACTTAACAAAACTGAATCTCAATTTTTGTACATGTGGTTTTTGTTATTAGAAATTAATTTGGAACTCAGACCATATGGGCGAGGAAACTGCTTGGATGCCCTACAAAAGCATAATGGAGATGCAGCCAAGGTTCTTCCCATGCTGTTCGTCATGTCATCGAGTGATGTAAAGTTCATATAATACAACACAGACATCACAGGTTTATTTTTCAAATTTGGTATTGCTAAAATATGTTTGTCTTTTTCAGACCTCAGACTTGACTCTGTGAGAAGTTCTCTCTCTGTAGGTTCTACTTCAAAAATTAAATTCAAAATCATTTAAACCTACTAGCCACAGTAAGAAAAACTCTTTTTGAGACCAGGCTTTCTTTATTATCTACTGTTAATTTAGCAAGTTTTGATCAATTCTTCAACAAAGATTTGGTGAACTGCCTTTGGCCTTCTGAGCTGACAGAGCACTGACTTCTCTCCAGCCACATCCCAGCTAGACAGCAGTAACGTGCACTTTCATTTTGTAGGATTCCTTTTTCATCAAGCAAAACCAACCTGCGAATTATGTAATACGTCTATACAAACACGTACATATCTGTAAATGCGTAATATTTATATCACAAATTTGGCCCCGAGTGAATGGTCAACACCAAGGAGTTATTGTACAAGCAACTGTGGATATGCCTGCTGCCCTGAAAAGCCTTTTATTAAGTTAAAGGCTATGGCATTTTGATTATTTTGTAGTGGTCTGCGATATTCTTGTGGTATTTCATTACTTATTCACTTACAGTACAGTTGTCATTGACAAAAAGCACAGCACTTAGAATAGTACTGTTGATATTTATGTCGCTCCTCCATTACGTGCTATTTGCATGAATGTACTATTATTTTTAATTATTTCTATCACAGCAGTGCCTGGAGCCCCTGCCAGGGAGCACCACATTGCAGCACAGGCTAGAATCCACCACGTTCTTCTTTTTGCTTTCTCAGAGGCCTTAAAGCCAACCCAGATGAAACAGAGGTTGGAAATGAAAGGGAAATGAAATGACTTGCATAAAATATTCCTTGTATCCCTCCTCTATATGTATGGACACATACTTTTTTTAAAGAGATGAAAGAGAGCTTACAGAGAACTATATTGTGCAAATAAGGAATAAAAGTTTGCACTATAATGGGAAATGGGGAAAGAATTAATATTGTGCATAACACTTTACAACACACTGACATTGTTGAAGACAGACTCAAGGTGCACGGGTCCAAAAGGGAAAGGACAATCATGGGAAAAAACATTTTGAAGTTCTACAATCTAACTGAAAAAAAGGCTAGGTAATGTAATATAGGTAATATAGGTAATATTAAGATTTTATTTAACATTTGTCATAGTTCATGTTCTTGGAAGGAAGTATTTTTTTCCACTGGGAATCTGGCTTCTTCCTTCTTTCCAGAAATACAATTCCCATTCTCATACCCAGACAGAAAATTAACACAAAAATAGTCTCTGATTTAAAGAGGGTCTGATACTACTCTGGAGACTAATAAGCATACAGAGAATTTGCATCTAAGAGAAAAAGAACTTTTTTTGCAGGATATTTGCAAAAAGACACTGGTAGTTTTCTATAAGTGCTCAAATCTTGGAACAATGGCCACCCAAAGTGGAATTGGCATGAAAAAGGAGAAGTGGAGAGTTTTATAAATTTTCTGTGTTATCTTTCCAGACACTTTGATGGGCTATGCATTTGTACGTGCATATGCCTATGAACATACAAATACAGACAGAAACACACTCACTATACAATGCAAAATACAGCTTTTCAGAGAGGTATTTTAGCTAGTCTAAATTCATTTAGGCATACTTTTATCTGGCCATGCAATTTTCTTTCTGAGAGTTTGTAGGCTTGGAAAAGCTGTTATTCAAAAATCATTTATCTTATACTAGATACTCACCCAAATGGAATGCCCTACGTTTATGACAACACAAAAATGTCACACATGGATTTGCTCATAACTACCACACAGGTACCAGCCAGCACATACATACACAGTTTGGAAAGAATCAACCTAAATGCAAATATGCATAATTCTTAATCTATTTTTCAGTTTGCACAGCTGACAACTGACACATGAATTTGTTCATTAATAGACATCTTAACATAAGAAAACTTACTGTTATATGTTGAGGCTTTATTAATTTCATGTCAGTTCACTATGAAATAGGAATACTTTCATACAGACTTTCAATGTAATGTGATCAACAAAGGAGCTAACAGAGTTAACTGAGAAAAATAATTTATTTACATAACTTGAATACTCTTCCTGCACAGACATGGACAACCACAAGAAAAGCAGAGTATCTCTAATTTGACAGAGAAGGTGGTACTGACTCACTCTATTTTTATTTATCTTACTATCTTATGTACCTTCATTTGGTTGAAATTAATTTTAGACTAAAAGCAGATTGTAGTGTAATTCATGTACAGAAATTATCAGGAATCATGTAGTCTATACTAAAGAACAGAGAACATTTTAGGAAATTTAGTTTAAAAATAGATATAGCAAAGACCAGTGATGAGAGAAAGAAGAGATTTTTGGTTATCAGTCTTGATTAGATGAAAGTTTGCAGATAACGCTCAGTTATTGCACTTGCCCTTTTGGCATTTATACTGGCAGCTTTTAATTTAGATATGAAGTAAATCAATGGACAAAAAAGTTGATTGAAGCTGAACCTGAGCAGAAGAGAGATGATAGTGTCTAGCAGAGAAAAGCATTTGGAAAAGTTCATATACAACGTATGATTAAAACATGACACAGAAACAGTTAAGTAGGACTTTGAAAGTCTTTTAAATCCATGCTGACACAAGACTCTTAAAAAAAATTATTCCCTTTTGGTGATAGTACTTCTAGACGTCTACAAGTAGCCTACTAGATTAACACACTTTGGATTTACCTATGAAAGTTAAAAGATCTTTTTTCAGGTGCATATCGTCATTCATATGCTACTAGAAAAAAACAACTGTAATAAAGATGAGCCAAAAACTCATGGTCAGCATAAACATCAACAGGAGAAACCAAAATTACCCAAATTGTTTACCTAGAGAAGAGAAGGCTCTGGGGAGCCTTCCTGTACTTAAAGGGGGCTACAGGAAAGATGGGGAGGGGCTCTTTATCAGGGACTTCAGTGACAGGAAAAGTGGTAATTTTTAAGCTGAAAGATGGGAGATTTAGATTAGATATTAGGAAGAATTTTTTTTTACTGTGCAGTGGTGAGACACTGGCACAGGTTGCCAGAGCATTAGTGGATGTCTTGTCCCTGGAGGTGTTCAAGGGCAGGTTGGATGAGGCTATGAACAACCTGATCTAGTGGAAGGTGTCCCTGGCCATGGCAGAGGGATAGGAATTAGACAATCTTTTAAGGTCCCTTTCAACCCAAACCATTCTATGATTCTATGATAAGGACAAAGAGACAGAGAGGAAAGAAGATCAGGGTAAACAGTGAGGTAAGATATAGTCAGAGCACAGAAACAGAAGTCAGAGTGAAAGTAAAAATAGCAACTGAACTATAAGGGAAAACAAGCCTGGAGAAGGGGGACACATAGAGCCTGGAAGAGACTAGAGGACTTCACTTCTGACAAGGTCTTGATAGATAAGTTTTTAAACAGAGATCCTCCACATCAATGAATATTTGGAGCTGGAATGTGAATATAAACAGAAAGAATATGTCATATATGCTCCTCTTATTTTTTGGGAGTGTTAATTACATAATGTTACACAATTAACTTCAAAATATAAAAAATATAACTGATTTAAATTGTGTAGATTCATTGGAGGATAAACATATTCACTTACTTTAGCAATAGAAATTGAGCATTACATGTAAACTAAAGCTGACTTTAAAGAAAGGTTCAAGTGAGCAATTGCTTTTTTGTCCGTGAACTGTAAGTTACTCCCTGTAATCTTACAACAAAAAGACTACTTCAGAACATAAGAAAACCAAATCTCAAAAATCCAACATATTAAAATAGGGTAGAAATGAAAAATGTCAAATATTATTTATAAAAGCATAAAAGCTTTTTGACTTGCAATCTATAAAGAGATTTCCCATTACAGCATGTTCCATGTTTTGAGGAATACTTTCCAAATCAAAGAGGTAGCCAACAGCGCTCTGAAGACCAGAAATATTGCATGGAGTTCACAACAGCAGAAACCTTGAATCCGGTGGAACTATGAAAACATAATACACTGGCTAATTTTGAAATTAGACTACAGAGCCTAAAGAAAGAAATAATACAATCTTACTAACACTACTGGATCTCTTTACTAAGCAACCTTATGCATAAATTGTGGAATGCATGGTTTGGACACAGTAGGTGACAGCTTCGGGGTGTCAGAAGACACCAAACACACTTTTAGTTTGTTGGATGGAAACAAGAATCCATCTTAATTCTAAGCCAACTTTTGCAGCTGTATTGTATATATGGACTGAGTAGCGGTTGATCAACCAACTGAAGTAAAAGTTACAGGGAGGCAGAAATATCATTTAGGTTCAGTATGTTCTCGCAAAATGTTCATCTGCTATTGCTGCCACTAAGATTCTGGCCCAAACTCCTATTCTGAAGTCTAAAAGCAAACACTGCAGACTCCTTTCTCACTGATTTTGCTCTCAAATGATGCTTGAGCAAAGGCCAAATTTTTGAGAGATTTTCTGCATCAAGTGCTGGCTTTCTTAAGACCTTTAAGTGTAAGTTGCTACCTTATTTTCTTTGAAAATAAGATTCTTTTAAAAGATGAATTAATCTGTTCTTCCTTTCATCTACAAATCTCCTTAAAGATCATCATCTGCCCAGAAGAGCTTGTCTCTGAATCATTTATTTCAGTATTTCACTAGTGAAAACAATCTGTGGATGCAATTTTTCACGAGATTTTCAAGCTCCGTCCTAAAACTAGTTTGGATTTCTGTGTCTGCCTCTTTCCCTTTCCATGATCCAGAAGGTGATGCTTATTTTTCTCATTTACTCTTTCAGCTACACCTTGCATAATGAAGTCAAGCACTACTGAGAGTAGTGGAGTACTTGTCATTAGATGATCTAGCATAACATTTTATGACTCAGAACTCTCGATAAATATGATTTATTTTGGATAAAAGCTCTTAACTAGGTCAGATATCTGGACAGAAGAGACAGCTCATTATAGAGGATCACTCGTATTTTGCAGCTGTAACAGGAATAAATTGATTCTTTTGTCATAGCGGTCCAAACCTGACTTGCACCACTACTGTTCTCCTCTTTAGCCTGAGTCAGTTGCCTGCTGAACAATGTGGGTATGTGTGGCTGATTTATTTGTGAATATGTTCCATCTGAAAAGCCTACACCAATAAAGTACAAGAGGGCATGACTAAAGGATCCAGCATAAAGTTTAGGAGCTTAGATAATTGCTTGTAGAAAATATGATCAGCATACATGTTAAATTACGCAAAACAGAACTACTGAGCTTTTTGAAAAAGGGGTATTTTGTTCCCAAAACTAAATAACCAGGCCAAATTCTATTTACCATATTCACTATAACTCCCCCATTGCAACACACAAACACACACGAAAATAGATTCTGACCAATTTATGAAAAAGATTTGACACTTTTTATGACTATAACCATAGCTACCTACACAGAATTAGAATGGTTACAGACACCTTGAGAATGTTATGCAAGAATAGTCCAAACACAAAAATTAGAACATGACAACTGTAACTTTTACAACTAACTAGTTGGTACAACTAGTTAGGCACAGCCCTTATGATACTTGCCTTGCATTTTGACAAGACATTGTGGGAAGAGTTTCTGATGGAATTACTGAGTTTCACATGGAAGCTGACCTCTGAATATTTAAGCTCTGAAGAAAAAGTAAGAATAAATGGATTGAAGACCGAGCATATGCGGTACAGCTGCCAACCTATATTAAGAACATGTAAGTCAATGTATATGGTCTAGATATTCTTTTATACTACTTTCAAACTTATTTACAGTGTTGTATCCAACAGAACTACTAAGAGAGATTAAGTCTATTATGTGGATACCTAAATTTTCATTGTTCTAAATAAACCTGGGAAAATAATTTGTATTTATATTTTACAGCATATCTTAATGTGATTAAAAGCCTTTCCACAACAATTTGAAATATAAAGTCCAATTCTCCTCTTATAGAAAAAATGTATATAGCTTTGTTATTGTTGCAAAATGAAAAATCACTGTTGGTGCAAAAGATCTCTCTTACTGAGATGTGTTTAACACTTCTGTTATTTGGTTCTATTACATTTAGTACCTAACTATTAAATTTGAAAAATAGTCTGTTTACCTTTTATTCTGGGAAAGTAGGCAGTTATAATTTGCAAATATGTTGGTCAAAAATAAATCAGTTAGTTGTTCTTGGCTGGCACATTATCAACGCACACAATGAGTTCTTCCCTTCTCTCTCACAGACCCTTATTTCTCTCTCGCATGCACACGCTCAAAAATGTCTCCAGTAGAGTAAAATATTCACATTAATACTGGAAGCAATGGAGAAGAACCCTGGCCGACATCCCATCTGTTCCAATGAATTAAATTTAGAAATCATATGTAATATAGACATTTCTGTCTGAATATCATAAAGCCCTGACAAATTCAGCTTTCATTAAAAAGCTCTGAGATGTGACTTGAATAACAATCTGTCTTAGCTAATTAGTATTTTCAGTTTAGCATATTCACTTTCAGACGTATTGCTGTTTGCACATGGTAATTTAGGTAAACAGAGCCCATCCACAGCTGCATCAATTAACACTGCTAATCAAAACTGAATTCAGGTAATTAGGCACATTTATGCAAAAAGTGTGTAATTTGTGGGGAAAGCTAGATTCTTCAGTAATATTTCAATAAGTAGGAGTCTCTTTTTGCAAATAAGACAAGGAAATAATGGTAAATCAGCTCTAACATATACATGATGCATACAGTGACAAATATCTAAATTAAATCTCACTAATTGGTCTGTATTTTCAGAAATTGGACTATATTTTTTATATAAATGTTTTCCTCAGTGTTTCTATATGGAAAAGGGAATTCATTTCTAACTAAAGGCTCAGTGATTATTCAGACAGGACTTTAAAAGTTAAAGTTTCCTCAAGCAGTTTTTGAACTGTTGAACTAAATAGTCCAACTTGTTCTCATTTCCAGTCAGGCAACTTTCAATGAAAATGCCCTCACTTCATTTTCTATTTAATTTCTTCAAAGAAGGCATATTTTATTTTATTTTAAAGAAAAGCTTCTAAAAATTTCTCCCATCATCCATTTCAAGAATGTATACCAGTAAATACTTCCAAAACATTCTGTTTTGACCTAAAAAGTTATATCAGAAGAACAAGTTTCACATCCTTTCCTTCCCTTCCCCTCAACCCAAAACCAGAATTTTAATCCTTCCAAAAGCTATAAAAACTTTAAAGCGGTGGAAGAAACTGTATATTCATAGCAGAATTTTCATTTCTATTGAAATGTTCACTGTAGTGTTATACTCCAAGAGTTTTCATATGCAGCTATTCAATTTATCCGAATTCAATTCCTTGTTATGCACTCTACAAAAGTCTGATGGACAAGAAATGCAATTATCAACTTGTAGATAATCTTCCATAAATTGTAAGACTGACAAAAAAAAAAAAGCTTAGGCAATTGCTGATTTTAACAGAAGCCTAAAATGAATCCACTTTTTTTTTGCTTACTTCCAGCTCAATTAGTTTTCAAAATTAACAAATAAGACAAAATAATTTTACTTCCAAATTAGTATAATACATTTACTCACACTAGTCAGCATAAATGTTCTGCCCTGATTTCAGGGTAACTTTTGGAGAGGGATATACAATACATTTTCCTCACGCGTATATTTGCAAAATGTAATCTGTTGCTTTTGCTAAAAATTTCAGTGTACAGAAAAAAAAAGTCCTTACAACTTCAAAGTCTAACCCTATATAGCTATTGAAATTGCAGTGTGATCTGCAATAATCTGCAGTACAGTGCATGCATCACTATTCAGAAAGTTTTCTCTGTATAGAAAACTGTAATTTGTTCTATTATGAAAAAATACATGAAAAATGCCCAACATATAAACTATATTAAAAGGGTATCAAACTTTCAGCTTTCATTTAGCTATTGGCAGAGCAGAATATAGAGAGAATAGTGACAGAGAGCTCAGAAGAAAAATAAAGCTTGTGCAAGAAATACAATTTTGAAGTATTTTCTACCCAAATAATCACAGTGATTACTGCTAATAGAGTGATATCTTAGAATGCTGAACAAGATCATTTCTAGCCAACTAGCAGACCAACTTGAAAGTATACACAGTTCCCTAGGCCACCCTTGCTGGGGACAATGGGAAACAACATTATAACTTCACTTTTTTTTTTTTTTCCCATTTTTCTGTTGCAAGTGAGAAACACCTATGCATCATGTTACACACTAAGCAGCTGTCTGATCTATCACATGGCTTATTAACATTGATAAACAGTGAATATCATCAAAACAATCTCATGTGACCTGTCTCTGTAAGAACCTGCTCTGCTCAGTAAATGTTTTTTTGAGAGAGCAATACACAAGGTGTAATGATTAATGGTGTTTATGTTAGATGCTACACTCTGTAGGAAGGGAGTACAATGACGACAACCCAGCCTCCCTCCCTTGCCACCCAGCCTGTTCGTACTTTTTTTTCCTAGATTAGTCAGATAAATCAAGTATTCCAACTGATTTTCCAGAAATATTTTACTACGCTGCCCTGTCTCTTATGCCTGGCTACATCGGTAAACAAACTGACACATTTAGGAGCATCTCTTCACTGAACATGTATACAGCATACATTATTACTTCATCATGAATTGTCTTGATGCGCCACCCATTTGAAAACTTTACATGGTGTTTGAGTATCATTATTTGGAATAATTTGGATTTTTAATTCAAGGTTAAGGTTTGATAAATGTGTGTCAGTATTAGTAGATAACAGACAAATGCATAATGAATATCTCAAGAAAATGTCATATGCAAGTTGGCTGATGTAATAGAAATTTTTCACAAATGCAGCCTCACTCTTTTTACTCTCCTGCATTTCTCTCCTGCAAAATATGCAAAGAGATGGAGGCATCTAGCTAAATTTTTAAAAAAATCGGTTGGGTGCTATACACCTACTATTGTTAGATAAAATACGATGGATATGTATGACTAAAAAGATCCTATAAATACTGTTGACCTCAACTTAAAGTTTTCATCATACTCCAAGTACTCAAAAGCATTCCAGGATTACAAGCAAAACAATAAATATTTAAACCTCATATTTATTTTGCCTATAGAGCATGTTTCTCCTAATTCATAACATAGAAACAATTCATGTGTTTTATATCCCTGGTATTCATAGGGTTGAATCAAGAACATACACAAATTTTACTTTGAGGAAAGCAGAAGCAAGAGCCCAAAGCCAAGAATTAGTACTCTACAGCTTACAAGAGTAAGAAAAAGCTCAATAATCTACAAATGTTGAAGGAAACACTAGTTTCATAATTAAAAATCAGGCAGAGATCCTTTTGGCAAATGGATCTCTTTGTTAAACAGCCTACTAATCCAAGCCTGAAGGTATAATTCAGTACCCTGGAGGATCCCCTCTATACTTTTGCCAGCTGTTCCATTTAGGTCACTCCACCACAAGTTTAGCTTTCATTTATTCTTCACTTTCTTCGCTGGGTCCCAGAAGCAGCAGCCCATCTCTCTGAAGGCTGTTCAAAGTGTAAATGAATATGCAAGACAGAAGTGAGCCACTAGCTTAGGGTTCTTAATTTCTAAACTGCAATTCCTTGGACTTCCCTAGCTCGAGAGATGCAATATGAAGTCTTCCCTGACGAAAACTGAATATGGAATGCAGATGCATATTCATTATCATTTTCATGTTTGGCAGCTGCATGAAAAAATAGGAAATTTTCCCAGACAGAAAGTTCACTTAAGGCCAAAGAATTGCAGTAGCCCTTCCACCCTTCGGCCCAATTCCTAGCACTACTGCTGCTGGCATGTAAGAAAAACCCTTCAAAGAGCCATGGTGGTCAGAGAGAGGTAGACTCAGGGAGAGGAAGGGATTAAAAAAAAAACTGATAAAAATACTAGCTTGATCCAAGTAGATTGCACTGAGTGTCAAGGACCACGAAGAGCCCCAGGTGCAAACCTGATCCACTTGCCTCCCTCTCTGGAGTGGTAGGCAAAGGAAGGAAGATGCTTTAAGGGCTTGCTTATGCAAACTAAATTAAGTTACTGCTAACATCATGCAAGGCTTTTAAAAAACACATAATTTCTTACCAAAAGAAACAAAAATATATGAGTATAAAATAGGTCTGATTAAGAGTGGTTCTAGCCAGTGTAAAGTTAAGCCATCAGAGAGCCATTACAGTCCGCCAGAACTGCTTTTAGACAGTATACTGTTTTACAACACACTGATCTCCTACTCTGGGAAAATTAAGTGTAATTCATTAGAAAACAAACCACTGTCCTGACATTCATTTCTACGTTTAAAAAAAATAACGACCAAGACAGTTTACTCTGGGAGGAATTTCTAAGTGTTCAGCTTTTAATGAAAGATTCATGAAAAATGCAGCAAGCATATCACTGATGTCTTTCCAATTTAATATTAATTAATAAAGTTTGCACACACAAATACCAACTGTACTGTGAAACAGAATTATAAAACCTATTGAAAATTAACTTCTTGCATTTTCAAAGGCTGTTTTTTTCAGTATCATAGGCACAGCAGCTCTGATGACCATCTGCATGACTTTACATATGCAAGTAATCCCTCAGGCTTTAGTCAACTGCTAAGATCGTATCCCGATCCAACCCATTCAGCATAACGTATTGGCTCTAGTTTAAGAAACTATTTGTGCTCATTTAGTAGAAGGACTGGAATCACAGTGTTTAAGCAGCACAGTGATTCACACACCTGCACTTAGCCTGCTCTTGAGGAAGTGCTCTGTCAGTCAAAAAGCAGAGTTCTGCAAGCTTGTACTCGTAAATCTGAAGTTTCAGGGTTAGGGAGAAGGAAAAAAAACCATAAAGAATAACACACATGCAGCTTTATTTCTAATTCCGCAACGGCTCACACAGGTAAGCAACCCCATGCCGGCGAGCCGCCTTGCAAGGCTGGACAGGAATCTTCACCTGTGTTACACTTCCCGCTTGTGCATGCATCAGCCAGTTCAAGGTCTGCACTAGCAAATAAAGCACATCCAACAGTGATTTTCACTGCTTACCCTGCTGACTTGCTTCCATGCATTCCTGCTGACATTCCTGCATGTGATGGTTCATTGCTGCTCCCAGATTCAATGTTCCTGTGGCATGGCTGCTCTAGCAGCGATGAGCACAGCAAAGGCAGGTTGCCACTGGCCAGTTCTGCCAGACTCCAGTCATGCGCCGTCTGCAATCACAGCTCACTGAGTGCAAAAGGAAAATTAAAACATTTTTTTCTCTTACACTTGAATAACACAATGTACTGTTCTGTGTTTGCATTTAAATTGGACAGAATAATTTACCATTGGCTTTTAATTTCAGAAAGGTTAATCACCTCAGCAAAGGTCAATCAAACTTTAATCTCCAATAAAATTGCAGTAGCTTCAGTCACCTGCAGGACATTTATTATATTCTTATTTCCATGCAAAAGAATGCATCACTAATCTGCTAACACTTTACATTAGCACATTTGCCATTAACATTTTACTAAAATTATTAATTCCTCCGAAACTATTACAAGAGCTCATTTCTACACATCTCAGAAGATAATCCTGTTAAAAAACAGCCACATCTACTGTGACATTGCTTTAGTTGTCCTCTCTAATCCTCACAAATGTTTGATACTCCAACTGCGTTCTAACAATGCACAAAGTCTCAATTACACCAAATGCTACAGGTTTAGTTTAGAACAACAATATAGTGTTTTAGTAACTTAATCTTCCCTATTGTGTGCAATCACAATACTAATCTATTTTCCACTGTTCACAGAATTTTCTATTCAAAACCAAATATAGATTTTTAATTTCGCTTAGCAGCTCTTGAAAGGCAGTAGATTTACAACAATAAGTTTAAATCTAGAATCTGTTTCTGGTGATAGGAATAATCATGATAACAGAAATATTTTTCTGGCCTGGAAAAAATTATTTCCTCGCAAAACAGGAGTCTCTTTTGAGCCATAGTCCATTAACAAATACAGTGATAAAGAAAAAACCCCAGATTTTAGCTAGTACTTCCAATTTGGTCTACTAATTACAAAGAATATATCTGCAATTAAATTGACTGAGAACTGTAAAATCTCGCTGAAAAAAAGGATTAGTTTTATATTACCATTGCAATAACATCAGCTCAAAACTAGAAAGTTATTTAACAATAAACAGAAAATTGTAAAATAGAAAAACTGCATCTCAAAAATATGTTAGTTTTAAATAAACAACAGCTCTACTAGCTAAACAGCAATACATTCCTTCAAACATCTACTGTTACAATTTTGTCTGAATGCTCAGAACTATTTCACCTGTAAAGATACAGAGAACAAGAGCAACAGAAAACTCAGGGAGAGCTCATTACAGAATTGAAACACAATGAAAATAATTATTTTGCCAAATTTTAGAAACTCATACCCAAAAGTAAAAATTACTAGGGCAGAAGAATACTAATACCACCAAAACAAATGGGTCTCCCTTATTCTCCTACCATGGTTGCTTTAGCTCCTGTGAGAAAAAGAAGGAACCGTCATATGCTATCTTGTTTCTATTTAAAATGGATTTTTTAGCCATAATAACATCTTGACATACCGTAATGTAAATAAACTGTTCTTTCCCATCCCAATATTTCCTTCTCTGTCTCTCTGTCTCTCTCTGTCTCCGTCTCTCTCCTCTTTTTGTTTTAATATATGGCACACAGACAGACACACGCCCCCGTCACTGTCAATATGCACACTCATTAGCAATATGTCAGGCTGGCATTTTCAACACGTACTCCAGAGCATAACTGCACTACCACGCAGCACACACACGTAAAAATACAATTACAGAGAAGAAGATCTCAGCGGAATCATTTTTAACTTGGAAAACTAGGTAAATGTACAAAAAGAATAAGCAAGATTCTCAGACAACCTTTCATAAAGGTGCTGCAAATTGGCTCTCCAGCTAACAGCACCAACGCCGCTCTCTGTGCACACACAAACATACACACATGCAAAAATGCATATATAAAACTGAATATTTTAGCAAGATATTTTAATGCTGAATTACAAACGCAATATATGGTGTTTTCCTCACTTTTTTCTTTTTAAATTATTTTCTAACTTGAAGTAATGAATGAAAAGAGATATTACAAACTGATCTATGAATTCCTAGAATACGCTGTCAACTGTATTTGTAGTTTCTCCAGCTGAGAAAACTAGTGATAAAAACAACTGCATCTGTAGTTTTCGTGAAAAAGCATCGGGCAAGACAGCAAAGACCACTTACACAGGGTAAGTAGCGCTGAATTACCATTTTGATTATTCACCTTTGCATTGATAAAACATATTCTAGATTTCTATTGAAACTGCTTTAAAATGCAACAGAATAGCTTCACATGGCACCTTGAAATGAAAGATACCATTAAAGGACCATCTACTTCATTTTTCAAAAGAACAAACAGGGGAGAAATGTATGGGGAAAGAAACATACCTTTAGTTATCCCAGTGAATGACTTCTCAACATATCTACATAGTCTTGCAGTTCTACCAGTACAAAAGTCGACACTGCAGTACTTGTGATCTCTGTGACAATGGCATCATACTGCCGGCAATTTTTTCGATTAAACTTCTCAGACATGGTAGCAACTTTGTTAATTATGATGTTAGCCAGCTGGCGGGGACAATCAATCATCCACTGTAAGAAAGCCAGACAAAGAGACATCTAATCATTGCAACCAGAGCAGATAAATTTTGTTCCTTTCTTATACGTGTCACAGATTCTATCCCTCCTGACCCTCTACACAGCCATCGACTGTCAAATTTAGATTCAGCAAGCTCCCAGCTTTTCTTTATCCCTTCCTTAGATCTGAAACTCCGGGTTATCAGAAAGACAAGCGTCACCAGCTGTCTCAGAACAGGAAGGCAATCAGGTGAATAGTACTTATTATCTCTTGTTGCCTTCTGAGGAGCGACAAGATTGATTTTGGACCAACAACAGGTCCAGATCTCAGGCACAGCTACTATGGTGTCAGGTCTAGAATGTGGCGCATACATAAAGCTGACCTGAACCTTTATGAATACAGCATACCAAAAGCTCAAGGGTTGCTTCTTTTTGGAGTGCTTTGGTTGGGTTGTTTTTTTAAGAGAACTCTTGAAGTACATTTTTTTCTCCACAGTTACACTGGACATTCCCTTATTCCAGGCCTCCTTCTCTCCACCTCAAAAAACCCAGGCAAGCTGATTGCACCATTACTCTGGGGACTGTGTTTCACAGTTGGATAGTCTTAATTGGGCCCACAGAAGCAGTTAGCTGCCATTAAAGGTTTCTCTGTATACCTCTTCCTCTCAAATAGTCTGAACATCTATTAATCTCAAATAGCAAAGCCTACACTTTGAGAAGGTTAAACATGCAAATACAGTACAAGCCCAAGATATAAAAGTATCCTAACAAAATCTGAGCAGATGGATAGTTAATTTCAGCACCTCTCTGGAAAACAATAATATGTTTGAGCTTTTCATTTACAGCAGCACTGGACAATCTTGTGCTGTTGCTGTAAGACCTAATTTACAAACCAAACATACTTCAAAGTACTGGAAGGTAATTCATATAAAGTAGAAAAAAATGTGACAATGGAATAAATTCCATCACAGCAACTCACTCTAGTACAAGAAAAATGCAACTTGGTATGTTTCAAAATGCTTGCTGACAGATCCATTTAACTAATCAGACCTGAGTAAATGAGTCAATCAATGCAAATTTGTAAGGACATGAAATAAGTTTATGATCGCTTTTGGATTCATGGTATATTCGCTACCCTGGCACTTGAATGAAAGTCTGTTTTTCCAAAATCATATCTTTTCAGACAGTATCCTATATTTACTTGACCTTGATTTGAGGCTAGTTTATATTAAAGGTAGTATTTAGCAGTACTGAATACGCTCTGGACTTGGCAGCATTAAAATACCCCAGTTTTTTGTAAATCCATTGAAAACAATAATTTGTTCTTCAAAATTTTGATTAACAATTCACATAAAATTTTCACACTTTCTATATCCAAACCATCCAAATATTTTCATCACCCAAACAGAAAATAATGACAGTTTGAAAACAGTAGCTTTGGGGACTAAGAATTATATCCTGACCTCACTCCCTTGAAATTAAAGTGTTGCAAGAACCTGTCTTGCCTTTCAGAAGTCATTTTTTTCTCTTATGTAACTATCTCATTTGTGAAAATTATGAGGCCCAATACAGAAATTATTATGGCGTTCATTACTGGTCAAATCATGACTAATTGCTTTCTGATATTTGTTGGAAAGGACGAGGGCAGGAAAAAAAATTACATCCTCCAATGTAATATCCTCACTCCAGTTATTTTGGATGACTGATCAAGTACTCACCCACAGTTTCTCAGGCAGATATTGAAGATTGCACCAGTTCTGCATTGCTACCTGTACCCAAATTGTCAACAAGTTGAGATCTTGCTCAAGTACCTCCACACTATATTGTCACCAATGCAATGGCAGACGCGCTGTCAGAAAGCTTAGTCCTAGCCCACTAAAATGACTAAATTCACTTTAGTAAAATATCTGCCGCCAAGAGGATTTTACTCAGAAGTTAAGGAAGCCCTCTGTGCATTATTCCTTCTCATTTCTATTGCTGTATTTGAATCATATCTTGCTTTTTTTTAGGCAGCTTTTAAATATGAAGACGTAGTATTGATCCTAGCAGAGAGCTTTAAGGCAGGAGAAAATAACTGAGTGTAGGAGATTAATGAGGGACTTGGGAAGGACACAAAAACAGGAAGACACCGTAACAACCGATTGACTTTTCCAGAAAGTGAACCAAAGACATCAGATACATAAGGCTATCCATAGTGGTATTTCCAGTTAGCCACCAGCATAAACCTGACCAGGTTTCTAAGATGCCAGAACAGAAGTGAGAAGGCAGAACTGAAAAGCAAACAGGATGGTTTCTGACAGGTCCGGATTGAAAGTTATTTAATAGTAGCATGAAAGAAAGATTGAACTTGGTGCCTTAGCAGCAGTTTTGTCTGTCCATTTTCAATAAATACATCAGGCTTTTCTCTCACTCACACTTTTTCATTACTTCAGAGTTCCCTGTGGAAAAATATGGAATTAATCTCACCTATTCTCAACTATTATAAACAAGGCAACTAGGCTAGTCATCTATGTTCTCCTCTGTCACTGCTAGGATGAAGGAGAGCATTACAGGGATCTGCTGAACATTAATTATTATACTCATTTCCATAGTTAGGTGTTGGTGGAATGACTCATCCAACGGATGAACTGCTCTCTCTATTGGCTGTCTTGCAGACTAAAAAAGTGGTCTGAATTCAGTTCTAACCTTGCTTGGAGCAGGAGGTTGGACTAGTTGACCTCCTGAGGTCTCTTCCAACTTGAATTATTCTATTAATCTATGAACTGGCCAAGGCAAAGGCAACATAAATAGCAAAAATTATGAGATAAACCCAATTACATGAATTACATGTGTAACTTTCAGAAGGGCAGGGCAGCTCTCTCACCTTCCTTAAACCTTTCGGAAAAGCAGTCTTTTTTTCCTTTTTCCCCTTGATTGAGACAAAAAGATGAGAAGTACCAAATCATCTACCCAACAAGAGTTTCAGAGAAAAGGAAACATATCAAAGAGGATACACAAAGAAGAAAGTACAGAAAGACCCTCATGGACGATATCTCCTATACCTGGTATAAGAGGAGAAAATGAAAGTAAGTGGTAAAGGAAAAGTGAACTCAAGGTCAGGCAAAAGAACCATTTCCTTAGAAGGGAGGGAGGTACAGCAAAAGATAGGCCATAGTTAACATAAAGCACATCCAGTTTATAAGAAAACACAAGCCATGACCATAATAATAGTGGTCCAGGCTCAAAGGTTTATTCTGATAAAGACAAGATTACTCCAGGATTTCAACAATATTTGCCGCACTCAGAGAACACAGAAAATTACATTTAGTTTAAAAGTCATGTATACCTATTCATAAGCTTAAGCTTAAAAATGCCTGTTTAATAAACCTTCTATTTGTACTCTAGTAAACACTGTAAATCATCAGTACTTTGTTATAAAAAATTTAGTGAAATTAAGCATTCATATATGTAAATTATATATTTAAAATAATGGGAAATATAATGACAGGAATACTTTTCACATTGTAATCCAGTGGGCTTTTAAATTAACTTTTAATGCTTATCGGCTGCCAATTAATAAAGGGCTTACATGTTTGACTATGCTACAACACATGAACTAGGAAAAGAGAAGGAGGAACACAAGGGCATGAAGCCAGTGCAGGATGGTTCAAAGGTGATGGCTGGCGGGTTTAGAGAAGCACTTGTGGCAGAGCCTGGCTCTAAGAAGCAATGTCCCTCTGCAGTGAACCTTTTCCTGAAAGAAATCAGGATCTGCGAAGACTCGGTTACTCACTGACCTTCTCACTCATTGACCTTCTCACTCACTGCTTCCTCCCTCATTCCAAGATAGAGGATATGTAGCTACAGAGAGAGAGAGCTTATGGTATAGTTTCTCATTTTGGCATATCATATACATTAAAAAAAGTCATGGGTATTATTTTTTTAATTTATTTTTAGTAATATAAGTCTAGAGTTTGCCTTCATCATAAACTGCACGTATATTACACTGAGAAGAATGAGACCATAAAGTTTCACAGTTCAGAAAAATTTCTGCAAAGGTCATGTATAGCTTCTCGGGGGGGAAGTGCCATGAGGTAGATGCAAAGTGGACAAATGTTGCATCAGTTCCTAGCACAGAATGAACAGAGGTGAAACATTAATGCATTAAAAGAAAAACAATCTTGCTTACATTCTAGGAACTGATCAAGAAAGAAAAAAGGGGAAACAGATCATTTCTGCACCTGCATCATGACAAAAAGCTTCAGTTTTATCCTGCTATAGTACTGTTAGCACATGAGAACGAAAGGACTTCTGTTCTATTCTGCCATGACCAGCCACAGGTGAACCAGAAAGCTGAGATTTTTTTTTCTATGTCATGCCCTTTTTTTTTTTTTTGAAAAATGTTCAGTTATTCTGTTACCACACTAGTAGTCAGACATATGCCTTTTAAACTGGTCAGTAATGATACGCATACCAGTTCAGATACAAGCATCCTGCCTTTGGCAATGTCCAGAAGCAGGTGTCCAGGAAAAAGTGCAATTTTTTTCCTGGTATAATCTCCCAAAGTCTGCCCACCCATGGTGCGAAAGATTATTTATCACATGAAATGTCAGGATGACAATGCAACACATTAGACAAGATTTAAATACAGTCCTCCTGCGTCACAGAATGGCAAAAATCAGTAGCAAAATTGCACAGTTAAATAACTGACAACATATCTGCAGAATAGGAAAGCTCATGTGAATAAGAACCTAAGAATGAGCTGAAATCTACAAAAATGACTTTATCTCAATTAAAAAAAAAAAAGGCAAGTAATCCATTCACATTCAGACTGTTAAAAATTCTGGACAAAATAGTTTTGTCTGAATCATTCCGTAACGATGAAACAATAAAAAGTTTGCATTGTGTTAATGGAAAGGGTTTTTCTCATTTATAAAGCACCTTCTCAGAACACTCCTCACTAGATCAACCGAGACATCTGAGCACCGCAGCACCAGGAGCTGGCAATAACTGTTGACTGAAGCCAGAGTTGCAAGAAAATTGTGTGCAAAAATTCATTCCCAATTTCATTGTTAAAAAGCCTGGAAGTTTTTCCTGTGCAGAAGTTCCTACCCACAGTAAAGTGGAACTGGAATAGTAGACAGACAGATAGACACACAGAATGAAATGACAACTGAATTAAGCAGATGTTTATTCTGGAGATAGCAAACCCAAAATACATTGGGGAAAACTTAATGCCATGTTATAACAACACAATCACTTTAGATTGTATGCTACTTATTTTTTATGTGTCATTTTATTTTTTTGCCCTCAAACAAAAAATGCGCTTACAACTAATGTAGCCACCTAAAAGAATACATTTGGTCTGCATACAATTGAAGCGTGTAAAATACCAATAGAGTGTCAGAAAAACTCTGGTACATGACTCATTAGAAAGGTTCTGTCTGCAAGGATCCAATCAAAGCAACATAAACTAAAACACCCAACTGACAGGATATTATAAAAAAACAAACAACCAACAACCCAAAACACTAAAATTGTTTGTTTATAATTCATTCTTTAAATAAAAAGTAAAAGAGTTAATGTAGTCACATTTGGGGTCTGGATTCTCTAAAGGTAAGTCTCAAACTGTGAAACTGTCCAATGTGGGCACTCAGGATTTTAATAATTTTCCAGATTGACTTAATGAGCTTCTTTCAATACAATTAGTTAATTTCCTGACAGATAATATTTTACACCCGATTAATTTCAGAGCAGTTAAAAGGCAATAGCTTTAAAGGCAAATTAAAAAAAATAAAAAAGACAAGGAAGCCAAGACAGTAATCACTTTCTTTTTACAAAAAGTTTTCTTTATATACTCTGAACAAAAGTATTCATCAATGGCTGTTATCTATTACTTTCAATATCGGAGGACAGAAAAGTCTCACAGATTCTTATGTCTAGCAGTATCTACAGAGGAAGGTCAAAGGGGAGGTATTTTTTATACCATGCAAAAAATAATCTAATTATCCTTTTTTTTTCAGCAGAAGTGTTTTATATGAAATTAGGTCCTTTTACTCTTTCACTACAGAACTTATTAAGAACAGTGCTATCTACCCATGCCACAGTGAAATCAAGACTAACATTAGTCATTTTTTGAGGTCCATTTCCAAAATGCACATGTTGCAATAAGGAATACGTGACTGTGTTACACAGCACTGAAGTTTTCAAAGCTGCCAGATTTCAAGTACATTCTGCATGACGCTGTCTTCCTTTTATCATAGAATCATAGAATGGTTTGGGTGTAGAATCATAGAGTGGTTTGGCTATTCAGGGAATGGTTTAGGTAGAATAAATTTTTAAATAAAGCCTAACAAGTTCAAAAGAAAAATGTTGCTGTTTCACAAAAACTTTTTTTGTGCTTTTTTTTTATTACTTTATAAAGATGGTCTTTGCAGGAAGATAATAAAAGATTCCCATGTAATGTGACTGAAAGGGTCACTGAAGGATCTCTGTCCAGTCGTAAATGGAGGGCTGCCCAGCACATAACACTCAGCTGCCCCAGGCTTCACTACACCAAACGGTGAGATAGAAATTCTGCATGAGGAGCTCTTTCCTGAGGAAGTACAAAAAGCCAACCAACCAAAAAACTTCAATGCCCAGAATGGGCATACCTATTCCCAAAAGGTTTCTCAAACAAAATATGAATGATATATGGAGCAAAATAGGAATAGCTCTCAGTATATCGTGTGTATAAGGTGCTGGACCACAGTGAAATATATCAAATTTCTAAGCAAAGACTCTTTAAGGTTTTACCATAGCAAAAGTTCTTTTTGCCCTTAAAAATGCTCTTTCCACTCTAGCATTAGTGACAACTGGAAAAATTAAGTTGCTACTCTCATTGAACACTGATTTAAACCTTTTTGAGGACGAAATTTATAAATGCAGAAATCAAATACACCATTATAAACTCTTCTTTAGATACTGTTATTTCCAACTAAAAATTAGAATTGTAATTGTTCCTACGCTGCTTTCATTTGAAAAAGATAATTCCTTGCTGGTTGTCATATTTAAATATAGGAAAGGAAAAAAAAAAAGAAAAGAAAAGCCAAAAACCTAACTGTAACTCACCTTTTAACTGAGCTAAAACATGGAACTTCAAATGTCTTTAACCAAATCCTCCTGCATCAGAATAGATCCAGAGATCAGGAAAACTGCTTAACAGTACCTAAGGACCCACTTAATTTTGAACAGGATTTTAGAAGGGATGGGCTTAAATAGGTGCTTGTATGTGAGGCTGTTGAGGTGCTACACCTCAAGAAAGTACTGTATTGTACTAGTTCTGCAGAATACTGCTAAATGTGCCCTATTTCAGGTGTTTCAGTAGCAGGTTACTCCAAGCATAGATAGTGTTACCTCCTATGCTTCTTTCGTACTTCCCCTCTTTATCACAAATACCAGATGCAATAATCTGCAAATCCATAGAGAAATGTATGAATTTCATTTAAGGATTCTGATCAAGGCTCTAAAATGCATAGTGCCAACCCCAAACAAACATGGCTGGTGGAGTGTTTGTCTGTGGTTTTAAACATCCATACCAACTTAATTATCATTATGTTAAAGTTGTGCAATCAAGTTCACCGCACATTAAATGGGCATGCCGAAAAGAACAAAGTAAAACTGATAGATTCAAGCAAAATTAAATAAATAAATAAAATAAAGAACTAGCTAGGAGTTAGGAAGATCATGCATTAAGATGAAAGACGAAACAGACGCAATACACAACAAAGATCAAAGAGCTCCATCAATTCATTCTGAGAGTCAAAATCCAGCTGAGCAGGGGAGCCCTGTCCGCATAATAAGAAAGGTTGACTAAAACATAAGGATTAAACAGATGAGCTGTCTCCAGTGAATGTATGGCACAGGAAGCCCTGCTGAGCCACTTGTAAAGACACTTTGGAATTGTACACCTGCTACTCCTCAGTGCAACCTACAGGAAGCCAGACTGGAAGAGGAAAGAAATCCACTAATGGACTAAATAGCTATGTTTAAGATAAAAAAGAAAAGAGTCGATACAAGAAGACGGCAGCTAATAGATTTTGTCTTTCCTCTCCATTTAGTTTATTTAACAAATAGTTCCACCAAAAATTACTATAAAGACATTTTTACAATCATCCTCTCATTCCCTTGATACAAAAGTAAAAAGATTTGTTAATATTTGATCTATGAACACAACCATCCACATATAGCCTAGGATTCTCAATGAAAATATCTGTCACAATATTGCTAGTTTGGAATTTCTTTTTGTATTCCACCATTCATGTTACATGGCCAAAGCTCTAATAACTTCAGTGCTGTAGGATTTAATAAGTCTAATGGTCACTAAAATTGATATTATTCCTAATATTGATAGCATTTAAAATAGTGTTATATATAAATCTTCCCTTTTCATGCTTACTTGTTAGAGATAGTTATTTCAGTAACCAAAAATTATAGATACGATTAGTTTATTTTCTCTTATTATTATCAATAATAAGAAACAAACTAGGAAAGAAGCTGTCAATAACAGGTGAGAAACACTATTCAATAGAATTAATTAATTCAATTAATTCTTGTGTAAAAGTAAAATCCCAGTGCATTTAGCCATAAACAAAATCCTCAGATGACAAAAAAAATGTAGTGTTAGCAGCGACTGCATTGCTCAAAGGAGATGAACTGCAGAGGTTTCTAAAACCTCCGAATGGATTCACGTTATAGGAATGGATAAAGAAGGTTCGTGCATCAGGAGATGGCAAGCCATAACTTAAAAAAATCACGGAACAAAGCAAGCTGAACATACACATACTTGCAAGTTTCTTAAGGCTTTGCTTTCTGGTAAATGTTCAATTAATGTCAACTGCCTGCTACCGGTGGTTCTATATTTATTTTTTAAATGAATGTTACTAACCTGCTTGTCCCGCGAATGTTATTTACAATCACATCTTTTATTCTTGTTTTAGTTGACAGGACAATCTCTTCAAGGATCTGGGCAGAGCTGATATATTTGATTTCCAGGTTATCTACTGCCTGCAGATACAAGCACTTTGATTGTTTACAATGCAGGAGTAATTGGTAACCGTTAAATAACTCCAAAGACTGATTTAAGAGTCCTTCACCTACTGCATGAAAGGAGGGCTTAATCCCACAGCCCCATCCTGGCTAAATTCTTAAAGATTTTGCTACAAAACCAGGATATTAATGAATGAGCAAATGCAGTGATAATTCAAATCATCAATCAAACACAAGCATTGTATTTGGTTGTAATGTTTTAAAATCCATTTATATTTCAAAGTGGAAATTAAAATAAGAAACAAGCATTTTCAAGTATCTCATTACATTTCCAAAATTAGTTGCAAATATGAATTTGTTTAGCAGAATTTTAAGCAGAATTTCTACAGTGTTTCTTTCAGCATACCAAGACAAAACGAGAACAGTAAAGTGAAATTCAGCAAGTATTCCTACAAGGAATTTTATGAGTTGTTTCATTGGTAATACATTACTTCCTGATTGCGTATGTTCAAGCTGTGGATAATATTTAAAATAACTTTTTGCAACATTTGCCTAGCCTTGAGCAGTAAACTCGAATTACTTTGCTATAAACAAATCAGGCTAATTTTCTGTTTCAGCAAAAAGTCAGAGTGCGCATTTTAACTTGTATTTTCTGACGCCATTTTATGGCCACTGAACTTTACTGCTTCACAAAATGGTGTGGAAACACAGAGCACAGTGCCATTACGAACACACCGATGCTGAATTCCTCTGAACTTAGCATTTTGTACCAGAAGACAGTAATTAAATACATCACTGAAGATATTTTATACATCCAGACAGCAATGGCATGAACATAATCTAAATCAGATGCTGAAGAACCCAGGGGAAGGCCAACCCAGTTAGTTCTGCAGGGTGCTCACCATGCCCACACTCACCCTGGAGCCTACATTCACCATGGTTTAAGGAACAAGGTTGGGGTATGCAGCAGGACATGAGGAATCCCTGGTCCTCTGCCACTGCAGCTCCTTTGGGGAGCACTGCAACAAGACTTCTCCTTTACCTCTGTTTAAAACTAATCTGGGTCGTAAAGGGCTGAATGGCGGCAGCACCCCACAAGGTAGCTCCACCTGCTCTTGGACCAAAGGGGCAGAGCATGCCTGCTCATGCAGCACTGTGGCTGCTCTAAGGACTCCCGTGATCCTCTTCAGCTCCATGCAAGTCTAACTACAGCCTCTCAATCCTGCTTGAACAGAGTTCTCTTTTCAAGGAGAAGAAAACTTACAGAAAACTAGGATCGGTTCTAAATCCTTAACAATGCCAATTGCACTGACCTCTTGGGACATAAACATGCTTGTTAGCACACTGTAAATCAGTCAAGAGGAAGGCCAACATTTTACAATTTACAGCCAACAGTGAATGACACCAGGACTCCTGCAAATCCCAGGTGCACATCCTGCAAAAATCACATAAGATATGTAAGCAGAGACTGAGCCAACTGCTCTTCCAAGTGACCTGGTGGATATACTATTACTAAAAATTTACCACCCACGGGAAAAATCACAGTACCTTCAGACCAAATCACAACTGTTTTCATGGAGATGTTTCAAAGACGATTCTCTTGAGAGAGAGCTGCCACCTTGAAAAATTTCACTATGTTTCCCCAGCTGTTTTGGTACTACAGCTGTCATTTAAAAGGTCATAGACATTCTTTTTTATAATGAAGACATTATTTTACTTTCTCTTCCTTTAAATAGTGCTGGACAGTTTTAGATGCACTCTTGAAATAACTTTTGCACCGAAAATATACAGTAGAAAATTTTAGAGCAGTTTGTGAACAGTTCGGAAGCTTATAAGTCAAATGCAGACATTGGTTCTTTTGTTATTTTAATCATTAAGCTCTACACCAATTCCACAGAGGGACGTATGTGCTTGTTTATTTTCTTCTCTTTTTATTTGAATACATCATCAGCTGCCACTATCGATTGTTCTAAAATATTTTTTCCAACATGTATGTATATAGATTTGGCAGAAGGGAAACATTATATTATTTGATTATTTCAGGTAAAAAAGCACACAAAAATTCTTTTTAAGCTTTACATTTCACTTAGGATCATAAGAAAAAAAAATCACCTGAACATACTTTTAAGTATGCCAAACAAAAATAAAAATGTCCTTGCACTTAATTCTGAAATATTTCTCCTTTGTGTTTGCCTGAAATCCAACTTGGTTTTGGCTCAACAGAAAATCAGAACTGTGATTAATTACAACTTTTTTTAGGGACTAAAATTTTCCAAGTCATACTGGCACGTCACATGTGCAAGAGACACACAACTAATTAGTTTTTATACTACTCTGGCTTATCTCTGTAAATTTAGTTTGCTGGATTTAATTTCCTAGACTAAAAACCATCATTCTTCTTATTTCATGATGGATAAGATCAGTGAATAAACTAGATGCAAAAGATAGTGTAATTTCAGAGACTATAGCTATCAGTGTAATATTTTTTCTTTCCGGTCTTTTTCTTTCCTTCTAGTTTGTCTAAATTTTAAATCCATCAAACTTAACCTTAGTTTTCCACCTTCACATGAATCATGGAAATATATTTTCTGAAGTAAAAACAGCTTAAAACTGATACAAGGTTTTTGAATGAGGAGAGTTTTACAGTTCTATCACACACATAAAACCCTGTCTATATGAAAGTGTCTATAAAAGGGTTTTCTTTTGTTTAAAAGTAAGAAAATATATAAATACACATATAAATTGTAAATATAATTATTTACAAATACGAAATTGTAATTTGCTTTGATAAAATGTCACGAATAACCTAACTCTGCGTCAAATTGAAATACTTAGTCTCCTCTTGAAACCTCACTGTCTACCTTCCCAGCTTCATTTAAAGAGTGGGTAAGGTGTGATAACAAGGGTAAAGGAGTTTGACCTACAGAAAAATGAACAAAAAAAATGCCCTGAAGAAATTTGTTTTCTTTTAGGTTTAAAAAAATGCCCTTACACAAACCTACCAATATTACCTCACTTTCAGGTTCAACTTCCACTGATCAAGATATTCACTTATACATGATCACGTATACCTAAACCCATAGAAAAATTTATTTTAGAGTCTTAAAGAGTTCTGTCTGAGCTTTACAAAATGGATTACTAGCATTTCTCTAAGTAATTTCAGACACCAGATGTTATAAATACATTTAAACTTGCTTTACTTCTGCAATGATCATGCATTTACTGTAGTTTTTATTATATCAAAAATGCTACATCTTCGTCAGCAACAGATGAATTCCTTAATTTCTTTATCAATTCAAGCGTTTTTTTTCAATTTTTTATAAGCCCCAAAGTTCTCTCAGCAATATCGGCTCCTTCTCTGTTCCATAAAATCTTAATCACTCTCCATTACTGTCATGAAAATGGTATTTGTCACTTTGCTGAGAAAAAAAAAATCAATATATTTTGCAGGGCAGAATAGGCATTTAATGCAGTGAATTGATGCCTGTTAGAGAAATTTAGCTTGCCAGCAGTTTGTGACAAGCTAATAGAAAACCAGAAAATTCACTGGAGGTTGACAGATGAATACACAGACATGCCACAAAAATTAATATTGGGGCATTTTGCATAGCCTGTCATTTCATATGCTGAAGAGAAAATAGATTTAGACAAGCAAATCCCTAAGGAAATTTTTTTGGTTTTCAAAAGGCAAAAGCCAAAAGCATGTAAAAAAATAAATTCTTCACTATTATTTTTATGTTCATATATGTTTCTGAAAAATGAGTGTTCTGAAACAACCTTCTATTTGAATATTTTGCTTCAGAGTTGATACTGAATACAAAAACACTGCTGCATGATAAAATAGTGCAAAGTATCTGAGGCAGTACCAAACTCCCGATCCTGAGAGCGCAGCATTACAAAAACAAATCAGAGTGTTGCTTCAAAAATTAGTATGTAATCTGCACATTGGCATTGCTCAAAAAGCGTTCTGAATCACGAAAAAAGACAAGTAAGACTGTCATAGCCAATGTCTAGAAAGAAATCCAGTCATACTTTTTCATCACAAAGACAATATCCTCAAAAGAGCTGCAAGAATTATTTGAATCTTAATAAAAAGTTACACTTCAGGAATGCAGCCCTCCCTTCTGTCTACGGCCATCTGCAGAAGCTGTCAAAACACTCCTCCTTCCAATTATGTGATTTCTGTCTTTCACTTGCTCTACAATAAGCCTATAATCTATTTAATTCCCTTGTTTTGTTGGTTTAATAAACAATTACTTCAAGTTGCAGGGCTCAACAAACCCAGCATCCACAACAAGCAAGTTGCAGTTATCCATTCCTCCAGGAGCACATCAGCACTGCTGATCATAGAGACCTTATGCTGGCCACTGCAGGAAGAAGTACAGGGCAACCAGTTGTGGACTTATCCTGCAAGGCTACACCTTTCTGAAATCCATTCTTCATAAGAAATCCCCTTAATTCTGGGTTGGATATAAACAGAACACCCTCTTCGGGGACCTGCCTGCAGCTCCCAGCAAGATCTAACAACATGAATTTTAAAACCTAAGGTACCCACCAGGTCACAGAGCAGCAAATGTGTCTCTAAATATCTAAGAAGGCAACCAGCCAATTGCCCATGGTGAAACACAATCATGCTCTAATTCCAGAGACTGAGCAAAAAAGCCTGGTGTGTGAGTGCTGTTTGGGGAAGAGAAACAGACTTTTCATCATGTGCATAATAGCAATCTAGGGCAAAAGAAGGCATGCCAAAGATGCCAAGAATTTTACATTGCTTCTGAACAGTCAAACACCCATGTTCAAACATAGGAGAACAGAAGGGACAAAATTTAACACCTCCTTGCCTGTAAAACTGAAAAAAGATGAGGCAACAGAAATCTATAACAAGGTGGACATTGTGGAAAATCTGTATCTCCTGCTGCCTTCACCATTCTGTCATTTATTTAAAAATACCTGTGTAAATTAGAAGTCTCTCCTGCCACTACTGCACTCCTTCTTGACAGCAGTGGTGCTAACACTGAACCACTTCATAGCCGTCAGAATATTGCTGTAGGAAGTGAAGGATTGTTAATTTTACTGAGGTTCTCCAAAAACAGGGAATTTAATGTCCTCATTTGTAAAAGAATCTGACCTTCAGGCTGACAAAATTCAGGCTGAGTTTCCACCATAGCAAAATTTAAGCTAAACAATAAAAGGAAATTAAAAAAACTTTTATCAAAACACTATCATTGACAATTTTGTAAGCATAGTAGAAGGCAAACAGCAATAATTTTAGAATTTATGCATTCTTTAAAAAGAAATCATACTCCATAGTAATTTGGCAACACTAACATAGGGGTCCCCAAAAGCCAACTATGGTTCTTTTTTCACAATAGAGTTCCAGCTTCTATTGTACATTATAGGACTATGCAGCTGGTGGGAATGACAAAAAGTCACTGTTGCATGACACTGTTAACATTTATATTTATGCTTTGCATGAGTGCAAGCATTTGTAATTCACACTAGGAAAGTTAAAGGGTTATTACAGAAGATGACAGTGTTACTAGAGCTAGTTCACAACAGGAGATGGTCTGATATATGCTGTCAAGTCTGATGTGTTATATTTGTACATAGATTTGTTTGATTAGGAAGGGACTTTAAAGATCATCTAGTCCAACCCCCCTGCAATGAGAAGGGACATCTTCCACAAGATCAGATTGCTCAAAGCCCATTCAATCTGAACTTGAATATTTCCAGGGATGAAGCATCCACAAGCTCTCTGGGCAATCTGTTCCATCACCCTCACTGCAAAAAACTTATTTCTTATAGCTGGGTTAATGTACCCTCTTTAGTTTAAAACCATTTCCTCTTGTCCTAAGCCAATAGATCTTACTAAAAAGCCTGCCTTCATCTTTCTTATAAGTACCCTCTATGTACTGAAAGGCCACAATAAGCTGGAGCCTTCTCACATGTGGTGACAAAATGAACACGCGTTATGCCCTGGAAGTTACATATGTATTTTTGTCATAAGTGTAAAGCACAGATTGGTGTAAATGCAAGTCTTTACAAACTTACCAGCACTGGAAGCACTTGCAACATCATTAGCTCCATACGAATGTATATATGGAATCTGTTTCGTGATCGGTTGCAAAGATATAAGTATAAACTCCGTATTAAGTATGGATATTTTTGTAATGAGTATGGGGGGGCCCTGAGGGAAATATTCCCATTGATTTTTCCTTGGTCTTTCTAAGATAATTTTTACAAGACTGATGATGAATTTGAATCAGTTTGAAAGCACAGTCCCATTGAGGAAAAGGGTAAAAGGTATTTCCCAATTAAACTCTTTCATATTAGTCTACTGACAAAGGGACATAAATTTGAATCCACAGCATATATTAAAATTAGATGAGCTTCTACTGAGTATGGTATATTTGCAAATGTCTTGTCTTAATTTCATAGACATTTCTCAGTCGTTTCCATACGGCCAGCCAGAAATTCTGCTGTATTCGTAGAAAAGACCAACAAGTAAAGACACTGGCAAACACTTACTTCCTTTACTGTCATTCCCAGTTAACAAGTGAGAACCACAAAAACATTTCTAGTACTGGTTATTAATGCAAATACAATCTGTAGAAATTACAATCTACTTTACAGTTTTCGTCCTCATTCTCTAAACGCAGTCTTAATACAATCTGTTTTCTCTGAAAAATGAAACATTTTCAAGGTCTATGTGAGAGTTTTTTCCAATAAGATTCAACGAAATAATGATGTAAGGGCATGATCCTACATCCACTGAAGTTAATAAAATGGTACACTGGCATAAAAAATACAGGAATAAAGGCTACACAAAAATGTAAAAAGCAGCCAAAACAATGTTTCCATCTAACATCTGGCCTCATTACCACAACTGCCAGCCATGACCATTAAATAAAGGATGACTTATAAAATGCCTCCAGCTTCATTCCCTGTGCTACTACAATGTCCATTAGTATCAGCAAATACAGTTTGCTCCAGATGGAAAAGAGTTTTTCAAATATACCATCTTGATTTCTCATTTTGCTATTGACCAAATACAAACTGTTAACTGCTAACTACTGGATCGCTACTAGTTCAGTTTGGATTTTAATTTCTATTGTGTAACAGAAAGGGGTTTATTTCTGAATCATCTCATTCCCCTCCTTCTTACTTACAGATGAACCTAACTGACCAGCAGACAATTGTTCATACAGTATTGAATAAAAAATCATGACCAATACAAACAATCTTTTAATTCCTTCTCAAAATCTTACCTTCACGTCCAAGAACAGCTATGACAGGTACTCTATATAACATATCATTTAAAAACTAGGTGATTGAGTATGAAAAAAGTCTTCGAAAGGCTTTTCTCATTTAGAATGCATTTCTATTCTGTTTTTCTGTGAAGGGCATTACCTTAAAGCTGCTTACAGAACAACAGCAAAGAAAAGGTGGTCACATGTACCCACAGCTATAAGCAATTAAAGGCAGCAGTGACAAGCTCTAGCAAATAATAAGTTGTCCTATCTTTTTTGCTCCCCCGTACAAACTGTGCTAACTCTTCTCATTTTGTGTTGTCTGCTCAGTTAAGAGATTTCAAGTCAAAGAGTCCCTAAAATTGTCTGCCTTTGCTGCACATACAATGATGAACCCTGGAATTCTCCCCATTCTTATTGTTAAGGAAAATGCCTGTACTGACTAGTTTGAAATGCAGAAAGCCAAAATGGGCAACACTCCCATCTCCTCCCTAAGCTTCTCTTAGGCTTCACTTAAAAGACTTAAATTATGTTTCTTGTCAAGTCCAGACTTGCCTTTTCTTCATGCTCCATCCTGCTCTGCTCCCCCTAGCTCAATGGGAAGACGAGCAAAAGGCTTGTCTGCACAGACACCAGTTGAAAAAGACGACCACCACCACTGAGCAGAAGGTACAAACTTCAGAGAGTTTATCTCCTGACTCCTTGTGCTCACCCAGCTGGAAAAGTCAACACAACCTAAGCTCCTCCCAGAGCACAGATGTGTAAACAATGTAGCCATCGGCCTTCTCGGAGCTGCCAATTTTGCCTCCAATTCCCATAGGTCCCTATCACAACTTTCTTTGTAGTGGGGAGCGCATAAACTGCAGGCTTATTGGAGAAAGAAGGAATGGGGCAGCAGTATCAGCCTTTTTACAGCCAGTGCTATAGTCTGGTCCCTACAGCTATGAGACTAAGGTATTGAGCAATAACAAGTGCAGCAAAAACAAGCTTCGTCATGGAAAGTTTAGACTTCATGTTAAGAAAAAGTTCTTCACTGAAAAGGTGATTGGCCATTGGAATGCGCTGCCCAGGGAGGTGGTGGAGTTGCTGACCCTGGAAGTGTTTAAGGGGAGACTGGATGAGGCACTGAGTGCCATGGTTTAGATGATGGGTTGGTGTTAGCATTGGTGTTGGTGTTAGTGTTGGGTTATAGGTTGGACTTGATGATCTCAGAGGTCCTTTCCAACCTTATGATACTGTGATACTGTGAATAGACCATGAGAAATACCTTTCACTTTCCCAAGAAAGTGATTTCAAATTTAGCTCCCTCCTTAAACACTGGGATGCCAGATAAAACCACAACTTAGTAAACTTCTTTAACAAAAGTTTTGCTTTGCATATCACTGGCAAAATGCTGGTTATTTTTGGTGCTGTCCCCCAAAATAACCTGTTATAAGCCATTTAGTCTCGTGGAATGTATGAAAAATACATCATATCCTTGGATTTCAGATTTGTGCTCATTAAACTAATTTGTACAGGTAAATTTAGTAATGAAAATGTTTTTAACTGGATGATGAATTTAGCACCTGTATTTTTAATCTTGAGTGATCATAAATAAAATTCAACTTTTCAAAATTTCCATGTTTTTTTAACCTAAATCTTCTGCAAATTTACATTTGGGAAAAAAAAGTGCTCCAATTAAACCAAGTAATTGATGGATTTCACTTTACCTCCCTTGGCAATTTTTTAAGGGTATGTATGTATACTTATAAATACAGGCTACTTGAAAAGAAGCAAAAAAACTTGTTTCCATTGAAACAATTACACTGATGTTTATCAGTCTGTAGGAAAAGGAAGAATGGACCCAAGAGTCAAAAATTAAAGCTAACTGATTATTTAGCCTGAAGGCCCACAACTTTGGTGGCCATCTGCCATAGTAGCTGATGATTTTCAACAAATTCTACAGCTGCATTTTTTTGACTACCTACTGTGGATACCAAAGATGCTGATATACAAGTGAAACTCTTAACAACCAGAGACTCTGGCACTGAGTTCACTAAGAAAATCTTCCAACAAATCAATGGCAGAATACCTTGTATCAGCTCAAGGCTAGTTCATACTGCACTTGGTCAACCGAGCTGCTCTAACAGCACCATTACATCGTGCATACCTTAGAGGTGGTTAGGTGTTAGGGATGTTACCTTGGCGTAAATTAAAACTGATGTGAATTGAGCTAACCTAAGAGAGAAAATTATAAATCACGTAAGACTCAGTAACAGTACATGTCTTCAGATCATCAGGAAATTGGCAAAACAATCTTATTCTAAGCCTGTTTATGGCCAGAATGCTTTGCAATGGAGCTAAGGCTAAGAATTTATGCCAGAAATAAAAATACATGCATAGGTTTTAAATACAGTAGCAGTCAGTTCATAACCATTGTCTTATGAAGGTCAGCAAAAAGCTATGCAAACAAAAAAGCCTTGAGCATGTTAAACAGGTTTTCAAAATAATGTCATGAAACTGTGATATAGAGCTTCTCTATAATTTTCAAACTGCATTAAAATTCTAGTGAAGCAGGTAAATGTAAGATCAAATCACAGCAATAATTTCCTCCATTTTTCTGAACACTGATAATGCTATTCATTTCTGCATGGACTTATTCAATTTGAAGAGTAGAAGGATGCTTGAAGTTTATATATAGTGTGTGAGAATGCAGTATTGTAATTATCCTATACCTACCCTGTGAGTCACTTCTCAATACTATTACTCTACTAAGTGTGCCATCATCCTATTCCATTATTTTGTTTTCTTTTAAAAGAACCTAAACGTAGTATCAAAAATTTAACAGTCAGTTGTTTTGGTGTTGTTAAAAAGCCTATCAGTCTGTGCCTCAGAAACATCACTCAGCTATATCTTTCTCAGCTGCAATGTAGGCAAAAGATGTTTAACTCACAGTTTGACTCCTCACTACTTGTAAGAAGCCCACATGAGGACTTTTGCTTTTGTTTCGTTAATGATAACACCAAGCGAGAGACGAGGTGGTTGCCAGAAGCTCAAGCAGAGCACTTTCCTGTGGGCTGTTCTAGGCTCTGCTCTAACTGGGAAAGCAAGAGAAAGGAGATAAAGATCAAGAAAATGGTAGAGACCAATTAGTTAATGCAGCCTGTCAGAGCAACCCGGCACTGGGAACCAAGAAGCTGTCGCACTGCACATTCAGCCACAAGAACAGCAGGAGAAAAAATAAAAAAAAAGGCATATTTGGGCAAAGTAAAGTAAAACCTAAATGGAATTTCTCACATAAAGAAAATAAAGGGAAGGAAATTATCTTCTGTATAGCGTTGCTGGAAAAACGGTATCAGAAGAGGAGTGCTAACCACCAAGCTGGGGTATGATTAAGACTTTGAAACCGTGATACTGGTATTATGTTGAATATGAAAAAGACAACTAAGAAAACAGGGTATTTGGAAAAACATCAGTGCCAAGTACAGCACTGATGTATTTGTCCGGCTTTGCTACATAGTGATCTTATCATTTTTCTCTATCTGCCAAAATAAGTCGGAAAAGCAGTATTCTGAATGTGAAAAGCATCAAAAGCTTGTGCATGACTTCTCACAGAAAATTTGCTTAAAGTAGGGGAGAAAAAAAAAGGAAGTCTGTGGAAAATATGGCAGGAGGTGGTGGTTGAGAAATAACGTCAAAAAAAAACCCCAAAACTTATCTCTGTGTCTGTATCTACAAGAGCAGCAGTTTGGCAAAGGAAGAGGAAAAACCTTAAACTCACATCTGATCAAATGCTCTAGGGATAGCATCCCAGTAAAGCTATGGTACAGGCATATTCAGATATTTGGCAAGAGGAGACTTCACTTCTACATGTAGCATTAATTACGCAAATAATAAAATGTGACCAATAAAATTATTTTTTTATATTTAACCCCTGAGGGCAGAAAAGACAAAATTGATTTGAGCTCATCAGTACTAAATGTTTTCATTTAAAACACTAACCTCTATGAAACAGTTTTCAGAGGAGTAGTTAATTTCAAAGAGAAAAACATATACTTTACAAAACAAAAGGACAAATAATGACACTAACTACTAGAACAATTTGTGATTCCTCTTTGAAATGGTGTCTTGAAGAAACTTCCTGCGTTTCTATGCCAGATCAAAAGTTGTCTTTCCCTGAAAAATTATTAAAATCTACCAGACTTAAACCATCTTTCCTCAATCCCTTTACAAAGCCAGCTTTAACTCTGATTTAACTGCGTGAAACAACATTTACTGTTATTGCATTGCATATATCAACGGCACGTGACTGAGAAGGCACAACACTGTTCTCTCTCTGTTTGCCTGGTTCTGATCTTCAAAGTAACAGTGACACTGAGGATGGAGGACAAACATTGAAACTAAGCTCAATTCTTAAGGAGTTATTAAAATTGAGTATAAATGTAGAACACACAAACATCAACCATAAATAAAATCCATCTTAAAATGCTCCCTCTATGTATTCCCCTGCCTATATTTGCTGTTCCCCACCTATACATTCCCCACCTACAAATATTTCCCACAGTAACATTCTCCATTTCCAATTCTGCTTGATTGAAATAATTCAAATAATGACTGACTTTGAGGTCTTCCATATTTAGCATGACAGGAAAAGAGATTCCAAGTATTTTGACTCATTCAAGCATCAATAACAGTTGCAGGTGATAGGGGAGGGGAAATTATGCAACGGTTGAAAAAAAAATCAACTTCAAAAGCTTGAAGCTGTTGTTCAAGTCATGCTAAATACATTATGTGATAGTAACCATTTTTTATACAATTTCAAAGGCTTGGCTTTATTTGGCACCTTAATGATTAAGAAGTTAGCCTTTTATGGCCCTAAACGGCTTGAAAAATATGCTATACTATTTCACGGAAGTATAGACTGAGGCAGTTAAAAGACGAAGAGCATCTCACTTCTATGGCTTCCTCTAAAGTTAATTTAAACATCAAATAGATGCAAAGCCCCATACACATGCATATTTAAACCAATCTTTCAAAATATCAGGACATCTGTGTTGTAGGAGTTATCGCTCTTGGTGAAAATACTTACAGCAGAATGTGAACTTCTGATAATTAGTTGAGTCAAAACAGGCCTACATACTACAAAAAAACAGAAAATAAACCCCTTTCTTACTTGTGCCTTCTACATTTTGGGCTAGTTTTGCTGTTAAACAACAAAACAGTCCATGGTGGTACCCTGTAAAGATGAAATCTCTTGTGACTTTCAACCATAATATTAGAAACACATTAATAATTTACTCAAAAAATTTACTTAACTTTAGAAATGTAAAAGTGGTGTCTCTCATGTTTAATATAAACCTAAAAGACACAAGGAGGCTACAAGCATGCAGCAGAAGTGCCACCACCCATGATTAACCGAGTAGAAATTAGTATTCTCACATGGTGCTCCATTGCGCACTTGCAAGAAATAATACCAAATAATTCAATAAAGCAGTAATTAAAAACCTGCCTCAATTCTCCTGGTACTGTGGCAATCATGCTCCCACAACTTCACAGCTGAGCATGGAGAACTCAGCTGCCTGCACTGCACTGCGAAGAAACAATCCACCCACCACTGATTCCTGCTGTTTCATAGGGGATCCAATTACTGATATCATTCTGACACCAGAGATTAGCTGATTGCCAGTTCAGTGTGCTTACAAAATCTTATGTGTCGCAGGAGGCCCTTTACTTGTTTCTGTAAGACAAACAGTGTTTTTTCTAAACCTATTAAAAACCCACTAGTACATATTCTCTCTCATGTGTAGCCCTTTAGCCTCATCCTGTTGGACTGAAAGCAAATTCTCCCTTTAAAATCACTGTAGAATGAATGTGTGGTTACAGCAGCAGCAAAAATACACTTTTAATTGTGCTTTTCAAAGAAGAGACTTAAGAGAAGCAGGAGCCACACGTGTCATTATTTAAGTACTCAGAAAGACCGTGGATCTGTCTGAAGTCTGAGATCACAATTAAATTTTTTCCTAATTAAAAAATATTGATAGAACTTTTCATTGATCTTTTTTTCCAAATCCAAGAGCACATTGGAACAAGCATTTGTGAAAAATAACGGTTTGATTTCTGTTAGAAAATGCTTTTCTAATCTCCAATGCTGTAAATAAAATTAATTAGGTCTTCACAACATCAGTTGGTTAAAATCTGTAATCATTTAATGAAAATACATCAGTGGGGGTCCAATATTTTTTTTCCGTTCCAGATGTTGAATCAAAACAAAACCAAGAAATAAAAAGGCAGACCACAAGTAAGGCAAATTAACATCTCAGCATTATACTTACAGGCAGACCTTCTAATGGCTCTGCTGATTATTCAAGTGTCTAGAGTGTATCTACATATGAGATACCAATAATACCCTCTTTAATGCTACAATGAAATTTACCAACCATTCTAGAAAATAATGTTTCTATCAGCTGTGACCAGACAGATTATATTTCTTTGAATACCATGGGATTTTACTATAAATAAGGCCTTTTCTAGAGAACAAACGTTTAAACTGATGTGGAAAATGAAGTAACTCAGAATAGTTGCTATCACGGAAACGTGGTGGAACGACTCTCATAACTGGAGTGTTGCCATGGAAGGCTACAGGCTCTTCAGGAGAGACAGGCGTGAGAGGAGGGGTGGAGGGGTGGCCCTCTATACTAGGGAAACCCTGGATGCTGTTGAAGTAGAGATCGATGATGACCGGGTTGAGCGCCTATGGGTAAGGGTCAGAGGGGCATTCAGGTCTGACCTCCTGGTTGGAGTATGTTACAGACCGCCCAACCAGGAGGAGGATTTGGATCTTCTATTGTTTAAACAGCTGGAGGCTGCCTCTAGATCAGCTGCCCTTGTTCTCTTAGGAGACTTTAACCTTCCAGATATCTGCTGGGAACTTAACACTGCTGAGAGGAGGCAGTCCAGGAGGTTCTTAGAGTGTATTGAGGACTGCTTTCTGTCACAGCTGGAGAGTGAGCCCACCAGGGGTGAGGCTCTTCTTGACCTGCTGTTTACAAACAAAGAAGGGCTGGTGGGTGATGTTGTTGTCGGAGGCTGTCTGGGGTGTAGTGATCATGAGATAATTGAGTTCTCTCTAAACAATGTAACAAGAAAAGCCAGGAACAGAACATCAATGCTGGACTTTCAGCGGGCAGATTTTGGATTATTTAAGGAACTGGTCAGGAAAGTACCCTGGGAAATAGTTCTTAGTGGCAAGGGGGTCCAGGAAGGCTGGATACACTTCAAGAATGAAATCTTGAAGGCGCAGGAGCGGGCTGTCCCCATGTGTTATAAGAAGAGTCGTAGGGGCAGACGGCCGGCCTGGATGAGTAGGGAGCTTCTGAAGGAACTAAGTAAGAAAAAGAGGATGTATCGCCGTTGGAAAGAAGGGGACGTAAGCCAGGTCATGTTCAAAGATGTTGTTAAGTCGTGTAGGAGGATAATCAGGGAAGCAAAAGCCCAGCTGGAACTCAAATGGGCCACTTCTGTTAAGAATAATAAGAAGAGTTTTTATAAATATATCAATGGCAGAAAGAAGGGTGGCAGCGACCTCCACCACTCCTTGTTGGATGTGGAGGGAAATATAGTAACCAAAGATGCAGAGAAGGCTGAGGTACTTAATGCCTTCTTTGCCTCATTTTTCAACAGCAAGGATGTCAGCTTGCTTGACAGTTGGCCCTCTGAAGTGGTTGATGGGGGCAGTGTGAAATATGGCCCTCCTGCAATCCATAAGGAGGAAGTTAGAGACCTGTTGAGCCGCTTGGACCCTCATAAGTCTATGGGGCAGGATGGGATCCATCCTAGGGTGTTGAGAGAGCTGGCAGATGAGCTTGCTAAGCCGCTCTCCATCATCTTTCAGCAGTCCTGGCTCACTGGAGAGGTCCCGGAAGACTGGAAGTTGGCCAATGTGAAGCCCATCCACAAGAAGGGCTGTAATGATGATCCAGGTAATTACAGACCTGTCAGCCTGACCTCGGTCCCAGGTAAAATCATGGAGAAGATAATCCTGGGTGAAATCATGTGGCACCTGCAGAACGGGCAAGAGATCAGGCCCAGCCAGCATGGATTTAGGAGGGGTAGGTCCTGCCTGACCAGTCTGATCTCCTTTTCTGACCATGTGACTCGCCTGGTGGATGAGAGGAAGGCTGTGGATGTGGTGTACCTGGACTTTAGCAAGGCCTTTGACACTGTCTCCCACAGTAGACTCCTAGGGAAGTTGGCAGCCCGTGGCTTAGATGGGAGCACTCTGTGTTGGGTTAGGAATTGGCTGGATGGCCGAGCCCAGAGAGTGGTGGTCAATGGTGTCTCATCCAGTTGGCGGCCGGTCACCAGTGGTGTTCCCCAGAGATCGGTGTTGGGTCCCGTCCTGTTTAATATCTTTATTGATGATCTGGATGAGGGGATTGAGTCCATCATCAGCAGGTTTGCAGATGATACCAAGCTGGGAGGAAGGGTTGATCTGCTAGAGGGTAGGATGGCCCTGCAGAGGGACCTGGACAGGCTGGAGAGATGGGCTGATTTTAATGGGATGATGTTTAATTAGTCCAAATGTCGGGTACTTCATTTTGGACACAACAATCCTATGCAGAGCTACAAACTGGGGACAGAGTAGCTGGAGAGTAGTCAGGCAGAAAAGGACCTGGGAGTGCTGGTTGACACGAGCCAGCATTGTGCCCAGGTGGCCAAGAAGGCCAATGGCATTCTGGCCTGTATCAGGAATAGTGTAGTGAGCAGGACCAGAGAAGTTATCGTCCCCCTGTACTCGGCACTGGTCAGGCCTCACCTTGAATATTGTGTACAGTTCTGGGCCCCCCAGTATGGGAAAGATGTTAGGATACTGGAATGTGTTCAGAGGAGGGCAACAAAGATGGTGAAGGGGCTGGAGCACAAGCCCTATGAGGAGCAACTGAGGGAGTTGGGGCTGTTTAGTCTAAAGAAGAGGAGGCTCAGGGGAGACCTCATTGCTCTCTACAACTACCTAAAAGGAGGCTGTAGTCAGGCAGGGGTTGGTCTCTTCTCTCGGGTGACCACTGACAGAACTAGAGGGCATGGACTCAAGCTTTGTCAGGGAAAGTTTAGGCTTGATGTGAGGAAAAAGTTCTTCACTGAAAGGGTGATTGGTCATTGGAATGCGCTGCCCAGGGAGGTGGTGGAGTCGCAGACCCTGGAGGTGTTTAAGGGGAGACTGGATGAGGCACTGAGTGCCATGGTTTAGATGATGGTTGGTGTTAGTGTGGGTGTTGGTGTTAGTGTTGGGTTATAGGTTGGACTTGATGATCTCAGAGGTCCTTTCCAACCTTATGACACTGTGTGATACTGTGTGTGAAAAGGGACTTTATTTTTTTTATGCTCCTACATCTGAAAAAACAGAAGGGCAGGTATTTTGCAATCCCCATTTTAATTAATTTAATCAATCTTCTTAAGTAAAAATGGAACTTAAGAAATTTCTGAGAATCAATTTTACCCAATGACAATAGGCAAATTTTGTTTCAAATTATTAGAAAAAGATTTCATTCACAACCTATGAACAAACACCACTGCCAAATAATCCAAAACCAGGGTTTAAATAGTTTTAAATGAACATGCTGCATTTTCATAAGTCAAATCCAACATCTCTTAATATCCTTGTTGGGAAAAAAAGTTTTGGAAACTTGCTGGTGATAAGTACATTGAAGTTTTATCTTATAGCCTATCAAGAGGAAAATAAGACATGCAATTATGAAACAGTTCGGGGTGAAGAAGCTGTTTCATTTCAGAGTTTCTAACCTAACTGAGTCCCAAGCACAGCATAAAACCAGACCTGGGCTAGGCAGGTTGGGTAGAGATGTCAGGAGGCCATCTCGCCCTCCTCTCCGCTCCTAGATATTTGCCTAACTCATTCTCAAAATCTCTGGCAGAGATGCTATAGAGCTTTCAACTAATCAGCTGCTGTCCTTAAATAATTTTGCATGTACAAAGATTTCCCTAATGTCTAATTTAAATCTCCCTCACTACAATTTAAGTGCATTATTATTATAGTCCTGTTGCCCATAGACAAAGAGGACAGTTTATCACTTGCCTCTTTGCAGCAACCCTTCATGTATTTGAATTTAAATCTTAAATCTTTTCTTTAACACATGAATTCTTTCAAATTTTGGGGTTTGTGTAACTTTTCTAGACTGATTATCTTCCCAGTTGATTTTGTTTGGACTTGCATGAAAGTCACAGACCAATGAAAGAATAATGACAAGCAACTGTAAACACATGGTTAACTTCCAGAGGATTATCCTCTTCAGTGCAAACATAACAAATGGCGCTTGCCTACTACACTTAACACTTACTGATTGCTGCTAGTTTTAAACCAAAACTTTCCCTCAGCAGTTTTTACTGATAAAACTGTTGAATAGGCAATAAAACCCAATATCTGCCCAACCTAAAATCACTTCAACAAAAAAAACCCTCCAAAACCCAAACCTCATTAATTTAAATTTTGCTCTCTGTTTTGTGGCATGAATTACTCTTGCATCATTATATCATCTGTCCAACGCATGTTGTTTATAAAGTGTATTGTTTCACTACCTAAGTACTCAGTAGGTTAACAGACATTTCTCATACACTCAGTCTGAACTGCTATTAAAAAAAATAAACATCATGAGTTCATACACCTGACCAAAGTTACTTCGAATAAGCAAGAAATATAATGAAGTGCAATACTCTAGGGAGATAACTGGTTCTTTTTGAAAGACGTGACAGTGACAATGAACTGTAAGCAACAGGGATGTACTAGATCAGAGGGATTTCCTTGTTCCTCATATCTCACAAGGGTTAGGTGTCATTGCTCCCCTGGCTCTTGTTAAACATTACCAGTCAAACTTGCTAGCCAGTGTTCCCAAGGCAGGGCTGCTGGAGCACTGAATCTAAATCATCAGATTAAAAGTGATGATATTACATGTTCGGCATAGGTGATTCCTTATTAAGTGTTCATTTTAAATGACATCATTGAATGATATCACCCATTGTTAATGAAACAATTAGCCTCAGTCTACACATCCTTCACCAAATCAAAGCCTATCGCATGATTAGCAACCGTGATTGTTTTTTCACTGAAGCAATTCTGTTCTCTTTTGCTGCTCAACCTAAGTACCATATTGCCATCATTATGACCTTAGCAGAGTATGAGCACCCCTGCACATTGTTCCCTATTAGCCAAAGCTACTCAGGAAGCCTAAGCAGACATACTACAAAATAGAAATGTGTGTATGAGATAACACATTCCAAGCAGATTTGCCATTCTGTGGTACTAAACATTTCCAACCACTTATCAACTGTAGAGTTGTTATTTGCATTTTGTACTCTATACTTGAAAGCATTACAGCTGCCTGCAGCAACAAAGGAAGTGCAAAACTTGTTGGAAGAAAATAAATAAAATAAAACTGTTTCCTGTGGGACAATTCAAAGTCTCACCTCATCATCCTGAGACATTGGGGATTCTGTGTTGTCTCTATTTATTATTAATGCAGCAACAGTCTTTCAACCACTCTTTCTGAAGAGGAGCTTTTTCTTTGGAGGTAATATGAGTCACGTGATTACCTCATTCATCTAGAGTCAAAGGCTAAAAACTGATAGAAGTTCTCACTACCAACTACGCTATAATTTGGCACCCAGAGAAGCAGTAATAAATGGTTGTTTATCTACTCAACAGGGAATTTCATTTCACCCTCCACCCCCAATGTCATTACCTGTACAATAGGAATGAGCAATGGAAATTCACAACATAATAAACTATTACAGGCGTACTGCCTAAACTGCATCTCAGGATAATTTCCTGTACCAGAAGATATAAGCAAACTATACTCCACTACATAAGAAGAGAACTTTGCTGATACGATAAAAAAGTGGTATTTGCACCTCCAAAGAGCACAGAAATGTTTTATGCTTCAGATAAATAGTTTCTGCTGTTCCTAGTATTGTTTTCTTTGTGAAAAAAAAATCCTAAATATTCCTTATTTTTTTCTTAGAAAACATTTGAATGTAAGAGTATCATTAAATAAAAAATTGGATGAGTCTTTCTGCCTAAAAGAAACTTGAAATATATTTTCTATCTTGCTGAGAAAAACTTATGTACTTGACAGGGTAAGTAATATAAAAATGTTGTTCAATTAACTTGGTATACCATTTACACTTATGCTTGGAAATCATATTGTCAGTAAGAAAAGAAATAATACTTTTAGCATAATATCCTGTTAAAAACATGCACAGTACCTTGCTCTGAATAATAAAATTTAATTTTCTGGACTTGGCAGAGTATGAGTGAAGAAACAAAGATACTTCTGAATCAAAGAATACTAAATGGTACTCGGTGAAAAGTCATATTTTTATTCTGGTTTTCGTGAAATGTATTGTGGTACCATTTTAAAACTGAAAAACTAACACAGTTTCAAGCAATAGCTCTCCACTGCCTTAATCTTAACAACCTAGTTTCTAATCAATGTTATATTTCTTCAAGCATGAAAAGTATGATCTTTTTTCTTTTTTTTTTTTTTACACAGTTCGGAGATATTTCAGTAAACAAATCTAACATTATCTAGCCCATTACTGATACCACTGAAGTAGCTGTCATCCTGTGATCCTATGCAAGAGAACACAGCAAGAAAATTAGGTAGTCATTAATGGAGCAACAAAAGCCACTTACATAAATTGCTGTACAGTAATTCAAAACAATATAACGAGAGGACATGTTTGAAGCTTATGCTTCTTTGTTACTTGTTCTTTAAGCCTTGAATATATTACCTGCCCAAAATTTCGGAAAGATATCACAAAGTAATGCCCACTTAATTTTAAGCAAACTAGTCAGTGTTTCTGTGTTTTGTAAAAATAAATTATTTTTAGCAGATAATTTGGTATCTTTACTGTTTCTATTACTTTAGAGTAACTGGATGAAGTATCTCCTTAATGTTAAAACAGTCACTATCCCATCATTGCCCAATGTGCTCTTTTTTTTCTTCCCCTAACTCACAGAGGAAACTGAAAGTGAGAAGTACACAATCCTTTCTTCTACCAAAGGAAAGAAATTTCTTCTAAAAACATGTTTCTTTTCATGAAAATATTGTGTTTCCTTTCCAAATACCTACCAACATGATATTTACACATTTCGCATTTTTTTGGTCTATAAGACATTAAAGACCAGTAAAAGGAACAGATAGCCACAGAAAATTTACATTGAAAATCAATCTCTCATCCCAGAAGGTACCAGCTATGTGCATGAGTTGCACAGCTCCTGCCAGTCTGGATGATTTCAGTCACCATGGAAAGCTCACACCTAAACTTACCCAGTGATGTCATCAGGCTCAGAACAGCAACAATGAAATTATTTCACATTACTCAAATTATTTCTCAGTCAATAAGATAAGATTAATTAGATGTTTCTCTCCACATTCAATTTTTAAAATGGGTACAAAGGAGGACCCTGGGAACCACCAACCTGTCATCCTCACCTCTCCACCTGGGAAGACCATGAAACAGATCCTCCTACAAGCTATGCTAAAGCATATGGAGGACAGAGAGTTGATTCGAGACAGCCAACATGGCTCCACCAAGGGCAAGTACTGTCTGACCAAACTAGTGGCTTTCTATGATGGAGTGACTGCATCAGTGGACATGGGAAAAGCAATGGATGTAGTCTACCTGGAGTTCTGTAAAGCCTTTAACACAGTCCCCTGCAACATCCTTCTCTCTAAATTGGAGTGATACGGATTTGATGGGTGGACTGTTCAGTGGATAAGGAATTGGTTGGATGGTCACATTCAGACAGTAGTGGTCAACAGCTCGATGTCCAGATGGAGACCTGTGACAAATGGTGTCCCTCAGGGGTCCGTACTGGGACCAGTGCTGTTTAATATCTTCATTAATGATATGGACGGTGGGATCAAGTCCACCCTCAGCAAGCTGGCAGATGACACCAGATGTCATCCAGAGGGACCTGGACAAGCTGGAGAATTGGGCCTATGTGAACCTCATAAGGTTCAACAAGGCCAAGTGCAAGGTTCTACACCTGGGTCAGGGCAGCTCCCGGTATCAATACAGGATGGGGGACGATGCGGTTGAGAGCAGCCCTGCGGAGAGGAACTTGGGGGGGCTGGTTGGATGAAAACCTTGACATGAGCCGGCAATGTGCGCTCGCAGCCCAGAAGGCCAACCATGTCCTGGGCTGCAACAGAAGAAGCGTGGCCAGCAGGGTGAAGAAGGGATTCTCCCCATCTACTCCACTCTCATGAGACCCCACCTGTAATACTGTGTTCAGTTCCGGAATCTCCAACATAAGAAGGATATGGAACTGTTGGAGTGGGTTCAGAGGAGGGCTACGAAGATGAAGAAAGGGCTGGAAAACCTCTGCTACGAGAACAGGCTGAGAGAGTTGGGCTTGTTCAGTCTGGAGAAGAGAAGGCTCTGGGGAGACCTCACAGCTGCTTTGCAGTACCTGAAGAGGACCTATGAGAAAGCTTGGAGAGGGACTTTTTACAAGAGCTTTTAGTGATAGGACAATGGAGAAGAGCTTTAAACTGGAAGGGCGGATATTTAGATTACACATTAGGAAGAAATCCTTCACAATAAGGCTTGTGAGACACTGGCACAGGTTGCCTTCCCGGCAGTGTTAAAAGCCATCTTGGACAGGGTCTTGAGCAGCCTGGTCTGGTGGGAGGTGTCTCTGTCCATGGCAGGGTGATTGATGACACTTCACTGTCATGTCATAGAATCATAGAATGGTTTGGATTGTAAGGGACCTTAAAGATCACCCCGTTCCAATCCACCTGCTCTGGGCAGGGACACATTCTACTAAGACAGGTTGCTCAAAGCCTTATCCAGCCTTGCCTCAAACATCTCCAGGGATGGGGCATACATGACTTCTCTGAGCAGCCTGTGCCGGTGCTTCACCAAACTAACAGTACAGCTTCTTCTTAATATTTTATCTATATCTTCCCTCTTATCTTAAGACCATTACCCCTTGTCTTATCACTGCATTCCCTGATAAAAAGCCCCTCCCCAGCTTTGCTGTAGGTCCCCTTTAAACACTGGAAAGCTGCTATAAGATCTCCCCAGAGCCTTCCCTTCTCCAGGCTAAACAACCTCAACTCTCTCAACCTGTCCTCACACGGGAGCTTCTCCAGTCCTCTGATAATCTTTGTGGCCTCCTCTGGACTTGCTCCAAAAGATTTATGTCTTTCCTTTTTTGAGGACTCCAGAACTGAACGCAGTACTCCAGGTGAGGCCTTAAGGGAGCAGAGTAGAGAGGCGGGGTAACCTGCTAGTTACACTTCACCTAAGAAGAGCAACAAGGAGCAGAAAAATCCCAATTTTTTTAATAATTATTTCAGGACACATTAATTAATGTGCTTTGTCAGGTGAGAAGAACGGACAAGCTAAATTTTCAAAATCTGTATATTAACTGTGTGAGTTAGAAGGCTGTGTGCACTATAGAAGGCAAGGGCTGACATTTATTTTATATAATGGTGCATGCCTTGAGGGTAATTGCTACTGGAATATTATCTTCACTCTATGTCAAATATTAATGTAAAATCAATAAAACCCATGTTCCCAAGATTTTTCACACACCTGTGTTACTCTTGGAGGGTTTTGCCGTGCTTGGCACCAGGCTCGTCTGAGATGTGGGAAGAGGCACGTCGCAGCCCCGCTGCTCCACATGGTCTCGCTGCCAAGGGTTGGCAATGGCTCAGTGAGTCCCCAGCATCTGCAGAGCGGAAAAAGGTAACTTCGCTGCTTTGTCAGCAAATCCTGAGAAACAGAAAGTATAAAGGTTGTTTTCCACAATATAGGTGACATTGTAGTTTGAAATAATACAGTTGGAGTTTTTTTGTGACAAGCCTGGTGTTACGACACAACAGAAATAAACCCACAAGAACAGCCATCCTGCCAAATTCACTAAGACTCACATAAAAGCTCTGACTTGATAGCCCATGATTTTTCTTTTTTTCCAGTGAGAACACGGTTTCCTTTCAAGCTCATGATAAATTAAGCTTTTCTTCACTTTATAGCTGGACTAGGTCTTGAACAAATTCTACATTTCAGTTCACCTCTTGATGAGACACTGCCAAAAACTTCAATCAAAAGTGTCACAATTATGGGAGGGGTTGTAGGGGAAACCAAACCAAAAAAACACAACACATCATTGTTCTCTGCAAACAAGCGGTAGTAGATCCCCCTCCTTGTTTCCACTCTCCTGAAACACTGCTCAGACAGCTGTTTCACAGCTCAACATCGCAAAAATGTGGGTCTCAAGAGGAGCTTTGTTTTCCCAGATGATGTGCATCTCTGTAAGTCATCGGCACCTTCAAACCAAGATTTGAAAAGACACCCGTACATGTCAACAGCTATTTGAGTATATAAGGATGCAATTCTAACACACGTCTTCTAGATCAGGCTTTTTTATACCAACTTGTTGTAATGTATATAGTCATAAAATTACTACAGTCTACCATCCTCAATCAAAACTATGCCAGGTAAGGCCATTTCCTGCTCCTGGTTGCTGATGCATTGTTCCTAAATATGTTGATTGTCTGCTTAGAAATACACTTGAATTCCCACATGGATCTTGTTCCTGGATATTTTGCTTTATGGAATGGAGCTCAGTTATTTCTCTCCACCTTAAGCTCCCAAAGCTCAAGCCAACACTTTACTGAGGCACACAGTAAAAAAAGACAGCTAATTTCCATGGGAAAAAGATCATAACCACAGCTCTTCTCCTTCTCTGACAGCAAACGATACCACGCTCAGTTACCACTGCCAGGATATTAGATATTTTCTAGTCAAATAAATCACTGAGGGGACTATTCAGAGAAGTAGCTCCTGCACACCTCACTACCGAAAATGAGGAAGCAAACATGACCCCAATATTACATTGCCATATACGTGTCAATTTCTAATGCTTCCACTCCACTCTCCTGCTAAAATTCAAAGCCAAGAAAACTTCATTTTCTGGACAAACATATTTGTCTGTTTTTTATAAAAAAGGTCCTCTGAAGAAAAGGGACCATTGTAGAGAGATGCCAGCGTGTTTGGTCTCACCTATGGATGCACACTGGCAGCAGATCCTGTATGGGGATGCCAAATGAACTCCATGTAGTTTGTTGCTTTCACTTTCATAAAACATCAGCTTTTATAACAAAGAACCTTACAGACTGGAACTAAGCAACCCTAAAGACAGTTTAGAACCCACTGAATTTGTATTGTTGGGTCATAAATGATGATGTGAAGTCATCTAAAATATGAGAGCATGCACCCACTTCCTTACTGCAAGAGATCTTTTCTGTTTTAATAGATGCTTGCAATGTTATTGAAAACAGATTCCAACTTTTCAAAGATTTGAGACCACCTTACACATCACTACACAGGCAAGTAATGTTACCAGCCACTGAAACACAACTTTGTTCAGGATGGCGGGTAGAAGAGTATGGGTGTAAGGTATGGGCCTATGAATAAACAGGAGTTTGGCCAAACGTAAGAGCTTACAATTACATAAAGAGCAAAAATGTGCTTTTGTAGTCAAGAGAATTGGGAATTACAGGTGCTTATAAGAACAACCTCCACAGAAAAAAAATTCAACAGAGTTCATGCAATTGGCTATATAATAGGGACTGACCAAAGGACTCCTTCTGCAATCAAACTCATGGTTGCAGACAATATAGAATCATAGAATCATAGAATGTTTTGGGTTGGAAGGCAACTTAAAGACCATCCAGTTCCAATTCCCTGCCATGGGCAGGCACACTTCCCACCAGACCAGGCTGCTCACAGTCCCTCCCAACCTGGCCTTGATCACCTCCAGGGAGGGGGCACCCATAACTTCCCTGGGCAACCTGTGCCAGTGTCTCACCACCCTCATTGTGAGGAATTTCTTCTTGTCTAATCTAAATCTTCCCCCTTCCAATTTAAAGCCATTCCTCCTCAACCTATCACTCCATGTCCTTGTAAAAAGTCCCTCTGCAGCTTCCTCGTCATTCCCCTTCACGTACTAGAAGGCTGCTAATAACATCTCCCTGAAGCCTTCTCTTCTCCAAGCTGAACAAGCCCAACTCTCTCAGCCTGTCCTCATAACAGAGGTGCTTCAACCCTCTGATCACCTTCACAGCCCTCCTCTGGACTTGTTCTAACAGTTCTGTATCCTTCTTACATTGGGGATTCCAGAACTGGATACAATACTGCAGGTGGGCTCTCACAAGAGTGGGCTAGAGGGCAAGAATCACCTCCCTTGACCTGCTGGCCGTACTTCTGTAACTGCTTCGAAAATCAGTGCTTATAGTTCTTCCTCAAATGTCAACTGGTGAGTATAGGATGTCCTGCTGAAATGCAGGTTTCTCCACACTACTTTTAAAGAAAGATGAGGTCAGAGAACGGAATATCTAAGCAAAACTTACTGTACAATGAAAATAGGGCTTTTATATATATGTACACAACATTTAACCAAGCTAAAATAATCAGCACATCTTCATATTAGCCAATAGTTTCAAAGTGCTAACTCAAAACTCCCCACCTACACTCCACATAATCATGAGCTAAGTTAGCCCCTTCCTGCTCCTAGCTAAGGGGTATGGGAAAAAAATCTGCTAATGTTAACAGGGTACAACATTAAACTTTTTTTTGGCATATATGAACAACAAATTATTCTTATATCTGAATAAAGCAGAAATACAAACTGTAGGAAACAATTCCTCCAGTCCTCATGGAATATGCATTAAAAGGTTCAACAAAAGATACTATCTCCAATTGTACATTTGCTATTAAATTATTGATGAGCTACTTCTATTGTCATTTCTACTTGAATTTAAGCAAATATTAAACTTCTAAATACAGTGCGCCTGGAAAAACATATGTTCATAGACTCCAGGATTCCTCACAGTCCCAGAGGTATTTTCATAACCTCACAGGTATCTTCACGTCCTAGAATTTGCATTCTGCTTCCCAGTTCAGCTTGCAGATGTTTAAAAATACATGTAACAAGACAATTCGCTTTTGGCTACACATCTAAGAGGTTCAAACATCTGAATTATTCTGTCTGAGGTCAACTACGATATATGTGCCAAATTAGGTTGAAATCCAGCTGTGAAGAGCTATGAAATACTAAGACCTTTTGCAATTGGGAACTTGTGCCTATTTCAAACCAAAGCACATCCTCTGAGTTCTTCCAGGAAAAGAACAAATTTTCAGGAACCAAATCTGAATTACCATCTTACACGTTAAGAATCTGTAGGTTTCAGTCATTCAAATGTTGCTGTGCAAACATATAAAATGTGGATTATAACAGTAAAATTTCACAATATTGTTCATTGGTTTCTGGAATTCTAGAAGACAAAGTATGCATGTGCCATCGTATGTACAAGTGTGCCAACAAGATTTGCAATAAAGAAAAAACACAGGCTTCCCTGGGCATCAACAATCTATATCTCTATACTCTTCAACACAACCAGAAAATATTTTCCAGGAGTTCACGATCAAGGCATATATCCTTCTAAAGAGCTATAGATCCAGGGTAATTCCACAAAATGTTATTATTCTGTATAGATAACAGTACTGATTATATCTGTATCTATTTCAATATAATTCAGGTAATTAACAAGAGAACTAATATTCTTCCCAATCTTTTTCTTTGCACAACTCAAAATTGTGAACTAGTAACTCAAGTAACTCTTGCGATTCATGCTCCAAAATAATTGCATATAAATTTCTAAGCGATGGATGATATTTCATGTAATAACTATCTCCTGAAACATTTCAACACAATTAAGGTAGAGCTAAACAGAACTCAAGTGGTTCTGCTCTTCAGGGATTCATGTTTAAGTGAATTCCCAACCCCCAGCCTAAAAGCAATCTTTGCCTTCTTTTCTCCTGGAATAGATAGCACAAATATTAAAACTACTCTTGGGAAAGGACAACTTAAAACAGAATAATCCATAAATGAAAATGCTAATGACATTAGCATCTTTTTATTTACTAAATATACTAGATTTCAAAATCCAAGTAGGAATTTTAAATATCTAAAGTCAAGTCAAATACTTATCTGCCTTCAGTACTCTTAAACTCTCTCCCACACTCCCCAGCCCATCCCCATCAGCTCCTCAGTCTTATCTTACTTCTTCCAGGAATAAAGAATAAAGGAGCCAAAGAATAGTGGACAAGGGACTGAGATGTTCTTGTAAATATTTGTTTCAGGCCTGAAGAACTCAGCAGTAAAACTCACTATGTGCCAGCCACATTTTTCTCAGAAATAATCAGCCTACTACCATAAACCTGGAATGTCAGTCTTCAAAAATATCTGAGATTGTCACCTATGAAGAAGCTACAGAAAAAAGGAATTTGTGTAAGAAGGTATTCCTGGTTTTTGTTTCTTCTCCAATTATCTGAAATCAAAATCTAAATAGATTATACCCAACTAAAATCTTTTATCTGTACCAGTATGAAATTAAAGAGAAAAGCAGCAGCAGCGAGAATAAGAGAGCTAGAGTCTATTAAATCCATCTTGTCTGATACACAATACACAAAGATATTCACAATGGAACTGCTTATGATATCATTTTAAAGGACAAAAACCACCAAAATAGCAATACAGAACACTGCCGCATGCGGTTTCAAGAAATATGAAATTGAAACAGCAGTTAGATCCATTCTGTAAGTTGAGTACACAATATAAATGTGTAACTCAATTCCTACCTGAGACTTTTAGAGCTGCTCAAAGAGTGGAAGGCTAGTAAAAAGTTCCAACATCCTTGCTTGCCAAAGTTACCTAATAAATACCTGTGCATTATCTCCTTACCTAAGTCAGAGTAAAGCTTGAATAATATAATTTGAGAATGTAATTTCAGTGCTATTATTATTATTATTATTATTATTAAAAAAAGAGATATACACTTAAATGAGTATCTCCTATTTCTGGAGAAAAAAATCCAAAGCCTCTAGCCTGCAAGAATAGTTGTGTCAGTACCCTGAATGCTGTCCTTGGCCAAGGCTGAGAGCAAGCAGTTAAGGAAGAACATAAAACCAACAGATATTTCTCCTACTTTCTGTTAAATCTGAGATTTAAAGAGAACATAAACAAGCAGACTACATCTGGATAGTTACGCTTTATAGTCACTGTGAAAGTACCCTCCATGAACCTCCCTAATACCATTTTTATTAATTTATACATTTGTCCTCCTTAATTTCCTCTGGCACTGAGCTCCTCAACTCAGCTTCACACTGTCAGGAAGGGTTTAAAAAGTTGCTTTTCCTGGACAGCCAGAAGAAACATTAACTAGCTATTTTATGGTCACCTTCTCCTCACATGTCCTGGTGGAAGAAGAGCCAACTCTGAACTAATTGTACCATAGGAGGGTGAGATTTCTCCTTTTTTTTTTTTTCCTTTCCTCCCCAAAATCTTATTTCAACCTGTTCAGATTCAGATTGTTGTGAACACAGTAGCAAATTTTCTGCTCAGAGAAACTCCCTGGCTCCTGCCAGGAGACTCATGATTGCCCCAGTAGTCAACACTGATATGTCATTTTGGCCTGCGAGTCTTTCCGTACTTCTCTAACTGAGCAGACAGCTATACCTGGTTATGGATGGAAAGCTCTCTGACCTGCTAGCTGATGCCTTTATTTTAAAAACTTTAACCTGCCCAAAACTGCTACATACACTCCCAAGAAAGCTGGAGGCTCAGGGGGTTGCTTGGAAGTGGTAAAAAAGCTCCTCAGAGGTGAAGTGCCTTTACCCTGAGCCCTACTGAAAAGAATAAGAATGGAGGAAAAGGAAATTGATGGAGGATGATAAAGTTTAAACATAAGACATGATTTCTTTAAATATTAAAGACCTGATCCTAAATGAGGTTCTTGGCCTGAACCAGTGGTCAAGGGAACATATTTGTCTGTGTTGCACCAGATTCCATGAGTGTGATACGGAAGATAAGACAGTTTTAACGTGATGACATTAATGAGAGAAAAAGATTGAATAGGGGAAAAAAATCATCAGTTAGTGAGATTTATTAAGCTGAGAAACAGTCCTCTCTGTCACTGTAATCTATATTTATGAGAATATTTGAAGCTAAAATATAGAAAAAATTTAGAGATAATTCCACATGGGGGGTGGGGGTGGGGAGGGGATGGGGAGAGAAACCTCAACAGTCTTTCTAATAGGTTGTTTTCCACCTGTATTTCCAGCAGTTCTTTAATAAAAGCTGTACAAATCTGACCTCATCCTGAAACAACCTCTACAGAGTTGCAAATGCTGATGGATGGCTATCATATACTCACAGGGTAGACAGCCCCTGCAGAACAGGGATAATTTGAGGGATGAATACAATTAGCTGAAGGTACTTAAAGCCCTCTACTCTCTCTTCCTTTCCCTCTATGGGCACTATCTTGAATGAAGGCGACATTCCAGAAGAACAATGAAACTGGTAAAGCAATAGTGGGAAATCTCATAAGGATGAATTAAAAAAACCCTCTACACAAAGCAGAACCAAGGCTGTAAAATTGCTTCCTAACTAACTTTTTTTTTCCCAAAGAAACAGTCAGAAAAAATACTAGTATTTGCTCCCCAGACCCTGAAAGATCTCTGCAATAGTACTATTATAAGTTAACAATGTTCCACTTCTACAGACATGTGCTAGGACCTATTGCACCAGTATCTAAGCAAATTATAATGAAAGTGTTATCTTTTTTTCCCTTAATGTGACTCATACCAGCTGGACTAGTCTAAATATTATTAAACATCATTAAATGTATTAAATTTAAGCATAAATTGTGCCAGTAGGGCTAGTTAACAAGAAGAAAAGCAAAAATAGTATTTTAATAAATCATGTTCATGTGACTTGTGCTACCCTGAAAACACTGAGACTTATACGCAGTCTCAGTTGTTTCCCACAAATGGATATGTATGTCTACCCATCCTTCTGGCAGCATTTCCATTGCTGTCACTTGGTAGAAGATTTAAAAGGCAGTCAAAGGGAAGTCTATGATTTCCTGCAAAAATTAAGAAATGCCCGAGTTCCTTGATCACATTCCAAGGGGAATTTTCACGCTTCCATGACTAAATTGCATTGCCTGTCCCTGGAAAGGGAGCTGCTTTCCATGCTGCCAACAGTATAACTGTGTTTTTATGCTGGCAACTCTAAGAGATACTCAAAAGAACAAGTCCTTGTCAACACACTGCTGAGGAAGACAGCTATTATAAACAGAGTGATTCTTTTACAGCAGCAAATACCTACTGAAAAACATTTCTACATATTATGTCATCTACGCTATTGTAATACTTAAACTTTCTATGGATATTCTATACTTATACCTTAAACTTTCTATGGATATTCTATACTTACACATGTGCATATGTACAAACACAGGAAGGTATGGCAATTGATGTGGTTTGGGTTTTGCTTTGGGGTTTTTTTCAGTTTGGTTTTTTTTTTTATGAATTAAAGATGTTTTAGAAGCTTTTAAACAGCGACGAATACACTATTTCAAAAATCGCACATCAAATCTACCTTGCCTCTGGGAGGAAAAATCAGTATGTGTGACAACTTAAAGTTTGCAAGCACAATTGTTAAGTATATTACAATCAACAGGAGAAATGCATAGTACATTAAATGGAAAAATAAAACTCACAGTAGATAGTAACCACTTTCTTCATTTCCAGAAAAAATACTGAGATGCTGTGAAGTGCTCATACTTCAATCACTATTAATTGAAGTAAGCCTTAGCTACTCCTTCCCTTACTGCCTAATCCCTTTCCTCTCCCTGCTCCCCAAAAAGACAGAAAAAAATGAAATGTATGTGTAATGGATACTAACACAACCTCCAACAATTTGCATTTAGAGGTGAATTAAAATTCCTTTGGTTTACACTATAGTGGAACTGCAGTTTAGGCAATATTTTTCTAAAAGTAACTGAGTATTCCATATGAAGTTTTAGAAAAAGTATTTACAAAATGCACAGAGAAAATGAGTTTAAATGCCTCCCTGGAACATAGGCTTTTTCCAGTAAAGCAGTTTTTCTCTGGCTACTTAACCAAACACTTCATTCTCTGCTCCCACTTATCCACACAGGCAGATTCTTTTTAATTATTTTCTTTTTCCTTATTTTCGAAGTGCCTCTTAACTGAGGTGTGAAGTGCAGGAGTTTAATCCTTGTGACAGAATTGAACTTTATCTAGATAACCCACCAGAGCTCCCAGTTCCCACAAACCGTTGATTTCTGATCTTTGTTGCCAATTTGTTGCTCTGGAGAGTTTTCTCCACATCACACAACCATGAGGTCCCAGACATGCCTGTTGAAACGGCAAGTGGCTCCATGGAGCAAATCAGACTCCAGGCACAATATGGAGAGAGGGAATATTCCTGTGTGCACACAACAGGACAGAAAAGGCAATATGCCACTACCCCTGCCCCATGCTACTCAGGTTCCCTAAGGCATTATCCAGAGGAAAAATACAGGACATCTGAATCTGAAGATGGGCACAGAGGTGCACAAGGGCATCACCTAGCTCATTTCCTCATTCTGGTTTAGTATCTGCATGAATGGGAACTGCCATGTAAGACTAAGGAGTGGAGCTCCCACCTCTTATGTGTCTGTATTTCTTTATTTTTTAAATCCTTAATTGAGTTTCAAATTTTTTTTGAGATGCTGAATCACAATCTGATCCAGCGTCTGTATTCCAAAGGTTAATAAAAGCATCCAGGAGTCACATTAACATAACAACAGCAAAAATCAATCCAGCATGAGACTGAATGCACTAAATTCAGCCTTAACACCAACTATGACCTGTTGAAACAGTTTTGAATTTTATATAAGAAATTGATACAAACATGATTCCCTATCTCCTCAACATTTTCAGGAAAAAAACACCCAAACAACAACCAAAACAACTTAAATGAAACAGAGGACTGGCAAAGAATTCCCTTTGTCAATAATAACCTTCTTCTAAGAAAATTTTTTTCTTTATGCATTGTGGGTCTACAAAATGAGAATTTACCAGCATAGGGACTATGCTGGAAAGCATAAAGAGGATCAAAACAGATGAAAAGGAATAACAGACTTAGATCCTGTTTGCAATATGAGAACAAGACACCAAACAGTATTTTGCATGTTGTAAAATATTCTGTCAGACTTGGTATCTAGTGTAAGTCCAAGGTTTAGAAAGTGCCTTTGTGCCATCCTTAAAGTCACTGCATTCAAAAGGATGAACATAGGACTGGAAGAATACCTTTAAAATGCCTTTCACATTTTCTTTGAGTCCAAAATCACAATTACTAAACACTTTATAAGCCTGCAGCCAGTCTTAGTAAACTGCTTCTTACAGCTCTTGCATGACAGCCAACAGATGAAAGAGGCGAGTGAGAGCTCTCATTCACTGCTGCTAGCAACCCACTGCCTTTCCGATCCCTTTCTTCAGAAACAAAGATTAGGTGGGGGGAAATAAGGTAAAGGGTTATTTTTAAAAGTCCGTATTTTTAAATCACCGTCCAGGAGCAGGTTGAGTTGAGCTCTTATTAGTCGCCTCTCATCTTCCACTTCTGTTTCCATAGAAACCTCGCAGCAGCATCGCCTGCCTCACTATCCTGAAGTCTTCAGATTCAGTCAATGCCAAACCTGGCTGGGCAAGCAGGCAGAGGATAATGGTAGCACCACTTCAGTGCCGGCCTCCCATCACATGGAGATCTCATATGTAAAATAGGGAAGTCACCTCTTACCATACTGAACCGGCAGGGACAGAATGCTAACACAGATCCCAGCTGCTTCCCTTTTCTCCATCAACCCCTGACAAATACATACATGGACTGGGATACCGGGCACACCTCAATTCTCATAAACTAAAACCCATAAAGGTCAGAGAATCAGTTAAATGGAGGGATATTGATCTACGTAATCAGCATAGTGACAGTCAGCAGACTGCTGAGTAGGGGATTTCTCCAGTTCTTGCTCCCTTTTCCCTGTTTCTATAAAATTGTGTCAGGAATGGGACTCAGGAAAAAAAAATTATCTGTCTGAATACTCAGAGGCGCATTGTAGCAAAACCTGTACTGTGGAAAACCACTTGGAGAGCCTTTTGTCCACAGTTTTTGTCTACTATAGTTTATTTAGGAAGAAGAATTCTCCTTCTAGTATCAATCACTTGTTTTGTAGAGAGAAGGTATGGGCAATTTTTATTCATTTAAATAGTCTGCAAATGAATCATCAGCTACAACCTTTTTTTTACCTCTTACAACTTCTCCATCGCAAAAAAAGTGACCTTTTGAGATAACAGCTATGAGTCACCAGGTGACAAAAACTGACCAGTCAAATGCAAGAGAAGGTACTACTCACCATACACTGCCCAAAGGGATTACTAAAAGCCCAGTATGGTGAATTCCTCTGATCAAAAGGAGCAGGCAGTTCAGCAAGACAGTCCCTCTGTTTGGTTTCCCCTGTCAACTACACTTAATATCATTTTAGTTTGAGTAAATTGTTCTTAAAATAAATCTCACCTTCACTCAGGCACACCCTGAGAGTGAGAAGTGGGTTGTGGAAACAAGAACACAATAAAGACCAGTACCAACTTGCTAACATCAAGAGACTCTACGGGAACACTCAGCACTGAGGAAAAGGCAGCAAAATCTGTGCTGTGGAGATGCAGAGAAAGGAAGGACTATCCTTACACATCTGAGAACTGCTGCAATAATACCTTTACGTAATTCCTTCTCTTTGTACTCATTAGGCCCTGCAGACAGTTTTTGTTCAAGTTTTTGTTCCTATATTGTTCCAGATCTCCTGAGAATCCAGAAGCGATAGAATTTATTATTTATTTATTTGTTATTTATTTTTATTTTTCCAGCATATTGAAGCCTAAATTTCTACATGAAACATATACTGACTGAAACATCAAACAATGCATTAGAGAACAGACCTGGAGTTTTGGTGGGTAGGTCTAGAGGTTACACAATAAACATGATGATTAATATGTGAATATAAATGAATATATACCCACAATGTGTAAGTTACAGATACTGCTTATCTATCGTTTTTAATGAAATGCTAAAGCAAACTGATAATCCAAATGTGTGCCCTGGTGCAATAATACAAAAATTGGTTTCTACTACATCTGGAGTTTTGAAGTATTTCTAGATCTAAAAAATGTATAGGACAAATATTAGATTATAACTGAATTTCATGAATATGGAAGATGATGAATCGAAAGGAAAAACGTCAGATTTGTGCAATAACTGTTTTGAACCCATATGCTGAACACAGGTGGAAGTAATCGCAAGTTACTTCTCAGGAAGACTATTATTTTCTACAATATCAGTACGTATTTATTTACATCGGCAAAATTTTCCATCCAAATACTTCCTTCTTCCAGAAAGCAATTTTTTAAAATCATGTGCTTTAGCCTACTAGTAAATAATTTTCCAATAAAACTTTTCAAAGGTATAATCTACGGTGCCATGATACTCAGTATTATGGATTTTTTTTTTTTCCTAATGTCTGTTGCGTTTCACTGAATGTTAAGTGTGAATTTGGGTTCTTATCACAGAAGAAAAAACACACTCTGCTCAAAACAGCAGTACAGTTTCTGTCTGGGCCAATGCAACCACCCTGTTGTTTCATTTGATGGAGAAACTTAAAGTGCCCCAATTATGCTCATTCTCTTTCAATTTGTCATATTTCATCAGTGATGGAAACCAAGGTTAGTGCAATGGTTAAACAACAAAATGAAGGCTGGTTCAGTTTCCAAAATTGAGTTCATTTTTTTTAAATCTACAATTCCCATCTGACAGCCAAGAAGATTTCGGGGCCTCAGTTCCCCACGGTTAGATGCAAAGGTCCTACCACTATAACAGAAATTCAGATTTTTAAGAAGGAAGGAAGATATTAAATTGTAACAAAAGTAAGATTGCTACACACGTTATTTGCAGAGATCACGTTGCCCCCTATATAAGTGTAGCTGTTTAATGCCAAAAAGCTGAGAACAACATTACAAAACCCGATTTGTTCAGATTCAAGTCAATGCCATCAGTAACGAATACACTGCCACCATTTTCCGATGCCACAGGCCCAGAGGAAGATGACAGCTGCTATTGAAGATAAAGATAATTTTGTGGAAGTGCTTGAGGAATTACTACTAGCAAGAAATGAAAGAGCAAAACTCTCCTACCTCTTTAAAGAAAAGAGCTGCAACCCATGTAATCAATAACAGCAGACTGAATAAAAGCAAAAGAAGCTAAAGGAAATACCTTGATGAGCTAAAGAAAAACCTGCAGAGTGAGCTAAAGAAAAACCTGCAGAGGTAAGAAACACCTCGAAAAATGTAACCTATCAATTTTAGTGGTGGGCTTGTGATTTTATCACAGGATAGCACACTCAGAGCATAGAGAACAATCTGGAATTCAAAGGTGTTTTCCATTTGCATTCAGGTTTAAAGCAATAAAATCTTTGTCTAAGACTGACCTACAAGACTGATCCAAGACACATTTTTTTTTCCAAGAAATTCTATTACTAGTCTGGAGCAAGAAATACTATATCAGATCCTTTTCAAGATACAGGAAAAATATTCTGATTGCATTGCTATTTGACACTCAAAATCACCAAGGCAGGTGGCTTTTGCTCCAGAAAGCACAGGTGCAAGAGGGACAGCATGGTGTGCCAGAGCTGTTTTTCCACAAACTCTATTTCAGCTCCTGCTGGAGCCCCAGGACTGCCCCTGCTGAAAGGGCTGACCTGCCCTCTCCAGCCTTGTGCTGTGTTACAGCTGCCTCTCTGGTGCTGACATCGGGGCGTGAGCAGCCATGCAATGAGCTGGATCAGATGATTGATCTGTCCGAAAACTAACCCTACCAGGAAAAGAAAAGAAAGATTAGTTTTCAGTTGAACAGTGAGCTTTAGAAGTCATTTCTACAACAAAGAGGAGGCAGGACCAGCACTTTCAGTGGTATTGCTGGCTCAGGTCAGCTAAGCTGCTTCAAATGCTCTTTCTCGCTCCTTCATGGACACAACCATGCCACTAAGCAGGGTATTCTGCATCAGGTGATTCACTGTAACCATCAGCGTATGCACCCTTTATTTGGTATTTACTTCACTGGAGGGCAGCTTAGCCCACAATTCTAGCAGTCGAATTATAGAGCTGAAACCCCAAAGGGTCTCCAGCCCAAGAGGTGGTAACTACTTCTCCTTTGCATTTTGCAGAGAGAACGATATAACATCCCATATTTGACTGAAGTGATGAAACTTATTATAGACAGAGACAAAGTGAACTGCTTTCTCAGCCAGGCTCTGGAAGAATCTATTGATTTACAGCAAACAAAACAATACACAAAACAATGTTCAGACAACCTTGAGGGTTTATTCTCATTGCCACTTTATTTCAACAAAATGGATGCTATTCAAAGCTGTAATTCTCACAAACTGTATATTGACCACAAACACACTACATACATATAAAAACATACAGAAATTCATATCAAAGATTATGATAGAGGGTGCAAAAACATCAAACAAAAAATAGGATAGATATCAAAATGAGAGCTGATTATGAATTCAGAATTGGACCTAATGATGCTGTGTTTAATTATGCAATTATCTTTTTTTTTTAATACTACTCATCTCATTCCTTGCGTACAGGAAGACTGCTAGTGAGTAATGGATTATTTCATCCAAATTTCTCTGTTCTCAGGCATTTTCAGTCTGCAAGGTGATATACAGACAATAGCAAAGATGGGAAAGTAGAGAAGAGGGATGACATGCTGATGATGCCTGGGTCAATCATCAGATGTTAAAAGGATTTGTGCTATCACCGTTCAGCACCAAACTTAAAATTCCTCCTCTGCATATAAAATAAAATCCACCTAAGCCAGTCAGACTCTGCTTCCACCCTCCATGAGACTTCAGTCAATGAGTCAATTCAAGAGCGACACAAGAACGTAAAAGTCCTATAGACAGTCTGTCACTGAGATATGGCAAATTACACCAGAAAATTAAGAATAAATTAGTACCCTCAGATCAACTAGGTAAATACAAATGCTTGCCTGATGACAGTGAGCACGATCAAGACAAATACATGGTGTTCACTTGTAAGAGAGGATTGCCTCCAGCCTGTGCTCAGGTGGGTGATTCCATTGTTCTAGGTGGAGGAAACACAAGCCAAGGGCATTTTCCCCAGTGAACCACTGACATCTCACTTGCCATTTGTGGCTACGGTCAAGAGCAGACTGGGTAAGCCAGACCTCATCTGGGAGCTATGTCAATTGATGTCCCTGACATGCGATCCATGCCAAAACTGTCAGAAAATTCAAAGGCAATAAAAAAGGGCTTTAGTTTATAATTGCTCCACACTGTTTTACCTGTCTATGACCTACTGTAAGCTGGTATGGTATACGAAAACCTTAATAAAAACTATTTACCTTTCAGAAATTTATTTGTACATAGTTTTGGTTTTATCCAACATTCAAACAGTCATGGGAATTGTTTTTCCATGCCACAGCTTGCGCACTCTGGACACGTGAGAGAACATGCACTCAGCTCATGGAAAATGAGAGGGAGAGAAAAAGTCACAAAGATTTATAATTATGCACTGGTTTGTATACCATATTGTGACCTACTCTTCTACTTCTCTTCCAAAAGAGAATACTATTTAATATTGCTATAGGAGTACACAGTGAATATATGCAAAATAATATGTGCATGTTATCAGCAAGATTACATGCAAAATCATGCATTTTAAAGAGCAAAAATACAGGTTTCTCCACTGTTATGCCTTTATTTCAAAACCTGGACTATAAATTAGCCAATAAGGCAGCTGTTTACAAGAAAGAATAATGATTAACTTTATTCACAGAAGATCAGCGATTAAAATAATCTTATTAATATTTCCTATTTTCCTAAAACAACTTGCAGTTTGAAAATTCTTACATACGTTAAGTTTCATAAATAGAAAGTCTGCTACAGAAATTAGATCTGCAATATTAGTAAAGTGAACTTTTTTCATAAGCTGAAAAGTTCCAAAAAATGCAGTGATTTTATTTTCCTCTTACTTTTGTACTTGACTGAGGTGGTGGTGACATTTTTGCCAGTTAGTCAACACTTCTGTATCATGCGCTACTGAAATACGAAAACATAATATCTGTATTCTCTTCTTTAAGTGGAATTCTGTAGCTCTGAAGCAAGTATTTCAATTATTATACTTGCATTTTAGAAGACCAAAATGTAACAAGAATAAGAATAAAGACATTCTGTGTGTCCTGATCCTGCACACCTTTATTCCAAGAGCAATTTCTGCCTGTGTATGCAGAAACCAGTTAACTTAAATACAGAAGTGGAAAAGACCAAAGATATGCACACCCTTCAATAGAACTTCTTTAATCATTGTACTGTCAAATTAAGAGTTCTCATAAAATTAAAACCAGCTATTTTTTCTTTACATTTTTGGAAACAAATAGTGAATATGAAATTCCATCATAATCAAATTACTTCTGATTAGTATTTTTAATGTTTTTCTAATACATTTCTCTTCCAAAAGCATTTTTTTTAAAAAAACAAAACCGGGTCTTTTTCCATCCTAATGCTTAAACTAAGAATTCATCAAACATATAAGAAGGTCTATGTGCAAGTCTGCAGGACTGGCAGCCAGTATACAAACACTCCTACAAAACACCTTTACAAAAAGAACATCCAGGTTAGTTCTGTAACTAGCATCTCAGACCATTTTTAGCAATAGCTACTAATAACTCTTACTGTTAAAAGCCCTGAAGTACTGGCACTATTGCAAACTAACCCCAAGGAATTGCCTCTGCAAATTCTGCTATCGATCTAGCTGTGAAAAGCAGCTCAGTAGTTTCAGAAACCTTTGCAAATTCCATCTCTTTGAGTATTCATTCCAGTAGCAATTATTATCTACAGAGTATACTGGGAAAATCTGTCACCAGTGTAGATCCAGATTTTAAAAATTCACCTCAGGAAGACTGAAAATTGGCTCAATGGGCTCAATTAAAATACTATGGCTCACTGTAGCCTATTGAAAATAAGCTATGAAAAAGATCAGGCTCCAGGAAATATTACTTGTATTTATTTCAAGTACACTTGCTTAAAAATACATACAACTGAAAAATTATTTTTGCTCCACATGTGCTTAACTATACTGAACTCTATTACAGCAAGCTACCTGTTTAGAAAGCAAGTTTGGGGTTTTTTTAAGCAATGCATTTAGAATATTGTCAGGTACTAAGAACAACAATGGATCTGAATTTTCCCTCTATGGACTATGAAATCCGTGGTAGCAAGTTTAGTAGAAGCCATATAAACATCCAGCTCCATTAGTTTTAGTTATTTATTATTACTCTATTAAAAAAAACCCAGGTAAACAAAATAAAACAAAAAAAAAATCCCACCAAACCAAAGAGCAAAAGATTTTCCTTCTGCTCTTGTATATTCAGTGTGACATTTGTGTGGTGTATGTGTAACCTGAATGACTACCAGCAATTTTAATGCAACAAAATTATTACTGCTCATATTATAAAAGCCACTTTATATTCTCAATTAACTCTTAGAACAGCTCCTGCTGAAAGTAATTCTGATATACGTGAAAGACTGAAAACCATTAAGAACCACACAAGTAGTACGTCTGGTAGTAACAAATATCTGATATTACTTGAATACAAGGAATTTGCCTAAGAAACCGGGAATTTCCTACAGCCAAGCCACAGTTTATTTGACTGCAAATACTTTTACAGTTAGTAATAACAAAGTGGCAGGCAAACAGCATTACGAATTTTCTTCCTGACTTTTTAATATTTGTACAGAATAAATTCATAATTGATCAATTATATATTCAAGCAGGGAAGCACAACGCTAGTCTTTCATTGTCAATTGACATACAGTCTCATCACCAGAGAGCACAAATGAAATGCTAATGGCAGAGAAGATGAATGCCAATTTCCTTCACTTTGCTCCAAGTTTCAGTGGCTCTCTACAATAAAAGATAGCTGTTTGTGGAGCCTGGCTTGTTCCATACCATTAACTCAGAACAAAACATATTTTTAGTGGGACAGCAGTGTTTACTTGTAAGAACTGATGAATTGTACACCACCATTTATCACTTGTAGACAAAGACATTCAGGCACAGTTTTGGACATAAATCAAGGTACATGCTCCTAAATAAAAAAGGGATTGCTTAAGTCCCTAAAACTGCATAGATTGAGGTCAGAATGGCCATAGCAACCAAGAATGGTACTTAGGCCTCCAGTAAGACTTAGCAACCAATAAATGAGCTCAGATCTCTTTTCATCTCCACTGGTGTGAAAGCCAAAATTAAAAAGATTAGATCACGCTGCACCCATCACAATAGACTTCACAGTGAAAAAGTCATTTCTAGCCTTTGATTCACATCAAATAAATAACATTCATCTCTTCCATAATGAACAACTTTCAAAGTAAATTGAATCTCCATAGTGCCGCTTTCCCTTGCTGCACCATATTTACATAACAATATATCACAGGAAGCTCAGAGTGGGTCTTGCTAATGGAAAACTGAGTATAAGGTGTCTTTAGCGCTGATTACACTATATTGAGCTTTAAAATGCTTACCATTTAAACATAATGCACGGTAGATTATAACAAATAATAAAAAAATACTTTCTATCATGAGGTATGAAACTTTGTCATTATTTCAATATGGAAATTTCATAGTAAACAACTCCCCCTTTTCTTGCCAGCCCTTCCATTTGAGGATGTTCAGTAAATTCTACTTTCCAGGAGTGCTGATGATTCTGACTGCCTAGCATTTCCAGGAAAAGGGAAAGGACACTATTTCATTTTTACTGCCTCTTTTTGCACAGTCACTTTTCTCTTTTATTTTCAAATGTTTGGACAATCCTTTTTAACATTCAAAACACATTGGTAAACTCTTACTCCATTCTTACACAAAGCATTAGGTATCGCTCTTCTTCCTCTCCCTAGAGCAGTAGTTATTTGTAAATAGGTGAAGCTATTGCTGTAAGACTTCACAGGAATCTAACATATAAAATCATAAAATATATGCAGCAAATGTTTGTGTTGTATTGTCACTCTATGTCCGATATTTCCCGCAGTTAATTTATCATTATTAAAATGGATCGTCAGTAACTTCTTACTGCAGGTTGCACAAACAGAAATTTAGAAGAAAGTGTTCCAAAGCAACATATTCAAAAAAAATCTACACCTACATTAAAAATATTCAGAAATAATTTCAGCCCTCTGTAGCAACAACTCATGTAGAAGATACTATTTGAAATCAGCAGGGTACCTCATTAATTTTTAAAACTCTCTGACCCTAATGCAGTTAAGGGTGTAAAAATAATTACAAATTAGGGTTGAGGGAGCACTGTTTTAATATTGCATGTGCTCTCACCTACACAAAATTTTATCGGATATGGGTATTTATTATAGCTAAGCATAATTTTAAGGTAGTCAAAATGAAGCGTCATGGCTAATTTTAAAAATGCAATTGTTAGAAATGTTACATTTTTAGGAACGTAACTATAGTAGCCACCACTTCCACGGAAAAACGCTGCCTGCTTTCTACAAACATTCTCATAACACAAAGCACAGCAATTACAGGTTGAAAAGCTAGTAACAGCCTGGATACGGCAGTAAACTAAAATATTTCTATAGCAAGGCACGTTTGCAACCTAACAATTTCTAACTTATTTAGAAGGCTATAAAATTCTTGGCTGAGGATATAAATATTCTCTCTTACCTAAAACTTGTCAGAAGAAAGATCCTTCTCCATTGTTGTCACCTCCAGTGCCCCCTCTTGCCACCATGGAGATTGGTTCTGCTATGTTTATTGCTCTGTGCCTCAGTTAGAGCCGTGACACTAATCTGCCTGCACAGACCAGCAAAGGGGTGTGTGAGAGTGTCTGTGTGTGCGTGCGTGCGTGTGTGAGAAAAGAGAGCCTGCTGACTTCAGGACTGGGAACCTAAACCTCAGGCCAAGCCAAGGCTGAATGAAAATGATCAAAGCTCTGTCCCTCATCAACAGAGTAGACAAGATTTCTTTCCCCTCCTTCCCTCCCCCAATGAGGAGCAGGGCTGTCATTAGGGATTCCCACTAAAAAGCCTCTAACAGAGGCAGATCTTCTCCAGATTGCTAGTGCCTGCCCAGCAGTCCGTGCAGAATACAGGTAGCTATTGTTCCTGAGACAGATATGTAGCCAGCCACTCAGACTCTGACAGATCTCAACAAACCAGTGAGCCTGCCTTCAGTTTAACTCTTTATTTACTAGTGCGTTACTTTCTACAAAGATCTCTGTTTCCTCTGGAAAGGAAGGGACAGAAAATAAAAAGATTGGTAAATTGTTCTGATTTTGTTAAGAAAAATGTTTCAGGTTTCGTGCACAGAAGCAGTAATCCTATGCAAATTTAGGAGTAGTGATTTTAATTTCGAAACCTCATCTAGTCTGGTGTTGGACAACACAGGAATAGCACGCTTCATCATGAAACAGGATTCCAATTCTGTAAGGTAAATAACTCCTGCTCTTCCTTCCTCTGAATTCTCATGATTCATGAGGAATTAATACTGTCTGAAAAGGTTTGCTCAAATATTCGAGTTATTAAGAGAGCAATTTAGTGAAAATGCTTCAGCAATTTTTCCACCAGAAATCAGATTTCAGCATTGACTGGTAGTGAAGTTAGCATCTCAAATAAAGCTGTGCTAGAGCAAGTAGATAGTTAGCTAACTAGTTGGCATAAGAAGCAGATATTCAATGCAGTCTTGCAGCAGTTTTATGTTTCAATAAGGACATTTGACTTACACAAAAGGTCTTCTTTTTTTTTATTTATTTTATATGACATGGAGCTTAAGAGTTTTTCACAAAGACACAGTCAATGAAGCTGTTACAGAAAATATCCTGACATTTACACTCTGTGTTTGACTTTTAGAAAGTAATGCTTTATTATATGAAAAGCTAATGATTCTGCAGTTAGTATAAATAATGTATAAGTTCAACCAGGTGCAGACTTCAGCTTTAAAAAACTTTCTTTCTCGTCTTCTGTTTAAATCAGTCTTAACTTCATTTTAAGCAGGCTGAAGTAGGATGTATACGTGCATGGATATATTGCTTTGGGGAGGTTGGGTTGGTTGGATTCTTTTAGGTCAGTTTTAAGGTGTATGGGTTTGTGATTGCAAGATGACTTTTTGTATGGCAATAAAATCAGATTTATAAAATACAGGTTTGGGGTTTTTTTTTAAAAAAAATATCCAGAAGAGTAACACGAATCCAAATTAGAGACATGACGTTAAATCCAGTATTTTAACCCAGCAGAATATATCAGTTCAGAGAAGTCTCTTTACCCATTACACAATTAATCATTTTATCAACTTCAAAATGACTAGTTTAGAAACCCAAACTGGATGTGATTTATTTTAAAATTTGTCAGTGGTTACTTTATAGTGTTTCTCCTTATAGTGTTTCAAAGCAATCTTTTCTGCATGTTTGAAAATTTTATTACTCTCCTACAAAAATTCAAGGCATCCAGTGCCTTACAATTTTTTTCCAGTGCAGGAAGGAAACAATCAGACAAACAGGAAAGCAAATCAATATTATTCAGTGTAATGCACCTTGTATGTCAGAATACCTCTAGACAATCCAATGCGTTTTAAAGAACCAGAATTCTGAATTCACAAACCCTACTGCTTTTTAACGAGTTTCTTGTTCACGTCAGTGGAATATCAGTCTTTAAGGACAGAGACACCCACTGGACTGTACATTTTATCATTAGCTCATGTAAATGCCTGACATTGTGTAGCAAAATGACTTTCAATTATAAATATATCTATGAACTAACAGCATTCTTAGACAAAAAGATAAATTTATTACAAGTATTCTGCACTGATTTCCTTCATGTTTTGAGCAAACTGGTAACAAATTTTTGCCACTAAAACCAAATATGTAATTAAAAATTTCTGGTGAAATATGTGCCAGGCAGATCTTTCGATGGTGGTGTAGAGCGTGGAGGAGCTGTGCCAGCTCCTTGAAGGCAAGAATCTGCTCTGAAGTCCTATCACCAAAGGGCAGTGCAGTACATGTTACTGTCTAGAAAGATCTACCCTACTCAGCACACCTATACCACTGCAATATGGAGATCAGTGGTACCGTGCTGGGAAAAGAGTGATCTGAAGCCTATCCAAGGACCACATGACATGCTCCTCACCACAGTTATATTTGATTTCAGCCTCTGGTTAGGCCTCGCTCAGTGTAATATCCTGGGATATCTCACCCTGAACTAAGCCTCCCACACGTCTTCCAGTACCAAGTTATCCCGGAAGGTCCTCATCAGCTGCTGGTTTAGTATCTAGACAAATGCACATGGCATTAAAGAACAACACAGCATTAAAAACCATGAGTTTATGGGAGAATGAAAACGAAAACTTTCTGCAGTGAGCTTTCTGCAGTGAGCAACTTGCGAGAAGACTGACAAACAGGCACTTGGAAGGCATGGTCTCCTCATAAGAAACTCTCCCTGCTTTTACTGGAGCAGGCCTCATCCATGAAGGAAACAACTTTCTTCAGGGTTTGAGACAAGAGTGGAAAGAAGTATCTGCCCAAAGACATCCTGCACTCTCTGGAGCTCACCTTTGAGTGGGAAGATGGCCACTCTTCCCAGTTAAGTCTGCCACAAGTCACTGGTTGATACTGGCTATAAAGTACAAACTATGGAATTTATGTAAAGGGTAATGTTTGCTTATACCAATTGCTGGTAAGATTTTTATCTTTTTCTTTTTTTTTTTTTTTAATAACAAAAAAGCACAGAGGGTGGAGGTAAAGGGGGCTGCTTAAGGTGGAGGAGAAGCAAGGTGTTTTTGGTTTTTTATTGTCCAACTCACAACACATCTAGTCTCAGGTACCATAGGGTGTCTGAACAGTTTGAATTGAATTCCCAAAAGGAGAGCATAAAGAAAGCCAGGTATGTCCTGTACAATAATCCTGCGCTTGAGCATTTAGCTTCAGAACAGACTGCTGGAGTCATTTCTTTCAGCTAACCCACACAGCCCCACTTTCATGAACAAAAACACATACTGATATCACGTATCCGTTTTCCTTCACAGGTTCATTTTAATGATTCTTTAGTAAATAGCCTTGTATTTAGAAATTATTCATAGCAGATATTAAAAAAATTCAGTAACTAACTGTTTTATAGAGGTGAAATACACATAATGTATTCCAGCATGTAACCTCAATTACCCTTTGGCTTCAGTCTGTAGACAAACCTATCTATTAAAAGTGAGCTCTCCCCATGATCAAAAATCAGTTTTATAACTTCACACTGTTTGTGGCTATCTCCCTACATAAAAGAACATAGCATAAGGGGATCTTTATGAGCTGCAATTCAAATATAACTGTTATTCTTGGTCTTTATTTCTTAATAGAAAGCTACTCTAAAATGCCATATGAGAAAGCACCAATCCCTACATAAAAGAACATAGCATAAGGGGATCTTTATGAGCTGCAATTCAAATATAACTGTTATTCTTGGTCTTTATTTCTTAATAGAAAGCTACTCTAAAATGCCATATGAGAAAGCACCAATTTTTTTTAAACAAAACATATTTATTTAAAATGTGTTAACTAGACTTTATTTACTACAGAAAAACATAAGATAGCAGACTTAAGATAGAAAAATATTCAGATTGGAGTCAGTGCCTGTTTTGCTTCAGATGTAGGCAAGTACAGCAGAAAGTTTAGAAAGAAACTTATTAATATACGCTCAACTATGTTTGTACACTGTGATGTAAAACAACCAAGAATTACCATTGATAAATTATTCTTAGCATTCCCAAAATTTGCTATCTATTATTATTAATGAAATAGCTTATATTTAAAATGCTGTGCTAAAGAACACGAATTTTTTCCTCCACAACTGTTTCACAGAAACATAATTAGGGTATTGCATTCTCCACTGGATGCTTTGTGAAAGCAAATGTCAGGGATTACGACTCAGCAAGATAATTACAAACATTCTACATAATAACATAGGAACCAGCATCAGAGGTACATTATACCGGTTCATGTTCCTCTCACAGATTATACTTTTGATATGTGATCTGTTGGGAAAAATGTGTAGAAGTTGACAGTATCTTTTCTTTTTCCTCTCCCAATTACTTCAGAGCTAACATCAGCAGACCAAACCACTGTTCAAATAAATGCGCTTTTTGTCTGTAAGGTTTCAGATTCTGAATCCCATATACATTTTTCAAAACCACCTTCCATCCACCACTGAGCTTAAACACTTACCTAGCTGATAGTACATGAATTACAGTAACAGCATATTAACACATTGTTGAATAAATTAAACTGTGTCTTTTTAAAAATTTTACTTTTTAAATCAGCCTTGTACCCAGTTTCATATCAAGACAAGAGACAAATAGAATAATATATTTTCTTGTTAAAAAATAAACAACAAAAAATAAAACCATAAAACCCACCCCAATCCTCCAAAACAACACCCCCTCCTCAAATGTGATGAATAGGAATAGAATTTTTCACCATGGTTCCTAAATGACAGTGGATTAAGTAACTAGACTACATTACAGCTATTCCAGTTTGAAAATTCACTTGTTAGTAGGAATTTATATTTATCAACAGTTTTCATCAGCTTAGATGGATTTGAACCTACCACTTTAAGTGCTCATCCACAGGAACTGCTGGTTTTGAAGGGTCGTAAGTAAAGTAACTGGATGGAGAAAAAAAAACAGTCAGGACTGCCCCTGTAGCTTCAACCTGCTGTGCATAGTTTTCTTCCTTGGAATCTTTTGAGAAAAGTCACAATACAACATGATTTATTAATGCAGAAAATTCATTACAATTCAGGGCTAAAAGTGTTATTGGACTTCCCTCCAGCTAGTGCTGTTTAAGGAAGCCTTTAAAAAGCAATTTAACTCCACTTCACAAAGTCAAATTTTCTCCACAGATAATCTGTTTTCATTATATGTACAAAAAGCTACAACGAAGTCAATATGTCAAAGTATATCTTTTTAGGATTTGTATTTATTAATGAAAGACTGACCTGCTTTTGCAAGAACTGTATTGTCTCTCTTTTGTTACTGTTAACTTGAAATCTTTACTGTTAATAACAAAAGCACACACTATAGTAGCATTCACCAATGTACCATGAAATGTGAATATAACCAAGAATTCTTCTACTTTCTCACATTTATGGCCAAATAATTTAATGCTGTCATCTGTCATAGATTAAATCTTTATATATAAACTGGTTCAATAAGAGTTAAAAAATCACACTGCTTTTAGAGCTTGAAATACTTAGTTGGAAAGTACTCATCTGGCTTGAATCGTATCAGTATATTTTAAAACTGCCATACTAAAGCAAATATTAAAGCCTGTTAGCGTGTGTGTATATATAAATATATAAAAAAATACAATAATATGTATTACAACTGGGCATGTTTATATTCAAAGAACCTATGAACAATTGAGCATCTTGAAACTACAGACTTCCAAAGCTTTTACACAAATTACAGCAGAGCAACAAAGCAAAGAAAATCAAAAGCCATCAGAGTTGAAAATGCATAAATAGGCATTAAATTTTTCCATAATTAAAAAACTTAACAAAAACCCCACAGTCATTCAAGCCCTAATGGTGTTTATAACAGATACATATAACTAAAAATAATCTTCAAGCTAAAGCAACCAAATGCAACAAAAATACTTACCACACATCTCATCTTGCTTAGAATTCGTGTTTTTCTTTTTTTTTCTTCTTTCAAAAATAAGACAAGGAGATTCAAATTTAAAAGCTGTGTTAGTTACTCTCCTCCTGTTCCTGCAGCTCTTCAGTTGTAGGTACGAAGGAGCTTGGCTGGTATTGTTTTGAGATAGAGTGGCCTGTGTGTGCCAAGATATTCTGTACTGTCTGACGATCTCTGCAGTGCTCTTAAACTCCTCCACCGAGACAGGTATTTGTTGCTGTCTGTTGTCCAAACAGGTTCATCAGAGCTCTAACAGTCACCTTCATTTTTCAGCTGTGGAGGCCCTATGTCCTGAGAGGAGAGAGGTTTCTTTCTCTCATTATTTATTTGCTTTTGGATTTGAGGAAGAGGCTCAGAGATTTTCAATTTGAGATCAAAGACAGGCACATGCAATGGGACAAAACTTAGTTTTCTCAATTGTGCTTAGTATAATAGTCCCTGAGCTCCCACCTTCAGCATTCCCAACTCCATAAACTTCACGGGGAAAAAAGGATGGATAGTTATATATATACACACACACAGGCGCACACAGACGCACATGCACACATTTTAAATATATTAGTTTCCCCCCTTGCAGCACTGCAGTCTCTCTATTTTCAAATAATAACTGTTTCTGAAAAGAAAGCACTTAATAAGGCTAAGGTCAGACTGCTTAGACTTGGCATTTGCTGCGATAACAAATCAGAAATGATAGGATCGTACAGATTTATGAATTTTTTGCCCCCGCAGTCACAAACATCAGACGTTTACTTTATAAAGAAAGCTTTTAGATTCTTCCTGCAGTTTCCATAGTGATTTCATTTTTTCCCTTTTATCACAGATTGGCTGAAGTACTGCTACCCTTTGTGCTTTAAAAGGCTTGTGCTACCAACTGTCGATATAAAGGCACTGTAACTAAAACACACATGAAACACACACTGCCAAAAATAATTGAAATGGATAAATGCTGGCGAAAAAAGGATTCAGAATTTTCTCTGCTTGTCCTGAAGAGTACAGTAGAATAGTATCTCATCTGAATAATGAGTAATTAACTTGAGGCAACCATACTACTGTTCCGTTTCCCATAACCTATGATACTTCTATTAGAACACTTGTCACACAAAAATAATCTCTTCACAAAAAGCTTTAATACAGTTTACATCATGCAAAATGCCTATGCTCATTAGATATAAATGAAAGCGCTTTCCTTAATTTTTTGAATCCTTTAACAACAATGCTTATGCCAATGATATTTTTTTCCTCTTTCTAGTAAGTTTGTTCCTTTAGAAAACATAATGGCTTAAGGAACAATTACACTGTTTCTGGCAAAGCAAGCAATGCTCTCTCTTGCTGGAAAGATAACCAACTTCCAAAGTAAGCCTAAAGGATTAGTTTCTGTTCTGTTCTTGCTAAACAAATGAGATCATCATCTTCTGAACAAAACAGAACTCAGCTAAGTAAATACCTTTTTATTCAGTTATCATGTTTTTAAATGTAGTCTTTAGATTGTAAGATAAAAATAATAAGAATCTTTATTTTCATGCAAAATTGGCAAAGTCAATGAAAAATTCAAAGGGAAAAATACTTTTAAAAGCTACAGAATATAGTACAGGTAAACAGATACTTTTATTTCGGGAAGAAAAAAGAGAAAAATCAGGCAACTTTCTTTTGGATGTAATTATCACAATGAATTATTTCTAAACAGATTATCTATGGAAAACAATCAAAAGCCCTGTTTTATTGTCATCTATTTATGAGGGGAGTTATACAACTGACTTTTGCTGTTAGGATATTAAAATCAACCATTAGGCATTCACATCCACTAAACAGCCACTAACTGTGAACATAAAGTATGCTAATACTTACTGTCAATAAAGTTTATTGGAAGACTTTGCAGCATGGTGTAAGGGAAGGACTAAATGTAAATCGATTACCAATAGAGATTTAAAATAAAAAGCAGACAGTTATTAGGATTACATTGATTACTGACACACTCTACAAGTGGTCCTGGCCAAAATCGATACGGATAGATGCAGCAGTTTTGGGACAGATGCAGGTAGAGCTGATGCTTCCCTGGGACAGGAGGGTGGGCTAGCCAAGCTCCCAAAGGTCTTGTTACCCATCGCTAAGCAGCCACCGAACTGTCTCTTGTAGCAAATCTGACAGAATCTGGACCTATTTTTCCTACCTATTTTCCACCACAACCATCTCAAGGGCCATTTAACGAGCCAATTAAGTGCCGTATTCAGGTAATCAACGTCATCTGACTTATGATGATAAATATTCTCTTTGTGCAGATTTTTCATGTAGTGGTAAAGAAAAAATAACCCATGCAAAACATTAGCAATTAGAACCATTATTTTCTGTTAGGATTATGACTTTTCACACTCCCTTTTTTAAACATTATAGTTATTTTAAACCCTGCATGCACACATACCTCAACACAAACCTGAATCACTCTAGTAGAATTTCTATGTAACAAGGGAAAACATTGCTTAAAAATAGCTCATCAATAAAAAATTATGAAAAGATTTTGTCCTAGAAGAGGAAGAATGAGAAATCTTTTACAATACAAAAATCATTAAAGCCAGTTTCATCCTACCTAGGAAAATTAAAACATATTCCACAGGAAATTCTTTCCAAATATATAGGATGTTTAAATGTTTCCTGTAAGATTCACAAGGCAACTGACTTTAAACTTATCCACTGTCTTTCTCCCAGCCAGGGAACCCTCAAGAAATTACTTTTATAGAAGGAAAACACAAACTAAGTATATTTTTTAACCTTTTGGAACTAAGCAGGACATTTGAAATGAAGAGTTAACTACCAGTCTGAGTTAAAAATGAATTTCATGCTCCTTTACACACAGCTCTGCATATTTTCCTTGGAGAAAACTCTCAAATACAGCAAGAATGTGCTAAGTAAAGGAAGCAAATATTTGTTGCTATAAACTTTTAGTTAATCTCTTTTAGTATAAACGATTCTTCAGTCATGCAGCTGATGGGCATTCACTTATTCTCTTCATCAACTAAGAAAAATAGGTCACGCTCAGAGTGTGACAGTCGTTCCCCCCACACACTCCGCAGGTAGACCTCACGCAGGCAGTGTTTGTCTTTTAGCTCAGGCAGAAGAGGCTAATGCTTTTAGATCTCACAGTTATTCATTAAAATAAGTTGTTAAAACAAAATCTAAAGAGAATCCTCTTTCCTTAGCATTACTTCAGCAGAGACCCTTCTCCTTATCCTCTAGACAAGGGAGGAAGGAGAGTGAGGAACAGATTAGGTAGCCAAAGAAACAGACTACACAATTATGATTTCCCATATCACCCTATAAACTAGACCCCATAAGAAATGAAAAATACTCTTCCAGTGTCATTCCTGGACACATAGTGAGGGACTATATTCTCCTTTAAAAGAGAAAAGAAACATCCTTTGCTGCATTCACCCACTGTTTTCTTAATTTTCCTTTCGGGGAAAAAGAATTGCTGCTTTCTCAGATTTTTGAAGATCCTTCTCCACACCACGTGTGGTTATTCAAAGACTGAAAATCTGCAGTCTACCATGAGACTTGAACTACAAAATGCTTTGAAATTTATATTCCCAGTTCAATCAGCCAAAACCTCTACAGTCTTAAATCACAGAATATCTCAAGATGGAAAGGACTCATAAGGATCATCAAATCCCAAGTCACTGCTGCTCATAGGACTACCTATAACTAAATCATATGACTAAGAGTGTCATCCACACACTCCTTGGACACTGACAGGCTTTATGCTGTGACCACTTCCCCAGAGAGCCTGTTCCCATGATCAACTACCCTCTCAGTGAAGAGCCTTCTCCTAATGCCCAATCAGAACTTTCCCTAATGTCCAATCTGAACTTCCTCTGACACATCATCGTTCTATTCCCTCATGTCCAAATCAATTCCTGACTTACCTACCCATCAGCTCTAGAAGTCAATAGTCTATTTTCTACCAGCTACCATCAAATCCAGTGACTCACGTAGTCTGAAGAACTCCTTGTCTAAGATATCAGTCATTTCCTGAATATCAGTCATTTCCTGAAATAGAACAACCAAAACTCTCCACTGAGACCTTTAAATAAATGCTTGGGGGTGGGGGGGAGGGGGTGAAGCAGACTTTTAGATTATCTTTAAGATAACAAAGATTTTTTTCTTGTACAGTTAAGTGTAATCTAAGAAGTCACTTGCTTCCTAAAAAGAAAAGAAATTATCAAAGTACAGGAGGCACAGTCTGAAGTGCTGGACTAGTCATGAGGAGCCAGTTCTAAGCTCCTAAGGGACAGTTAAACATCCAGGTTTTGGGGGCCAGTGTTAGAGACTACAGAAGTTCTTTGCTGCTTTGTTTTTAGTGACATCTCAACTTGCTAAAATATGCAGATATATAAAGCTGTTTGCAGAAAATCTTCCTTAACGAATGAAAGCATCAGGTGCATCTAGAAGAGTGCCAGTTCCGAATCAGGGGCGTAACTAACTGCCTATGCCAGTTCAGTAGAAAATTTCCACACAAATTTTTCTCTTCAAATAGATGGAGACACATAACTGTATTACATAAAAAAAAATCTTCAAACACATTTTATCCATTCATTGTAAAAAGACTGTTTTCAGACATTACAATTTTTTGTTAAAAGGCAAGTAAGTTGAAGTCCATCACTGGAGTACCTAACAACAGCACTTGGACACAAGAGTGCCCTCTTATGATTAGAAATCAACAACTAATCATCAAAAGATAAATCCTTTTAAATTCATACCTATTTACATGTTACATGGGAGTGTGCTTATGCATGAAACTGTTGTATGTGCATCCATCACAGCTATGAATGCAACTATCTGTAGTTACTACAATGTATGCATTATAAACAACAACCACCAGTTTGGGCACAGCATCCATAAATTAAAGCCCCGCCTTAATAACACCTGAGCATTTTCTAAAATGGCATCTAGCAATATGATTCATACCTATGATGCTATTTGATCGTCTGCCCTTTTTCATGGCTGAGAAGTATGTTTGAATGGTAGAAGGAAGGTGGGTGGGTGTTTTATTTCTTTGTTTTCTACATATAACTGTGTATTTACACAGGCAAGGTTAAAAATGTTCTTACCAATGAAAGCAGAAATTAAAATTATATTTATTATGAGTCTTAGCTCCTGGGAGAAACCCAATCTCAACATAATCCCTAAGAATGTTGTGTGTCCTATAGAGTTGATTTTTTAACACTACCAAGGAAGCTTATATTGCAGCAAAATAATGACACTCTCAAACATATCTTCATCTTGGAGCTTTAGGCAAACTTTAGATTAGAAGAATCCATGGGAGGAATCCCTGACTAAAGTAAGTTTAATTTTAATTAAGTACCATAATTGCAAGAAGTGGCCTCAAGAAGAACTACAAGAAGAAGAGTATTTAGAAAGGTAAAATCACATTGAACACATGGCTAACTTTACAACAGACACAGATAAAATACCTGTAGTTTCTGCTGTCAAGAAAGCTCCTCCGAGAGTCCTCTAAGCTTTGCAAAACATATATTGTTCCCTTTTTCTATGCTGCATCTTTTAATTCTATTGATGGAATTTTCCAGTAATACCTTTCATTTAAAAAAAAAAAAGTAATATCTGCAGCAGGTCTAAAACAAGAAGAGAAAACAAAGAACCGCAATGCTCATCTCCCAAGGAACGCTGAGAAAATGATCTCAGATCTACAGTCTTTCATGACTGATACCAATCTGATTACACATGATGAGGCACAAAGCCAGGCACCACAAAACCCCAACATTTTACTCTTTGTCCTCCCATCCTGGAAAAATGAATTCCATTTTTACTATATAATTTGGTTTTATTTATGAAGTGTTGAAAGAATGTGATTTCAAATGCTGTTCTTCCTTTATTCTGGAGCATGAAGAAAATAATTTAATAAAATATCTGAAGAAAAACATTTTACATATGTTCATACAATAACAAGCATATATTCTTCAGAAGGGGAAGACCTGTACAACATTTGCATTTCAAAGACTATGTCATTCAAGAAAACTCTGATTATGTGCAAAGCTCTGCTAGTTTATGCAAGAACAAGTTAGCTTTTTATTAGGACAAATCATAAGTGTTTTCAAGAGTTATTTTGTTAAATCCCTTATTAAATTCAGGAGAGGCTTTGTAAAAATCTGAGGTAATTAATACTGAACCTTATCCCATAAAGCTGTGAATTAAGATCCAAACTTGATCATTTTAGAATGCAGTAGATCTTTTAAAATAATACCTAGCATTTATTACCCACACTAATTAAGCTGCAGCATGCCTGTGAAGCAGGCAAGTAAAACCTCGTTTTACAGACAAGAACACTCAGAGTAGACAGAAAGGTTATGTACATTGTCACTGACTAGAAAGAAAAATCTCTGACCCATAGTCTGAATTCTTTGAGCAAATTGTCAGCACACATCCACACTGTCAAGTTCCTCCTACAACAACTTACACAACTTGCACTAAACACAGAACAAGGAAAAGTTAGACAAATACAGAAATGTGAACATAGTCTCAAGACAGAAGCATTCCAGACAAATGATATTTGGAGAAGGAGTCAAGAGCATGCTTACTTCCACTTCCTCAGAGCTCAAGGAAATACAAAGGTGAAAGGGAAATAGAGAGACAAAGGTAAGTATTGATAATTATAAAAATCCTCTCTAGATCTGAGGGTTTGAAGACAATTTTCTTATTAGAGTTCTGTGATTACTTGAGGGTCAGGCACAGCAGAGAACTGTCCGCGAAGGCGATGCTGGATTCTACTGAGTAGAAAAACACCCCTCAGGGAACTCGTTTGCTCTTTTCTGAAGCAAAGTTGAAAGCACTTGGTGTTCTCTTGGACAGAAAGAGCTATCTATTTGTGGTGTTTGCTCCTACGCGAAAGAGTGACTATTACTAAGTCTTTCCAAACTCAGCTGTATAAAGAGCGGCTCCTGCTAACTTCATGTGGATGTACCCTGTCTAGCACACACACTACTACAGAAGTGATGAGCAGGTGAATGTGCCACTTTCAATGACAGATGGCCTCTGAGCTGAAGAATCTGAAATACACTCCATTGTGGCAATTTATGTAACACACCCACAGCGGTGCTGTGCTGGAAAGAAAAGATTTAAATGTTAGTACGACAACTCTGTTTAAGCTCTTTTATGCATAATCAGATCTCCACTTTCAGCCAAAGCTAAACATAGTAAGATTAGCTGAATTCTCCAACATATTTTGGAGCCATCATTGAGTAGAAGAATTGTAAGATCTGGTGTTTAAGAAAACATGAACAATCACCTCTGACTGTACTTTCAGCCACCCCCATCTTCCAAAGCAGTCTTATACTCAGCCTGGAAAAATAGTACTACTAGAATTGGAAACAAACAAACAACCAAAAAGAACACAAGGCATCTCAGTTCTTACGTTACCAAGTCATACAGCGTACATCCAGGTAACTCAAAACAGCGCCTTGAAAGTTGAGACTACATTACCTGAGAAGTGCAGAGACCACAAAAAGTCTTGGGGTCACCTCAAAATGAAAGAGACTTAGCCTGCAAAGAATCTATAGACATTCCATTGGTCCTCTCCGTTAAAGTGGCATTTCTTTCAGATTATTCACAGGTACATAGGATATAGAATCCCAAAGGCATCATCTGGGTTTTTTTCTAAAGAAAATTGAATCTTTTAATAATCTACACTGTCTTCTACTAAAGATATGGAAAGACTCATATATTATGCTTTCTTCATTGAGTTGCTGCCACGTTATTAAATATGTCAGGTAAAGTAAAGAGATGAAATAGCAAAGTTTTGCATGGGCTAATAAAGCTCAAAGTGGGAAGATAGTCATTTCCATAATGATTTTGATTAAACCAAATCACAGAAAGCATGCATCATGCTAAAATTTACTTGCTACCTCCTTAGGGCTGCTGTCACTGTTTCTCTTGCCTCCCTCTTACATTTGTCAGGAAAGCAAAATAACTAAAGATGAGGTTGTATAAAGGCCGTAGTGAACTAAGAGTACTTGAAAGCTTACAATTATTACATGTTAAAGGCAAATTAACATAATTTAAGACCAAGATAGTTTTATTTTTCTCACATGCCTTTTTTTTTTAAATTAAACCTGCTCTATTTCCTCATTTGATGGAACGATTGCCAAAGCAGGCATCAAGGTACTGAAAACATAATCAAAGCCTTGGGGCAATTAAAGTAACTGGCCTGCCTAGGTAACGTTCATAGAGTTTGTAAAATAAATGGAGTAGCTTGTTGATATCAGGAGGTAGAGGATTCTTCCACAGCTACACAGAGGATGCCCCCTGTTTTGGAAGGAGTTAATGCAGAGCAACAGGGAGCAACACTGGCCTCTGGAAGGAGTGAAGAAATAGCATGACAGAGTTCTATCACTTTCTGGGTCATGCTAAGAGAGTATTCCCTCAATACAAGGAAGATTTCTTTCAGCCTAAACTTTGTGATATTTCAAAGCTGAGACTTAATATGTGGTTCAAAGATAGCCTGAATCTGATAGAACCTGACTCTCAAACTGTTGCTCATACCTTTAAGCCAGAAATGATTCAGGATCTTCTCTCAACATTATTCGAAGAAAGCCTAAATGAGATTACTGTACTTTTATGCTTATACTTTTATATTATGAAGATTAATGCCTCAGCTTTATATCACATTTGCATTCTATGTACTCCTTCCACGGCAATAATACATGAAATAGTCAGCACATAATTTGGGTGCATATCAGCAAAGCGTACACCCTACTCTCAACTTTGGCTTCCTACATTAACATTGTTGCTACACTGAAAAGATTAACTACGCAAGTGAAACATACTCATTAGCCTTAAAATTATCATAACGTATCTACACCATATCTTCAAATTGCTTTTCAAAGCCTATTTTCTATTTTTATAATAAATTTCCTAACTTAACTACATTCATCGTTATGAAAACAAATCATGTAAGTCATACATACGTTTTTGTCTCCTCATGACAGACATTGATTGAGAAAGGAACAACTAGTTTCAACCTCCAGTAAACAGCTGGTATCCTTAGATAAGAAAATCTCTGCACACGGCCAAGCTCCCAATATTGTGAAAAAATAACGCACTAGAAAGAAAAAGACAACAGAAGTGCCAAGTGCTTACACGAGACAACACAATTTATAACCAATATTCATAACATAACTTAATTATCACATTCCTTTTTGTATTCTGTCACTAAAGTGCAACCACAGCTTCTTTTGGCATGATCAGATTTGTTTCTGGGAAAATAAAACACATCACAACAGGAAATATGACTTTTGATATGAGAAGATCAGAGGAGAACAGTTGAAGGATAAACTTATGCAATAATTAAGCTTTGATATATGACAGTTCACCCCTCATGACTCATTCATAAGATCTGCATGTTCTGAAAAGTCAGAGCCAAACTCAATCCCACTACCATTTTAGCAAGTATCTCAGGATAGAACTGGAGTGTCTGGTTGTCATTTTTGCATAAATGCTGTAAAAGCAATTCAAATATGTCTCTCTGCTTAGAAATCTTATCACTGTATTTAATAATTTTATTTAAAGACATGTCTTTTATAAAACAATGACTCAGATATCAGATTGGACAAATACATTAAACAAGGGCAAATAAAGACAAGAACTTGAATAGAGATCCTTATTGTTCAAAGTCACATTGTGGCTGATTCATAGGGATGGCATGTAAAAGGCCAAGCAACCAGCTTTCAGTAACAACACATACATTTCTTTCAAAGTAAATTCATGAAAAAAGTATAACTTAGTGATGAAGGGGTAGAAAGTAGGGGATTTCTTCATGTAAAAACCCTTTCTCTTTTTGTAAGGAAAACAAAGAGAGATGTGGGAGATGTTAAATGCCCTCCTTTAAATAAACAAACAAAAACCAAACAAAATAAACCCCCCAAAATTTGCTTTCTACATCTTATACTGTGCTAGCCCACAATAATCCTTCTTAAATAAGGGGCAGACTACTATAATCTCCTTGTTGGCTCCCCCATTGCTCCTGGATGCCACTTAAAAAGAAATCACTAAAGAAGCTGTTGTCCCTTCTATGCAGTGCACCATACTCTTGGCAGGCTAGGCAGGAACAAAAAAGCACGCATGGTCCTCCTTCAATTAAGCACTCAGGGCAGACAAAGTGGCCTTCAGCTTCCATAATTAAAGAAGAAAAAGGCAATTGGCTTTCAGGCTATAAACTCTTGGTGAAAGAGCAGCTAAGATATGAAAGAAGCAGGAAAAACTAAAGATCCATATAAAGCTTCTAAGTAGGAAAAAAAAACAAAAAAGAGGAATAAAGAAAAATCATGCATATAGATAACTATCAAGAAGAGTATTTTTAAATTCTTTTGTTTTTTCTTTAACTCCTTGCTCCTTTCCATCAAATTCAGTTTAATTTGATTTTTAAGTAAGTATAATCACTTTTCAGAGACGGTAGATTATTTTCTATTTTAAAGCAAAAATTTAAGCTATACACATCAACAATAATAAACCACACCACCAATATTTTCAGTGAGCATCACTCATACATAATTACAAACACGTTTTTGATTATACTATATCTTATGTCATTCTGGAGGTGCTTGTTTATCGCTATGTATCAAAATAAGATAGATGCCAGTTCGTAATGGCGGTTTGCAAAGTGTGTTTTCCACACTCTTCAGTAAAAGATTCATTAGAGTCAGGGCCTGCTTGTGTGATAGGAACAGGGATCTGGGACTTCATGAGTTTGACTGCTGATGAATGTCTTAACACCAGGACTGTCCAGGAACACCCACACACATAAGACAGCAGAAGGCAAAAGTATGTCACTAATTCTTCCATTAATAAAAATAAAACAAACTACAAACTCCTTTTCTTTGGGTTACTTATGAAATAAGGTGTTAACATCACATACTGTAAATCCAAAAAGGACCAGATGACTGACTGGGTGAAAAAAATAGACAATTCTCAAAATGTTTTTTAAGGAGCCACGAGGAGATGGAATAAAGGAGAAAGAGATAAAAGTCACACGGAGTCATAATTGCTCTTTACCTATACAGTAAGCAGAGATCTTTAAACAGAAGATGCCTTTACAGACTCCCTGCATTGATACACCAGTAGACTGACTTGGTCCACCACCTCACCTGGAAAACACCTAAAGCTGTTGTCCTGCACAAATACTTGAAGATGGATATCAGACTGAAAAGCCAGGACAAAGAAACTTATCCTTCATCTCCTCTGCCTGATCCAACCAGAAGCATCTGCTCATACTATCTGCCAGTCTGTTCTGCAGACCTAGTAAAAATGTACAGCTGAAGAGACAGACTTAATTTCAAATGCATTAAATCATAGCCAGACTGCTATATGGCATAATGAGAAAGAGCTTGGCCACCAAAATGAAACCAAAATGATAAAAAATGTTTATGAGTACATTGGCCTCTGTATTCCTTAATGTTTAATGATATTTATGAATGGACATGGTTCTGAAAACCTCTTAGGTGGGGAAAAAGTTGCACCTCATGAATTAAGAAGGTTCGCACAGAGAAGATTGTGTGTATGTGTGTAGGCCCCAACCAGGACTATATACATAGACCTGTATCATAGAGAAATATATGCACACATACACCGCTAGTGCTAGAGCTCCCCAGAGTATTCACAGCCAACAAAATAGTTGTGCAGCATCAAGTTGGGGTTACTTGTTTATGTTTTCACTGAGACCTCCTCTTCTCAAATGGAAAAACACTTCAAGAATTCAAAAGCACATCAGGAAAAGCAAAGAAAGGAATGTTGTAGCTAGAGCGTTTACCATGAAACCATTTTGGTTATGCCTAACATGGTGTACAAGCATGATGGAAATGAACGGCAATAGCCAAAGGTGTACAAGCTGACGTAGAGTGAAAAAGAAGGATTAACGGAAAAGAAACTCAAGAAAGGAGTTGTAACATTCTGTCTAGAGTACAGCGGTTTCTTCTTTCCTCTTACTCTGCAGGTGTGTGGTAGGAGATTAGGGAAGGTTGTCTGAAAGGAATTTTTAAATTATATTGTATTACCTGCAGAATCTGTTGGGTAGAAAGTAGTATGATTTGAGTTTATAATCCATGGAGACATGCATTTAAATTCAAGGCAAAGGTTATTCCCTTGGCTTTACAGTTTTCCATTGCTCTATTTGAAAGGAGAAAGTTTTGACAACTGAAATTTGGATCTTTGAGAAAAGAATAAAAAGACAATGAAAAAATGTCTCTGAATATAACACCACAGGGATCCAATTCACAGACTGAAAGAGAACCAAATAACAGTTCTAGACCTGTGCTTTTCTAATATTTTGTCTGTTTTCTTGCTGAAAAAGTTATCCTCTTAAAAAAGGGAAATTCACCACCTTTAATTCAGTTTTAGGAATTAAAATGGACAACCTTAATAATATTGGAAGAGTCAAAAGCAGCCTTCCCACCTGATGAACCTGAGGCACAAAGAGTCCCAAGGGCATATTTTTGAACTGCTTGATCTTCAGTTAGCCAATATTCTTTGATGCTCTGGAACTACTTTGTTGAAATATATCCTTTCCATGAGTAATATTAATACATGTTACATCACAGTCTATTTGCTATTCATTTTCCAAAGGAAACAAAGGAGAAAAATGCTTCTCTCTCCTTTCTTTCTTGCATTGCTTAAAAAAATACAATTAAAAAAATCAACAAAGGCATCTCTCTTCATTGATTAGCTACTCTTGGCCTTTGCATCCCTGGGAGAAGGAAGTGAGGTCTCTCAATTATTCACTCTTCATATGCTAAACAGCACAGCTTCCCAACTCCTACAGAAAACAGATGAAAAAAGAAAGGTGAAGTATTTAGGTTGTTTATTGCAGTTCATGAAGCTAAAGACAAGAAGAGAAAATTTACTCTTTCAGGGAGCAGCAAAAGTATCATATATTGGATGGGAGGTTTTCTTCTGAAATTCAAGCAGAAGTTTTAGAGTTACAATAAATCTATTACAAGACTTGAGAATCATAAGGTATTATCCGATGTTTACTCTTCTCCAGCTCAGTTTTCTGTCACCTCTAGTTGCCAGTATCCCACATAAGACATTAGCTCATCCCCCTCTCCCCTGAGAGCATTAGTTGCTAAGAACAGAATTGTCATCAGATCTGCAGTCCTCAGAACCAGACTCTCTCTGCTGACGATAAGATGTCTCATTCTATGGGTTTTAAAGGTGGGCCATACAGTCAAATGCTCTCTAGAATAATTTCCCACTTGTGCCAATTCCATATGTCCTGGTCCCATTCATAGATGCACTCCCTCTATAGAGAAAGAGTATTTTAGAGCCCTGAGTGAGGTACGGAGGTACCCCACAGTCTTTTCCCCCACCCCTCCTGTGTTTTAGCTGCCTGTGATCAAGCTTAGAGTTGATAACAGTGCTTAACCTTGGATCTGCTGCTGCAGAAAGAACTGTGAGAAATCTGCCTCTGCCCCTCAGCATGGGAGCTGCACTTAAGCTCCAGCCTTTGGCCCTTTCCTGCGCTATGCTGTAGGTACACCTGTGACTGGCCCATCCTCACCCACCGGTCCTGGCTTGACCTCAACTCCACCAGCCCTGGTCTTGCAAATAGGTTCCTGACCTAAGCAAGGCATGTTGACCGTAAACAGAGGCTACAAGAAGAAGGAGACAGAGCAGTAGAGGGCAGCACACTCAATGCTGAAGACACTTCTTCGGTCTTCAAAAGTGCAGAAAAATCCAGAGAGGTACTTTTAACAGCCCTGCTACATAATCTAGCTGCACTATCCAGCACAACTCATGAGCAGAAATATGCAGAGAATAGTTGAACTATGTCACGGTTTTAATTTAGAAATTTCCGATCTATAATTTCTATTAAACATATTGGCAAATATTAATTGTGAGTAATAAAAAAAGACTGTTGTACAGGAGGGTAAAGGTAGGTGAGCTGTGTCTGATGGAAGAGGGGACGATAAGGATGAGAGGAAGATCTGAGTGAAACACAGGATACTGAATGACTCAGCTGCTTCTTTCCTTGCTTTTTGTGTTTTGCGTTGGAGGGATATAGAGTCTAGCACATTTCACTCATGCTTGAAGACATTTTTGGATGTGCTGTTTTATATTTACGTTTCAAAACATGTACACACTTAAAATTAATGTTACATCCATATCACAGATTCAGGAAATAAACATCTCCTTCTACTAATTGAACTTTGCCAAGCTGCACATCCCATCATTTAATCATTGCTATATTAGCATTGGTTAGCTGTTGACAGTGTACAGAAGGTAATGTATACCTTGCAAGAAAGGCTATTTCTTCCATGCAGAGTAAAACAAATGGCAATACAATAAGCAATAGAAATATAAAAAAAAATCTATTTATGTAAAGCAGCTGAGCAAGTGTTAGCACAAGAACATTCATTTTTTCATTTCCCGACTTCAGTGTGTCAAAGAAATTTACTTTTATTAGAAAAACTAATCCAAAAGTTATGAGCTCTCCCAATTTTATTTGTTTCTTTTCCACAATGCAGACAAGTATCACCACAGATGACACTGCTAATCCCCAACTTCTGGCTCAAAAAGATATATAAACCCAGATATTTCCCCATTTCTTCTGGATAATTAAGATGGGGGTTGCAATCAGAAAGAAAACACCTGCCTTGCCATATCTTTACACAACGAGAGCCAAATATTGTGTTCTTTCTAAAAGAATTTGAAGAAGAAAGGGAAGAGACTTCTGCTCTTCCTTTAGTTTCAGCTTTTAGCTGTATCACCAAAAGAAAGGAATGAGCGATTTAAAAATAAGCTATACTATCAGTTTCCACCAGAGTGTTGCTCATTCATTACAAGAAATTCTCTATGAATCACTACAGTATAGGCAATCTGGGGTGGTACAATGACTTATTACTAAGCAGTAGTGAAAGCCAGCCTACTTACCTATTTATATCACACTTACGATGGGATACATTTTCCTTGGAACTATAACATGCTGCAAGTGAGTCTTACTTCCTATATCACACAACAAGCAAACACTAGAGATTAAAATTTTAATGTTTTTTGGGTTGTTTTTTTTTTACAGTTTCCTAGATAAACAGGTTTATGCATCCAATATTATCTTCTCTGTCAGTCTGCTTTCCACTCTCATTAATCACTTTCTGAACTGTTTGTTTTGCTGATGTTTAACTTGGGGGCGGAGGGGTTAATCAAACTGTTCCCATAGGTATTGTCAAAAGAGAGTCCTAGTGAAGGGGAGAGACCTCCAATGCCCACCCCTAAAGAGGGACAGCCTGTGGTATGAACGTACACACCAGCAAAATCAACATGGGAAAGAGCTCAGGCACAAAACCAATGAAAAGTTTCAGTCTTTGTATCTTTCTACAGTTCCAGAGTAAAATTAACCACAAGATCTAATCAGTAGAAGAGATTTCATTAGCACCAGTGTTCAAGGAACTAATTGTTTTTATTTTTTTGCAGGATGTACAAAGAGAAGAAATGGTCTTCTTACATAAGAAATACCTTGTTTATCATGTAGCAAAAAAAAAAGAAAAGTAAATGATGAAATGGTGGTATCGTAAACAATTATTTCCTTTGTATGTGCTGAAAGGAAATAAATTCTGTCACACTGTTGACTTTATAATGTTTTTTTCATTAAACAGCAAGAAAGGATATTGCCAGTGTATTCTCTCTTTCTTTCCAGTTCCTGTTTGCCAAAATTCAAAATGAAAAAAGCAAAGGCACCACCCATATGTATGCAATTTAATAACAACCTTCTATACGTTGCATGGGAATTACTGCTTGCATTAGTGTTATGGTTTGAGTTCAATGGGGTCAGTTTCCCGACTCTGGCTCGACCTAGTATAAAGTAACTTCATTTTCTGAAAACTCACTGCATGTTTTTAAGACAGTTTCTCTCTAGAAGTGATAGGATGGGACATTGGTATGCAGAAAGGCCAATGTTTGTACTTATTCCTCAAGTAACCAAGGCCAGCGAACTAACGAAAAAAGGCTGCACTTGCAGAGAGGGGCAGACAGGACAGGTGACTCCAAACTGACAAACAGAGTATTCCATCCCATTTACACCATACTCTATATAAAATTGAGAGAGCACGAGGGGTCTCTCTTCCGTGATGGCTGACATCCAGTGAGGATCTTGTCTGTTTGATTGCTCCTGATTCCAGATCTGTGTCCCCCTGAATCCAGTTCTTGAGCTCAGCTTCCTCCTAGCCTTGGACCCACTCTCTCGTATCTGGTCTACAGTATGTGTGGTGATGTATAGTCATCGGGGCGGGGCGGGGGGGGGAGGGTGTTAGCTTCCAACCTGCAACCATTTTTTCTCTCATTTTTCCTTTGCCCCTGGGAATGGAGGAAGGGAATTTGGGAGCCAAATTGCACAACTTAGCTGCCAAAATTAGGTGGGTCAAGGCTAAACCATGAAAATTAATACAGATTAATGAGGTGAATCAATAGCTAAATGAAAACAAAATTTTAAAAAAATGTTGTCACAGAGCATACACACAAAACTACTTTGAAAGCTTAAGAATCTCATGTCCTACATAAGAAGAGAAATATTTTTAGTTTTTATTATTTTAGTCCTTTATCTTTTTTAACGTTGTGTTAATTGTTAAAATGAATGCTGCTGCCCCAACCACCCACGTGGTAGCACGTTGATCACACAATTTTTGGTTTTATCACGGAGGTAATGAAACATTCAAGGAAGTTAGTATCTCTACACCAAAATTTTGTGGACATTGACAAATGGCATATTCCAAGATTTCAGTGATCCAATCTAATATGGAGCTTCTCACTTACATGTTTTCCACCATCACAGGCCACCTCCAAATCTAGATAAAACCAGCACATGCAGGAATATCTCCATTGATGATTTATAGCATCTTCACTTACACGCACTTGGAGGGTGGGATTTTTCAAGATCAAGTTATAACTGCACTCCTACTATATATCAAGAAATCTCATAGGAAGCAAATCAAACTTCCAAATGAAGAACAATATTGCCTGTCAACAAAAACAGACTTAACAGAATTTCCAAATGCACAAAACTTTGTAGAAAACAGAAGATAAACCTAAACCAGAAAACATTCTTTAAAGAAAAAAAAATTGTTAATTCCATTTGGTTAAACAGTTTTAAATGATTCTGTGAAATACTATTTTCCTATCTTTAGGGACTGTAATTATTTCTATTTTAAGTCATTGAAATTCACCTAATGTATGATCATAACAGAATGTACACACAGCACTGTTTTGTCTTCAAATAGCAAGAGAACAAACAGAGTCAACATGCTGCAGAGCAGACACTATGCTTCCTTTGAGCTCATTAAACTTCTACAGTGAAGAACAGCCCTAAAGCATGCAGGAAACTAACCTTACCAAACATCATTTCTGAGGTGTACTATTTATTTGCAAAACTGTGCCTGTTCTCTGGGAAGCTCCACACCAGCCTGCTGCTGCTCCTGCTCACGTCCAACTCCTCCACATGGTTCACATCAGCAGCTCCTCAGTTAGGGCTCACTTGCTGTAAGACAAGGTGCATTTACAAATGGAGTTAGTAACAAACACATGGGATATTCAGCCACCACAGGTGAATTGCAACCTAGATAGGTGTCATGAGCCCCTAAGAGGGAAACTTTTGGAACTGTTATAAAAATGAAAGTAGTCAGGAGGGATGTGGGCCTAATGCATCAGTAGCAGGTAATACGCAGTTCCTTGTAGTGAAAAAGGCAAGTAAGATGAAGGGGAAAAACCTCATAAGGTTCACTTTTTTCTTAAACCATGTGTCCAAAAATTACAATATTTACATCTGTATAAATCCTGCACTAACAATCCATAAAAATGAAATTAAATTTCTTCTGTCTACCTTCACCTTCACTGGTTTGATTTAGGTAGAATGATCTGCCTTACCCATATGGGACTACCACAGAATAAACCTTGTCTTCCTTGGGAAGGAAGACCAAATCCATCAATAGCGATACACTTCAAAAGGCAACTCAAGTTACTGAGCAAAAGCACCTCCAACTCATAGCCCCTCAAAACTCTACATCATAATTTAGACATAGCACTTCAGTTTTTCATTATGAAAAAAACCAACACAGTATAAATCACAGAATCATAGAATCGTTTGGGTCAGAAGGAACCTTAAAGATCACCCAGTTCCAACCCCACTGCCATTGGCAGGGACACTATATGTATATTGCAGTGGTCTCTAGGTTGCTCCCTGATAAGAGAAGGAGGCTGCAGGAGCCACCCCTCCTAGTACCAGATGCAAAGCATGTAACAAATGGTCAAGAACAGCCCTTCAGGAACATCCATAACTTGAACCCAAAGACTGCTGAGATTAAAGTGGCAAGGAGAAAGAAAGCAAGTCCTCCCAAAATTTACCTAGCTCAATTTGGAAGCAATCAGAGCATTTTGAGACTGACTCACCCAAAACAAAAGGATGTGGTAGCAGTGCAATATGCTAATAGAATATCACTTTTATTTGTATGCAGATGCACAGAATTACAGGCATAAAGACATCCAAAAGCTCCTGAAAAAATATTTTCTCCCTATAAAATATTTATGACTGATCTAATCTTACGTTAACTGTTTCTTAATAATGGCAAACAGTGGTGGCATTATAGTCACTCAATTGCTAGGGAACGTCATGAAACTAAATGCTTAAAACATAGAAATTAGCTTTAAGTCATGTCATTTGAATGAGATTATAAAATAGAAGATGTTCTATTCATTATTTTACATAGGTTTTATTATAATAAACAATATGGTTTGGTTCATGTAACAAAGGCATCCTAGTTCGATCTTTCTTAAATAGTTACAACTTTATTAGTTAATGTATCCTGGGTAAACAATTCCATCTAATGCAGCTATCATCACAGTTAACGCCATGCTTTAATTCTTGTCAGTTGCTAGAGGAGTTATTTATACGCACAGCATGTAAGCTTATACTTACGCTTCTTTGGCTGCACACTAAAATTATGGACATTTACATAAGGAAAGAGTAGAAAAATAACAATTTTAAGCCTCAGATTTACCTACATTTTCAATAGGAAAAAAGACAAATACATGGACATGGCATGATAACTAAAAGGTGTGCTTTAGCATATCCCAGTTTTAATAGGCAATTTGGTTTATATCTCCCAAGTAAAAGATGACAAGGACTACTTTGTTTTTGAAAAACAGCACATTACTTAGAATTTTTATTGAATTTTTATAACTATCTACTAATATTCTAATGCATGCTAAAACACTAGAAGCTCTTCCTTGCTTTCCCTCTTTCCCAAGTATGACTTTCCTTGTGACAGAGATAAATTTGTCAAACTCCCTCCGAACTCCTTCTGTCAACACAGTTTAAGTTAAACAAAATCAATGAGAAAAAGAAGAGGAGGAGGACAAGCGTTTTGTTTTAGAGAGCCACCGCCTATGTCAGAAATTCTCAAGTGTCAAAATAAATGAAGACTCATGAACTATAGCTGAGCTCAGCCAGTAATTGATCCCCACTCCCATTCCAAGAAAAAGCCTTAGTTCTCTTTAAAAACACTGATCTAAATGCTAAATGTATTTTTTACATTTCCTTATGATTAGCACTGTATCTTTTTATCTTCTTTTAACACTGCTTTGGCCCGATTTCTGAAGAAATTAGGCTTAATGAGATTGTGGTTTTCCTAGGTACCGTGATTTTTTAACTTGTTCCACCAGAATTGGGAGTAGAATAGTGATCTCAAGACTCAACAGTACTGGAAGTAGCTTACTGTGGTAAGCACAGTGAGCACACCTCAGAATACAAACCAACATCTCTTCATATGCACTGCCTGCTGAAATCCAACAGTAAGCCCTGTCAAAATATCTCAAAGAGAAGGTTTTGTGTTGAATTACCTTTATTTTCTTCTTATTCTTCCTTTAAATGCAAAACAGTTTTACTGAAATTGTGCCAATAAAGAAATGGTAAGGTAGTAGCTTTTGCTTTTCCACCAGAATTTTAAAAACATCATCTGGGCATTCTGAAATCCCCATTCAAGTTTTACCATATTTGTATTATCTGGGTTCATGATATAAATATTATATCATGAATAAGTGATAAATGTAAGTATTATATACATAAAAGTGCATTTTAAATACATGAATATGTGATATATTAAATGAATACATATATAGAATGGCCTAGGTGGGCAAGAAGGACAATGGCATCTTGGCCTGTATCAGAAACAGCGTGGCCAGCAGGAGGTGATTGTGCCCCTGTACTCAGCACTGCTGAGGCCACACCTCGAGAACTGTGTTCAGTTTTGGGCCCATTGGTACAAAAAGGACATAGAGGTGCTGGAGTGCATCCAGAAAAGGGACACGAGGCTGGTGAAGGGGCTGGAGAACAAGTCCTGTGAAGAGCGGCTGAGGGAACTGGGGTTGTTTAGCTTGGAGAAGAGGAGGCTGAGGGGAGACCTCATTGCTGTCTACAACTACCTGAAGGGAGGCTGTAGCGAGGTGGGTGTTGGTCTCTTCTCCCAAGTGACTGATTATAGGACAAGAGGAAATTGCCATAAATTGCACCAGGGGAGGTCAGATTACGCATCAGGAAAAATTTCTTCACTGCAAAGGGTGGTCAGGCATTGGAATGGGTTGCCCAGGGAGGTGGTGGAATCGCCATCCCTGGAGGTATTTAAAAGGCAGGTAGATGAGTTTCTAAAGGACATGGTTTAGTAAGGGGACAGGTACGGTTGGACTTCATGATCTCGGAGGTCTTTTCCAACGTTATGATTCTATGATTCTATGAACACATGCATGCATTCATGTGAATATGCATAAATACACACATATATATATACATATATGTACACATATATATACACTCATGCACACATAAATACGTGCCAGTTGAAACATTTCATCTTTTCTTTACGAAAAGATCTTCTTTCAGTACTATAATGTTACATTTCAGTCAGATTTTTGAAACCACTGTGAAAGGAAGCTTAAATGTAACAAATAAAGTAGAGCACTATGATGTGTTCCTGGAAAACCTGAAAACAAAAAATACATGCCAAATGTTTTTTTCTTTTTGAAAATAAATACGTGGAGGTTTAGCACCCAGAAAAATTCAGGAAATTAAATAGTTCACAACATAAAATATACACACGTAAATGCAATACTATAATGGCATACAAGCCACAGATCCAGATAAATAACGGAAAGCAAAATTAGTCCTAGTCTTCACCACAGTATGCCTTTACATTGTCACTCATCAGTTGCAGAAGTATGCACTTCCTTTCCAGTTTAAGGATCAGCTATTTTTCTGCATTGCCTTTAGATAATAGTACTGTTCAGCTCTCTCAAGCTATCATTGGCCCCAGGCAGGCAACAACTGGAATATAACTTTGTGTCCTCTCTATTTAATTGTTCTCTATACAAAAGGTGGACTCTCTCAGCTAATACAGCATAGAAAAATATAAGAATATTTTCCAACAATTTGAAGAAAACCCACATAACAATATAAATGATATTTTATTTAGATACAAAATATAAATAAATACAACACAAGGATTAAAAAATACAGACTACAGTAGCTGAAGCACATACATGACAAGACAGTTGGCTATCAAGTTTCTCATCAATTCTTTTATTATATTTAGTTAAAACTCATTGTCCTATGAAGGCTACAAACTCCTACTCAAAGAAGTGACACCACTTTGTAAGAATAGACTACAAAAATTTCATTCTCTCAGATTTAGTATACACCTGAAGTATCTCTTGATCAACAAATCCACCTATTTTACACTGTGTATTGCTATTATTCAATGCTGCCTGAAAGACTCTTCGTATGCAAGCAAACAGATTTTGTTTGTTTGTTTGTTAGAATTTATTCAAATATTTCAATTTTGACATGAGGATATGAGGAGAGGTTTAGGCTGAGGAAAATACAAAAAAAACCTACACCATTTTAAAGACATAAGAAAAATCTTACACAAGTAATATAAAATGTAAATTTCAGTAGAATTAGGCAAATAACATGACTAACTCTTTGGATTCAAAGCCCTTTTATGATGAGATGTCGTTTGTTGTAAAATGGATAAAGAATAATAGAGAATACACTAAAATAGAAGCATTCGCTCAGTGCTTAAGTCGCCTGTTCAGCTTCCTCCTCCTTATAATTGCATATTACAACACCCTTAAATAATGATAGGCAGTATTAGCGCTTTTAGTATAGGAAGTTATAATTTAGCAACACTACCACTCTTTTGAAATTCAAGAAATTTAATTCATGACAGACCTAAATAAAAGATCTTTGCTTATGAAAATAGAATTAGCAAGCATACTACACAATTATGAATAATGGTCTAAACATTTTTAATAGAATCCCAAGATCAGTAATGTTGGGAGAGAAAAAACTGTTACCCTGAAAAATATGAGCTTTTTTTTTGTCACCAAAAAAAAAGTCAAAGAATTAGAAAATTTATTCCGCTAAAGCAAACACATGGTATGAGTACATTTACCCTTCCTTGGATAACCCATTTCTTCTTCTTTTTCTTCATATGAACAAGTCCAAAGCAATATTCCACCTTGGTCCCTCTGTCTCTTTTGATCACTTTTTCCTAGACAGAAAAATAGCAGAAGTAATGAAGCGAAAAAAAAATTACAGATCTCAAATTAAACACCAGAGACCTATTTAAAATAAAAAAAGTTATCCATTTATCACTACAAATTCGGCGCTACTGTGCCAATATGGACTAGAATTTCAAACCTTGTAGTCAATGAAGCATAAAATAGATTGTCAGAAACAGTGTCTGAAATATGAATCCACTAGATAAAATGCTTGAAAATACCCAGGATAATTTAAAAGAATCCAAATTGCTATAATACACCTCTAGAAAGTCTCTACCTCCCTTTCTCTTAGGTGACTCTTTCATAGAAGTAGAAAAAAAGCGCTTCCAATTTCTCCATTTGAAAGCACTGTACATTTTTGTGGTAAGCCTAATTACTTCTTATCTGGAAATTATTTACTCTGTAATACAAACTAATAGTAAAATAATAGTCTTTCCCTCACACTGAAGCCAACTTCTCAGAAAATTCAGGAGGCCCACTGTCATGTAGCCCATGGTGGGCTAACCATGATGTCGTATGAAGTAGAACACTAACACAGAAAACACAACTTCTTGGCATGAAGGGGCACGCTGAAATTATTTTTTTTTTGTGCCAATAACTCAAGATGGAATTAAGAGGACTTTAAAAAAGAATCATACTCATACTCTAGTTGAAAATAATCATCACTCAATACAGATGTGAATTTTGCTCAGCCTGAATTCTGCTCTTCCATATTAAAGCTCATTTAGTATAGAGCTGGCTACACAGAGTTGTGAGTATTCTCTTACCAGCTTGGCTGACTTGACTAGATAACCTCCTCAGGCCTACTTCCAGGGTATCTGAACACAACCAAGTTACTGAATTGTTGCGTAGCCCTCTCAGTGACCATTTTGGCTGAAATGGCTTTCATTTTCCTGAGTATTCCATGGCTGGGCTACTTTTTTTTGTTTGCAATTGTCCTTTTGTTATTAAACAAGGATGTTGCAGAACTAAAAATATCCAACCTCAAAATAAGAGCAATCATGTCAAGAAGGTAAAGGATAACAAATACGCATCTAGAATTATCCATTCACAACTACAAAAAATGATTAAGAGAGTATTTAGCAAGCTTTGCATTTCTTCCTATCTGTTAGTTCATTAAAAAAAAGATCACAATCTAATTTGTTGATATACTAAATGAGGAAAACAGATATCTGTTTGTTCTGATTGTATTTTCTCCTCTAAGATGACACTTGTCTGGAAGTATTTTTCAATAAGCCAAAATTTGTAAGGAGTGAAACAGCAGCTGCATTCACATTGAAAAATAACAAAGTCTAGATGCAGAACGCCCAAATGTGGCTTCTTTCAAAACACTGACAGTTTCCACCATGAAATTCCTGAATTTTGTAAACAATCTCTCACCTTTGTTTTGACCAGTGGAGAAGAGGCACTGGTGAGAGAACCATAAGAATAGACTGCAAAGGAATTGGGAGTCACTGCCACAGAAAAATGGCAATAATATGGGGTTGAACCAACCCTGCCTCTTGATGTCAGCACATGGAAGGATTTATTTGCAGTTAGAAATGAGGAATGTCTGACTGCTGACAGAAAAAGAGTTGATGCTTAAGCAGAAGGAAGGAGAACAGAACAATTGTCCTTTCATCATGCAGCTACTAGAAGGAACTCCAACACTTCAAGGTTTTTTTATCATATTTCCTCTCTTTTTCCCTTACTGCATTCAGTCTCTATAATCACACAACACTTGGGTTCAAACCATTTAGCAGATATAGAATCAAAAAAGACTGGGTTTGGAGGTTTGTTTCTTCACTGAGCCCAACTGGTGAATAACTGGTAGATTTTTGCATTATTTACAGTGATTCAGAGGTTGGGTTGTAGAAAATAAGATTAATGTCAATTTGAAAGTCTAAGTTGCAAGCTGGGAGCAAGTATCCCACTGCAGATTTCAGCCCATATTCAGAGGCAAAGTCATCCAATAATTCTCAGCAGTAAGCCCCAGGACTGTAAATATAATGGCGATCTGAAATCTTCATGAGTTTCCATTTAGTATTCTTACATCGTGAGTAGAAACACGATATTTACCAGTGATTGATATCCAAGGAACATAATCGGTCTTACACCAGGTTATTTATTTATACATGAAGAGTCCTGCAGCTCTGCCTGGAGACAGACTGGATGCATATGTATGCCATATACTCAGTGCCAAACTGTGACCTTCTATCTAATAATTCCTTAGGTGGTGTATCTTCACTCAGTCTTATGGCCAAAGCAATGGCTTACTCATGTTAATAAAAGAATGAGGCCAAGAATTCCTCTCTTCTTTTCCTAGTTCAAATTCCTTCATGGCTGGGATTTTTCTACATAAAAACAACTGGCAGCATTTTAAACATATCTTCTTAGTTCTCACTGCCATATCTGTAAACAAATCAAACAATGAACTCAGGAACATCACACACAAAGGTATGCTTAAAGTCCAATCTTACTCTTTTGCTTGAAAAAAAGACAAAAGCATATTTGCAGCTTAGTGAAATGTTCATTATTGATATGAAAGGAAATTGAGGGAAGCCAATTAATAGGCATCTGTGGCCAACAGCATTTCAAAATTATAAGTTGATTAGAGGGCAACTGGGTCCATTCTGAATACTACAAGTTTGTTATTTTAAATGCTGTGACGTTTAGCTGAAGGGATGAATACTTAGTAAATTCCTAAATAAATTTCACTAGTGGCAAGGATTCATCCTCAGTTTTCCATTTCTTTAAAGAAAGCATCTAACATGGGATTTGCCTCACATCCCTTCTCAACATATAAAAGGACAATAGCCTCAGAGATGTTGTTGAAGTTTATGTCATTAATGTTTATACATAAATCTTCAATGATGTAAATTACGATATAAAGTCATATTCATATATGCCGTGTTATCCTTTCATTTAAAATTTAGAAGGTTGCAGATCTGAAAGGCAGGCAAGGCTTTTGCTTCTGCATCATAATTATTCCTGGGAGAATAACAGGAATAAGCAAAATAAACAAATAAATAGAAGTTTTAATCTTTAGATTCTTCATACTTCTGAAACACGTCAGTCTACCTGAACTCACATTAATATATTTGGCACCTATGAAATTACCATCAAGTTCCTTCAAGGCATGCTGCTGTATGGGGTATCTTTATATGCACATCTTCATGTGGGACTTGATCTCCCTGTGACTGATAGAGGCACTCACCACAATGGAATCATAATCAAGATCGAGTTCTCTGAAGAAATAAGAATGACAATGACAGTAATGCTTTAATATCCTACTAAGGAAGAATAATCTCTGCTTTTTTGTAAGTTGTCATTTACATCCATAAAATGTTGAGCCTAACTGGTATCACTATGACCACAACCTGGTCTTCTGCAGAATAACAGCCATAACTAAACAGAATAGCACACTCACTCAAAATGTCTGGGTTTTTTTTTAATAAATATTTCTGAAGGTGAAGAACTTAGCTATGAAGCAGAAAGGAAAAGCTTGAAGGAGCAAAGGACAACTTTATCATTCCAAGAAAGCAAGAACCCCAGAATTTCGGACCACAATTCTATGTGCTTCCCGAAAACAGAGGCATTTGTAAATTCTGGGGGGACAAGGGACTATAAGAACCTGCAGAGTTTTCTGTGTTTGGAGCTATATGAAATGGGTTGATTTGGGCCAGTGTGAAATGGCGGATGAAAAGCAAGTGAAGAAAGGCTGAATAAGGGGTTGATTTAGATCATCAACGGGTGAACTACTGGGGGAGGGGGAGAAGCAGTTAACGTTGACACAAAAGGTTTTACACTTCTCTCAGCTCTGTGTTCATCCTACAGTTTATGGACACGAGAAGCTGGGGGCGGGGATTTTATTCCACCTTCAGACACCAAGCACCTTGAACAGATGGGAAAAGGGAGAAAAAGAAGCAGTACAAATGGACAGTAGTAAACAGAGAATGCAAGAAGAAGACATACTACCAGCATATAAGATTATTTGTTGTCCCCTCCTACTCTGAGAGTCCTTAAGACACTTACATACCCTGTTAGCCCCTGCAAAAATGCAAATCAGACACAATGTTTATCTTCATCAAACTCCAGATCTTTCAAAATAAAAACATACCAACTAAACAGCTAAATACTACATGGCAAGGAATATGCCTATGGTAAACAATTCTGTTGATGCAATGCAATTTGTAACCTCATTTGTTGATCTTGGAACAACATGTTTGTTCAAAGTCTGCGATAAACAATCAAATGTTCTTTCATCAGAAAGCACAAATCAGCCAAGTTAGTTAAGAACTATTCTAAGAACGCTTAACAGCATTCAGGTTAGTGGCTGGTTTTCTGTTTCAAGAAGGAAGAGAGGTACAGCACAAACAAACCACAGGATATAAGTCTGACAGCAAAAACTCCACACATACCAAAGAAAATAATGTGTCTATGACAGCTACAACAGCAGCAATTTTCAGCTTCTTGCACTACTCCTGCAACGCACTTTGCAGTCATTCCTTTTGCATAAATCTGTACATAATATTTTTGCGTTCCAATGGATCAGTTTGTATGCTCCGTATCTGCAAATGAGCCAGATAATAAATGTGAGAGGTGATTTCTGCCATCAGTGACATCAGGAGTTTTGCAGCTGTAGTTATTAACAGATATTTTTTCATCCACAGCATTGACTCAAATCAATCATTCTGATAACTAGGCATGGCATGAGCTGTCCGCCCTGTCATTTCAATCTGATTAATCACACGAACACAGACCTTTACCTTAAAGGAGCAATTGTTCTCATTTAATCACGAAGATACATTCAAGCATACCATCATAGATTACTAAATTTAAGTTCAATTTATGTCTTATATTTTGCCAAATACATTCATGATAATATGACTTTGGCGTATAGATGTATTGTTTCATTTATTTCATAAACATTAAAATCTAGGCTAACACATTGTACTTTGAATCATTTATCACATCAGATTTGCAGCTTTTGAAGCTTCCATTATACACACATCTTTATCTGCAAATTTATCCTAATAACCCAGGTATAGATAAGTTATTTATTAGTTATTATGTTTTCTTCAGACTATGCTTGCTAGACAGTAGGTATCCTCTTCATCACAGATGAAAATGGACTTCATTTTACCTGAGCATCCTACATTCTATTAACTGTCCTTTTCTTTCAATTTTCCTTCCTAACCTTGTAACACAGCACAGCTTTTCGCTTAAGATCTATCCAGGAGTTGTTCTTTCTCTTTCAGGTTTTGTGGTATATTTGTTGTTTGTTTGGTTGGGTTTTTTTTTAATTTGTTTTTCTTTTTAAAAGGAAAGGCACACAAGAGAATCCTTGCAAAAGTATAAAATTCTACTAGTCAAAGCCAACTGCTTCAGCAAAAACACACTCCTGTGCTAAAACAAGTGGAATTTGAGATTCAGCAAACTGATAACATATTAGACTCTGCTAGAATCATCTTACAATCCCGATGAAACACTTCTTGATTAGACCTAAGCACACAGAAGCATTCAAGTGCCTCGGGAACAAACTATAAAGGCATATGCCTCACTTTCAGTTCAGAAGTCAATGAAATATAAGGACGTACTGTAAACTTAGCATAACCCCAAATGTCCTGCTGATACAAGTGGACAAAACCATAATCTTTGGCTCTTGTTCTAAACTGACATCACACGTAGCAGACAACTGTGTTATTTGTTATGTATATCCAGCAGGTGACTCAAGTTTTTAGATTCTTTAAAAGTATAAATTCACTAATATTTCCCAATTGGGTCTGGTAGAAGTATTTTTTATTTATTGTTGCTAGATTTTTTTTTTATTTACTATTTCTGCACTTGGTAATACTCACGCTTTATAATATGCACTTTTTCAAAGACTGTTGTATTTGAATCTATATATGAATTGCCTGATTAAGATTTTTTACATTTTAAATTTAAATAAATACACATTAAAAATATTTCATTCAAATAAAGCAAATAAGTCAAAAATAGAACATAACGGATATAAACTAAGACTTTCCTCCATTTGTAGCTCAATATGCAGGAGGCCCCTAAACACCAGGCTTCTCTTCTGACTGCTGCCCAACCGGGCTCTCAAAAAATGGCAGAGAAACTAAACATTTGCAATACAGGAGAAAACATTCTTCTGCCGAAGAATTTTGAAGAGAAAAGCCAAAATATTGGAGGCAACCAGAGAGTTGTTTAAATAAAGTGCAGAGACATAGGTTCATAAACAGACTGCAACTAACTACTCAAAATTACACAACAAAGTTATTTCCTCAGTCCAGATCTGGGATATAGAGGATATTGCTTTCTACCATGTCATGCACCAACAGTATATACATGGTGACACTTCCAGAGGTTCCATCACCACTCTGTAAGACAATCAACAGTACCTAAGCAGAATGTAACAGAGCGTAATCATCACTAGAAACTTTAAATTCAATGCCCCTTAAGTACAAAAAGCTGACTTACAAAAATATTTCTCCTCATCAGAACCTAAAGTACTTTACAGAGCAAGAGCAATTGTTAATATTATTGTGCTCACCCAGTTTAGCAGTAAAACATTATCACATTTGGTCTTGATGTTGCAATACACCTTTATCCAGTAGAAAGCAGGTATCAACAAAATGCACAGTGAAGTATATTTTATGCAGAGTATCTTGTGGGGATTTTGGAACTTTGTTAGGCTCTGCAAAAAAATACTAAAGTGAGGATTTTTATGCATACAAATTAGAAATATAGGAAAATTCAATAACAGATCAGAACATTAGTCCATCTAGTACGTAGCCCATCTCTATAGCTGCTAGCATCAAGGAACGTGCAATATACCTGTCATCAAGAAAATGAGGATAATATCCCCTGCGTCACAGGTTGCATCCACACCATTGTCTTTAATAGCTATTCAGTTGTCAGTTCTCTGTTGATTTTCTAGTCTTCTTTTCAATCAGTTTGTACTTTTGATCTTCCAAAAATAGTAGAGAGATGGATTCCATAGTTTAAATTCTGTAGGTCTGGGGTGAGGGGAAGGAGAGGTTGACAGGGGGACGACATGGACATCCATGACACTGCTGGTTTGGTTGGGTTTATTTTTTCCCTGTCTAAGCTTACTAGGTCATAATTACACTGGATTCCTCTGGTTCTTATAAAAGAGGATGATCATCTAGTCTCTACTTATGCCCTCTGCAGAAATCATGTTTGCATTCACCTCTGCCATAGCACTTTCCCATGTGTACCTCTTCTGTGCTTAAAATTTCCAGTTTGTTCAGTTTCCCCTTATGTAGAAAATCATCTAGGTACACTTTCTTGGATTTTTCTTTAAGACCATTTGATAAAGAACTAGATAAAAATATTCCGAAATTCAAAGTAAACTAGAACCATGTTTCCCTTTTCAAAAGATGAAAAGGAAATAGTGTTAACTATACTCCACTACATCGCATTTTATTCATTCAATCTATTTTCAGTACTATGACACAGCAGGTCTCTGGCAGAACTCTTTCAAACATTTGGAATTAATCACCTGACTGTTTTTCTCAGTATTCTGTTCTAGTAAAAAAAAACAAAAAAAGGCTAACAAGAACTATCAAAATCATCTTTTTGAAGACACAATAATTTCAGCCTTTCTTTGTTTCTTCTTTTAAACAGAGTTTTCATGCTCAGATTTTTCTGTATTCACTACAAAATTTTTGTGTGAAACAGGTTGGTACAATATTGCACTAAGCATTTCAACCACCATTCCTACCAATTATTTAGAAAGGCATTGTAACAGGTTTTGTCCTCTGTATTCTCATTCCTTACGTCTTGTGCTGTATCTGTGACTTTTCTCCCTGTCATTAGAAAAATGACCTGCCCTGACCGATGGCAAAAAGCAAAGAGCACAGAATACAAGACATGACAACATCTTCTATCTACTTGAGACCTCACAGTTGGCCAGGAGCTTCCAAAGTTAAGGTTTCTGTTTGTAAGAATAAGTAAAAAAATAAATATATAAACACACAGTGAAGGTAAACACAAGTGGCTAATTCTCACCACACACAAAAGAAGTAAATTTTTAAGGTAGTAATGCATTTTTAGCCTCTTGAAAAGAAACACTTGTTTTTATTATGCAAATCTAGTTTAAAGAGTTGAATGCCACAAGACAGCACAGAAGCCAAGAACTTTACTACACCTTTTCTTTTATTCCCTAGATCATCAAGAGTATCCTTCAAGAGAGGAGACAAAAAGGTATCTATTAACCGGGTTAGATGAATTTCTCTCAACAGGTAGATTACTTTAGTGTCATCCAATAAAATACTTCTTGTATTTTCCTGTGAATAACACAGCAGAGCCAAAACAAGACACTAAATACAACGTAGTGACTTGATGGATCATGAAATACGTTAAATTTGACTTTGCAAGGAGGAATGATGCAATTTGCCCAGTAATTTTATTTGCTGACTAACTGGTTTATATCATGAGGATTTCGGAGGTGGAAGGGTGTCTTTTAAACGTATTTTAACTGGTCACTGTATGCTCAAGATCAATTTCTGTTCCTTCATTTTTTTTACTTTTAATAATGAAAACAAAATAAAGATACAGGACACTGCATCATCTCAGTTGGGCTGAGATATAAGTATATTCATATGATACAACTTCCATCATATGACTGTACTTCACCTATAAAAAAACATATTTTGTCTCCTTAGAGAAGTTCACCAATAATGCAGCAATATCTTGATCAACGACAATTTGATATGATTGAATTTGTAGAAGGAAGGTTTAAAATTTAAAAGGATTTCTGTATAGGGATAACTTAAAGAAAAGAGTTGTTCAGAAAATCTAATACATAATATTCCCCTAAATTTCTAACTTGAAATTTCTCCCTGAGAAGCTATAAATGTGGCCAAGATGTTCAACATATTCATGGAAATAAGGCCTTTGCAAGCCTGTGATGTGTTATTTTCAAGAATACACTTCACAAAATGTGCACAATGTCAGATTTTATCTTACCTATAACTGTCATATTTATTTTTAACTCATTTCAGAAATGGGAATATCTTTAGGAAATAAGGAAAAATGAGTTTATCATAACTGAATTCAATATCTTAATATGGTGTAAGTAATTAATTGAGAAATATTAAATGCAATACATTGCTACCATCTTACTCCAATACACTGCAGATCATGTAGATGCCATGTAATTCTTAGAGCTTAAACATGACTTTTACTACTTAGTTTATTTCTGGAAGTCAATATTGTAACGGTTTTTTAAAAAATAATAATCCTAGGAGGGAAGTCTAATTTCTTTCTCAAACATCCTGATTTTCTCTAGATTCTGTTAAAGACTTGTCACAGGAAAACCAATAAAAAAAGATGATGATGCTCTAAATTCTGTCATCATGCACTCTCATCCTGAGCCCCTAGACACAGATATCAGAAAGGAAGGTTCTTACCGATTTAGTGCAATGACTAGGTGGAGAAGAAATTAGAACAGAATTGAAGAAAATTCTCAGAATATGTAGTCAGAACTAATATTGAAATAAAAATAAAAATGACCACAGGCAAAACAATATTTTAAAATAAGGTCACTAAGATACATTCTGTGCAGATAACATCATTAATTAATATGAAGGTACACCCAAAAATCCTACAAAGAATTTAGTATTAAAAAACTAAAAATTGTGTGTAACATTCTAACTGCTTTCAACTGTCAAATGAGATGCCGAAGGTCAGATAGGCATAAAAGTGTATATAAACCTTTTATTTTTTCTTTCTTTGTAATATATTTACAATTACGACTTTATCTAGATTCAGCTTCAGTAACATAGCTGAAATCAAGAGACTATGCATATAATGTATTGCTATATATCAAGAAACACAGGAGCTGAACATGTCTTTCCTTTTACTGACGTAGAGGGATATGGTCATAATTGACATTTTTGTCACGTTGCTGCATAAGTCCCAGTTTGTGCTGCATAATTGCACAGAAATTCAGCTGCATTTCACTGCTCTCTTCTCCTACCTGCCGTTGTACTTTCTGCTTTCTTCCTCTCTGTCTCTTCCTTCCAGTCTTTCATTATATGTGAGAATTCAATGGTTTGGGGTTTTTTTCCTGTCAGCAAGCAGAAAAAAGAGGCTCTAGTGTCTGCAGACTACATGGTCCTGAGCAAAAATCAGCAAAATTGCAATCAACATCCAGATAAGGTCCTCTAATTTCATTCTGAATAGGAAGCATAATTTAAATCATAACATCAGAAGACAGCTAATGCTGGTTAAAAACAAACACCACTACTCCTTAAAAAAAACCACCAAAAAAAACCCCAGAACATATTATGAAATGACAGAATGAGATGTGATTTATGCTTTACGTCTAATTCTAATTTTTATAGAATAGATTTCAGACAGGACACATCAACCATATTAATAATCAAGTCCATCCCCTTAAGTATCACACAGGCACTAATCAGAGCTGAAGGGGACTGAGCTTTCTCATAGTTTTCATTCTCATTTTAAAATGACTTAATTTTGAACTATTTTATATTCAAAACACTTTTATTTATCCGGCATGTAACCCCTACAGCTCAAGTAGTTAAACAAACAGCATCTAATTTGATATTCTGTAAAATTAATTTCAATAGAGCAGCTGATGAAAACCAGAAAGGTTTTAGAGTTTTACAGGTATTTCTAATGCTTGCCCATTCAGAATTAAATCTTCATAGTACTCACATCACAAAAAAGATATTTTTTCTGAGGTGTTCCTTACATATGCAATATAATATATTTCACAATACATCTTGTATTATTAACACAGAAGCATATCTTAAAAAAAATAACATTTATTGAAAAGCAAAGATTTCAACAGATTTACAGAACAGTCATGGTACCCAAAACCAAATGGTGCTCCTAATACCACAACGCTCATACATGGGCTCTGTTTAGCAGCAATGTTTGCTTCACAGTTATAACCTCTCACATATATGAAAGTCCGAGCTAAGCTTTTGCTTTTACAAAAGACCCACTGACGCTTTATCTATTGGATTTCCAAATCACCACCATTCACTGATTCCTTTGTATTTTATCTCTTTTTTTTTTCCTTTCTGATAATAATATTCAGCTCATCTTGTCACACTTGAATTGTCCAAGAAAATCCTTGCTTTCCTAGGCTGACAGTGGTTACAAATCAGAATTACGGGAATGCCAAAGGAGATTATTTCCAAGTCCTATTCAAATATCTAGACGAACAAGATTTTTTCCTTTTGAACACCATGTATAAATTTAAAGCATTAAAGGGAGACAAAACTTATTATGGCATCATGGAAGAAGATAATATGAATACCTCAGCAGCTTTTAGCATTCCAAAAACAACTACTTAACCTTTTATGTATGCTGCACCCAGCTCAAAGACATGTCTTCTCATTAGCTTCAGGAGTCTTTGGGCCCACAGAAGCTGCACAAGGCAATCCCTCCAATCCAACCACTGTAGCACTCCAAAAATGTGGTTGCACATATGCACGAGAGAAAGCTCTTATTCATCAGCATTTGGTTTGTTTCTTCAAATGACTCAGCAATGCAATGCTGTATTCAAAATGCCATGGGGCACAAAGTGACAAAAGCCTGCGGTGATGCTACTAGAGAATAGGGTCTCTGAGGATGGAGATTGCCATAACAGCACTTCAGGCCAAACCTCTTCCCACTCCAGCAGTGTCTAAGCAAAATCCACCTACCCATCCAGTTCACAAAAAGGAGAGGACATTCACCACTGAGCTAGGAGGAAACTGAGGGAAGATTTTTACAGACACTTACACTACAAGCCCTAATGAACTCTCAGATCAGTACCAATGCATGCAGAAGCAGAAGGGCCAACTTGTCTCTGAACCACCCTTTCAGATGCATTAAAATCTAACTGAATATATCACTCTCACCACTTCACTTTTCTCCATATTTATTTCTGGTTCCACTTACACAAAAAGCCAAGTTGTCATAGCAGGAGTCTCTCCCTCCCTACTTTTCCACATTACTTGACAAATCACTCACAGACTTCACTATGGGAGAAGGAAACAAACAGTGAGATCCTTCCAAATCTGGACAAGAAACAAACAGACCCATCTAGGACTTTTTATTTCTCAGTATGGCCTACAATACTACCATTTTGACATGAGTCTTTGACATATACCTCTTCTCTTTTGAAACCCACATATTTCACTCATTTTCTCTTCTATTTGCTAGTTCTCCTTGGCCAGAGAACACAATACTCCCTGAAATCCCTTACACTGTAGGAGGACAGAAACCACACAACATATTGCAGAGGTTAAATGAAACTGGAAGAAAATAAATCTTTTCTCTCTAAGCTTTTAGAAGTAAGAATTAAGAATTCAGAAAAGAGGAAAACAGTGATATGAGTAAGACCACTTATTGTTTTTTTGACCACTTTCTTTATCACATTTCCACCTTAGAGTAATCTGCTTATTATACTTCTATTTTTCACTTAAGCTACAAAAGCCTCACATTTCCATTCCTGGATCAAGGGCACTGGTCTGCCTGAATACATTAGCTATACGTATTTTGTCCCATGTCTGCAATTAGAGCTATATAGAGCCTTTCTCACACCAATGGAATAAATTATTTTAGGGGTTACAAAGCATTTGGAGGAGAGAGACTTTCCTAATAGCACTGATGCACATCTTAAGTGCATTCCTGTGATTCCACCCACAAAAACAGTCATGAGATGCCAAGTTTTCCAGCATCACCTTGTTTCTTCTATGCAGAAACCCCCTCTCCTGTTGGGGAAACCCTGCTTTCTTGAGAAACAGCTTATTCAATCTTCCGTTTCTCATGTCTTAGCTGTATTGACATTGACTCCCTTTGAGTCACTTTTCCTGTGGTATTTTGTTCCCTTATAGATTATCTATTAAATGGTCAGCTTAGTCACAGAGGAGCAACATTGTGCATAGTTGTAATAACAAAATCACTCCAATGCCAGTGTTCCCTCCATATGCATACCAGTGGGGTTTATGTTATGCTCATAAAAATTGTTGGAGCTTTCTTGTATATTTTCCACAGAAACTGGGAAAAGATACACATCATCTAAACCAACAAAAGGAAAAAACATACGCTTCACAAGCTGTCCCTTAAGCAATCTTACAGTTTGACTTCTCCATTTTTTATGCTGCTTTATGCTTATCATTAAGGTGGTCTAACCCTGTTCATACCGTTGGGGTGATCCAGGTACCTCTACAAGCCACATACACAGGCACATCACAGCAACCTCCTCCTTTCAACCATGTGCCAAACTGATTGATAAGGATCAGTGGCCAAACACACATGAAAGTATTGAGAGGCATCCAAGAGCTGTTAGATTTCACAAAGTTTAAGTGATGATATTTCCCACACACCTTCCTCATCGGTGTGAGACCAGAACAGAGAAGCCAGGCTGGTTGGTCAGACCACATTGACAAGATAAATACATGCCCTTGAAAGAGCCACAGTCTGACTGACGTCAAAAAGCAATGGATTGGGTCCCCTGTCAGACACAGAAAGCAGACATCTGCTTCACCAAGAATGCAAAGAGGAATTCATTAAGTCAAGCACAGTCTTATTCGATACCAAACACTATTAACATTTGAAGTGCTTAAAATTTTTAAATAATGTAAATTCTTTTAAAAGTCTCTTGATTTCCTGTGTGAAATAACGATAAATATTCAAACCATGAATTTGATATCTTATTATTTTATTTTTTAATTTTCTTGTGACTTTTTGATACTTTGCCTGTGCTGCTCCCCCCCTCCCTCTTCTATGCGTTTCTACCCCCTGCTGAGTGCATCTGCTGTCTCTCTCTTACTTGCTCTCTCCCTGCTGTGTACATCCACTATTTCTCCCCATCACTCCTATGTGCATGTTTGCCATCTATCTCTCTCCCCCCTCCTGCTGTGTTTATTCACTGTCTCTACCCCTCCCCCCAGTACATGCATCCATCCTGCATCTTCTTCTGCTTCTGCTGTGCACATGAGCCTTTTCTCAGCAACTCCTACAAGCATTCATGTACACCCTCCTCTGTCTGCCTGTCTTCTCTCATACCTTCTCTTTTTTCAGCCCCTCTTTGCATATCCCTTATCTCTGCTTATCTTTACCCTTTTCTTCCTTCCATCTTTTTGATATTCTGGTTCCTTCTCTCTCCTTATCTGTACCATCCTTCTCTCGGTCTCCCCTTTGTATCATTTCTCTCCAATTTTCTCTGATCTCTTCTTGCAAATTGATTCTACAGGAAAAATGTTCTGCTTTCATTTGCAGAGGTGTGCAAGCCTGCATTGCAAACCATTCAGCACTGTGTCAAATGTAATAGTAGTCGGCTTAATTTGCAGAAGAATCTTTGTTTCCTACCAACAGGCGCACAGGGTGAAGTGTTTCAAAACACTTTCCCTGTCCTTTTTTCCTCCTATTACTGCACTATTGGACTCATCTGTATGTAAAACAAAGTACTTAAGGTATCCCTGTGCATACCTGTCAGGTTTTTATGGGCAAAATAAAAGGATCTGTTATGACACTGAGCCTAACCGTTTCAGTTTAGGTCCTAACAAACTAACTATGCATTAATTTCTACAAAATAGCTGGATACATTATGAAATATTTTGGATGTTTACTGCTTTTATGAAGGAGACAATCACTATTGCATAGAACACAAAACTATAGAAGTGGGGTTATCTCTGCTTCCTCTCTCCTTGCCCAGAGAAGCAGTGATCATTACAAGTCAGGAGAAGCAGGGTATTACAGGCATCAATTCTGGCCATGCAAGCTTAGTCTCAGGCGTCCCTGGAGACCCTGCATGGTCATATGTCCTTGAGGTGGCCAGGCTGAGGTAAATGAGTTTTACGAGACAGGGAGCACCTCCCAGGCTTGCTGACATTTTCTGGTTGGTGACTGCTCCAAGTTGCTGCTTGCGATTCTTGTAGCCAGTTGCCAGACAAACAATCTTGTGTAAGTATAGCGCTGCTATTTCCATCAGTTACACAGCTTTCTTCATCACAACTGTCCAATTAGGCACTATCTAACAGAAGTTACATCTCCATCAACTGCATAGCAACACACAGAACATCAAATTGTAGGCCTCCAACATCAGTCCAACTCCTCTAGTTACATCAGCTCAGGACGCCAAGACAAGTAACTCCAGCTGCAGAGATTTACTTTTTCCAGCTCTCAGTATAATTAGGGTCAGTATGGGTGGCAGTTGTTACATGCACATATCTTATTGACCATATAACAAATTACCTTATCCAGATAATCCTCAAATCAATTACTGTCACTATTTTGACCAAAAAAAAAAGATGAAAGTAGCCTTCCCTTTCTTTTCCTCTCCCCTTCCAAATAACTCCAGCGGAAGAGGGACACAGAAACTAACAGTTTTCTTGAAAGACATGAGTTCAACTTACACAACCACATTCATGTGTTCATCTTTCCCAAACAGGCTGATGAATCTTGGTGGCACAATGTGTCTTCTGCTCCTACCTAGTCCAGTTTTCTGCTATTGTGCTTAAAGTTTTGCATTTTTTTCATAAAGTTTTTTTCCAACACCATCTTCAAACTATTTCACTCTCTTGCACCAATCAGAAGGTAAAAATTCCCTGTTCTGTTTTCAGAAAACTTCTAATTTCCATATTTATTCAAAATTTATCACATGCGGGTTATAGGAACTTCTTCATGTGCTAGGGTCATCTTTTGGATTAAATTAACTGTTCTTTCCCCTGAAATGAAAAAAAAATATTCTGTCTCAGTTTGCTAAACCAAACCAATAAGTTATTTCCTGACAAGTAAAGAAAATCATCAGTTAGCACTTCTAAAAGACATCGTGTTGAATAATGACAAATACTTCCTCTTTCTGTACAGAAACAAATTCAAATTCATTCTACGATTTTCCATTTCCCTTTCCAATTATTGTATAATAATAGTGACTTAGTCACTTAGTTGTCAACAAATTGACTCAATTCCTTCTTCCTTCTCATCAACAAATTTCATCAACCTGCTCTTGCTTTCAATGTCCCAGTCACCTAAAGAAAAAATTAAGACTGTTCACAAGATTCATCCTTCAGGAATTCCACTAGTGATATTCATCACTAGCTACTGTTGTCTCTCATTTTGCTAATCACATATTTTACTTGTACTGATCCCTAGTTTTCCAGTTTTGCTATTAATATCTAGATACTACCTTCCAAATACCTAGTACAGACAGATGATGTCAATCACACCTCCTTGGTCTAGGAATTAATTAATTTTATCAAAGAAAGAGATAGTCTCCACCTGGTATAATGTGCCTTTAGTAAAGTCCTGCAGCATTCACATCACTTTGCATTACCTTCAAGCCTTAAATAATTATATTTAATGTAAAATGTGTTCTGTTGGCTTGCTCAGGCTTTGTTTAGAATTTTCTTTTTCGAACATACATGATAGATTTGCTAGACGCCCACATCTGCCATTTTTACTGGTCCTACAATAACACATACTAATTCTTTTACACAGTCTAGGAGGGAAATTATTGGGAAAAAATAGTTAATTTTCACTCTGGCTCTGCTAACTTCCACTTGCATGCCTAGTCTGCTGACTTTCACGTATGTAAGTAGAAGCCTAACTCGTCATATCTCCTTTGTGTTTTTGTTCATCACACCATCTCCGCAGGCACCTATTTTTTTTGTAATTAAAGTCAGAGGCAGCTTGTTAAACACCCTAGACCTTCTCTAGTGCATTTTTTTCTTCCATTCCCTGCAGGTGGTTACATTGGGGAGCCAGAGTGGCATGATGGAACAAACAAGGCTACTGAAGCTCCTGAATGCTCTCCCTCTCTAACCTGAAATATGATAGAGTCATTTCACAAGCAAGGAAGTTGTTCATGGTTATGATACTCCCACATGTCTGCAGTAAGCCAAACCTACAAGCACTAACAAAAATCTAGTAGAGACTGCGATTTGAGAAGGCATATCTTTGTGTTACAGTCACGCATGTGTATACAACACCTAAGCCTTACTCAGGATTTCTAGATCATCATCTACTCAAATATAGCTTGGAACTGCAATCCTTCCACTTGTCAGTTCTGACCTTAAACTTGGTTAAATAGCTTCTGCTCTGAAACCTGTAGCCAGATCTATGTTTCTTTTGTCAAAGTCTTCTATTATAGTAGTACTTTACCAGACAGACTGGTAATACTTCCACAGCTCCTGATAAATTTTATTGAACCTTATGTGAGTTAGTAAGACAGTCAGTAAAATATTCACTGATATTAAATTCAATTTACTTTTCTTCCATCACAGAGAGCATTGCTAATCTTTTTTTTTTTAAATGAGGCAGAACTGTACATTAAAATGCATAATCACACCTGCTTTACATATTGTACTAAAAAAAGTACATTTTCTTTTAAGAGTGCATGATCAATGTCATTGTAGCAGGAAGAAATTTTGGCAGTTGTACAGAAAAAAGGGATGAAGGATTTAGTGCTTAAAAAATGACCTGGGATTGAGAAACAGGCTCAGGTGCTGAATACGTCTGTGAAAGTGATCAACACAAAAATGGATAACATTGCCACTGACATTTTTATCACACAGTTTGAGTGCTGACACTCCAAAGACATAATAAGAATGGTCCAAAATATTAAAGTTCCTGTCGCAGGCTTTCTGCACTTTCCAGGAGATGGTGGTACATCTATTTATACTTGGCTCAATATTTGGAAGTGTTCTTTTTCCATCTGTATTCATAGAACTTTTGAGACTCATCTACATGACTTCATGCTAATTGATAGATTCTACAAAGAGCACAAAATATGTAGGTCCATACCTATTCATAAAAGCTTAAAAAGTGAACTAGGACATTCCTAATGCAAAGCACTTTGTAAACATGAGAGAAATTGTGGGAGAATATTAGAGATATTTTCCTTATAAAAATATCTGCAATATTTTTGTTGCCTTCCTAAAGAAAAAATTCCATTTGTGTTTTAAAGAATGTCACCATCATATTCCAACTAGACTAAATGTAACTTTATCTTGGTCATCTAGAAACAGATCAAACCAGTTCTGAATTTCCTGCCTCTTTTGCCAAACAAATGTTCTTCATCTGAGAATAAATTTCTATGCTCTTATGGAATAAGCTGCTCACAGGAGAGTGATCTAACAAAAATGACTGAGGCTCAGGATATGAATGTAAAACTGATTGCTTGACCTGCTCTGTAGCACAGCTCATATCATGCATATGCACCTGAGAAGCTATTATGATTTGCACATCTTCTGCCTGAATGACTGCCATCCTACCTGTAATAACTTTACCAGTTAAATCACCATCTGTTTCACAGGCTTTCTAATGTTTATATCTCCCTTTTCTATCCTAGAAAAAGAACAAAATTGTTTTCCGGAGCGTATTGGAAGAAGTTCCCCCTGTACTCAGCTGGAGAGCTAAGCTAACATATCTTAAATAACTATCAAAACAAGACAGATTTTAGCATTCAGATGAATTGCAATGAAATCCATGATCCTGCTTCCCCTACAGAAGGCAAGATAGACCACGAAACTCATTACATATTTTCCTTCCACCTTCTATTGCATCTGGTAAAGTTTCTTAAATGCTGTTCTAACAGGTGATGATGAACGCACAAGAAACAGATCCCTGACTTGTACCAATCAAAATGACACATTATTTACAAGGATCCCATGTAGGTCCTAGGTCAATATAACCAGAGCAAACTGGGATTCTCCCAGCTAAATTACAAACTCTAGAGACTGTCAGCTTTGTCCTCCACAGAATCATCAACCGGAGATTAAATAGCTTCCATACTGCTATTCACTTCTATATTTAAAAAAAAAAAAAAAAAATCAAAACAAAACCCTAAAACCAACAAAGCCACATTGACCTAACCTCGTCTACAAAACTCAAGGAAACAGGACACATGCCCTCCACCATAAAGGGAGTCTGTAATCTCATTCTTTACACTTGTACTACAAATTACAAATTCAGACAATTGTGGCATCTGCTACAGGTCGCTCGGAGCTGATACTGTGCAGGTCAGAGACTTACAGAGGTCTGGCAGGAGAGGGCTCAAAGGGAACCTCTGCCAAATATGTCTCAATATAGATTTGCAGAAGTATTCTGGCACAGTCAGAATTGCTATTCAACTCCCAGGACCCCAGATTAAAAAGTCAGAGTAGAGATCATAGTGACTATATATAACATTTTTCACACTAGACAGGATTAAGATTAATCAGTTTGTCTCTCTTTATGCCTTTCCTAGATATAGTCAGAATCTTTGGGGTTTTGTTAGTGCTGAAAAAAAGTGTTACTCAATTAAAATGACAAATACGCATTAGAAACTGACCACTGACAAAAGGAACGTCTGCTGTGCTTCTGTATGCTGCTCTATTATTCAATTTTACTGACACAAAGAAAAATTACTTTCCACTAGTTGTTTGTTATAGTCTGCTCTCTTCCCTTCCCATAACAAGCAGTTCAGAGAGTCACCATTCTGGTGCCATCTATCAGGAATTGCAGCTGCAAAACGCTTGTGAAATCATTTTACCAATGCACATATACTCTGAGTCCTCTCTTCCCCCTCTCTCTCACACACACCTCTTTGGTTAGAGAGATTTAAATTTTGATGGGCCCTGCACCTGTATCCAGGTTTGTTTGTCAAATAAAAGAACAAACGAGGAACAAGGCCTTCCTGTCCACACCACGCCTCTACCCTCTTCAAACTGATGAAGAGCCTTCAGAGAATTTATTTGATAACTTAGAGATGTAGGCTCAATACTTACTACTGTACCACTGAACTATGCTGGCAGAAAAGCCAATAGTCCAGGAAACCTTTGTCTGACCCCAAGCAATACAGGGCAAACCCAAAGAATGACATGGCGATCACAAGAAGTAGTCCGAGCAGTACACTCAGTCCTTACCTTGATCCAAGCCCTTATCTGCACAACCCCTTTCTCCAGCCAAAGGCTGTATAGCCTTTCACTAAAGGACCTCCAATAGCAGTGTCTTCACAACCTCCCTTTGCACAATCAACGGGGTAGCAACAGTAACCTCTAGTTTGAGTCAGCTTCACTGTAGACATTAACCAAAAATGTTTCTAAGCAGACAAGCAAGAGTTAAAGCTTCCAAAAGAAGTCTCATTGGCAGCGGTTGCAAAAGTTACTGGCACAGAACGGAGGGAACAAGATGGGTACTAGTTTGGAACAAATTTTGACCAACATGATTAAGAAAAGCAAATCTACTCAATAATTTGTAAAAAAAAAAAAAAATAATCTTAGAGAAAAGGAAAAGGGAAATTACTATAGCTCTGAAGTTTCCCAATCCATTGCTACAAGAGCATGGGCGTTCTTATCCTAAAAAAAAAAAACAACTTGCAGAGCATTCTCAACGGGGAGTTCCCTGGGAATTTCAAACCAAAGCAAGAATCCCACACGTATTCAAGGACGAAAAGCAGGGCCCTGGAACATTTGAAATGTTAACCTTTCTTTTTATTTTCTAATTATTTTTTAATTGCAACATTGCTAGCAGGGAGAATATCTTGGGCATACAGTCTTTGACCAGCTCCAAATAAAAGTATTTCCAAATGTTCCAAGAGGAAGTTGGAAACTGACAGTGCTACACTGTCTTCTCATCTGCAAAAGGAAAGAATTGATGTACAGAGTCGGTGTCTTCTTGCTATTAAAACAAGCAGCAGTTGAAAAACTCTGCTGCAGGAAGCATCTCTACTCATCTTCCTTGTAGTCACCTTCAAATGTCACCTAGGATTTTGAAGTACAGGGCGCTGAAACAAATGTTCAGTGTCTTTTAAAGTGTCTAGAAATGAATGAGTTGCCAGACTCATCAATTTCTAGAAACCAAGGTGACAGAACTATCAAAGACACAGAGAAGTAACCACTGCTTTGTCTTGCCTGACCTTCTGCGATGATGTGCAGAGGAATGCAGGAGCCACAGGCCTTATTACAGGGAAAGAGTGCTTTGTTCCTGGAGCTTTCAAAACAAAGTAGCGTGGTCTTTTCCAGTGCAGCTGAAGCAATTCTATCACTGGTTTCGTTTCTCCTGATGGCTGAGCTGTCTCCGTCAGAATGAGTTCCCTCCCTAAACGCAAAGAGTCGGTGAAAGACGGAACGTGAGTAGCTGGGCTTTCATTCACAAACCCAGCAGCAACCCTTGTTAAAGGGAAGATGTACACTAAAAATAATAGTGATGGTCTGTATTTGTTCATTACTGCTTATTTTCTATCGGATGCAAGTGCAGATAGGGAGGCAGCTAAGCACAAGTCTCTTGCAAGGATAAAAAGCCTACTGCTTGGAAGGTAATGATGTCATGACCAGACACTTTGAAAACCACACTACCTGAAATCTGGATATCACTTTTTCAGCACTCAAGTGCCCTGACAGACTACACCAGCTCATTTTCACAGTCTATAGGACAGCCCTTGCCAGGGACCTACTCTGCCCTTCCTGCTGCCCTTCCACCTGCTCCCTCACTTCAGTCTTGGCCTTTTTACCCCTCTTATTTTTGTGAGGTTTCCCCTCCTTCTTTTGTTTCTCAGCCAGAGAGAAAGAAAGATGATGGGTGACCTGAAGAAAGGATCAATCTAGACACTGAGAGAAAAGAGGCCTGGCTGCCATGATCGTCAGCAGATTACACAAACAAGATGATCTATAGTGCAGGACAAGTAGCCAGGGCACTTAGCAACAAAAGAACACTTCAACATAATTATTCTGAGAGACAGAATACAACAAATACAACAATCCAAGCACAAATATGTGCAGAATAATTGAAGCATAGGTCATCTGTTAATAAAATCACCAGTTTTCCCTACTTTTTAAAAAAGAAAATCAAGCACCTTAATAAACCTTTCACTTCCACTGAAGATTTTAGAAAATGTTGATCAGTTCTTACAACACTCATGTCCATCTACAATAACAAAATAATTTAATTCTTAATGTATGATAAGACTGTCTGGTGATAAGTATTGCTTTAAGCCTGTACTGTAGAAAGCCTAATTTAAGCTAGTTTAAATTTCTGACGAGGAACAGGTGGTTAAGGTTTTAATACTGACATATTTTGCTTCCCAAGATCAGTAAACTAAACATAATCTCCAGAAGAAAATTTTAAAAATAGTATTTTTTAAATTAATATATAAGTTTGCAAAATAGACATCTAGCAAAAAGAGCAGTTATGGTTAAGACTGCAACTTAAATATCTGATCCATCAAGGAAAATGAGAGCTAAGATTTCATCTGTCTTCTTTAATTAAAGTATTTTACCTCTGAAAAGACATTTCAATAACATAAAAGAACTTCAACTCCATTCTGTTCTCAATCACCTGACATAACATGCCAATTCACAAGATAAAATCAAATGGTATCCATAAATGCTGAAACACGTGATTATTTATTAATCACTCTGATTTTTTAACTGAGTTTCCTGTTAATATATTCTGTAATCCAAATTTGTTGTACACACAGAGAAGCATGTATAAACTCAATATCGAACACACTCTAATAGCAAAAGCAGTTAGTGGTTTATATACAGTACAAACTGCTGTAAGAATTCAAGCAGCAGGTGTACAGAGTAACAACAGAGAAATAATGCAAGGTATTAAAAATCCTAAGAAATAAAGAACCTTACAGATGTGCAAGATCAACAATGTTGAACACCAATCTTCTCTTGTACATACCTGACCATTTTACCCCTGTAATGAAAATCACAACTTCCTAAATAATATTTCACATATATTATGCCTACTTGTGACCTCCACCTAGATTTGTACTGGTACAGCACTCTCTATATTGAGAATTATAACATATATTCATTTGTTGCTATTTTTGCATACTTACATTAATGTTATATTTCATTCATTATAAGGTTCATTTTATTTTCTTGACGAAAGGGCAAAACACTTAAGAAAGCACTGGAAGCATGACTGCTGTTATACTGAATAAGATGGTACTTCACTGTGCTCGTGTCCAGTGATGCACTGTCCTCTACTCCTGTATGAATAGCCATCTACTTTACCCTTAGGTTTATCAGACTTGCTATGGAAGACCCCTTCTGGCTACTTCGTAAGACAATCCTGCTTCTGCGTCAGTCACCTGGTAAAATGGGAGACCATAATCTGTTTTACACTCTTACTTGCTCAGTTTCTTAAAGATTGGTTACCTTTTAAGGGTGTTGGGCTATTTTTTGCTTTCCAAATCAGAGGTTAAGCATGACCACAGACAATGCTGAAACCAAGGATCCCACCGAATTCAGAGTTAGCCAGTAGCCCTTCAAAAATCTTTCCTAAAATATCATGACCCCCAGGTTCTGGCTTTGAACTGACCCTACTGTCAAACCTTCCCCGCATGCCACCTTTAACAGGAGTGCTGAAGCCAGTTTCTTCCAGCCTGACAAACAGTGCTTGTAAAGATATCCAGGCAGCAACTTCAATTAAATTTAATTTCAGTAGGAAAGATCTCTCAGGTATAACAAAGAAGATATTACAATACCTACACTTAATCCTTTTTACCATATTGCCCTACGTTGCTTTGGGTCTATGACTTGCAGGAGGAAGTGACTGTATGCAATTTTCAGAGGATGCAAAATGACTGACAACAGCATACAACACCTTATATAAAAAGTGAAGGAGACATTCCACTACCACATTATTGAGACAAACAGCAATACTCTTCTTCATTAAAAGGAAAGAATTCTCTTTGCTAAGCAATCCTTCCACTTTACAATGTCCCCACCCCAGTGAAGATCTTCACTTCCCCTCTTTCCCTCTGGGACTGCATTTTTTCGAGAGTAGACGCTTCCCGCTGCCACCTTCCTATCAGAACCAGGAAGACGAGGGATTTTTCAACTGAGATGTGGCAGACAACACCCTCAGAGCTGAAATGCCCCAGAATCCTCTCCTTGTGGTTGTCATGGTTCATTAAAGGAGGCAACAGCAGTGCCAATGCTTGAGGACTGCCTGCATCCCTATGCTTTTTTCTGCAGCAGCAGCAAAGATATTTCAAAGGATCAGCTATTAATGGCAGGTTTCTTGATTCACCCTGATTGGCTTTTAGGAGGCCTGAAGAATTGATACTACCACCATGAAGACAGATCCAGAGAGCATCACATGTCCCCAGTCACTGACAGTCTGTGGCTCTTCCAGGATTGTCAATGCTCACAACATCAGAGAAGCGGGAAAGAAAATAAAGAAGCTCCTAACATAAATAAAGGAAAGTAGCTTTCCTTTCTTCCCTTTACACCATATGTATTTACCTAGGTGTTTAATTCTGAGGTCATGTAGAAAATTACACTGATATACCATACATTACAAACATTATATGTTGCTTCTTTTTATTTAAAAAAAAAAACCCAACCAAACCCACAAAAACTCCACACCAAAATATATGTGTATGTGTTCTTTTAAATACAGCATTACGTACTCAACTTCTGAAGTATATGTAAACATGTTCTTGTACTCCAACTGACCAGAACAAGTACGATAAACTACAGAACTATGTTTAAAACTGTATTCACCCCATACCTCTGACCTCTTTACTTAGGTTTAATGTGATAATTCACATTGATCGACAATAGTTCTGTAACAGTAAGCTTCACAGCTTCAAACATCTATTTCTATGGGGGGAAAAGAGTACCCTCAAAAATAAAAACAAACCCTAAAATCTTCAGACAGATTTTTTCTTCTTATTCCCAAATACATAAATAACCCTTCAAATTGTACTGCCCTTAGGCTTGAATGGTCAATATTGATTCCAAGTTCTATATTCTTTAATTTTATCATAGACAATCATGAGATCTTTCATTCCTTCCTCTGCTCTTCCCAATATTAGATCTAACAGATCACAAAATCCCTGACCTTAAACCATTTAACACTGCAACCCAGTAGTTTTGCACTGCGTCTTAAGCAAGACTTCGTTTTTATGGCTCATCAAACAATAGTAAAACTAAAATATTCTATTGACTTGAGAGATCAATTTGGGGAGTCAATGTGTTTCTGGGTGAGAGCCTGGGGAAGAAATGGGGGAAGAAAAAGTGCTACAAGGCTACCTGGGAAACACAGTACTTCATACAGCAATTCTGCACTAGAAAGCACCATGAGCAGGAATTATAAAGCTCTGGGGACCTTTTTTGCACATGTACAAGGAACGTGCTTTAAATAAAAGAACAGCTGAATGCCAAAATGCCTGGAGGGTCAGACAGGCTCTTTGTGAACTGTCAGACAGAACCAAGACACTGGAAAAACAGTCAAGTGCCACCGTGGATCTTGCTGTCAGTTATTAGGCAAAGAAATAATACGACCTGCACAGCAGAAAAGGCCTTGCTCCAAAATGGATACAGTAGCTTGGAGTATTTATGGGTATACACAGACAAACCATCTCTCAGCTTGTTAACGGAGGGTTACGTGTCCTGGCACGTCTCTGGAGACTCTGTTGCACAGACTGAAAACATCTTTGTAGCAGTTTCAGCTAATAGGCCTTTCTGCCTCCTAATGGCTCCAAATATATCTTTTGTGATACAAGCCTCCTGCTTTTAGCTATCTGGAGTTCAGTGAGTGACTTATCTCCAAAACATCAGCACAGGTTATTTGTATGTGCCCAGTTTGGGAAAGCAGTCAATACAGGTTTTCTTAAATCAGAATAGGTCTGGCAAGAAGTTACAACAAACTACAGAAGTTCAATACGGAGGCAGAGAACAGACAGCTAGATCCGGTAATCACCCAAATGGTTCAACTCCCAATGGCAATTACCAAGGCTGATTTAGCACACTCAGCATCCTTCATACCTCATTCACAAATGACAAAAGAAGTTAACATTATTCTAAACAACAATATTTCACAGTCTCTCTGTAAGCAAAAGGACAATAATGATTTTAAAAAAAAAAAATCAGTTCTATTTTTTAAAAAAGTAAAACAAATCAGCTTGCTTCTATATAGCTCTCTATGGGAAAGGATTCAAAAAAAAAAAAAAGCCAAAAAAAGCCCCTGAACTTCAACTAACTTAGGTTAGGTATGGCTCTGTCCACAATTAAAAACCCCCAAGAAATACTTCTCTATTGGTATTTTGGTTAAAATTTTAGCAGAGTCTCCAGTCTAATTGCTATGACACCGTACGCAGCCTGCCTCAAAGCCCAGAACATATGGCATCCTCAAAGGATTTAATATCATCTTTTCTTTAAAACGTGCAAGTCAGTTGGTCATTGTTGCCCCTCTGTAGAATTATTCAAACAGCTGCTACCTTCCAACTAAGAGGTAAGAAAATCTTTGTCTTTTTGTTGCTGTTAAATTCACTGACACACCTCTGTCGAATAATGAGTCAGTAATATGCCTATAATGCATTTTAATGTTGCATATTTGATCCATGGTGTAAACAACACTGGGTTGAAGACTGACATCTACAAAAGGATGCTTTTCATGTTGCTTGTGAAGCAGTCTGAATCATGAGGCACACATTTTAAACTGCAAGAAATTCATTTAGTATCTAAACCTATATGAATATTGATAAGCTGTTGATGTTCACTTCCACAGAATCACAAATGCGACACTTGAACCCACTTATAATGCATAAGTGTTGTCTTTAGAAATTTTTCAACTCTTTACCACCAACATAGATTACTTCTTTTAAAATTGCCTTTTATTTACAGAAAAATGATTTGCTAAAATGTATTTCTAGCTTATGACTGGAAAGTAGATGTACCTAACGATACCTTATTCATTGTACATACTGCAGGGTTATGAATTTCATAGTTCTCACAGTTATTATCTTCCATGGTTCACAGATCCCATCTCCTCTTGATCATCAGGGTATCTCCCTAAATTGAACCTTTTTTTTTCTTTTGTACTCTTTCAAACTGATACATTTTTCATTCGTTATCAGAAGATTAATGAAATAACAACTAACGTGATGAAAAGAACACACTAGAAAATGATAAATGACTAAAAAAACCACAATTTCACAAAGGAGAGAAAAAAAAAAGCAAAAGGAAATGAGAAAGAGAGATAATCAAATCATGATCAGGCACAATAGAAACAATATAAGAGCATCACTTTCTCCGGCACACGATGAGGGAGAGGAAAAAAACAGAGACGCCCAAAATATTTTAAAAAAATAAGTCACAGCGATATTCTTATAGGCACCCTCCTATGTCTGGCAAGACAGTTTCCTGAGCTTTGTTTACCAATTTTTTTTTCCTTCTTTGGAATTTTAATTGTAGCTCACATTTCCTCATAACAAATATGACCTTCTCTTGTGATGGAAGAACAGTAGTGAAAAATAGTTAAAAATTTACAGAACCAGCAGATGACAAATATTATTTTTATAGCATAAAGACTGCAATTTTATTACAGTTTACTAATAAATAATTTATACTAATATAGAAAAAGTGCATAAAGGCTCTCCAGATACTTCAAAGGTTCATAATAAACCATATTTGAAAAATCTTTATGAATTCCAACATACCTATATTGGAGAAAAATCTGTTCTGAACGAAAGACTGATTTTACTGTATGTTAAGTGCCAACAGTACATTCTTGGCCCTGTACTAAATGTGAGTAGGTAGACAATAAATTATTGAATAATACCAACTACGTAAAAGATACAAGATGACACAAATAAAGGAAGAATTCACAAAGCTTCTGATCCACAGTATACAGCCACTGGGACTTTTGATTAACTTCAAAGATAGCTCCTAACAGACATAGATCAGCTATGGTTTCGGTTTAATATAATTACCTGCCCCCTCTCCCCACCACCAGCTTCACCAGCTTCAGATGTAATGGGAGAGGAAGAGAACATAAAAGTTAAATGTGCGACATGTTAGAATCTCAGCAGATGTAACTTTCAACAATTTCAGAAGTACTAATGATTCCAAGAATTTATTAGAATTTATAAGACTCTGGGATATGTCTTTTCATGTTTAAGTCCTGCCCAAAACATTAAAATATATATATATATATAAAAGTCATTGCGTTGTAATGTGCCATTCTTCCAAGACTTTTATAGTTTCTCCCATTCCTATACTCTCACAGAAAGACGTCCATCATCTTTTTTATCAAACTATCTTCTTTTTATCAAGGTACCCTCCCACAAAAATATTTCTGTTAAGTTTTTCTTTTACTTTCATGAATGTAGGGGATTGTTAAGAATATCAAAACCTTTTCACTGGGATCTAAGTTACCCTGAGAACAGACATGCATTTTTGCCAAGAGGTAAACCAGACATTTCTCACTTATTTCAAATTTCAGGAATTATATACGTGCACACGCACATCTACATTACATGCATTGTATAGTAAGGATATATTCTTGTCTATGAAGCCCATCATCAGCTTGAAAATAAAATTACTAGTGAGGTGACACTGCCATTCTCTTGTGGAACAGCCAAAAAAGTTCCAGATAATTGTAATCATTTCACAATTTTCACTGATGGAAGTCAAGAGTTTCCATGGTGCAGAGAGAGATATTTCCTTGTCAAATCATTTGTAAGATCTATTTGAAAGAAGCTTTACTATATACTTTTCTAAGCATTATTTGCACTTAAGCCTGGTAGTGTAGGGAAACAAAAGACATTTAAACAGTAATACTTCAGGCAGTATGCCTGCTTATCAGATCATGCAAGTTTAGTTAACTTTAAAAAAAATAGTACCCACAGTGTATCTATGCAGCTCCTGGAATTAAGAGTTATATAACAAAGTTTATTAATCATTAACTATAATGCCTCGGTGAGCTATCTGAGCTCTAAAGCAAAACCCATCTTACTACAAAACACATTTACACCTCAAAGCCTGCAAAGAAATCGGAGGGAATAAATAAGCACACATACACACGAATGACAGCCCCATCTCTTAAGTGTTCTCTTACACTCTATGAGGACATGTTAGATTGTGGTTTCTCCTGTCAGAAGACATACTTTTCATTTTCCTCCTGCTCCTAAGCAGGAGGAGGAACGCCTACTCAGAAAATAAGCTTACTATTTAAGGAAAAAAATAATCTGAAGTATTTTGAGAACTAGTCAACCAGAAAGTCAAAACTAAAAAGCCCCATGCTCCTCCAGTTGTGGCATCAGGTTGGGACCGGAGTGAGAAGAATTTCAAGACTTCAAGTTCAAAGTCCGAATCCTTCATTTCCCCAGTGAGTGAATGATAGCCTTTCACTGCTGATGACACTGTAATGGTCCATTCACACCTTTGTGAACTTTCTTCATTAAGTGCCAGCAACCTGCTAAGCAAAGGATGATCTACTTCAGTGACTCTGAGAGCAGGGGAGAGACATTTCTCTCAGCAACACTCACTGATGAAGCTTCATTCTATCCACCATCCTTCTCCCCCTCCCACCCTCAAAACTCATTCTCTCTTCTGCAATGCTATTTAAGTTAAAGAAAAATGTCCTTTATTGCCATACCTCATATTGCCATATATTTTTTATGATATTTCATAAGACAAAAAGGAACTCTGAAGGATGTCTGTTTTGAATCATCACTGATAGATTTCTCAGCTACTACTATATTAATGCCGTTAACATAAGTCTGTAGTTCAAAATACAGCTTAATGAACTTTAAAAAAAGAACACCAAAAACATCCTTGAATACATGAATGATTTTAAAACCCAATGTTCAGTAAGGAAGAATTCCATCTATGTGGCTGTAAGATTGCAGCACAGAACTTCAGCCTGCTCTGATCACACAGGGATTGCAGTTGGTACTCCTCGCACTTATGCAAGGCATCACCCACAACCTCTCGGGTTACACCCAGAGAGAAGGGAAAAGCTAACACCTCCCTTCCTCACATATGGTGTTAGCATATGCTAAACAGACACCAGAATTGTAGAGCTGCAGACAGTGAAGTAAAAACCTCTGCTTCAATGCACGGAGTGAACAAGGTCAATTCCAGCAGTTTTATACCAGCAATATGTTAAAATACTGTAGACTGAGCTCTTATGGTAAAATGAGGCAAAGATTTAAGTGATAATCATCTGGTTGACTGCCTGCAGATCACACTGTTAGAGCAGTTACTGGATTACACAGAGCTGACAAAGTAACTGATCTTTCATCTCGACAGAGGAAATGCTGATGTCATTAAGATAAAAACATATAAAATTCTTAAACCTAGATAATAAAAGTGGAGTACCAGAAATTAAGGAAGTGCTTCTGATCTGCATCGAGAAACGAAATGACAAAGTAGAGAGAGTTCTAGACTAGATAATGACATTTGTACATAACATTAAGAAGCAAAACATTTTACATTTTTGGCTTAAAGTTTCTGATGCTTGGCTTCTTTTTTCCCCAGTAGGAAGAAGTATTCCACTGTCCATTGAGTGCAACAGCAACTGCTATTTTACTGTCACATTACTGAACTCTGGATTTTTACCATGGGGGCTGAAAACTGCTAAAATTCTGCCTAATGCAGTTTAAGCCACTGCCAGTTTTTATTCACTGCTCTCAAAGAGATGGCACATTTGTGCCCAAGGAATATATTCTTACTATACAGGCAGAGCACAGAGTTCTGAGCTCAGCCCGCTGTGTTAGGAGGTACTGATTTTGTGTGCTCGAATCACAACTGTAGGTGCGAGAGAGAAAATCAGACAGGTAGCAAAGCTACTGTAAGTGCTGTCCCAAAACTAAGTACCCGATAAATGCACCCAGCATTACCCTGGCCCATCCTGGCTTAGCCATGTTAAGCATCTGCTGAGAAAGAGGATTGCTTTACTACAATGCTCATAACATAGCCACTGACAGGGGTGCTCCTAAGCTCCCAGAAACACAGTTAGGATCTCTCCTTGGCCCAGTCCTCTCAAGTAAGCTCATTTAGACTGTTACATCAGAAGAAAGCAATTCATTTTTTCCTCCCTGCAGTGAACTCAAGTGATTCATCAGGGATCAGATGAGCACCAGTGCCAGCAAGGACAAAATTCCTGGTAAGAGAGCCAGGATGCATGGAAGCCATTCTCAGCAGCAGCAAGCTACTAGATCACTCCAGTCACTTTGTGTAATCTCAGCCTACTTCCAAAGGATCAGCAATTATCCTTTTAGTTATGGCCAGAGAAGAGGGAAATGGCAAGGAAGACATCTAATAGAAGCATTTTATCCATACTTTCACGCTATCAGCGAAGTCTTAATTCTGCCCATCTTTTGCATAGGCAGGCACAAAAGTGCTTTTTCATAGCTACAGACTAACACTTAAATTTAAAAGCACTACAGAGACACTTCAGTACAGAGCACTAATTTCACAACTTTAGAAGCAGCAAGTGGGTTCAGATGCAGAGAATGATTTGAGGCTATATTACTAACTCAGCTGGGAAGCTAAAAAAAAATAATGAAAGCAAAAGCAGTCTGCAAGATGCCAGAAAAGCAATTGATCCAAGCTAAACTTGGAAGTCCATTCTAGTTGTACAGAAAGTAAAGAACCATTTTATCGCAATCCACCGATAGCCTGCTCACCCAGATGAAAACAGGAAGTTTTGAAGCCTGAGACAAACAAATCAGGGGTGCAACCACAGAGCAGCTTAAATACCAAAAGGAGTAAATGAACTAGCTGTACACTTTACTTCAAAAAAAAATAAACTCTACGTTCCAGGCCTGACGAATATCATAGTCTCTACATAATAAGCAGTGCAGTGTGTAGAAATCACCAGGCCGCCTAGCGCAAAGCTTCAAGTGAAATAAATAAATAAATACCTTGGCTTTTAAAAACAGGGAGAACAATCACACCGTAGGATCTCACGGAGTGAAGAATCCTGCCAAAGATCAGCTTTCAGGGCTTAAACAACATTTCAGGGAATACATACAGCTACAGATCTCCACAGGATGCAAAGTTTTGTTTTTGGTACCATGTCTTGAATCCTACTTCCCACGTGAATTCTAAAAAAATGGCACCAAGGGTAGATTTCTGTGTTTACTGCCTCCTAAAGATCCATAATTTCTAAATGAAAATACAGTATTTGTTAAAAATTAAGCACCCGATCCTCCAGCTCCTCTCAGGATCTTATGCAGAATGGCAATTCTTTCCTTACATCATTAATTACAATTAGCAATAAAAGGAACCACATCTCCAAAGATGATACTCAGCTGTCCAGTAAGTTCTCCATCTTCAGATTGTATTCTGTGTTGCACCAGCACAATCAAAGAACCTCCAAAGATACTGGCACAGGGATAATTTGCAGCTACGTGTATAATGTCAATAAAAGATTTACAAAAAATGAATAAAATCCAGCTTGTTTATGTTCAGCTACACCACATTCTTCTTTGCTTCAGACAGCCAAAGGTAAGATAAACTTTATTTGTCTTGGTTTAGGGCTTTCTCTTTTGATAATTTTTTCAAATAAGCTAAAGCTTCTATATAAAAAACGAACACATTCAATGGGGAATAAAGTACTTTATGGGATTGTGTATTAGAGCAGAATTGCTTTTTAAAATCAAAGTTTCATCATGACCATTCTCTAAATATATATGACTACCTGGAAGCCACCCTTCTATTCAACAGAAATGTAAAGCAACTTGCTTTGCTGTACTCTGGTGATGCCAGACAGCAAAGTTGTTGGTTTTTTTTAAAAAAAAAAAAATAGAAAAATTGCATAAAGGGAATACTGGAAACAGTTGGACAGAAAAGGTGGAAACAACTGATGGGGAAAGAGAGAAAAGGAAAATTTACTAAATTAATTTTCCATTTCAAATAAAAATCTATAGTAGCAGTAACAAAATCAGACACAATCAAGTGTATTCAGATACCTCAAATAATAATATACTAAATAACGAAACTGTAAATCAAATCTATCTCTGATGTCAATATCGTAAACTGAACAGGAACAGTGATAAATTCAGCATCAGCAGTACTTACACCTCTTATTACTGTTTCCATCACTTATCAAAGTCTTGCCCAGTTATTTGTAGCTACTAGTCCCAGTTGCTGCTGAAAATCCATGTATCATCAGTCAAGCTCAACTGATTAGACAGAATGTATTATTGGAAGGTCAGTCTAATACTGGACAGTCAAGGTAACACGGATGAGAGTAAGATTATAAAGTAAGGTTGACATTTTTACACTAAGTCAATTCTGAGTTATGTGTGGATAAAAAGAAATCAAAAAAAAATTCCACAACTTATTTTTTTTTCCTTTCCCAAAGTTTTAAACTACCACTGCTTCAATCATTGCGCAAAATAACAGGTTTTGGGGCAGTTTTCTTCACATTTTCCACAAAGAATATGTGCCCTTCTATATGCTACACAAAACTCCTTTCGCATAGAAAGGAACTTTCCATGCTCCATGGTTCACAAGTGGAATAAATCAAATTCAAGTTTAAGAAAGTAACAACTGTTACATAAATTAAGTATGGATCACACAGCATTCAGTCACTACTACCATTCCTTAGCACAAAAAAAAAAAAAAGCAGTAATGCTACTACAAGATTTTTCAAATATTCAACCTCTGAAGTCCACATAAGCTCTTTACTAGACAAATTAAACATTCTTCAAACAACATGAAAATCTCTCAGTAGAACTACCCAAGTAAATACTTCACCTCAGCCTTCTCCAAGGCAAACTGCTATTGGATCAGTCTTATGTTCACACTTGACCTATTATTGTGTACCATGGGTCAATACCACCTCTCAACTCAGCTGGAAGGTCAACAGACAGTTGAGAACCGATGAAGAGCAGTTTTTTGAACCATCTCCCAGCACAAATGGACTAGCATTTCTAGTCTGCTTCAAAACTCAGACAGATATCCTAACAGCCCTGCTGAAGTTAGGGCTTCTTTCACCTTGCCCTGAGACATGCCACGGGAATTTCACAATCAGATGCTACACCCCATCTGGGATGCCACAGGTAAGAAATGAACACTGGACATTATAGCTATGTGATACACAGTGTATGCTCAGCCATGAGATCAGGTCTGTAACCTCTGCCTTACTGCACTGTTCCAGAATAAACATGTTCTGGGTGAGCTCTTGGTCAATACAAAGCATGACAGTGCCCAAGATCTCCATATAGGCACTGCCAAAGACTGTTCATATCCTTCCTTTAATATGCAGTATGTAAATGCACTAAAACAGAAGGAAGAAAAAAAAATACTATGTTGAATGAGCATTGTTTTTTAATACTGAAACATAGAAGATTTTGTCTGTTAAATTGTGATCTGTCAAATGTGGTTGCGGTTATCTATTTACATTATGAAATAATCCCCAAACAAAACAGCTAGATGAATATCACAGAAATCTACAAATTATCTTCTGAGAGAAAATTATTGTATTGAGAATAACTACGGCATGTCAATGTCAGCTAAGAGAAAGGACGAACTCTACTGATGACCCAAAAGGACGATCATTCACAGAATAAAGAAAGCAGATTACTCAAATGTACTCTTAAAGGACTGATCTTTCTATAACATCCTCCAGGAAAGAGTGCTAAAAACAAAAAAAAAAAGGAAGGAACAAACAAAAAGCACATTTAAAACAGAGAGATGCCTCAAGCAAAAGCATACAATGGGATGATCAAATGAAAGTTTCTGTTACCAGAAGTCAAATATTTTGAAAAAGTATTTTCTCTAGTCAGTTGAATACTGGAAACCTCTGATCTACTCTGACTGCCAAGACAACCATTCTGCCTTGACTCCCACAAATACAATTGTTCTCCCTGATGGAGAAGGAGAATGGCATTGAAGTTCTGAAAGGCTCTTCTTAGTAAAACTGGGATACCTTCTGTTCTTAGGATGCTTCCTGCACCACAAGAAGATGCAAAAGCTTTAGGAGACTATAATTACGACCAAGTGCTGATAACTCTCAGGCACTGAACAAAGTCAAGGAAGACCATAGTCCTCATGCAGCTCACCAAACACTGCAGGAAGGAAAGCACAAGCTCTGGAAAATATCTGTTAAAATTGAAATGTTCCAATAAGAAATTATTTCCTTCAGCTTTCAGTAGAATTTTTAAAGAATTACAAACAGCATGAGAATGATAATTTTGAAGTCACTCAAGTATTCAGTGGAAGATCTAGGACTGAAATTCTACAGCCCCTGCCACCTGTAAGTATGATCTGTTATCACAAAATCCTCCTAAAATCACCACTTGCTGCTTCATCCTGCCTCCGATATTTCTTAATTTTTCCATGAGGACACACAAAATTGGAGAGCTGGGTGTAAGAAATAGCAAAATATGGGGAACACTTTGTTTCATTTCACAGGGTTGTGGTTCAGCTAGATCAGTCCCTGCACTGACCATTCCTGCTGTTCTGCCAATACAGCTGAATGATTGACAGTGAGAATGAGCATCAGGGAGCTGCAACATCAATCTGATCCTGCCAGAACATTTTACATCAAGCGATAGTCTTTTCATTAAATTAATTAACCTTGATTTAATTAACAAGTGAATTAAATAACTCCTCTTTCAGAGACGGAAGCCCATGTCATTAGTAAGATCCCAGACTCATGACGAGCTCAGATCCTAATGTGTTACATCTGCTTTTGAGCAGACAATGTAGGCAAACACTGGAAATATTTAACAAGGCCAGAATCTGTTGATGTCATGAGGGCTTAGAAACAGTTCACATCTCTGCATCAGAAGCCTTCAGAATGCCTGATCTGAAAAAAATAACTCACATGCTACATCTTCTTGCTGTAGCTACACTGCTTTTCAGGGCTGGAACTAAGTGGTTACTGTTAGCTGAGGAGAGATCTCCACATGTTCATCTTGTGCAGGGTGAACATGCCATTGCACTCCTAAATAGCCTCAAGTTTGTTATCTATAGCTAGTCAAGAGGTGGAAATATGTTTTTAAATATGAGCTAATTATTAATATACTCTTTTCTGAGAACAGAAATATTACAGTTACTTAGTGTTACACTTAGCAGACTGCCGCAGGTGAGAAGTGTATATCCATGTATCAAGTCTGTAGATTCTCTTTAATGTCTTTTATGTTTATCTTTTGCATTAAGATTGCCTTTCACTTCTAAGTAATGCTTTTCTTGAGGAACATTATAATACATCATCAAGTACCTTTTATACTTGTGCAAGTACTCATATCCTCAGTCTTAACTCTTTGTTAATAGGACTGTCAGCTGTGGTTGTGGAGGATGGAGTTTTTAGACCAGAAATAAAATGCATCAAAACAATCTCATGTTTTAAAACTACAAGAGTACTGTAACTAAGCTAATCACTTCTCCAGTATTCTGCATTCAGTCCTATACAAAATCAATAGTGAGAAATATCACTACACAAAAGGATACAATGTTGATAGATTATGTGTTGATTTACAAGAATGTCAACATATTGGGAAGCATTACAAACCATTTAATCTATCATCAGAGCAGAAAACATTTAGGAGTGAAAAAAAAGACCAATAGTGCTTTATACGCGATTTGGCTTTAGGGACCAGATGTATTATAGCTTCCATATGTCTCAGCCTACTAAATGCATTTTTAATGGCAAGTTCTTGCAGAGCAAAATCTGCACAGTAGCTTGAGTAGTCTGTCAAAAGGCAAGAATCATTTCATCCAGATTTGCCCTGAACTTTATTTCAATGATGCTTCTGCATGTTCTGGGAGCCCCACAGGGGTCACAGAAGGGACTGAAGCTTCAGAATGCTTTATTTCCTAACACAATCCATAATAAGCCTTTTTGGATATTCTACCAATGCCAGGGGCATTGTTCTCATGACTCAGTCTCTCAAGCTGTACTGACTAAATACATTGAAACTTTCCATAGATACTCACAGATCATTAGTACTGGAGCACTACCAGACCAATAACTCATTTATGTTTCAGAACAAAACCATTACAAGCAATTGTCACTCAAGCAACAATGCTCTGGGTGCTGCCATTCCTCGGGCCTTTCAAATTTACAGCAATTTTTGTTGTTCAGTACTAACTCTAAAGCCCTCAAAGATCCCAAGGGACTCTAAGCCAGGAGAGTGCTAACTCTCATTGTGCAAGCAGAAACTCAAAATAAACAAGGCACAGAATATGCATACCTGAAAATTACTTTTTTAAATACGAAAAATGAAGGGCTAAGCAAGTGCAACCCAACTTGCCATTGGGCACTCATTAGTGGATCTCTTTTCTGGGTTTCCCCACATTTATTGTTCATTAAGTCACCAGAATAAACACCAATATTTTTTTTTAGGATAATAAGCATTCTTTTAATAAATACTAAACTCCTTCAGTGATTTAAAGGCCAAACTTCTATTTCTATAAAATTATCTGCATGCATAAAATTTCAACTCTAATTGAAATCTGGTAGGACTTAGAATTAGGAGACATTGACACTTTGAATACCTGAATGGGTTATCAGCAACAAGCTGAGCAACTATAAGCTTCTACATGCACTCAACTAAGCTTCCAGTGCAAAGGCAATACATTTGGACAAATTACCTTAGAGTTGCTCCACGCTAACAGCACATGCACTAGCTGTCCATCACAGTGATTGTAAGCAACTGTAACTTGATTGCATATTTGATATCACTCAGTAATATTTCTACATGTCTAAAAACACGGGTTCAAAATATAAGCTATTGCTAAGTCAGGTAGCAGCATTTTCAAATATGGAAAAAAAATGTTTAGACCGAAGTTTTAATGAACTACTTTTGCTACCAGAAAAAAAAAAAAGTAAGGATGTATGAAGGGGTAATTCTGTTGTAACATGTCAAAACAGACAGACTTAAATTCACATACTTGTAACCTCTAAAGTAGTCAACTGCATAAACAAAGTGCTAAACTTTCAACACAACCTAGAGACTCCCAAAGTGACAGCCTGTAAATATAGTTCCAGGGAGGGAACAGATTCTCACTTGAATGGTCATGGCTTATCAAACAGATCAAATTCTATTGCAAGCCAAAGGAAAAAAAACCCTACTTTTGGCGTGCCAGTAGATGGGGTTCTCCCTATCTCCCATCTGCAATAAATATCCATCTAAAGTACCTCAAAACCCATTCAGCCTCTAATCATTACTTTCCTACTCTTTCAATCCTGTAGAGAGCAATCATTGTATCACTGTCAAAGACAGTAAGTTACCAAACAAATACTCTCTCAAAAAAAAAATCCATATACATATTTTACACCGAGAAAAAACAAGCTTTTCAAACACAAGAAAAGAAAAAAATAGTTCCACATACAATGTTTAAGTCAGCTGCTAGATTTACAAGACACCTCACACAGACTTACACTGCTAATCAGAGGATTTCTTGCAAGTGATTTAACATTATTAAGATGCCTCTTGATTCTGTAATTTGCTCTACACTGGAGAAGATTTCACCTTTTGGGACATTCCAAGTTATGTGTTCATGCAAGGATATGCTTGCATAGATTGGACTGAGTGATGGGGCTGTCAGTTAGCCAACAATATTAAAGTAATAAAGAAAAAATAAATTATACTTTAGTATAGTTACCAGTTAGTTATCCTGAAATCTAAATTTGACATCCAATCACTCTTAATCTAAATAGGATAAGGGACAAGGAAAGAGAAATAATTTTTGAGGTTTGGTTGTTGGGATTTTTTTTGCTTGTTTGCTGCAACTTAGTTACAATCCTCAATTTGTATTGGCTTTAAAAAATAAAAAGTTGCTATATAAATTTTACACTGGTGAAAAAAACTGGAAAAACTCCCAGTACATCTGCTTCAGAGCTAATTGGTGAAGGTCATTTCTAAACTGAATGCTGCAAGTGGAAAATTTCATGTTAAAAGTCTCATTACTCTTCATTTCTCCTTACATTAACCCTGAATTTCTTTTTCCTCTGATGAGTATATTTATTGGAAATTAGAAAAAGTAAAATTTTGATTGAACATAGACTTTGCACCTGGCACACTCTCATAAAGCATCACATCTGTCAGACACAGGTTACTTATTAAAGTGTTACATCAAACGTCTTATCCTGGTAACTAATTATTGCCTTTCTTCCCTCCTTTTCAGCCCTAGTATATAAGTTGATTTATGATTAAAACCTTCACGCACATCAGATCTTAAACATTTAAATACCTCAAAGACCACTCTTCAGAATGCCTTTTGTTACTTAACAGGACTACTATAAAGAGAGAAATAATTTTGCAATACTTTGGGCTTCCTACAAGCACTAAAACCAATCAGAGTTGCTCTAGCATAATTACAAAGCAAATACTCGGCAACAGTCTCTTTAGTATTGGATGTAAGAGATGACTTCCACTAAAATAGCAGGATAGTCACACTACCTCAGCTGATAGCAGCCAAGGCCATATTCCAGTATATGGCATATGTATTATAGTTAATTTTGCTGTCTCTAAAACCAAGTATAGGGGTCTTCACCATCTGCAGAAAAACTCCTTATGAAATGAGATACAGCTTCTAGGTTAGCAATCAGCAAAACTTCTTTAGAGTCAGGGAAGACTTCTGTGTAGTCACAAAACTGACCAACCCTTGGAAATTCGACATCACATATTTCAACTTATATCAAACCAGCATAAGTCAACTTAGAAATTAATAAGACAGAAGGCAAAACACAAGAGAAATACAAAAACAATCAGAAGGTTTTTACAATTCTGCAGGTTTATGTAACATGTTCTGAAAACAGTCTCACACTGCTGAAATCAGTGGTGCCAGGCTCCCTGAGCATGTAGAAGCAAGCACAGAAGTACTCAAAGCTGAAAGGACTACATGAGCTTGTGGTTGAAAGAGACAGGACTTCCAAATTCCCTGTTCTGCAACTCATACAAAGAAAAGCTTTGGGGAATTTGGCGTTTCTCCACCTTGGCAGAAAAGGCACAATCAAAATGTGATAAGTCATAAACTCACCAGATCTTGGTATTTTTGAAGTTGTATTAGCATTGTACTGCAATAGCATTCTTGCAATCTTTTCAGAAAAACTTTAACTTCAGACTTTCGGAAGTCAGAGAAACACCATTTCACAGCTTATATTTTGTTCTCTTTCTGTATTTTTCAGAAGGTTAAAAAAAATATTCTGTTCCCCTTTGTAAGACCACATAAAGTAATATCTTTAAAACCATGCTAAAACATACCTTTATTTCAAAGTAGCTGGTAAACTGTATCATCATCTTAAAAATGCACAGCAAATATCTTATATCCTACCCAAACTATGTTATTTTTTTCATATTTATAAAAAGATTTTGGTAAATAACTGTTGTTACTATGTCAAAATAAAAGAAAAAAAATCCATCTAACTTCTATTTCAGAAATAGAAAGAAAGGATTGAAATGACCTATGCACTATTAGTTACCAATGGTACATGATGTTCAGACACAAGGTCAATTATAAAAGCTAGTTAGATCATGTCATTTAGTGGCCATTTGATGAAGTGGGAATAATGTTTGTATTTAATCAATCAAACTCAGGACTACTCATTAGGAAAATATACACCTCATAGAATATGCATCCTCTTAGACTGCCAATAGTCAAGGTGTAATAGGCAACGGGACACTGAGTTTTACCTCATTGTGACATTTTCTTCCAAAGTATTGCCTAAGATTGTTAGGCACAACAAAATTGGATGTTCTCCATCCTAATGAAATGTTTATAATGTAAATACAAATGTAGGTAAATATGAAGTCCTCTACTCCGTCCCAAAAGGCCTACAACAAGATCCACCACCTACCCTGGGTGGTAGGAGAATGCCTTCCCTTTCCCATTACACTCGTGTTTTCTGTCTAGAAGGTAGAACACCAGTAAATATCTTGGAATGTGTCTTTGTAGGTCATGGTCAAATGATGAATTTTCATACTCAGCTGATTGTCTGATGTAGTGGAAAAAACCCTATTTTTTTTTTCTTTATTCTGACATTAAAAGATTCAAACAAAACTCAAACACAAAATGAGTTATGCATAAAAGACTGTCTTTGTTTCTTTCCAATGGTCTTCTAATAACAAAAACGCATTGGAGGTAAAAAGGTAACTGGTAGGAGACTGAAGGACAGCAAATAAGCTAACTATTCACAACACAGATAGATAACTCGGTAAGTAACAACAAAGTACTAGGAATCATCAAATTAAGATATATCTATTGGAAGTGAAGCAGAATACCTTTGTAAAGGTAAATGTCATTCCTATCCTGCATGGTTCCTGAAAATTTAATCAAACACTAGAGAAAGGAGAATGGATTGATATTAATTTGAGTTTCCAAATCAGCCTTTGACAAAGTTCCCTGCAGAAGACTTAAGGAAACCAAATCACTATATGTAAAAAATAAAATCACATCACAGAACAGAAAATAACCAAGAAACTGAAACCCATAAGCTGTTAATTTTCTTCTCTACTCTTTTTTCCTTTGTTTTAAACTATCATCTAAATATACCACTTGAAATAAAACATACAAAACAAAAATACTGACAGTGACATATGCATGAAAATACCTTTAAAGCATTTTGCTTAAAGAGCTTTACAGAAATAAAGACTTCAAGATACTTTGATACCAAAAAGCGAGCAAAACATTTTTAGTTATACGAAGGCTTTCGCATTCAATAAGCTACGATTATCAGAAAGCAGACAAAACAACCATATTTTATAACGTATAAAGAGCAACACCACAACAACAAAAGAAAAATTTTGTATCCCTAGCTGTCAAAGGCATTCACTACAAAATGGCAGCTTTACATGTCTGATCAGCTCAGGACACCATCTATATGAGGCATTTGGTAAATTTTCAAGCAGATGATTCCTTCACTCTCTATCTTGTGATGCCCTCACAGGTGCGGGTACTTTCCCTACAATATCTACACAGTCAGGGGATTGTTCTCTTTTACTTTCTTTCTTAAAATCCTCATGCCCAGTAGAACTCTGCAGCCCAATGAAAGAACCCAAGATACCAGTACCTGTGTGCAAACACCACAAATCCTTGCACTAGAGGATCGTACGTTCGTTCAGAATCGTACACACTCGATGCAGATTAAATACCAGCACACAACCTCCTTTTTCTCACATTAGCAAGATCACATAATATCCAGTTTCTTCTGGCTGTAGATTAGCTCTGGTAGGAAAGATGAAACCTGATCTGGCACAAGACTTGACAGTGTAAGGCTAACCTACGGAAGTTTTTTTTTAAACCATGTTTGAAACAGATGGTTTCATCATGAGTGACTATGGCCCTCAGTGGTATAACCTTATTACCTCCCTACCTTATCCTACTTTACAAAATGTCTGCCTCCTGTAGATTAACATTTAAAGGGGAAGGTCTTTCTTTTCTTCTGACATTGTAAGAGGCTACCCAAAAAGAATCTTAGTCAAAATGTTGGGATACTTAATATTAAAGCAATAAAAGAATCCAAAGACAATGCAATATATAAAAACATAGAGAAAATTGGTTTAGCTTGAAAAAGAAAACCATGTATAATCTGAAAAATATGTTGTACTTCTTAAAGCGATGCAAGGTAATGTATTAAACACTTTAATCACAATAATCATCTTCGTATCGTGTATCAGAGATCTGAAAATTGATCACCAAAACCAACCAGGAAATTATTCCGTGAGCCTAAGCACACAGCCTCCAGGAAAAAACTTATTGACCTTCATTTCCTCTATAAAAGCCTTGGTTAAATGTCAAGAAGACAATCTGCTTTGCTTATCTTCCACTGCCATAATGTACAGTAAGTTTTAACTGCAACAAAACCACTGCTGATAATCAAGCTGATGTCATTTTTCCTCACTGCCCTTAGAAGAGGAGTAGTTCTCTCTTCAAAAGAGATACATTTTCCTAATTAACTTAAAGTATATGGAATTGGAGCATTAATATTTAGTCTAGTATACATATTTTTAACTTTGTAAAATAACTTGTTTTTTCTCCCTCCTCTACCCACAAGATAAGAGAGAAAATTTTAAAACAAATGTGGTAATATACTGGAGTTTAGGGGCAAGTAGAAACCACGCAGCAAAATCTCTTGATATTTAGTTCACTCGGTTAGTGAAAGCAGAAGAGGCACTGAAAAGCTGTAGAAGACATTTAAGAAAAAAAGCTAGTTGATTTGAGAATAGGACTTTACAATAGCTGCAGAAAAGAACATTTCGATCATTGCTGCATGCTGATAGGCTCTTAAATAAACTTCAAAGATATTAAAGGAAAAAAGAAGATAGAATTAATGAAAAGTGGGTTTGAAAACAAGAGTCAAAAAAATACTGCACAGTTTCATTATGATTATGACACAGAATTAAGCTGTATTGTTATGATGATATCCACACCACAGTACATATTCTTCATGGGTCCTCATTTCTGCTTCTTCTGAGAACTGAAAAATAAGTGATAGGAAATGCAAAAAGTATGAAAAGTCTCAAGAAAAACAAACATCAATTACTCTCACATTTGAGGACAATTAAAAAAAATACAAACTTAGGATTTTTCAGGTTACACATGGAGAAGCAACATGATATGAATAAGGGAATAAAAAGAAGAATATCTCATGTCATTAGGCTGTATAGACCTTGACAGGGGACACAGCCCCCATAACACTGCAACAGAAAGGAATAGATAGCATAATTGTTTTGGGTTTTTTTCCCATTATGGAAGTTTAATACCTTCCTCTGTTGGTAAACTTTAAACACAGAGAATGAAGACTATTGGTCTAATTCACTCAAGCAATACTTTCAGACATTAATCACGTAATACACTACATTACCTTACAATGGCAACGTAGCTATTTTAGGGTGCTGAAGGAAGGGAGAGTGAAAGGATTAGTGAATTGGTGACAGAAAAGAATTTGGTCACAAATTATATAGCTAATAGATAGTATTGTAACCATGCTGTGAATAGTCAAGAAAAGACACAGCTCTATGTGCAAGCCTGTATATATCCACAAAACAACCAAGTTTTCACAATGCAACATTTCTTTGATATCAAACAAAAAGTGAAGAAAAACTAGACTCACAAAAGCTGACATAAACTCCAGCAAATTGTGAAAGAAGAATTAAAACAACTGCCCAGTAAACAAGTCATGTTTCTAGTGACGCACCTCATCCAAAATAGAAGAGCATGTCAGGTTTTGTTCTGCAGCAGGCTCCTCTATCTTATCGAAGTGCAAAAAAACCTGATTTAGAATAAAGCCTCATATGGCTCAGACTGAATTCAAATATGTCCTCTTATTCAAGAGGCTCTGTGAATTTAAGAGACTGCCAGCAGTTAGTCTGAACATTGGGAAAACTTCTGTGCATTCCACCTCATCTATTTCAATCTGGAGAGGAGACACGAGACTTAGTGACACAGATTCTCAGACCCTTATCTGATTTAAGATGATATATGTGGTGTTATTTTCAAAATTCTAGATTCCTACACACCTCTTTATTAAAACTAGATTTTTTTTTTAAAATCAATGTGATAAGATTTGGTTGTTTACTCAGAAGGTATGCTCTCTGTGAACAAATTAACTGGAGTGCAAGAAAATTGCTTTCCTGTTGACTTACGTAGGGAACTCTTCAAAATTTTATTGAACATATAACATTCTGTGTTTATATAAATACTGCCATTAAATTACTTTAAAATTTATTTTATAGAATAGCTTGCACCATTGCGCTTATATAAACTATGAGTGAATTAGTTTTGCCCTCAGCATCCACCCTTCAAACTGTTCCAGACAATTGGAAAAGGAAACATGGCAGAGAGAAGAAACATTACAAAAGAGCCATTTTCATATGAATAAATCCTACATCTCCCACTTAAAAATAATGTCTCTAAAAACAAGTTCTTCAAAGTATGCCTGCAAATAGGAACACAACTTCCACAGTAAACTGGTAACATGTCTGTTGTTAAAGCAGTCAAATGCATTTACAGAGTTTAGGAAAATGCTTAAACAAGAGGGATTAATTACTACTAAAGTGACTCCCAAGACTTCAAATTTTATCAAATGCAATTTCTTCCATCAGATAGTTCTTGACAGCTGACAAAATGTTACGCTTTAAAAATATCACCAAGCCTAGAACTACCTCCAGAGAATTTTGATTTTTTTACTAACATCCCTATTAAGATGGCACTAACAGCTCCATACTGTCATTTTCTTATTTTAAACAAATTATTAGTGAATAAAGGCATAGGATATAATACAATAATGAAAGAAAACTTGAATTAGAGCTTCAGAGTTAACAAAATGATTTGGCAAACATTGAAATGTGATTTATCAGATTATCACAACTCTTGCACAGTCCCTACAGTTTGTTCCTGCTGAGTAATGACGACTGTCTGAAAGGTAACAGGAGTACAATAGCTTGATAATATTACAGCATGATTGTTCTGACAATGCTCCTGTGATTGTACTTGCTTAGCTATTCAGTCATTCAGGTAGGGTGCTTAAGTAGACTGCTGACATGTGAAAACACTGCTTCTTTGAACGTTTTAAGTGAAGCGTTCATCCTGCAAATGTCATAGTTATTTTGATCACAGTGTTCGTAAAAAAGGCAAAGAGCTAATGGAAGCTCCAAGAGAACACCATGCAGTCCAAACCAAACAAAAATAAAATCTCTGAAAAATTATCAGCCTTCTCCTGTACTATATTACAGAGTTGAAGCACAATACCATATCCTGTGCCTTACCTATAGCATTATGCTACAATAAAATAATTCTCAGACTTTCCTCCAGTTTTACTCAGCATTTCATATACTTCTCCTAAAATACAGAGCACTACCTCCTCATAGAATTTTTCAGCAAGAGTCTGTCTTTAAAGGAGAAATCAATTTTAAAGCACTTTCCTCAAGGGAGAAATTTAGGAGGAAAACTTTCCATTGAAAGATTTACAAACTCTAACATCTAACATGTTAAAGGTTCATTCTGTATAATAGCTTTTTTCATTGATGCATATTTTATTTTTGAGGGTTTACAGGGCAGTTTCTCCTAGCTTAAATCCTGCTGAAGACAAACTTATTTGTATCCTCTCATCTTCACAAAATCCCTTTGGCCTAAGATGCTGGACAACTAACAGTCAGACCTGGTATACCGAAGACGACTCTACAACAGAAAGGGAATCTTTGTAATACTGGAAAAGACATGGCTCTGTCATTCAAAAGACAGGAATTAAGGATCATCGCTGTACTTGCTCACTCCACCACAAAAAATATTTGAAAATTATGTTTTCCTGTTATGAAGAGAATTTATAATGACAATTATGAATGCCTACCTAATAGTAAAATCAGAAGAATGAACTGAGAGATAATTTTTAGTAAGCCATTCACAGGGATTAGGCAAACATTCAAAATTGTTCAGCGGAAAATTAAGTTACTGCTGCAGTCATTCGCAATAGAGTTGTCCTACTATCCCATACGTTAGAACTCTAAGTAGGACCCAGTGTCCCCCTCAGAGGTACTATGTGGCCCTCACATTTCCCCCACACCCTACTAGCCTGGTAGGCACAGGCTGGGTCAGAGTCCCAGCCCCAGAGGAGGGCGAAGTCCCCAGATGCTGCCTTCCCCCAGGCTGTTCCACAACCACCAGCGCAGCCCTCAACTTACTTGTTTGGAGTCAGCAAAAGCACCCACAGGAAGAGTTGAAAACAAAAATCATCAGCTAGCTCACATTTAATCCAGCAAGCTTTCAGTGATGGAGACCTCATCAATGAGTATCAGTTGAAAAAAAATGTTGTAACATTAATTTGATGAAGTGGGCAAAATACAGACCTATTTGCGTGCTTTGGCTGAAAATTTTCCAAAGAATCCTTGGATGAGGGTATTTGTCAAGCAGCACCAATGCCTGTATGCACATTTCTACCACCCTGCAGATGCCCCCTGAGATATTGCCATGATCAGAATCTTATATCTCTTTTAGGGACTGGATTTCTATAACTTGCTATAAATGCCCATTGGTTTACTGAAGTTGCATTAGGAAGATAATGCTGTGCTCAACAAAATCTGATTCAACCTCCAATTTCTTTGAAGTACAACAGAAAACATTCATTTTAAAACAACGTTTGGAGTCTGGTTTCCCTTAAGGTATTACTCTAATTGCACAAGATCCACAACCAAACAACCCAAGTGATTACCATCTCTCTGATTTAAGTAGACTGGAAGCAGTGAGTGGAAGCTTTCCACCAGAAATTAGCCTTTCTTTTTTAGTTAAAACACTCTGCCAGAACAAAATTCATGTTTTGTCAGTCCAAAATCCACTGCAGACCTGAACAAAAAAAAAACCTCAGTACACTTAAGCCAGAAATTCAAAAGGAATGAAACTACCAATTATGAATTCTGGTTCTGAAATAGGAAAAGAGCGTTTACCTCAGGAAAAGAAGGGCAGCAGAGACTAGAATTCAGATTAAGTCATGACTAGATGCATATGAAAGTAGGAAGGTGAGAAGTTTTAGGATTAATAAAAGTAGACCATGTAGAAAAAAGTAGCATAGATCCTAAAAACTCCATTAGTATACCAAAGGCAGGAAGCCAAGCAGTGCAGCAACAGACTGATAATTAAAAACTGCAAAAGAGAACATTAGGATAGCAAGATAATAATGCTGGATAGGTGAAAGATGTTAAAAAACAGCAAGTGAACAACAAAAGATAGAGAAAAACAAGACAAGTTAAAAAGACAATATCTGCAATATGTGACAAAAACTTGTCTCTAACTGATTTAGCATTTCTTACTTTCTTCTTTTCTAGTTTTATACCTTCACAAGCTCACAGTATCACATACATACAGCCATTTGCTCCAGTAAAGAAGATACTGATCACACCTTGTACAAAAATCATTACAGATGAATTTTGCTTTTTACCCTAAACAAACAGTGCTGTTGATCACATACCTAAATCTCTTTACTGACAAAATGTACCTATGCATGCAGTTTGACCATTCAGCAAAGCCAGTCAAATGACTGCATGCAGCCATGGCTAACTATGAATCCAGCACTGTGATTTATCTATTCATAGCACAGCAAATTAAAAAATATTAAAAAAAAAATAAATCAAGAAACCTGACACTAATATCACCACTACCATCCCTCACAATTTTAGCTCCCTCAAACAGCTAACTGCATCAGACGAGTAAAAAGCCTCATCTAGAATATGAGACCAGACAACAGCATAGGAACAGGACTAGTACCCTTGCCTCAGTGCAGGTAATTAAGTTGGATTAATGTAGCTGAGTCACAAAAGCACATTTGAAAATCCTGAGTATTTTCCTTGCCAGCTAAAGATCTATCAAGGAAATAGTAATAAATAGGAATACAATTAGAAGCAGAGTATCTTTCTGTAAGACTTTTGTGAAAATGCACTCCACTGGCACACTCTGGAACGTTATCCATTTGTATGTAAATAATTTGAAAGCCACTGTACTAAGCACTAGGTGTATTCCTGATGAGTTTGTCACTAATGATGTTAAACTAGGCTGTCCACCTCTCATCTCTGGTCTTACTTTCAGCACTACTTGCCTTCCCACACTAAACCCAACCATCACCGGCTACATCCTGGAGCAAGGCCAAGGTCACTAACACTCACCTGGAGCTCTGGGCAGCTGGCAGGTCTGGATACATTGGACCTTCAACAGAGCTGAATCAGTACCTCAATTTTTTTAACAGTCTTCCAAGGACTCAGTATCAGTATCCAGTAGGTCACACTTGAAATCTCGCCAACCTTGCAGCCTCTGCAGGAAGAGGATGAAGTAATTATATTTAAAGTCACCAACAGACTTCTTGGTTACTTTCTCCCCTGTCCAGGGGCAGATGATAACAAAATCTCTTCCAAGCTCAAAAGCAAGTTTATCCCCAGGTTGCTGTAACATTATCACATACAGAGTCATTTAGGGATTGACAGACTCTTTCAACAAGCAGTTGTTGTTTGCTTCCTTTATAGCTGTGAGCTTTGGGCTGTAAGTATTCACTGAGAACTCGGATAATGCCACGAGTGCTGTCTGCAGTGGAGTATGGGTATCCACCCAGGTGACAAACAGAATGTGACAAAAATTCATATTCTCTCACTCAGTAGCCCATCTAATACCAAAACTCCGATGCATTTCCTATTTGCATCAGGCTGGGCAGGCATTAAAAATGAAAGAATGCAGAGTTCTAGAGAGGATTTTGACAGGCAGTGTAGTTCTGGCAAATGAACATCTGAAGAAGAGTACAAACATACTGATACTACCCCAAAATAGCTCAAAGTCTGTCTTCAGAAGTATCAATAACAAAGAGGAAAAGCCTCAAGAACATGAAAGCTTCTGACAAAACCATCAGTGCTGTGCAGCATTTGACAAGAAGGACAAGAGCCAAATTGAAGCTCAGGGGAAAGAAAATGAAATCCACTCCCAACCGCCAGACACCCAGAGCTCACCCCTTACCCTGCAACCAAGCCTGCTCCTCATCCTCTGGCCTTGCTCATCCACAAGTAAAGAAAACAAGTAGATACATAACACAGACAAAACTGTCATCATCACTAGAGCTGGATATAAAACCTTCATAAAAGATTCAGCATTCACTAACTTACTAGATGGGAAAACAAAAACCTAGTATCTTTTAAAGACAAAGCACATTTTCTTCTCGAACTTGAGACTGAAAGACATGTAGAAAGGAATACTACAGCAGAATTAGCACACTTCTTTGAAAACCAACCCTGCTCTGAAAATGCATTCATTTCAGAAATGAAGGAAAATATTATTTCATCTTCCGAGTCATTGTAAAGAGAGAGAACTCACTAATTGAAACCTTACTTGTGATACAAGTGTTAAACAAAAATACCTTTCCCCCCACTGTTACTAAGCAAATATTACCAATCCTGTCTTTGTAGGTCATTCTTTTCTCTTCTGTACTCTATCAGAAAAGTCGAAAGAAATTGGAGTGGAAAACAAAAATAGGAAGAACAAAACCAAAATGGTAATTTTCTGCTACTATCATAATACAATAAAGAATAGTTAGAAGAAAATCTTTGCTGTTAAAGACTACAAGGAAATGAAAAATTGCAACCAATTGTATAATGATATCAACTAATCTTTTAAGATTCATAAATTAATTCAATACTGTCTGTATGAATGTATTCTGTTGCTGCTTCTTAATAACTACTATAATGAACATAATAAATTTAAGTAAGTTACAGTTACAAAGCATCCGCTGCCCTATCTTCATTTTACATTTTCAGGTTTCTAGAAAATTCAATTTATTTCTTAAGATTTCTAAATAAAGCACTTATTTCCTTTAAAAGTTACGCAAAAAGCAGAGACAGGGCAGAGGGGCAGGATGGGTCCTTTCATGTTCTTCTCTTTTTTTTGGTCCCCTCACTTTTTCTTTTTTTTTTTTTTTTAAGAAATGAGGCCTACTGGAGGTAAAGTTCTGATTTGCTGTGTATGAAAATGGAATATATTGAAAAGCAGACTGAAAATCATTCCTGTGCTGTAAGATGTCAGTTATTTCCAGATTATAATATTTTAGCCTTAATGTTTCATTAAGGTAGGTTTTTTGCCTGCTTGCATTTCTAAATTTAGCTGTTATTTGGGTTTATCATTAACATGAAGCATAGGTTATGCTTCTGTAGCCTAAATAACATACAGAAGAGCTTCTGTATGACTTGCTAGTTGTAAGAAGCTTCTGGAATCAAACATTCTCTTGTTTATGGGGAAGAGAAGAGGTCGCTTTTGTTTGTCATCATTTGTATGACAGATCTACACTCTCAAATAATTTCAATTTGTCTGTGCCTCTAATGTAAATCCGCAATATTATAGTTTACAACGTTATCACGTTCATTATCATACTACAAGACATAAAGTAGCCATTTCTATGTAGGAATCTAACAGAAATATAGCCCTTCTCAAAGTAAAGCCTTTGATTTATCAATGCTCAGCAATGTTGAAATACAAAGGGGCACATAGAACTTACATAAACATTAAGAACATCATCTCTATTAAAAAATACTAATAATCTTGAACAAAAACTAAAATTTAAGCCAACTCTCTTGCCACGATCCTGAGTAACTGAGAAGAAAGTACCACATTAAAAACTTGCCACAAACTTTGGAACACGTATTACCATCCTTCATTGATGGAAGATAAGGAAATGATGCGTAGATGTCAGACACAAGGAGGAACATTTACTGAAGCGAGAATAAACATCCAGAATTACCATGCTCAGCTACGAATAGATACATTGCAGAGCTGCACTCAATTCCCATCTGTGTAATTGCAACAAACAAATATCTCATGTAACAGGGTTGTTGCTAGGATTCCTAGAGATCTCCCTCTCAATCAGTTCCTCACTAATTGAAGCCAATGATTGACTTATGACGCTTTCAGAGAGAACTTACTTGTCCTGTTAGAACGGAGGTGTTTCCAGCTCACAGACATATTTAGGCAGATTCCTTATTTCTTTTGTTTCTGCTGGACCCATGCTATGACTCTGGTGGATAAATGCCTCTTGTTTGTGTTGTTGCAGCTGATTGAAAGACAATAATGGAGGGCAGTAAAGAAGTTTTACAGCATTTAGTCTAGGCAGATTATAATTGCCTGGCACTGGCAGTAGCAACATTACAAACATTGGCAAGGCAAAGCAAGACATGATTCAGTCACTCAAGGCTCTTTGTTTTCAAAAACTTGCAAGCCTGGTGCAAGATGGCTAGCATGCTGGAATCAGATCGGTGTTCAAGGAACAGCAGTAGTATTGCGTAAGGAAGATATCCATTCATGGAACTGTGTGAGAAACTTGCCCTGGCCCATGTTACCAGAGACATATAACAGTTTCAGGGCTAGCCTGCTTGCTGTTAATAAATAAGTAAGGAGAACTGTAGATTATTCTACAGTTATCCCAAAGATACTGCTTATGCAAATGAAATTATATTCACTGCCAAATGGCCCTCTGCACCACTCTGAAGCCATTAATCACATATGAATGCCTATTGTCTGCCAAAGACAAGAAGTAATGACTCCCAAAAGTTACTCATGTGTTGGTAGATCAGAAAGGAAGAGATGCAAACATCAGCATAAGCCACACAAAGTTAGCAGCACCGGCTTACAGCGGAAATCTAGTATTTACCTGCTTTGATATTTTTGATGGATAACACAATAATTAAGCAGCGTGTTTGCCCAAACATTACAATATACACTGCCTGACATATAAACACATACTCCAACATCCAGACAATTTCCCCTTTCCCCCCCTTTTCTGTATTAAAAACACAGCATCTGCCATTCTGCACAGCAGAGGTCTGTGAAAGGCACTGCACACTAAATCCCTGATTATTATTCTTGCAATAATTCCAAAAGGAAAAAAAATATGATTTCATTCAGATTACAGATCGTCTAACATTTTAAAACTTAAGCAAGGTATAATCTCTATGCTCTCACCCTCCATGATATTAAACAAAATTTGCTGTCTTAGATACAATTTTTTTCTACTTCAGTAATATCCAGAGACCTTCAGGTGCCATGTCAACAATCATTTCTCATATTTCTAGCAACAGAGTTAACTTTATTATTATTTGCCAGAAGGATTCTGTCATACATACTCAGAAAACTTCTATTTAGAAGACATAAGCCTGTGCAAAGGACTTAAAAGTGGTGATACTCAAATTAATTATTATTTAATTACAAATTACTCAATCTTTAACTAACATTTATATGGAAGATTTAAAAATGTAGGAAACAAGTTTATTAGTCTAGGTTTCCACCTTGCACTGTCTTAACAAGAGACTTTCCAAACTCTTCCATATTTTTCCTTTTCTTTTGGCGTTTCATTTCCACCCTATATTACCATTGTGTCCTTTTGAAGCTGAGTCTTTAGAAAATTTCTATTTTAGTATGCTTTTTATCCGTAATAAGTATCAGTCCACTATTTCCAACTATGACGTTTCCCCGTCTGATCTATCTGATTTTCTGACCTGTCATGCTAACGACAGTACAAGCACAAGTCCCTTTTTCTTCCATTAGCTAGATACTGCTAAACTCTGTTATTAATCTACCAATGAATACGCAGTAAATATATAACAGTTGTGTTATCAGTTTAAAATCCAAACTCTATCTGAAAACTACATCAGAAAGAGACAGTAAGGGCAATTTATAACTGAACAATTTCTCCTTTACACCATGACCTTTCTGTTACCTGGGAACTAATTAGCACAACATAATCACGTATTTCCTGTCTAGTAAACACACAAGGTTCATAGGAGAAAAAGAATTGCATCATGAATCATTAGCCAATACCTAATCATATTTTTTATGTATATGAAATGGGTTAGGTTGACTTCCAATTCACTACTCCTTGTTTGAAGCATTAAAATCACACAAGGTATATAAAAGCTTAAGGCAATTTAAATTACTCATCTAGGTCGCTAAGATCTGGGGTTTGCAGACAATTTTTAAAGTAAAGTATAACATTGGTAAATGATCATTTCAAAGAACCTTTTTCTCAGAAGGACATACAACAGGATAAAACACAGTTATAAAAATAAACTCATGGGTATTGTCTGGTTACTACATTAAAAATTCAACTCACAACATGAACTTAACACTTCAGCAAAAGTTACTTTACTTCAGGCAAGTCAACACCTGGTTATTCGTGTTGACATTTTGCATGTGTATTTATGAAAACATTATATTTGCAAACAACATTAATTCAGAGAGGCCATGAAATACAGGATCTTGACTCCAAAACTAGTTTATAACAGAAGATAATTAATTGTTTATCACTGAATGCGGAGACTCTGTGCCAAAAAGCACCACAAAAGTTGACAACAAAGCTTATAGCAAAGTAACCTGCGAATAAAAAACAGTAGTCCTCTTCACAGCTCCCTGCTAATCAAAGTGCTAACTTTAGAGCACATATGAAAGGAAGTGAGGACCTCCTGCTACCTCTCAGATACAATATTGGTAGCAAATGGGCAATTTCAATACATGTGGCAATTTATGAGTGTTACAACCCATACCCAAATGCCTTGAGGCATTGAAATGCCAGTCAGGGGAACAAGATCAGCATTAACATAAAATTATGAAAGAAACAGCAAAAGGCAGAAGGGGAAAATAAACAACTCTGAATAAATGTTTCAATGAAAATTACTTTGTAGAAGTGTTTTTAGAGGCATGATCTGAAATTTCATGTTCTCACAAGCACAACGCAATTCACTCTTTTATGAAATATTAAGCCAAGGCAGTAACCTTTCATTTCCCTATGACCTCTCCTGTGAGTTCACAAACATCTAGATCCATCTAGAATTAAGTGAGCTGTGTCAAAAGTAAATATTCTTGCTATGAAAGGAGATGCCTGTTGTAACAGAAACAAAAAAAAATTTGCAAGGAGGGTGGTTGGGCTCAGTTACTTCCATGTAAGAGTTCATGTATAATTCAGAACATCCTACTCTTGCCTTACTGAGGAAAATACCACAGGAAACAGAGATGACTTGTCCCCTCTGTTCATTATTTATCATACTGTAATGTCTGGGAACTGTTTACCTTTCTCTTTAAATGCACAACTTGAACTGATATAAATAAAACACAAAATTATCTACCTTATTTAAATACGCACTCTTGAATTTCACGAAACACAATCAAGTTCAAGATCTCTTTGTCTAGGAGTCTAGATTTTTTTTAATGTTGCCAACTAGCAGTTTTAAAAGTAGCATCTAATATTACCATAGGTAAGAGGAGGAACACTCTTCAGACTTTTCAGATTATCTAGGCTTTCCAGTTTGTTCACTTCATATAATTAGTAACTTGACTATAAATAAGTGGATTTTTTTTTCATGAAAAACACTAATCAAGTTCCAAAGCTGTTCCCTGGCTAAGAAAGTAATTTAGGGGAAAAAAAATTGCACAGAATAATGCAACAAATAATAAAAGGCACACAAAAAAAAAAACAGATGCAGCAATAACAGCTACTTTAAAGTTCTTATTTTTAAAAACTTTTTAGATTTCAAGTTCATGACACATTTCTTCTGCTCATGAGCCAAGAAAACTACAAGCTCTTGAAGAAATTTTTTTGTCTCTTAAATTACATACATTAATTTTATTCTATTTTCAAAGAAAAAAAAATAAAAGTACCGTTACGTAAATCCCTTTGCCTATGCTTAGAATTTTCTGGTTTACTGGTCTTTAATGATCAATTACATTCTGGTCTTTAATGATCAATTACATACTCTTCTAAAATCGTTCAGTCTAGGCCACATACCTCTCAAACATACTTTTTCTTCAAGGAACACGCGCATCTCAACTTGTGCTGTACAGCAGCCCAAAATACACTCATCACTTTCTGAGCAGCCAATACATTTTACTGGTTAGCAACAGTCCATCACATTTCCCTAGAACAGATATATCCTCATACATTACAGTTGATGTATGATTCGAAAAATAAATGTCTTTCTTCCGCACTTTCTAAAGCAAATGTCAGGTGGCTTTCACCGTAGTATGAAGCCTACTGTTTCAGTACACAAATCCAATTTGCCCATCTCTCCCAATATTCCTATGCCTTCTTAAACACTGAGCCTTTTGGATGAAGCCGTGCTAAACAGAGCTATAACAAACATGGGCACAAGCACACCCCATAAGAACAGTAATAATAGCCACCTGTTCACTCAAGCCTTGGTGTATTTGCAAGGGAGGCATGGTTTACGTTCAACATATACAGCTCTTGAACATTCCCCCAATTTCCACATGCATTTTTCATATGCAAGAGAAGTATCTAAAGTGTCTTGGCTCCCTGCCACACCCCTACTTTCTACAGTGCAATTTTTGAGGAATGAGTTCTTTTCCATTATTAGGACACAGAAAAAGCAAAAATTTGTGCTCTGAGGAATTTACCAAATGAGCAGTAAATATTTACCAGCTGCTAAGATCAGCTGGCTGTTTTGAATTTAATCTAAGTATAATTAAACAAAAAAAAAACAAACAAACAATCAAGATATCAGGATTACATTTAACAACACAGAATAAGACGATTCAAGCATTCTTCTGTTTTAAAGCTATATCAGATTTAATGGCCATCAGTGCAAATTCTTTCTTTCACTGCTAGACAAATTTTAGGTTTTGGTTAACTAATAACTAATACTACAATAGTTTCAAAAATCATTGTCAAATGTTTGTAAGAATACCACCTGAGAAACATTTCATTTTTAAGAAGCTCACTGTCATAACATAAAAATTATCTGGCAAAGCAAACTTGTCTCCAAAGAAATCATGGTTTTGTTTAAATGAATAGCAATTCTTCATCTAGCGAACATTTCCTAAATGAAAACTGTAGCTTCCTGGTTTGCTTTCTTAACTTGGACTTCTGCCCAAAGAGTTTTCTTTAGGAAAAATCATTGAAGTTTTTATTATTTTTTTAAAGCATTTGCAATTTCATTCTCAAATCTCATTTTAAGGTTTTCAGACTGCAAGTCATACATTAATGGAAAGAGCAGGTGGTTTTGAGTTTTTTACAAAGCACAACCTTTTTCAAATTCTGTCTGTCTTGGAGAAAAAAAAAAAAAGACAGAAAAAAAGAAGAAGAGAGGAAAAAAAAGCAGAGTGTACCAGACTTCCTCTGGACATGAACAGATAGTAAAATAAAATAAATGCACAACTCCAATTCTCCTCCACTTATAGTTAGCTTTATAAGAGATATGATCAATATTTTTACAGAAATCTAAGTCTGCTGAAATGATAAAGTTTAAAATACCTTTTAACAACTGTGGAAGATTTGAACTTAAGCAGCACATTTGTTAAGTGGAACACATACATACGTTACGCCTAGAATTACTAACGTTAAATACTACAGCACGGGACAAGAAACAGCAACTAAATTACATGGCAGCTAAGTTCCCAGTCTAATGCCCCATCACCTCTAGAATGTCAGAGCAGAGAACTATTAAAGCTTCTCCTCCACAAAGTTACAGGTTACTTTCTAACATGGAAAATTCTGAACCAACTTGATTTTGCAGCACCTAGAATGCACTGTTTCTAGAATGTTTCTTTAAGAGTTCTTTTGGTGATCCATTGCCTTAATTTACTTACAGATTTCCTGATTTAAACTATTAAGATAAAGTATACTTAAAATCTTCCTCCCAAAGATGTACGCACATCCACTTTCTCCTTCTAATTTCTGTTATTAATATTTATAAGTCAGCTAAGATTTAGATTAGACATTAGGAAAAAATTCTTCATGCTAAGGGTGGTGAGGCACTGGCACAGGTTGCCCAGGGAAGTTGTGGATTCCCACTCCCTGAAGTGTTCAAGGCCAGGTGGGATGAGCTCTTGAGCTGCCTGGTCTAGTGGGAGGTGTCCCTGCCCATGGCAGGGGGTTGGAACTGGATGGTCTTTAAGGTCCCTTCCAACCCAAACCATTCTATGATTCTATAAGATTTAATGAAGGCTAGAAAGGAAGAGAGCAAAGAAACATGCTCAAGTCAGTGCTTAGAACTATGCTCAGTGGCTTTATTTTGGTGTTTAATTTTTGTCACTTACCTGGGTATTAATTTTGTTAAGTCTTGAAGAAAAAGTATAATTTGATGATAGAGTGGACTAAACATCAATTGACATGATGAAGGTCCATTCTATTCAATTAAGAAAGTAAATCTAATATGTCTTTAACCACTCTGCTCAAAGGAAGCTCAAAGTTACAAGACTGATGGGTGTAACATAAGAGGGACGGTAAGCTGAAATAAAACTCAACATGAAGAACAGACTGCTCAAAATATGATGTAGATCAAACAGGATTGGTTCTGACAGACAAAGTAAGCAAATATTTCATTTCAATTTCTGAAGAGCGAACCTGAAAATAACAGAAACATGCAGCTGCATGTGCAGTAACTATTAGTAGTCTCCTTAGAATTAAGAAGTTGCGTATTCAAAACACAAGGTTTGTATCAAACTATATAACGTTTGATATTTTTCTTGATCATATGGGCTTCTAAGCTCATCTAAGAAGACAAAAGATGCACAGGCAGCTCATCGTTGCACATAAAACCTTTCATTAGTGATCTCTAACAGAGGATGGGGAGTGGAAGTCACTCCTACATTACCTGTTTGAAGCCCGACAATAAGAGACAGAGGAAACTAAAAGTTAAAAAAAAGAATTAGGCTGAGAGAGAAAAAACACTATACACCTTGCTGTGTATTTTCAGAGGTGGTTAGGGAAGACTGGGGACTATTGGCCTATACTGAATACAGAAAACTACATGAATTTATATCTTAACAAGCACTCCAGTAGCTGCAAGTAGGCTAATTAGCTCTTCAGTGCCAGCAATTCAGGATACAATTCAGCTTTTAATTGCACTGTTATCTACATCCTTGGAGACACTCAAAAGGTATCTATACATGGGGTCCTGGGCAGCCTGCTATAGGTGGTTCTGCTTGGGCACAGGGCTTGGATAAGATGCCCTCCAGAGGTCCCTTCCAACTTCAGCCCTTCTGCAATTCTGTGGCTAGGAAGGAATTAATCGTGTGCCACTATCAGGGACCTGACCACATCTTCCTGTGTGCTTTCAGCTAGCAAAGTCCTGTTTAGCTGGCTGAGTGCAAATCCAGCACTGTTGCTGATAAAGGTCATGGTGAAAGACAGCCAGAAGGGAGGTCCTGCTCCACTTTTCCCTTGGGAGCCACTTTTTGTCTGGGGCTGTACTGCTGGCTCCCCTCTCTGCCACACTGTAGCTGGGTTGCAGCTGCGTCTGCATCCGCTCTCCCGCTACCTCTCTTTTCTCTCTGGCCCAGACCTGCTGGCTTGGCTTCAGACATGCCCCAACTCACTGGGCAATCACTGGACAGTCTCTGACCCTGACCACTGTCTCCACACCTAATCCTGACCCTGACTTTCTGCTCAGCACCTTGTCTCCTTGTTGAGAAGGTCACTATTCCTCACCCACCTTGCTACAACTCTTGGTTCCCAGCCTACCTTTGCTGCTGGAGCTGCCAGACCTTGCTGCTCCCCAATGGCTCCAGCATAAATATAAATTAATTTAATTGGGAGGGGAAAAAAAAGAAATTCAGTGGTATATCGGTACTAAATGTCAAAAGGTCAGGAATCAAGGGGACAAACAAGTCAATATTTCTATTATTTATGCTAAAACAATTAGAGATAGATACAAGGCAACAACCATATCTGCAAATAGAAATTCCTAGTTCATGGTAATATGTAGTAAGGATAATACAACTTTAACTTTATATATAATAAAATCTAAATGCACATAGGACAAAAGGATACTAGATTTATCTGGTAATACTACAAGAAATTACAGCAAAAGTATAAAATGGTCATTTCCTGGCTAGGGATATGGGTAAGCTGCAGTCAGCCAACATCACAGTGAGTAGCAGAAGAAAGGGAAAAAAATCTGGTTAAAACCATCAGGACAATCTCCTATTTTAACAAAAGACTTCCTTTGATCCTTACTGCCTATCAACAAAAAAAGCAAGTATTTTTTTCATTACAGAGAGAAAAGGAGGGAAAACATATTCTGAAGTTCTTCCAGAGTAAACTTCACAATTCTCAGTGAATTTAATTCCTTGGGAAAATATATCAAGTTCACTCTGCTGGAACTGGTGGAGAAAAAAGAAAAATGAGATATTCCCACAAGCTTCAAAAAGAAAGCATTTCTTTTCACCTGCATTGTACTGAGACATACTCAAAATGAAGCAACCATGAGACAAATGATAGTACTACTGAGCTTCAGACAAGCCTTTTTTTTAACGCACTGTAAATTAAACAGAGAAGCCAATTAGAAAGAATGAAGGAATCTTACTTTTATTAACGATAGCTTTTGTTCCATTTTCTAAGAGCCTCGAAAATTTGATGGTTGGCAAATTTCTAAGATATATCTTTTGTGAGTTTTCTGCCCTCATAACCTGCTGCAGGCATGCACTCTTTACACCTTCCAGAATTAACACGTAGGAAAGGATTACTGTGGTCCAGTCCCAAAGGTTATTCATGCCTTTCACATTAGTCTCATTTCAATCGTAGTACTTAAAACATAGATAGTTTAAATCAGGTATTTAAATACGCAGCTGAGTATCCAAGCAACAGAGAAGCACTTTTCAGAGCTGCTTATCAATCCCAATGCCAAGCTGAGGAGGGAAGCAGAGAGCCCTGTTCAGGAGGAGAATGACATTTCAGTTGAGACCAAGGAAAAGCATGAAAGGTGACTCTTTTTGGCCTGCCCCTGTAAACACAAATTTACCCAATGACCTGGGCTCTGGGCTGCCCTGCTGCCACTCTTGGCCTGCCCAAATTCTTTCCACATCAGGAGCATATTTCAGTGAAGGGAGCACCATTAGTTTTTGTGGCTTTATGTGCTATTTCTGGTTTTCAGCAGAATTTCTAAGAACTCAAACCTCCAAACCAGATTTCTGAGAGTCAAGAAAAACAGTGAGAATGAGACAAGACTTATTGCCCCCCACTGCTGCTGCTCCAGCTATTTTTCAATAGACCTTTAGTAAAAGATCTCCCTCATATTTTCAGTAGTGCATCACCTCTTGACATTTGACTAGACACACTGTGAAATTCTTTTCTTGTGAAGGAAGGAGGAATGCATGACGAGAAATACAGGAAAAATTAGGATGCCAAGGTACGGAAAACAAGCATCTTAAAAAAAGGCATTTTTGTATCTTCAAACTTGAAAGATACCTTCGTAATTCAAGCACTTTTGAAAACCTGAAATACATTATGGTTGGTATGCAGGAGGCATATGTAATGCATATCCAATACATTCAACACCTTTATTTTTACTAAACAAACAGACTTGTTCCTCCCTTTGTGGGGAAGCCTCCTTTCTAGCACAATTCAAACAAGACTGAATTGGGGAAAACAATATAGCAGTGCTTCAAGTAATCCCACTCACAAGCTAAATACAACTGGCCTTAGATGACAGAGTATGAAGTTACTCGCAAGACTTGAGGTTCTCATGCTTGGTCCACCTCAATTAGTATCTCCATCAAGAACCAAACCATTAAAATAAACAAACACACAAAAAAACCCTCAAACAAATATTATCACTAGCAGACAGTTAAAATCCCTCTCTCACACTGAATACCAGCTGAGTTTATGCAAGAGCTAAGGAAGCCTGGAAACTGAAACTGCCAGACATGCAGTTACTCTTTCCCCACCTGCAGATAGGCTTGTAGAAAAAGAAATAGCAAACAAGACAACCAGAGAGGAAATGGGATCATGTAGATGGCCACTTTGGAATCAAAACACCTCGTCTGTTTTTCAGTTTTGAATTGGATTTGTGGGTTTTGTTGTTGTTGGTTGGTTGGGTGTTTGGTTTGGTTTTTTTTTTCTTAAATCACCAAGCATCTAATACATCATTGCATGTGCTGCTCAAAGCTACTGATTCGGTCTTCTTAAGGAATTAGACAGGTATCATTGCATTTCCCACTCATGGATCCAAATTCATGGCTGATTCTGAAACATAAATATCCCAGAGACAAGCATCCTCACTGAAAAAAAAAACCAAACAGGTTCAGTATAGTCTAGAACAGGCAATGAGCAACAGAGCTGCAATCAAAAAATGTTGCTAATCTCAGCTATTCTAAACATGCATGCTCTAGCCACATACTCTCAAGTCTTCTGATCTGTGTCTGCAAAGGGTATCTCTGTATCACTGAAAAACTGAGATTTCCGTTCACAGTTGAAAGGAGTTGAAAACTTTTAAAGTTTCTGTTTAGAATTTTTGAAAGGCCAGACTACTGCACCTCTTTTGAGCTATTTCAATTTACTATTAAAATAACTAACATGCGAGTAAGATCCCAGTGCACTACTTGGGATAATATGGGTCATTTTCACACGACACTTCTAAGCAACATAAATCCCACAAATTCATGACAACAGAAAATGACAAGCTACCTTGCATATTGTATGCAATATACTTTACACAAAATTCACTCATTTTACGCCTGAACCTATTGAAACTAATGAAGGCTAAATATGGCCTTTATATTACAAATAATTATGGCTAGTAACTGTATTAAAGCAGAAAATTTGAGTTTGAAGGTTCTGCAAAGACATCTGCCTAAAAAATTATCTCAGAAGTACAGAGTTAAACAACACAAATCTTCAAATACACTGAAGTATATTATCCTTAAACAGAAATCACACATAGGGGATTAAGAATCATCCAAACAGACTAGTGAAAATTTTGTTTCAAACTAATCCTAAGTATTTTCTTCCGCTGCTTATATGGACTCAGTCCTGTAATAGTTTATACCCATTAAAGAAAAGTTCAGAGGGTTTATTCCAAATAGGGCTATGAGGCTAGAAATCAGTTAGCATCTGGCTCGAATATGAAATCTGAATAAGTGGCAAACACATAGCTCCATGTCTATCTATAGCATAATACAGGTGTGGGAAGTATATACATTAATACTGTGCATATGTACTCTACAGTAGTGAAAACAAGGCTATCCACCAATCATCTTTGCCATCTGTGAATTCTACCTTATGAAAATAAGTACTGCTGTTAATTCTCTCCATCACAGTTTCTTCTCTCCACCTCACCCATGGGAAAGGAAAATAATAATAAAAAAAAAAAGAGCAATGTAGCCAAGAGAAACAGGTTATTCTAGAAGAAATATTTTTACTATAAACTACTCTCCGGAGGAAGAGAAATTGAGATCATTCTAAAGTGACCTCCCAAAATGCTACCTGTTCAAGAGGGTTTGGGGTTTTTTTTCCCCTACACCTCCCTGAGTTAGGCTCCTAAAGAAAAATTACCTCATATAGACTTATTGTTTCAATTTACACAGTCATTTCACATTCCCTGAGCTGATGCTGTCAGATGCTGGAAAAGAAAACCTGTGCTGAATTAAAAGTTTTGGCAGATGAGACTTCTCTGGTGAAATGATACTAAAGAATACAAATAGTTTAATAAAAAGGAAGGTCCCTTCTGAAATCTAGTTATCATCCACCTATGATTCATAAATTAGATGTAGAACATATACTACTTCTAAATAATACTTAATATGCTCACATTTACATTTACTGTTAAATGGTTAATGAAGAATACTAGCTTCATCTTCAGCTTAGTAACTAACTGCATGATATTTTCCAATTGTCACATTCTAGCAGAAAGCATTTATTTAATCTTAAGCAGTGCTAATAAACAATATTTGCTATCATTTTCTAACAAGAAGTCCTAACAAATTGTCACCTGGATAATGTAAATACATGCTTGCAACTTAGAGATACAAGGTTAAATACAGGAATCTAAATTTTTAGAATTTGCTGGGGGGTTTAATATTTTTTTTAAACCAACCAAAAAAACCCTGTTCTTTGCCTTCTACTTCACATTGTAAATATGTTCTCTGGGCTGGTCTTCAACTTTTAAACACTAGCAAAAAAACTAAGAATTTTGACAAAAAAATTGCTTAGATAAAAAATAAATTTTCACTGGTTTCTCAACTTATAGAACTTCCTGTCTGGAACCCTTTTCCACTCCTATAATATTAGGAAATCCACTTAATTGCAAATTCTTTTATGGGATAACTGAACTTTAAAAGATTAAACCACATGTATCTTCTATACTTCATTACTTCACACATACACAGAGATCAGCAGTGACTTACAGAATCATAAGGAATGTGCTGCCTCCAAAGTATGTTACAAATACACTGATACTAGCATCTTAGGCATGCATAATGCATGCATACAAAGATTGCTACTAGAAGGAAAAATCTACTTTTAAGAGTCAGTAGTGAAAAAAGTGAAAGGATCTTACGTTGTCTGATCCTCTAGCTTACAAGTTGTCAGTAGCAGAGCACGTAAAAGAACACCCATTACATAAGCAGAGCAATAAACCACTAAATACTTTTCTGTAACAGCTAGTTCATTATTTTATTAGCACTCAGGACTAAAACCAGAGAAATTGTACGTGATCATTTAACATTCCTACAGCTTTGTGTCAGATTTCCATAACAATAACACACTTGCATGAAATTTAAAAATATTGTAAAAACATTTGATATCTCATAGTATTATCCAGTGTTTAAATAGGTTTTCCACCGGAAGTATTTCCTGAACATATTGAAGTTGTTTGCTATGAAGTATCAACTTTTTCAAAGTTTCCTTCAAATTCTGCCTTCGCTCTCTTTACCCGAAGTTCCTCAGGCATAAAATAAAATTGCATTTAATCTACATTTTTAAACCAAAATTTATAGAATACAGCTATCATATTTTTTCCTAAAATAATGGGAAAATGTATTCATAATACTTTTTAAAACTTTTAACAAAAAACATGTAACAACTTTAAAATAAAATGGTTAAGAATTAAATTGAATATTAACCATGTTGCTGAGGTGTGGTTTGCAAGTAATTACTGAATATTTAAGAGTGTGATCAATAGCAGCAGTTTAAACCCCATTTGAAAATATGAATCCATGCATGTTACTATATTAATAATGATTAGAATATAAAAATAAATAAAGATAACATATGAAAGTCCTCTTGCCTAGAGACTGACCTTTTCAAGCTTATTCCGGTACTTTACTTGCTCCTAATTATTGTTCAATATTCCTTTCCCAAGAGCACATTAATAATAATAAAAGGAGGCTAACCACTATGATGGCTGATTTAGAGGTTCAAATTCTTTACTGTAGCAATGAGATGGTTTTTAAAAAGGCAGAATGCCAGTCAGGAGATTCTACCAGACTATTGGTAAACTACTGACAGCAGCACTACAGCAAATCAATCAACAATGCAAAAAGCTGACAAAGAAAGAAAAAAAAATAAAGGCTTGCACAACTTTGCAGTTTACAGGCTTTTGTTGATAAATTGTGCTGCCTAATGACATTTTATTTTGTATTAAAGGAGAATTCCAGATTTTGGTGTTTGGACATGTCAACAAAATCCAAATAAATTTCAAATTTAGGAATACATACAAAAATAAAAATATTCCCTTCTGACACACAAGAAGATGGCATAAAGACAGCCACATTTCAAAACAGAAATAACTTAGAAAGGACTTTCATAACCAAAGAACTCTGGTAATATTTATTTTTCTGGTTTTCCATGTTGCTGTTTTTTAAGTAAATTATTTACATTAAATTTGAAATTTAGTTGGGAGTTAGAAATCTCTCAGTTAGGGCTAATTGGCTTTGCTTCACATGCATAAAAACTCACCAGATTACATTACAAGCAATCAGTGGTATTTTTCATTTGAAAGAGCCCGCGGTGAGCCTCATTTATAAACAAACAAGACACAGCATTATTAATTTATTAATGGACTCACTGTAGTATATAATGGCATCATTAATACCAAAGTCACTTCTCTTCATGTAACTAATCAGAGTTCTGGGACGGGGAAAATTAACGTGACAATGTTTGGGAGAAAATATGGAAACAGTAAGTATGCAAAACAATTTTTTAAAAGGCCTGTGGAGACCTGCAGCTGATGAACTTTGGAAGAGAAAAGGCTGTGTGCAGCGACTGAAAGGGAAAAAAAGCAGAACTAGCTTGCCCATCTGAAATGCCCCGATATCATGAGAGTATAAACTGACTATGTTAGACATCGACAACAATAAGCTTAAGAAATCAAACACCAGGATGGAACATTATTGCCTACTTTTGTCGGGACCCTGTTAAGCATCAATAATCTGGTTGTCCCTGCCCAGCCTCCCTCCACCCTGCCCAAGACGCAGGACCTCATTTCAGCTCAGTCTGGAGCCATCAGTCCCTGCCCCAGCAACACCACAGCCATACCAGTCTCCAGCCCTGCCTCGTGAATGGTCCCTGGACCTGGGTCATCGCTGCCCTGGTTTGGCCGTTACCAGCACCCAGCTCTGGATTCAGATCCCCTGGGTTGTGTCCTGAGGCTGAGGGTATAGCCTTCACCAGGGTCATCTTTGGTTCCCCATCACTTAGGGATCAGCCAGCTCCTGCTGGTCCCAGACGATTTTAACTGAAGCTGAAGCAGACAAGTATATTAAAGTGAAAGACAGACAGTGGAGTACTGAAGCAATGGCTTTATGTTCATAATAAAAAGAATCTCCAGTTACATCTGCCTATGCAGACTTTTAAATAGTTTAGCTTAGGATGCAGTTCTTTAACTATATTGCTAGATTTTGTTGCTTCCTTGCAATACAATCATTTTACAAGATTCTACAGAAACTCACAGATATTTAAGATCACAATAAACACCGGCTTTAGCACTTTTTTCTATTCACGTTGACTATGTTAAAGTAATAACTAATTACAACACATGTTGCTTCATATTTTTTCTCTCAAACTGCATGCTTGCAGAAAGGAACATCCTCCTGTTCTGCTGTCCCTGCCAAACCTACCAGCTCCCCAACTCCACCTTCAGAGGCAGCAGGGAACACCACAGCAATGCACCTCTTGCATCTCCCGTGGGTGCCTCTCTCTGTCCATGAAGCCCCTCAATGAGTCTCAGAATAACCCAAATACCTCCTGATCAACTGCTTGTTTGGGACCAGCCATGCTGCAAGAGCTTCACTGACTGATAGTAATGTATGCGCCCAGAAAATACACTATGGTTGGTAATGAGCCCTGTGTAGCAGGTGTGGAGGACAGCCCCCTCCCCAAGTCTCTTTGATGTGTTACTTCTGATTCACCAGCAGTGTTAGGAGAGCACTCAGCACGCTTCTCTTGGGCAGACATAAAACAGAAACACAGACTTTGTTTCAAGACCTTGCAGCCTTTTTCTGTGGCAAAAAGGAACAAGTGAAAGAAACAGAAGTGTATGAATAAAGCAATAATTTATAAAATAAAAACCTTGTCCACCCAACAGCTTTCTAAGTCATATCTTACCTCCTGGCTTGAAGGGGCCCATGCCACAGGCACCACGTCAGAGACAACAGGCAGAGGGATTCAGGGCAGGGAGAGAGCAGGCGATGTAGGAGTTAGAAGAGATAACAAATTAGACTGTGAGGGAAAACGTTAAGAGACACGAGGAGAAGCCAAGCACTGAAGGGCTAACAGCACAGGCAAACAGAAGAAGTTGTCAATATTGCAACAGCTTGATAAATTAGGCATTTTCAGCTGTTAAAAGTCAATTGACAGCTCAGCCACATCCTCTGGCGAGTTTAGAAAGAAAAACACTCCCTTCTTCTTTTTCCTAGGCACATTCAGTGCCTAGGAATTTCAGTCTCCAGGTAATTTCAGTCTCCAGAAATTGTTAATCTTTCTGTTACAGAAAACACAGCCCCACCAGTCCCACAAACAGAGCTCTGCTACCCACCTCCACATTTGCCTTCAGCACTCTCAACATCCCCACCCCACCAAACATCTACCGATATTTCATAGAATCATAGAATCACTTGGTTGGAAAAGACCCTTGAGATCGAGTCCAATCTACCTATCCACTACTAAATGTCGCCGAGCACTTAATCTACCCGCCTTTAAATACCTCCAGGGATGGTGACTCTACCACTTCCCTGGGCAGCCATTCCAGTGACCCCTTCGGTGAAGACATTTTTCCTGATGTCTAATCAACCTCCCCTGGGGCAACTTGAGGCTATTTCCTCTTGTCCTATGACCTGTCACAAGGGAGAAGAGACCAACATCCACCTCATTGCAACCTCCTTTCAAGAAACTGTAGACAGTGATAAGGTCTCCCCTAAGCCTCCTTTTCTCCAGGCTAAACAATCCCAATTCCTTCAGCCACATTTCATAAGGCTTGTTCTCCAGACTTTTCACACGTTCCAGCACCTCAATGTCCTTCTTGTACCAAGGGGACCAAAACTGAACACAGTATTCAAGGTGTGGCCTCACCAGTGCCAAGTACAGGGGCACAATCACTTCCCCGGTCCTGCTGGCCACGCTGTTTCTGACACAGGCGAAGATGCCATTGGCCTTCTTGCCCACCTGGGCACACTGCTGGCTCATATTCAGCCAGCTGTCAGCCAACATCCCTAGGTCCTTCTCTGCCAGGCAGCTCTCCAGCCTCTCTTCCCCCAGCCTGCAACGCTGTGTGGGGTTGTTGTTGTCCCAAGTGTAGGACTTAGCACTTGGCCTTGCTAAACCTCAGCCCATTGGTCTCAGCCCATCAACCCAGTCTGTCCAGATCCCTCTGTAGAGCCTCCCTAACATCAAGCAGATCAACACTGCCACCCAGCTTAGTGTCATCCATGAACTTACTACCGGTGCACTGAATCCCCTCATCCAGATCATTGATAAAGCTATTGAACAGGACTGGACCCAATAGTGAGCCCTGGAGAACACCACTTGTGACTGATTTCCAACTGGATTTAACTCCATTTACCACCACTCTTTGGGCCCGGCCATCCAGACAGTTTTTAACCCAGCAGAAGGCGTACCTGTCAGGGCCAATGGCAGCCAGTTTTTCAAGAAGAATATTGTGAGAGACAGTGTCAAAGACTTTACTAAAGACCAACTCTTTCCCTCATCCACTAAGCAGGTAACCTTGTCATAGAAGGACATCAGGTTAGTTTGGCAGGACCTGCCTTTCATAAACCTATGCTAACTGGGCCTGATCAGCTGGTTGTCTTTTGTGTCTGTGTGATAGCACTCAGAGATGATTTGCTCCATGAATTTCCCTGGCACCGAGGTCAGACTGGCAGGCCTGCAGTTCCCTGGATCCTCCACCTGACCCTTCTTGTAAGTGGGAGTAACATTTGCCAACTTCCAGTCAAGTGGAACTTCCCCAGTCAGCTAGGACTGCTAATACAATTTGTGCTGTTGTTGAGGGAGATGCAGCAGAGAAAGTCTTGTGAGACTTTATCCACATTTCGGATTCTTAATTTTTCCATGGACTGTGAACAGTACTGTGTGCATTTATCTGCATCACTGAGGGCACACATTAGGTCTTTCTTGATAAGCACAGGTTATTAAACCATTCCTTCCATTAAACCATTATGCAAACTTTGTATCAACCCACAGACATGCTTAGCCACTGCTACCAGCTTTCCCAGAGGGAAACAAAAGGGAAAAAAAGAAGGCAGAATAAGGAAAATTAATCAAGACAGATGGGAATATTTTTTTCCTCTCCCCTGAAAGGACAGGAGTGGACGAAGGAGAAATACCAATTCAAGAACTTTGTTTATTTTTAAAAAGTCATTCTAAATTGATTTAGCCTAGACAGTTCAGATCTACTTTGAGATGTTGGATTATAGTGAGGGCTTGTCTCTCTGACTAGAAATGGGATACTAAAAGAATTGATTAACATTTATTCCTGTATAAATTATGACAGCAATTGATTCTTTATTCCCATCTGCAATTGATCTGGGAGCACAGGCAACAGACTCAGTCTAGAGAAGCAGGATGAAGCACTGTCCCAACCAAATAAGGGAAAGTCTGAACTAAGCTAGAATAAATACTTTCTGTGCATATACATAAATCCTTCTTTTCTCCTATTTTGGAAGAAGACAGGTAAAGAAATTGGAATGCGCTGCCCAGGGAGGTGGTGGAGTCGCTGACCCTGGAGTTGTTTAAGGGGAGACTGGATGAGGCACTGAGTGCCATGGTTTAGATGATGGTTGGTGTTAGTGTTGGTGTTAGTGTTGGGTTATAGGTTGGACTTGATGATCTCAGAGGTCCTTTCCAACCTTATGATACTGTGATACTGTGATACTGTGAAATGCAAAAAGCAAGAGAGAGCTATACATGATGAGAAAGGAGTTCCCATAGTAAGAAAGAAGCCAGATTCATTCCTATGCCATTGCAAATTGAAAAGCACTTGGCATACGGCATTCTATACATTCATTATTATAGAAAGTATTCAATTTACAAATTTACCAATCTATGAGAATTCTATACATTTAATAATGGCAAAAAAAAAAAACATTGAATCACAAACAAAAATTTTGCCTGTTATTTACAGTAGTTAGAACAGGCAGTCCATCTTTTGACACCACAGAAGCCACTGACAGGAAAGAGCTTGATATATATTCAGGATGTGTGACACACTGACTTGTATAAGGAATTGCCCAGTAAACATTTCAGTAGGAACCATCCCTGCTTTTGGTGGCCTAGGTGATTGCTAGAATTGCAGAATAATTTAGGCTGTCAGGTAGCCTTCAAATGTCATTTGGCACCCAGACCTGCTTCAAACTTGTTGCTGAATATAACTTCAAAGTTAAACCTTATTGTTCGGGATGAGCAATATCAAGTTAAGTTTTGATAATTTCCACTGATGGATACGTCTTCTCTGGGGAGTTTTTCATTACTGTATGAGAAAAATCCTTTCCTTCTTATATCTAATCAGATTTCTCTTGCAACTTGTGCCTGTTGCTTCTCGCTCTTTGGCTGCTCAACCCTAAGGGAGCTCTTCTCTATAATCTCTCATTAGATATCTGAAAATACTGTAAGATCACACCCAAGCCTTCTCTTCTCCACACTGAAGAAATCCAGACACATTGGTCCCCCCCTCATGCATCATTTCTCCAGTATTCATCTTGATGATCACACACTGGACTTTCCATGAACAACGTCTTTCTTGTAATAGGAGCCCAAAGTTGGACATGGTATTCCAGCTGTGGACTGAGAGATGCCAAGAGAAAATGAAAGAAACTTCGCTCTACCTGCTGTCTACTTTATTCCTATTACAACCCAACATGCGGCTGCTTTCCACAATACCCATGCACTGCTGACTTGCATTCAGCTTGTCCAACACTACACCAAGGTCTTCTTCTGCCAAACTGTCTTCCATATTGCCCCTACACAGTCGGTGCTGTTGCATGGGATAACTGTCAGGAACAGTAAAGCCAACACAAACTTACCAATTGCTTCACTTATGCCAAAGCCCAAGAAAAGAAAACCATCTTCTGCAGAACAAATTGTAATATGGAGGTTGAGGGTTCTGTCACAGAAAGATGGATGGATTCTCTACCATAGCAGCTGATGTCTTTTCTTCCACTTGTCTATCCCTGTCCCTTATGAAACAAGCTAAATCCAGAGTCTAACCTGAAGTGTATCTAATCTGCTTGCTCTAATGCTGCATCAGGTTGTTCCATTGCAATGCAAAACTGAACTGCCAATAGAAGAAGATTTATCAGCCTTTGTCATGAGGCAATATTGGAGAGAAATATTCAAAAGTTATCAAAAATTTCAAATTTTAAAATTTTATAAGGACTGAACACAAACTTTTATCTAACATACAGAGTAAGGAAGTGTAAAAGGTCACAGCAATATGTTTTTAATGTGTGTATGCCACAGAACAGGGTATCAGGAAGGGAATTTGAGTATGCAAAAAACATTTTTCTCCTCTAAAAAGGAAATATGTTAATCAGGCTAAAGATGGGAACTGCACAGGCCGTATCCACACCTCCCTTCAAAGTGCCTCTTCTAGTGCAATGCAACAGGAATACAAAGCAGAAGGTATCTACATTCAGCATGAATATTCAGCATATATATTCAACAAATTACTTTTATCTCCCTCAAACATGTGATAATACACTGGTTACTACAGTTCTGATTCAGTGAGGTATTTTACCTAGCAAGCTATTATTGTTTCGAAGTCCTCCTAACTTCTTGAGGCTTTACTAGGATCATAACACACTCCATTTCAAATATTTCCAGATTATATAGTATTGCCCAATGGAATATACTGACCCTTTACCACAGACACTAATGGATCCTACTATTTAAGCTGCAGTTGCTTTTAGTACAATATTTAATATCAGTTTGGTACAACTTATTACCCTAATAGTAATGAGCCTCTCCTTCTCCATGTAAAAAAAAATAAAAAACCATCTAAATACATGAGGTGCCATCCTTTTTTGATAATGGATTAAACAGTGGAGTTGCACTTCACTGAACTAGAGCCTATCTGGAGTGTATCTGAAAACAATCCAGCAAACCCTTAAAAGAGAAAAAAAATTATCTGTACAAAATGTTAACATGACAACTTCGCCATGCTTGTAGCATAACACATAAAATGGACAGTTTAATTGTTAGTTATGACTCCCAAAAGTTATAGTTAAATCCCTATATGTATTTTGTTGTTATACTATTTTTCTCAACAGCAACTTTTAATTACTCTACATAAAAGAAGTAGTGCTAACCCCACAACAGTGCAGTTTCTCAGCAGGCATACAGATTCCTTTTTGGGGGAGGTGGGGTGTAAAGGAGGGAGTTGTTTTGTTTTTAAGATAATAACCCGATTCCCAACCCAATGCTATTCGTCTATCCTGTCACAGGATTGTTCCAGGAGTCTGTATCAACAAAAAAAGCTTGGCAAGAAAAATGAAAAATAGTCCACTACACTCTGGATTAAGGTTTGATACACAATTTCTTGTATTTTAAAATACTTTAGAGTATTACAGAAAGAAGGCTTTCATATGAAAGAGGGAAAAAGACATTTTTGTTTTCCACAAGACAAGTGCCCTACTCTCCTGACAGATGCATGTTTCCTTGTGCCATGACATTTGTTTACCTACCTGTAAAGACTGAGGACCCATGGAATTGTTCAGGTTAATGCATAAGTCATAACTACCACCAGGAGAAAGAAAGACAACTGCATCCATAAACTAACAGAGAGAGAGTAGTGTGATAATTCATATCGCATTTAGAAGAAAGGGAACTGTACTCCTTACTCTCAAAATAACACTGTAAATAAACTTAAACTACACTGATTTCCTGAAGAAGTTCCCGAAATTTTGCAGGAATGTAGTTAGCAATACAATGAGTTAGCTCTGTTTCATGTGAGACTTTTTTTCCTCAGTTCAGCTGTTAAAAAAAATAAAATTCCTCTTATAAAATCCTCGAGAGGCTAACTTTGCCAGAAGTAAAACTCTCAGGCTTCCCATCCTCACTTAGTAACTATGCACTCAATGCAACCGTAAAATATATCCATTGCTGCAAGCTGTTCTTTTCAGAGAAGTAAAAGAGAAAAGTTTCCAACTATTTGCAAGATATAGATCATTAAAAATGATCCCACACATGGAGCCACCAGTAGCATCTGGAGTTACAGTGTTTTCCCAATTCCTTTCTGCAAGCTTCAATTGCTGCTTTTAACTTTAGAGTACAAAGACATTCGACAAACACATTTTAGGTTACATTGTAATGATTTGGAAAAGCTTGCACACATTTCTTTAAAATTCGCTGATCTTTTAAAATGACACTGACACAATTTTAACCCTGAAAGAATCAAATATTTCCATGTCCCTTTCCTTGTAGATTCTGACTTCGCACATTACATTTTCCATAAAGTTACTGCATCTTGTATAGGCCAAAGTATTTTCTAAAAGGAAAAAAAAAAATCTATGAGGGCCACCTGATGTTTTAAAAGATGTAGGGAATCGATAAAAAGTAGTTGTCTTGCTTCAGACAATTTTCAGATGGGAGAAAATGCAAAGCGTAAGAACCTGTACCTCATAATAAAACATAACCGCAAAGTTCTAACATACAACAAAAAGTAGAAATAGGTGTTTTCTTTCAGACAAACCCTGTGTTCATGAACTCTGTGGGCCTCAACTATCAGCCAGAGCCAAAAGACTTCTGAAAGAGCTGAAAAAGGTAAAAAGGCCAGCTTCAAATAGGGCTACAAAATATTCTGGAGTTCAGCAATGTCATCAGATCCTAAGGGAAGAGTTGCAACAAGTCAACTGAGGTTCTGGTTGGATAAAAATCTTCCAGACAGTCCTCCTGCCACATCTTTCAGGATTAAAAGGGCAAACTAGAAGCAGCTCAGCAGCAGTCTCTACCCACTGGCACTGCCACTGCTGGATCTCAGCAGTAGCATCTATTTTTATTCCAAAGAGCAAGGGACATCCATATCCATGTTTTTAAGAAACAGCCAAAACTAATTTAACTCAAATATCTCAAAGGCTCAAAAGCCGATAAATTGTTTTTCAGAAGTATTCCTATTTTAAGTCTGCTATCAGTCTTATTTCCTATGTTATGTCCTGCTCCTTGTTTAAAATGAAACTACATGATGTCACTTTACAAGGCACAAAATATTTCTCTGGTTTCCTGGCCTCTGCAGGATACACTCTCTCTCTTCTACCTGAAGATTACTCAGCAACCTTCTCCATGCCAAGTGCACATACCATTCTTTTTCCCTCACCATACTGAGGAGAGTCCCAAATCCCCTATTTCCTCTTCCATCCAGTCTATACTATGATCACCCTGTCTTGCACCTCACCTGCCATGCCAGAAGCCTTGCCCCTTTTCCATCCCCTGTGAGAGCTTATGTACATCTGAATTATCTCCTCATAGTGCCAAATCATTCTTTTCTTGCAGACTGAGAAGTAAATCAGTATGTGAGTTAATGTTTTAAATCAAAAAGAAGATGATGATGTTTTTAGGTTGGAAAGTAACCATTCATTCAAGGCAACCACTGACTGTTTTGGATTCTGCAGATGTAAGTAGACAGTTAAGTTGATAGTGCAGCTATTCATACACTCTTCCATTCATGACCAAAATGAATAAAATTCTACCAAGAGGTGCCAGAAAAAAATTCTTAAAATTGACCTGTGCTTCCAAAGCCACCAAACCAGGGAGTTGCACAGAAATGTCATTCAAAGCAAAACACCATTTCAATCAGCCAACAGAGCAAAAATCAATCAAATGTCAAAACAGTTCCAGGTTTATATTGTTGTTAATTCAAGCTTAAATATAAAATAATGATAAAATGCAAAACTTCCACTCCAACAGTCATTGTTTGATAATTCTCTATAATTTTAAATCACATGCTTAATAATTGTATGTAAGAACAGATAATATCCTACAAAAGACATCAAATAAATGTGAGTTAAAATTAAACAACTTAACAATCAGTAATAACATCTTATTGAAATGTAAATAGGCAGTTTTAAAAAAAGTAGAGGAGAAAAAGATCTAACAATTCAACAGGAAATTTGACTAATGAAACATACGCATTCAAAGTTTCTTACTCTCTTTTTTGTTATTAATATATTAATCAAACTGATTATAAATGAGATTAAGCTATTAAAAACTCCGGCCTGAAGAACTGATAAATCCAGCATTAGAGCAGCATTTGAGGAAGTTAAATAATAGATAGATAGATAGATAGATAGATAGATAGATAGATAGATAGATAGATAGATAGATAGATAGATAGAACCCTTAACCACTTCCTTCTCTTCTTGTGGCAATACTCTTATGAATCTAACCTCCTACCTGCTGCAAGAATGGAGGGTAAGGAAATGGAAAGCCCTGCAAGTCTGTTAATTTTTTCCCTTTAAGCAGCTGCTATCATCCTCTCCTGGATACCGGATACAGCGTAATACCTAAGAACCTTTGTTCCAACTTGTCTTCTTACATCACTTCAGGGTGGAAGAACTTGCTTTCTCTGAGATAATTTTCATTTTGACTGAGAAAATAAGAGAAAAGAAAGGTACGGTACACTAAAACAAATCGTACTTGTAGCTCCTGTTATGTGCAGATCACAACCTGCACATACATGCCTAACTTCCGTGTTTTTCAATAAAAAACTTTTACTTTTAAAACCTGGTAGACTAAAAGATAGCAACTAGAAATGCATCACAAGCTCAGAACAAAACATTATCCTACATTTGACAACAGATAGGAGTATCAGGGTATTCATGTTTGTGTGGCTGTGCACGCACAATAAAATACACAGGCTAAGAGAAATTAAACCCTGTTTTTTTAAAAAGTTATTATTCATACAACAAGTCAATTTTGATAGAGAAAATAAGATAATTGTTTGGGCTGTTTAGAAATATGTGTCTGAAGTGTAAAAGCCCATAACAGATTAATGGGCAAAATATAAGCAGAACAGCTGGGAGTTTACAGTAAATGCAGTATCTAACACATTTGACAGTTTTTCTATTGCATGTAGCACACATATACATATATACTCATTTACAAAGCCCTAGTGGTTGAATTAAATTAAACCATTTTCTAACTCCTAAATTGGCCAATTTTAAGAAGCTAGGCTGTCTGATCTATTTTAAAGAAAGACTCATTAAGCAGTAGCCTCCATTTCTTTCTTTGCAAGACACCATGAGATGTAGTTAATGATTTGAAAAAGAATCCGTAGGCTGCAACTAATGATCCATTTGGGTCAAAGTTTCTATTGAACTTGTTTATTTCCATTTACAAGAGATTTCAGTGTCTTGTACAAGAGATGGCAACATTTCTTGGTTCAGTGATAGACCACCGGATCTGCTGATTCTCCATATGAAATGAAACTTGCACATCAAATGAAATTTGCAAATTTTGGTGTGTCCCAATCAAAGACCAACAGAGTAAAACTGTTTAAACTCATTGATACACATTAATGTGTAATATAATACTTTGCTGTTTAGAAAGTACTCATAATAAACAGACTTCTAAAGTTACTTTGTCTTCTGCACACACACAGGATAACTGTGGGAAGCCTGTTAGTTACTAGTTTTGAATATGTTAACTTCTTCAAGGGAGGTTTATATTAATCTGGTAATAACCAATAAAAAGAGTCATGATGAAGAGAAAAGGGGCAATTAAGCTGGCATAAACACCCGAATTGTTAAATGCATAATCACAAGAGAAACCATCTCCCACAACTCTAGGTAGAGAACAGACATTCAAGTGAACTTGCACGGGTGGAGAGCGGAGGGTAAGGGGAGCTCTGCCAGAGCAAAGGGCCAGGTGAAGGGGAAGGGTTGGAACTATTTTCACTATGTAGGATACAACAGATAGAGATTTTTCAAATTGGTTCCAAAGCCATATGTTCATGAACTCACCTGCTCCGAGGAAAGGCTTTTGTTTTGTTTTAAGAGACTATTAAATTTGCCACACTTAAACACCATCACATCACTCATTATATCTTTTTTCACCACTTTTTCATCACTTTTTCACCAGAATTCTTTAACTGGGAGCCTAGCACTTAATTCTATCCTCTTTTCCAATTTTCTTCAGTTAGCTAATGAAGCAACACCAGAATTCCTTAAAAATGAAGTTTTTATTACTCTTTCATTCATTGATACTGCCATCAGATGCCACATATATATACATACATACGTGTGTCTGTGTATATATATATATGTATGCTTATGACAACTCTCACACCAATGTTGATGTCAACATTTCTACCCAAAAGAACTTTGCTGCAACACTGTTAATCATTTTTTCCTTAATGGAAACCAAAGCCAGTCAAAATAATTGTAAAAACAATTTTTAAATTGTTCAATTAATTGAATGTTCATTGTTCATTTAATTGACTTATCTCATCTTGAGATGAGTCTAGAAGTCATTTCTTAAAAGCCAACATTTTTTTGATAGGTAGGTTCCATATCAGATTGCTATGGAAAACTTCCTGCAAAGAGATATTTTTTCAGAGGACAGAGCTCTATTATTTTCATTTGATCTCTCTTGCCAAAATCTTTCCCTTCAAATTTTCAAAGCATCCTTCAGCTGATAACTCCTTAATCCCAAATAGCAGCTTGTTCTGCTCTAGAAAAATATGTTACAACTCTGCAAAGAGTAGTTATTCACTGTATCAGATTAGATGCATATGTGCATACTAAGGCATCTGTTCCAACTAGGTGTTTTTTTTTTCCTGAGGATGAAATAGCTGATGCAGAAGTAGTGACACCGGTAGAGCCTGTTGTTTACTGAGTAGATAGAGTTGAGTTACAGGATGGCAACTCTGTTAAACAACAATAGAACATCCTAACTAGGAGGAAAAATAAGATGGAGGTTAAATATGTACTTTCCATTTTTCTTCATTTTGTTATAAGACAGCTGGAAAAGAAATTCTGGCTGGAACACGTAGCCTCATTACCAGCTAGAATTACTACTCTTTTTCCACATTATTGCCCTTTCAGTTTCTGATAACTACCAAATATATGGATCTTCTAGAAAACAGCCAGGTCAGACCACTCACTATCTTTCAAGAAATTGAAGGATTATGGACTGAGCTCCTGACAAAATTGCTGATTGCCCTCCTATTAAGATTCTCATCTGATATAAATGATCCTGAACTTTGTATCTCAACTTTCACTTACAGTCTGCTTCCTCTTGTGGGATGCTATTAACTATTATAACAAAAGGCATTTAGATAACCTAATACTCTAGAGCACTGTATCTGCATGTTGTAGGTACCTCTTTTCTGAATTATCCTCCCACTCCACTATTACCTCACCTCCCACTCTCTGCAATGAAAACAAGATTTGTTGGATTTATAAAGGAAGTAAACATACTGTTTCAGTAGTCTATAATAGCATAAAATGGACTTAGTATGGTTCAAGGATAAATCTGCACAACCCCTTGATCTATAATTTAACCACATTGTATTATTTCAGCTTTGCATTTGGCTTCGAAAGAAAGCTAGAGAAACTGCATTTTTTATGCAGTTTATCCAAGGCAAAGTCCTGATGTTTTCTAACACTTAAAATGACATTTAACATAGCGAACAAAAGTAAGTCTCAGAGGGCAAAAAGTGATTTAAGACTGCCATTATTCAGGCTCAACAGGAATCCCACTTTCTTCTTTAGATTTGTATGAATAAATAAAGATCTCCAAGACTACCACCACCTTGTATTACTTGTTTTATTACATATACAGTAAAAAAATCAAAATACTACAAATTTCCCAGTCCAGTTTGTTCCCAGGACATCCATGCCCTCCCACATTTTTGCAATTCAGACAAGTTTTGTCTCAGAAGTTAAAAAAAAACCATTCCAACTAAAATGCAGCCCATTAAAAATACATTTCTCAGCTAGATTTGTGCCCTGATCTGTTCACAATGAAGCTACACAGCAGTTGGTGCATTAGCCAGGTATGGATATTGGCTGTCTGCAGACAAAAGCAGAAGAGCAGGAGAAAGGGGAAGAAAGGGAAAAAAAAAGAGAGAGAAGGAGAGAAAAAGAAACAGCGCACTGCTGTGCTTTTGGTGACAATGCCAGCTCAGGACTACGAGGAGTTCACAGAATTAGTTTCAGGTCACTGCTTATTTGTGGTTCTGCTTCTCCCAGATGTTTATTGCAAGTTTTGGTGAAGATTTATAACTACTAATAAAACTTACCACTGGAACTAGATGTCCAGCATCTGCTAGTCTTTCCCTGCTTTGATTCATAGCATAGTTTTGGTAGGAAAGGACCTGTGGAGGTCATCTTGACCAAGTCTGCACTTAAACACTGTCCAACTTTTATGCTGCATCAAGTCACTCAGGGTCGTGTTCAGTGAAGTTTTTAATATCTCTGCAGAAGAACCAAAGACAGATTGAGACTGTGCATCCATAATTTAAGAGAATACCTGGTGCATGCTAACTGCAGGCCAACCATTTGCACCAATCCTCTGTTTTAATATTTTAATTCAAGCTCACTTAATTAAAGAGTTAGTAGAAGCACCAGATTCTACTTCATATCACATTGCTAAAAAGACAGAATTTGAGAGAAAAATTATCAAACCACCACCTCAACTCTCAAAAACAAGGATTTGGGGGTTCAGGGGAAGAAAATCACCTATGAAGAACTGAAATACAATCCTTTCAAGGGAAAGACAACGTTCTTGGAGCCTTTTGCATCACTTCATCTTAGTTAAACAAAAACAAAGAAGACAGTATTTTCCATAGTCAACGTGTGCTATAACTTCACTGGAAAAGCAAGCTACAAGAGGAAGAAATTACTACAGCTGCTAAACATCACCCACTTTTGAAGCAAGCTAGGCAGATACTTCTTTGAAAAATGACTGAGCTAGTTAAGCTGGTTGCAGACACCTCTCACCAGTCTAAATAAATCTTAAAACAAGGAATTTGAGGAAGCTGATGGGGTAGCTCCAGTGACAGTAGAGGAAAGATGAAGAGTAGTGTAATGAGGTTGCCTCTGTCTCATTCGTTTCTGTTTCCTTCCAGCTCCTGCCTACAAAGGCAAAAAAAATATTGGAATGGTATGAACAGTGCCAGCACCAGCAGCAAGAAAGAAGTATTTGGCACCTGAGACCAGAAAAGCCTCAGGTGCCCCACTGATACTGATTACTTTTCTCCTACTGCTGCCCCTAAGAGATATAAGAAAAGATTTGGTTTATTTATAATACTGCATATGCTGAAACACCTTTGTTGACTTGAGTTCAACATATTTATAGCTTATTAAGTAAACGGGATCATTCTAACAAAGAACAAGCTACTGGGACATATTCCAAGAGAGAAAAATACATAAAACCAGATGCTTGCAATCAATTTAGTTTGTTTTCAGAACTATATAATAACTGCATAGTTATGACAACCTCCTTCTATTGATTCATTTCACCTTTAAGAAACATTTCAGGGAGAGTAAAGCATTTCACATCTAGTTCATGGGATAAACAGCCTTTTCACTTGTACTTCAATGCATCTAATCCTCAGCCTGCATTGCTATGGCTAAAAGACATTATTATTTGACAGCTCTTCACTGACTTATGTAGTAGAGTGTCCTGAGAAAAATCATGCTAAGAACTTTTCCTGATACCTCTCCATTCCAAAGGGTACATTTCATTACCACACGCTGAAAAAAATCAGAAAACACAAAATAGTTTGAGAGCTTGACTTGAGAAAAAAAGCGGGAATAACTGATGGAGCCTGTCTGCTAGTCACACATGTAAACCTGCATTACTTCCAAGGCTATTTAATTAAAATACATTTATTATGATTTTCATGAAGTCTCATATTATTTAATTAAAATGATGCTCAGACAATATGGCACAGTTCACACATGCAATAAGCTTTCACATTAGCCTCCCTTCACCCTTCCCTGCTGGTATGTTTGACAATATTACTTGACTAGCTTGGAACTTAAATATATTGAGCATGCTTGCATACTCATGACACATGCATGCACATATAGCCTCCTCTCTTTTCACTATTCTGCCCATAATTTTCACACTTGGGATAAAATTCCCTTTCATACACTCATTCTACTCAAAAGCACGAAATGACTCTTCTCTGGAAAATGTTATGGATCCTAAACACTCCTCCTCACAACTCTTGCCCCACCTCTGTCATTTTAGGCAAGGTATATCCTCATTTGTGAAAAGCTATAACAAAGCAACCTTAGGTAGAATATTAGATTCCATAACCTTAGATTTGTTGGGATTTTCTGTTGATCACGTCCTACATTACTACTGCTCAATGAAGGTAAAGCATTAATAAGAATATCATAACTATAGATTTAGCTCTCTTCTTTCCATTGGGAAAGCTCAAAACCAAAAAGCATAGCCAAAAGCTATGCAAAATCAAGAACCCAGCCTGTCACTTAACAATGGTCCTTCCATGCTCCCTGCTTTATGACAAAGAAAATTATTTACATAACATACTTGCATTATTTTCAATTTTGGTATTCATTTTTCAGTTTTTTACAAATACTGTTGACTGTGGACAGACTAAATGATCTACCTGGCCTCTCTCTTTTCTCATCAGTAAACATCTTTAGACAATACAAATCTTTGTCAGCATCTCTATTTCACTTTTTATCCTACAATATATTATGGGAAAGTAGGTGTCCCCTTCTTCCCATTTTAGAAAAGCATAAACAGGCTCTCAAGGTACATAGAGAAGATATATGCATAACTAATTTTAAATCCTTGGAAGGATTTTCCTGCATAACTTTTGCATAACTAATTTTAAATCCTTGGAAGGATTTTCCTGCATAACTTTGAACTGAGATCCTTACCTTTTAGTGCAATCCTAGGAAAGTACCGCTCTACTTCATGTTGTTTGTATTGAACCATGAAAGATTAAGATTCTTATAAGAGAAATTATATTTTAGGACACCACAACTATCAAAATGTCTCAAATACCTGGAGGAGAACTGCAGACCTGGCTGTCCCTTTTTTAATGGGTGTCAGCATAGCAAATGATGGTCAATCCTCAGATGTTCTACAAAGGAAATTAACCTACAATAGAGTCCAGAAATTCATTCATTTTAATAATAAACAATCAGTATATCAAAATGGCACATTCCTTTATTAAATAGTCTCAGAAAACAGTTTTTAAAACAACTTTTTACTGAGATATAAAAGAAAAAGCCTGCACACTAGGGCAGCTGATATACTAGTGGAATTATATTAAGTTCAGCATAAATGCGAAGACTAAATGAGCTTCTTTAATTTCCATAATGAAATTGTTTTTGTAAAGTTAAAAATACTGTAATGAGGCCAAAACGGTGTGCTTTCAGAGACTCCCATGGTGAAACAAATGAGATTTTAGCTTCTCTAATTGGGCATACTGCAAGCTGGGCTTGATGCTGTCCTCAGCACAGGATGTTTGTTATCCCTAACAAAAAGAGGTCTACAGCTGTCAGCATAATACCATATAGCTTTTCTGAAGCCAAGCCATCAGAAGGAAGGCTGCTGCTCTCTGACTGGGACCACCCAAAGGGACAGATCAAGTAGAGAACAGCTCTACTCTTCCTTGATTAAGAAGTTATTCGTAAGGTAATTTGTTTACAGCTATCACAGAGAAGCTTTTGAAGCAAGGATTGAGTATTCCCAGAATCCTCCAAGAGAATTTAATTTGATTAAATAATGAATATGGATATTCCCTTATCCTTTCATTCCTATCCACCTCTTTTCCCCTTGCTTATTACAACTCTTTACCTGTCAACACAGGCCTTCAGAGCTTTAGTGCTGCAGCAGAAAAAGAAAAGTGTTAGAGGATTTGCATTGTGTCTGTATTGCCAAAATCTGCTGGTCTGCTGCCATGCACAACACCACAGTGCCTACCTCTAAGCCTTTAAGAAATTAAGATTGATTTTGAATAAATATTATTTTCATTTCAACACTATGCTTGTTTTCAGATGTAAGCAATGGGGAAGAAAAAGTAACAAACCAAAAGAGAGCAACAAAAAACCCTTCAGCTAGTTAGTTCTTTCATAACTAAATCACAATTTCTTATTTGAAGCAAGAACAACAATTGTATGGAAGAAGAGAGCCAGGTACTATTCGGTTGAAGCAGGGAATGTGACTATACATACTTTAAGAAGCTAAACACAAAGATATTTAATACTTAAAGAAGAAAGACTTCCCTATAAATGCAGACTGATGGAGATTATTACTCCTTTGCTCTAGTCCTAAGCCATCATTTTAAGATCAAGTTGTTTAACCCAGGCCAGGACATTTTACTGGACTTATTATTCATTACTTATTATTTTGATTTTATTATAATGATTCTATTTGTTGTTTCATTGTCACGTTCAGAGTACTTACATATTTATACATCTTGTCTTTTATTCCTTTCCTGATTTTCTGTTCTGCTTTCACTCCTTGAGCATTCAATTGTCAACCTGCTACAAACAAAAAAAAATGTTTTTTTTTACAGAAGGAGTTTTGGAAGCTTCACAGTTACCATTTGTTCCATAATTCACCCCTCTGTTGACTCAAAAATACAGGGAAAATAGCCTTTATCATGAAAGAGCAAAATGTTATTATGAACAATAAATAAAAGTGAATTGAAGTTCAAAAGAGGTTAAAACTTATTAAAAATTGAGGGCACAGAAAGAATTGCAGTATTAAAGGTAAAATTCTAAACCATCAAAATAAATGAATTTTTGCAAATGTATTTTGCCTTTTTGCTTAGTTCTAAAGAGTGGAAAAGAATGCAGCAAAACTGCACATAAGGAATGAGAAATAATGTTCTCCATCAGCAGTTAGAAAGTTGCCAGAACTGTATAACGCATCCATCTAAAAATATATCTTAACAGGTAAATGTTTAGAAACTATTGTTACATTATGCTCTTCAAGCTATTTCCAATACCCCTGTGTACTGCACTAGTATTTTGTAAGGGAATGTAGGGAAATATTAGCAGGAGAGAAGCTAATCATTATAGTTTTTCATTTTAATTTGAACTTTATTCATTAAAGCCTCCCAAACAACCTCTACAGTACATTAATCAGATTTCGATAATAAGATATTTTAATTAATTTGAACTTGGAACTTCACTTTAGATCACAGAAACCTTCTTAGAGGATGCTCAAAAGACCAGCATGGGGTAAAAGCAAAATATCACATTACTAGAAGTTCAAAGAAAACGTACCATGAGACAATCCCACAAAGACAAGGATAATTCCAAGGAAAAATTAAGAATGGGAAATTTATGATAAGCTTTTGTACACCTTACTTCAATAGCGTCCAAATGTACCTATCTTTGTGTCTACTATGGCACAGGCTAGACAAAAATTATATGCTTATTGCATACGGTTTATTATTATGTGCAGTAAATTATTCAAAACATATCCTTTTAGGTTTTGAAAGAGATAGAAAGTCTGAACAACTCCTCCCTATATACCACCATAACACCATAAAAGATATTATTATGCTTTGTCTCTACATTAGCTGAAGCAAGGGTCTAGATTATACAGCCTAAGGGACAAACGTAAACATTAAAAATCTAACTGCCTCCTGAAATAGGCATAAGATAGATTGTAAATGGTAATTGGCTGTCAGTTTTCAGAAACAATAATACCAAATTATGACGGATTGAAAAAAATTTAAAACATTACCATATCTAAATATGCATCACCTCACCATTAACAATTATTCTAAAACAGTTTGTCATTAGACCACTTATTTAATTCGGATCTAACAAATCCACTAATTTATTTCAGTTAGATTTTAAACACTATGGGATATCTTCTAAAATCTGTCTTCTATGCTTGCATTATGAAAGGGGAAAATGTTTCAGTGTAAAATATCTTTGTTTCTCTGTTCTCCTTTTATGTATTGTTACTACAATGAACAAATTACACTGTCCCGTTGATGGGCACATGTGAACAAGATCTATTCCGACACGAAGCAAATAATAAATCTCTCCCTGTAATGAGTTCTGCTTTCTAATAAATTCACCCATTATTTTAGTATATAAGATTAAATATTATAAAATCTATAATGTGACGCACACACAAAAGGTACATACACATATACAAACAAACTTTGGGGTTAAATTACATTTTGGTATTCATATTATTTCACAAATAACATGTCACCTTTATTTAAGCTGGTCGGACCAGCATTTCTTTTCTATCAACTGAAGCAGCTAATTTACTTTCATTGACCATCCAGCAGTATAATGTACCACCTGCTTATTGTTATTCTCTCTGGCTAGACACTAAAAAAAAAAATAATCCTTTTTCTCCCCCATTCTGTAATTTAACTTTGTACAAATGTAATCTTAAACTCTTCAATTCTCTGAGGCATTCTGTGAGTGGAAATACTGGGATTTTTACAGCATCACATCTGTGCATGCACGTTGTGATTAATATAAGACAAATCCTTCAGGCATACTGCAATTGATGCAGCAATGCTGAACTTATTTGAAGCACTGGAAAATTACCTTTTTTTTCAACTGCTAGCTAATTTATTTGTTCGCAGACAGAAAGGTACAGAAGATAAAGCATTTTTTATCGTTGTTGGATGGATGTAGAAGATGCACATATGGTGGTAAAAGTGCAGAAAACAGTGTTATAAGAGACTCTAATATTTTAGAATACAGCCCGTTTCAATATTTTAAACAACTTAATATCCTTTAGAAATTCTAAGTCATAATGTGATGAGGAATCCTATCTAGTCAAGCTTTCTTTGCTATTTTTGTCACCATTTAAGACTATTTCTATTGCTCTGTAAACATTCACAACCCTACCAAATGCTAGTTCATACTTACTGCTGAAAATCAGAAAAAGGAGCCAGAAACATGTTATGTTCAGTCTGCTATTTCATTTTGGCTGAAGAGACTACAGTTTTGACAGTAGGGCCATCTGCTGTTAACTTTACTTCTCATCATAATACTAGTCCAGTCAAAAGCAATTAAGTGTGTTTTGTCATTATAATATGTAGATAATTATGATAAATTACAGATTTTAAATCAGCCTCAAATTATGCATATGGTAGGTATTTTCCTTGCAGTTACTAATGCAAAAAATATCCCTGCATTTGCAAAATATTTCAGCTATTTTACTAATGATGTTAGTTCTGTAATGAGATATCTACAAGGAAATTTCTTAGGCACAGAGCCTGACAGTCATTAGAAATCTATTTATATCTCAGCAAGACATTTTGCCAAGTAGAAAGAGTCATAACATTCTGCACTGCCATTACACAGAACACTCAGAAAATGAGTCTATTTTACTGTATTACAAAAATCAAACACATGCACAACCATGTAAATGAGTAGCCAGAAGGATAATATAGGTTTTGTTACAACATGGAGTCTAACATAGGCAAAAACGCGTGACTTTATAAACTACACACTAACGCAGTTTTCTATCGAGCTTCCTTTGATATTGTTGAAGTGATCCCTAGGATTAGCCAGGCGTAAATAAGCAACAATTCAAACTGGAGTTAATAAAAATTCTTCCTCTACTCTAACACTGGATTTACTTTGAGGGTACTTTTTCGATGAAGGTGTCATACTGTCATACTTTAGAGAAAGATTAACTAAAAAAAAATCACCATTATTAATATTTTAATTTTTTTGATAATGTTTCCTCAGTATTTCCTTTCTAGTTAATGGACTTCTTGAGAAGTAATCAGTCCCTACAATGTGATCATATGCTTTTCATGATCACACCAGCACTGCATGACAGTCCAGGACCCTTCATATATCTAATTCTTGCCAGGAAAGCACTACCTATTATGAAAGCTAGCCCATAAATCCTGAGTCCTAACAGCAACCAGCAGCACCTGAGTCATGGCAGGCCACAGAGGAATGAAAAGGAAGAGAGGAAGGCAAAAAAAATGTGACACAGTAATGCTGGCAGCAGCAGAATCAGATCTCAGCACGGAGATGGTGTCTGTCTGGCAATGGCCTTATCACCTTCTCCTCATTATGACCATGTAGTGTACAAATACAGGTCAGGGAGATAAAAGTTAGCAAGAGATAACTATCAATTCAATTGACTTCAAGAACTTGCAGTCAAAGACATGAATGGTTTGAACTGATATTTAAATCTTTGCCTTCAGACAATGCAGTAGAGCATTATTTCCATGAAGCAGCAACACAGAAGGAAAACCAGTGGTCAATATATGCTCTGCTTAAATATCAGCTAGCTTGCTCTTCAGTTGTGCTTGCGATACCCACACAGATTCATAAACAGAAGATACCGACAAAACAATAGCAGAATATCCTTATCTATGTCTTCTGATTTTGAGCACTTTAAGACAGGAAAGGATAAGATCTCTGATTAAAGGGAATGGAGCCTTTATATAATTCTGCTCGTAGAACAGACATGTTTTCTCCTCATATCTCATTGCTAGCTGAGTCACCGCCTTTAACAGCTGCCAGTGCATTACCATACTTTTTCTCCTTGGCAGGACAGGCAAATTGCTCCCCACAGAGCATATGCCACTCAACATGGCAAAAGGAACAGTGTTGAGCATAATTTCTCTTCCCATAACACTAAGTTGTTTTCAAAACGTTTCGTTTCCATCAGACCACTGCTTGTGGTGAGCTGTTGCTTCTAGATTTGTTTGCTTTCAAACATAACATTAAGTGGTACTCAATTTCCATAATCAATTAAGAAAATGCAGTGGATATTTTTACTTGGGAACTGCTACAAAATTTAACAAACCATTCAACCGAAAAAAGCTCTTGTTAAAAAAGCCATTGAAAATTTAATGTTTAACTAATTTATGTTGACAAGATTAGTTTTGCGAAGTATCAGAAAAAAATAAATTTTACTACTCAATACAGTTCTGTACCAAGGATTTCAGAAGAGGATATTTGGATTGCAAGGCTTCATGGCTAACACAACAAGACACTGCAATTTTGAGTGGGGTGAGCTGCATGTTGCCTATAAACTGCAGTGTATAAACATATGCACGTAGAAAATCTATCCACATTTGCTGCTTCAAAAGAAACCTTTTGCCCTTTGTAAAAAGTATCATTTTCTGAATAATAAAAAAAAGAACAGCAGCCTTTATTTGTCTAATTAAATTGAATTCATGCACAAGCCACCCAACTCTCAGTCAGCAATGCAGGTGTCTCTTCAGGAGCATGCAGGATATCAAAAATATTCACTGAAACTTTTTGAAAGCAACAATGCTGAATCCTGTCTCCTTAAAAGCACATGTCAAGATGCCGAACAGGTTATCAGAAATGCAAATAAAATTCTGCAAGAAAAGTCCTCCTTAAGTAGAGAAGTTCTCAGCATGCTTTTACCCTAATTCTGCTCTTGAAAACAAAATCTAATTAGCGCCATAGATACATCTAATAATCAGTTAAAGGGAAATTCACTTAACCAACACAACACACTTCAAACAGAACTGGGGAGACTATCTCGATGGGGAAGTTTCAGTTTGGAATGCAGTCATGTCGGTTATTATTCAGGCAATGCTAAAAATGCACATTCAGCTAAGAAATAGTAACCTCAAACAACTTTGGTATCTCTAATTGACAGGCAAATTTTTCATTTTCCAGTTGTGGGCCAAAAGGATGTCAAGACAGAAAGTCCATGCACAAGTACTTACAGGAGGGAATGCAGTTTGAGGTGCCCATGGCACTTGAGATATTCCTCAGTACAGCTACAGGTGCCAGCACATCCAAATCCAGGAAGAAAAAAGAAATTCTCTCGCTATTATCCTCTAAAATGCTTATGTTTAAGAAGTGAGAACACTTATTACTAAACCAGAAAAGAGATAACAGACAGCACCTGCAAAATATTATCCATCATTAACACCTAAGTGACCATTTGGGGCAGCTAAGGCAGTGTGAAGATGTACTCCCTGGAAAACAATGCCTCAGCGCTCTGTGTCAGCAGAACAAGAGTCTGCATCTTTGTGAATGCTTCAGGCTTGTATCTGGTCTTCAGCAACCAATGTAGGAAGTGAATTTTTTGGTAAGATGGAAAGTAGAGAGGATGTTTAGGTCAAGCCCTGCTTGGTACTAGTCTCCTTTTCAATCTAAATAGTTAGATGCAAAAACATGGAAAACTTTAATTCTCTGAGGCTAAACTTCAAAAATGCCAGTCTTCACCACCTTTACTTGGATCAACTGTATTTCAAAATTTCGACAGAATGCCTATTAATCCCACTTCTGTGGCATTTTAAACACCTACAAAGCTCTACTGCAAGTTGTAAAGACCTACTGCAAATTGTAGTGGTTAGTAATGGCTAATGACGCCTTGATATTTTTTTATTTAAAAAAGCAATATCTCAATTTTATTTATCGGGGTCTTCTGTATCAAATAAGCTGTGGTGCAATTTTCTACAAGCACTCAGGAGAACTATCAGCATTTAATTACCATCTTTAACTCTCTTCCATAACTACTCCCTCTCTTTTGGTCCTTTATCCCTCAAGAGTGACTTCATCTGCCTGAAAGCATCCTTCTGCTGCAAGCATGGCAGCAAACTCTCCTGTGGCACTGTGAGGGAAGTACAAAGCAGGCTGGAGAAACCTCTGGCACATCCTTTCAAAAAGATATGGCATTGATTCTCCCAGCACTGTCAAAGACACCAACTAACATGGGCTCTTGCGGGGGGGGGGGTGGTGGAATGTGCGGGGGGGGGGGGGGGGGGGGACACACGACATGTGTTTGGAAATGCTTACTTCACCTGTTTGATGAACATAAAAAAAGACAGTAAACTCAACATTACTTAAATGCCACTGAATTTGTATTGTTATCATCCATTCTCATGCTTCACTGAACCAGTTATCTGTGTTCCCAGACAAGCACAAAGACCTTGAAGCCCTCAGTAATATTAACAGTGCAGTAAGCACCTAACAGGCAGCAGGCTTCCCCCTTTACAGATGGGCATCTGTGATGACTAGAGTTAAAACACACAAAGTGCACTTAGAGAGTGGCATACTTTGGCATGAGACTTGTCATTTTTGTCCTCAGAGCACTGTATATGCCTGACACATTTTGAGATAGGGCAGGAATAACAGCATCTCCAGGAAAAATACCGTGGCTGTGTTATTTTCCTAAATGTATTAACTAACGGGATTTACAAAAAAATCTACCTAAAAGCACAACTTGTTTAGTACATCTTAGCTTTGGCAACAGTGAAAGTAAAGACTCTACCTTATTCCATTTTCAAACCTACCCCAGCAGCACATGAAGGAAGAAGATAATCACACACGAACAACTCTTAGAACTACAGAATTCTTCTTTCATACTACAAATATTATGTAGAATAAAAGAGATGAACTACAAGGTAACTGGTTTTCTATGCAGGTCCTCACTTGCGCTGTACTGCCTATTTAATCATTGTCTTTGGACATACAGGCATACAAGACAACATCTCAAATACCTTCAAAACACAGACTCTTCCTTTAAACCCTTCTTCCGAAGCAGAACGTCTTCTGGAAGAAGGTGTTGTCATTACTTTTGGATGCATATTATCCAATGTCAGAAAACTGTAAGTCTTTAAGCAATGCATGAATGAGCAATAAATTGGCTGACAATGCTGTCCCTTAACTCATATTCCACAGTAGCCCTGGCTGTACCCACTTGCAGTATATGTTAATACGGTAGCACAAAAGAAATGGAAATCCTCTGTGTTCCTTTTACAGTTTTTGTAACATTGATTCAGATCCTTGGAAAAAGAAGCAGAAGCAGTAAAAATAGAAATATTCAGACGGAGTATCTGAAAAGGAAAGATAAATTTCTAAACGCAGTACCCACGGTTTAAAATAAAAATCTGCTGACATCTGGTATGGATCAGCTGGCTGAATTGCTGTGATTACTCATCCACTGCCAAGTTCTTTTTTATTTATTCATTTACTAATTTATTTCATGGTTATAAAAATGTGTTTCATAATAAATATGGAAAGTGACAACACAATGCTGATGAACAAATATGGTGTTCTCAATTTCTTTAACAGATTTCATTTTTTAAAAGGAATTGAGTGTCTGCAAAAATGTCAGTCCTAAATTTTATCCATGTCTTTGCTGTCACAACTTGGTTTTGCCTTTCTTTGGATATGCTATATTTATAGGTGTTGACAAAGTATTAAGAACTACAAGAAGAAAGCGTCTGTGTATCCTCTAGCACACAACAAACCTGAGCTGCAAATCACTGAGGGCTAAGAGACTGTCCTGATAAAATACAAATATAGGCATGTGTATATTCTCCCTCCTCTAAGCTTATCACATCTCTGGTCTGACCTAATGTAGTGTATCTGCATGAACCAATTTCCCTAAAGCAGCAGATAGGACCACGTGGTACATCCAAAAGAGTCTCTATTCATCCACTATTGCACACCATTTTTGAGAGCTATCCTGCACTACATTTCTCTGACCCTAAGAAGATACTGTGGTGGTACACAGACTTCTTATTCCTCCTTTTGCTCCGTATCCTCTGTGTGTTTCTGCACAGGTACTTGAGATGGCCCATCACGGAAAGAGTGAAAGGCTCATTTATAACTCTGCCATGTAAGTACTTCTCTGGCCCTAATTCCTTCACCTTTATTTGGATTTTGATCTCCATTTCCTAGTAAACTAAGGTTAAAGCTCTACTCTCTAGATCAGCAAAAACATTTGTGTATGCTAAAGAGCAACAACCCTACTACCTTTAAGCCAGGCTGCTCGCTTCCCCTCAGTCTTACAGTTGTACAGAGTACCTTGGACAATGTGAATTTAGCGCACATTGATACAATACTTACTTGAATCTGCAAATTAACTGGAAGGACAGTTCTAAAAGATACTAGCACCCATGCAACTTAATCAGAGCTTTTCACACAGCTGCTCAAACTTAATATCATATGTGAAACATTCTTCCCTGAGGATGATTCTCATATCAGAAGGATATTAATTTATGTTCATATTGTTAAAGAACAGATCAACAATAACTAAAAGTGTAAAAGATGCATGGCTGCTCTCGTGATTAATTACTGAAATTACAGGAAGACAACAGCTATAGGTGGTTCAGTTATGCAGAGAGCTAAGGATGTACATTAGCCTTTCACCACATGTTCCAACAATGCTTCTTTTTCTGCTTTTTCATATCTGCATGAAGCAGGATTTTCTGGAAAAGCTGCTCTTAAAAGCGAGTACAGTAACCTGCTGAGAACTGAGAATGAGCTACTTCTATGTCTGAAACTTCCCACTGCTCCTAAACAGATTTGTGACTCCAAGCAGACTCATCTATCTCATTAACAAGAAGTACTATTAGGGGAAAGACAGAAACCTTTGAATTTAATTAAAATTCAAGTATATTTTGTCTGAATGCACATTTTTATATATGTTGTTACATACAAAAGGAAGAATATTATAAAGTTTTATCTACCCACTTGTTTACACGGAAAGAATAATCAGCTAATATTTTGAGAGAGTGCCATGAAAATATTCATATATGTGGAAAAAAGGTACCAACTACTAAATTTCGGTAGCTCCTGCTTATAGCTCATCTTTTCACGCCATGTCCTACTCCAGAAGTCACCCAGTGCACCTTGATAAACACAACTTCCAAGTGATCTTCCAATGTGTTAGGCAGGAAATAAAAACAGTTGACATTCAGAGGAGCATGGAAATCCACTGATTGATCCTCACTCCTGTTTCCATTATCATTTGTGATTAGGTGGTCGCATTACTGTAAAATCTTAATCAAACGCATTTTTAAATAACTTTTTAATTTCTCAGGGGAATACTTCACAGTTGTTTTAGCAAACTGGTGATCTTTGTACACTGCTTGCATAATATGAAATACAAAGCCTATCCACTGTAGGTTTCTTAATTTTGTGCTCAGTCAGTATCACCAAACCTGTGATCTTATTTAAAGACTAACAAAAATATGTATTATTGAGAAAATATCCACAGGGAGACAGGAGGCTCATGAAGGTGCTGATGAGAGAGGAGTAGAGGAAAAGCTTAAAGGTTCCTTTTGCTACAGAAGACAAACCAGAAAATCAAATCTAGAAGAAATAAGCATACAGTTAAGCCAGAATGAGTTACAATTGGTCTTTGTCTACATTCTGAAATATTTCTACTGACATCACCAAAAGTACATTTACCTTATTTCTCTTCCCCACAAAGTCAGGAAGGATAGGTATAATCCTGGGAAGTTCACTGGACTTAAAAATAGTTAATGAAAAATTCTGCCCTCATACTCAGGGTTGTACGTACCGTTTGCATAATAACTGACCAACACAAGATTCAAAAAAATAACCACTTGGTTACAGATTCTCTGTCCTTACAAAAAACAAGCTGAAGGCCAGTATAAAAAGGAAATTAAACCAAACCCAGCAATAACAACTTCAGTGTCATAAGAGACCCCCTACTTCAGAAGCAAAACCCATTTGAAGAAGCCTGTGGAGGTGATGGGTTTCTCCTACAGTCTGAGCACTACAAACTATATTTGAAGGTGGGAGCTTTGAACCAATTTCCTGTGGTAAAGTTCCACTGACTTATACTGCTCCTTTGGTGAAACAGTCTCAAAGGAGAGACACTTGTCTTGCTTCCATTTTGAATTAAATTTCTTCAAATACTTTCTGTGCTACTCAGTCTTCAATGTGAGAAGTTACTTAGGAGACCCTCTGGTCACTCCTGCACACCTGGTGTGGAGCAATTGCAAATTCCAAGAGGCACAACTACCAAGTATGCCCCAAAACAGCTTCTGGAAGCACTGCTTCTGTAGTCTGAGTGCAGCGACCAGTCTGCAACAAAGGTGACTCTGTCTGAGGTTAGAAGAACATTTCTCTCTCACTCAGAATTTCACCCTTAGCAAGTGGAGTGATAACACTAATTTCATTTGAGCAGGTTGCTACTGTGGCAGAATGGGAAAGAAAACAGCATTATATGATCAACCCAATACTTAACAATAGTTCTACTGGACTGAATAAAGAAGCACACAGCCTTGAAGCCATGCAAGGAACCTGCCTGTCCTTTCTCTAGAAGCGTGCACTGCCCAGTCCAAAGCACTCCATCAGTTTACCTACACAATACACATGAGGTGATTTCACTTCTAGCAACAAGCTCCTGGACTGCATTCACAGTGCAGTAAGCAGTGATATTCTACAGTTAGACTGACAAGTTCCCAATGGTAGTACAGGCCTGAGTGTTGCAGAGATCAATATCCAGCCCAGAGGTCATACTCCCCAAGAGGCCAAGACGACAAAGGCTGGAAGCCCAACCTCATAACAGGTCACAGCCTGACAACAAAAAGCAGCAGCAACCATGTCTCAGTGATCTATCAGAGTCACATACCATTGAGATCCAGCACTACAGACCAGATCCTGACCAAGAGAGCAGACCCAGCACAGGTGATGAACTTCCCAAACATCATTCAGGCAACCTCCTTTTCTATATCAGATCAAGAGACCATCTAAACCAGCAGAAAACAGCTCATGCTTAGAGAAAGAATGTAAGAAATAAGGCAAACAGGGAATGGTCATTCTCAAGTCTTGCCTTCTGGCTTCCAGTGAAGACCACTGTTTTCTTTTTACTGCAGGCACTCTCCCTGTGAAATTCTACCCCAAAAGGGTGCACGGGAAGATGCTAGCTACCAAACCAAATCCATAATCTTCGATCAGTTACACAGCTACAAACACCTCATCTTTGTAGGAATAAACAACCTTCCAGTTCCTGAGACACAATATGGAGCCTCTCTTGCACTGAAAACACCCATTCAGTACCATGCTTGCACAAATCATTGATTTGACAACTTAGTGGCATTCACATACTACACAGAAACAGACATTGACCTGTGGTACCCAATATTCCAGACTGGACACCTTATTGCTGGAATATCTTAACTCTTATTTCTAATGAAGGTAATTGGCATGAAGGTTTCTGGCACAAACAAAGGCTTGCATACCAAGGAACACACCACCCATTTTCAGAAGAAGCAGGACCTGGTAAAACCACCAGATTGTTTGTACTGTTGACTTCATATGGGAAGCAGAGGGAAAAAAATTGTAAAGGACCAGACTTCATTGAGGTGTGGTCCCTCAAGTCAGGCTCCCAGAAATCTGCTCAACTTTTGCTTGCAAACTTCAGAATTCAGAAAACTTGGAAGCTTTCCACCGTAGCAAAAGGCAGAGCTTTAATATCTACAAGACTTTAATTAGACAATTAGCCTTTTCCCAGCTCTGTCCCCTAGGATATGTTCACAGGGAGCTGCATTTCACACACTGAAAACATGAACAATTTTCAGCACTTGTAAACAGCAGTCTGGGGAAAGAGAGAAAGAGAGTTTTAACTTCCAAGACTTTGCTTCTACCATCTGACAGAGTCAGGCAAGCTGGAAACTCTACCAACCTATCTCTGAAATACACCACAATATTTTAATTAAAACAGGTTTATGCTTGTATCTTTGATCTAGGATCAAAGTGATCATTCCATATAAAGCTGAACTAAGCATTCAGGTATTTCAAATGCTGAATGACAGGCCAACTGAGGATTAAAGGTCAGGCCAATAATCTGAAATGTAGTAAAAGCAGACTATACCAAAGAAGACTTAGATCTTCACAAAACGCAAATAGCCTTCAGGCTTGCTGTAAGTTTACTCAAAGTGAGACAGCATGATCTATTCAAATTCCACTCCAGGCCGGATGCATTAAGACAGGGTTGTGCTCATGCCTATGGTATCAATTTGGTACATGATCTATTCTTTTGGATTCACCCGCATTTCCCTACTGACAGGGAAGATTAATTCCACAGTTTTACATGACTATCATGGGCCCAGGTCCCTATGGGATGTATATCATTTTACCTTCGGCTTGTTATATGCCCAAAATGCTTTTTCCTGCTAGTTTTTCATACAGCTGGAAATGAAGCTGAGGCCTCCTCAACAATCATAGTTCCCCAGGGACTATATGTGAAATTGTTATTGCTCACATAATAAATTCCCTTGGTATAGCATATCGATGAAGCCAAGTATACTATTTCTGATGATTTATTTAGTTGTTGACTTTAAGTTTCCCTTCCCTGTAAGAGCTTTTTGGGTTTTTTAATCAGAGACAACAAGTCTCTGAAAAGTTCTTCTAGTTTAATACCGCGTTATCGGCTTGTCAAAGCATTAACAATAATTAATCGAGGATCACTCATGGTCTTAATCACGAGGTTTTGATTGAGATTGCAACAACCACTAAAGCATTTATCACTGCTCTGTCAGAGGAACCAAGCCTGAGCAGTAACTTTGCCAAGATGTCCTGAATCTCTCTTCTACCAATGCTTTTTGAACTATTTCGTGTCAGCAATTTGCACCATCTGTCTGCAACAAATCTCATTCAGCTACATGTGGTAGCAAGTATTTCTCAGAAGAGTATCATAGGAAATAATAATACTTCTTGCATCAAGTTGATACTATAGTACTACTGTACAGATATCACTTCAAAATATGAGTGTATTAATAACAATCACACACACACACAAAAAAAAAAAGCAAAATCAGTGATTTGTGTAACGACTCCACCTTGAAAAACTTTAAGTTTTGTCTGTCTTCCAGGATGGTGTATATTCACACCTCTGAACGGTGGCTCCTCAGACCTTAGAGAAAGACTTCTCCAGGAACAAATTCAGAGCACAAATCCAGTACAAGCACTTGGTAGAAACAATTTCTTCTAGAAGTGATGAAAATATAAAAGAAGCACAAGAAAAACTAGCTGGCTGAGGCTAGGTGGTTCACACTGGAACCCAGAGAAATAGAAAAAATCCTCATTATAGCATACCATCTCCTCAGGCTGGAAGAGTTCAACATATCAGAGTTTTGATATGGCTGGATTACTGCCTTCTCATATTCTTTGAGGAGTATTTCTCTCTGCAATTCTGAATGATAGCCACAGGAAATAGATTTCATGGATATTTTGGTAAGAAGGTAAACAGAAGTCATAACCTCCCACTGTAGAAATAATAATGTTTACCTAGTGTTTAGCCTCTGTGACTATACAATTCAATTAACCTTCTGGTAATACCAGCATGATCTGCAGTAGAACAAAAGACAAAGCTTTATTTGTCTTGATAATTTCAATTTAACTGTGAAATTTCAAAGCAGTGACTGGGAAAGTTGAACACAGTGTTCTATCATATTCTATGAGATTCCTGAATGATACAAAAAACTACTATGAATTACCTTCAATATGTGAACTACTAATCAACTCTATTATTGATTACTATGCCAGTTCAAGTGTTATCTTTTAATGCTACCAACATATACAGATGTGTTATGAAAAGGTGATAACGTGGGCTTATGTCATCCAAGACTCAAGGATTCATGGATGCTCCTCATCATCTGGACAGCTATTAATCTTATTCACAGTCCTGGATTTGTTTAGAAAGTAGATATCTTGTAGACAGAGGCCTTGGGTCCTTGACTTCTTTTTATGTAAATCATAAGATAAGCATGAATTATGCATTTTGCAGGAGGGGTGTTTTTATGACAGTTTGCTATATGAAGAGAATGGTAACATAACTCACCTTGAGAACACCTGAAAGTTAGTTACAACATATGGTGAGTAACTCACACTAAGTGGTGGACAGAATGGAGATCTTCATGTGGAATAGAGATCAGCTCTCCAGCCCTGCAGATCTTCAGAACTTTCTCAAATAAAAGATTTCCTGCTATTAAGTTGTTCAGGAATTTTTTATGGTAGAATTCTGAGATCTTATTCTTGCTCCGTGTCTTTTATTCTTAAAAAAGCATTTGCTCAACTCTTACCCAAAACACTTTTGCACACAGCTACAAAAAGCACTTAAGATTCAGATGAGCTGCAGAGCATGTAACAATCAATAATCCTGGCTATAGCAGTTGACATCTTCATATCTGTTCCACTACCTCATAAATGGGTAAAACCATATCAATCTTGGAGAAAGATGAGGAAAGTATTATGATGAAGTTCTGTTAAGTCATATATGAAATAAAGAGGTTTAAAATCTTCACATACCGATGTACAAAATATTTCAGCTGCCCCTTCAAATGTGGATCACTTGTTACTACTTTTAAAATCTCAGCTGATACTTAATATATAGAAAGAAAACAATGTGCAAATATGAGACATATCATCTTTCAAATCTCTTCTTTCACCCAAGCCCTCATCTGTCCTTCAAATAGTTTTTGTAAAAACAGTTATTTTAACTCAGAATATTCTTAGGAATATAAATTACTGTAAAACAAGAGCTGCTAACCAGTGAGATCAGATGTGCAATCTGCCTAATACCATGTGCTGGATACAGATAAAAACTTATTATTCCTTATTTCTAGTTTTAATTTTGTCTGTGTATTTGTAAGTCTGAACTCTTCTATGAGTGATATGATTGCAAACATACACCATAACTTTTTTTCCCCCTTAGGTGTTCTTCAATGCTTATTATGGAAGAGTGAGGGAATACTAACATTTCTTAAAGGAAATGGGAAACGCAATCACAGAAGTTCCGTAATGGGCTGGAATAATTTCAGAAGGGAAACTGAAGCAGCATAAAAAAATTTCTATACTGTATTATAATAAGTCTCTTCAGTACAACTAAAGCATGATCAGAAACTCATAAACATTACCGTAGTCTTTTTTAATTAATTTACAGTTGATGTCTGGTCATCTGTGAATTTCAGTCAACAGAAGGAACAATTTCAGGAACAAAAGAACAAGGACCTTAAACTTACTGTTCTTTGAGCAGCTAAACTAATTAGCCTGGCATCTCTCATGCCCCTCACAATCCCCAATTTTCCTTCACATTCTTAACATCTGTCATTGTAATAGCCCATATCCTCCCAACATCCCCGGAGCCATGCCACGACATATCCAAGTTTATTCCTAGACTGCTCAATGCAGTACTTCTTATTTCATTCCCTTCTTTTCCCAAACAGCGATGCATCTTTCTCCTTCTAACTATATATACTGAAAATCACAGTATCACAGTATCACAGTATCACAAGGTTGGAAAGGATCTCTGAGATCATCAAGTCCAACCTATAACCTAACACTAACACCAACACCAACAATCATCTAAACCATGGCACTCAGTGCCTCATCCAGTCTCCCTTTAAACACCTCCAGGGTCAGTGACTCCACCACCTCCCTGGACAGCCCATTCCAATGGCCAATCACCCTTTCAGTGAAGAATTTTTTCCTCATATCAAGTCTAAACTTTCCCTGACGAAGCTTAAGTCCATGCCCTCTGGTTCTGCCACTGGTCACCTGAGAGAAGAGACCAACCCCTGCCCGACTACAACCTCCTTTTAGGTAGTTGTAGAGAGCAATGAGGTCTCCCCTGAGCCTCCTCTTCTCCAGGCTAAACAGCCCCAATTCCCTCAGTCGCTCCTCATAGGGCTTGTGCTCCAGCCCCCTCACCATCTTCGTTGCCCTCCTCTGAACACATTCCAGTATCCTAACATCTTTCCCAAACTGGGGGGCCCAGAACTGGACACAATATTCAAGGTGAGGCCTGACCAGTGCCGAGTACAGGGGGACGATAACTTCTCTGGTCCTGCTTACTACACTATTCCTGATGCAGGCCAGGATTCCATTGGCCTTCTTGGTCACCTGGGCACACTGCTGGCTCATGTTGAGCTTCCTGTCCACCAGCACTCCCAGGTCCTTTTCTGCCTGACTACTCTCCAGCCACTCTGTCCCCAGTCTGTAGCTCTGCATGGGATTGTTGTGTCCAAAATGAAGTACCCGACATTTGGACTTATTAAACATCATCCCATTAGAATTGGCCCAGCTCTCCAATCTGTCCAGGTCCCTCTGTAGGGCCATCCTACCCTCTAACAGATCAACCCTTCCTCCCAGCTTGGTATCATCTGCAAATTTGCTGATGATGGACTCAATCCCCTCATCCAAATCGTCAATAAAGATATTAAACAGGACAGGACCCAATACCGATCCCTGGGGGACACCACTGGTGACCAGCCGCCAACTGGATGAAACACCATTGACCACCACTCTCTGGGCTCGGCCATCCAGCCAATTCCTAACCCAGCACAAAGTGCTCCCATCTAAGCCACGGGCTGCCAACTTCCCTAGGAGTCTACTGTGGGGGACCGTGTCAAAGGCCTTACTGAAGTCCAGGTATACCACATCCACAGCCTTCCTCTCATCCACCAGGCGAGTCACATGGTCGTAAAAGGAGATCAGACTGGTCAGGCAGGACCTACCCCTCCTAAATCCATGCTGGCTGGGCCTGATTTCTTGACCGTTCTGCAGGTGGTGCATGATTTCACCCAGGATTATCTGCTCCATGATTTTACCTGGGACCGAGGTCAGGCTGACAGGTCTGTAATTACCTGGATCATCATTACGGCCCTTCTTATGGATGGGCGTCACATTGGCCAACTTCCAGTCTTCCGGGACCTCTCCAGTGAGCCAGGACTGTTGAAAGATGATGGAGAGCGGCTTAGCAAGCTCATCCGCCAGCTCTCTCAACACCCTAGGATGGATCCCATCCGGCCCCATAGACTTATGAGGGTCCAAGTGGCTCAGCAGGTCTCTAACCTCCTCCTCATGGATTGCAGGAGGGCCATATTTCACCCTGCCCCCATCAACCACTTCAGAGGGCCAACTGTCAAGCGAGCTGACATCCTTGTTGTTAAAAACTGAGGCAAAGAAGGCATTAAGTACCTCAGCCTTCTCTGCATCTCTGGTTACTATATTTCCCTCCACATCCAATAAGGAGTGGAGGTCGCTGCCGCCCTTCTTTCTGCCATTGATGTATTTATAAAAACTCTTCTTATTGTCCTTAACAGAAGTGGCCAATTTGAGCTCCAGCTGGGCTTTTGCTTCCCTGATTTTCCTCCTACACGACTTAACAACATCCTTGAACATGACCTGACTTACATCCCCTTCCTTCCAACGATGATACATCCTCTTTTTCTTACTTAGTTCCTTCAGAAGTTCCCTACTCATCCAGGCCGGCCGTCTGCCCCTACGACTCTTCTTACAACACACAGGGACAGCCCGCTCCTGCGCCTGCAAAACTTCATTCTTGAAGTATATCCAAGCTTCCTGGACCCCCTTGCCACTAAGAACTATTTCCCAGGGTACTTTCCTGACCAGTTCCTTAAATAATCCAAAATCTGCCCGCCGAAAGTCTAGCATAGATGTTCTGTTCCTGGCTTTTCCTATTACATTGTTCAGAGAGAACTCAATTATTTCATGATCACTAGACCCTAGACATAAAGGTGATAAGAGCAGAAGTCTCCCTTCCTTCTTCACAACAGGGACATTAACATGGGGTCTCTACTCCATGCCTACACCAATATTCATACAGCCTCTAAGACCTCAATAATTTTAAGATCTTGCTTTAAATTCGCAAAAATATATATAAGCTATTAGAGCACAAAGATGGTGTAATGCCATGTGCCTCATTTCCTTAAGCAGGCAGGCAACAAATTAGATAAAATTATGCACTTTACAAAAAAATGCTCGTGTCACTGCTCTGTGCCATCTAACAGTTTTAAATTTGTAACTTTTGCGGCCTAATGCACATCCATTTGAAAAAGGCAGATGAAGAATCTCAATATAAATATAGCTCAAACGCAGTGATACACATCCCAACAGTATGGCTAGTTAAAATAAACAAACAAATTTTTAGCTAGATAGCAGCAATAAAGTTACCAGTGATATGCTTTGCTGCCTTGACATTATCTCAACATAAAAGATTTTTTTAAAATAATTCCTGTCATGTAAATGAGCTGTTTCCTGAATAATAAAATAGTTGGACCATGCTATGCTACAGCAAGTCCCTATAAACAGAATACGCACTTAGCAACAGAGATAATGGAAAACTGACACCTTATACATTTTGTTATTTTGCACTGTTTTCTGAAAGTCTAGAGTAAAACACTGTATGACACACTGCAGGGAAGACCAAGAAAAGGACATGGCAATTAAATTTCTCTAATGAATGGCACTTTTGGCATTTCTCTTCCCTTAAGAATCTTCATGACTTAGGGTGGGCTTTCATTCCCATTCTTCCCTATGAAAATGCAATCGAGATAATGATAGTAATTGGTAAACAGATGAGTGAGAAATCCCAAAAGCAATCTCACACTAAAAGGCCACACTGAGCATTACCAAGGAATAGTGCTCTATAACATATTTAGTTGACTCACAAATGTTTATTTTCCTCTTTTTCTGTTTATTTAAAGAAAACTTTCCAGAAAACAAGAAGACACAATAAGGTAGTCTGAAAAGGTCATTTAATCCTGCCCCAGCACTTCTGCTACAGATATTCACTCGGCTTCTCCAACTAGAACTCCAGGAAGCAGAGACCCCACAGCCCTCCTTCAGTGTTACATGAGGTTACTTTCCTCACTCACTTTCTCAAAAGTCCTTTCCTAAAATCTGATTTGAATCTCATTGCAATTTAACTCACTGCTTCTCCTAGTCTCAATATAACTTGTAACCACCCCTTTCCACTCTATTATCCTCACCTTCAAGTTTCTGTTGCTTATCTCATCTTTCTTGATATTCAGTGCCCCAAACATCATACATCAATGCATCCAAGATCCTTTTACATATAACGTAATGTAATGCTGTTCATAATTTTACTTTAACAGTAGAACAGCGTTGATCAGATTTAGTGTAATATCCAATGAAGTTATAAGCTTTTCTTCAGCTTTGTCTAAGCAGGTGTTCCTTCACCTATATTTGTTCAGTTAATAATTCCAAAGCGTAGCACAGTATAATAGTCCTTACTAAATTTCTCTCAAGTTTTTATAGACTGTTGCTCCAGAATGTTTATCCCAATCTCATCCTCCAAAGTTCTTCTTGCTGCTGCCTCCTCACAAACACCTGCAAAGTAAACAAGTACTCCGAGCAGACCCAAACTAAACCCTCCAGAAACACATTCAGCCCCCTCTTCAGTAGCAGATGTTTCACACAATTAGTCTACGCAGTTTCCTAACTACTGGTTAATTCAGCTTGCAGCTGTTTCACCTGTCATGTATTTATTTTGCTTGCTTGTAAGTGTATCAGGCAAAAAAAAAGAGTCCAGGTGTTTAAGTTAAGATGCATCTCATCTACAGATTCTCTGACACATACAAGGCCTGCCACTGTTACAAAATTAAACTAGACTGGTTTGACAAAGGTTGCTCTAAATCAAGACACCCTGTATGTTTTTTTTCAAAGATTTGCCAAAGATAGTGAGCTCTAGCACTTTGCTTGAATTTAAGTTAGGTAAATGTCTGCAACTCTTGATTCTCCTCTTTCATTTCTATTCTCTTACTTTTTTTCCATCTACCTGAAAATTCATCCTCCCTTAATGTTTTCTCGAACATGCCCATTTCCTGAAATGCTTAAGGATGACATTCATTAAGATCAGCCAACAACAGTAATCTCTCTCTTCCTCTTTATACCCCTATATCATTTACAATAATCGTACCAGCTACAAGGGATGATCACCATTAAATCCCTTTTTCCCCTTTTAATCATTACCCATAGAATCCCACATTCAAGTTCAAATGCAGTCTGGACCTCAGAGCAAGCATGTACTACCTTGATAAACTAATGTCTTTCCTATTAATAAGGCAATATAAATATTCAAGCCTCTGAATCACTTGTTATGGCATATAACTTTGACTACCTAATAAGGATTTCAGTTCTTTGTCTATTTCTTGCACATCTTGTATGGCATTTAGAAATTTAAAATGGGCAGCAGACTGCTGCTTCATCCTCTCCTCTCCCCCATGAGCCCATCAATCATGAACCAGATATCAAGATATCCTGAGGTTACCAATGAAATATACTTCAGCATGATTATGCCATTTTTACAACACTTCAATGACTCTCATAGCAAGTTTTCCAGAAGAGATATAAGCGACATTCCTAACAACCACTAACTCAAAGTAATCCATAACCAGCATCATTCTTGCTCATCTACCAAAGCACATTTTAACAACAGAAACCACAGAAATAAAAAGACCATCTGGACAATACAAGTGCCAATCTTGGTAATAAAAGCCAAGTTCCCCCTACAGCAGGACCTGTCTCTGGTAAACCAAAGAACATAATCATCTCCAAGAAAGGACAAGCACAAACCATATCTGTGATGTTCTCACACAGCCTCACTGACATACAAAAACTTCATGCATCTTTGAAGGCTCCCAGGCAAACAAACTACATTTGGTGCACTTTCTCAAATCTAAGTGGACAGAAGTATTTTCCATTGAAAGTAGAACATATTAGCAGTAGTCATTTTGCAAAGGGTGAGACCTCCAAAACTCAAAATATCATTCTAAAGTAAATCTCTCAAGAATATAACTGATTGCAATTCTATTTTAAGTCCTATGAAAGAATGTTGGAAAAACTAAACTGTGTGTATTCTATTCTTGCTGTTAGAAAAAGATAAAATGAAAGAAAAGTAGAAGTTGTTTTGTTGGAGTTTTTTAACCTGGACACTTCAAGAAGGCAAATTCCAAGGAACTGTGCTCAAATTCCTTTAAATCTGTCAAAAAAAGAATGCCCTAGACTTTACTGTTACTATTGAATTTCAGAAACATGTAGAGCTTATTATAGCTGTACTTAATTATGACTTAGCGCTATTTCCCTACACTTCTTCACACACTACATTTGCAGACAAAAATTACAGTGGATTTCCTACAATTTGAAACCAATGTAAATACAGACAGTGACAAGAACCTGTAAGCAGTAAGAGATATCAAAGAAACATTTTCCTAACGGAAAAAGTATATATATATTTCACAAGTATCCACAAACCCCACACTAACTGGAAAGAGTGAGAGTACGCATATGGATGTGCCCACACAGATCCCCACGTCATTTTCTTAGTAAAAAACTAAATTGTTAGGAATACATAGCAGCAGCCCTTGTTCTCACCCACAGTCTGTTATCTATCTTTAGTGTGCTGAAGCTCAACCTTTTGCAAACTTGTACTAGATCACTGTCCCCGCAGAAATAAAACATCCATCTTGGAGAGTAGGACCGAAGCCTCTGCACTGACTGCAGTCTCCAGACTCAAGGTATCACGAGCCCATACCTCTGTACACAGCCTAAGTTTAGTTATTTGCTTTATCTCAATTTCCAGAGGTGCTCTGATACACAAAAACAACTGGCTTCAGTGGAACTTGGGATGGCAAGTATAACAAGCACTGTTAAAACACGGATTTTCTGGAGCCATATTAGCTTTGAACATCCAGTACTGGTGGGGTTTAAAAGATTCGTTATCTGATAGACACAATAAATTCAACAGAAAATTTTATTTCTTTTTGTCTTTCCCTTTCTTCTTCTCCTCCTCCCTCAATAGTAGATACTAAATTATGTTTACATATGAAGATACTGATTTTAACAGTTTTTGGGGAAATGAAGAAAGGTTTCTCCTTGTTTTCATTAAAATTATAATATTTTAATTTAGAAAAAACGGCACAACTGCTTACATGACAGATGCCAAATGAGACATTGTAATAAGTTTTAGAAATTGCTAATAGCCAGATCCTTCTCCCCTGAAAAAGCAGGGCATATGTTAATTGCCTGTTTGTTTAAAGCAGTACCATCTCAGCCATATTCTTTCACACGATTGTCTCACCCAACAAGACGTACTTGTCATCTTAAACATAGGACCAGCTGAACCTTAGCCCCATAGTTAGGAAGATACCTGAACTGATTCATTTGTTTACCAAGAAGTGGAAGGGCATCAGATTGTCTCAATCCCACTGGACATGGAAACAGAGAAAAGGGCGCTGACAGCCTGTGGTGGCAACTAATTATACAGGAATGCTCTACACAAACCTTCCAGGAGAATTCTAACACACATCCCTCCTAAATCCATTTTCAAACACTGCTTTATGTTAACTTCCCAAAATATGCAAAACTTTATTACAGCTTAAAACGGAAAATGCAATTGCCAGCAAGAAACATAACTTCACTATTAATATTCTCTTCCTTTCCCTAAACCCTAGTCAGATAAAAGATGAGCTTTTTGCAGATTTCTACCCTTTCAGCTTTTTTCTTTTGTCACTGCCTCAACGTAACTACTGAATTTGGGGATTTGGTTGGTTGGGTTTTTTTAAAAAAAAGATGTTTGGTAAAGTACAATATTATTCACAATAAACCAAAAATATAAATATTAAAAATTAAAAACTAAATTACATGGAATATTCTATGCTATCAGCAAACCTCCTTCTTCTTGCTATGTAGGCTTTTATTAAAATCCAGTACTAACACCGGATTAATGTGACAGCCATGAGTATACAAACCAAGTTACAAAGGAAATAAGCTTTTATTACTTTTCCAAAGATGCAGCTAGCCTAAAAGTAACAGAGAGATGATGAAATATCTGGGCGGTTGGGGGGCGGGGAGAGGTCTTTCTGGAAAAAAAAAGGCAAATTGTTGAACAGTTAATTGGATTGCCAGGCTTACAGTTCATATGACAATCCTCCTTACACAAAGTCCTTACTTTTCAGCTGTACATCCCCATGTATAAGTCAAGTACAAGGTAATCTATATAAAACTTTTCTTTAGCCTTCGAGATATTTCAGTTCTTATGATGGAGTTATATACTAGCCCATGGTACCAATACAGGCAATAACTAGGACAAATAACAAAAAATAGAACTGAATTAGTCAGATGCCAAAAATATGCATAATGAACTGCCTCAAAATAGGCTTTGTCCTGCTGGAATTCTCCAGGAGTGCTATGACTTCAAATGCAACAGTTGCTGAGCTCCAGCTGGAAGAGTCCTTCTCAAAAAGTCATTAGACATCAGAGAGTGAGTCATTCTTTAGAGAACATTAATGATAAAAAGTTTCAGTGCCATTAGTGAAGTTGAACATTAAACTTCTTCTAAATCATTAAACAGATGTTCCAGCCTTTATGCTAGCATGATTTTTTTCCTAATTGCCTCAATTATGTCCTACTAGGAGACTGTTGTTCCTACAGCTCCGCACAGGACTTGAACTTCCACCCAACTTCAGTCAAAACTTTTCTCATCTCCTTGCACCTTTGCAATTCCTTTCCTCAGTTCCCTCACAGAGGGCAACAGCAGCTAACAGCTACAGTACTAAAGAAGCAGAGCCTCATAATGAGATGAAGACAGGGTTAACGAAGTGATGGCAGCAGAGGAAAGAGGAAAGGTGCTTGCCCAAGTGGGTCCAAGCACCACGAAAGCACATGACAGAAAGGGACCAGACAACAACTCCATCTATCCTGTTTACAGTTAGTCCCACAAAAAAAAATAATTGCCCTGGTAAGAAACTACTCTTTGGTACAGGTTAATCGCCTGTTAATCACAGAACAGGTCTTTAGAACACACAGTAATTAAGCCTTTTCCCTCCTTTACAACCCCTTGCCCTTAAAGACCAATCACGGCACATCTTTCTGCCGGATGAGGGGATGAACTTTAAGACCTGGGATGAAGCCAACAGAGTTCTGTATTTTCAGAAGACATGACTGCAAATGGCTTCCAGCTGAAATGTTAGAAATCTTTCCAAGTAAAGTGACTTGATATGAGTCATTTGCTAATGTCATAAGCCTGTGGCACAAAACATCTTAAAAAAGGTAGTTTTGTCTAACTGCTTATTAAATGGAGGCAATTTTTTTATTACAGTGGTTTTGTTTTCCTTTTACATCTCAATAATCTAATTTTTCAACAATTAAGCAGTTTGTTTTAATATACTCCTGCTGATTTAAATAGGAAACAATACAAACAAAAGGGCATAATCTTTATTAGATCAATGATAGTTTCAGTAGGTTGCAGTAAATTAAAAATTTCATTACATGCAATTAAGTAACTTCATTAATATCATTGCCATTTTCCTCACTTTCTTGGCTTAGCATATGCAAATAATTATATTTATATACATGCATGCATGCACATATACGTTCCACCAACCATCCCTACATAATTAGTAGGTAGAAATCAGTAAGGGGCTTTTGAAAGCCCGTTAGGAAAATACTTCTAAACACGAGCTTCCCACCAATAAAAGCTGCCTGTCATGGGCAACAATGCAAGACCTACCATGATAGCCATGCAAGTAAAAAACATGAGAGCATCTATGTGCCTTTCTGGCTCATTATTTATGCATTCTCTTAATAAAGCAGAGCATATTTGTTTTCTAGTTACAGAGCCTAGACCATGTTCATAACATCACAGTACAATGCTGCTCCAATAGTTGATAGAACATTCATCCATTCTTGAAAATAGGAAGTTTTAATTTGCAAAAGTCAGAGTTACGTTACAAAACTAGTAGAAAAAAAAGGTCCCCAAACATTGTGATTGTCTGTCTTGCAGAAGGGAAGCAATTTTCAGCCGAGTAATTGGTACATTTTCTTAGTGCATTAAGTTTCTGAAAACATGTTGCTGTAGGTGGAGATTAGCATCCCTTTTCTTCAAGAGGAAAATTACTTGTCTTCTACAGTGACTGGAGCTGTCAGTCCAAAAGCTGACAAATGTTAACAATCTCGGGATGTGTTCTTTACCAGCACCTCAAAAATAAATAAATGTATTCATATCAAGGATCCAGTAACAAAAGAAAGGTTACAGTAGGAAGGAAAATACCATATCTTGAATATTCATATTCATCACATGACTATCCATTCCAATATAAGGAAAACTATTTTTAAATAGATCATTGATCACATTAACAACTAATACTGAACTTTGCCAAATAAAGTACACAGAAATAATATTTACTAGCAAAAGAAAAATTTTGCTATGCCTTTCATTTGCAGATAACATCAAAGAGGAAAGGAAACTAGACAGTAGTTCCTTTCCAACCATCCAACCTTTTAATCTGTGCAGACGATTAGCAAAACCCTTACATCTGCATTTAGAAAACTCTACAGATTTTTTTCTGTACGTTATACTTTTGTTGGTCTTCATCACATTTTCACTGCAGTTTCTTGAAAGCGTTTCCAGTGCTTGCAACAACAAAAATTGAAGCTGAACTGCATTTTCCCACATGCTGAAAGTAGGTCCACAAAGTCCAAATAAGCCAATTTGCTCAAATTACTGTCTTAAAACACAGCAACTACCTTAATTAGTTTAAGCCATGATGCAAACACCCCAAGACCTTGTCCAGGTGCATAACATGCTTAACATTTAAAATTTCAACAAAAGAACTCTTTATAAACATTTATAGTAATAGTCTAATGTACAGAACAAAAAAAGCCATGAAAACACTCTTCATTCTTTTTTGCAAGAAATTGTCAATCACAAAACAAGGGGCTTACTGGGATTTTGACTGAGAAACTGTCTTTCTCTTACCATTTCCATAACACTTGAGAATAGCAGCTATTAAAATCAGAACCAAGTGGTGAAGCTTCTTTTCCCAAGTTGAAACTTTTGCTAGGAGCCAACTATGAACGTGTCAGAAAACCTTAGCTAAAATTACAACTGTGCAAGATGTAGGACCACCTTCAGAGAACTACAATCAAATAATAGAAACAAATTAGCATAAAATACAACTTACTAATGTAAAAATCCATGAAAAGTAAGAAAGAAGGAACAGGCTGGGAGACTGAAAACTTTTCATTTCTCAGTCTCTAACGTAAACCACTGATATCATTTAAATCTAAAATTGGTATAACAAAAACATAAATAAATTAGCCTTGCATCTAGTTTAGCCCAGGACTATAACTAGCTCTTTCGAGCACACCACAGAACTCTCAATACATTTAAAGGACCTTCTACTTGGAAGAGATGTACTTTCTTCACCCTGCTCAGGTTTAGAACTGAGAATTACCGTTGAGCAAATGACCAGAATGTGATGGGCCCTGCTCAAACCACAACTCCATAAAGATCTACAGACTCTAAACAATGAAATTTAGGAACAGCTGACCGAAAAAAACAGGTTGTGGGTAAAAACGGATGGAGGACTTCAGATGTAATGACTTGAGTCAGTACTACAAAGTAAGTATGTCAATGACAATACAATATGGATTAAGGGCATGGAAAAAGGCAATGTTTTCTACGGTCAGACTATATCTGCTTTGTGTAGTTAAAAAGGAAAATGACGGCTTAAAATCAAGAACTGTAAAATACCCCATTGGACACAAAGCAGAAATTCATGTTTCCTTAGCCCTTCAACACTAGGAGACCTGAACTTCTCCATCAGATGCTGTGCCTGATTTCAGCATTATCTTTGAGTAACTGTGGAGACAGATCTATGTTAAGATATTCTCATTCCAAAGGCAGAAAGTATTCAAATCAGCTCACTATGGATGAGCTACACCTGCCCCACCTAAGAAGCATGTCTCGGGTATCCTTCCACACTTAGCCAATCATCTAAATCCCAGCAAGTTTAAGCAACAGAATTATTCAGCAGGATCAGACTTCTAATAGGAAGGTAAAAACATCAAAATTTTCTTCTGTTGATTGGATAAAAATGGAAGAACAAGCTAGACCATATGAGCCTCTGAAAGGTTTAAATGACAGACTAATTATTGTTTACTTCAGGTCATTACATAAAAGTTCAAGGAATGGAGAAAGGAAAGAAACTCAGATACTTTATCACTCAATGTAAGGTCATTATTTTCAAAGTAAAAGTAATCCATGAAAGGATGAATATGTATTGCAGAAAATAGTTACGCAATATAATATTCAATATTGCATATAGAATACATTCTGACACTATACAGGTTAAGAGCCTGAGAAAAATACCAACTGTTTCTCCTAAAGACAGAATGTCACATCCATACAGCGAAAAGTATTTGACAATTTTTTACTTCATTCCTTAAGCAGGACTGGGATTATTCATTAGCTGACTAAAGCCTGCACTACATTGTGTGCACTGACTTGGTGCAATGCCTTTTATTAGTGACTTTTTGACCTTATCATAGAATCATTAAGGTTGAAAAAGACCTCTAAGATCATCAGGTCCAGCTGTCAGCCCAACAACTTCCTTGTTTGCAAACAGGAACAGCTTTTTGTCATTAGTCACGGTGAGGTGCCAATTTAACATAAAGTGAAGATACAGGAGTAAGCCAAAGTTAAAACTTTCCGATACTAAACAGCAGGTTGCCTCATGTCTTCAGCATTAGCATTTATGCTTGCTGCAGCTCAACTCCTTTTGTATCAGAGGAAATTTAGATCAAGCAGTGGGAAGGCACATATCTTTTGTTTCTGTCTTACAGAATTACCATCAAGAACACAGATCATAATAAGCAACAAATAAAAGCATAGTTAGGGAAATATTTCAAGTGCTATTAAAACTCGTAATGGTTACTCTGGTGCTAGAAGTATTCTCTAAATGTTTCACCCTTTCAGACCTTCTTGAAAAGAAGCATTTTCTTTTTCCTCTTTCCCTCTTATAACTGAAGTGTAGAGTGTAGCAGAATTTTATATATGTGCAAGCGAGTATCAAGCTGTATAATCTGCTTTGTCTCACTACAATTCTGAAGTAAAATCTACTTTTCATTTGCCTTTTTGTAACCATTTTAGGCTGAGATCCCCAGAAATGTGCCAACTGCAAACACTCCCAAGTCCATTTTGATGAACTCCCATTTAAACTGAAGTTTGGTACGTACCATGTCCCCATTTATATATCATCATAGAATGGTTTGGGTTGGAAAGGACACTTAAAGTTTGTCTACTCCAACCACCCTGCCATGAGCAGGGATATCTTTGATAGTATGAAGGCAGCAACACTTTAAATTCACAGTTCTTCCCCCTGAAAATAGTATCATAGAATGGTTTGAGTTGGAAGGGACCTTAAAGATCACTCAGTTCCAATCTCCCTGTCATGGCCAGGGACACCTTCCACTAGACCAGGTTGCTCATAGCTTCATCCAGCCTGGTCTTGATCACCTCCAGGAATGAGGCATCAACAGCTTCTCTGGGCAACCTGTTCCAGGGTCTCATCAACCTCACAGTAAAAAATTTCATCCTAATACCCAATCTAAATCCCTCTTTGAAGTACTGGAAGGCTGCCATAAGGTCTCCCCTGAGCATTCTCTTCTCCAGGCTGAACAACCCCAACTCTCTCAGCCCCTCTTTGCAGGTGAGGTGCTCCAGCCTTCTGATCATCTTCATGGCCTCCTCTGGATTCGCTCTAACAGGTCCATGTCCTTCCTGTGCTGAGGACTCCAGAACTGAACACAGTGCTCCAGGTGAGGTCTCAGGAGAGCAGAGTAAAGGGGCAGAACTGCCTCCCTTGAACTGCTGGTCACAATTCTTTTGACGTAGCTCAGGATACAGTTGTCTTTCCGGGCTACGAGCGCACATTATCAGCTCATGTTGAGCTTCTCATCCACCAGCAACCCCAAGTCCTTTTCTTGAGGGCTACTGAATCCATTATATAATTATAATACTTATATTTTATATAAGCATTCAGACTAGATATTAGGAAGAATTTCTTTATCAAAAGGGTGGTCAGGCACTGGAAGGGGCTGTCCACGGAGGTGGTTGAGTCACCATCCCTGGACGTGTTTAAAAAATGGGTGGATGACTTTTTGAGGGACATGGTTTAGCGGATGATGGGTGCAGTTGAACTCAATGATCTCCAAGGTCTTTTCCAAACAGAAGATTCTATGATTTTATGGTTTTAAAAATGATAGTATTACAGTACTCAAACTGAGGAAAAAGCATCTTAAGAGTCAAAAAAAAGCCTACATCCAAAAAATCCTTGTTGTTCTACATTTCATTCCTGTTACATCAAGCCAATATTTGTGACAAATTAACTCTGCCCTGCAGGCCAGTGAATTTCTATTAACAACTTATTATGGAGCAAAGTAAAAACAGCACAGTCAACAGCTCTACCTATCAGACAAAGCAAGCTGTCATTCTGTTTAACTTCTACAACTAATGTCCTCAGACCCACAGGAGAGAAGAGAAATACCATTTGGCATTTAAACTTGAGGAGCCAGGATGCATTAAAGCAGAAAACAAGCCAGGATTGATTACTCCGATTTTAAAAGGTCAAGAACTTCTAAGGTTTTTTTGTTTGTTTTAATGCATATTTAGTTGATTTACAAGGCAGTTGTTTTAAATTGTAAATTATAACCCTATATAATGGGTACTGCCTTAATTAGATTTTAACTATATGCTAATCTGAAAGTGGGATTTTTTATTTCATGTTTTCTCAAGGTCTGCTAAAAAAGACTGCATAGCCCATAAAAATACTATATCTGATCAATATAACCAACACTTGTAATTGAGTATATCCTTGTAAAGTAAAATTCAGTGCTTTCACAAACATTTTGAAAACATTTTGAAACACTTAAATTTCATTTGAACATGTCATTTTTGCTTCCTTCACATACCAGTGATTTAAACCAACTGCTTTCTAAATCAGCATGTAGAAGGGAGCAGGGCAGAGAAGAACACAGCCAAGTAAAATAAGACCAACCCATAAAGGCTTCCTCTGTACCATCTGCTTTGAAGTTCACCACTGAAATCAAAGTCTAGCTTGGTCTTAAAATCAAACTAAAGATCTTCTAGAATTAAAAATACAAAATATTCACCTTCAACACTTCACTCAGGCTTTGCTCATAAACTCAAATAAACCCATAATTGTCTTTTCTTTTTTTACAGATTGTACTGATTATTTCATTTCATTTTTAATCAGTGTATCAGTATAATCAACGATAAAATAGCCACAGTGCTATTTTCACTCAAGATCTCATCTTTGAAAATCAAAGTGTTTTTTCAAAAGCACTTCTTATAAAAATAAATATTCTTCAGGCAGCACTATCAAATTTAAGTCACTCGAAATAAAGAAGGAATCAGTTGCTCTGGCCTTACGTGCATACACTGACAAACCACAACACTAGGAGACTAATAATATCCAAACCAGCCTCATCCTTTGTCTGGGGTGGCAGGTCCCAAGGCCAGAGGACCATTCAGTCAGAAGGGAGGAGATGATGGCTGAACAAGTAACAGGACATGTTGCTCCAGCCCTAGTGCAGGAATCAGATGAGGTGCAGCCACTACTGAAAAATTGCTTTAATTTGGTGGTTGCCACCTATCTCTCTAATGCCTTGGTAACAGGAAGAAACATAAATATGGGCTCAAATATGCTGCTGACCTCATACAAAAGTTAAAGGCTAATCTTACTTCCTCCACATCAGTTACTCCAATGGAAAATAGGTACAGAGGCAGTTCTGTTGAATCTGACCTTCAAAGCTGCATCGCTCTCTGCAACTGCTGACCAAAATTATTGCACGCACTGTTCCTTTCCTTCCTGTATCTCAGTTTTTCACACACAGCAATCACATTTCATCTTTAGAGTTTTGATTAATAGAAGTATTATCACATGGATTAAATATAGTTAAGGAAACTAGTTTAGACTTCCTTAACTGTTTCAGGAAGGCTTTATAATAGACCATGATAAGCAACTTCTTTTTACAGCTAAAGCTGTCAGTATGCAGTATATACTAAACCTATGAAAAATTACTAGTACCACTTCATGCTTCTGAAACAACCACAAAACAAAAATGTAATGAGAAGCATAAGTCCCCATTATACACCAATGCAGAAGTTCTCTCTGGACCAAAGTGCATCTGAAGTTTCTTCTAGAGATTACATGCTCAAATAATCACAATCACAATATGCTATAAAATCTGAGCAATACTGCACAGGAAGTCATAGTCAGCAATGCAATGAGGTGTGGGAAGCAAATTAATCTTCATTTGCCAAAAATGCTCACCTGGAAATGTTAGTCAGTTCTACATTTACACTGGTATTCAGAAAGTATTGTAGTGAAAATGCGTTCCTCCTGAACTGCACACCTACCTTCCATCTTAGCACACAAGTACTTAATTTCTGTCTTAAGCATCACTCTAAACAGTGTACTTCTGGCTTTTGTTATTACTTGGATATTGTTTGTTGGTTTGGGGATTTTGTTGTTGTGTTTTTTAACTTGAAGGCACTTTATTTTACCCTTACACAAGCAAATTGCTCCTTTCCACAGTGCACTGTCAGTGACAACCCCGCATAATAAAATGGTGCTAACATTTCACAATGAAATTTTCTGTTGGTGCCCAGGAACACATCTGCAAGAAAGCACTTATTCAGAACTCGGTTTGTACACTGAAACAATAATGTCCATATTGCCTCTCCCTCACAGCTGCTGATGATTACAGGCTTGAGATGAAACATATGCAGAGAGGCTGGTTCTGAAAATACAGCCCTTAAATATTGTCCTTTTATTTCACTGTTTATCTTTTGATCTGACTCTTGACATACACAGTTTATACTCGACAAACATTTAGAAAAGCTTTCACATTTGAATTAAAGATACAGCAGAAACAGTTCAGCACAAGATAGAAAAAAACCATTCAGACCCATGCTGGGGCTGGGTGTCTCTGAAACCCTGCCTGCCTACTTCACCCAGCAGATAGATAGACTGAGTGCCGTTGGAAGGGAATTTGGTGATAATAAGCAAGATTTCCCAAAGCTGAGGGAGTCTGACAACACCTGTGCCCAAAGCTACCACACGCAACACTGCTGTGATTTTTGCACACTGTGGGTGCGTGTGTAAGGGGATGAATTTCAAGCGTGTTGGAGAGTGTGATTTCCTAAGCCCTTACTTAGCAATGAAGAAAGTATACACTGAGCTTTTAGGAATGAAAAGACCTTGGAGTTTAAGCACATCATGCAAACAGGCATTTGCCTAATGTATGTGGTTGTCTTTAAGCATAACCTTTGGACACCACTGTTTGTTACATTAACAGTGACCACCATTGGTTCATTAACATGAGAGATAAGGTGCTTATGCTTCGACAGGATGAAAGAGTAAACAGAACTGACACAAACAATTACCAATGTCTTTCTGACTAATTTAACAAAATCATTCATGTCAGAAGGGAACTCTGAGGGCCCTTCGTCCAAACCACCTGCTCAAAGTAGGGTCAACTACAGCAGGTCGCTCAGGGCTACGTACAGTCAGGTTTTGAACATCTGCAAGGATGGAGATGTCACAAACTCTCTCAGCAGCCTGGTCTAGGGTTCAATCACCCCTAAAGAACAAATTTTTATTTCAGTTCAAGAGAATTTCCTGTATTTCAAGTTACTGCCCGTTTTCTTCTCATGCTGTCAAATCCTAGCTCCATCTTCTTTACTTTACCCCTCCATCAGGTGCTTACACACATGGATCCCCCTGAGCTTCTCTTCTCCAGGCTGAGTCATCTCAGCTCCCTCAGACTCTCCTGGTATGTCAGAAGCTCCAAGACCTTTCATCATCTTTCACGCTCATTGCTGGACTCACTCCAGTAAGTGCATATCTTGTACTGGGAAAGGCAGCACTAGAGCCAGCTGTGTCGCACCAGTGCTTAGTAGAAGGGAGTAAGGGTGTAATATTAACCAGACTCACTATTGCACACACCCTTCCCACATGGCTGAAATGGAATAACCAACTTAAAAGTGAGAGCAATGCTTCCAACTACAGGGTCTGCATTTATACTTCAAAGTGTTGTCATTGTATTGAGTTCACGTTCCTGTGAAACTAAAACCACTTTTATCCTGAGATGTAAATCTGAAAAGTTAAAAAATCTTGGTGCTTGTTACCATGTAACTCATAAAGTGCAATACAATCAAAACTGTCCTTTCACTTCTGAAAGCCTATCATGCTAAAAATCAAAAGCAGTATACCCGAACAAGTATATTTCTACAGTATCAGAGAATTACAAAAGGAAAGAAAATTATAACTCAGATAACACTATTATGACCTCCAGCCTTCAGAATTGCCAATACAATAACATTTGATTTACCCTTAGAGACTTCTATTAGTATCCAGACTTGCCATGTGAAATCTACAGGACTCCTTTTTCATATTTGTGTATGTATATCGATTACACACATGCCCCCCCCAATCCTAAAAAAAGATCCAGTTCATCTTAGGTAATAGAGCTTGTAAAAACTTCTGAGCAAGCCCAGGAATAAATACAGATGAAGTTTGAAACTCTTCCTGGGATGATTCATTTGCAGAAGACACATGGCAAAAACAATAAGACCTATAAGTTAGGGCAATGAAACTGTCTTCCTCTGCGTGGGCAGTACCTAGTGTGCTGTCAAGGCTACTGAAATATGAACAGAAACAATAAGACCAAAACCAGCTCTTGAATGCAAGATGTTTACACATAATTTAGAAAATAAATTTCCTGCCCTTTTTTCTGAAGCTGAATTCCACCTTACCAGATCACACAGTTCAACTCTCTATACCAGAAATTTATGTAAGACCCTGCATTACAAAACCAAATGATGTAATGAGGATTTTTAAAGGAGCACCAGGGTAGTTATTAGACCAAGCCTCTTGCACCTTAACATGAATACAGGTTAAAGCTGCCTTTTAAATCAAAAAATAATCTCCTAACTCCTTATATTTTTTAATTTCCTAATGCTTAATATTTTAGAACAGGACTGAAAAAAATAAACCAAGGCATGAATGCCTCCCACTTTTGCACTATGAGAAGAAATCTTTCTAAAGGAATGTGGTCCCATCGTTGAAAATCTTGCCCAGGCCTCCTCTATACCTTCAGAACTGTATGTAAAACTGTATAAATGGGTACCTAGAATACCCTCAATTTAGGAAATACTGGAGTGTCGTGCATTCTCGTAGCCAGTAGACAATCTTAATTTAAATAAGCACCTGGTTAACTTCAAATAGCTGCCCTTTCCAGCATTATAGCTTTTCATTTGTCATCTGTGACTAATATATAATTAGTATACAAAAAACATGTAGATGTGGTGCTTAGGGGTGTGGTTTAGCGGTAGCTTGGCACTGCTACGTTAAAGACTGGACTCAATCTTAAAGGTTTTTCCAACCTAAACAATTCTATGACTATACCTATGTATGTATATATATTTATCAGCAAAGTAGTCAGTAGTCAGTAAGGGCAAGCTCATACTGGCCATGCATTAGGAAGACATTTCTTAGTGATCTACAATCAGTTTACACACAGCATCTTACATACCACAATCCCATAACTTCTCTGACATTTCTGGCTGCTATTGTGCACCAGGTGCCTCTGTGCCAAAAGACTGTTTAAGTACCTACTCTTACCTGTTTAAGTATTTGATTTACCTTTTTTGCTTTCTTGGATTTCTAGATGTGGTTTTGAAACACTAGTCAGTCAAAAATTCCATTTTTGTACAGTTTGAGTTTAAAGAACAAAAAGCCTACACAGCCTCTACGCTTTCTTTACTCCTTCCTGAAGTCCCGGTAGTAACTTTCTAGGATTCAGGAGAAGGTTGTAGTTACACTACGAGTAATTATTTCAAGTTAATGTAAAGATCTGCCAGTGAAGTTCAGTGAAGGCAGAAGATATTTTCAGGGACAGTCCTATCTTCCCTTCCAGTTTCTGGTTGTCAAGTCAGTACCTGTATGGAACTCACAATTTGGTTCAGTGACAAACAGGAACTGTTTTGAAAAGTGATTAATTCCGCAGCAATTATTAATTACTCCAAAACAATACTCAACAGACTATCACTAGCATAACACAACACTATTTTAATATACACACTGCTGATATTCCTTCTTTGCATCATAGAATCTTTAGGTATGAATTTGAATTTGACTTCTCTCTGCTTTGCAGGAAGAAGTAATGCAAATGATGTCAAGTCTCTTTTTGTTCATGTATAAAACTTGCTGCTAGAGACTAAACACTGAAGTTAGAAGGCACAGCTTTATTAAATATTAATATGCTGCTAGATTTTTATATTCCATTTCAATATATTTGTGGCCAATAACCATCCATTTTCCCTCACTTGCTGAAGCTGAGCAGGTGTGCAGGTAGCTGGTTACCAAGACAACATACTGGCAAGGGATTAGAGCAGACACTTGTATGTGTATAACCCTGAATAATGCAAACACTGTTAAGTGATACATTTTTCATTATCTGAACATCACATGATGTTTTATGCCATTTAATTTTTTTTTTGCCTGTTGAACATGTTCTTGTTAAGAACCCGATTCAAACCTCACAAGCAAATGTAATGATAGTTTCATTATAACAAGGAAAATACCACTTTATGCATTTCTTCCATGAGCTAGATAAGTAGTTATCCAAACATCTGTTCCATTTCCTACATCTCACATTTAGAAGAACTAAGCAGCAAGACACAGACATTCATAAAAACAAAAGTAAGGTGAAAAAATGTATAATTTTATCAAATATATCCGCACTTCACCAAGAAGGCTAGGGACTTTGAAGAGATACATCTCTGCAGCAGTTCTCACCTAGTTGCTCTAGAGATAGATACCACTCCTTTAGCAGTATCTTAAATTTTGCTTCGTTAAACTCTGGAAAGCACTGCAGAACATTTGACACTGTTACATCAATGAACTATGAATTCTAACTTTAAGCAGCAACCTGTTAATAAAAAAAAAATGAACACTGGTGAATAGAAGCCATGTATTAAAAGCTTTTCTGTTGTTGGAGAAAATTTGAAATGCACCTATTGAAAATAAAACCTTTACACAGATTAGAATACATACCACTGCATGCTAATTGAAATGGTTCTTTTTCATTTTACACATACTGCCAGAGGACAGGAAACGTGTGGCTTTCTCCATAGGAATAGCACACTTGAACTACACCAAAAAATGCCATCTAGGAAAGCACAAAATAATGAGAAATGCCCCTTTTTTGATCCACTACAAATCAGATCAACAAACTCATACAAGATCAAACGGCTATGTTTTATAATTCAGCAAACCTCAACCTCCACTTTACTCATGACAATAATCCATAATAGGAGAGAGAGAAATGCTGAAGTTTCCTCATGCAGATCAAAAACGTTAAGTGTTACAGTCATTCTGTCTTCAGCAACATGAAGGAGAAAGAGGTACAAGTATGCAGTCCTTAAAACAAGTATTCCTAGAATTGAAACTAGGAGCAAAAGGTTTAAGAGCCCATACTTTAAATTCGTAGATTTCAAAATGATGTATTTTAATGGATGCACCTACGCTTTTCAAAGACAAAAGAACAGAAAAGACAAGTTCATATGCTATTCACCCTTATTCTGTGTTGTAACTGCTTCCTGCTATGAAGAAACAACCTTCCCTTGATCAAAACTGAAGCAACACTTTTTCTGCCTCAACAAATGTTTTCAGGGACATTTCAAAATCTTTATCAAAGCCAAATCTTCTCAAAATTCTGGAATTCACCTGAGGTTAATCTGATTTCAAAATTTTAACCGAGCTCAGGAGATTCAGAAATACCTGATCAATAAAAATATTTTCAGTAACTGAAATGTCTATACTTTCAAATACCTGATGCTTAGATAACTCACCTGTCTTGGTGCCTCTGAAAGTCCTCCCAGAAATTAAAACTTTTGAAAAACCTACACATTCAGCAATTACGGGTAGAATCTCAACAGAGGAGTACTTAAAACTGGGCTTGGGCTGCTGAATTTTGCGGGGGTGAAGTAAGTGCCCACATATTTCCCAGGACTGTGGTTTTAGGGTCATCAATATCACAGAAAGTCAACAGAAATTAGACTCTCTGAGATTTTGATTAAAGAGCTACTCTAGATCTTTACAGGTTGAAGCTACAAATGCTGGAAAACAGTTCAGCACACGTGACTGATCATGGGAAAGATCCCATTTAGTTCAATGAAGCAACTTGCATAGTCAAAATAATGTTTACCATTAACTACTTCCAGGATTAGGGTTTTAAATTTTGCTGCAGACTGTTCAGAAAAGATGAGAGACTCAACCTGTCAACTGCTTAATTAGACAGTTGCAATTCTCTGACTATCCTCCTCCAAACAACCATCTGTTTCATGCTGCAAACATCTCTAATGTCTCATCCTGCTTTATACTGAACTTTGAGAAATACCCCTTAAAATCCAAACCTTAAAGTCCAAATCATGCAAACAGATACAGAATTATGTTTTTTAACTACTGTCTTCTGTCACAAACATCAAAAAAGTATTAGACAGGCTTTGACAGGACCCCAAGGGCACCTTCAGCCATCACTGTCCCTGCCCAGACCCCTGGATCTCCTCCCACCCTGTTCAGTCCCAGGACCCCATGTCAGCTCCCCAGGGCAATCCTTCCCCAGTAATGCAGCAGCAGTGCTGGTCTCCAGCTCCCCTCAGCCCTGACCTCCCTGGCCATAGGACTGAATTCTCAACTACCCATAGTAATGGGGAAAGATAAGAGATAATCCAGACTAAGCAGAATTCCAAATAAAACAAAAATGTGTCTAAATTAAAAATGGCACAAGACTATTTCATACTGTCAAGTTTAAGGAATTCAACCAGATATCTGCTGCTGTTGTGTTTCATAAAATAATTGCTCCTAACATGCAACAGGTGGTATAATACCAGCTAAAGTTTCTTGCCATAAGAAGGCAGACGGGTATCTGCCTCTTCCTTCAGAACTTTATGCTTGTGATGAGTTAACCCTGGCAAACAGCCAAATTGCCCACCTAGCCTTGCTCACTCCTCCTCAGTTGGAGGGGGTGGGGTTGGGGGTGGAAGACAATAGTATGAGAGAGCTTGTGGGTGGAGATAAAGGTTGAGATATTGCTTACCAATTACCTTCAGAGGCGAGACAGATTCAACACAGGGAAAATTAGTTCAAATTATTGTCAAAAGAAACATAGACAAACATTAAAGCAATACCCTTTCTCTCCCAAACTCAGTTTCACTCCTCCAGACTCCTCCACCTCTCACCCCTGAGCTGCACAGGGGGAACAAGGGGACCAGGGCATTAGTCAGTCCACACTGGTTCCTCTCCAACACCTCCTCTCTCTCTCTCTTCTTCCTGCTCTGGCGGGGGCTCTCCCAACAATCTGCTGCCCTTCAGAAAAAATTTCTTCTCTAGCGTGGCTCCTCCTCAGGCTGCAATATCTGCTCAGGCACCATGAAGCATCTCCTCCTCCTCCTCCTTCTTCTCTCACCTCTGTTTCCCTCTGCTGTTTGTCACACTTTTTCCCTCCTAATGGGCTCAGCTGTGTCCTGTGGTGGGTCCACTGGTGCTGATCAAGTTCAGCACAGTGCGGACCCTGGTACTCTCTCACAGAGGCCATGACTGTAGCTCCCCACCCTCAAAACCCTCCAGGGACAACCAGTGCAATGCCAAACAGCATCCAAGTGCAACACCACAAAGCTATTTGAAAGAAACAAAAACTGAACAGTGACCCCTGTGTCTCAAATCTCGGGCAGAAGTTAAACATCATGGCATCACCCAAAAGGGATTAGAGATTAGAGTGAGGCAAGAGACAAAAACCAACCCTTGCAACAACAATGCAGAGCTCTGGGGATGCTACAGAGCAGCAGAACAGAATCTGCTCTTTCAAAATAGGACCAGAAAAAAAAATACTTCAATTTAGCTCTTAGAGATAGGGGGAATGGTTTACTAAACTTAAAACCTGGTCACATTCACAATATAAGCACAATTTCTCAAGCACATTTACAGCAGTAAAACTGCAAAAGGCTGACCTCAGTGCAACACAGAACAAAGTTTGTGCTGCAGAGATCAAAGGTATCCGAATAATTATCCACTCTGCTCCCTTCAATCCCTTTCCCTCCAATCACTTTGGAGTTTTTGGTTGATGAGATTTCATGATTCTTAACCTTTATTTTATTGTGTTCATGTCATGATCAATTGTATAGATTTTAGGTTAGTGCATTTGCCTAAGAAATTGTCATTTCAATTATCAGCTCTTCTGTTGTCAAACTTTGGCCTCCAAGCTTTCTTAGTTAAAACACATATTCTTGCATCGATACACGCTACATTGCCTTATAGCATTTCCCTTGCTGAAGGGGGCTCTCCTGCATGATTTCAGAGGGGCTTTCAAAGATGTAACAGAAACATGCCCCTATTCAATTTTAATTACATGGAAAGAGATATTCCCTGTGGTCTCTGGCAATCCAAACACTACAAAGCAGAGACTTCAACTAAGAGCTAAACAGATTTAAAAAAAACTTGTTTGCAAATACAGTTTTCATTTAAGCATCCATAAGATTCTAATATGCTACAAAATATTTTATTTCCTTGAGGGTATGTTTGTTATCTATTTAAGTGAGAATCTAATTCTACATTTCCAATAATAAACCTAAAACACTTAAACTAATAGCTTTAAGAGATTCAATATACATATACCAATAATGGCGATCCTATTAGTCATTATCACACACATAGCTGCTTTTACAAACTGTTATGGCCCCTAGAAAGCAAATCTAGAAGAGAAATTAAATTCTCAAACTAATATAAATACAACTCAGCAGCTTATCATTCATAAATGATATTGTTTATGTATCAAAGTGATTGTTTTCAGAAAAAGGAAATTATAATATCCTATAGTACCATCTTTCCATATGTTTTGGGTGGGGCTTTTTGTTTTGTTACTTTTAAAAATCAAAGTGCCACTGTAATTTGATCATCTAATTTGTTGCCACAGCTTCAAACTTCTGAATTGCAAAACACTAAGTCCTGAATCCTACTATTGAGTCTCCTTTAATGAAAGAGCAAAAATTGCTGGTCATCCTCTCCAGCCTTTCATATACCATTTACATAATCAACTTCATAGTGCTGTTGAATCCTGTAGAGTTAAACTGCAGGATTTCTGAAAAAGCTTTTATCAAATCCAGTGCCACTACACAAATTGAATATTAGTAGCATTTACACAACTGCTCCATCATTTCCTCCCACCAACAGGGAAAAAAAATAAACCAACTATGCAGGTTGGTAGTTGTTTAGCAGTTGTTTTCTATACTTCAGTCTCTAAAATTGGCAGAATTGCAACTGCTTCACATCTCTCTTTTCACAGCAAGAGACAGCAGCTGTACAGGCACCTGTAAAGGAAACATTTTCAGCTGAGAATTAGAGAGTCCTTCCTGGACATCCATTTCTGTCAGTGCGTACACAATGATGACGTGCTACAACACCCTCAGTGGCAATTTCCCGTCATGCTCGCTCTCCCTCTTACATGTCTGACCATCCAGAGGAACAGCTAATTGCTTTTATATTTTTGGCTAAGCAGAGTGACTAAAATTCAGTTCACATGAAGCAGAGGCAATCTGGACAGAAAAAAAGAAAACAAATGCAGAAATGTAGCAAGGACTTCAACTCACGCTCAAGGGAGTATGCCTCCAGGGTGTATCACAGGCTAAGACTGATCTTTTGGTACTCAAATAGAAAACAAGTAACTGCATTCTTTCTGCATCCACAAATCATCTATTCTTCATGCTCACATTTACCACTTCTAAACATCCTCAAACAATCTCCAGTTGTAGAGCAGAACAATGGGAGACACAAATCTGGTGCAAAACGGGAAGAGTCAGAGATCAAGCAAACTGTCAATAGGCACAGAAGACCAGCAATCATAGGGAGCTAGTTAGATTTTGCTTTTTCTGATGATCCTGAAAGTAGAAAGAAAGTAGATTGAACCTATAGTGAAAAAAAAAAGGAAAAATCCCATTAAGTTCTTGCTCCTGGAGAATGCTTGAAGCTTACCTAGTATTTGTATAACATGATCATGTTGCATAATATACATATGATCAAATATCTATTTTTTCCTGAATATTAAGAAAAGAGATCACTAAAAACATGAGCCTAAGCCTTTGCTATAGGCTTGTCTCTACTTATCAGAAGACTTCTTCCCTAACCATGTTGAATGTCAGCTAAAAAATACATCATACACACACACATCTTGGCAAAGCAAAAGAGCCACCTCCTGCAGCTGCAGCTCCAGGTAATTCAACTTGCCTTTGTTTTACAGTATGTGCAGTTTGCTCTGGGAACACTGTTTTTCCCACTTACTTTTGGAACTAATCTCCATTTTCTCCAATGAAATTGAGGTCAGGGTAACGGAACCTTTATCATTAAGTATTACGGAAAAAAGGTAATTTTCTGAGCAAAACCACAACCCATATGGAGTCAGCTCAGGTTCACAGGGACTTGCCTCCTGCCTTGATTTGGCCCTAACACGCCTGTACTTATGCCTGCAGGTGAACCTTCAGCACTCCAGTTACGGGAAGATGGGCTAATTCGGCATTAGCACAGCATGATAATCTGGATTCATTCCAGGTCTAGTGCTCCAACCTGACAAACTCCTTAGAAATCCAAGCATCTCTTTGTGGACCCAACCTAGCCCTACCAGGGCTCACAAGGTCAAGCAATGTCTAGAAACCATAGTACCACTGGGATGACTTTGGAACTGCATAGTTCAGTCTGAATTGCACAGCAGTGGAGCTACAGCCTGCCAAAACTGAGCAGGCTCTACACAAAGCCAGCTCTGCCGTCATCTTTTGTAATCTGATCACACACTGATAGCTGGAACCTAAATACATTCCTGTGCTGGGACATCAAATGTGATCATCTTTCTCCCACCCCTCAGCACTATCTCCTTATTCCTACTTGCCCAGTCTCCTCTCGCAATGAGGAGTAATTGCTCACCTCCACTTCTTTGTCTTCCTCTGTCCCTCTCCAGAAGATGAGAAAGGCAATTGGCAGACACTGCATGATACTAAAAACACCAAAGCAGACTTCAGAGCTCACTTATGATCAGACTAGTAGAGTTAAGCCCTCAAGCTGCTTCAGCTTCCAGAGTGCTACGGTTTGTCAGGTTCACAACAAACACATTGTACATGCAACAGCAGACATGGACCTTTGCATAAAGCTAGTAACTACAGCATCCAACTTGCAATTGCTTCTGTGTCCTTTTAAGTGAGATACCCTTCCTTAATTTCTGCATTTCCACAGAGACATAAGATGAAAACTAAAAACACCTCCCTGCTGCTTTGCAGTTCTAATTTGCTTGCAGAAGCTAACAAAGCATCCATGAATTGTCCCCACAGAATTAGGCTGGTGCAGTTCAGACTAATTCAGACTCACTGTATAGCTAGGTCCTTGGCATGGAGCAATTAGAGCTGGCTAAAATTTTTGAAAAAGCTTGCTGCTTCTGCCCCTGCTCCAAGATCAAATCATCCTTTGTGGGTGAGCTTGCTTCAGAAAAAGCCAACTCTGAAAGTCTGCAAATTCTTTAATTGCTAGACTTCTAAAATCCCTAGAAAGATAGATCAATGCATTCAAATTTTTCCATAGAAACACCTTAAATGACTTGGGTTTATTTTGAGATCTGTTCCACCCGCAATGGAACTGCTCTGGAGTATTTCAGAAATATTGGGCCCCTTCCACAATAGGTCACAAAAGGTTCAATGCTAAAAGAAGTATCTAGCTTCAGATTAATAAAAGATCTATCTGCAGTCTATCATACGTGCTACAGAACTGCATGCACTTTCTCTCATTGTCTTCTTCATTGTTTGAAATACAACCCCCATTATCCCTCTGCTCTCCCACAATCATTCTCATTACTTCCACAAATACATTAAAAAAGCAGAGACCTTCCATGACATGCATAGAGTTAAGCTGAATTTCTTGAAGGAAGTGATGCCAGAGCTATTAAATCAGCCTCTACCACAAAGGAAGAAAGTTGTGTAAGAGAAGGGTTCAGTCCCAGTAAGAGTGTGAAGTGCAGGAACATCAGATCTCACATGTGGAAGGAAGGTAACAGTTTAACACCTTCTGCTGTCCTAAAACTCACAGCTATGTCCTCAGAGTTCACAAGATACACAGATAATGGCACTATTGCTGAAAATTAACTATACAAACTGTAAAGTGAATACAGAGTATGAGAAAGTCCTTTAGCCACATTTTATCTAAAAACAAAACCCCACAAAACAAAAGCACGCAAAATAACACCACCCAGCACATGAAGCATGAAAGTCTTAACTGCAGTTGGGCAGACCTCATGTGAAATGTGTGCACAGCTCCCGAAACAAATTACTATCTCCACTCATTTTCAAAAAAACAAACTGATGCTGAACAGTGGAGCAGACACGTGACAGTTAATAAGAATGAGTTCTCAGAGACAGAAATTACTGAGATGGAAGCAAAACCCAAAAAGCTTATTGCTGTCAAGTCTGGGTGGCAGAACAATCTTAATCACAGAACACCGGAAGAACTGGTACATGAAATTGCAAGTCTGATAGCATGGATATTAAATAAATCCATCAAATGAGGGAGTACCACATGACTGAAGAAAACCAAATATGGTGCCTATACTTGAGAGGAAAGACAGAGGAGAAGAAGTCATTTTGTAGTACAGATAGATCAGTCATCTACAGATAGCACACAAATCTTGAGGAAAAAATGGAAAACAAAGCAAATCTAATGAATTATAGAAGACAAATCATGTCACACTATTCCAAAATCTTTCTGTTCTATTTTATCCCCACAAAAAATATTCTGAATATAATCTATCTGGATTTTAATAAATCATTTGCCAAAGCACTACATAAGCTAAACTGGAAAAAGTGGAAAAAGTCGGCAAAAGTAAAAGGTGTATAAACCAGATAAACTACTTAAGGAGAAACAAGTACCAGTCAGAAAGTTCTTTACTAAGGAAGTTCCTTCAGACTGGTCTGGAAGTACAGGAAGTTGAGCATCATAAAGGAAGATAAGTATGGCAATGAACAAATGACAACAGTGCAAGATGTTGCCTGTAAGAATTGCTGTAGTACAGGATGATTCCAAACTATCAGCATGGTACGATCATGAGACCAGAAAAGTGCAGCCACAAGAACTGGCATATACAACTGATGATGCTTTCAGAACTGTTTTGGAGAAGGGTCCTGAAACTGGCCTGAGCTTTGAGGTAGATCACATTGTGCTGAGCCTCCTAAAGAAGTTTTCTGCAGCAGACTGAGGTCTTGAAGCTCAAGAATGCCAGGTTCTATCAGAAAAAGAAATAAGAAAAAAAAACAACCTAGAATATTCAAATTGAGTAGGAAAGACAACAGAAGTAAGAAGGGTATATCCCTTGCCCACTGAAGGCAGGACTCTGCTTTCTGACTTGATCATTCAGGAGCTTTCAAAACCGCAGCAAACTCTACACAGTCCACTTGGAGGTCACTAATCTCCATGCTCCCCACTACAGTCTCCCACTTCAGCTCCCTCCTCACAGAGAAGCTCCTCTGCCTGTGCATGACCACAGCTCCCACAAGGAGCAGCGTCCCACTCTCTTCAGCAGGTTGGGGTCCTCTTAAAGCCATTTGATAAACACAAGCAGACGAAAACCAAACAGTGTATGTCACAGGCAGCAACAGGATGCCATCAGCAACATTATCTATGCACATGGAGTGCTTTAATTACAGACAGTGTGAATTATTCTGGTCAGCCTACCATGGAAAAAATGAACTCAGGAATATGGATTCTTCAGTCTTGTCAAAATCCTGGGTGCATTTGGCAGCACAGCACATGATACAAACAGGGAATTCTACCCAGGAAACATCTTGAGCATGAACCTGGCATTGACCTTGTCCTTTGCGTTGAGGTGACTGTGCTGCTAAAAGTCAGTCAAGTAGTAAGCTCAAAGGTATTTCAGGTGCATTTACAGAGACATGCTTGCAGCAACAACTATACCATAAAGCATGTTCAGAAGGCAAAATCCCTGCTTTTTCATGTCTAAACCAAGATGAGAAAGAACACCCCTTCAAACCAGAGGACAAAGAGGAATACATGGACATTTGTTAATATAGACACAACTAATTTTAAACTCAAAATTACAGGGGTTTAACTAATAACGAGTTTAGTTCTAGAGCAGCTTTTCAGTAAAAGGAATCAGGGGAAATCATTTGACTGATGCTGGAATGGAGCTAAGCTGTTTCCAAGAAGTTTTATCCGTAGAGGAATATATGGTGCACCGGACAAGTGACTGTAGTAGTGACTGCCCATCAACCAACACCAAACCAAGCCACATCTGACCATGTTATCCCATTTTCTCCTCTTCTTTCCCCTCTGCTCACGTGTGTCACTTACCTGCTGTGGCTTTCTCAATTCAGATGGCAAACTCTCTAGGACCATGACTGTGTGCATATGGTTCCTGACAGAGCAACAGCAAAGCCTCAAGGCTTTACCAAACATACTTAGAAATTATGCAGCAGCAGATAAAGCAGTGGAGATTAACAGGTCAGCAGGATCCACAAGCACGACTGGTGAAACTGCTTTCTAACATGGCAGTTCAAAGGGAATTTCAACTCATTGACCTTTCAGATCACACCATTTTTATTTGCTGCCTTCTGTATGGAACACTACAAACTCTGTAACATAAAATGATAATCAAAACCCTTGGAACACATACAAAAAAAACCTCTTCGAGGCAATTCTTGTTTTGGATAACTTTCATCCTATTTACATTGTGTCTCAGGTGCATGTCTACTAATAACAACATGTTTTCCCAAAACACTGTAAGAACAGAGTAAAAAAATACATATAATCAGAACTCAAACAAAGGTACACACGAATATCTTACCAGACAAAAAGTATAAACACTCTCTCCATCTTAGTGCCAACACACACTTATCTCTGCGTGAGAGAACTCAAAGTGCAAATGCAGTGGCAGCATTCATGCTATGCAGACAGGCAGAAATTAATGTGCAAGACCTGGTACCCAACCGCAGCTCCAAAGACAGAATTTAGGCTCTCACAGGGATCCCTTTGTCAGGCTTCTGTAGCTTTTTATAGGAACCAGAGGACCTAAAAAGAGGTTCAGAAAAACATTTCTGGGCAGCCACAGCATCTTCCAGTAAAGCTCCTGTCTTCCAAGGCAATTTCCTTCCCCTTCCTATCCTGAGTCACCAGAGCCCATGTCCAAATTCCTACTGCCTCATTCCTTTCCTCTTCCCACCTTGTATTTATTCTGCATTTGGACAACCTGATAGTCACTTGCTGCTTTGGAAACAGAAGCTCCCTTTTCTGTTTCAGGGTGCAATTTAACCACAGCCTGCAGCAACAGGGAATGGCTTAGGAAGGTCTGTTTGAGCTCCCAGTAATCATGGAATGCAATATTCTTGCTTGCTCAGCAAGGATGTGACATCTGCTGTTTAATTGCACAGAGGTGACAGGTAAGCTTTCAGAATTTTATTACTGACATATGTTTTTCAGAGACTTCTAAACTTGGCAGGAATTAAACAGAGGCAGCAAAAGAACCATTTTTCTCTAAAAATGCAGACTTCTGCCAAACCTACCCTGCAAAGCCCACGACACTGTGGTTGAAGGGGATTTTACAAATGACAAAACAATACATTTCCCATAAATTTGTTCTCAAAAAGAAGCCTAAACATTTTGATGAAACAACAAACAAAAAAACAAACAAAAAGGCAGCTGGCATGAAAACTTTCAATCCCAATGCTTAAGAGTATACCATAGCTTACCAGGAGGGAGCTTGCAGACCTGATCAAAAAAGAGTATTCCCATCTTACTGTTCAATAAGCCAAATGGTTTTCATGCCTTGAGTCTCATATTAAACTCACTCCATAAAATAGACTACATGTAGAGCAAAAGATGTTTACTCTAGCAGAAATATCAGAGACCATTTAGAATTAAGAAAACTTCACAGATAGGGCGTTCTTTTTAATTTCAGAAAAGACTAGATAAACTCAACAAGGGTTATCTGGTACAGATGAAATTGGGATGAAATTTTAGGTCAGGAAAAAACATGATGCAGCACCAAGAACTACTTTCAACTTTATGGAAACCATAAACAGGAGGCTTACAGAACAGAAATACCAGCTCAATCGGCTCCAGTGGGAGCTGCAGTCAGCAGAAATGTAAACTGCATTGTATTAGGGGAAAAAAGGAAAAAGAAGCACATTTACTAAGATGTAAACGTAAGACGTTCAGAAAACTGACTAACTATGTATGCTAGCCTGGTACCCAGCGGACTGGTTTTCTCATAGAATCATAGCATTATCCAAGTTGGAAGAGACCCAAAAGGATCATCGAGTCCAACTCTTATGTCTACATAGGACACCCCCAACATTCACACCATGTGACTGAGGGCATTGTCCAAATGCTTCTTGAATGCTGGTATACTTGGTGCCATGACTACTTCCCTGGGGAGCTGTTCCAGTGCTCCACCACCTGCTGGATGAAGAACTTCTCCTAATATCCAGCTTAAACTTCCCCAGCACATCTTCCTGCCGTTACCTCTAGTCCTATCATAGGTGGCAAGAGAGAAGAGATCAGTACCTGTTTCACCTCCCTCCCTTGTGAGAAGGCAGTAAACAGCTATGAGATCCCCTCTCTGTGTAGTCCAAATCACAGTAGCACACTGAACACAGCACCTTAAGTAAAGCCCATACATTTTAGAAGGACCAAGGCAGGAAATTCCAGATTACACGGAAATTCCATTTATAAAGGGACAAGCTTCTCCCATTTGACTAGGTTCGGACAGTATAACAATAAATGTGATGGTAACTAATCTATGCAAGTACTTCCATTTTTGATGGCAAGGCTAGAGGTGAAGAAACACTGGAGGAAATAGCTTAAGAAGCCCTAAAAATGACAGCAACACCTGAATATTACATAAAAGGGAAGATCCTAGAATCATAAGGTTGGAAGAGACCTCTGAGATCATTGAGTCCAACTGTGCCTGTCTCCCTACTAAACTATATCCCTAAGAAACTCATCTACTCATCTTTTAAACACCTCCAGGGATGGAGACTCCATCACCTCCCTGGGCAACCTGTTCCAATCCCTGCCCACTCTCTCAGTGAAGAAATTCTTCCTAATGTCCAGTCTGAACCTGCCCTGGTGCAACTTGCGGCCATTCCCTCTGGTCCTGTCGTTCATCACTTGCGAGAAGAGAGCAGCATCCACCCCATCACAAGCTCCTTTCAGGTAGTTGTAAACAGTGATGAGCTCTCCCCTCAGCCTCCTCTAAGCTAAACAACCCAAATTCCCTCAGTCTCTCCTCGTAGGGCTTATTCTCCAGCCCCCTCACCAGCCTCGTTTCCCTTCTTTGCACACACTCCAGCACCTCAGTGTCTTTCTTGTAGTGAGGAGCCCAAAACTGAACACAGTACTCGAGGTGTGGCTTCACCAGTGCTGAGTACAGAGGCACAATCACCTCCCTGTTCCTGATGGCCACTCCAGATGTGGAGTACTGCCATTTCAGGGACGTGTGAGGGCACTGCAAGTAATGGTGGGGAACAGGAGAAAAATAAGCGGTACTGAAACAGAAGAGCAACTGGGAAGTGGGAGGTAATTGATATCAACTTGGGTGGATAGCTCAAGAGAGAATAGTACTATAGGAAACCAAACCTTGTTGACTCAGATATTCACAAATTACTCTGTTTGTTGTGGTTATGTCCCAACCCATTCAAACTTGCCACAGTGAGGGATACAGAAAGAGCGAAGGAAGAGGTCTAAGACAACATTCGTTCTGTATCCCACTCTGAAAGTCAGTGCTTCCAGCCCCTGCTTCTCATGTATACAGCCTTTCCCACCTTTACTCCTTTTCATGATGCAGTTTTATAGAGGTGTAAGAAAAACAAGGCTGCTGGAGCACACAGGTGGGACTCTCACATCTAATAACTTATCAAATATTACTGCAAATCCCTTACCATTCTCTCCAGAGGCATCTTACTCCACTTACTACTTCATTTCCTGTTTGTTCCATTCTACGTTTCTTTTTATTTAATTTGATGCAGCTTGGCAGAACAGCATCAAACAATTAAAATGAAGCACATATAGCACTCATAAAAATACTGTCGAATTCTCCAATGTTCTCTACATCATTTGAATTAATTCACATTTCACAGATACAGGCCTACTATGCCTCTTTCACTCTGCACTTCACTCCTATTTGCAGATATTATAGTTAAATTATATAATTGAATCAATATTCATCAGCAAAATACCTAATTATCCACCAGTTTCATACTTCCAATGTCTCTCATTGAAAGAGCCAGCCCAGAGATGACATGAGTGCCAAGGCAAGAGAGTTTCAGCAGCAGGAAAGCAACCATCGATCTTGGCACACAACCACGCATTAGGCTTTCGCTCACTGTAGAAATAGTGAGAGAAATCGCTCCTTGAGCATGAGACCTCATCAAAACCTAACCTTTCATTTGAAAACAAAACACATTCCCCATTCTTGTAGTCGTGAAATCACTGACATGAACCAAAGGAAATCCATTGCAATATCAGTTTCCTTACTCTGGAGACACTCTGAGCAAATCTGAAAAGTTAAGAACAGAGTAGTTCATCTAATCAAGTTGATTCAGAAATCTAAATGGGGAGGGTAAGGGGAGAGGAAAGTCTTAATCAATTCCGTGTCCCTGACGAGCTTCTCAGGAACATCCAGCTAAAATTTTCAATCTAAATTCCAAACGGCTAAAGTGTTCACTGTCCTTTACTAAGCTATAAAATGTCTAAATTCTTCCTTTCAGCTCATCTTCAAAATTCAACAATGTAGTTAACAGGGTCAACATAAAAGCATAATATCTTGGCAGAAAAACTATGTGAAATGCTGCTCAATTCATAAGTTTCAGGCTCTCTTTACATGCTGCACTCCTCTTTCTTAGTACCTCTCTTGCTTTTCAATTAGAAGTTGCTAATTTCTTTCTAGTTTCTGCAAAATTAGACCATGATATATATTGTACCTTCTCTCACATCTTTGCAAATTTATCCTAGTGCTCAAAAAACTTTAGCACAGATCCTGTAAGGAAAGTTCCACTGCAAGTCTAATATGCCCAGCAATCAATTTGCCCATAAATCAATCTCTCTGAATGCCGTGTTTCAAAATATGATGCATTTATTCCTTCAGTCCTTACAGAAACAGAGTTAAAACATGCAGGAGAGGTTTAATTTCTAAAGTCACTAATAAATAACCTGTAACTCTAAATTACAAGGGGGCACCACATGCACCGCACTATTTCAGCACCAATTAGCACATTCTTTGAGAATGAGCTCTCAAAATTACCAGTGCATTATATTATGGAAATAACAGTTTCCCAGTTGTACAATGAACACAGAACAGGAAACCTGAAGGACAAAAACTCCACTGGTATAGATCCATCTACATCAGTTGAGCTTCGTTACAAATATTTTCAGCTTTATTACTTAGAAAGTATGCAAGTAAAGCAACAATCCATTTGAAATTAAAAATCTGTAGCACTTTGTGAGGATGACCACATGGCTATTAAGGTAATAAAATTAATCATAGGTTTTCTATCTCCGCCTTGGTGGTTTTCATGGTTTTCACTGTTGTAGCAGTAAGATTATGTTTTCCTCTGAAACCACTGTCTAGAAGTTATACAATTCCCTATTTCCGTTATCACTGTCATTCCGAAACTATGAATCTCTTGCACTTTGCACCAGTTGGTTATGTCTCTCCCCTAATTTCAGGACAACCAACTCTTCACATAATACAGCTTTACAATTTCAGAGAGCAAAATCCCGCCACTCATCTTCAGCCAAGCAATCAAGAAGTAAAGTGAACATAATCATTTCCACTTTTAAAAGCTACTGTTCTTTAAAATAAGATAACATTCTAACTTGCTTCAAATTTGTTTACAAGTTGTTTATCAATCTTATGCAGCTTAAGAAAATTAGAGGTTCATTCTTCTGCCCTGCCTCAGCCACATTTTAGGTGCTTTATTTTCAATTGAAACCACAGGTTCATCTCTGCTTGCCTTATAATACATTTCAAATCAACTAACCATCAACCTTCACATATGGTCTAAAGCATGCATTTGACTTTGTTTTTGTTTTCCTCTGCTTCAACACCTCCTCAGATTACTCAGCTCAATTCTCTCATACTAAACACCCATTAGCATTCAGTCTTGTTTTATTTACTACCTCCTCCTGAGTTTCGCCCACTTATATCTCCCTTATGGTTCTTCAAAGTCAAAGCTGTATAGCGCCAAGCACACGGCGCCTGTTTTCCCTGTACTAGAAATTCATGCTACAAGCATCAGCGTGACTCAACTCCAAATGAGCATTAGAACGGTACTTGCATTAATTGTTAGTTATTTCTGACAGCCCTAGAGAGTCTTCACATTAAGAAATGGTCTCTTGAAACCGTTTTAAGCTTACTCCCCTATTACATTGCAAAGAAAGACCAAAATGAAAGGAAACAAATCAAAGGGCACACACTAGAAATATACATTAAGAAAAGCTCCAAAGAAGGTAAAGAAGATGCCACTCTGTTCTGTTTCAACAGAAAATGTATGCACTGAAACTACCGCAAGATCTTGTTTTAACAGGGGGAAAAAAAAAAACACTGAACTCCAACTTAATTGTCACAAAACACAATATGCCTATAGGCCAGTCTTGAATAAAAACAAAGTCATTTACATTGAATGTGAAAATTCCCCTTTATATGGTTTAATGTAGAAGATAAATTAAAAAAATATATAAAGCTAATATTTGTCCAACAGACACAAATAAAACCTTCCTTCTGGGCTGGTTATTCAGTAATTACTCACAATGTCTCACACCTTCCTGAGTCACCAGATTCAAGCTAACATCAGAAATAGAGTATTAATCCAAACCACCACGATTAAGCCAGGGGTTAACACTAACAATTCAGAAACACAGAATAAAACTGCAGTACCTCTTTCCCAAGCTAACAAACCTTGCTTTTATGAGCATTTGTGACACTGTTCTCTATTGCTTCATTTCAGCCTATTAGTCAAAAATACACTGCTTTCCTCCAAGTAAACAGAATAACACTCTACTAGATTTTCTAGAAACAAAAAGAAGCTCAACATCAGCACAGTGATAAAAAAAGAATAAATAAAAGCCATGGTAAAGTAGCTAGGATGAAGAAAAAAATGTTTTAAAAAATATTCACAATAGTTTCTAAAAAAATACGCACATATACTGCTTTAACCAACATTATTTAAGTATATGAACACTGAATCATGGTTTTTGCTTGTCATCTGAAATGTGGGTGCTCTCTTGTTTCTGTTTTAAATGCCAATGGCCATCACCATTAATAAACAAGATTAAAACAGTCCACAGGCTGTAGGAAAGAATCAGGAAAAGGGAGAAAGTTGTCTGTCAGTCATGTGAAAATGACTCCTCCATGACTGCACAGGCACCCTGCTCTTCCCTTGTCCTCATTCCTTTAATCATACTAACAAACAGCAATATTCAGGACAAGTAGCAAACCTGAAACATACCAGACCGTGACTGCAAACAGATGCAGGGGAGGATGTATGGATACCACTCAACTTAGACCTCCTGAAACATTCCCACAGAGACCTATGATCCTATTTGTCCCCACAGAATCGATGTCTCTTCAAAAGCTGGAGAGGGGACCCAGCAAGGCCACCTAGCCAATTTCAACATCCAACCCCCTCTCCAAAAGCCAAGGATACTTTTTCTTAAGCCAGCCACACTAGAAAGGTATCAAACACAACACTCAGTTGCCAGTGTCCAAGGTCCCCTTCCAGCCAGAGCATGTTAGAAAGTACGCACCACTATATCTCTGACTAGTAAACCCTTTTGCACACAGATGGAGGACATAGTCCCACAAACATTTATTCTGGCCTCTTCCATAGCATCCAGAAGCATCAATCATCCAACTTTTCCTTGTGTCACACCTATGATGCTACCACAGATGCATCTCCAAACATATTCTCCTGCCCAGACTGTTGTTACAGGCCAGCAACCCAAAGGCCTGTGAAGATCCTCTTGAACATGTTATCCAGGTTACCTCCTACACCTCTTGGCTCTTCACTGGACACAAAATTTAGTTCAAAGTCTGTCTCATGATTAAAAAAAAAGAGGAACAAAGGTCTTTTGTGATCCCCATATGACTAATGAGGTTCTTTTCACCCTATGACCACAGCTCCCATCACAGTTCCACGCTACCAAAACTAAGAGACTGCTCTAATAAAAAGCCAGTTCCCTTTATGGCATCTACAAAGCCATGCAACTCATTCTTGTGAAAGGTGTGAATGACCACCACAGAATCCACTGTCTTCATAAATTTCCTCTCCCTTCCTGTACTACAGTTCACACATAAACACAGTCTCAGAAGTAAAGTCCTGTCAAGCTGAAACGGCTACAAAACAAGAAAAAGGTGATTCAGCTCTGAGGACATGCTCTGCTGTGTTCTAATAAGCACTGAAGCCTAAAAGAGTGGAAACTACTGAGACAAAGGTTTTAAATCTCACTGTTGCCTTCACTTCTATTTCCTCTCCTACTCACCAGAGGCTGATAGGAAATTTTGTTATTGTTAAAAGATACAAACAAGATAGTTGACTAGCTCAGAATCTGATCAATACTTTAAATTGTGGCCACAAATAACAATTCTGATCACAATTTCTCACCCTGTATAATTAGCTTTAAGGTCCTCTGGCCTTATTTTGGGTATCATCGCCTGTGGGGTTTTTTTTCATATCACATCTGTAGCAACTTTAACCCATAAAGAATAGCCTGACCTGAATTTCCAACAAGCAAAAACAAGTGTACAAATCTCTGCTAAATCTCCAAGACTATTAGGTACTTAAATGCCCCTTTAAGTATCTAAACCTATAAAGTAAGAACTGCAATTGCTACCCAGACCCCATAAGCACCTGACAGATTCCCCACTCTCTGCTGCAATGTACACGAAGAATGACTAAAATCCTAACCATAGAGAGCAACCATTTGGCTTAGTTTCCATACATGTTCTGGAAGGCACTAAGTAAGACTTTCCTGTGAGTGGGCTCATTCACAGGACCAGGAACAATATGAAGACAGCATGTATACGTATAACAGATCTGTCACGCAATGGTGGCCATTGAGAGAGCATAGATTCTGTGAGCAAGACTTCTCCTTTTGGAGTCGAGAGATGCTGTTTTCAAATCCCTTCAAAATCTATGTCAAAAGGAATGAGAAGGTGAGACTGGATGCTTCCTCTCCTTTAAAAGAAAAGACTGAGTCATACTTAGCCCCAGCTGTACCAGAGCAGGTGCTCCCATACGAGCTTATGCAGCCCAGCCAGCCCAGAGTCATGTCAAGTACTTTCTCTTAGTTCTCTTGCACAGAAGCAGCATTAAAGTGGATGGCTGTTCTCTAACAGCTGTCAGATCACGACTTAAGCGGGAAACAATTCTACCATCCTGTGACTATTACAAGACTTAAGATAACTTCTCTGATGAATGAGAGGGAATTCAGCAATTGCCAAGCTTATGACTAAGAAGACATGTTCTTAAGGTGCTTCTTATGAATGAGGAGAACATTACTTCTGGTTTCTGCCCTAACTGATTTGAAACAAGAATACTGACTAATCTCTCTGACCTTCTTGAGCTTCACTATGTAACCATTCACTGCAGTCAAGAGTTGAAGCAGGGTAGCCCACAGTGTGGAAAATCACCTTTGACTTTAGGGTCACGTGTAGTCTCACTCTACTAGTAGAACTGTAAAATATAGCAATACTGGGTTAGAGAGGATCAGAATCTCTACGAGAGTGGTCAAAAACAGTATATAAAATAGTTTAAACTATATTTTCCTTGCTCCCTTGCTCTTAGCATCCTAATCTCAGTGCTCTCACAATGGAAGTAACTGAGCCAAGGCAAAAGAGATCACCTGCTAGCATCCTAGTTCTTCTTTCACTTCTTCCCTCCATCCCTGGAAAATAACATACATCATATATCAATTATCAAGAAAAACTTACCAATAAAAAAAAATAATTAAAGCTTTTTGAAATGCATTTGATACCATGATATCGCCTTCAGGTAACTCTAAAACGAAATCTAAATTACTTTGCATCTCTTTGAAGTACTGGAATGAAAATTTATTTAAAGAGGCCCCCCCAAACAGGACAACCTGTAGCACAAAGCCCGTGCCATGAGCTGAGCTGTCAGTGCCAGCAGAGGAGAGTTAACCCACCCAGCATTTCAGCCGGCAGTGGTTGCGGCTCACGCTAATCCATCACTTACCGGCAGCGGCAGCCGCCGCTCCCCCGCACCGAGGACCGCGACGCCTTCCCCGCACGTGCCACAGCTTTGCGAACCCGCACCCGCAGCCCCCTTTGGGGGCCGGGATTGATGCTCCGGCCCGGCGGGAAGCGCGGGGGGAGGGCGCGCAGAGCCGCGGAGCCACCTGCGGGGCGGCAGCGTGAGCGCCCGGGAGCGGGGCGGCCCTGCCCTCTGCGGGGACCCCGAGGTACTGCCTGCATCCCTGCCTGCCTGAATTCCTTCCTGCACTCCTGCTTACACTCCTGCCTGCTGCCCTGGCATGCAGAAAGTGGCAGGAGTCAGCAAGACAGAAGTGATCCAGGAGCTTTGAATCAGAAGGCCGGTCTGTCACACCAAATTTTTATCGGGGTGGTCTAATCCCGAAGTATAACAGTGTGCTAAAATGTGCTAGGGACCCACGGGCTCATCCCTATGAAGCCCGTGGCAAGGGGGGTGGATCTAGATGATCTTTCTGGTCCCTTCCAACCCAAACTATTCTAGGATTCTGTGATTCAATATCTGAGAGATAAGGCATCTTGGCAGGGTGGTGGGAGCAGAAGCGAAACCAGTATAGTTTAGCTGCTGCCTGATAGGTGAGGATGCCCCAACCCTGCACCCCACAGCAACCCACTGCACGCTCACTGGCTACTCCCAGGGCACCAGCAGGAGTGGCTTTCACCTGCCCCGGTGGGAGAACCCCACTGGAGAAGGGAAAAGCTCTGCCCGTGAGCCCCCAGACTGCGTGCAGGCTATGAACACAGGATGCTCTGACACAGAGCCTGGACCCAAGGTGTGGCAGCACCCAAGTCTCAGCTCTGCCAAATCCCCCACAGCGGCAGACAGGTTGTCTCATGTCTGGAACAGGTTGTCCAGGGAAGCTGCAGATGCCCTCTCCCTGGAGGTGTTCAAGGCCAGGTTCGAACTGGATGATTTTTAACATCCTTCCCAACTCAAACCATTCTATGACTCTCTGACTCTATGTACCCCAAGCTGAGCAGAGGTTCTGCTCATTCCACCACAGCACCTTTAACTTCATCCTTCCCTTCACCTCTTCCATGTCTGTTGTTCATCACACAACCCCACAGGTACTGATCCATTTTCTTTTCTTTTTTTTTAAAGAAAAAGCCCTCAGCCGAGGCCTCTAAAGTTCAATCACTTAAGGTATAGTGCCCTCAGGGATGTTAATTTGATCCCTGGTGCTTAAATAGTACCAGGAGGAGCTGACTACACTGCTTTCTCCTCCAGAGCTTGCCATGGCATTATCAAGAAAACCCAATAGGTGGCTGAGATAAGTGTATGGATAGAAAAGTTTGTTTACGCTTAGCCTTGGTGTGATGGAGTGGATGCTCATTGAAAGAAGCATTTCAAGGACCTGGAGGGCTCCTGTTATTGAATCCTCAGTGCTGTGACTCAGTGTGTGGCAAGGGCTGTAAATCCTCTGAGAGCTGTTTTCATTCCTAGGTGCTCTTAACACACAGCAACAGTGGCAAGAAATGTCTCCATCTTTTCCTCTGCAGCTGGCATCTATTAGCAGAGCCTTGCGGTCCCTAGGTTAGGTTACTACCTAGCAATTTAGCAGGAAAAGCAAAGACAAGAAAAGCAGCTTCAGTGTAGCAAAATATGAAACAGCTGATCTGCTGTGTAAGGGAGACGTTAGAGGGATTTTTCCTCTAATCCTATCAGTTGAGAGGAGCTGTTGCACCAGTAGTTATGGTTTTCTCTCCAATTGCAGATCAGCTTCAAGGTCCCCATCTTCAAAGGAGATTAGCAGGTGAACCAGGTTAATTGCCCAGTCATCATTAGGTCTGTCTCTCTTCCTCCCTCTTTCCTAAGGATGCTATCTATGATCAACAAGTACAGTCAGGTTTCTCAAGCCCAGCATCGATTCTTGGGAAAGAAAGGCAAGATACACAAAATGCAGTAATCCGAAAGGTGGACTTTTCACCTGTAGTCATATACCGTCCAGAAAGGAAGCTGCTAAACTGATTGACAGCATCGTAATCAACACGGAATCTCTCAGAAAGAAAAACGTTCATGTTCCTGTTCAGTACTCTTTCTAATAACTCTGATACTATGTATACAGAGACTAAACTGGGCAGAAGTCATCAAGCAGAGCAAATCAGCAGTGAAATCTAAGGACTAGCTGTGAAATCATAGAATCATAGAATCTTCCGGTTGGAAAAGACCTCTGAGATCGAGCCCAACCACACCCCTCATCTGCTAAAGCATGTCCCTCAAAAACTCATCTATCTTCTTCTTAAATACCTGCAGGGATGGTGATTCAACCACCTCCCTGGGCAGCTGTTCCAGTGACTGACCACCCTTTTGGTAAAGAAATTCTTCCTAATACCAAGTCTGAACCTCCCCTGGCGCAACTTAGGGCCATTTCCCCTTGTCCTATCACCTGTCACTTGAGAGAAGAGATCAACACTCGCTCTGCCACAGCCCCCTTTCAGGCAGCCGTAGACAGTTATGAGGTCTCCCCTCAGTCTCCTCTTCTCCAAACTAAACCACCCCAGTTCCCTCAGCCATTGCCTGTAGGACTTCTTCTCCAGCCCCTTCACCACCCTCGTTGCCCTTCTCCAGACGCGATCCAATGTCCTTCAATGTCCTTTTTGTACTGAGGGGCCCAGAACTGAACAGAGTACTCGAGGTGCGTCCTCACCAGTGCCAAGTACAGGGGGACAATAACCTCCCTTGTCCTGCTGGCCACACTGTTTTTGATACAGGCCAAGATACCATTGGCCTTCTTGGCCACCTGGACACACTGCTGGCTCATATTCAGCTGGCTGTCAACCTACACGCCCAGGTCCTCAGTCAGTGGTGTGACCTACATCTGGTGGAGCACATCTGTGTGTGGAAGGAAGCCCTGCAGCAGGGCATGGCCATGGGTGCTGGCAGAATAGGATTTTGCTGTGCACCACCCCGAAGAGGGGGTCCAGGAGCAGGGCCAAATGCCTCTGAGGGTAAGGAGGCTTGTAACTGCTTCTGTAGGGAGTTTCCTCACCTTGCACTGATGAGACCTCTTGACATAGTTAGGTGGTGAAGAGATTTTTGTCATTTTGGCAAGTATAAAAGCCTTGGTCATTGTTCAGTTTGGAATACTGACAAGCTACCAATTTCCTCACTCAGTATGAGTTAACTGTCCCTGTGAAGTTTGCCACACAACTGCCACTTCAGTAAGGCAGAAATACAAGTCAACGGCTTTAAACAGTGAAATAAATGCATACACTGCATGTGTTGATGTGGCATTAAATGTGAGACATTGGCATCAGTTAAGTACTTTCAATAAACTACATGAAATTAAAGTACATTTTGACTTTACAGAGATAAAGGTTTTTGAAAAGGTAGAGTAATGCTTATCTTGTTTGATCCCAGTGGTACTCCCATGAGGTTTATAAACATAAATTTCAGTATTTCTAAAAAGCCCAGCATAGCTTTCAAAGTATTGGTACCACTAACCCTTGTATTGCAGTTACAGGTAGAGGTACCTCACAGTCACACACACAAACGCCCTCGCTTTTGCCTCATAGCTGATATAGAAAGTAAACTCTAAAAAAAAAAAAAAAAAAAAGCCACCAAAATTAAACAAAATAAATAGCAAAATTGACTCTGGGATGGACAGTTACAGAAATCATAGTGTCAAGAACACTTGTCTGTCACAGCTGGGTTTTCTGTCATTTCCGAACAGCACAGGGCAACTCTGTCACTGAAGTGCCCTTAGCTCCCTGCATCGTCTGCTGTTGTTCCTGACTTTTCTGTCTTCTCCATTTTGAAGCATCCAAGTTGCTATGGAAATGAGCAATGGCATTTATGTAGACATTCATGAGCCCCACCCATATATGGCATGTGAAACGAGTCTCAGTCAGTGGTGTGACCTACATCTGGTGGAGCACATCTGTGTGTGGAAGGAAGCCCTGCAGCGGGGCATGGGCACGGGTGCTGGCAGAATAGAATTTTGCTGTGTACCACCCCGGAGAGGGGGTCCAGGAGCAGGGCCAAATGCCTCTGAGGGTAAGGAGGCTTGTAACTACCTCTGTAGGGAGTCAGCAGCTTTCCCACAGCCAGACGAGCTGATAAATCATCAGACTCAAAGGATAAATATTTTGGACACAGCATGGTGACATTCCTTCCCCACACTGTTGAGAAGAGTGGGAGTGTGAACTCCAGCACCACATGCGATTCCTTTAAGGCCAACATGGCATGGGAAGAATTTTGTGTATTGTGGCATGAGCATGCAGGGCTGATTTGATTTAAATTTGCCTTACTTTATAAGATTTGCTGACTTTTCTTGTCAAGAGCATAGACTTCAGTAATAAAATAGCTACAGGACAAATCTGCAGACACGGGTAATGTTGGAAGTTTAAAACTCAAGTGGATGATATTAAGTAGCAGACAAAAGCGCTCTGACTATTAAAGCATGAGATAGATATTGCACCATTTGGTCTGGATAACAAATTGCATCAGCATTTTGACAGACAAGGAAGTTCAGTGATGAGAACTGGAACAGCATAAACCCAGAACTGCTTGAGTTTAGAAGCTATGAAATCAGGGGGAAAATTCCACCTACTTAGCCCAAAACTTTCAAAAAATGATTAATTGGGTTTGTTTGCCCTAATTTTTGATTAGCCAGTCTGAGACCTTATGAAAATATGAAGAACTCACTACTCAGAAAATACTGCTCACCCTCTGTAACTTGATAATTATAAAAAATATCTCCAGCTGGACACCTCTGGGTATTCAGCCGTTCCGGTAAGCAGTGCTGTAGTAACACAACTGAGCACTAGTATTTATTTATAGCACTAATTTTTAAAAATGGATTCTGAAACACTTCTGCCCTGCATTAGCTAATGCATGTTTTTATAACCTGTAAAGGCACTCCTATGTAAATAGCCTGTATAGGAAATTGTGTTCTTTTCTCATGTGTCCTTTTCTCTGTGTAATTTCTTTCCTTCTCCATTACTCAGAGGACAAGTAGCAATGAAAAGAATAAATTGGAATTATCATCCTTGCAAAATAATAGGCGGAAAAAGCATTCCTTCTCAGTAATTTCCATACAGAGACAGGACTTCGTAGTGTAAAAAATTGGATGGGAAGCGTAATAACTTTCAATTACACGAGCCTTGGTATTTTTAGCTGGGATCAGAGGACAAATGATGAATTCAAGAGAGATGTAGAGCCCAAGGCAGGACCATTTGCACTGCAACTCGCACCTGTTGGAACTAACGGAAAACAATATTCTGCTAATAAGGACAGCAGAAGTTTCTACAGCTAAGCCAGATTTCATGGGATCCTCAGAGCCATAGTGACAGTTTTAAACTCCCTCCAAAGGCAGTCGTGTCTACAGCTAGGCCACGACCACGTGGGACAGCAGATGATGCAAAGCTGGGGAGTTGTTTCCAAGGACTGCTAGTGCTGGTATGAGATGGCAAGGGGATGGCTTAGGCCACCAATAAGCCAATTTGAGAGCCCCAAGCAGACACTTAAAATTCTGACGTGGTGGATTCCCCAGACACTATGGGCTTTACTCTTTATGCTGCACCAGCATTTGAACATCAGAAGTGCTTCACGATGGGCACAGCCCCAAAATAGGGGGCATCTGTTGCTCCAGCAAACACCTCCAGGGACACAGTTTGTCCAGATGAAAGAATGACACTTTCTACTTGAGTTTAGGTCTGAATGTTTTTAAGTACCAGTGAGGCTAAGAGTAAGAATCATCAGCCTACACTTCTCTTCCCTTTGCTTTAGTGCCAGTTGTCTAAATCCAGGTGAAGAGAATAACCTGGAAGTTTCTGCAGATTTAGGGGAGGTTTCTGAGTTTGCTCTCAAATCTGAGGTGCCTTATGGACAAAGAAAAAAATTTCTTGTGTCATTAACCCCCAACTGATAAAGATGCACTAAAAAATCCACAGTTTATTATATGCACTGCCCAAAAAATATTTTGTCTATTTATTTTGAAAATATTAGGTGCGAATTCTAACCATAGGCTACCTTTCCACAACTGAAAAATCTCATATGAGCCCATAACTTCAGTAAAAGTCATTATTTAGCAGAAAGTGTTATTGGCATCTGATGCAGACACAATACTGGATATGATAGATCAACTGTTTCTCACAGCTCTTAGCCCCACAAATATATCAGTTTGGACTTACAAAATGGACTAAAAAGGATGTGTTTACAGTAACTTTTCAAATATTCATGGAGTGCGATTCCACTGTTATATTTCCTTGTACTATATCTGTGCCAGGGACAAGTATGAAAACATGAAGTGTCACAACACTGGTACTGTCTGTACTTTCTTGTCTACAGCGGCATCCAGACTCACAGCTAATTTCACAGTTGATCTTGAAAACACTTCAGAACTTTTTACTCTTGTCCATCTGGCCTCGTATCTTATCTTTGCCAGTGCCTGGTACAGGATGCTAAAGGAAGAGCATGAGATTTTTTCCGTAGTTTGGTCTTAAAGAATTAATCACCATTCCCTAGATGCACTGCAAGAGGTAACAGGAAAATGGCTGTACTGAGCCAGACCACAAGGTGCAGCACTTGACACACACCAGTAACGATCACACAGGCACAAGTACACTGGTGGGCAAGCATCTAGCATGGCACCTGGTCCATCTTAAGCAGCCATCAGTACCAAATTTTATATCCAAGTCATCTGTGACCATTTTTCATCTGAAGTCTCAGTATCCAGGGTATCTGCTGAGAATGAACTGTAGAGTTTGGCAATGTAATCTGTAAAGCATTTTCTTCCTTTCATATGTCTTGTTCCTTGCACAAAGGAGCAGTGAGCATCCTTGTGGTGTTTATGAACAGGCACTGGTGGGCTGCTGCCAGAAAGTAAGGATATGTTGGTATTTTGCATTTTCATGAGAATCAATCAATTAGTTAAAATCACTTTTCAAAGCCTAAATACCTTAAAACTGCAAATAAACTTCTCAATACAGAATGTCTGATATGTGCATAAGAAAGAAGGGAATTTAAAAAAAGAAGCATCAAGAAGCTGAGTACAAGGAAGATGCAGGATCTCCAGCTCACCAGGAGTGTAGGTGACAAGATTATACCCACCACCCAAACATCTGCTTTAACAGTTGTTTTTTATTTTAGCTGTGAACATGATCTCTCTGTCATGACTGTAACTGTTTCCAAGTTGGAAGAGGGAACCATACATCTGTTCTTTACTCCAAAAGCATGAGCTAATGTGAACGTTTCTGTGAAAATGATTTGATAGTCTATGTGAAGCCACAGAGGCAGAAAAGAAATTACTGAAGAATTTTAGGTAGATCTCTACATGTTCTTTGGATGAGTCTCTTGCCTGCTGAGCTAGAACAATTACACATAGATTATTCTCTTTAATAAGTAGGTCACCACAGCAAACTTTTCTCAAAATGTTAAAACAAGCTTTATTTTAACATACAAATCAGATATTTGTACAAGGCAGAACATTCCCCTACAGAGCTAGGCATATTGTGTCTCCACACAGCATGTGTAGCTACTTGTGCTACACATGAGATATAGAAAAAAAGCCCTAAAAAATCTGTTTTTAAAAGCCAAAATGTCTCCTTTTAATCACTCTTGCTATAATCACCTCCATTTGGAAATTTAGGAAACAAACAGTTCTGAGTCAAGAAAACAAATTATCTACAAGCCAAATACCCAAGATGCTTGTGTAGTTCCCTGCTGTCATCTGGGTATACCAGCAAGAGCACTTGGGAACCATATCAAAAGATGCAAATATGCAAGGTTACTTCATTAACACTGCAAAGCATGTAGAAGAATAGTAAGATATTTTTGTGATTAGATATTTACCTGCAACTAGTACTGTCCTCATGAACTGTCTTGTCAATATGTCAAGTTTACACATCCTATGAACTTACAAAAAATTCTCTACATTGTGTGTTGTTACTAAAAAAATTTAACTTTCTTTGCTTGCTTTCACCATGAAGTTACTTGTGATACAGAAACATTCTTAAAAGCTTATGAAAGCAGTAGAACTGGAGACATTTAAAGTCCTTTCCCTGATATTAAAGACTACTCAACTACCTTCATTTTGTTATAGGATTGTATTTGTCATTAACTGACATGAAACGAAAAAAGGTACAGTCTCCATTTGAGAAAAAAAGAAAGACAGGGAAAAGCTATAGACAGGGTTTTTTTTTAGTTTTACAACATATAAAAATAAGTTACGCTATATATTATGGCTTTCAAATTTAGTAGAAGATTGCCATCGTGGATTTAAACACTAGATGTTGTAATTAATTAACTTGCCATGTTCTCAGACTTTCCTTGCTTGAGTTTTGATTAAGCAAAAAAGACAAGCAAATATTAGTGGGAATATTAAGAAGCCTCCAGAATAATTTAAATAGCAAGAAACACTTGTAGAAGTTTTTCAGCAAAATTTTTAAATTAACTTTTAATTTAATTTAATATCTTGGCACAAATGACGGCCAAGCCAAACCTCCCACAGACTTCAGCAGAGCCAGGACTTCATACTGAGCTTCATTTCAGAAGTGTTTACACATAAGTACAATACCATCATGCTACTGAATTTCTCTTTAATATTTATGTTAATCATACAACTAAAATAATGGTTAGATTTGGTATGCAGCTATCCCAAAAAGGCTACAATAATGTTAAACCAACAAGAGTCAAAATCACAACACAATTGCTCTATAGTGGAGTGTTCTCCACTAAGAATACAATGGGAGGGGCACAAAAGATACTTGAGTCAAAGACAGAAAGCCCATGTTTACAGAATGCTAAATTAGTAATGGCTGAGTATACTTACATTTTGAAGTCTAAAAGTGCATTCAAATTGGACAAGCTATGACAATACACAAACACATGTAAAAAAAAGAACTCTAGTTTTTTTTGTAGCTAAAGTTGTAACAAATACCTAATTGTGCAGCGGAAGTAGCATTTGCAACAAGTTCACAGCACAAATTTCAGTCTTACGAATATAGTAAGAAAGATCATGGCACTGAGTTTTGGAATATTATCAAACTCAAGTTTTACTCAGGATAGAGGAGTTACCACTTGAATAAAGTTAACCAATTACTGTACTTTCCAGCTCCGTATAAAAAAGGCTCCACATCATGCAGAAGTAAGCTTCTCTCCCTTTTTTCTCTCTAAGAAAAGTATCTGAAAGGCAAGCTTCAGTGATTGTTTCTGACAGTAGTAAAGAGGCAGATAGAAAAGAAGGTATATCAAAAAATTACTACAGAAAAAGGCACCTGTCCTGATTTGATTTTGTTTTTAAAAAGGCACTTCATATATTGCTAAAAGTTTAATGACGTATTATGCTGTTAGAAGGATGTATTTCAAGGTGGTTAGCATGAGAATGCAAATGTTCTTTACACAACGTTTATGCATTACAAATTTTATAATTACATATAGTATCTTACACCATTTATTTAGAAGAAAAGATTCATATTCACAACACTAGTAGGTCTTCGTACGATACTTCAGTGATGATGGATGATCTGTGATAAGCAACAAACCACCTGCAGTGAGTTCATACTAATTTTATTAGCAGTGTCTTTCAAAAGTGAGTCCTCAGTCTTTTGTTTTCCTCTCGCAGTCTCTCAATTTCAGCTACTAGGCTTTCATTTACAGAATATCTTTCAAGTAAAGCGTGCATTTCATTCTAGAGAACAGAAAAAAGTCCCAATCAGTGGCTATAAAGTTAATTATTCCAGTTTTATCATATCCATTTTCATATCCCTTTTGAAAATTAAATAACCTAGATAATACTGTTTTTAAAAACTTCTGATAAGAAAAGTAATATTTTTTTAATGCCAACATACAGTATTTTGATCATTAATACATAAGTGAATATTTTATCAAAGGATATTTTGCACTTTTCAGGATGAAAATCTAGTAATGCAGGGTCCATTAAAATGTTCAGTACCGAGATGAAGTCTTTTTAATGCAGATCAAAAGAACAAAGATTCATAAAAACGTACAGTTAAAGAACACAAAACACTATTCAGTATGCACGCAACACCTGTAAGTGAAGCTTTCTGTTCAAATTCCATCTATCTCCTCCTCACCCCAGCTCGTGGTCCTTTCCAAAGGACAGCTGAATTTGTTTCCCTTTTGTCTTCTTATAACTCCTGAAATATGGAATCAATGGTACGTACCCAATGCATATGCTCCCTTTATTTAATCAAGCATAAAACTGTTTTACGACTCCAATTCATAACTTCCCCCTCTTTCACATCCAAGCCTTCCTTTCTCACTCTTAACAAGCAAAACTGATTCTCAGTTTTGAGAGAAGTCAGCATGCCTTGGTATCACTAAAAATGAAAACTGAATGTTTCCCACCATGGTCTTTGTACATACCAACTGCATATGGAACTGCTTGATCATCTCCACTTGCAGATTCACAATATCTCGATGGCACGCTTCTCTAGGGGAAGAATTGGAAAAGGATGATCCTTAGTTTTATTTAAGAAGCAGTAATTCTTTCTAGTCCTCACCACCCAGAACTCCACGCTTCCTCACCCTCATGACATCGTGAAACATAAGTCTAAAAACCCTTAAACCAGAAAACGTACTCCTCTGCCACTTACTTTCTGGAATACTTATGACATTGACTTCCATAAGAACCGTTTTTTTTGGTGTAAAAAAAGACTTATGATCTTTTCTGTTTACAAATATAACTAGATACGTGGCAATAACAAGAGTGGTTTTTCACTTTCAAACTGTAAACTTCTCCCAGCTTTGAAAGGTAAAAATAATTTTCAATCACTCAATCACAAGTACCACAGAGAAAGATATTTATCTGTAACTCAAGATACAGCTTTTCAGTGCATCACTTTCAGAAGTGTTTTGTAAGAGAGCCCGAAACATCAGCTGTGATAAATGATAACATTATTCTCAAGCCCACAGAATGCTCCAGATTAATCTACATAAGAAGTAGTGGCAATGTTCTCTGTCGATTGACATGAATTTGTCAATTCACGGACAACTATTCCACACTACAACAACCACGCTTGGAAATACTTTCTGAACACGACACTAAGAAGTGTTCCAGACACTGAGGAAGGAGAACAGCTCACAAAAATAAATAAAAAAATTAGGCCAGCTCACATGCCCTTCCTGAAGAGCGTATTGCAGTGTGAGAACAAGTACTATGGGCATGTGCTATGGGCACCAACAGCCCGAGAAAGTAAGGCATTTCCTAAGTAGACGAGACACACATAGACCTTATTTCATTCTCCTTTACTAAAACATCCAACAAACCCAAAGGGAATGCATTCATTTCATATCCCCACTTATTGTGTTTCAGAACTCCTTCTGGAGGCAAACGAACTTCTTTGAGTGTACAGGGCACAGATGCCAACTGGCAGCTTAGAAACCTAAATATGCAGGTTATCTCCCAAAGATGGGAAGTTCAAGAAACAAGCAGCTTTTTGGAACCAAATGAGTTCTGTATTCTTCCTGGCCCTCTTCTAAGGCCCTTGTATTTTTTACCCATTACTTGAAGACGAACGGATTTCAGGCAAAAGCGATAAAAATCCTTTCCTCCAGTTCCAGAGGGTGAAAGGTACCTGTATCAATGAGAAGGTTGCAATGGATCCCTCCCTTCTTACTCACCTCTGTACAAACTATCTTTTACATTCAGTTTGAATGTATCCACAAAATACAACTGGGAAAAGGGCCAGCAGTGCCTTACAGCCACTCCATGAAGCGTAGGTCAGAAGAGAAACACAATCTCTGAAGCTTCAGATCTCAGATACCAGAACTGACAAGAATACTTCCACCATTGGGATGCCTGAACACAGACTTTAAAGAATAAACACCTGCAGCCCACAGACTGCATTTTAAGTCATGTGAAAGTTACCATTTTTTATACAGATGAGTGAATATCACCAAAAAGTCCCAGGGGGGTTTTACTACGTTAATATTCTTAAAGACATTTAATAATAGTTAATGTTTTTTTTTTTTTGTTGGCAGACAAAGAACAGCTATACCACATGGACCTACTAAGCTCGTTTTACATTGCTTTCTGTCATCAAGACAGTAATACCTCCCCTGTCCAGCAATCCTTTATCCCCTCCACCATCTCAGCCAACCTGCTCCATCTTAAACATGGTTTGGGAAGTGATCCCCTAGCCACAACTCTCTCAACTTCTCCACCTCCTTTGAATTCCACTCCAAAATCCATGCTAACTTGACTTACTCCTTTTATGACAAGTGGAATGTTAGTTAGCTATCCACAAACACAAAACAATCTGACACCAACTATCATTTACAGCAGAGACATTATTCTAATGTAAAGCCTCACCAGTATTGTACCTTACACACGTCAAGCCAACACGAATCAAAGCCAATACAAGCCAACAACAATCAAAGCTAACTGTCCAGATCAAACTCTCCACAATGTCAACTTCAAGAGAAGTTTCTCCTGCTGGGACAGAGGATGAGTAGGAAGGGAAAGTATCAGCACAAGGCTTCAGGAAAGCAGCAAGGATCTCGTTATACAGATAAATTTACCCTCCGAGAAGTATTCAAATACTGATTCTGGAAATATGTTAGCAAAGCCACACATTTGCCATCAGAGCTGTCAAAAATGAAGTTTCATACCTAGATTTCCATGATTAGGGCTATTAATGGTGTCATTTTCTAATCCAATTAGAAATTTGTTACAGCAGATGCTAAAACATCTTACTGAGAAAACACGTCTTTGAAAACAAAGGTGTTCTGCATGAATATCAGTACCTGAAATCATCCATTGTTTCTTGTATCATATTCTGAATGAAGCTGATTTGGACTGATGTCAGAGGTGCATTTGGTCTGCTACTCACGATGGTTTCTGCTATTTTTTCTGACAATGAACTTGCAACTCCAGCAGTGACAGGTAATGTTATCTTTGGACCTGTACAATTAAAAATACAATTAATCAAATAATCAAATATTTTTTAAAATTAGTGTAAGGAGTACAAGAGGCTTTTTTATTTGTCTTGAGGCTTGTCAATCTCAAATATTACTCAGTATATAAAAAATTATTTAGAATTACTCTTTTCAGAGGCAACTAGAGATGTTATAGGAGGGCTAACTGGATGTATAGAAGAATCAAGACTAATTGTTCTGTTTTAATGCTAAGGCCATTCTGTCAGGTTTCACATTAGTTCACAAACATACCTAAAACTGGGCCAAAATGAACAACTTACTTGATGAGATAGTACCATTCGCTGGTAGATCACATGCAGGGTGAGCCTGAATATTCTTCATTATTCTCTCATGTGCATCAGGAGCTTTTACAGCAGTGGATGATGGTGGAGGACTTATAGATTCTGCAGTCGATGAGCTTGATTTTGTAAGCTGACATTAAAAATAATAATTAAATAAAAAGATGAGCAATTCTACTTATTACAATTACCTAATTGTACTTGAAGACTAAATTTTCAGAAATGTACTTTTAAACATTTTTGGTTTTAGGAATCTACTCACAAATATATGCTTTTCATTTTCTAGAAAGACATCTTAAAAATCAATTGCTAAACTATTCAACATTTGCCTCAAGTGCACACACATAAAAGAGTGCAAAAGGCAGAAGTCCCTTCATTTTCACATCAAACATTTTGTGTCAAAGTTATAAACATCATTCTTGGCAAACTCAGACTTCTCAAAAGCAATACTAAAAACGTTAGGGTCTTTGCAGAAGCCTATCAAAGATATCAAGAAGGAAGAAGGAGATGGAGAATAGGGAAAGAAAAGCATGGAATTGACCTAATAAATGACAAACAATCACACTGGTGTAACCAACCAAAAATGAGTCTCTGTTTTCTAGTAAAATCTAGCCCAGTTGTGGTTTTTCTGAACTTTTGTAAACTGAGCTTATTTAAGAGAAACACACATTTATCTTGCATGGTTGAGGGCCAACCCACTCAAAATGCACAACATTTTACAGATTTGTGTCAACAGGGTGAACAGAGTTGCAAAATAATATTGGATGGGACACTATTAAGGACTTTTCTTTCAAGCGGCTTTGAGCAAACTGATCTAGTGGAAGGTGTCCCTACCCATGACAGGGGCATTGGAACTGGATGATCTTTAAAGTCCCTTCCAATTCAAACCATTCTATGATTCTAAGTAGTAGTACTCTGACAAGATTCTACAAAGACCACTCATAACAAGAATTAGTATAGAATACCTTCTTTGAGACTTCTTTAGATTCTTGTTTTCCGAGATTTATTTTCTTAGCATCAGTCTCTGGACGTTCTGCCTTGTCTTTAACTGGAGATCCCAAAACTGCATGTAATGGACTACACTCTATCCCTTGCGCGCCACTGACCACTGGGTTTCTTTTTACTGGTAAGGCACCGGTGAGCTGTGGGAGAAAATCCAAACCCGAAAGGTAGGACTGAAAATCCAGACCTAAAATGAAAAGGAAGGGTAGAACACACACAGAATACACACATCAAATCAAACCCACAATTTAAAATGTCAGTACCTTTGCACAAAAAAAACAACCAAACAAAAAAAACACCCAAAAATGCACTAGATCCTTAAATTCAACTTACGCTATCACTGCCCTTATGAATGTAAAAAGCACAAAAAGTCTGTATAGATCATTATAAACTGCATAACGGAAAAACAAAGTCCCTTTAGGACCATATTATAAATTTCCTATTACCATGTTGTGTCTTAGCACCACAATGTGTTAGACAATTTCCGGAAAAGTTCATTTGTTTCAGTGTCTGCTGTCACCGTTTGTTTATTTGCAACGGTACGACAAAATTAGCATGCAAGAACTAGCGTAGGCCTCCAAAGGCCTACCACTGACAAGAAAAATACACTGAAAGTATGTTTACCATCTGCTTTTCCTTGAGGCTCTTCACTCGCTTTACTTGCAATAATATCTACAAAGTACCAGAACAGAGACAAAGTAAGTGTTTATTACGTGAAACCTACATCAATATTCATATCATTGCATCAAGTTCATAATCAAAGACAAATTAAAATACCAAGTAGGTACAGCACTCGGTAACACACAGATGCCAAAATGTCATGCTATGTGCAGATGAACGATGCTTTACAAATTTCAGGATCAGCAGCTTACCATCTCTGACTGGAGAAAACACATCTCCTAAACTATTTCGGCCCAAATCACCAAGATTGTTTAAATCAACATTTTTGCCATGATCTGTTTCTTTAGATGGAATCACATCCAAGCTGCAACTATGAGGAAAGCCTTAAAGGGACAATAAAATTTTGTTAGCAACTGGTGTTTTCTAAAAACAACATATATGTTACCCCCAAACAATTTTACAGCAATCACGATGCCTGGTAAGTCTAGCAAGCACTCTAGAACCTTCTATGGATTCCAGTTAAAGAGTCAACTTTAACTTCCTCATTTGAGCTGTCATTCCAGGTGAACGTAAGTAAAGTTAAGATATTTATTACCAAAACTAAGCTACAGTTGTATTCCTTATCTGTTCTTAAAAAGGAGAATTGTCAAAGCGGAGAATGCACTCATTTGCAGTTAAATCTACATGATGGACACAGCAAATTTCATTTCACACCACAAAACTACTGAACGTATGTCCCACTAAGAAGGTGATCACATTCAGATGATCAAAATTTAAATTTATTCTGAGTAAGAGAAATGTGCTTCACTCTGGCCCTGAAGCATTTTAAGGGCAATTCTATGAAACTTCCATTTTAAAGTTTACCTGATGTTAGGCTATTTAATGCTTATTTCTAAAATTAGGAGATCAGAGCAGGGTTACAGCTGCAGACAAAAGGAACTTTTTCCTAGACCTTTCCCTGCTCTACCTCAAAACCCATCCCTCTCCCAGTCCAATGGAAAAAAGCTCACATTTGTTTTAATGGTGGCAGTAGTCCACAGAGTGGAAGCATATCTTAAGTCAAAAAAAACCCCAGTAATTATTCAAAGTCCAGTTTTGAGAAGAGGGATAGATGGAAAAGTGAATTGCACTGCTAAGATAACCATCTAAGCAAGTTTCACAATTTAGTGTGTTTGAAAACCCAATCGGAAGTGTTAGCAAGTTGCTATTCGGCCCTCACTGAACTCCTAATTCAAAAGTGCCTAGATTTTGCTTGTATAAATTAAGATCTATGTAAACAGCATTACTACTGTGCAGTCCATAAATCTCCTATAAATAAATCACCTAAGCGTACAAAAGCTTTATTTAGTACCTATTTTAATTAAAATAAAACACCAAACAAACCACTGTTCATAAAACCTGTAAGTATTTCTCTATGTGTGATTGCTGTTCCAAGTGATCCAAACATTAACTGTGTGGATGACTACAACTGATTCACATACAAGCATTTACACAAACTTGAACCTGAGTCTGGTTTACAATGTCACTTTTAAATGTATTAATTTTTTTCCACTCCTTCAGATGTGTCAGATGTGACATATATAGAAGTGCACTTGCTAATTAAGTGAATACTTGGCATACTGAGTCAAAGTAGAAGTGCAGTATCAATCTGTGCCAGAATCTACAGAGGATCTACATGGAGTAACCATAATATAAATTAGGGCAAAATGTCTTTTGCATATTTTTACCCACTCCTGGTAAGCTAAATGTAGTATGTGTGTAAACCAGAGGAAGCTGTTAAATAGAAGTTTATGGGAAAATAGCTCAAAGGACATCCAAACTTCTCATAACGTTCTGACTTCATTTATTCTTCTGTACTTTAAAATACCTGTGACAAGAAGCCTCTATCTATCTACAAGCTGTAGGAACAGTTGGGTGTTTCATTTTAAATATGCTATCAGATCACTTTACTGAATGTCCCTTGTTTCTCCAAAATTAATCCCCATAGTAATAAAATCATAGAATGCTTTGGGTTGGAAGAGACCTTTACAGGTCATCTAGGCCACTCTCCCCTGAAGCAGCAGGGACACCTTCCACTAGGATCAGGTTGCTCAGAGCCCCATCCAACCTGACCTTGAATGTTTTCAGGGATGGAGCATCCACTACCTCCCTGGGTAACCTGTGCCAGGGCTTCACCACCTTTATTGCAAAAATAATTTATTCCTTACATCCAGTTTAAATCTACCACTCCTTACTCCTCGTCCTATCACTACACATCCTGATAAAGAGCCTCTTTCCAGCTTTCCTATAATCAGGATCTCTTCCGGACCCTGTTTCCACAGCCATTTATTGTCACTCATCCATTCCCATCTTTAAATTTAAAGATCGTATCTTCTGAATATACAGAGGTCTTTACTTCTAAAGTGAACATTCAGTTTAGTGAAAAATATTTGTCTTACTTGGTAAGGCTCTGTTTGCTTAAAACATTTATTTATTACGCATGGTGCTATTTAAGGGGTAGCAGCCATTACATCTTTAAATAAAGATAACAAATAATATATTTTAGCTGAAATAAAATTTTCCACACCATTCAGTAATGTTGATTAACAACACTTCTTGCATACATAGCAAGCATTCTACTTCACCTCGTACTTCACTGGATACCCAAGGGAGGTCATTAATACATGTCTCTCTGGACTGCAGTGGCTTATTGCCTAATTACTGTTGCTAAAAGTATTTCTCCTTATTTAAAAAGGGAGTGGAAAAGTGCTGTTGCATTAAAATGGCTTGAGGATTTTATTTTCAAGAATCAAACACTGTTGCTGATTTTACCATATTTTTCAGAACTCTTGAATTAAATAAAATTCTAAGAGTACATTTCACACAGCGGCAAAATTTAGAGTAATGTCCAGAATTCTTATAAAGAACTTGTTATTTCAGAAGAATAAATAGCAAGTACAGTTATACAACTAATCATACTTGCAGCTATATTTAACATTTTCTACCACGTGATACTGGAATCATGCCTCACACAAAAATACAGTTCAGTTCTCACTTGGGTTTTTTGACTAGGTTTTCTTTTTCCTGTGTTTTGTCTGGTTATTTTTTTAGATGAAGTGTTTTACTGCTATTTATTAATAGAATTACAAGCCATAAGCTCTGCATTCTGTACAAACAGGGCATAAGAAAGTGTATTATGTACACAAGGATAGTCTACAGGAAGTCAGAATACAAGAGATAACTCTACGGTGATATCATGGGTCTTTCTCTGTAAAGTTGAAATGCATACTTTTACTTCAAGTCCAGAATTTTAGTCTTCCCGTGTCTAGAGCCTGTAGCAGGACCCAATTCATGCCCCACAGTCTCACAGTATGTTTAATGCAGTAGGGGAGAGAAAAGAAGGTGCAGATGAGGATGTACATACACACAGCTCATTCAAACAAGCGTCATTCCCTCAGTGAAATTTTCATACTGCAACGATGAAAGCATGAAACTGTCCTTCCGTCTTCTACATTATAACAAATATGATTACAAGAGCAGAAAGAAGACACTACCAGTTTTCTCCTGAAGAACGTCTCCTCCCTTATTCTCATTTGGCAACTTCTGCTGAGATGAAACTGTTGCCAATGCTTGAGATGCAATGTTTTTGATGGCAATGTTTTGAATTCCTCCAAGATTACTATCAGCTTTGACTTCCACTCTTTTAGGTACAGGTTTATTTGAAGAACCTGTAAGGTTAGACTGAAGCAAAAAAATAGAACAAAGTAAGAGAAGTTATTATTCCTTCAGCTAAAAATAAAAATATAAGTCAATGTTCTTCCTGTTTCAACATGCTAAAAAAAAAAACATCAGCTGAAGTGGCAAAGGTTCCACGGGAAATTTGTCTTTACAAATACAAGAAAAAGATGGTGTCTTAATGTAACTCCAAAGTACGTGGGAAACATCTGTATTATTACATGAATACTGAGCAGACCTGGAAAAGAACAGCAACAGAACTTCAGGTAACAATAGAGTGATCTGCCATGAGCTGATTTTGATCCTAGGTTTAGGCATAGGAAAAATAAAATATTACATTATTATGGATTCCAAATTGTAAAGGAGTAGTGAACCACTCACAGCAAGTGGGCTAGAAGAAGAGGAAAGTCTCAGAACACTAAAAAATCCACTGCAAAGGTTCTCTCCATCTCCACTAAATGGATGTGTGGGCTTTCTGGGTCAAGTAGAGCCTAATTACATTTTGGAAGAACATCTTAAGCCTTCTCTACTATTTAATCAACTTCTATACTGTTTATATGTGCCTGCCTGCAAAAGATCATATATAAGATCACGCAAAATACCTCAAGACAGGCAGATGTGCCTCTTCCCCTTAAGTGGAAGGGCCAGTACAGCTCTTTCTGCTTCTGCCTACAAATGAATCTAAGGTACCACGAACTGATCTGCAACGGCAGCATATTCACACCATGAAATTTAAGACTAAAGTCTCGATTATTTCTACATTGAGGTGGGGGCAGGAAGGTGGCAGTGGAATTCTAGATTAGAACACCCTAAAATGGCACTTAAGACTAAGCAGATTGTAATTGCTGTGTTGAAACACTTTTGTTGGCATCTATAATGCTTAAAAATTAAATGCTAGATTTTTTTAGAACTTATGCTTTGCTTTCACTGATCTGCATATTAGGAAAAGGAAATAAACAGGAAGGGTTTTTTTTTTACCTTGGAAAAAGTGCTACTAAACTGAAGACGTATGCATTTCACACAGCCTTTGTGAGCAATAACTGTTCTCACTGGTGATGTCAGTTGTCTTAAGTCATACTGGCAGATTTTTCCCCGGGAACATCCTATAGCCAAAGTAGTACCATCAGGCATGAAGTCTACAGTTGTCAGAGGAAAATCAGCTACTATTGTTGTCAGTAATCTTCAAACAGGGAAAGAACAGGAGAAAAAAGCTTTTAGAGTTCTAAAGTCAGTCGTTTCAAAACAACAGCACCAAAAAAAAAAGTATAAAAGCTTTCACAATTCAGCTACAGGTCAGCAGTCCCACATCTCCAATGCCACATAAATTCAGTGAAATATCTGACAGAACAGCTGATTAGGTTTATACCATGTGACCACGCTTAACAAATTAAAGACTACATATGTCCCAAAAGATTTCAGTTGGACAGGATCAAATAGTTTTGACACCTAAATTATTTACTGGTATTGTCATTTCTAGTATCAATCACACTACATATGTCATCTAGCTTTCAAAATTAACCAATTCAAAAACTTTCCCCCAACTCCACGAAGAGCTTCAGGTCCTAGTTTGCATCCCTCTACTACTGCCCCTCCAAACTAGAGACAGACTCTTCATTTTATTCAACTAGAGAGAAAGCACAACCCACAATAGAACCAAAGTCCCATTAAATCATTTGCCATCCTAGTCCCTTACTACACAGCCCCATCACCTATGCCTCATAATTCCTGTATTTTCAATCAACACCCTCTCATATTTAAGGCTCCCTATCTCTGCACACCTTACCACAGCTGTGTTTTGCATCTGGAGCTAGAGAAGCAAGCAAGGTAAGCTCAGGTGGCTGCAGGTCCTCACAGGTTGTACTGCCCCTTACAGAGAAATATGCTTCTGGGTCACCAAGAAAGGCCTGTGCAGAAGCACTTGTAAGTGGTCACTCACATTTAGCACCTCAATTAGTTCCCACATGCCTTTGTTGTTGTTGGTTTGGTTTTTTCTTTGATTGTTTCTTTGGTTTATTTTTTTTTTTAAATGCAAAATGGACTATGGACACATTCTCTAGCAGCAATATCCCATTCTGAATGTGGTCTGAATTAAATATTTCATGTCATAGTTAGGTATGATCTTCTAGATTGGAAAAACCAATTAAGGCTCCTATAAAATCAAAGGTCTTTAATATACTCACTTTTTACTTGAGGAGTCATAGAGAATAATTCTTTTATCCAAACCTACAGTTACAAGCAGCAGCTTATTGACTGGAGAAAAGCAGATTTCTGAAGCTGGTGCTTTATGAGCATTTTCAAAATTATGATATGGGTTCTGGTTATTCACATCCCAAAGAGTTACATTTCCACCGTCAGAAACACTGCCCAGCAAGGATTTCTTAAAGGTTGAATATTGCAAGTGTCGAATAGGCTGTAGAACAGACATAAGAAACGAGTTGTAATAGCACTACTAAACACCACAGATTATTCTATAAACACACAAACACGTTAGGAATACAGATGTTACATCAAGTCAAAGAAGTTTATGAGGTACCAGTATTGGCACCATATGAGCTGATCAGGAAAATGAAGAACAAAAAAAGGAAACTTCTAGAAAAGTTTCTTGATTTTGCATCAAATATCAAACACACTACAAAGAAAACCACACCACATCTAAAATTAAAGGAGTGACAAGCTACATTATTTCATTGATTGGTCTCCTGCCAAGAATGTTAAACTTAATTCCCTCACTGATTTCAAGTACTTGGATATAAGCAAATTTTGTAAGACACGCAGACTCCAAAAGCAAGTACATAAGTCCTGCAGAAGAACAGACTTCACCCTTTCAGGACCACAGAAGAGGGCAGCCTTGTTATCACAGATCAACATAACACAGGAACTTAATTTGCCTTTCAGAAGCAGGAAAGTATTTTGATTCCACCGTATTGCTTCAGAACCTCACTGCCCTAATACAAAATTACAATACTCAATTTCAAGATTAATTTTATTTATTACTCATTTGCACCAATTCAATCCTGTGACAATAACAGACACACTTAAATTATTTCCTAACTTCACAGTGCTGCTGTTGCCTGTTTTAATAAACAGCCACCTTACCTTCTTCCAGGCTTTATTTTTCTATAAACAGTAAGCGAGACTCAGTCTCCTAAGACTGTTTTTTCAGCATCATCACAGTCTCTTTGCAACTCTCCCAGTTTGACTCTTTCTTGACTACAGACAACTAAAATTCTATATGATCCTCAAAACATATTGCTACTGCCTCTGCAAAGGCAGTAACACTTCCTCCGTTTTGTACTGTAAATACTCATCCTGGCATATCCTAGATTGCATTTTCTTTTTTGTGATCCAATCTGTTTTGGTTGCTCATTGCCATTTTATGATCAAAAAGCCTGAGCCCTTCTTTCCCTTGGGAATTTTCAAATCCTAGTCTAATAAGAAAAGTCTCAGTTGTGACTCAGGTCTGGTACCTTGATTTCTCTACTGTCATAGTTATCTCCAGGTTTACTATTTCAATCAGTTTTGGACGCTGACTCAGTCCTGTCTCTTATGGGCAATACCTTCCAACTGTGTCTCATTAGAGCTCTACTTCTCATATTATAACCATAACCATTACTGAAAATATTAAACAACATTAGCTATTAATAACAAAAAAACAAACTTCTTTCAATACTACCCACTGTCTTTCCTATAATCAATTTCTTACCTACCCTCAATCCCTTTTTAACCTCCATTCTCCCTAATATTTTCTAACAAGGCACTGAATCAAGTGCTTTACTCAAGTCCAGACAGATGAGAGCCATTGCATTTTATTTGTCTGAAAATGCTTTCTAAGAGCTACTATATTATTCCAGTACAGACCGCACCACAATGAGCTGTACTGGATTTTATCCTATTTCTCTCTTTAACTTCATGTTAAGGGACATGTGTTGGATCCTATGGCTCCAACATAATTTCTAGCATTTGTATTGCACGATTTGCTGGAAGCCTAATTGCTCCTCCAAGTGTCTCCCTGAACTACATATTCAGATAGGACAAAAAAAAAAAATCACTGTTCCAATTAATATGATTCTCTACTGGACTGATGGAGGCATTTTCAGCAGCATTTTTCAGTTTATTTACATTAAAAAAAGAAACACTGAGAGTCTTAGGAATAATGGCTTCAATTATGTACATAATCTACATAGGAAGCATGCCTATCCCTCACAGTTGTCCCAATGCTTCACCTCCAAATACCATCCTTATTGCTCTAGCATCTGCTCCTGTTCCATTTTCTCCCTCCTCTGTTCTCCTGCCCACTGAGTTTACTCTCTCCTAGCTCTCCTCAAATCTCCCTTGCTATCCTACCAAGTCTCCCACTTTCCTTTCTCATTTTTCCTTCTAACCTCAAATTTTTCTCAAAGAACCTGAATTTCATTTGTCATCTCCTGTCTCTTTTCTTAAGTTACAGTTTAGACACAAGAATTCTGTTACTCAGATTTTTAATACTAAGGACTTCAACTCAGCCTCTCTGCAAACAGGCCCAATACAGATTATCGGCCTTTGTGCTGTCAGCAGTAGGAATCTCAAGCCTAAAAAGCACACACAACCCATGTGGTTTAACTGCAAGGTTTACCAGTTACAAGAAAAATATTAGCTAAGGATGTGGGAGACAAGTTAAACATTCATACTTTTCTGAAAAGAAGCCCAAGAATGCTTACAAATGACAATTTCATGCACAAAATCAAATGGCAAAGGTGTGGGATACGTTTCATTGGGAAAAATCTGACTAGGCAAACTTAAGTATCTTACCTGAATCAGATTTAGGGGGATATTTAAGATACTTGTTTTATTTTAAGTCACTAGGTGAAATCAAATATGCTTAAAACAATGTCTGAAGAGAAGCTGGAAGGAGTCATCTGTTTTCCAATGTTTTAGTCAATAACACTGAAATCATTTCAAGATTATTAGGAATGATGCAATTATTTGGAAAGAATCATGTTTTGGAACTAACCTATCAAGACTGAAAAATAAAATGCAAATACGGAGCAAGCTTCACTGCATCTTTAACAAGTACAACGCCTGATGATCTCTGGAAATTTGGCACACACAGAACTACCAGAAATACATTCAGCACAAGGTGCTGAACCCACAAAGAGGAAGTGAAGTCCTCTTTTGGAAGATTTTACCAGTCAGTGAAACACAAAAAGCCACATGCATCTTTTTGCCTTAGCTGTGATTGGAGATTTTCCACAGAAAATAAAGTACATTTTATCTTTAAGCTTCACAGTAAGACAGCCAAACAAGGAACAGTGCAGTTCAGAAAATGGTTGGTCCATTGCTAAGAAGGACTATTTATACTTAGGGATTCTCACCGCTGGAAAAAAAGTGAAAAGCCCAAAACTAAACCATAAGTAGCCTAGCACCAGCTACTACCTTATTTAAAGATAGAGTTTCTTAAACTTAGTGAGCATTATAAGTGAGAGGAAGGATGTAAACCCAGTTGACGAGTCTTCAGCTTTTAAAGCTATTTCACTATATGGAGCAACCAGAACTCATCACACTTCTTCACAAATCAGCCAGCTGTTCAAACAACTAAACTAAATCCTGTTGCTAGGAGAATAGCACCAGGCAGTGAAGACTTGAACAAACATTATGTTTGACAACAAACCTTAATTCATCCTCACAACAGCAAGCAGATAAGAATCTGGTAATCTAAATGAATACCAACAGCAAAGACAAATTATGGGATCTGCAAACAACTCCATGCTAGAACTCAGCTCTAATAAAGCACAAAGGTGTTTCTAAATCAAAATCAATTAACAGAATGTAAGCCAACACTTATATGAAAAGAAAGTTGTTTAAAGTCACAGAAAGCACTGCAACCTTGGGCTATTCCACCACTTGTAGAGTCTATACAATATCAGAAATTAATTGGCAAGGACACTACATTCCACCACACCGAATCAAACAGAGACAAGCTCAATTTTATAAGGTCAGTTTGACCACACATTCCCCAATTGTAGAAGAAGTTACTAGGGAGTGGTGACCCTTACTAAATCAGACAGCTAGTGCCAGGATCGAGCAGGACAATACACTGTGTATCTATTCAAGCTTACTCTTAGAAAACCAGGCCACTAAGCTATAAATCAATTAAAGGCTTTTTAAATTCAGCAGAATTACACAAGTCTTCAGGTATTTGCTTCAGTGCCCAGTTAAACCTGCCATTCTCTACAAGTACCAATTAAAACCCAAAATAAAGCTATTTTTACATGTAAAAGCAAAAATAATTTTTAGGATGTAAGATAAGCTGATAAACTGGGATATCCAAGTAGCCATCCCATTACATAATTATAGCTCAATTCCATCTTAAATTAAGGCTGCAATCAAATAACTCTCCCCCCTTTAGAAAAGATTACAGATCCTTTAGAAAGTGGGTAGTAGCTCTGTGCCTGCAATTACTTTGATTTAACACTTCAAATATCTTTATCCATCTTAAAGGTCAGTCAGCTTTGCAGTAGGCCTCTTGATTTCATCTGCCAAAATAGCTATTCACTGCATCACTTATTCCTAATCACTTTTTTGGCAGAAAGAGTTGAATATAATCAAACAGGTTGATGAAAGTCATCCCTATAAGAATGTTTTCATTTTCCAGTTAACTAGCAACATGGTCTCCACCTTGGATATTCACCTCAGCTATGTAATCCAGTCATAGAGAGCCCTGGAATTCCTGCTTCACATCCACATTTTTCATAAGATCGTAACAATCAAATCAGAAAAATGAACTGACTATATAGATGGATTTTTAAAGACCATACCAAGTATGAAGTATGATTTTGCTTCAATATGAGACCATGGTGATGGATCAAAGACACTGCAGCATCTAAGAGCAGAGATAGTTTGAATTTTTTTCAACAGAAAGTATACCATGATTCCTGAGATGCTATGAAGTTGTAAAGAGATTCTTCATCAAGTTATATTGTTCATGCTAGACAGGAGAAAAATTTAACTTCACGCTCTACCTGCAATCTAGGACTGAAAAAGCTGTTGCAGTAATACAAAATAAGTAAGTCACAACTTCAGTATTCCCTGTGACATTAAAGGTCAGGTTTAGGACCAAAGCAATGGTTCTGCATCACCTAGGCAGCTTCTACCTCTGTAAAAATGGCTCAGTAAAAAATAAAAGAATGCCTAGAACATAAACACCTGGCTATGCCTAAGACAACATTCACTCTAAGAACACACTCTGAAACTTCCAATGGGACAACACAGCTCATTTACTACTGCAGATGCCCTTACATCAAGGGGATTCCACTCACAATACTCACTAATCCTCCAATATCTTCTGAGTCTGCAAAAATGGAATCGCTGTGGAAAATCGATGGCCCCCATGTAGTACACATGCTTTGTGTTTGTCTTTTGCAGAGTTTTCCTTCAAACTAGTTACCCAAAAATCTTACTTAAACACCTAAGTAGGTAATATAAAAATCTCATTGCTTTTCTCTTTGAGCAGCTGTACAATTTCAATCTCCAGATTAAATAAATTCATTATTTCCAAATGCAGGGTTATGTTCACCCCCTACTGCACAAATGGGTCTGTTCAGTTATAAATCTCATTACTCAGTGTTTGTTCTTTGCAACAACATACATTTGAGTCATGCATTGAACTCCTGCTTCAGTTTGTACAGCTGACTTGTTTTGGTTCAGTTCTAAGATATGCAGAAGTTTGTTCTTGAGGAACTAGAGTCTATAAAGTAAAATTTGCTGTAACCTGTATGTAAGTGAAGGTACTTGAGAAACTTGTATTTCAATGTTACCTATTATCTAAGACTAGCATACACACAATGGTCACCTTTTTCCTTTCTGTAAGTAGTCTTAAAAATAAAAAGGAAACATTAATGAAATTTAAAAGCTCTTGATATGTACTTTCAATTTCTGAACACTGTGAATTAAAGCTTCTTACCTGAAAGGAACTTTATACAGATAGCCTACCTGACGGCTGCCATAACCAAAGGGAACACTTGAAAAATTGGTGGCAATACTGTGTAGGATAATTTCACCACTCAAAGATCCAGAAGCAATGTAGCCATCATTCCAATTATATGTAACACATGTGACTTCATCTTTATGGTCCTGTGGAGGAGGGAGGTTACAGGGAAAGGGTTAAAGACAGTCAGGATAACCATATTCCTTTCTAATCTGTTCTTCTGCAGAAAAACTTCAGCTTGATGTTTGTTTCTGAGCATCTGTAACATTCAAGAAAGATTATTTAGGAGTTACCACGGAATATCCCAGAAAACAGCAGCAGAACATACTGAAGAATAGCCATCATATTTTAACCACTATCTTGACTGTTTTCAGAAGATTGTTTTAATAAATTACTAAAGTAGGATGCTGTAATTATATACAACATTTTAATAGGACAACCACAGAGATATCTACCACAGGTGTCATTAATGTTATTTTAAAAGTAAATTATCACAGAAACCAATGATATTTGAATACACTTACTGACATACTACTACCAACTTCCCCTTCCGTTATTTTTAGTATTAACACATATTTACCTAATATCTTTTTCACATAGTCATTTGCAATGACAATACTATGTTTATGGAACATATATAGGAAGATAATCAAGTAATTCCAGCCCAAAAGGGAGAAAAATATATTAGAAGTATTGTATTAACTACTTAGCAGTTTAGTTTCAAACTGTAACTTTAACAGTCTCAGAATAAAGAATAAATAAAAGCTCATGTTTTACAACTTCTTTAACGGTGCAATGGGTGCAAATTATCTATGGAAGGCATCATGGAAATACCAGACCATCCTAAGTTTTGTGCATCATAAACTCTCGGAAAATTCATACTGGATCAGTTAGAAGACAACTATGTTCCAATATTGTATAACTTAAGTTCTACTACAGTATTCAACAAAAGCAAAACTGTTTTCTTGTTTCTATCAGAAACAGCATTAATCTGAAATGCTTTCCTTGGAAAGAAACCCCCATCAGAGAATATGAATAAAAATTTGCAAAATAAGAATTTAAACATGCACTACTGTATTCTGGGATACACTGAAGACATCAAGCTAAGTATGCTTACTAAAGTAAATTTACTGTGTACAGTACACAAGGAATGCCAACTTGAACAAGACATACATGTGCTAACTCCTACCCGTGAACTTGATCCTACAGATCAAGAAAGTACTTCACAGAAAGTATATTTGTAGCAGTTTGCAACAAAAACTGGAAGTCATGAAAACCACAGTTCTCCCTACCTTAAGGCTACGGTAGACTTTTCTGGATTTCAGATCCCAGATATTAACTGTGTTATCAAGGCCTCCACTTACAATATACGAAGAGTTAGAATTCAAGTTCACACATGTCTGTTTTGCCTGATGGCGAAGGAGAAAGAAAATATGTTAAAGATAACTAAAGGATTTATTAAAATCTAATTAAAAGCATGTTGCATGTTTTCATGTTCACTGACACAAGTAGTCCCACAGACTGATAGAAATACTGGTGCACTACAGCCACTTCCCACCAAAAGGCCTTTAAAATCCAGTCCAGTTTAATATACTTAAAGATCTAAATACATTAATTAACAAATTTACAAATGCTCAGATTTTCCCATTTAAAAATTTTTAGCACCTTTACGTTCAATATGCATTTTCCCTTCACATAATAGCTCCCTAAGAGCAATCCTAGACTTCTACTCATTTTCTATTTAAAAAGAAAATGCTGTTTAGAAAAAAACTCCTTCAAAGAAAATCAAAAAGTTGTCCAAGTCACGTACTTCACATTCTCTAAACATTACAAAGAATATTATAGCAGCAAACCTCATAATTCGGTAAAATGATTCTTTTCCAAATAATCACTCAAGTACCAGCTTTTGAAAAAAAATGTCAATCTTAATGATAGAACTGTATCGAGGACAAATTATTATTCAGCTCTACCATGTTGAAAATTCACTTTTAAGTTCCTGAGATTTGCATGAAGAAAAAAATGTCCATCTAATTATTGATAAAATTGGAAATGATGGCATTAGTTGTAAACCAGATCTAGTGAAATCTCCAGGAAAACATTCTACCTTTGAAGGTGCTTGCTTCAGCAACCTAAAAGCTCAATTTGAACACCTTTTCAGAACATTTCCAGTCTGAATTAGCATTACAATAGCTATCCAAGGAGAATAATTAGAATATTAGTTACTGAATGATTAAAAAGTCACTCAAGTAACCATGTCAAGAGTGTTCTAAAACTAAGCCAAACTTTCTGAAGAGTTTATAGTGCCATGCTTTCATTTAACAGGAAAAAAACCCAACCATAACAGAAGTTCTCTCATTTCATTTTCTGAAGCTAGCACGTGTACAGTGCAAGACCAGCCTTTCTACAGACTCCATTTTTTTTCAATGTGCAATTCACAGGCACACATAATACTGACAATTCAAGCTGGAAAACGAAGTCCAGGCTTGAGGTGTGTTCTATTTCCTACACGTTAGATCAAGTTTGAACCACTGACTGCCTCGAGCTATCACATCAAGGCTCAACAAATTCCCCAGCAGAAATCCATCAGCATCAAACACTGGCATAACCACATTTGCATTCTCTTACTGGTAGAACTATTTTAGAAGCACTATTCCCCTCACTCTTTATACGTATTTAACAACACCCAAGGAAATGTTTTTATATACATGTCTTAACTCTAACAATACTGAAATTAAATTGATCCCTATACTCAAAACAGATGTGATACAAACAGTACACAAGGCAGGATGGGGAGAGAAAACAAGGAATAACATTAGTCATACTTACACCTTCAGCTATTTCAAAGAGTGGAGCAGGTTTGCTTTTACAGATGGAAACAACTATTTTATCACCAGCAGCAGAAGCAGTGGCCAGATACCTATCTTAGTCACAAGTTATGGACCATAATTGTATTATACTGGTGATTAATAAAAGCCACAGTAAGTTTCCCCTACTAAAAAGAAGACAGATTGGCTGAACAGTCTGAAGTACTGTTCCTTGAAGCGACTTAGAAATAGAAACATAAGGCTATTTTCCAAGCTCTCATTAAGAAGCTCTTGCATTAACTATAGCCCTTCCCAACACAAAGCAGAGTAATTTCTTTCAGAGAGGAGAAATATCCAGCAAATATTATTTAGGCACTCTTTAACCAGTCTACAATTTTGTTTCCCCATAACCCTGAAATAAGAGCCCCATTTATCACTAGAGTTCAAAGGAATGTCTGTTGCTGTAGCAGTCTATGGATTTAAAGAACAATCCTGTTCGTGACAAACATAAAGCTACTTCACCACATAGTTTCTAGAGCACAATGAGCGTTTGTTAATTTGTCTCCCTCTGTACTGAGGGGAAAAAAAAAATGAACCTTTTATGGCACCAAGTACCTAAAAGTAGGAATAAAAGCCTTCAATATAGATCTACAGAGCAGGGAAACTGCCTCTGCATCCCCACCAACAAATCGAGCAATCACTTAGATCCATGTCTTGTATGTCTTCAGGCCAATGCCCACTGTGACTTTATATTTGCTTATTTAAGAATACAGGTTAATTGGCTGGACTTAACACCAAAAAAAATGGTAGGCAGATTAGTGTTTTCTACTTCTTTCATTATTTTAAGGCACCGTTTTAGCTTACAGAAATATGCAGAACCAAAAACAATGCTCTACCCCTAACAAATCAATAAACATTCAAAGGCATATAGAGGAAGATACTTCACTGTTTCAGTTTTGGGCAGTGACAAGGAGACTAAGCAGAAAAAAAAAGCATGACAAGACAGACTGTCCACAGCTAAAGACTATTAAACAACAGATATAAGTGTATAAATAAAAAATATCATATCTCTGCAAGCTCCATAGCTCCATTTCTGCACTGACCATTTTAACTTTTTTTCTCATATATCTACATATCTGCAGCCTTAGGGCACAGACATTCAGAATTTGCAGGACTTAACTGTCACATACCAGTATCCTGTCCTCCTTTTACATCACAACCAGACATTGCTGCCTTTTCCTGTGACAACCACACAAGCCGTTCAGCTGAGTGCACTGCTTTCATGAAATTTCTCAAATATTCATCAAACACCTGGCACCTGATATCATTATTCCATAAGAGGCTTCCAAGACAGAGGTGAAAGGTCTAAATGGGACTAACCCAGTTCCATGCAGATACCACCACCACCCTATGAATGTGTTTCCTCTGCAAATGCTACAAACAGCACAAAGAAAATCAGCACCTACAGAGTAAGAGGTAAGTGTACACTATTAAAGACCATCAGAATCAATGTGAAGCTGTTCAGAACCCATAAAAAAATCTTTCATTATCATTTTCCTCTCTACACTATATACAGAATTCTACTCCACTAGCAACTGCTTTGTTCAACCTTGTCAGCAAATTAAGCACTGCCTTGAAAGTGAACACTGCAATCAACTACTGAAGAAACAAATGACTAAGCTTTACAGTTGGCAGGCAATTCAAGCATATCATAATCATTTAAAAAGTGTTAGCCTCCTAATGGAAGAAAAACTTCTTCAGAAGCATTTACCAGCGTGAGTTTATTTTGTAAATCACTTCCACACAGAGAACCACAAAATCTTCGTCACAATATATACCAATCTTTTTATGCAAGACTTCAAAACTGCATCAAGCCTGTGATTTACAGGCACTTTAATATAAAAACAACAACAAAAAAAAAAATCACTGAAATGTTATAGAACACCCACAAAACTACAGCTGAAATTGTAAAGGATACTATTGCTGGCCCAACACAGTGAGGTGACTGGATGTGAGGGTGTATGTGGGTTGAACTGCTCCACCACAGTTAGAGATGAAGAATCCCATATTTTAACGTTATCTCCTGATGAAGCAAAACGTATGCTTTCTTGCATGGCTGCACCTGTTTTTGCAAAACAAATAAAAAATGAAAAGACATATATATATAAAATGTAAAACTATACAACAAGATACACTTCACAAGACCAGAATAATTTAATCTATGCCACTAAATACTGTTTCCTTGATAACCAGTACATTTTACTTACACAACCAGTACTGTTCAGCTCAAAACACTGCTGAAAGCAGTGGACATTCCACGTTTCTGTTACTTAAATTCTGGCAGGAAATGCGTGCTTTTCTTTTCACAGAGGAAAAGCCATTCCCTCTACGGTACCAAGAGACTAAGGTGATGCTTACATCTCCACAGAGTCTACAGCAATCTAACACGAAGCCGCGACTATTTCAAGGACTATCCTTTCCCGCCAGAAGATGGAGATGTAGAAGCTCGAATCAAACCGGCTGCTGCAGGGAAAGGCTGGAAGTTTGGATCTAAAGGGACTCATTCCAGCACTCCCCTCACCATCCTACAAAGGACCGCCAACTTTAAACTAAACCTTTAACAGTACAATGTGGGCGATAATGAGTCACTTTTCAGTACAGCTTCAAAACGTTAAAAAAACGAAAGCAAACCAAAACCCAAAACGTACTGCCATCTGTTTTGACAGACCTCCTTTTAAGAGTTGAAGCCAGGCAAACCTGTTGCAGGTTTCCACAGTTCATTCTCAACTTTTCACTCTGGGTAACTGCAAACCAGCAACCAAAAAGGACTCAAAAGATTTCATTCACCTGGCACCATAACCATCCCTTAGCCAAGTTTCCAGAACATTTCTGCAGGCTACTAGTTCTCACTGCCAAAGGCGTTTAAGAGCTGTGCATAACACTGACGGATTCAGTCAGGAAACTCTACGTCCACATCCTCCTGTGGTAAGAGCTGCTCCCCCTTCCCTTCCTTCCTCACTCCTCCTTCCAACTCACACTGGGATTCTCCCCCTCTACTCTGCTCTTGCAAGACACCACCTGGAGTATTGTGTCCAGTTCTGCAATCCCCAACAAAAGAAGAATATGGGACTGTTGGAACAGGTCCAGAGGAGGGCTATGAAGGTGATCAGAGTTGCAGCACCTCTGCTATGAGGACAGGCTGAGAGAGCTGGGATGTTCAGCCTGGAGAAGACTTCGGGGAGATCTCATAGTGGCCTTCCAGTACCCAAAGAGACTACAGGAGAGCTGGAGAGGAACTTCTTACAAGGGCATGGAGTAACAGGATGAGGTGGAACAGTTTTACATTGGAAGAGGGAAGATTTAGATTAGACATTAGGAAGAAATTCTTCACGCTGAGGGTGGTGAGGCCCTGGCACAAGTTGCCCAGAAAAGCTGTGGATGAACCTTCCCTGGAAGTGTTCAAGCCCAGGCTGGATGGGGCCTTGAGCAGCCTGGTCCGGTGGGAGGTGTCCCTGCCCAAGGCGGGCAGGGGGTGGAACTGGATGGGCTTTCAGGTGCTTTCCAACCCAAACCATTCTATGATCCCTTCCCCACTCCCCACCTTCATTCCCGGGGAAGCCGCCCCACGGGCCTGCCAAGCACCGTTCCCGCCCTCCCAGCGGCGCGACGAGAAACTCATCCGCCCCCATCCCGCCTCGCCGCCGCCATTGCCCACCTGGCAGGGGAGCACCAGGGGGGGCACCGGGCCGAACCCCTTCCCTTGCCCCTCCCGGCCCAGCGGCTCCTCAGGAACCAGGACGGGGCCCGGCTCCCAGCGCCGCCCGCCCCGATTGGCTCATGCCCTCCTGCTCCCAGTTCTCTACGGGGTCCGCTCCCACTCCCGGCCAATCAGCGCGCGCCCCCCGCACCCCCCGCTCCGTCTCCCGGGCCGACTTGGCGCGCCCCGCGTCCCAACTGCCCGGTCCCAACAGCCCCCGCGCGCCCGCCCGCGCCCCCGTCCCCACCCCCGGCGCTACGGTGGCCGGGAAGGTACAGCGGATGGGCTTTGGCGGGGCGAGGGCGCCCGCGGGGAGCATAGTGAGGGGCCGGAAGTTCCCTGCCACGGCGGGCCGTGCAGGCCCGCGGCGGGGTGGCGGTTGGCAGGGAGCCGTTCCAAGGGGAGTGCAGGGGGAAGCTGGAGCCCGCCCCGTGTTAGGCAGTGAATTCCTCTTTCCGCTGTGCGATCGTCCTAAGGGCCCCCCAACCGGGATCTGCCACGATTTAGAATCATGGAATTGTTTGGTTGGAAACGATCTTTGAGATCGAGTCCAACTGTACCTGTCCACTACTAAACCATATCCCTGAGCACCTCGTCTACCTGTGTTTTAAATAGTCCAGGGATGGTGACTCCACCAGAGCCTGACAGCCCTTTCAGTGAAGAAATGTTTCCTAATGTCTAATCTGAACTTCCCCTGGTGCAACTTGAGGCCATTTCCTCTCATCACCTGCCAGTTGGGACACTTCTACCCACCTCACAAAAACCTCCCTTCAGGTAGTTGTAGACAGCAATGTGGTCTTCCCTCAGCCTCCTTTTCTCGAGGCTAAACAAACCCAGTTCTCTCAGCCACTCATCATAAAACTTGATCCCCAGCCTCTTCAACAGCTTTATTCCCCTTCTCTGGATGCGCTCCAGCACCTCAGTGACCTTCTTGTAGTGAGGGGCTCAAAACTGAACACAGAATTCGAAGTGAGGCTTCACCAATGCTGAGTACAGGGGCACAATCACTCCCCTGCTCCTGCTGGCCACAATTTTTGATACAAGCCAGGGTGCTGTTGGCTTTATTGGCCACTTAGGCACACTTATGACTCATGTTCAGCAGGCCGTCAACCAGCATTCCCAGGTCCTTCTCATCCAGGCAGCTTTCCAGCTACTATTCCCCAAGTCTGCAGCACTGCACGGGGTTGTTGTGTCCTAAGTGCAGCACCCGGCACTTGGTCTTGTTGAACGTAATCCCATTGTTCACGGCCCATAAATACAGTCTCTACATGTCTGTCTGTGCACTTGGAGGATGGGCTGCGTTTTGGAAATTAGTAAGGAGCACTCAGCACAACCAGCCCATTCCTTATTCCTCCCTGGCACATCTTGGTGACAGGTCATAATAAATAACAAAAATTAGGACAAGAGGAAACAGCCTCAAGTTGCATCAGGGGAGGTTCAGACTGGATATCAGGAAAAATTTCTTTACTGAAAGGGTTATCAGGCACTGGAACGGCTGCCCAGGGATGTGGTTCAATCACCATCCTTGGAGGTGTTTAAAAGACCGGTAGACAAGATGCTCAGGGATAGGCTTAGTGGTGGACGGGTACAGTAGGACTTGTTGATCTCAAAGATCTTTTTCAACCAGATATTCTATGATTCTGTGAAATGATTACATTCCAGACAGCTGAATTCCCGATCTGAACCTGTCACCCAACTCCTGTTTTAATTACAGACTTAGTGTTTAACAACACACCTATTTGTAACACATCCCTTTGTCCTTACTTCTAGTAACATGAAGTAACAGAGTTGCTGCCTCTGTATCTTTGCTTGGAACACAGCTGCGCAGAAAGAGGGATTTTTTTTTATTATTATTATTTTCAGCTGGTAAAATAAAAGGGAGCACTTCCTCAAAGGCAATGTGTTTTCACTGCCTCTTCTTTCTAAACCTAAGTAGAAAATTATTTATTAGAAGATTGTCTTTGAAGACATATTAAATGTGAAAACTGTAGCAAAACTGAGTGGTTCTGTAGAGACCTGGTTTCAAATGAGCCTTTGCCTTGGGTACGGCCCTCAGAATTGGTAGATCTGAAATGCCCCATTTACTTCCGTTTGCCAATGGAGTTTTCATTTCCCAAGTTCATTTCTTTTCTAGTCTGTATAAGTGAACTCAGAATCAGGGAAGAAACTCATGTTGCTATTATGCAAAGTGCCATCATTATTTCCCTACAGCAATGAGAATCATGTCTTTATTGCATCTATTAATCCTCATTAACCAATCATTGGTCATACGTCATCTATCGTCTGTCTCCTCAGATATCTGAGTGTTGAGGGACCTCCAGCATTCCGACAATCTACCCCCGGTCCACTTTATTGTCCTAATTTGCTTTTAAATCAACTATGTTTCACTTCTAAGGCAAATACTCATTACTCCATTGTGTGTATCATCAAAACATAAAACCAAAAGCTTTTTCTTTCTCAAGGTGATATCTTCTGTCTTTCTTTCTTTATCTCCTGGCTATGTAGCTTAACTATGTTTATAGACAAGTGAGTATTTGCCTTCCAAGCCCTGAAGCCTTGAAGTTCAGCAACTAGAAATTTTCATTTTTTAAGTAAACATGGCCAGCAGTTTTTGTTTCATTCTGTGACACTCTTTCAGTTAAATCAATTTTTTCATGCTGTTAGGACCTGCAGTGTCATGGGGTTTTTTTGCCAGTGACTGTGCTGTGTTACTTCTTGGTGTTTATGAGAAACCACTGGGACACCTTGTTATATCATTTTTGGGGAAAGGACAAGAGCAAGAAGCCCAATTCTTAAAGCAGAGCAGTGCTGTGGCTGAAAAGGATGAAGACCACCTGCGGAAGGCAGGGCTTTCCAAGCAATTGTGCAATGCTGTAAGAGACTCCTTGAGAACATTCCCTGACACCTGACATAGATACAGAGATCTGATTTGGAGGAAACTGCCTTGCAGGTGGAACTGAACGCCTCTTCGCAGAGCTTCCAGGTGAGGAGAATTAGCCCATCTTTGGGAATCTCAGCCAAATATACAGCATGTGACCAATTATTTCACAGAGCCCGTCACCAGGAAATAAGAAACTTCCAAGTGCAGATTGCACTCCTTTCATCAAGGTTTTTGCAGCATGTGCATTCAGATTTTGAAGGCTGCAAAAGCTAAATCAGTTTCCTCCCACTGAGAATAAATCAGAACTGTGAAATAAATGTAACAATGCAGTGTAGAGAAGTGCAGACCAGGTAAGACAGCAGAGACTTTGACAAGCAGGGGCTCAGGATGCAGCAGAGGAGTACAAACAGGGATGAGAAAGGATGGGGCACATCCCTGGTGATGGTGACCTCATGGCTGGAATCAATTCACCATCAGTTAAAGGCTTGCAGACATCGTGCTGGGGAAAACCAGTTTTCATGGGTTACAAAGAGAACTAAACCCAAGTAGCTAACTTGCATAAAACACCACAGATATTAAATTTTGATGTAACGTGGGACTGCAATCTCATGAAGAAAAAGCAAAGTGTGAAAGTGCATTAAACATATACAAATTACCCCAAATGAATCCTAGAGCGACAGGAGAAGAATATATCAACATTGTATTCCTCCTGGCCCATGACTCCACATGTGAGTCATGCTCTAACAGATCCTCACAACCCTCACTACCACAAAACCACTGACCTTCAGGCCCAGGGGTGCAGTGGCAGTGAGAGAATTACACACATGAGGAGGGGTAAAAACAGTAAGAGTATGTAAAACAATTTTAACTGTATTACTACTATTATTACTATTCTTATTACCTTTTCTGCATGGAAGTATTCTTTCTTTTCCTGTAATTATTAGACCTGGATGTATAATAATTCTTAGATTGGGCTAAGATTGCAGCTACACTAAAAATAAATTTTTGGCTTTAAATATAAGTTGTGTTTACTTTTTGCTCATAAACAATGTTTTCAGTGTAATGGCAGTGACAGTAGGTTCTGAATGATGAGCCCAGGGGTTCCTGAGGGATAAGATCAGTCAGAAAGCTAGGGGGAAAGCAATCTGGATTTCTTTATGATTATAATTGTTCTTTAAAGCACTTTTGATGTAGTTGGTATTTTTCCTACTGGTGGAGGAATCATGAAAAGGTAGCAGGGCTAATTAATACACTACACATTGTGTGATAAAAAATGCATACAGTAATTTTCTAGGATAAACAGAATCCTGATTTCTACCTCTAGCTATACCATATCTTAGCTATATGATGCCAGTAACCACAGGGAATGAAGCAGGCAGAGGAGCCATGTGAGCCATCAAGCACTTGCAGTTTTCACAATTGGAAAATCCACTGTAGAGGATCCTGTGCTGCCCCCCCAGGCCTGAGTGAGGAGAACACACAGCTGCCAAGAAGCACAGAGTTTGCCTGGGGCATTGTTATTTTTTGGGGCTGCTGAAACGTTCTTTTCAGATCTGCAGTCCAGCCTTGAAGGTGTGATGTCTCCTGACAGAGCTTCACCTTCTCTCACAGCTCTCCTGAGTGCAGCCCAGACAGACTATGGAGCCAGACCCATCACCTTTCGTTGATCTCTTATGTAGCATATTCTGTATTTTCAATGTGTGACACTGAGATTGTTGGTGTAATTTGCTGCAACACATACTTCTTTTTTTCTTTGCACGTTAAGTAGAACCCTAAATCATGCTGACATAAGAGACAAATGAGAATAATTGTAATTATCTCTGGGGTTTCAAAGTGGAAAATTAAATTGCAGTGGTAAATATTTGACTTCAGCACTTGCCTCTGGACCCTTTCACCCACTCTATTTTAAAGATTAACCTATGCTTCATATTTTCACTTTTCTCATTTGATGATATACTCAGTATCTTTAACTCAGAGAGAATCTTTGGCAAACATAAATGGAACTCTTTGCTGGCTTAATTAGTTCAGCATATTAGCCTGTAATTCCAACAATTAATTCTAGTTCCACCATTATTCTTTTTAAAAAATCTTTCTTCTTAGATTTCACTGAAAATAGATTTGAAAACAAATAACTATCCCTTTTACATTTTGTCTCAATAGAAGAACAGCTTAAATTCCCCACCTCTTTCATTCAAGGATCTGAAAATATTTTCCAAATGTTGATGCAGAAAACTTCAAAACCCTCACTGATGAGGGGATTACTGTTATCTTCAGATAACGAAACTGAGGAAAAGTAAGGCTAATTACTTGGATTATTTTGTTAGATTGATGTCATCCAAAAACTGGGTAAATACCTAGGCCAAACCAAAATAAGACTGAGTAGCAGCTGTAGCGGAATTTAAAAAAACGGTCACATAAAACTGAATAAATCTGTGTGAAATTACTAATTTCCACATCATAAAATTAATTTAACCAGAAATAATTTCAAGTTGCTGTATATTTGTAAGCATGACACAAATCCTGTGAATGCCTTGAATATACAACACTCCATCAAGGGAGCAATATAGCTTAAAACTTTGTTGAAAAATGGAGTATTCTAAAACTCATTCAGACTTGTCAGTGTTAAGCTCCCTGTTCAATTTCAGTTTGAGACCTGGCACATTCTTGATGACGCAGTAATTAATTACAGGACCAGAAGCTGGTTTTATTCTCAGGACACTTACTTAATTCAGTTCACAGAACAGACAATGCCAAAGGAATTTAAAAAACGCTCAGATCTATTTTTGCTGCTCTTTAGTTCCCTATAGGATCCTTCTTGTCCCTGCATCTGGGGGCTGCAACAAAGATAAAATATCATTCATTTCAGAATCCTTTGTCCCCACAGTGCTCGCGCTTGCTCTCTCTCCCCTGGCTCTGTCCCATAACTTATCAGATAGGGACACACAATCCATTCCTTTCAGAGATGTGAAATAAAGAAATATTTCAGTTTAAACTGGTGAACGTGCCAGTGGTTTAAAGCTGTCAAGGTGGTAAGTAGCCCTTCGGCAGTGTTGTACAGGGCAGATCCCAGAGCAGAGCTTCACATAGCAGGAGGGCCCTCCCTTACACGTCAGACTCTGAAATCAAAGAAGGTGCCTTTACCCTCTTCCTATTTAATTTTAGAGACAGTGACACAGACAAGTATTCTATAGAAACTTAATTGAGCATGGTGCTGACACAAATTTATTCTAGTCTCACACATTGAAAGCTTTAGACTGCATTCAATGGCAAAGAAAAACCCACCCAAACTACTATAATACATAAAACAAGAAGCAATTTGCTTTGCAATTAGCTTTATGCTTTTTTTCTGTGCAATTACTGAAGACGTTTAGATATGAGCTTTCTTCCTTACAAGCAGATTTTAACTAAAGAGTTTAATTATATGCCAAAAGAAAAATGTTTTCTCCAATGTTTTCTTCTGAAACCTGCATTGAATACTTAATCCTGTGTTTATGAGAGTAAAATCTTCTGCTATGGATACACTGAGGTCAACATTTCAACATTATTATTATTTTACTGCGCTGTGTTAAAGGAAATGGTAGGATAATACTTTTGTTTCAACAAAAATATCTTAGAAGAAGTGTAATGTATTTTAAATGCATATGTAGAGCCCTTTATTTAATGTTTCTCTTTCAAGTATAGGAATTATAAAAAGATCGAGACTGGCAGCACTGAAGAAGCACCTCGTCTGTAATAGAACTTTAATTCCATCTTCACTTGATACCATAGAGCATTTTACAAATATTAATTAAGCTGCACGAAAGTCCTATGATAATCCTGAAGGTGACCCAAAAAAAACAAAGCGTAGGGAAAGACTGACTAGATTTTCTGAGAAAAGCTGCAATTTTCTGCTTGTTCCTTGTGAAAGAAAAATTAGTAATGTCAATTTTTATCCTTCCTGCTTTCTGAAGGATTGCAAGACAATAAATTCTTTTAATTGAAAGAATAATGCTAAAGAATATCTCCTCCAAACTAGCTGTTAGGCAGTTGAGTTAAATAACCATTCTCAGTTTTAAAATTGTTTTGCAAAAGTACCCTTCCTATCAATTACCCAGTTTTTACTTTGTTTTCATCATTGTATCATAATCCTTCTAATTTTCCTACTACCTACAGCATTCTGGAAAAGGTTACACAAAATGAAAAATTGTACAACTTTTAAAAAGCTATGGATAACAAAAATAAATCCAGTCATCTTTCTTTTATAGGAATAAAGAAAAATAGCAGGAATCCTCAGCCTGTTTCTTCCTGTTACTGATCACACTTAGGATACTCATTACAGTGAATCTTTTACCTCTCTCTCTCCCCATCTCCATAAAAGAAATTTCACTGAACCAGGTAACATTTCTCTGAAAAGCACAAGCCAAGGTAAACCTGCCATTTCCAAATAGCCCAAAATATTTTATCATTTTATCACTGGGCTACAGCAAAGGGAAAGCCTGACTGAAGTGAGAGGGGCTGGTGTTTCAATCCCAATTGTTTATTTTTCACACAAACTAAAACCAGGAATGGTAACTATTAGGCCTGAATGTTCACGGCTGCACAGAAGCACAGATAGTGACAGGACAAGTCTCATAGGACTCCTGCCCAAACGTCCAGGTTTATTTTCCTCTTTGCTGCAAATAAGTTATTGTAGCTAGGGAAGAAGTGCCTGGCCTTGTGATGTGAGCAAAACGAAAGGGCCATGAACTCTCAGACCCAATTCTTACTGCACTCTCCTGTGCCGCCTTGTTCAACTGACTCTCTTTTTTGTGTCAAATTCCCCGCCTATAACACTGGACAAGCAATTTCCTCAGGTGCTTGTTGTTAGGACTCATTGGGGTTTCTTCAGTGTTTTAAAATAAGCTTTACAATATAAACAGAGGTTTTGTTAGCATTTTAGAATCATGTGCAAGAATGTTCTATGCAGTACCATTTTATTTTTTAAACTGACTTTTTATTCAGATAAATACTTTGAAATTATGGAGATATCTGAATTATCAACAACCTGTGTTGTGGTTTTGTTTAACAAAAGATAGGAAAGACTGAAATGCTCGTTTCCAAGTAAATTGTAAAACACCTAACTGAATGATGATTTTACACCCAAAAATATTCTCAGCCTCAGAAATAAAACCAACTTTTGATAACTGAAAAATACAATTAAAAAATTGTTGCAGAGAATAAAACTTCACGGAAAAAAGCAGTATCTGTGAGGGAATGCTAGAAGGCTACCAACCTACTCAGCTTTTCTAAACAATAAGAAATTATTGAAAAGCTGGAAAATCCTCAACAAACCCCCTTAATTAGAGGTGATTTAATACATCAAAATTTTAATCCTCTTATTAAGAAAGTAATTTTAATACATCTAATTCCTAAAAAATTATTTTAATTATAAAAAATATTAATTCTTTAAATAATTAGAAATAAGCTAAAAATTAAAATTAGAAAACACATTAGCAGACAAATTACGGTGCAATTAATGAGCTTGTTCACTAAAATTAGAACTTCAATCTAAACTACAGCACTTGGCAACTGATTAAGTTATTGCAAAAACAGAGTTTAGTTAAACAGAGAAATAATCCAATCGAAAAGACTTTCTTCAGTTATTATACATCCACTGGCAGGATCAAACATATCTTCCAAACTTGCTATTGAGTGTGAAGTAATGTCAAATGGAATCTGAAAAAGAGAGGATAGAAAAACAAACATAAATCAATTTCATTAAGCTTATAGGTACCAAAATTACGTATATACAAAGAGCTCCATGTTAATATCAGTTTCTGACCTACAGCCAATGAATAAGAAATACTCATTGCCTCAATATAAATCTGCAGTTAAAGACTTCTGTTGCAGGAAATCAGTAAAACAAGATTAAGGGGAGGAAACTTTTATGAACAGTCTTGCTCACAAAGTTTATCCTGATCATCTGGAGGTGAAATGAAGGTATCAGACAAGAGCAGCAGGGAAGATTAGTAATTTGGAAGGCTTTTCCTAGGATTGGAAGTTGAAAGAATTGAGCTAACTGTAAAAGGTGGAACAAAGGGCAATGATAAACTGGTTTGTATGTCCATTGGACATGGAGAAGATTTAGCTGATTTACATATTAAGAAAATCTAACTCAAGGAGGAGAAGCTTGGAACAGGTGATCTAGGGAGGCTGATTTTTAATGCAATTATTTTATTTGTAAATTTAGTTTTAAGATTGGAACTCCCCAACGCCACGCGTTATCCCCCTCAAGAACATAGCTATTCATTAAATAGCTTTAAAAACAAGCTGGTTGACCAATTTTTTTTTCTTAAAACATGAAGAGTCAAATAATTTTAAGTGAGTAATTCAATAAAAATGCACTTTTTCCGCTTAGAAATATAATTCAGTGCTGAATCAAAAACACCATAAGACACGTAACACATGAATATTAAAAAAAAAGAATCAAAAAAGAGAAGCAGGAAACATGATAGGAGTTAAAGCGAGACAGCTCAGAGAATGAAGAAACAAATACCACAAATCAGAATTGGTTTTGTCCAATTAATTCACCAGAAGGTGAGCAATAAAGAAGTGTGTGATGGGGAAAAATGATGTAAAACCATGCATAAGCAGTATATCTGCTGCCTTCTCCTGCATGCTTGGAAAAAAAGGGCATGTACTATGCTATGGTTTGCATCATCCCACTCTGAGCTTTCCACCTGTAACCAAGAAGACTGGGTGATGCTCACATACAACTTATTTGAAAGTATGGAAACACTGCTTAGAAATATACTATACATAATGGAGTGCTGAACATCATGTTCTTACTGGAAAAGACACCACTTAATCTTCTCCCTCACTTTCACTGGACACACAAAAAAAGAAGTAGGCAAAGTAAAAAGAGATACAAGAGAATTTAAAACACATCCAGCAGGCCCATGTGATTCTGTGAAAGATCAGCTGTATCTTTCCCTAGGTATCTGTCAAATTCCTCTACTATGTAAGGTATTTCAGTGGGACTGTGAAAAGTGTAGTTGCAGAACAAATGTCTATGTATTTTGATGCACTGATAAAGCCAGACTGAGTGATACGAAAGTCTGGAAGTCATCTGGGAGAAACCTTCAGGACGAATGACAAAGGGAGACAAGAATAGTGCTAAATGTACAAAAGGGAGATGTGTACTCCTAGGTACCAGACTGCAGGATGCACAGGGCAGCATTGTAGAGTCTTTCTTCCATAATAGGCCACTAGCCAAACTGTTCCCAAATAAAACTTGGAATTCTGTTCTGGTGGGAAGAGCTACCTGACGGGGAAAGAAGAGTACAGTGGATGCCTTCCGTTGTGAACAATTACAAGCAAGATATTTAAGGATCACTAGGGGGGTTGATATGTTACAGTAGATTCCAAAATCTTCCTTGGAATTCCTTGAGCCCTGGCAGCTGTGGTCTTTTCCAGGTCCCCCTAGGGTGGCAGAGAACACTAAACACTACTACTGCCCACTGTGGGCTAGTTCCTCTGGGATACTGACTACAACTGGGTAATAAGATGAATACAACAGCATGGACAAAAAAACAGCATGCTATCTCTAAGGACATGCCATGGGCAAGGCGGAGAAAGCTAAGGAAAATAGAAAGAAAGACTGAATAACTGTAAAAACATAGGGATGGAAGGAAATTGCATTTGGCAATTGCTTCATGGAAATTCATTGGAGTCTGTGTAAACTATGACCAGGGAATGGTGGATAAACCAGATGAACCCATTGTGACTGAGATTCATTTTTAATACATTTTCATATGTATACAAAGGTGATTCTAATGAACAGTGAAGATATGCATAGCTTGTAATCATGCACATCTGCATTTTATTTGTAAAGCTGAAAAAAATAAAACGCCAACAGAAAGCCCAGAAATGTAGGAGGAAAAAAAATGGGAAGAGACTTAGTCATATAATCCATGTTTTAGTTTAACTGAACAACTGGGTTTTTTCAGAAAATGGATTTTTACTATTAATGAGAACAGCATACCTCCGTTAATGGCAAGGATGTTGCTGGAACAGCAGACAGCAGTGCTTTCACTTCAGATAAACACCTTTTAGCCATCTCCTAATGGTATAAAACAAGAAAAAACTAATTCCATATTATCAGTCTCCTCTGATAAGCAGACAGATGGCTTAGCTTTACAAAGTTTTTCAGAACAATCAAGTAGGTTATTCTAGTTGAATTCACAGCAAAATAAACTTTAGCTGATTAATATAAATGTTCTGCAATACTAATAGTTGTGTTTGCTGTACAAACACAAGTGCCCAAACCTCGCGGTTTCTGTTGAGGCAAAATTGCCCCTGGCTCAGATATTAAATCCAGTGAGTGAGCATACTTTTGCTACATGTTTACTGAAGACATTGTAAACAAACACTCTGACAAGATGACATTTTTACATGTATAATGCATGGTATGTTAATCTCACTAGTATTCTAAACATTGTTTTTCCAATTACTGACATGTATTAATGAAAGTTTGAGCAAAACCCTTCAGGTAATCAGAAACACCCACTAAAGGACAGCTCTGTCTACCTTCTGAAAATACTGTGACCGGCCAAAACATCATCTCCAAGCTGGAGAAAATACAGCCTCGTAATAAAGGCACTGTTTCACCACATCCGTCAGACAAAATGACAGCCTCTACATCATTAATCATTTCATATAATAGATATAAAGAGAATTCTGTCACATGATAAATGTCTCCCACTTTCAAAATAAACGTCTATTTTGCCTTGGCATTTATCAAGCAGCAGTTATGCTGTGGCAACATTCTATTCCAATGACATTATCTCAAACAGACCACATGGAAAATTCTGAAATTACCTCTTTTGTGTGTGTATGTGGGGGGAGTTATTTGGTTGTGGATCATATTCAGCCTTGCTAATAAAAAGAAGAGAAGAAGTATGCATAGAGAAAATAAAAATAAATTTACTCCCACTTTTAGTCCTCTCTCAAAAAAATTATTGTATGATTCTTATTCCAGAAACCATCACTGCCAATTTGCAACTAAGATGTTTAACTTTTTGGTTGATGACCAGGCTAATTTAACATTCTGCCAAGCATTTTCAGATGTAGATTACTATAAATTAGGCATCAATTTGAAAATCTATGTACCTGAAGATGTAGCCTTTATTTTCAAGTGGAAGGTTGAAAGTACCTGGTATGTTTGTAAAGTGACAAGCAATATGTAAGGAAAAGTTAAATATTAAATGAAAATTGAAAATATTTCAAAATTTCTTAAAAGGAGTGAAGGAAGTTTAATCTTTTCTTTTGGCCTTCCAAGTTATCTCTCATTTATGTCCCCAAAACAGATATCTTAAATAAATTCAGCCATACTTAAGAGCAGAACTGTTCTCACTTACTTCTGTTTTCTCATCAAGAAGCACTTTTGCAACATTCATTTTGGGGTTTTTTGAAGGAATTTTTTTCAAAGTTTCGCCTTGTTCAAGAAAATGTGTAGCTCCTGAAGCTGAAGACAGGCTTTTAGAACTTTGCATCAACTTTTCAACTTGCTGCTTCAGAGTAGATAATTTCTTCTGTAAATAAATAATTCTGAGAGAAGACAGGATTTTTCATTATTGCTGTTATAAAACAACAGTATTTGTTATTTCCAGGTTGTAATTAAACTGAACTTACTTTTATTAAATATTGATTAGGTTCTACTTTTTTTTTTTCATTCAAGACTAATCTCATAATTTTACAAAAAGAAGTTTTCCAATTAAAGAAAGTAGAAATGTGGAATACATTAGCTTTTTGCATTAAAAGGGTAAGAAGTATTTTAAATATGACTCTCTAAGAAAAGATTTTCCCATCCAACCAGTACAAGGGTGGCAGGAGCTGCAAGTCTTCTTGGCCCGTTATTCCTTCCCCTCCACCTGCTCAGCAGATCCAAAAGCTAGCTGAGGCTAGATGAATGACAAGGAAGAAGTGATGAAAAACACCAGAGGATGCAAAATGAAGGGCTGTGTCTGAGGCTACAGCTGAGAAAAATTCTTGTGTGCTCAGAAGTTGTAATATGGAGTGGAGAAAGCAGCTGATCCAGTGAGAGAATGGGAATAACTGCTGCGAGTGCTTCTTAGATTTGCTAGCGTTTTCTTACATTGCCATGCCAAGGTAATATAACACGTGCTACTCAGCTCTTTAGGAATCAAAACTAAAATGCTAATGTATTGAAAAGGCATATGTTTGGATGGGTTTAATGCTGTGTAAAACATCTTAACAGTTTTCATAGTGAAAAACCTCTGAAAAGAGAAAATAAATACTTTTAAGGATTTAGAGCTCTTTGATATTTTGTACTTTATTTTCTCTCATCCAAAATGGTTGATTGATCTTTAATGTAGCATGAAATAACAGGATAAAGTCAGGGATTATTTACCTAGCCAATGGAATCCACAAGTAGCCTGAAAACACAGACATTGAACTGAAAGTCTTGACGTTGTTAATCTTGACAGGCTTTGCATTATAAGCGTAAAGCAGCAAAACCTGTAACAGAAGTGGAAAGGGTAAGCTATAATGCAGTAAGGTATAGTCCACCTCAGCTATCTCAATGATAGTAGATTATAGGAACTAGCAAGTACAGGGTACTGACAAAGACTTACATAACCAGCTTTCAAAAAAGGGAGGAGTGTGGCCTCATAGGAATTTGTACTATACTCAGTTTTTATATGTTTCAAAGCAGTTTAATTCTGGATATAATATATATGGGCTTGAAAGTTAATTACACCCTATGGAGACACTATCAAAATCCCAGTGTTGTCCTGATCCTGGTCAATCAATGCCACTTATGCTCATGACCAAAGTTCCAACCTCAGGTAGGGAGAGTGAGATTTTACTGAATTTCCAAAGGCCCTATGTAACTAGTTAAATTTGCTATATGGCCTTGTGCATGGCTGTTATAAGTCACCAATCTAATAAAGCCATATCAATATACAAGTACAAGAAAATGAAATAGAATGTTCTCATCTTTCACTGAAATAATTTGTTATTATGATTGAAAATATGCTTCCTAGTGATAGCTCAATATTTTTTCTATAGAGAACGTCAAGAATATGGCATTCATATATTAGATGTTTTCAAGAGTTGTCTCTGGGTCTCTAATGATCTGCAAGGTCATGCTGAAGTAACCTGCAGAACTATATTGAAAAGTACATTATTTGAACTAACTTCACAGGGTTTCTGTCACCTTTGCTAAAAGAGATGAAAGGCTCTAGTAGAAATTTTGACACTGATCTGCTATGCCAAAAAGTTTGGAGAACATGGATTTCTGTTACAGGAACAGGAATTTTATCTAATGCTGTTCCCTTGTTTAAAAATAAAACAAACACCATGTCCTAGGCTCTTGCTTTCCTGTAACCCTCCAATCACTCTCATCTTTCATATTTAGTCTGATTTCTCAGGGAAATGAGGTTTACAAAATTCCATTTTCCCTGTATTTACATTCCATATTCCATGAAGATATATATATATATATTTGCTTTTCCAACAGCCTTCTACCAAACAGTATGGTTTGAATGTATTGGTCACCTCTAACCAAACTTCACAGAATGGAGGTCTTGAAGACATCAAGCACATGCAACAGGCATGAATATGACATGGCCTGGAAGCTCTATATGGTCAATAAAGTATTTCTTTGGCCTGCCACCAAAAAATTGTCAGGGCATTCTGTTTGTCTTACAGAGCATGTTTGCAGCGCAGTAAACACATACTGCTGTCCAACTTGCCAATAAGTGTATGTATAATTCAATTAAAAAGCTGATCAGTCATAACACAATATTGATTGGAAATAAGATTTAATTTGTTCCAGCACCTAAGGAACAGCTTTGGTGTAGATATACCTTAGTCTCTGTATCATTTGGTGGCTTTGCCAGAGAAGGAATGTACCACTGAATATTAATTTCCTTCTTTGAAGCATTTGCTGCCCTGCTCTCCATCTGACTCTCTGCTTCTACGATGACAGAAACCGGAGAAGCTATTCTCACATGTGACATCTTTGATGTAATTTCAGTAATTTCAAGAGACATCTGAAACAGAAAAGAAAATTTTAAGTTGTATTTTTTCTAGTGTAACATGCAAAATCTGTTATAAACTAGCATCTACTAGAATGACTTTCATTCCTGCATAAATACATACTTTTTTAGATAAATGGGTAATTTTAAAAGGTGTCCATTTTAACAAGTTAAGCCTTTTCAAAGTTCCCATGATGAGACATTTCTAAAGGTAATGCAAATGATCTCTGGGCTGACTTAGACACCTACAGTAACAATGATTGTTACTTTTTGACTTGTCTTCCTTATGGCATAACTTTTTTTCACTAAAGGATATTTTATGACATGCTGACCACAAAAAAATGTAGTAAAAAAGTAGTTTGTCTGCTACACATATTGATAATTAAAATAGTAATCTGAATCTTAGATGAATCCTTCATTTATGTTTACCTGTTTGTCTCCTCATTAGCTGTGCAACTAAAAAAAAGGTGTTACCTACTGAAAATTCAAGTCAACTTGTGAGAAATTGTCCTATGTCATATTTTCTAAAAGACATATAGAACAGCAGGCTGTTGATCACAGTTAGGAGTCAGCTGTCATTCGCCAGGGAAGCAATGCAGGAACACTGTCAACCAACATATTCATTCATGAGTGAAAGGCTTTTTAAAATTGTAGACTATGTGACTTAAAGGCTGAAGTGCCAAACTAGTTCTACTTTTTAAAGTGTTACACGTATCTGCAACGAACAGAGGAGGCCAACCACTGACATTATGGGGGGCGGGGAAATGCTGAAGCTATTTAAAAAGGTTTTTAATGTCTCCATTATTGATTACAAAATATGAATACTGAAAATAGCTGCCTGCAGAGTTAGCTATTTTTTTTAATTCTCAATGTTCATTATTCAAAAAAATGGAGAATTTTACCCACTTTATTTCCAGAAAATACAGCTCATACAGACAGATACAGGGCACTATATCCAGATGACCAGGAGATTTTTCGCAGTGATATAATCACACTTCATAAAATCACCTCCCATCCCACATTAAAATAATGTGGAAGTGAAGATAAAGATGAGGACATGCATGCTGAAGTCATGCATTCGAGTACATAGATGTGTCTTCAGTATGGCTTGGGATGATTAGCTGTGGATGATCCATGCAACACAGACTCTAAACACCGAGGCAGCGATAAGAGGGGCCATAACCCGTGATGTGCCATGAGGTGTGCATGGATCACCCACCTACTACAAGGATCTTCTGCATTCAGGATGTTACACTTTAGTCTAAGAATGGCCCATTATCCTGCTAGCATGGAGAGTGAACAAAGTTATGAGAATACACATATATGGAGGTGGAAAGGACCTAATTTATGCCATGCTCCTGAGCTACAGCTCTTAAAAGTCCATTTTACAACATGTATTTCTCTCTAAAACATGTGGTATGTTTTCTTTTCCACTGAACAGCATCTTTTGGTATTTACATCATATCATTGAAACTTTTTGGGGAAGGCTATTACAACTGCTCTTGTCAAACTGGAGGGCTGCTGAATTACATACAAAAATATTTATCTATACAATTTTTTCAAAAGCCTGAAAACAAACTCTCTTAGTTAACTGTTTTCAGTCCTACATACTATCATAAATTGGAGTGAAAAAGAAGCATACAAAATGTAACAGGGCACACAATTTTAACTATAGCCTTCTTATAGTAATTTGGATACTTTCTTCAGCAGAGCTGAAAAACCTTCTAGAGTCAAAAATAGAATTACAAAGACACATGTAAGTGAAACAACCTTGTACATGGAAATGATTCTTCAAAAATTGTATCTATTTGTACTCTTCAAAATCCTAGTATCAAATTACAGTAACATATTTTAAAATAACTTCTACAGCCTTCTGAATAGTTAAAGCTTCTAAAACTGTTGTGATAAAAATCAATGAAGCTTAGAATTAAAAAAAAGCAAGAGCTTTATGCTTGTTAGCTGTCTACAACAGTGAAGCTAACACATGATTATGCAGCTTGCACCTGTCACAAACATGACAGTGAGCTCTGAAGCTTATTATTCCAGGACAGTGTAATACTAATTATGTCAAAAGAAGAGCAGACAGAGTAAAATAATTTTTGATATACGATGGCTGTTATAAATGTCACATACCATATATTTACAATTTATTCAGTGGCTCAGTCAGCTCTTTGTTGGGAAATGAGTAATGATATGCTGTCCAAAACTGCAGAAAGTTCACCAACTCTAGAAGAGCTACTTTCACAAAAGTATTTTAGTTCATTTTTAAAAAATAACACTTTCTCACTCCTCAAGCCTCCCCTCTCTCCATTTAACACTGAACATAATAGGTAAAAAGCAAACCATAGAGAGTAACCTGAGTTAATTTTTTAGTATTAGGATAGTTGTTGTGAGAAGTGGGATGGAAAAAGTTTGAAGACAATTATTTTTACATTGGATCTTCAAAGACTTTTACCATTCAATATTCAATACATATGCCATGATCAGCATAGACTCCAGAATTCCAATTCAAGATTTCTCTAAGTATTGAAGTCTGAGCTGCCTACATTCGTAAGCTCAAATAGGCTGTTTGCAAGCCAGAGATCTGAAAAGATTGATTTTGTAGACAGTTGATAATCAGTGGGAAAAAATGGTACACAGGGCCTTCCACAGATTTTGAGGAAATATAAATCATATTTTTTTAAATTCTTGTTTTTATTATAGACCAAATTAACAATATAGAGGCTTGTACATACAAATTACAAAGCAAATATCAGGACAATTTTGTATGAAACATAGAGATCTACAAGATTAAAAGCCTCATTCCTACCAAACAACACAGCCAATTTAATTAACTCATAATGAAATCTTCTAAAATATCATTCTGCTTAATCTTCTAGACTCTAAATACATTAAGCATGGGATAGAGATCATTTTTGCAGGGATGAATAACGCAAGGATATTTTCATTGCTAGCTATGTTTTTTCACTGCTTGCACAGGATTTTGGGTTTGCACTGATCCTCTGTATAATGATTTCCATTCTCCTATAGTGCTCTAAGAAATATCATCCTTGTAGCTAGAAAGAATCTAAGTAAAATGCAAGTATAATGCATATTTTTGAAACAGCAAGAAAATGAGTACCTTTGAAGAATCAGCTGTTCTATCAAGTGGCAATTCTACAACACATAGCTCTTCCGGGAAGTTCTCAAGACAACACATTGAATATTCAAACAAATATTTTTTAAGGAAGGAATGCATTTCTGCTATGCGTAGAACAATCCCAGTGTCAAAAACAGAACTAATGTGTCCATCTCTTGCAGAAAATGATCCAGCTCCTGAGTTAGGGGCAGCTTTGAAAACAGATTTTTTTTATTACATCTTCATTTACCATTAAACAGCAAAGTTTCTACAGCTTCTCAATTTTCATAAATTTTGAAAATACAATATGTATAAAATATGTATATTGATTGAATATCAAATAAATTCATTTAAAACAATTATACTGATTGTCAAATATTACTAGGTTATGCTATTTGTATTGCATTTTTTCACTGGAGATATGATAACGAAACAGGCTCCGCCTAGATATCATGAAGTAGCATAAGATAGGAGGTACAGTTTTGAGGATTATGTACTGATATTTAGATGTGTAAGCATCAGTATTTTCACTAGATGTCTGAGCATCCACTAGAATCAATGCGTGTTTAGTCAATACATCTAAAGGAGGTCTAAGAACTTTTAAGACCCTAATTTAGATAGCTAGTGGCTGATCAGCTGAGTTGCTCCCTAGACTCCATCACTGGGAACCACAGCTGAGATATACATGCACATTTTGACACCTACTTCTAGATACCTTACGGTCCTTGTAGGTGTATGGTGAGGTAGAATATCTTGGTGCTGGAAAAAACGCAGCCCTCTATGAAATCATTTTCAGAGTTGCTAAGTTTCTCTCTCGGCAGCACGTGTATGTACAATCTAGTTCTGTTTTCACCTAACAGGTTGTCACTTGTATATCCAGCTGCTGGCCATCAGATGTAGATGCATAGTATTAGGGCCCTGGAATTAATGGATTCTTTCTCTGTTTGAAAGGCATCATCCATCTTTTCTTTACAGTGAAATAAACCAAGCATGTACATAACATCTGGGGGTTTAGTGAAAACACATTCAACAATGTTCAGCCTTTACAGTAACTCAGTTCTCACAGAGGCCCCTAAACTGTATAGATTTCCCCCTAATGTGACTTAAGTCTGGTGTAGCTACAACCAGAAATAAATATATAATATGCATTTTTTAACAAACACATCAGATATAGTAAAAGCAGTTATGTTTTGAGGGATGTTCTTCCTGGTATCATGAAGACTTACTGAATAATTATGAAAAAAAGATAATAATACCTTCACTTAAAACATTTCAAAACTGACATGAATCTCAATTCAGTGAAGATTTTTCCACATTTATACAATTTAAAGGAGCTCAAAATGAGATTATCTATCTCAGATGATGGCCTTTGAATGTGGCACTGTTGGCCCCAAGAATAATATCCCACGTATGGCAGTTTTCTAGAAGGAATAAAAAATTCATACCAAATAGAAGCTTTGTGTCATAAAGTCTTCTTAAATAACTGTGGTAGCGAATTAAGTGAACCCATGTCATTGTCTCTTTCTTCTGGCTAGCCCTGGTGGCAGTTCTTTCTGTTCCTTCGCTTTGACTCTGCTCATCTTTTATCATTTGTTTGTCTTCGGTAGAAGGTGCTTTGGGACTGTCAGAGACAACATTGAATCCATCTGCAAATCCAATAACAGTTCAACAACACACATTAAGGGAATGGTTGCAATTCAAAAGCTATTTCTGCATTGTCTTGCAATTGATTAATCTGTAAATAAAAACCTGGTCATGTTTTTCATAACAGAAAAATTCTTTCCATGCTGCTTAATATCAGTTGAACTAGTAAAGAAAATATTTGTCAGATCATGACCAGGAATCTGACTGGTCCTTGCAAGAAGATAAAAGGAGTAGAGAGCAAGGTGCTCTCTCTCTCTCTCTGAATTTAAATATAAACCAGTTATTTCTATATGTTTCTCAAGAGCAGATATTTACTAAATGGAAACAATACCAGGAATCATCAGTCATAACTACAGAAGTTGAACTTCCCTGTTACACTGACCTGAACTCAGAAGAGTTAGGTACTCTGAAATGTTTATTGTTACCTTCAACACAGCCCCTTTAGATATTAAGCCTGTTATCCATTAAATGTGTTCTTGACTATGGGATAATAAAAGTTTGGGGTTTTTTGGTGCTGCCTAAAAGTTATACTTGTGCAAAAAGAGGAAAAAAATATGAGTAAAGTTATCACCATATCACTGCTTATATTCAGTATTTTTTTCTGTATTAGTACATGGCTCTCTCAAAAGCCTACACAACTCTTGTGCTCTGTTTCGCATTCCAAATTGGACAAACATTACTTTACAGTAGTCCCTAATAGCAAACTTCCAAAAAATATTTAAGTGTGCTTCTTCAAAATCTGAATGTCTCTATTATTCCTGATATTTGACTGTCAATTGTAAAAACAGACTTTAGTTGAAATGGCCACATTGTTTATAAATGAAACTTAAACAATATGTTTCAGTAATGGTCTTACTGAAATTATTTAGCATGCTATGCTGATCATTTCCATTTCAATTTACCTTTGTATATTTTGGTCTACTATTGCTTTTCTACATTTTATATTCTTCCTTGTATTGCCTAACAGAACTATCAGGAGAAACACCTGCTGCATTTGCTAAGAGAAAAAAAATGATCTGTAATTATAAGCAAATGGAGCTAGTACAAAACAATCAGATTGATGGAAAGTCTTAGCGTACAACACTTGTTTTCATAAACCAATCAAAACACATATGTTTAAACACTACAGTAAGCAGACATTGCTCAGCTTTGCCAGCAACTATCAGGCAGAGTGATTCAGTCTTTGTCAGTCACATGGGATGGCTGCGTTTAAGCCACTGAACCAAAATTTTATCACTAAATTAATGTTTCCCGATTTAAAAATAAATATAGATATTTTACCTTAATGTTTCTATAACATCGGGCAACCATTACCTAGAATTTTTAGTTTCACTGGGGGTTTTTTTGTTAAGATAAAAATTTCCATTTCATCAGCTCCATTAGCTGTAAAATAAATGGAGAAGTTGGAAACAAACCAAGCAAAGGCAAAGTTCTGTCAATCTACTGGAAGCATCTCAAAATGATAATCCATGGGGCTGGAAAGGCTTATACTGACTTACACTTTCAGAATACAGCACCCAGGCAGGTAAGTCTGCAAGACTTTGGAGCTGGGTTATGATGTTTAGGTTTTTTTTTTGCGGCGGGGAGGAATGAAAGGGGGCACAAAGAGAAACAAGCTACTCAACACCAACATGTCTTTGTGAAATAAAAAGAAAAACTAAAAATCTCCAAGGAAAACCCAATATACCTAGGGGAAAAAATATCTTCTAAATCATTGTTTGAAAAAAAAAAAAGCAATGATGACTGATAAAGGGCAAGACCTACTCTAGAAGTCTAGGGAAGTCCTGTGCCAGAGGTCCATCTTTTTTTTGAAAAGTATGGCAGTATGTGGACTCTGTATTTCTGAGCCAGAGTATGCAAACAATGCAATTTTTCTTAACATATTGAACACATGCACAGGATGATTTTTAAAGAGTCATTAGGTCTACTCAGTATTCTGTACTGCTATGCAGGACAAGGATTTTGCTTTTACTTTCCAAATTTTAATTAAACTTTTTTATACATGAAAATTAGATATTAAATGTATTAGTAGATTGCATGGCACATATAGTTTATTAGTTATTTAATGTTCTAATATTACTAGGTATTAAGGAATACCAGATAAGAAATCTCTGTATGAAGCAAGAAGATCCATGGAAGCAAATTCTGGGATTTTCTGATGCACTGCATCCTCCACGTTATGTTCTTTAACAGTCTGCATTCCAATTAACAGCTGAGAAGCAAGTGCAGCTTCACTGACCTAAAAATAATATTTATTTTATTCAAAACTAGTGCACTACAATATTTATATAGATTTTAAAATTTGAGAGTACCAAGATGATGGCAAAAAATTAATTACTCAACATACAATATTTTTAAAAGTCAGTAAAATATTCTATTTCTCTCTGACATATGGTACATTCTATACTTAAATAAATCCTTCCTGCTGACAGCTTAATTACTACATAAGTGATTCCAAATCAGATATCCTCACCTGGATGCCACTGATGTCTACCCACATGTCAAATACATGTGCACACAGGCAGGCAGTGTGCTGTTTTATTTGCACTGAATCGAAGTTGAGGTAAACAGAGTATGATCTGTCTAAGACAGATTAAATGTATTACCCAGACAGTCTCCATATTAATTTCCTCAAATAAGACCCATGCCAGAAATTTCAGGAAGCCTTAATTCTTGCCTTGTTTGCATTGTCTTCTTCGTTTGTGTAATAGCATAAGAAGAAATTAAGAAAAAAAAATACCTCTTCAGAATATTGCACCAACCTGTGCAGCTGCTCTTACTGCAATCCAGGCTTTTACTTTGTAGTCCTCTGATCTCAGACAATAGATTTCTCCAGAAGTCTAAAATTAGACGCCAGTTCACAATTAGGATTGCAATTGTGTTATAGTAAAATATATTTTAAATATAGAGAAAAGTCCTCCTGTTTACAGAATTAGTCTTATTTGCAAGTTGTAAAAATTATCATTGCTTGTAAATCCACGGATTGCTAAAAAAATTGAAAAAAAATATCCATCCCATACTGATTGGCTGCTCCTGTGAAAATTTTCTCAGAGCAGGTCACATTGTGGTCACTACTGTTTACAGTTTTGCTGTAATTTTCCATTTTTTGGAATCTGAATTACATCTTTTCTCTTACATTACACATTATGCTTTGAATCTATGGCTTGTAGCCCCTGTAGCGTGGTTAAAGCCTTTTCTATTTCTCATGCTGGCACTCATATTGAAAAACCGAAATCTGGTAAAGTGTAAATATTAGCACTTAAAAAACAGGTTTGAATGTTATGTTTCCTTTGCAAGGTACAAATTAGCTAGTACATAATCAGAAATGAAACACTGTTGGTTCTCTTTCTTCCTGTTTTATACAGAAAAATAGTTTAAATTTTATCATTCAATGTAATAAACATGAGAAATAACATCAAAAAAAGATAAAATTCTGCTGCTGTATTAAATTAGTTTTTTTATGTGATTTTTCTAGTAGGATTTTCAGTATCAGTGTGATTTATAAGTCACTGTAAGTAACAGTCTGGCAAGGTGCACAATGTTCCAGCTTTGAAGAGGTCACTACCCAAAAGATAGAAAACATACGTTTGATTTGGAAGGCACCATCTTATCTGTCTCTGACACATCCTCATTATTTGTGGCAAAATGCAAATACAATAGGGCAATTTCAAGGTATGATCTTCTTATTAACCTGTAAGAAACAGCACACAGATCAATCAGTGTTACTAAGTACGCATTACAATGACACAATCTGACTCCCGCATAAGACTCGCCAGGCAGCCTCACCAAATAAATCCTTCACCCAGCCCTCATCGTCTACTTAAAGTGTATCTTCTTTCAGAAAGACGTGTGATCCTGTTTTAAAGTCTTTCTGAGTTTAAAACATTCCTATGGTATGCTTAACAAACACACTTACCAAACGCTTTGATTTAAGAGTATGTGAGATATAATTTGCCTCATGTGCAACAAATATATAAATATAATTTGCCTCATATGCACAAATATAATTTGCCTCATGTGCATAAATACATTGCAAATGTTTAGTAAGAAAACTGTAATTCTGCAAGGGAATTGATTTTTCTATATAGAATACGTATGGGTTCCTCCTCCTTCCTCAAGTTAAGCATATATTTGAATATGGATCTTCAGTCAAACTCTTCCACGAATCCAGAGTGAACAGTCTTTTGTTTCTTTGTTGGGCTCAGCCAAGGAATCTTCTCAGTTCTGAGTTCTGTACCAGAACACTCTACATCTTCAGACAGACTATGCTCACCAACTCCTGTTCTCCTCCTATACATTCTTCTCCATTTATTTTTACAGTAGTATTACAAAAAAAAATAAAGGCAAAAATCAGAGAATTGTAGAATGGTTTGTAGAATTTTGAAGTTCATCTAGTTCAAACCCCCTGCAGTGAGCAGGGACATCTTCAACTAGATGAGGCTACTCAGAGCACATGCAACCAGACCTTGAACTTTTCCAGGGATGGGGCATCAACAGCCTCTCTGGGCAACCTGTTTAAGTTTCACCACCCTCATCGTAAAAATTTTCTTCCTTATATCTAGTCTGAATCTACCCTCTTTTAGCTTAAAACCATTAGTCCTTGTCCTACTGCTACAGGCCCTATTAAAAAATCTGTCCCCCTTCTGTCTTATGAGACCCCTTTAAGTATTGAAAGGCTGCTGTAAGGTCTCCGTGCAGCCTTCTCTTCCACAGGTGGAGCAACCCCAGGCTTCTCAGCCTCTCTTCATAGGAGGGGTGTTCCAGCCCTCTGAAACTTTTGTGGCCTCCTCTGGACCCACTCCAACAGGCCCGTGTCTCTTTTGTGCTAAGGACTCCACAGCTGGATGCAGTATTCCAGGTGGGATCTCACCAGAGTGGAGTAGTGGGGCAGAATTACTTCCCTTGACCTTCTGAAAATCACTGTATATGGAGAACTTCTTTCTATTCCCTGTAAGTTTATAACAGTCTTTGTATACAAATTCCTCCTGGCTCTGTAGATCTCTCAAGGTCTCTCTTATGAATTAGCTTTCCTAAGCATAGAAACAAACTCCTGCTCATGTAGTTACTATTCTGAACAGAATAATGTTGCACAGAGTTGGCTGCTTATACAGTACGATTAATTCAAGCTTTGGTATGCTTTGTGTAAAGCAAAATATGAAAGTCAAAGAGTGCTCGTACTGTTCAAGATAGGGCAAACTAAGTGGGAAGATGGCAAGTTCTACACTTAGTTTGATGACAATTTAGTTAACTTTCTAGTCTTGCTAACAAAAAAGGGTTTGAGACATCAAGAAACAACTTTAATTAAACAATCCCACATATATCAGAGGGCTTGTATAAGGGTGATCGGGATGTTTAGTTCTCTGAAATAGAAAGCCAAGGTCCATTGATGATGCTGTACATTCTTTTAGAAAGATGGTAGTAAATTAAATGACTGTAGCAAATTAAACTTGCAAAACATCACCACAGTCCATTTTTGTACTACCTTCCATCATGCTGATTGCTTGTAGAGGTTTATTACTATGCTACTGGTTCTGTGTTCAGAGTTCTGGTTCATCAACTTCAGTAACAGAATACCCAAACAAGCAAGGTAAATTGCTGCCTTTAGACTCTCTGTAACCAGGCACGGCACATTATTCATTAAGACTGGTCAAGGAACTAAAAAAAAATGAAGTTAAATGCATCCAAGCTGCTTGACAGAATTTATTGGCTGGCTTGGCTCAGCTCTTCAGGCATCTTCTATGCTGATAACTAATGCCAAAGTCACTGTCCTGATATCTATTACAAACACATTTCCTATGCTCCTTCTGCCTCTCTTCTTCTGACTGTTTCTGGCTGCTAACCTTTTCAAGCTGGATTTCTATTATCTGGAAGGGGACAGACCACAGCTCATCATCTGAAATATGAATAAAGCCCCTGTTTAATTGATAGCTCTGTTCCTGGTGTTGACAGAGATGATACAAATTTGGAAACAGAATAGAAAGCTTTGTATACTCTAAAATATGCTTTTAAATGTCCTCAGCACTTGTTTTAAATAAAATAATAAACACACAGTAGCTCTTCTATGCTTATTAGAAGAAAACTCTCCAAAGATGATTCATAGCAGAAGTCCCACACCAAATCTCAGAAAACTGTCAAAAAAAAAAATACATTCATGTCTCATGAAAATTATTTTCAAAGTTACATAGTTTCTCACTCAAAGTTTTGATCGTGTTGCTGGCTGAGTTTTACAGCTTCCAACAGGGTTTCGACAGCTTGAAATGACTTCTTATTGCCTGCTTCAGTTATCTGGCGTTCTACCTTACCTAAGAAAAAAATAGAGAAAGGTGATTTGCAACATTATGTTTTTGTATCTGTCAGACCCAACCTGGTTTTCCCTCCAGGGAAGTTGAACAACAAAGTACATTATCAAAGTGCTTTTCATGATAAGCAAAATCTTCTCCATTTTTTTTTAAATGTAATGCATAGTGCTTGCATAACAAATTACTTCATGGAGTAGCTGAAATAAACCTGGGAATCAATAATGCCTAACGTAGTAATCCTAACTAGGAGACCATAGTTCATAGAGGAGTCAATACACAGGCACAGGCCTGTTCTGTGCTGCACTATGCTGCACATAATGTGTGGTCTTCAGGCCTGTGTTGGGCCATACACATCCCTTAGCCACAGGATACACGCAGCCAGCAAGCTGTAACAGAAGAGCCTGTTGACAGCATCTTCTCAGTACAAGTAATTAAACCACCTGCCATTTCTGGAAAAGTCCAGCAAGAAGCTCCTATGTGAGTATCTCTTTGTTTGACAGTAAAAATGATGCATAGAATTGTTTTCTTCCAAGAAAATCTTCTAAAAGCTCAAAAGACCAAAATGAGGCAACCTTTCCATCGACAGGATCTGCATGTTGCGCTACACCTAGATTGGAAGCACATTCAGTGCTACATAACTTGGGGTTCTCAGCATCTGAAAGGACATCAAGATTATTTACACTATCCTCTCTTTTTCTTATTGCTTTAGCTCCAATAAATGGCATTTTAAGATTACTTTACAGAGTTTTGCGTGCCTTTTTGGCTGGGATCCTAAGAAACTGACACCTCCTGGTGCAAAACATAATACCACTAAAATCCAAATGCATGCAAACACTGTGAAATTCATTAGTTTTGTTAAATCATTTAATACTTTCTGATCTTCTAATTTTCTTTAGTTCATACCGATGCAAAGAAGCTAATTATCTTTCTAGAGTGTCTTTAATCTCATTGGCTACGCCCTTTGATCCCTGATAATGTGCAGGTGGGAGAAATTCTGCTGCAGTAGTTTTGAAATAATTTGTTGTATTGCACTTCCTGGGCTATGCTGGTGTGAAACTAAACACAGGATGGAGAGATGCAGCTAGACAGGGTGAGAAATACTCAGATCTCTTCTATTTTTACAGTAAAATGTCTCCATTTTATGAGAGGCCACACACATAACATTGCCTAAGAAGGCAATGATGATGTACAAATAGGGTTTTATTTACCTATATGAAAAAGAAGTTCAGCTTCCATATCCAATTTTTTTGTTGCAGCTGCTCTGCAGAGCTTCAATGCTGACTCTAAATGTTTGAGAACACATAGCCATTGCAGTGGATCTCCTCTTGCAGGTGTACAAGCTACTTTTTCAGCTAATCTGCATCCTAGGGTAAAAAAAAAAGGCAGTTCTTAGTAAATTATTTAATAGAAAAACAATTAATGCAAAACAAAGCAACTTCCTTAGAACAAATGCTGTTATGCATTTACTGCTATAATCCAATTCTCAAAAATATGAGTGATTAATGGATATAAATACAGACTATTATGTTGTTACACTGCTTTATGATGCCATTGAGGTTTACCTAAGCCATCCAAAAGAAGCTCAGGCTACAGAAATCAACCCTTCCACAAACTATCTGGAAAGAGTAGCAGTAAGCCACTTCATAACTCTATTTCCTCTGACAGTCGTAGGATTTCCAAATTCCCAGATTCCTTTTGTACTAACTAGTTCAAGAGGCTTCTTTTACCTCTTGTACCATACTCCCGATATTCATCTGTATTCATGGGCTCTGCCTAAAAATGTGGATTTGACCAGGAGCTGGTCAAATATGGCCATTACTGTGAGGGAGTCTGGCACTGACAAGCAGTAAAGCAAAATAAGGGTGGATCTCTAGAGAAAACCAGCTGGTGTTGAAGACCTGACAACCACAGTAGATGCATTTCACAGTGTTTACTTTGATCTACCTCTATCTGCGGTCCTAAGGGCTGGATATAAAGCAGTGGTTAGGGTGCACCAGTGTGCTCATGGAGCACATGTTCCTGAGAAAGAATCCAGAACACTCTGAGGCTTCTCCACAATGCGAACTGAAGTGCAGTAAGTGATTTCTACACTTTCTAGTCCATTATAAGTCAGACATACACCACTTGAATTTAACAGAAGGAGCATGGAGACAATATCCCTTTCTTTACATTTGATACAATATCCCTTTCTTTACATTTGATACACAGCAACAGCTTTCAGAGAGATCTTAAAGTTTCTGTTGCTATTCAGCATATTTACAAGTTTCTGTATAAAGAAAAGTTATCAGGAAAAGTTGTTAAATTAAAGGGTGACAACAATAACAGACATTATTTATTTTATTGGGATAGAGAATTATCACTATTATTCTGTATGATTTGATATCATTAGTTAGTTCCCATAGAACGGCTTCCAGAGAGATGGAACATACACAGGAAGTTTTCAGAGAATGAATGCTTTGTACAGAAGCTGGAAAAGTATTTGTTAGCTTCCCCTTTAAAGAAATGAAGTTCCTGTTAGTTTCATCAGTCTATAACATTAATAATTAAGCCTTTTTTGATTATATTTCCCGTAAGAATTGTACACATTGCATGAAGCCAAACAAGCATCTACTGTTAGATTTTGAAACATTTTATTAGTATAATAAAAAAATTGGTTTACCTCACTAACTTCTAATGCATCAGTGTATCTGCTGCTGCAAAAACTATGAATGACAATGAATGAAGAATTAAAAATAATAATGACTTGTATTTTCCTTACCAATTCTCAATTTTACTTGTGCTAGCAAGTTAATATATGGCAAGTAGGTGTTTTTTGTAGGCAGGACCAGGGAAGTCAATGTACTGTCTTCTATTTCCCTTTCAATAGGTTCTCCGCAAACAAAAATCTATGAAAAAAATATGTTTTGTAAAATCAAGTTGCAGACAACAAATTAAATAGCAGTTTAAAAAAGTAAGTTAAGTAATTCAGAAAGCCTGGAACACAAATGTGTCTTGTAAAAGAGCACTAGGAAAGGGCTTGATACTCCTGAACTCCTTTACTTCAGTTTGTACTTGTATTCTTTGCAGAGGAGTTTGATACCAAATGGAACAATTTCAATGAACTCTTGATAAAATTTAATAATGTTCGGCTTCGGTTTCTAAAAGCAAAATCCCTCAAATCAATTTTTATGCAATAGATCTCCCAAGTAACCTAAGGCCTAGAAAGAAACTGTCATTTCAACAAAGAAATATGACAACCAACAAAGGCCAGAAATGAAAAAGAAAATAACATGTATGGACCAGCCAAACTTTTCATTCATGGAAACAAGAAGATGGGGACATGCTCTGAAGTGTTAAGTTTCTCGAAGTTTAACAAAGTCTCACAAGTGGAAGCCTCAGTCTGAAGTGATTCATATGAGTCTTTATTACTTGGGGGAACAGATATTTCAAAGGATTAAACTTCTGTATGAGGAAATATAAGGAAAGAATTTGATCCAAAAGCTTTTCTTTATAAACTGTATCAAGAATGGGTAGAGACTGCAGAAGTGCGTATCTATTTTTGGATCACCAAATTACTATACATTCCTCTCGCAGATTTAATTTCTTTAGTTTTTTTTTTATTCCAAAATTAAATTTTTACTTTCTTCATACTGATTGTAACAATCTGTCAATCTAAAACATCATAAACAATACGATATTTTATGTAGATTTTTTAATTCAAACTATTCTAAGTTAAGATACAAAGCTAAATTCTTAAACTTGGATACTCAAGAACTAGGAATTTTAAGAGATGTGCATCCTCCCTGTGGTGCTGAGTGTGAATGTACCATTCATTTCAAATGGAAAAATGGGTGTTCTGTAACTCATTAAAAGTCAAACTGCCTATTTTAGTTTTCATATATGGATGTACATTTTGCAAGTATTCAATACTTTTAAATTGTATGAAAATACCAGACTACACAGAGAAATATGCATAAGTATGCACAAATAAGTTTGATAAGATTAATTACTTCTTTACACTATGCAATCTAGGGAAAATTGAAGTGATCTGTTAATAGGAGTAGCCCTTTTTAATTAATTGTTAAAATAGCTTCCAGAATAGATAATTAAGATTGTTGTAAGGATTTGCAAATGCTGTGTAAATCAACCAATATATACTCACTGCTTTAATGGTAAGCTCATGTGCCAAAATCAGTAAGTTTAATGATTCCACTGGTGAAGAGCAATGTTCTGAATCCTCTGCTGTTTCCAGTGTTAGTAGGTCTGCCAGCAGAAGCATACTTTTCACAAGAGTCAAAGAAGCTGGAGGGGAAATAAATGTATCCTCTTGGAGTAAACTGATGATATTCTGTTTGAATATAAACAACATAAAAGTAGTTACTACTTTTGCTGTCTATTTATGAGGACAAATCACACAAAGTGAAAAAATCTATTATAGAGGCATTATTTCAAGTTTATTTAATTCTGGCATCAGCTGTTCTGACTCAATGAAAAATGCATCAAAGAAAAGCAAACAGTTTCTCCTTTGTGCTCAAACCTGCAAAAGAAGTTTAATGCCTGCCACGGGACGTTTTTCTTGCAAGTCAAGAACAACAGCTTGCACCATCATTTCAGCCTGAGTTTCAATATCACCAAAGGCTTCTGCCTCTAGTATTGCTTCTTTTATCACACTTCTGTGTTCAGTCACATAATTTTCTAAAAGAAGAGAATATATGAATAGTAAAAATGCAATAGAAAAGACTTTACAATGTCTTCTACCATTCTTAAAATGTCACTTCCACAAAAAATGTTACAGAAAATCTGAATTATAGATTCCACATTCACCTTTTCATAGATTCTGTGCCAAATTTACTTTAAAAAGAAAGAAAAAACACTTAGTTTTTAAACTGCATGTGATTTAAATTCATCCAAATGCTTTATATGTAAACCACAAGCATATAATTGGATTTAGTAGATCAGATGTCATTCTCACATATAAAATATATTCTACATATTCAAAAATCTAATCTTAGTTATCATTCCATAATAGTACCAGCTTCACAGGAACTATCCAGAAAAGATTAAATAAGAATTTGGCTACAAACCTGGGCGTTGATTTTGATGCTTAAGTGAGCATCAGAGTTTATACTGAGTTCATAGAACTAAGGAATAAAAAATACTTTATACATAATCAAACCCCAATAAATGTATTTTGTAGTATCTCAAATTCTTCTTTTAAAAAAAGAATCTGGAACATTTTTAAGACATACATAGGAACATGTCATTTATTTTATATAAAAGTGAAAAAAATCTTCTGAGACTTAAAAGTAGAACATTTGAAATTTTTTCACACACAAGTGATTTATCAAAAGATAATGATCATTAAACGAGCATTAATATAATGCTTTATGTTTACATGGTCAGGGAGAGAGTGTGCTTCCTTATTGCATTGGAAGACTAATACAAATAATTGCTCGGTGATAATACAGCCCCAGAATTAATATTAATATTTTTTATTTATGAGTAAAAATCATGTCTGAATAAGCCCATTTGCCCATTATACTCTAAACGTCTAAACCAAAAAAGGGCAGTACCTTCCATATCAACAACGCCACGTATCTGTGTTATTAGTGCAGTCACTAACACTGTACGACACCTTAGCCACAGACGTACATTCACGTGATCTCGTGCTATTATACTGTGAGTTGGTCGAACATCTTCAACATAAGAGTCCTAATAAATTCCAAAAGCAAGATAAGTATCACTTTCTGAGTCAAATACTTTACTGCAAACAAAGCAATAGGGCAATATCAGTCTAAAATAATTCAAATGAATACGCATATATTACAAATAATAACAGAATTATAACCAGAAGTATATTTGAAGGGTAGATACATATTTTTTAAATAATAGGGGTCCATTATTAAACTTTTTTTATCTATAAAAAAAGAATTGTAACAAATTAAAATTAAATTCATAAATACATCCATATACTTCATGTGTCATGGACAATAATTCTAACAGTTTAGACTTTATTCCTCTGAAACAGGAACACTACACAAAACTCTAAGGCACGTAAAAGCAGGATCAATATTAACTTCTGATACCAAACTAGTAACTAGAAAGAATGTTTTAATTTTTTATTTCTAGTTTTTAATATTTCTACTGATTAGAAACAATTATTCAAATAATGTGGTACTGCAAGCACTTGGGAGGATTCTCAGCGTAACTCCCTCTGCCATCTTCATATATTACAAATAATCTTTCTATTACTAAAATTCTACAGTCCGTGTTCTAAAGACTTGTTCCAGGAAGCAATAAATGGACACAGCACCACCTGTGGTTTAGTTATACAAAAAAGCACCATGAATGACTTGCATTGATGCAAATGAGGAAAAAAAAAATAGCCATAACTCAGTTACTGGCTGTAGGACACTCTTAAAAAAATGTAGGAGCAAGTACAGAAAGACAGAAGACCCTGATAAGCAACACAGACAGAGAATAATTATACTGCACGCAAGAAAGTTTATTCTTGCTATATCTGTTACAAAACCTGGCCTCACAGCTCAGTTGCTCTGTTCATGTAAATCAGTTTTCAATTAAAAAAAACTAAAATATATTAACTGAGTAATACAAAAAAAGATCTTCAATGCTGGCATTTGAGGGTATGAATATAAAAACTGTAATCCCTAACCATGTGCAAAATAAAATCATTATTATGGACATATTGGATATAGTATAGGTAAGCAGGTAACTGCGGCATGTCACATATCATTTTCTCTCCAGGTTAATGGTAACTGTGTCATACAGATACTGTATTCTAGTGTTCTAGTGTTCTGAAAATCAATTGACACAATACAAGATTTCATATATTAAGAAACAATAGTTTAAAACAAATATTCACACATACCACACGCTCCTTTTCATTGTTTTCTTCTTGAAAATCTGTCACTTCCATCCTAAAAATTTTTGCCTCTTGGAGAAGTCGAATTGCAGAGAAAGCCAAAGCAACACTGTGATACATAATAATATTATTAAAAAATACAAATTATATTTGTCTTTTTTATTTTATTATAATAGATACTTTATGTCTGAAATTACAGAGATGCCTATGATCAGTTATCCATTTTTGCTTCAGTAGAACAAAAAAATAGCACTCTAAGTACATTCTGAATTTGTAGGCACTGTAGTACGAAAGTGAGAAAACAGCAGTAAGAGAAAAAGTTTTGCCAATAACACATAAGTTGATAGTAATGGATAACTGAAGATATATCATGTTCTTCTAGAGAAACCAAAACAGAACTCCACTATAACTTCCAGTTACACGTGTCTGTCTTCAGGATGGGCTTTTAGAAATCAGAAGATGGAAAAACACTGCAAATGACAAAATATATTAGGAGAGTTCTGTACCTCAGCCACAACTAGAAAAACATCTTCCTCCCTAAAGCCTTTCCAGACTATATTTTAATCCTTCTGTTAATCCACATGTCCAAATACTCACAACCAAATACTATCAACCAAAAAGTGAGCAGGTCTGTCCCTGGCAAAACCTCATCAGCAAGGAATCGCATGGAACTGAGGCTACCCCACCCCTAATCATAAATCCTTTTCTGGAGCTCTGGATCCCAAACAGCGTCTAGAAAGATAGAAATGCTGTTAGGGCTGGTACAGCATTCAACCCCACGTTTCAAAAAAATTGTGAGTTTGGATCTCAAAATATTGCCAGATTTCTTAAAATATTAATTACTTTTCCTCTTTATGCTGCATTTTTAAAGCTTTCGATACACTGTTCAATTTTCATGTCAACTATAAAAATTTGGATCTGTAACATCAGACATTGTGAATACAATTATTTTCATGATATGAAGACCCTGGCAAAACCAACATAGTGAGAAGATTTTTTTCATAATGGATTTGTTGCCCAAAGAATACGCTACTTAAAATATTCTGAGCACTGCCAAAACCAGTGTCTCATAGTATTAGTTTTCCATCTCTAATTGTACATTTTCCCCTGCATTTGTAAGTCTCTACTTTCCTACTTCTCAAAAATATTTTTGGGTTTTTTTTTTTACTTACTCTCTGCCCAATGAAACATAATTGCCTAATGATGCGCAAGTACCTGAGAGTATCCCTAGCTACCTCTTGAATATCCTTCAGCAGGTTAATTGTTAAAAATGCATAACCAAAATTCTCATCTATGAGAAATGCTGTCATTTTACATAGAGAGATTTTCTTTACATAGAGGCTGTCTGTGAAGCAAAAGAAAAAATTATTTATGAACACCTTAAGTTCTTTGTACACCACCAGAAACTTGTAAAGAGCTTTTAAAGCAAGAGAGATTCAGGCTTTGTGTGGATTTACTGCTTTTGAGAAGTTCTAGATTAATTGTTGTAAAGGCAAGGTTCTTGATTCATGCACAAAGAAGTCAGAACAAGAGCTGCACTATTCTGAAATTACCCACATTTTTCTCCCAACATGTATCCAGTCACAGGAGGGATAACCTCCAGAGATAAGAGGGTAGTTTAAGTCTTCCTTTCAATTCTGATTCTATCCTGCTTGCTGTTTTGTGACGCTGAACTGGATGGATTACACAAATTTGGCACAAATAGACCCCAAAGTAAAAATGAGAACCAAAACAGTTATTATATTGCCTTTTAGCTACTTATGAATCTCCTTCGTCATCATTTCACCTCAGCTTTATTCAACAAAATGAAACCAGAATAAATCAGTGTTGAATTTGATGATAACCTTCTCACTAACAATGGAAAAGACAAAAGAGAATTTGCTTATAAAAGCCAAAGAGAGAGTAAGGATTATGCAATGAAATATCCCAACTGCTTTTCTTTCTTTTTATTAAGGAGAGTTTTCCCCTGAAACTAGGCATCAAAGTAAAAATAACATCATAACCTGACATTTTTCAAAGCATTGTTTGAGATGCCATGGCTAACATTTCTCAAATAAGTTGGAGCGGGTGCAGCACCCAAGAGCATATACAGGCTTTTAAAGAATATTAAATTAACTTCCTTAGCACCAGTGCCTCCAGTTAACTGCTGTCAATCAACATTTAGAAATTCTGAAAATGATGCCATATTTACCCACATGCTTATTTATAAACTTCACAAGTAAAATGTAGACAACACGCCCAAAGTTTCATGTATGTATTTTTTTAAACAAAAATGTATTCCCGTAAGCAGACAAGCACATATTTGGGTAATTAGAAACCTCAGATATTTAGGGGGGACACTATGTAAGTGTTCCCCTTAAGATCAATGGAATTAATCCTAGACATAATCTTATTCTGAGGCATAAATTTTTTGCAAGACAGAGGCTGTAATGTAGAAGCTTCCCTTGATGAAATTTTTGTGACCCTCTTCTGCTGTCAACAAGAGTGATGTGTCTATACACTTCCCTTGACAAAATACACATCCTTTTATCAGCCAAATCAGAAAATGACAAGATGATCAAAATAGGAAAGTACAGCTGACTATAACAATTTCACCACTAAGTCATTTCACCAAAGGAAAAAATGATGAATTTCTGTAATATCATGCAAAGTTTGATTTCTAGGCTGGCAGGCAGGAAACATTCAGCTGTCTGAAGAAATGTTTCATTTGTATCTGAGGCAGATATATCAGCAGTTTCCATGGATGGCAGTGCAATAAAATTGTAAAATAGGTTAAAAAAAACCCCAAACCCTTGCTTTGTTTGTTGGTGCCTTTTTTCCCTGCTATCTGTCCACTATCAATATAGAAGGCCCATTAAACACCCATCAAGAACTTGAGAGTCCTCAAAAATTATCCATAAAATGCTTGATATCCATTGGAACCCTTGATACTCTAAAAAGGTTTCCTCAATCTGAGATGAGTCATAAACCAAGAAGGAAACTACACTCTACGATATAACTGCAAGTCAAAAAGAAGGGTCCTGCACTGAACTCTACTAATGCACGTTTCTCCAAGCCTAGTACCAAGTTAAATCAGGTTTATTTACAGGATATTTCATAAGTCTGAGTACTGGTCCTGAGTAACTAATACAATAATTCTATAAAATACACATGGCACTCAAAAGCATGATGAGGTCGCTGTCCAGTCATTTGTGGTTTTCTCTTTGGCAAATTCATGGTAAATTAATCTAATTGAAAAGACACTGAAATAGATTAATATTCACAGATAGCCTACAAGTTCTTACTTCACATTTTCACAAATGACATTACTCCTACGTTATTACAGCCCTAATATCTGAAATTTTGGGCAACTTGTCTTTTAAAACAGCTGTGTTTCTGTCCTTGTTAATTTTATTTTTTTATTGCTGTACCATAGGAGCTGAAAAGAAATTGTGCTATTTAAGCCTCTGATTTGCAGGTTTGTTTATTCACATAAGAGAAGGAAGATAGTTTGCTTTTGACATAGAAGAAAACGTTGATTTCTTTGTTGGCCAGATGAACTACCTACCATTTCATCAATAAGAGTGTTACAGCAACCTTCACCAGTGTTCCAACAATGTGTTGATTTTGCTTTTCATATATATTTTTTCTTTTACTATAATGTAAGATTTACTGTGATAATTTGTGTTGACCTAACAAAATTACAAATACTGATTACATTCTACTTAATCTCAAAATAGTCTGGCAAGTGACAGTGCTACACCTCTATATGCTACATGTCTAGTTAACAATTTGTACCTTCAAAGACTTTTCAACCTAATAATAAATTACATAAAAAGAGCTTGACACTAATAGAAATTTATTGTTAAACTATTATCCTTCTTACACAAATTAATTTAAAATTACCAGTATGCTAAGCAGAAGAATCCTTCTAGCTAAAAGATCAGAACAATGTTTAGAATTCAACATCTACAAAGAGTTAATATATTTCGGTATCCCACATATATTCAAAGCACAAATGTAATTTCATTAAGTTGTCCAAAAGACGTCAAAACCTAAAAGAAATCACAGAACTTAGAAATTATAATTTGGAGAAAATATCTGGCAGATGATATAAATACAACAATATTTCATACGCTATCACTAGTAATATAACTAATGCCTGCTAAAATCCATTCTAATATGTTAAAGATTAAAGAATTCTTTTTAATCAAATTAATTTTTAAAATACAATTTTATCATTTTAATTTGAAACCCCTAGGCACATCGTGAGTAAATGTTCTTTTAGGACAGTAACACAGGGCATTCCAGACCAAAGTAAAATTCTGCACTTCAGAGATAACATTAGCGCTCTGCCATACAATTTGAAATTGTAAAAAGTGCATGACCTAACACATCCAGAGTTTTACTTTAACAAAAACAGTGAACACTGTAGCTTTTTCTTTGATTTTGTATAACACTGTATTACAAAAACACCTCACAGAGAAATCATAGACCAATAACTGATGATCTTGAAAAAGTAAAACAAAGCAATAATAATAAAAAATAGTAATAAATGAAATCATAGAATTCCTTGGTTGGAAAAGATCATTGAGTCTTACCGTAAATGCCAGTATCTACTTACATTTGTAAATACACTAATAAGGTTGTTATGGCCGATAACTAAGATGTAGGATATTAAAGTAGATATAAAAGAGTCACAGAAAAAAATGTTGGATTTTTTTTTTTTTGATATTTTGTAGTCAGGACTGTGCAACATAAGGCTGTTCAGAATATTACTTACCCAAAAGCTGCTTGATGCCTTTGCTGAAAAATAGCAGCAAGCTGAAGTCTGGCCTCAACAAGAACCTCTAAATCTTCAGCAAAACACTGAGATATCTCCCCATCATATTTGTCCTGTATGTTCTGCACAAGATGGCTAAGAGTTTCTTCAGCTTCTGTCAGTAAGATCCCCTAGAGAAGAACACAGCGTTGTGTGAATTTAAAAAATAATGAAATAAAACAAATCTTAGGAAGTATTTTATTCTGTTATAACCCACTATCCCTCCACCCTAAAAAAGGGCTTTCTATCAAGAGGGGGGGATGAGGGGTAATTGAGCTTTTTTCAAGCTAGCACATTCAGTGTGTTGAAAGCAGCAACATCTTGACTGTGCCTGTATGCTTATGCTTAACTACATATTTTACGGCTTAGCAATATTAATAATTTTTCATTCTTATCTTTATAGTTACTTGATAATTTTGTACTATACTTCTTACTATGCTTATTAGTTTTAATCAATAAAATGCTATATCAAAATATAATATTAAAGATATTGCAAGAAGTATTACATTCTTTTCTACCTATACTTTGACAGATCCTTGACTGCAGTATGTATCCTGAAAGTTCAACTGTAATTTACAGTCTTTCTGAAAACAAAGCTGTCAGGAGCTGTGAAAACCAAATCTAAAAGAAAGTGAACTTTAAATAAAATCTCAATCATGGTGCTTTCAGCAGAATTCAGAAATAATTCAAGGGTTTGTATCATCCAATAACTTTATTTGACCAGTTTTCTCAAAGAATGAAGAGCTCTACTTCAGAAATCAAAGGAATAAAATGGTTAAAGAAAAATCAGAAAGGTAAGAAATATATATGCCACTTAAACAAGCCCCGTTGAAATTAATTTAACATTTCTATTTTAGTTACTTTCCAGATGCTGTTTTCAAGTTATTTTCAAGCTGTATCAAAACTTTTAAATTTCTAGCATATGGCATATGCCAATTGCCATACAAAATCCTCTTCCATTTCCCATGATGTATTTTGTACATCACTTTGTCTGTAACAACGGCCAAAAGTAGGTACTTCCAAAGAGGAAGACCTTTCTGGATTATGCCAGAATATGTCAGCTCCCACTTTTGCTCTTTCTATGATGTGAAACTGCCAAGTATGAGGTTTGCAATTAAGCCAAACAAAACAAAACCTAAACCCAAATGCAACCAAACAAACAAAAATCCCCTTCAAACAAAGAATCTAGGAAGCTGTGGTACGTGTTCTCAAAAAACAATTATCAAAAAAAAAGAACATGAAGAACTTGAGACATTTCACATATAGTAGAGAATGGTTTTCTGTTTATTTGTAGAGCACACTACCCCATCAAAGACGCTCTGACAAGTTCCACAGGCACCAGCTCCGAAAGGAGATAATTTTACCCTTGATATCCCATTCACTCTTTACCCTTGCTGCTGAAACAGTCATACTGAGATCTGATTGTGACAATATTTCCCATGGACATTTATAAAGCGTAAACGAGACTGTTTGAAAAACTGCACCGAACCACCAAGACTTCATATATGGGCAGTGAGATTACAATCAGATTAGAAACAGAAATTTCTAGTCTCCTCATTTTTGACATCCTCCCATCATAATTTATGTTACATTTAAAGCATTTGCAACATTTTTGGAACAATCTGCAGTTTCTTAAGCTTTTCTTTTAAAAAAAATTACCTTCAGCATGGCCATATTTAATTCATCTTTGCAGTCCACGAGCTGCACCAATGTGTCTCTTTGTTCCTGTTGTCTTGAATTCCTGTCTGCATCCACTGTCAAGCACATTTCAAATAAAATTTCAGATAACAGAAGCGGAATCAAAGCTTTCTTAGTAATTTGAAGAATATGCCCCTTTATTCTGTATTTATAATAGGGGCTTTCAATGTCAAAATAAGTGTGGAACAATGCAATACAGCTTTAATAATATTAAAGTTATTACATAAAAAAATACCTTAAAAATCTTAAAGATTATTATTTTATTAATTCATAATTTTTCCAGCAACATTTAATATGAATATTGTTTTAAATGTGACGTGTTAATGCATAGGCAGATAATAGTGGAAAAACCATGCTTGAAACAAGTTGCAGAATAAATGCACTTTCCCACCATCTTTATAATTACCTTTTACATCTGATGCAATTCCACTTGGCTCCTTCAAGTTGTTGTTATCAACAGAATAAACATGTTTTTCCACTTTTTCAGGTATATTATTTATTGTGGCAGAAAGGCAAATGATAAAATGCATTTTGGCTAAGGTTATTTTATTCAAAATTTGTTGGTTGCACAGTGGCACCATTGTTAAAGACAGACTCCAATTAAATATATCTTCGAGTACCTACAAGAAAATCAACAATTGGGACTATTTGAAATAAATTTTACATTTTTCTTCTTCAAGCATACTCTGCTTCTGTTAATAATGATGTTTATCAACAATTAACAGGAATAATATTAGTAACGTGCTCTTACTAATTATGCATGCGCTGCTGTTTTCCTTCCTAAACTTAATTCACCCCTTAGCACTTAGTACAGCCCCAGTGATCGATTTTCCAGTAGAAGGTGCATCTATGAAGTTACAGCTGTTTTATTCTGTGTGAGTTCTAGTTTCTTGTATTGTCCATAGCAGTCTGAGCTAAGGTTGTCACAAAAAAATATGTAGGCAAATCTGTACTTCAGTAATCTCAACTCAAAGGGAATTCTCTTGTTGCAAGTCACCCTAACTAAAAAGATTAAACAATGGGAAAAAAACCTTGTATCCAGACTATTCTAGCGTATTTCATAGTATATTTTTGTTATTCGTTATAGCATCTTTATTTTATCTTGAGTTTAATATTCTCATTTTAGATTAATATATTTAGAAGTTGAAAGTCTACACAGCTTTGCAAAATCATAGGGAGACTAATAAGAGCTCTATATAGACTGTAAAGTGTTCAAATCAAAAGCTCAAGATAAAGCACAACTTCAAAATAAATCTGAAACTATTGAGATCAAAAGCTGTCAAGATAGACATCTCATTTCTGTCCTCTAATATCAACTGTTGTAGGAGATGCACAAGATTACTGTAAACAAAAGAGAGAAAAGTGGAGGAAAAAGTGTTGGTTTTCTACTTTATCAGTTTGTTTTTATGGTACTTTTTTCCACATTGTGGCTCAATGGATCTGTGACAAGGCAAATGAAAGGAAATTATTAAAATTGAAAAAAAAAAGAAGCCAAAAGGAATATTAAATTTTAATCAAAATGAGAAATGACTGTTCATTAACTGATGTACAGATTCATCTTTTCTTTCTTTTTTTTATTTTTCCCAGAAATGGACTTTGACCCCCATCTGAATCAGAACAAAGCTATGAAGACAGCTCTGACTGATAAAAATTATAAGGCTAGATGACTGATGTTCTTGGTATTTTAGCAGGATAAAGACCAGGCCCCATATATTCTGAATAATTCAAATAATAACAAAATAATAAGAAAACCTGAATAATTTTACAAACATGCTTTGCACAGACAAGTCACAGATTTGTATGTATCAGGTCTCCCTTGGCTCTCCCTTGAGAGGTCAGCCATAAAATTTAGGAAATGGTATATTATCGAGGAGAATATGTTTTCTATTTTCTAAACCTCTCCAGCAGATGCCAGAGAAATAAATATTTATATGTACCATGAAATTTTTAGATTTTTCAAATTTTTTTTTACCTCTAAATTTGTAACAGTCAGGAGAGATTTTGAGGAGTCAAATTTCTGTAAGGCCTGTAAGATGGACAAAACCAAAAATAAGTAATATAATATGAGCATAAAGTAAGTAAGTTAACAGAGAGTGGGCAGGTATAGTGCATTTCCAACTATACTTTGAGAGCTCTGAAAATGCCAAGAGTTATCTGGCTTCTACAGGCTTTACATTTCTGAACCAGAACTCAAGACCTAGAACTATCCCTACACCTCCTAAGCCAATCACCAGGATTCTTCAACTTGAAGCAAGGGGAGAAAAAGGCGTAAACCAGCAAAAATACTTTTACAAATTATTGGACACCAATTGTCAATTTCCTTTATGTTCTTTATATTTCTGGGTCCCAAACCTAACTCCAGACTTAGACATGCCTCCTCTGCTATGCAGCAGAGCACAGATCTGTAAATGGGATGAAAACAATAATTAAGGGTCAAGATGAACCTGAGACCTCAACCTCCTTGAGGGCTCTAAACCCAACTATTTCTTCACTTACATGTTTTTCAGTTTCCTGAGCTCTAACCCTAATTCTAGTTTTTGCTTGAAAACCCTTTACCTTTTCACCAGGAGATAAATCAATCCACTGAAGAGAAGGAAAAGGCAGAGGTAAAGATCAATTCCAGCCTTCATTTTAACTGAGAGTTCACAACACAACTGTCACTTGGGTTCTATGTGTTTTTTATTAACTCTTTATTCCAGATGCAGCCCTCTATCAGCTTTTTCATTCCCTGGAACATTGGTCATTCTTTTTCTAAGGAATGTGCAGAAGTCCAACAAGTACGTAGCTTCTACATGTGTCACAGTCTAACCAGAGCTCTAATGCTGAACTTTCTCTGCTGTTCACCCAAACACTCACTTGTGAATCCAGTTAGAAAAAGACAAGTGACAAACCAACCAGACCTCATCCTAACTCTGTGAGCTCTTCAGACATTACACAAAATTGGGAAAGAACTTAAAGATGCATTTTAACCTGATTAGCATCAGTAAGTACTAAATATATTCCTTACAGTAGCCATGAACAGGCTTTGCAGAACCAACTCCAGAAAGGCTGCAGATAACTCTTTATTGCTCAACCTAGCCAGAGTGTAATATAACTTGTGCTCTAAGGAAAATAACTAGATTTCAATTTCTTATCTTCCCATGTAGTTAGTATAAAATTGTCACTGCAAATTAAAAAGGTCACCTTTTTGATAAATATTTTAATATCACTTTTTACTAAGCTCATGTTTCATTTAAAATCTAATGCCACTGCAGGTTGTTCTAGGAGGACAGTTGGGTCCATATTTCTTGTTTCTTAAACGTAAACATTTGACATCCTATCATACATTTAATGTAATTATTCCCTTATTAATTAGCTTAGATGTTCATTTGTTGGCTATTTCCAAAAAAAGATATTGCTGCTCCGTGCTGGTTATAGCCTTTGTGAGGCAGCAATGTAAGCTTAGGCCACGGGTTGGCTGGAAGATACGTCTCAGGATTTCGGGAAGTTTGAGAGAGGAAATTTTCCTTCAGATCAGTTCATTCAACTCAATTTGCTCTGCAGTGCCAGCTTCACCGTCTGCAACACAGGGTAAGGGAAGCAAATGCGAAGTCATGGAGGTGGGTTAGGAGTTCCCTTTCAGCACCAGCCTGTAATTTTGCCCAGATTAGACATATCCTCCTATTGCATGTATAGAATGTGGCTGTACAATCAAGTTAAATCCACACTGCTTCCAAAACAACTGTCCCACTAG